>BSYO01000003.1:11343352-12803548 GCA_033239525.1 Nepenthes gracilis | reverse complement strand
TTCTTTTCAAAATCCGAAATACTTTTCTTTTCAAAATCAGTGCTTTTGGAGTACTTTTCTTTTTCAAAATCCGTGAAATACTTTTCTTTTCAAAGGGGCCAGTACTTTTTCTTTTTAAAGGGGCGAGTACTCTTCTTTTCAAATGGACGGAGTACTTTTCATTTTCAAAATGGAGTGCTTTTGATTTAAAGTGCCCGGAGTCCTTTTCTATTCACAATCCGGAGTTCTTCAACTGAGTTCAAATTCCACACTCTCGAACGGTTTTGAATTCAGGTGCACAAGGCGGTTTTGTATGCGACTTAGGGCCGGTTTCAAAATCAAGTGTTCTCGACTCGGTTTGAATTCAAGTACGCACGGTCGATTTCGATTTCTAAGTACCAAAAGCCGATTTCTATTTCTAAGTGCCAAAAGCCGACTTGATTTTAAATGCCAATGGCCGACTTCGATCAAAAGCCGATTTCAATTTCAATTCCAAGTGCAGCAGTGCGATTTCAATTTTTAATACAGCAAAACTCAAGCAACAAAATCCAAAGTTCTTTTACGGAAATTGAGTCACGAAACCGGATTTCTATGCAATTACAAAGTTTATATAATTTGACAATTAAGTAGAACATCGATTTCTTTTTAAGCTTGCAACTTAGAATAATTCTTTCCTAAATTTGATGAACATAACACATTTCATACATAAAACAAACTTCATACATATTAAAACATCACCATAAAAATATCGGATAAAAGGATTTAACAACTTCATATTAAAATAAGGTGAGTACTCTTGCCTGGATTCCTTTTACTTTTGCCGTGAAATTTTGCTCTTTCTTTACTAAAAACTTTTACTTGAGTGTCATTTTCTCGATACTTCTCTAGTCCTCATTTATAGCCCTTAGGTTTGGTGTCCGTTATTTATGGCTCTACATTTTCCAAAGAGTGTCATTTATGATTTTACATTTCCAAAATATTTTGTGATTAGCTAGATTATTTATGTAAGTGCATTCCCGAAGTGTTTCCTCATTAATTTTCCTTGACCGCTTTTAATCCTCTCACTTAAATACATTCCGTCAACTATCGGCTGAACACCGGATTGCTCTCCCTCTTTCCTTCCTTCCTTCCATTCACGCTTTCCGGTCAACATTTTACGTTGATCGGATTACTCCTTCGTACACATTCCAATCAACTGTGTTGACCTTAGATTTTACTTACCTTTAACATTTTCCTTCAATATTAATCCAGCATTCACACTTTCGCTTCACCAATATCATCACTCCAGCTCCTTCATCAACATCAACTTCGCCTTTCTTCTTCTTCTTCCAACCCATAATCTACTCCGGCCTCAACATACAAAGTTACTTGGCCTCACTTCACACACAATGCACTCTTTCAAGGCCGATTTCAACCTCATACCTTACGGCCGGTTTGGAAATTCACTTCTAAGCCGATTTGGATTTCATCATCAAGGAGCCGTTTTCTTCTCACAAGGCGGACTTGATTTTCATCAAGTAAAGCCAGACTCGATTTTCATCGAGTAACCGACCTCTTTTCATCATGCAAGGGTCAAACTGGATTTTATCTTAAGGCCGATTTATTTTTCTTATTATCTTTTTTCGGTCCACTGCATTGACCGGATTATGAAGACTTGAATTTCCTATGTTCTAGAATCTGGGCCGTTACAATCTCCCCCACTTATAGAAATTTCATCCTCAAAATTTTAAATAAAGTTACTAACCTCGAGAAAATAGATACGGGTATTTGTTCCAAATCTCTTCCTCTCGTTCCCAAGTTGCCTCTTCGGGGTGTGTGACTCTTCCAGAGCGCTTTTTAGAGCGATTGATTTGGTGCGTAATCTATGTTCCTTTCGATCCAAGATTTTAATGGTTTCTCAACATAGGACAGTCCTTGTAAATTGTCAAAGGTTCAAACTCAATTACATGAATAGGATCATGGACATACCTCCGAAGCATTCATACATGAAACACATCATGTACTTCCGCCAAGTTTGGAGGTAGTGCAAGTCTGTAGCTACTTCTCCGATCCTTTCTAGAATTTCAAAAGGGCCAATAAATCGTGGCTTGACTTCCCTTTACCTCCCGAATCTGTATTTCCCCCTTGGATGGCGACACCTTTAGGAATATAAAATCACCTTTTTCAAATTCTAATGCAGATCTTGTAACAACCCAAAGTTTTTGATAAAATCTAAAAGGGTTAGTAATCGGGTCGAGGTCCGGTCAACGCAGGTTGACCGGAAAATTGTTAAATGAGTGAAAGGATGTCAAAAAGGAAAATGTTTCCTTCATCAAATCCGGTCAACGAAATGTTGACCGGAAATGGTAAAGGAAATCGGACTTCCCTTGGTAAAAGGAAGTCCGGTTTTAGAAACAAATTGCTTTCATCAATTCCGGTCAACGCAATGTTGACCGGAAATTTAAGGAGAAAAGTAAACCGCTTGTGAAGGATTTGGGACTCAGCTGCGTGAAGGCCGGTTCTTCTTGCATTAAGGTCTCGGAAACTCCAATCTGGATTTCCTCATCAGTCCAGTCAACTCGCGTTGACCGGAGAACGAAGATGAAGAAGTCCGAATTGGCATTGAAGAAGTTGCTGTCAGATTGATTTAATGCAGTCCGGTTTACAGAATAAAAGCCTCCGAATTTCGGTCCGAAACCTGTCCGGTTTACGCGGCATATAACTCTTCATAAATGCAATCAGGTTTTGAAAAATGCAAAGCAGACTTTGGTGATGGAGCCGACTTAATGACGCCTGTCTTTGGGAATCCACGAATTAAATATTGTAGGCATTTTCAATACTTTGAGAAGGGAACAAATAGTAAATGGCATCTTGGGAATTAATTGGGCCATAAATAATAGCCTCTTTACCTAAGGATTATAAGTATGAACTTAGACATTTGACAAAGACACCCTAGAAATTAAGATCATACAACGTAGGAAGGAGCAGTTAAAACTAAGGCAACAACTTCAAAAGATACTCACCACATTTCTAAATTTCATGTTTGATTATGTTAATATGAAATGTTATGATTTTTGTTTATAATATGTTTTGATAATTAAAATGCATGTTTAGAAGGAAATTGGTATGCATGATTCTCGTTAAGAATTTTGAAACTCAGTATTATAGAAAGAATTTTGTATGAATCGGTGTGCTACGGTATGTCGTTCTTCTGAATTTTAAGGCCTCGGGGTATGACCTCCGGAAAATACTGTTCGCTTCAAAAAGCACTCCGCAATATCACTATTTTTATGATTTTATGTACTCCGTCCACTTTGTGAAAAATTAACTCCGGTCTTTTATGAATTTTATGTACTCACCCCTTTGAAAAAAAGTACTCCGGCCTTTTATGATTTTATGTACTCCGTCCACTGTGAAAAATTAACTCCGGTCTTTTATGATTTTATGTACTCCGTCCACTTGTGAAAAGTACTCCGGCATTTTAGGTCTCGGATTTGAAATAATCTCCGGCATTTTGAACCCGAATTTGTACACAAAGACCTCCGCATTTTAGGTCTCGGTTTCGAAATGATCTCCGGCATTTTGAACCCGATTTGTACACAAAAGACCTCCGGCATTTAAGGTCTCCGGTTTCAGAAATGATCTCCGGCATTTTGAACCCGAATTGTCACGGAAAGCCTTGATAATTAAAGCATTCGACTTTTACAATTGCAATCCGGTATTTGAACAAGTTAAAATGCACTCAACTTTCGATGCACTCAAAATCAAGAATTACACTCCGGTATCCTATAACATCAGTGCAAAATACCCTCCGGCCTTTAAGCATCCCGGTTTTCAAGTAATGCACTCGGCATTTTAGCAATTCAATTCCACCCGAAATTGAGCACCCAATTGTACGGAATTTCACTCGCATTTTGGTATCCAAATTTTATGAAAACGCAATCCGGTTTTCCATACTTCGATTTGAATTACGGCTTCCAAATAGATTTGTCCGTTTTAAGAAAAGCCCTCCGGTTTTTAGTAAGAAAGGTACTCCGTTTCCTTTAATGAAAAGAACTTGATTTTGTACTCCGTCCTTTATGCACTCGCCTCTGGAAATAAGAAAGCGAACTCGGTTTTGGACTATTGACAAATCGAACTTGGTTTTGACTAACGAATACGAACTCCGGTTTATGAATTTAAGACCTTCCGTTTTGGAAGATTTATGAACAAGAATTTCTTCGGTTTATTAAATAAGAACTTTGGATTATGTTTTGAAAGATGAACTTCGCTTTTGATAAGATGATATGGACTTCAAATACTGAAGTTAAAGAACAAAGAACAAGGAAAATGTAAGAATACGGACAGCAAAGTGGAACTCTTCCGACTTTTGATCTATGATGAATGGCCAATAAGAACACGAACCAAGAACCGAGTTTCCATTAAGCTTGCTGTTAAAGAATGGATGAAGGATATAGGAGTGACACTCGAGGATGCCTCCCGGGCCACGGGAGGGGACCTTTTGGTGGCACAAGAACTCGGACTATGGCCCCGTATGCCGGGTTAAAGGCATTACCTCCCGCCCCGGGAGCATAATGAGGACACGGCTTTAGGTTGTGGGGTAGCACACAACCCGTCCCTCGATGTTGTCCGCTCCCGTCCGGTCCCTAAAGATGATATGAACTCGAATGATTTTGATAAAGACAAGATGAAAAGAACATGAACTAAAGAAAGAAATGATATGATGATTTTTATGCTATATTATGATCTATGTTCTGATTATATGTATGCTTGTGTTTTACGCATGTGAGTATCCTGTGGGCTTTGTAAGCTCATTCTTGTTGATTTCGGATGATGAAAAGCTCACGAAGGACGAAGTGAAGTAGGACCTTTATGTTATTACAAGATGAAGTAGTAGCGGCAGCAATAGATCTATGTTTAGTTTTGGCTCATTATCTTTTGATATTTTGGAAAGTCATGTCTTGAATATTCCCATTGTTATGAGATTATGTTTCATTACTTATACCTTCGTTAATGAAATTGATGATTCCTAGTTGCATCTCGGTGTTGAGTAAAAAAAAAAATTTATGTCCACCTTTTTATCCTATGCTATGAAATTTCTTAAAAGTAAAGAACTTAGTTTTGACGCTTGACTTTTCAAGGTGGAAAAGTGGGTCGTCCTGGGAATCTTCTCCGATCTGCGCATAGCTCTTTTGTCTGCTCCGGGCTACCCTGAGATTCTCATGTAATAACTTTATCTTTTCTGCCGTCTCTTTAATAATGTCCGGACCCAAAATCCTTTTTCTCCGTGCTCCTCCAAGTGAATCGGCGACCTACATTTTCTTCCATACAAGGCCTCGAAAGGAGCCATGCCAATGCTTGCCTGGTAACTGTTATTATAAGCAAACTCTGCTAGAGCTAATGATTTATCCCAAGCCTCTTTCATCTCTAAGACCGAGGCCCTTAACATATCCTCAAGGATCTCGGATAGTCTGTTACGATCAGTTGTCGGTTTGGGGATGAAAAGCGGTATTGAATTTTAATTCTATCCCCAATTCTTTATGTAGACTTTTCCAGAACTTTGAAACAAAGCGAGGGTCTCTATTTGATACAATAGAAACTGGCACACCATGAAGTCTGACAACCTCGTTTACGTACAGCTGAGCCAGTTTATCATGCGAGTAAGTCGTCCGGATTGCCAGGAAATGGACTGACTTTGTTAGTCGGTCAACAATCACCCAAATAGCATCATGCTTCCTTGGCGTCCTGGGCAAACTGGTCACAAAATCCATGGCAATGTCTTCCCATTTCCAGCCTGGAAATGGCATTGGTTGCAATAACCCAGACGGTTGCTTTCTTTCGGTCTTTACTTGTTGGCATACAAGGCACTTTTCCACGTAAGCTGCAATATCCCTCTTCATATTCCTCCACAAAAATATTTTCTGTAAATCTTGATACATCTTACTGGCTCCTGGGTGAATCGTATAACGGGATCGATGGGCTTCCTTAAGAATTTTCTCCTTTAATTCTTTGTTGTCTGGCACACATAACCGATTCCTAAATCTTAATGCTCCATCCAGCATAACATGAAAATCACTTTGGGATTCTTTGTCCAGCTCACTCATGATCTTTACAAGGAAAGAATCATTCGCCTGACATCCCTTTACCTCATTTATCATCTCCGCTGAACTTGAAGGTACGCCAAGATCATCCGCTTTCCTTGCACATAATGCTGGACATCATATTACATGAGACAGTCCAGCATTTCCATTTGCTTGACTTGCATTCTAGCCAGAATACCAGGTTGTCTACTTAGTGCATTGGCAACTACATTGGCCTTTCCTGGTTCGTACCGGATTTCACAATCATAGTCCTTCAGGAATTCAATCCACCTTCTCTGCCTCATGTTCAGTTCCTTCTGGGAGAATAAATACTTTAGACTCTTATGATCGGAGTAGACCAAGAATCTCTCACCATATAGGAAATGCCCCCAGATTTTCAATGCAAACACTATTACGGCTAATTCCAAATGGTGAGTTGGATAATTCCTTTCATGATCCTTCAACTGTCGTGACCCATAGACAATTACCCTTCCGTGTTGCATTAAAACACAGCCTAACCCAATCTTTGGGGCATCGCAATAAATAATCAGTCCTCCTGATCCATTTGGAATGGTCGACCGAGCGTATTAACCGATCTTTAAGTGTCTGGAAACTCTCTTCACAATCCTTGGTCCACTCAAACTTGGCATCCTTCTTTGTTAACTGCGTGAGTGGCAAAGCGATTTGGGAGAAGTTTTTCACAAACCGTCTGCAGTATCCAGCCAAGCCTAAGAGGTTGGCACTTCGGTTCCACTTTTACCACTTCCCACTTTCTTAGGGTCGACGGAAATCCTTCTTTAGAGATGACGTGACCAGGAATCCGACTTCCTCTAACCAAAATTCGCACTTTTTAATTTGGCGAGCAAATGATGCTCCTAAGGATCCGGGTGTAGTCCGTAAATGACCCTCATGTTCCTCATAGCTTTTCGAATACACAAGGACGTCGTCAATAAAGACGATCACAAACTTGTCAGGTATGGTTGAAAAATTCGATTCATCAAGTTCATAAAGACGGCTGGAGCATTAGTCAACCCAAAAGGCATCACTACAAATTCATAATTTCCATATCTAGTCCGAACGCCGTCTTTGCTATATCCTCCTTTACGATCCGGTTTGATGATATCCGGATCTAAGGTCGATTTTTAAAATACACAAGCTCCTTGTAATTGGTCAAGGAGGTCATCAATTCTTGGCAGAGAGGATATTTGTTCTTGATGGTAATTTTGTTCGATTCGATAATCCACACATAATCTCATGGTCCCGTCCCAAAGTTAAGTTATGAAAAGACCAAATTTGCAAGCAAGATAATAAGTAGATGGATAACTAGAGGAAAATTCTACGTTGAGAATTCGATGAATCTTATCTCCTAGATGGAGATATCTATGAAAAGAATCTGATAGAACTTTCCTCAAAAGAATAAGTAATCAAAAAATTAGGACCTGAATTGATAGGTAATATTCCTATGACGGACCGGCTTTTTCTTTTTTTTTTTACCATATAGAACCTCCGTCAAGCCTAAATTCCTTACCTTAATTTAGAATTAATAGACAATAATTAAGTGGACATAAAAATTTTTCTTTTCTTTCACACACAGGATTTCATGATGCCGAACTATAAGAGATGCTTTCTAGACATATTAATCCCAGTATCCAAAAAAAATCACGGAAACATGCTAACATTAATAGGTTCATAACAGCGAAACAATTTTATAAGTTTCCTCAAAACATCAAAAGGAAAAAGATAAATAAAGCTCTTCCTAGATCAGCTCCGGCCAGTTATGTCATCAAGCTACATCATAAGGTCTTACTCAACTTTGTCTTCCATAAGCCTTTCTTCATCTAAAAATAGCAAGAGTGAGCCACAAAGTCCAGCAGAATACTCACATGCAGAAAACATAAGTATATATATATATAAGCAGATCAAAACAGAGTTTCATAACTTAGCAGACGAAAATTAACATGTCGTTTCTTCTTTAGTTTGGAATTTTCTTATTCTTTTCTTCTTATCTTGTCTTTTGAAAACTCATAAAAACCATTGGAAATTCTTATCATCTTTAGGGACTGGACGGGAGCGGACAACATCAAGGACGGGTTGTGTGTAACCCCACAACCTAAAGCTGTATCCCCTCATTATGCTCCCTGTGGCGGGAGGTAATGCCTTTAACCCGGCATACGGGGCCGTAGTCCAAAAGTCTTATGCCACCAAAAGGTTCCCTCCGGTGGCCCAGGAGGCAATCCTCGAGTGTCACTCCAATATCCTTCATCCATATTTAACAGAAAGTTAAATGAAAACTCAGTTCGTAGTTCATATGTTTTAATTGCCATCGATCACAATTCAAAGGTCAGAAGTCATAGAGTTCCACTTGCTGTCCGGATCATATACATTTTTCTTCTTCTTATAGCCTTGTTCTTAACTTCATCAGTTGAAGTCCGCAAGATCTTTCCTTTAATCATTTTAAAGTCAAAGATTCTTTAATCAAAAGTCATAAGTCTTATTCATCAAAGCAGGAAGTATTTTCCTTAGACTAGGAGTTCTTCTAAAAGGGCGGAGTTCTTAAAAAAGGACAGAGTTCTTCAAAATCCGAGTTCTAAAATCGGAGTTCTTTTCATCAAAAGTCCGGAGTTCTTTTTCATTTAAAATCTAAATCTATAAAAAAAATAGAGTGCTTTTCTTTTCAAAATCCGAAGTACTTTTCTTTTCAAAATCCGGAGTGCTTTTCCGGAGTACTTTTCTTTTCAAAATCCAGAGTACTTTTCTTTTCTAAGGGACGGAGTACTTTTCTTTTTAAAGGGACAGAGTACTTTTCTTTTTCAAATGGACAGAGTACTTTTCTTTTTCAAAATCCGGAGTGCTTTTCGGTTAAGAGTCCGGAGTGCTTTTCTATTCCCAATCCGGAGTTCTTCAACCGGAGTTCAAATTCCACACTCTCGGCCGATTTTGAATTCAGGTGCACACGGTCGGTTTCGTATACGACTTAGGGCCGGTTTCAAAATCAAGTGTTCTCGGCCGGTTTCGAATTCAAGTACACACGGCCGATTTCGATTTCTAAGTACCAAAAGCCGATTTCGATTTCTAAGTGCCAAAAGCCGATTTCGATTTTTAAGTGCCAATGGCCAACTTCGATCAAAAGCCAATTTCAATGTCAATTCCAAGTGCAGCAGTGCCAATTTTGATTTTTAATATAGCAAAATCGAAGCATCAAAGTCCGAAGTTCTTTTTACGGAAAAACCGGAGTCCTGAAAACAGGATTTCTATGCAATTACCAAAGTTTATATAATTTGACAATTAAGTAGAACATCAGGATTTCTTTTTATGCATGCAACTTAGAATAATTCTTTCCTAAATCAGATGAACAGAACACATTTCATACATAAAACAAACTTCATACATATTAAAACATCAGCTCATAAAAATATCAGATAAAAGGACAGAACAACTTCATACACACTAAAACATAATTTTTATAAGAATAACCCAAACATGCATAATCATGACTTTAAAATAAGGTGAGTACTCTTGCCTGGATTTCTTTTTACTTTTGCCTTGAAATTTTACTCTTTCTTTACTAAAAACTTTTACTGAATACTATTTTCTGATGCTTCTCTAGTCCTCATTTATAGCCCTTAGGTTTGGTGGCCATCATTTATGGCTCTACATTTCCCGAAGAGTGTCATTTATGATTTTACATTTCCAAAATGTTTGGTGATTAGCTAGATTATTTATGTCGTGAATTCCCGAAGTGTTTCCTCATTAATTTTCCTTGATCGGATTTAATCCTCTCACTTAAACACATTCCGGTCAACTATGGGCATTGACCGGATTTGTGACGAAACGGATTTTTTTTTGTCCTCCGAAGTTTCCGTCAAACAGGAAAACAATTAACGGTCTAAACATAAGGCAAGACTTTTGCAAAAATTTTGGCAGAGTCTCCTTTGAAATAGGAAAACCTAAAAATACAACCCTGTATAATCATCTATAACAAGCACACAACTTTCCATCATCCACAGTTCCTACAACAAGCATTCACAGGATCACATGTGTTATCCATGGCACAAATCCATAAAGACATTTGCTACTTCTAACAGTTTAATAATGAGATGCCGTCTAGGACCTGCATAGTAAATCCAGAGTATATAGCGGAAGTAAACTAAGAGCCTGCAGAAGCATAGCATTTTCTCTTCTACTATCATTCACATAATGAGCTTTCTATACAAAAATCAGCATGTTCTAAGACATCAATAATTACAAGATCAGTATACAAAAATCATGTGCAGCTAGGCCTTTACGTCGACAGGCTCCTCCAAAATAGCTCCAATGTGCTATGGTCCTCAAAAGTCTTCAAAAATCTTCTCTCTCTGATTACTCTTTTTCGTCAGGTAAAAGCTCTACAGTCTCATCTGGAGGGGGAGAAAATACTAAAATAGTGAGCCGAGGCCCAGCAAGGTACATGCATATGAACTGTAAAACGGTTATGCCAAAACAATCATATAACCATGCAGAACCAGAATGTTTAATCAAACATCATCTGGAAAAATAGTAAAGACATACTATAACGATATTAAATCTCATGCTTCATAAATCATTACACTATAGACTACAAAACAATAACTATAAACTTTACTGATGCATGGTAAAACTGAAAACAATACTCTATACTATTCACTGTCATCTTTTCACTATATACGATTCATTATCATCTTTTCATTAGATGATACTCTATCATCTTTTCACTGTATAATACATTTTTATCTTTTATCATGACATATCTTAACAATTTCAGACCCTGTCAGTGTACCCTACTAGCGAAAGGGGCGAATGATCGAGGATAGATTATGTTCAGTCCACACAATTCAAGGCCTATCATGTCATATATATCCCATCCCGATGGATATCTGTACTGTGTGCCACCCGAAGGTCGGCCTATGTCCCTCCTGGCTTAACGCCCTTGAGGACAGGGTGGACCATGAATCGCTTCATGGACAGAGCTATCCTCGATTACCACCGTAAGTTCTAAGGCCTCACCCAAGAACTTACCTGGACTGTAGTTAGTCTCAGGTCCCAAAATAACTGTAACGAAAATCATCTCTTTATCGAAAATTCCATTTTCGAAATCAAACTTTCACAACACAATTTCAGCACTTCTTCAAATTTACATGGAAATTTCGTAGATATACGTTCGTTCACATTTTCAAAAACAAATTATACCGAAAGTTGCACATCGATGTCAATTAACTTTCATGTAACTGGAGCTTTGGTTAAAAATCACTAAAATCCCTTCATTTTCATACTTAGCGCTTCGCCAAAACCTTCGGACTCAAATCGATCACTAAACAAGTCTTATTTCATGAAATCAAAGCCATAAATCCAAATATATATACTCAATCATGCATTTAAACCATAAATCCCAAAAGTTTCGAGTTAGGGTTTGGCCATGTTCTTTCAATGTCAAAATAAACACATAACACATGCTCATGCATGAAATCGGAGCCAAATACTTCCATAAACATGAACAAGCATGAAATCTAACTGATTAATCGAAGGAAATGTGACGACCCAGATTCTAAGTCATAGAAAGTCCCAGTCATCGAGTCAAAATAATCAAATGATTGAGGAAAATTGAAGGTTATTTGGAAACTGTATTAAGAAAATCCAAACCAGCTTTAGAGCATATTTTGAAATCAGAAATTGTCTCCTGAACTTGAAGTCCGGCGTGGTTTTGGGAGGCCGAAGTTGCCTTGAAGTCTGGAGTGCATTGTGTGAAGTGAGGCCAAAGTGGCCCGACGACCGGAGTGGCCTTTGTGTGAGGAAAAAGAAGTCCGTCTTCTCTTAGCATAAAAGAAGTCCATCCTCCCTTAGTGTAAAAGCAGTCCGGCCTTTTACTTAAGCTGAAATCAACTCCGGCCTTGTGTGTTGGTAAAGCCGGAGTAGAATTATGGGTGCAAGGAGAATAAAATCCGAAGTTGATGAGAAGGTAATGGTGGAGTGAATAATAAGAAGAAGTTGACCGGAATTAGAGATGTTGACCAAATTTTAAGGAGTTGGTTGGATTTAAGGGAATTACGCTGACCGGATTTAAGGAGGTTGACCGGATTTTGAAGAAGTTGATCGGATTTGAAGAGTTGACCGGATTTGAAGTTTTAACCGGATTTGAATAAAGGTTGACTGGAATTTGTGATGATGACCGGCGCTGGCCAGAAAATTTACCAAAAAGTTGACCGGCGACTAAAGACAAAAGCAACTTTGTTATTTAGTTAGGATCCAACTAGGGCTCGACCAAATGAGGTAGGTAAACTACCTCATCACACCCTGGGTAGAAGTACTGAGGTAAGTAAACTAACCTGCTACTTCCACCAAATCACTGAAGGCAAGTACCGAGTAGGTAACTTACCTCAACTTACCCCACCTACTCCCTCCTCTTTATATACCGGGCTCAGGTTGAGAGATGAGTGTGAGTTTCTGGCGCCAAGGAAGAATAAGCAGCGAAGAAGGAGGGAAGAACTTTGAGGCAGCTGGAGTGGACAGTCAGGCAAGTGTACATCGGACGCTGCTTTTAAATTCATGCTTTAAGAATATTGCAAGTATACCTCGGACGCCACTCTCTTTAAGTTCGGATTTAAGAATGTTTGCGGATGCACTCTCCGTTTTTAAGAGTACTCACCACTATTTTTAAGATTATGCATGTTCTCGAAGCAAGTATATCTGATATTCTTATGTAGTTATGTTGATCGCATGCCTAAAAGAAACATTGACACTCAGGATGTTAGATTTTATTTTGCTTGAAGTATGATTATCTGCCAAATTATACGAACTCTGATAATTACATGTTTTTGAAGAAAAAGTACTCCGTCCTTTTTGATGAAAAAGTACTCCGAAAGAAATCTGGCCTTAAAATGAACTCCCGCCTTAATATAAAAATGAGCTCCGGCTTTGCATAAGAAAATGAGCTCCGTCCCTTGATGTGAAATGAACTCCCGCCTTAATATAAAAATGAGATTCGACTTTGCATAAGAAAATGAGCTCCGTCCCTTGATGTGAAATGAACTCCCGCCTTAATATAAAAATGAGCTCCGGCTTTGCATAAGAAAATGAGCTCCGTCCCTTGATGTGAAATGAACTCCCGCCTTAATATAAAAATGATCTCCGGCTTTGCATAAGAAAATGAGCTCCGTCCCTTAATGTGAAAAGAACTCTGGCTTTGTACTGAAAATGAATTCCGGCTGTGTGTTGAAAATGAACTCCAGCTTTAAAGGGAAATAAACTCTGGCTTTTGAACTCCGCCTTTGTCAAAAAGAACTCCGTCCTTAAAATGAACTCCGGCCTTACTGAGAAAAGAACTCCGGATTTTAATGAACTCCGCCCTTCCTTGATAAAATCTAAACCGGCCCCAAGTATATTTTACGCCATGAAATCGAAATCGGCCTCAAGTGTAAATTAAAATCGGCTTTAAGTATATGATTTCCGTTATAGTTATTTGGGACCCGAGACAGACTACAGTCCAGGTAAGTTCTTGGGTGAGGCCTTAGAACTTACGATGGTAATCGAGGATAGCTCTGTCCATGGAGCGATTCATGGTCCGCCCTGTCCTCAAGGGCGTTAAGCCAGGAGGGACATAGGTCGACCTTCGGGTGGCACACAGTACAGATATCCCTCGGGATGGGATATATATGACATGATAGGCCTTGGATTGTGTGGACTGAACACAATCTATCCTCGATCATTCGCCCCCTCAGCTAGTAGGTACACTGGCAGGGTCTGAAATTGTTAACATATGTCACAGTAAAAGATGAAAATGTATTGTACAAGAAAAGATGATAGAGTATCATCGATGAAAAGATGATAATGAATCGTATACAAAGAAAAGATGACAAGGAATGAAACGATATAGTATTGTTTTTAGTTTTATCATGCATCAGTAAAGTTTATAGTTATTGTTTTGCAGTCTATAGTGTAATGATTTACGAAGAATGAGATTTAATATCGTTATAGTATGTCTTTACTGTTTTTCCAGACGATGTTTGATTAAACATTCTGGTTCTGCATGGTTATATGATCGTTTTGGCATAACCGTTTTACAGTTTATATGCATGTACTTTGCTGGGCCTCGGCTCACTATTTTATATTTTTCTCCCCCTACAGATGAAACATTAGAGCTTGTGCCTGACGAGTTGGAGTGATTAGAGCTATCTGAAGGATTATCAAAGACCTCGGAAGCTTATTTTGGAGAAATATTATTGTAATGACTTGATGGACTTCTATAGTTAAACATTTTGACTATGTACTCAGAAATAAATATCTTGGAATGAATATGAATGCTTCCGCAAGTGTTAGAATAACTTCTGCTATACTTATTATGGTTAAAAGTATATGGGTCCTAAATGGCATCTGTGATCCTGTGTTGCACCCAATTATTTAGTTGGGTTTTCAATTGTGTTATGAATGACGGAATCAAAAAAAAATAAAAAAATCCGTTCCGTCACAGGAAACATGCTTCAACATCATTTTTACAACATTTCCATGAACTTTAAAGTAAGAGAAACGGTAAAAACGTAAAATGACGTCCAAGGTACACTTCCCTTTTCGCGGGCTTTCACCTTTATAACTGGCTCACGGATGGATTCGGGCTCTCGGGCCTCGTTCTCCCTTCTTCTCTCTCCACTCGAGCGGCCAGCGTGAGCTCTGTTTTCGGCACCCAGCCGCTCGAGCGGAGCTCGAGCAGCCAGCGAGCGGCAGGGATCCGGGACGGCATTGGTTTTCCCGCCCAATAGGTCGGCTTGAGCGGCCAGCGGGCTATAGGGATTCGGAATGGATCTGGTTTTTTCACCCGATAGGTGGGCTCGATCGCCCAGCGAGCGCCACTCGGCTGCTTGCTGAACTCGAGCATTTTTCCAACTTTTTACTTTTAACTACCACTTTTTCACTATACACTTAGCCTCTTACTGATTTTAATCACCTTAATCACATCTAGTTATTCCGTTTTCAATTTCGAGTCCTCACAAGATTGCTCTCCTCTTTCCCTTCCTTCCTTCCATTCACGTTTTCCGGTCAACATTTTACGTTGACCGGATTACTCCTTCGTACACATTCCGGTCAACTGGTGTTGACCGGATTTTACTTACCTTTAACATTTTCCTTCAATATTAATCTAGCATTCACACTTTCACTTCACCAACATCATCACTCCGGCTCCTTCATCAACATCAACTTTGGCCTTTCTTCTTCTTCTTGAACCCATAATCTACTCCGGCCTCAACATACAAAGTTACTTCGACCTCACTTCACACACAATGCACTCTTCAAGGCCGGTTTCAACCTCATACGTTACGGCCGGTTTGGAAATTCACTTCTAAGCCGATTTGGATTTCATCATCAAGGAGTCGGTTTTCTTCTCACAAGGCTGGACTTGATTTTCATTAAGTAAAAGCCGGACTCGATTTTCATCGAAGAAATCTGGACCTCTTTTCATCATGCAAGGGTCGAACTTGATTTTATCTTATGGCCGATTTACTTTTCTTATTACCTTTTTTCCGGTCAACTAGCATTGATCAGATTATAAAGACTGAAATTTCTTATGTTCTAGAATTTGGGCCGTTACAATTCCCAAGCATGTCACTAGTGTGACAGTAGAGACTTAAGGATTTGTCCTGGTCGCATATTGTAGCGGGTGATACTATGGACATGCCTTAGGACATTACGGTGATAATTGAGGATAACTCTGTTTTTATTTCTGAATTCTGAATAAATGAGATTGTGGGAAAAACCATAACTTCTAAACTTCTGGCCTTTGATTGTGTGGAGTGAACACAATCTATTGTCAATTATTCGCCCCTTTAGCTGGTAGGGTCTACTAACTCAGGTTTACAAAAATGAATAATCATGTTTAAGTTATATTCTAAAGAAAATAAGAACAAAATAAAGAAGTAAAGTGTGCTTCGAGCATATCCAAACAAGTTCATATTTATGCATTTTCCTTGTGCTTAAACTTACTTATATTGTTTCTGCTTTTTTTTGTAATTGTACTTGTTGAGCTGTTAGCTCACTCTTGCCTCTTCTTCCTTCCAGATATGAGCGTCGAGCTAATGCCCGATTAGTTAGAGTATGGAGAGGAATTGCCTAAGGAGAATTACTGCTTCTGAGGAGACATAGAGTTTTGTTATAATTAACGTATTAATATGTAATAAAAATTGTAGCATGTTATTATTATGGTTATTGTTATGTTTCCATTGGTGACTTATGGATTTAGTTTTGCTTCCATATTTATTTGGATATCTTGGATTTTGTTCAGGCATAGATGGCATCTCTATTAGATCCAATACAGTAGTTGAGAATTGTTGTGTTGGAGCCATGAATGATATGGTATTTGTTGATCCTGTGTATGTGCTATGGTTGAAAATATTGAAGTTTGGATATTTATATGTTTATTAAATAGGTTGTATATTTTGGTTTTAGTCTAGTTGCAGAGGAAATTCTACCAAAATATCTACAGATTTTATGTTTTAATCGTTTGGGGCATTTTGTATTTGATTAAGTAAGAGCGATTAACTGAAGGTCATTTAAGGATAAGGATCCATTCTGTTACAATTGATATCAAAGAAAGAGATGCATTAGGTTTTGATCTAGATCTCATGCGGAAGCTTAGGATTGATTAAGATTGAGCAAAAAAGTAAACAAAGGCGTAGAAAGATAAGTCAAATTGGGATGCCTTGGGTATTCCGGTGTATATAAGTTAGATGAAAATCTCGTTGGGAATTTAGTGTCTAAGTTAATTGATATTGATTTTAGGTCTGTATTAATCAATTTGGGTTTAAGGTTCAGGTTGAGCTACTCTAAACTAAGACAAGATAAGGACAGATAAGATTAAATAGAATGTTTAGGTTTCAGCCCTAAGATTTACATTACAAATGCATTGATTAATTTTAGCCCCTCAATCTAATCTAATTATTTGAGGTTAATTAATATTGTGATATTTGTGGTTATAGGAAATAGCATGGGTACTAGACAAGGGCTTTCCTTGGGGTGTTGGTCAATCGTGGGGATAGGAGAAGAGATCATTTAAAGACACTTCAAGGATTTGACTCTTATTAATGCTGAGCTAGAGTTTGAATATGATAAGTACCTAATTGAGGACCAAGTATGTGGTTTTAGTTCAAGGTTTCAGTTGACCAGCTCTGGATTAAGGCCCCTAGGTTATTAATCTGCTCAAAAGGAGTTCTTTGAATGTGATAACCAAGCAAAATGAATAAAGTAGAATTGATCACTTGAGGTTGAGAGATTCCAAGGACTTAGATGGTGTTGTGGTAAACTAATGTTTGGAAGGAAACAAGTTGGTGTTGTCTCATAACAGATAAAAGGTTAAGTTGATTGGGATGGTTGATATGAAAAGAATTATGGGTTTTGAGGATAGAGAAACATTGTAGGACATGTTGTTGATGCATTATGAATGAATATTTCTTTTTGAAGGGATTTTGGGAGCATGTTTTATTTAGGGTTAATTTAATCGCATGATTTAAGATTTGCCTATGTTTCCTCGAGTCGGATAGAAAAGAAATCCGGTGCCTGAGATCGAGGTTTCGCAGTAATAGCATAAGTATTGCGATAATGTCTATCATGGTAGAAAGCAACATCTCCGAATCCTCAATATCTCAATACATGGATTATTTGGGACTTTGAATTTATATTTTGTTTCTTAAGACAATTCTTCTTTGGAGAACCATATATTTTATATGAGTTGCATTGAGGTCTGCGATATTCTTGGGTCTATAGATATTTAATCAAATTGATATGACCATATTGTGATGCCAACCCTTGACATGATATTTTGGGATATTCCTTAAAGAAAAAGGATTAGCTGATTATTATTAATCAATAATTTGAGGATGTGTTAGGGTCAACTCTAATATTTGAGAACTTTGTGTAACATCGGGAAAATATAAATTTAATGTTATTAAGTATTTCTCCAAGACTTTTGGGGTAAGTATTATAAGTCCTGAAAGTGCCATTTGAGATTCGTAAGTTTATTGATGCTATGTAGATTAGTTTTGTAATGATTTCATTAAGGAAATTTTAGGAGCCTAAGGCGTGATTTGTTTTGTTTGAGGATAGCACCCTGAGTTAGAAAGGAAAATTAATTGTGTGCCCAATTAGGAGAAAGAGTAAATTCGGTTATGAAAATATTAGATTGGGCACGTAATTCTCCAAGGGGTCGAAGGTGGTCTTGTAGGCATTGAATGAGGCCTCCTTAGGAAGAAACGATGGGTATTGTAAAGGGTATATGGTCTTCTTGGGTTTACCAAGCAATTTAACAAGTATTTCCCAAGAATAATAAAGTCGAGAGACATTTGGTCTCAGGACAGTTAGTATTCATAAGGATGAGATAGGTAAAGAAAACCTTCCAGGAAATCAAGGGTAAATTGTGGATCGTTTTGATTGGGTTGACCCCTAATGGGTCTCATACGTTATGGTAGGATGTAATATCCTTTATGAAGGATAGAATTATGTTAATCTCACACTGCAATAGGGTCCTACCCTGTTATAAGTGGGGAAGGAGCTTGCAAATGAAATTATTTCACTCATAGTTAGAATTAACCGATGAGGTTTTTACTTGAGAAAATTGGAGGCATTGAAAGGAAATATGACATGTAATGAGACATTTTGAGAAAACTTTAGAACTATGTTTTCTATATCTTGGAGATGGTTGTTTTTGGAGTAAGTGAAAGAGGAGTCCATATTTAGCATTGCTCCACTATAGGTAGAAGAAAGTAATTGAAGTTTCCATTCGAAGGAATTCTTGACATTACCTTCAGATATAGTTTTAGCCAATAATTTTAAGAAGCAAATAGTTGCACCACTAAGGAAAGATGATCATGTGATACTGTGAATGGATAAACCTGTCTAAGGACCTCAAGGATGAACCTCGATATCTTTAAGAGTAATTGACCTTTGTTCTGGCGAATAATGTTAGCGAATAGTGTTAGCGTAATAAGATATTGTATTCTTAAATTGGGAAACAAAATCATATTCAAAGTATTGGAGCTATGAAATTTTGAAATAAGAAGTGTTTATGACTATGTTTTAGGACAATTAGAACAACCCACTCATTATGTGGATTATAGAAGGCATGTTCGGATTTAGTTAGTAGGCTCATCGGTATGCCAGTGAGATCTTGAGGTTGCTAGTATTTGGGTTTGAGATTTATGGGAATTATCTTCATGATATGGCTATCTCATAATTTGTTTTGATTATGGTTACCATATAATTTAGGTGCCCTATATGAGCCAATAGATATAAGTTGTAAGAAGATTTGGGATATGTAATATAAATAAAAATGTGTAGGATCACAGCTTCTATAGATCTCAAGATGGGATTGAAAAGACTGGAGTCAATGGCTAAGTAATTCAAGGAAATGTAGCTATTGTTAATTTGCTGATGATCGCCTATTCTTGTCATTGTGGATTTTGTATATTAGGGAAGTGTCAGTATAAGGACATACCAACGAAATAATGAGAATGTAAGGTGCTTTACCTTAGAGGTTTAATTGTAATTTGAGGTTTTTGTCAAAATCTTGATCAAACTTGATTAGAGAATTTTGGGTGTTAGATGAAATCAGATATGGTGGTCAAATTGTTACCATATGATTTATCTAGATAATTAATCAGAGTTGCGCAGTAATAGTGGGGTGAACCGAGATACTCTGAGGTTTAATTTGAAGTTTGGAATAAATACTCATTTTTTATGTTTAGTGTAAATGGAGATAAGTGAACATAAACCCGTTTGAGGTTTCAAACTAGGTTGGAAAGGTAATTTATAAAATGGGTTGCTTTCAGATTTGATGATTTTAGATCCTGATAGAACATATTGGGTAGTAAGAGTTAGGACAATTTGAATACTTGAGGTTCCATGGAATAATGATTTAATTGAGGAAATGACTTAGAAATATTCGAGAAAGAAATATTGTGGATCGTTAAATTTTGAGGACGAAATTTCTATAAGTGGAAGAGAATTATAAGGTACCGGTCTCCAAAACATTGTAAATTCTAGTAATTAAGTTAACATAATTAATATAATTAAGTTTGGATTAAGTGAAATTGAGAAAATTGAAAAATTAGCCTTAGTACAGCAAATTACAGAGTTGGGCTTGGGGTGGGCTCGAGCACAACATGAGGTACAAATTCCAACAAGGCCAAGCTTGTTGCTAGCTCGAGCCCAACAGGAGGCACAGGATCCAGATCCATCAGTGCTCACCGCACGCTCACCTCGAGCTCAAGCGTTGGCCTGCGAGTAAAAACACGGCATGCAATCTTCTCACCATTTTCACCATTTACAAGAGAAATAAAGGAGAGAGGGGGAAGAGGAAGACAGAGAAGGTGGAGAGTGAGACTCCCAAGTCTGAATCCGTCCGAGAGCCAATTAGAAAAGTAATAGATCGGACCAAGGCAAATACACTCTTACTCTTCTCTTTCATTTTCTTGCACTTTTGTCTTCTTTTCTTCAGGTATCTTCATTCTTATATCTAATTAAGTTTATATTTTATGATTATCAATACCTAAGCATGCATATAAATTAATTTGGAGTCCAAATTTGTAGTTTAGGTAAGGTTTTGGATGACGTAAACCCTAACCCCATGCCCCGTCAAATAACCAACGGATTTTTGGGGCTCTTGCTTAATTTGGGACTAGAGTATGATTATCTATGGCTTGGGTAAGTTAATTTGCCGATTAGATATCCAAATGTGTGGTTATGTGTGAGGACCCGGAACCGAAAGCGTGATAACTAGATATGATTAAGGTGATTAATATTAGTAAGAGGCTATGCATGTAGTGAAAAAGTGGCAGTTGAAAGTGAAAAGTTGGAAAACACCCGAATTCAACAAGCAGCCGAGTGGCACTTGCTGTGAGCTCGAGCCCTCCTATCGGGCGGAAAAACCAGTGCCGAATCCGAAGTCCTTCGCCCGCTGGCCACTCGAGCTCCGCTTGAGCGGCGGACTGCCCGAAAGCCGAGCGACAGGCATAGTATAAAAACGCGATCTGACTTCTCTCCTCTCATTTTCGCACGAGTTTAGGGTTTTGGGAGAGAGGAAACGCCGATCTTAGAGAGAGAAGAAGGGAGAACGAGGCCCGGGAACCCGAATCCATTCGTGAGCCAGTTATAAAGGTGAAAGCCCGCAACAAGGCAAGTGTACCTCGGACATTATTTTTCATTTTTACCGTTTATTTTGCTTTAAAGTGGATGAAAATGATGTTGATGCATGTTTATGTTTTCCTTCGATTAATCGGTTAGATTTCATGTGTTTATTTTCACATTGAAAGAACATGGCCAAACCCTAACTCAAAATTTTGGGGATTTATGGCTTGAATGCATGATTGAGTATATATATTTAGATTTATGGCTTTGATTTCATGAAATAAGACTTGTTTAGTGATCGATTTGAGTCCGAAGGTTTTGGCGAAGCGCTAAGTACGAAAATGAAGAGGTTTTGATGAGTTTTAACCGTAGCTTCTGTTATATGAAAGTTAATTGACATCGAAATGAAGCTTCCTATATAGTTTGTTTTCTAAAATATGTACAAGCCTATACCGATGAAATTTCCATGTACTTGAAGTTAGCTGAAAGTAAATTATGAAAGTCTGACTTTAAAATAAAAGGGGATTTTGATAAAAAGACGAATGATAGCCGTCCTCGGGGCTTGGTACAAGGAGGTAATGATGGCCGTCCTCGAGGCTTTATACGAGGAAATAATGTGAAGTACCATTTACTGTATTACCGATATGCTATGTTACAGTAGAATGATGATAATGAATCGTATACAGTAAAAAGATGACCGTGAACAGTATAGAGTATTGTTTTCAGTTTTACCACGCATCAGTAAAGTTTATACCTATTGTTTTACAGTCTATAGTGTAATGATTTATGAAGCATGAGATTTAATATCGTTATAGTACGTCTTTACTTTGTAGATGATGTTTGATTAAACATTCTAGTTCTGCATGGTTATATGATCGTTTTGGCATAACCGTTTTATATTTCATATGCATGTACCTTGCTGGGCGTCGGCTCACTGTTTTAGTGTTTTCCCCCTCCAGATGAGATAGTAGAGCTTTTACTTGACGAAAAAGAGTAATCGGAGAGAGAAGCTTTTTGAAGACTTTTGAGGACCATAGCACATTGGAGCTGTTTTGGAGGAGCCTGTCGACGCAAAGGCCTAGCTGCACTTGATTTTTGTATACTGATCTTGTGATTATTGATGTCTTAGATCATGTTTATTTTTGTATAGAAAGCTCATGATGTGTATGATAGTAGAAGAGAAAATGCTATGCTTCTGCAGGTTCTTAGTTTACTTCCGCTATATACTCTGGATTTACTGTGCAGGTCCTAGATGGCATCTCGTTATTAAACTGTTAGAGTAGTAAATGTTTTTATGGATTTGTGCCATGGATGGCACATGTGATCTTGTGAACATTTGTTGTAGAAATTGTGAATAATGGATAGTTGTGTGCTAGTTATGGATGATTATACAGGGTTGTATTTTTGGGTTTTTCATTGTGACGAAACAGGTTATTCCCCATCGAATAACCCTCGTCAATAATCCAAGGACAAAATAATAATATAATAATTGCAAATTCTACAGAAAATTGGGCAGAGTTCCGTTTGTAAATCGGACCTTTCCAAAATACAAACACCTGTAATCACACAACCCTGCACAATAATCCACAAGCAATTTTCAAATAAAATCCAACATCAACTACACAGGACCTAAAAGCCACAAAACCAAGGTGGCACCGGCGACTGAAAAACAAAAGACACCGGCCAAGAAGGATGCCATCTAGGGACTCCGACATCACCATAAGATATAACCTGCGGAAGCATGTAAACCACAAAATATAGCAGACTAATACATATGCATCATCCACTATCTACTAGCATAAGTCATCTCCATATAAGTTTGAGCTGATACAAAAGCTAAAATCTCAAAATATCCTTGGCATACATCAAGCCAATCCAAGTCCAAGTCTCGAGCCAAGCACGCAAGACAGCTAGCTACCAAGCTTCTATGATCTATGCTGACTCATCAGGCATCAATGCATTCTCATCTGAAAAACATAAAGCAAGGGTGAGCATAAAGCCCAAAGAATGAAATCATGTCCCACTAACTAGCAAAATGTGATTAATGGTACTTTGAAAGAAAGAGTAAAGGAACAAGACGAGAAGCATAAAAGATAGAAGAGAACTTGGAATTACTTGATTCATTTCATTCATCTTTATTTAAATAATTATCTTTGCGGACCACGGAGCTAGTAGATCGTACTAGCCAACGAAGTAAGAGAACGAGGAAAGTAATGTGTTAGCTACACATTCTAAAGCCACGGCTACTACTTTCGGTCGGTAGCACACGACCCTCGGTTGCATCCATGCACAGTCCACGGAACAACTACATCTCAATATGTAGTGTTCAACGACACGCCCACACCCCGGGGACCAGGGCAATCCTCGTTCTTTCACCGTAGTGTCCCGGAACTTGCCATGCACGTCACCCACTCACAAGAGCGGGCTGGGGTATTCCCCGGGTTTCCACCATGAAGTACGTGGCAAAGTTAGAGGACACCACTCCTATCAACCACGGTCCTAGTTTCAAGGTTTGACTCTTCGGGAGGGAGGACCCACTACACAACACAATCAAACATCACTGGGAATTCTCATTCCCGCCACACGTCTCCATCCGGGAGATCACGGTTTCAACAACAACCAAGTGGGTCTTCCCCCCGTTACTCTTTGGACTTAATTTCTTCTTTGAGATTATCTTTTATCACAATTTTGCACAATATTTACAAGGAGTTGGAATTCTTACCTCCGGTGGACAGCCACCACCTTAAAAGTTCTCGGGACTCGTTTCCATGTTTCCAATGCACAATTTATGTAATTCAAGCTTATATTTCCACATCAACACATCACATAAGCTCCATCAAAATTATATAGAAGTAACAAGATCAATTTTACCAATTTATTCACGGATGAACAGTGATTTAGAGGACTCGGAGACCACGAACGGGGTCGAGCAGATTTTTTTCCAGCGGCCAACATATATACACAAGAGGAGCATGGGGATTCATAATATGAGGTCAATTTAACAATCTAACGGTGGGAAATGGAAAACCCCCAAAATCCCGTGGGTAGGGTTTGGGCGAATTTCCAACGAACGAATCGGTACACAAATCGGTGGACAAATTGTACAATACTTAGTCTTGAGTCTTAGGTATTGTATTTTCGAAGCCATGGGTGGGTATAAACACGAAAATAATCGATGAACAACGAAAATCAACGAGAGAGGAAAGTTAGTGGGTATGAAAACACTTGCCTCGACGCGTGCTTTAACTTTGATAACTGGCTCTCGGATCAAATCGGACTCTCAAGCCTCGTTCTCCCTCTTTCTCACTCTAAAAACGCGGCCCCTCTCTCTCTAGAAACCCTTGCTGGACGAAAAAATGTCGGGGAGAGAGAAACGGCGCGTTTTTGTACTGCGCCGCCCGCTCGAGCGGAGCTCGAGCGGGAAGCGAGCGGCCCAAACACGCCCCTGGTTTTTCCGCTCGAACCGAGCTCGGCTCGAGCGGCCGGCGGGCGCTGGCTGCTGGTTGCTGCTCCCGAACCTTAGAAGAGGAAATTCATATATTTTTCACCATTTTACCTTATTCACATCTCTACATAAATCAATTGATCTACAATTAATTACTAAGACAATGATTTATCCTTAATTACCTTTCTCATTAACCCGGAACCTCACATTCATCCTATTACAAAGGAGACTCTGCCAAAATTTCTGCAGGAGTCTTGTCTTATGTTTTAGACCGTTAATGGTATTGCTGTTTTGACGGAAGCTTTTGAGGATAAAAAAAAATCCGTTCCGTCACCCTTCTGTATGTTCTGAGTTTACTTCCGCTATATACTCTTGATTTATTATGCAAGTCCTAGATGGCATCTCGTTATTAAACTGTTAGAGTTGTAAATGTTTTTATGGATTTGTGCCATGGATGGCACATCTGATCCTGTGAATGGTTGTTGTAGGAATTGTGAATGATAGATAGTTGTGTGCTTGTTATGGATGATTATACAAGGTTGTATTTTTAGATTTTTCATCCTATTATAAAGGAGACTCTGCCAAAATTTCTGCAGGAGTCTTGCCTTATGTTTTAGACCGTTAATGGTATTGCTGTTTTGACAGAAGCTTTTGAGGACAAAAAAAAATCATTTCCGTCACATTATGTATGAATTTTCTTTTGCGAAGCCCCTAACTCGCATCTGGACACCATTTAAGCTACAATTTAGAGTTTAATGCATAAATTAACTTGAAATTATTATAGGTACCTGTGCCTTGGGTTTGATAAATTACCTGTTGGATGTCCAAAATTCTGAGAATTAATTGATATGTCCATCAGTGTACTGTTTATGCGCACTATTCACAGGAATTGTTCACGGGTACTATTCACCTGAGGATTTCGGATGATATTTTGCATAATTTTCTTGTGTTTAATTGCTAATCAAGTGATATGTATATTTATACAAGTTCAATTATATAATCTAGAAGTTTCGATATGTTCAATTGTGAAGAAACTCCGTATCTGAAAGCTCTTAAAGTCAATTCGTTCTTTAACGGTAAGAACTCCTAATCTTCTCTATGCATATGATATCCGTATGAAAGTTATGTTATGAAAAAACTGAAATCCGCAAGCAAGACAATAAGTACATGAATAACTGGAGGAGAATTCCACATTGGGAATTCGATGAATTTGATCTCCCAGATGGAGATATATTTAAAAAGAATCTAATAGAACTTCCTTCAAAAGAATAAGTAATCGTGAAATTAGAACCCAAATTGATGGGTAATGTTTCCAGGTATGTCACTAGTGTGATAGTGGAGACTCAAGGATTTGTTCTGGCTGCATGTTATAGCGGGTGATACTATAGACATTCCTTAGGACGTTACAGTGGTAATCGAGGATAACTCTATTTTTGTTTCTGAATTATGAATATATGAGATTGTGGGGAAAGCCATAACTTCTGAACTTCTGGCATTTGATTGTGTGGAGTAAACACAATCTATACTCAATTATTCGCCCCTTTGGTTGGTAGGGTGTACTAGCTCGAGTTCGCAAAGATGAATAATCATGTTTAAGTTATGTTCTAAAGAAAATAAGAACAAAATAAATAAGTAAATTGTGCTCCGAGCATATCCGATCGAGTTCATGTTCATGCATTTTCCTTCTACTTAAACTTACTTATATTGTTTCTGCTTTTGTTTGTGATTGTACTTGCTAAACTGTTAGCTCACTCTTATTTTTTCCTCCTTCTAGATTTGAGCCTCAAGCTGATACCCAATTAGTTAAAGCAATGAGAGGAATCGCCAAAGGAGAATTGCTGCTTCTGAGGAGACATAGAATTTTGTTATAATTAATGTTTTGATATGTAATAAAAATTATAGCATGTTATTATTATGATTATTATTATGCTTCCACAAGTGACTTATGGATTTAGTTCTGCTTCCACATTTATTTGGATGTCTTGGATTTTGTTCAGGCCTAGATGGCACCTCTATTAGATCCAACGTAGTAGTTGAAAATTGTTGTGTTGGAGCCATGGATGATATGGCATTTGTTGATCTTGTGTATGAGTTGTGGTTGAAAATATTGAAGTTGGGATATTTATATGTTCATTAAATAGGTTGTATATTTTGATTTTAGTTCTGTTGTAGAGGGAACTCTGCCAAAATTTCTATAGATTTTATATTTTAATCATTTGGGGCATTTGTATTTGATTAAGAGTGATTAATGGAAGGTCCTTTAAGGATAAGGATCCATTACGTTATCAGAACACTTATCGGATCACTTACTAGATTCAGTTGAACTCAAAAGACCATACATCTATGCAACATCATTCAGTTTTCCAAGTTAGCCACTACTTTAATCCCATAGATTCAAAATCATGCTACTGAATATAGCATATGTCCCATAGAGTATTTTCTTAACAAAACTCACCTTCCATTCCTCCAATGAACACTCGACTGACTGTCTTTCATAACTCGCAGGATTCCACAAAAGAATACAAAGATACAACTATGGGACAACGATATAACATACAAATCATGAGGAAATGAGAGAATACATAAATTCCAAATTAAATAAAGCAAAAATCAAATTTTCATAATTAAAAGAATACCTTCATCCATAATTAAGGGTGCCTCAATGTCCTGAATAGTTACCGCAAAAGCTTTTGCTGGAATAGTAAGCTTCTTTATTTCCAGCCTCTTGGGTAGCGAGCAATCTTTCATTTGGTAACCCTGCTGTCCACAATTAAAACAGGCCCCCGTTGCTTTATAATAGGATTTTCCAACGTGCTTCTTCCCACATATAGCACAATCAATTACTGACCCTTGGGAACTCGTCATTGACTAAACCTCAATGATACTCTCCCCCTTGTCTGACACCTTAGTCCTCTTAGAAGGCTCTGAGGGTCTTAAACTTGATCCCGCACCGGAACCTATCCGATTAGCTGCCCTCTTAGTGAAGAACCTTTGATTTTCAAGCTCCTTTTCAAATATCAGAGCCCTATCCAGGATGGTAGCATAAGTCTGGAGCTTCTAAGTCACTAGTTGCCTCCCAATACCGTCTCTTAATCTTTGCCGGAACATTTTAGCCTTCCTTAATTTAGCCTCCACAAAGGACGACCCATATCTGGACAATTTGGTAAATTTTGTATCATATTCCTCTACGGTTTGATTCCCCTACCTAAGCCACGTAAATTCTTACTCCTTTTGATCCTGGAGGCTATAGGGGAAGTATTTTTTCATAAAAGCTTCCTCAAATATTTTTCAAGTAATATTATCATCGGACACTCCCAACGCCCTTTTCTTCATATCCCTCCAGCTATCCGCTTCACCCTCTAACTTGTGTGCCGCAAAGGTAACTCTTTCTTGATCAGAGTATTGGATCACCATAAAAATTTTATTTATCCTCCAAATCCAAATATTTGCCTTTACTGGATCTACTTCTCCCAAAAATTCAGGTGCCCTTTTGGCCATAAATTCATCATAAGCAGTTGGGGCAAGATTTACTGGGGCTAGCTCTGGTGCAGGAACTAGAGCCATGTGTGGTTGCTCAATTGATTCAATAATGTTCGTCATTCTCCCCAACAATTTAGGTATTCAGCCTCTCGATCCTGTGGAGTACTATCACCTTCACGAGTACTACTTCTACCTCTTCTACTAGCCATGCTATATCCTATAACCAAAACATCGCAATATTAAGAGATCTTAAGAAATCAGGCTAGAGGGAGGGGTTAACAATTACTTAATATAATTTAGCATTAACTTAGCAGCCAACACCTAAACATTGCATCTAATTCAAACTACTCTTACCCATTTCAAGTTTACGAGACTCGTATCACCCAAATTTCAAGTACCCGATCGCTACTAAATCAATCATAATTTGACATTCTAAATTTCACTATATCGAAAATGGACTCCAAGTTATACTTACCTCAAGTCATCAATTTCACTTTATCCATCATATTTGCTAGGTAAACCCAAGCAAACCTTTCTAATAATTTACTAACTTGAGAACCTCAACTCAGAATAGATCAAACCTTTACTTTAAACCAAGATCGATTAGCCTAAGCCAAAAATCAATGTCAATCAGCTTAAACACCAAATCCCAACTTCGTCCTAACCTAAAGGATACAAACTAGGATATCTCGAGTTTTCCAATCTAACTTAATCATCGTACACCTTAATCTACTTATTCAATCAATCTTAATCAATCTTAAGCTTTCACATACAATTCAAATCAAGCTTAAGGCATCTCTTTTCTCTGATACCAATTGTGACAGAACGGGTCCTTATCCTCTAAAAACCTCCATCATTAAACATACAAAAACTAATGCTTTAAATTTAAACACATTTAATTTTATAGAAAATTTGGTAGAGTTTCGTCTAAAAATGGGCCAAAATCATACAAACAACCTAAATAAACACAACCTGCATAAGACATATACATAGACAATCCTCAAAATTAAATCCACTACACATCCACAACACATTCACAGGATCAACAAATGCCATATCATCCATGGCTCCAATACAGTACTCCTAACTACCATATTGGATCTAGGAGAGATGCCATCTAGGACCAAAATAAATCCAAACATCAAAAACAATGCGGAAGCAACTATAACCATAAATCAACCTACGGAAGCAAAAATAATAAATCCATCGTAATACAAGTATATACTACATCATCAGAATATACAATGTTCATTTAAAAACTAATCATATACGTTCACAATTCTTCAAGATCTCTAAAATCTTTAAAAGTCTTTAAACCCAACAAGCTTTCTTCCTTCTAATTAATCCTATCTTCAGTCCTTATCAAGCTTCAGCTTATCTAGAAAGGGAAACAGAAAGTAAAAAAAGAGTTGACAGCTCAACAAATGTACCCAAAATCTCAAGCGTATAGAGAAATAACATGGAAACATGCACATATAAAATGCAGATAAACATATAAGAAGTTAAGAATCAATTATGCATGCAGGCGAGGTATAAACATGAAAATGATGCATAATCGTACGAAAATTTCTTGATTCTTAAAACTTGGATCATAACACAAATCCTTCACTTATTCTTAGTTCTTGGGCCTTATTTGAAAATAATTCAACCATAATTTCTTTCCAAATTTTCATTCTGAAATATAAATCCCTCCTCTTCTACATTGCGAGGGCTGGATGTTCTCAACTCTATAATTCAAATACATATCCCTTCTCTTTTACATCGTGGGGGCTAGATGTTCCAATTACCCATTCAGAATACAAATCCCTCCTCTTTTATATCGTGAAGGCTAGATATTCATAATACAATTCCCTCCTCTTTTACATCATGAGGGCTGGATGTTCTCAAATTCTTAACTCAAATACATATCCCTCCTCTTTTACATCGTAAGGGATGGATGTTCACAATAATTTAATAGTATAGTTCCATGCAAAATTTTCAGATAAAAATCATCTCATAAACCTTAGCATTTTACAAAATCATATTCACATCTCAAGTTTCAAGAAAACTCAAACACCAAATCCCTAATTTTCATTCTAGGGTTTCATGCGAAGCTTCTAGACGAAAATCGAACACAAAAGGCATGCTGAACAATGAAATCAAAGCCATACATCTTATCCAATAAGCATAAAATAAAATCTATCTAATAATTCATAAGAAATATGCATTAATTGAAGTAAATCTTAAAGAGAGAGAGTTTTTTAGCATAAACACTGAAGTGGAGATGTTAAAAGGCAGTAATAATGAAAATAAAGCTTAGGGGTACACTTACCTCGACTTGATTTATTGATTTTCTTACTCTGATTGAACCGGATGAGGTCTAAAATCCCTCCTCATTTTCTTTTCCTCCCTTCCTCCTTTGTGCCTCTACATCGAGCTCTCCAAAATCCTTCCCTCTCCCCCTTTTTATAAACAAAAATGTGGGTCGGTGGGATAAAATGGCACCGGCGCTCGAATGCCTATCAAGAACATGGCGAGCATAGGTCATCACGAAATGGTGCCCTCCGGGTGGCTCGAGTGAACAGTGAGCGCAATACATTCTAGAATTGGCACCTCCTTGGGAGCTCGAGCCAGCGGCATGTGCGGGGCCTTCCGGAGCAATCTGCTTTTGGCGCCATCTGCTAGGCTTGAGCTTGCAGTGAGCCCAGCTTTGCTGTTTGCTGTACTAAGCTATTTTTCTAATTTTTTAAATTTCACTTATTCCATACTCAATTACATCAAGTTAATTACTAGAATTTACTATGTTTTGGAAACTTGGACCTCACACATGCTCAAGTCATGTGTTTCATAAAATGTAAACTTAATTGGGTATCAGAATGAGTATACCTGAAGAAAATGAAACGAAAGTGCAAAGAAATGAGAGAAAAGGGTATGAGTACACTTGCCTCGGCCCAATCTATAACTCTTCTAACTTTCTCCAAGCCAGAATCAAATCCGAGTGCCTCGATCTCTCCCTTCCCTCTCTTCTCCTTTGCATTCTCTCTCTCTCTTCCGTGTGGTGCCAAATAATGTTGCACAAAATACCGCAGGCTGGTTCTTGAGCACTAGCTCGGCGCGCCTAAATCTAGCGCCTGGTAGGTGTGGGTCCCCTGGAACGGTCATAGCCTCTTACCGCATCTGAAACTTAATTTTTCTACGTGCATTAAGCTTAATTTTGATTATAGTACCTTAATTATTCACAATTATGATATTTAAAAACTGGTATATTACATTGTCAGTCCAATACTTTAAATTTATGTAGCAATCATGTTAGATTAGGCAAAATTCATAATCATGTCATATTAAAAATCAGTTGTTGAACTTTGCTGATGTTTGATTTGTGCATACCATATTTGATCAATTTATCCCATGAAATTTTTAGTTTAAATACTCTAAGATGTTGGCTAAATCATCATATTTTTGTAGCAAAATTATTCCTCATAAAACTAGCTAGTTCGATGGAAATAAAGTCAGCTGGCAGAATGAATCGGGTGAAAACAAATCAGTTGTTGATGTTGATGTTCAACTAATATTTTCACTTGGAATTTGACGAGCTCAAGCCGTATAAAAATTAATTATGAAACTTTAATGAACCGGCAATATGTCATAAAATTGGTGTCAAAATCCCTTTTAAAAATCTAATCGGTTCAGCTCAAGGAAAGGTATGTGTCATTAAATCGGCCAGAAGCAAATTTTGGCATCAAGAATCAGTATTGTGACAAAATGGATTTTTTTTTGGTCGTCAGATGATTCCACCAATACACATAATAGAACTATAGCCCAAATAACACTTAAAGTTCTAAGGAAAATCAAATAGAGTGTTTCCTAAAATTGGGCTAAACCGATGCATATAACCTAAATTAAACCTACACATATACAAAATAATATCCACCACAGACATTTTCATAACTAACACAATATCATCAGACGTCGTATAAATCCCTATGGCTTTTACATTCAACATTCCTATCCATTATACCGAAATTCAAAATAGAGATGCCATCTAGAACCTGTACAAATCCAAAAAACAAATAGCGGAAACAGAACTATATCCAAAATATATATATATACCTGCGGAAGTATAATTCATTGTTTTATCGGATTCATAACATACATTTCATATACATTGCATGTCCACAAAAATCAGATAATTACATTCGGGCTAATCTTCCCAAGATTTTCAGAATAGCTTCAAGTCATCCAATTTTGCTAGCTAAGCTTTGACTATTCCTTCACATTAGGAACCAATTCCACAGTTTCTTCTGGGGAGAGAAAAACAGAAAAGTGAGCCAAAACCCAATAGTGTACCATAAAACATGCAGTAAAAATACTTTCATGTAAAACATAATACGATAAAGCAAATATCATGGCATATAAAACATGAATGCAACACAACAAGGGTCATGAAACACTAGCAAAGCATAAATCGATGTGCAAGTGCCGAGATTCATAAAATCAATTCCCATTTCAATCGTTCTTCAAAATTCTAATTCGATATCCTAGGAACCCAACTAGTATACTGTGAGGTTCTAGGTTAAGAACATAATAATTAGAAGATAATTAAGTTAACATAGTTGAATTGTGGTCAAAAAGTACAGGAGGAATCGGATTGAAAAGCTCAAAGAGCCAGAATTTGTAAATCGGGAACGAAAATTGTAAGTCGCAAAATACTAATTCGTAAATAAGATTTTAGATTTTAAATTATGATAATCATGACTTATTAAGGTTATATAATCAAAAGTAAGGTCCAAGGATGTGAAAGATTGGGTTAGAATGGTAAAAATGGGTCCCGAATGGTAAAAACACAAAGTAGGCTTGTTGCAGGCTTGCTGCGGGCCTGACCCACAGCCTCCGTGGGCTCGAGCCCACAGAGAGCACAGAATCCAAATTGTCTGTGCTCACCGCGCGCTCGAGCAGGCCTGGGCAGTAAGGCTTTGCTCGCCACGCGCTCGCTACGCACTCGAGCGCCAACCCGTTTTAAAATCACGTGCTACTTCGCGATTTTCATTTTCTCCACGAATCAAACCCTTCTAGAGAGAGAGAGCACCGATCCTAGAGAGAGGAAGGAGGAGATCGAGCCTGTAGAGTCCGAATCTGTCCGAGAGCTAGTTCTAAAAGTGGTAAAACGCGTCGAGGTAAATGTTCTCATGCCCACTAACTTTTCTCTTTCGATATTGTTCATTTATCATTAGGTATTTTCATCTCAACACCCACCCAAACCATGGAAAATGGATTACCCATGACTTAAGACTAAGGATTATGTAGTTTATTGTCGGATTTACTCACCGATCTGGTCAGTGGAGTTCCACAAAATCCTAACCTATGGGAATTGGGAGTTTTCTATTTCCACACCATATCTTGTTCAATTGATTCCAAAATATGAATCACCACGTCCCAATTATGTATATATATCGGCCATACAATCAATCTCACATGTTTTGACCTGTTCGCGGCGTCCGAGCCCTCTAAAATACCATTGTCACTATTCATCCAAGATGAAATGGGAAAATATGACGGAATGGATTTTTTTTTCCTCATTCCGTCAAGTTAGAAACGGAATTTAGGACCAAAATAAAAAGTATAACTTTCGTAGAAATTTTGACAGAGTCTCCTTTGTAACTGAATGAAAACGCAAAAATATAACCTGTACAAGTACACAACTATCGACTTATACCATAATTTTTTCTACAACAGACGTACACAGGACCACAGATGCCATCCATGGCATTAATCCAACAAACCATCTACTACATTAAAAATTCATGAGTGCAATGCCATCTAGGACCTGTACAGAATATCCAAAAGTATAGAGCGAAAGCAAAACTATTAACCTGCAGAAGCATAGTTTTCCTATTCATCACATGTATTACATACATTTCTATACAAAATCCATATATACATAAATGTCCATAGGCATAAAATTCATATACAAAATCACATATCAAATCAAGTCTTTACATCCAATTGATTCTCTTTAGCGACTTCAAAATGCTTCAAATCTTCAAAAGTCTTCAGAATAAGCTTTAAATCACTCTTTCTCATCAGGTACCAATTCTACAGTCTCATCTGGAGGAAAAAAATAGTAAAACAATGAGACGAGGTCCAACAAGGTACATGTAGGTATGCAATAAATCAGTTACATAGAACAATTGTGAAACTATATAGAAACATAATGGTTATGTAGAATAGAACATAGAAAACAGAGAAAGCACAATTGACAATAATTAAACTCAAAAATTAGAGATCAGTGTAATTTAGAAAGTAGAATCAGAAAGCAAAGTCAGAAACTTTCTCTTTTATATCAGTACAGAGCAGAATTCAGTACATAATAGTGGAATAGAATAGAACAGTAACGAACCCTGCCAATAGACCCTACTAGCTGAGGGGCCGAATGATCAAGAATAGATTGTGTACATCTCCTCATAATCCATGGCTATAAATAGTTATAGAAGATCCCGTCCCATGAGATCAGTATAGGTGTGCCTCTCGAAGGTAGGCCAAAAATAGAAACTTTCCTCCTGACTGTAATGCCCAAGGAAGGGTGGACCACATATAATTCCATGGACAGAGTTATCCTCGATCACCACCGTAACATTCTAAGGTATGTTGGAATCTAACCTGACTATAATCAGTCCTGGGTCCTAAATAACAGTATCAGAAATAACTTCTTAACTAAAAACCCTCTTTCGTTTCAAAGTTTCACAATTACCCTTCAGTTAACTTCAGAATGTTTAGAAATTGTTCATAACCTTTCAAATTTATTTCAGAATATACAAAGATAGTTAGAAACCCTACAAAATTGGTTCAGAATATATAGTAATGGTCGAAAAACCCTTTAGTTTTTCTTTAGAAGTCCACAGTGATTTATCAGTATATGTCCGTATAAAATTTTCAGAAACCAATTACATTAGGAGCTTTATTTCAGTATAGATTAACTTTCATACAACAGAAATTATGGGTAAAAATCATTAAGACCCATCATTTTCATACCTAGGGTTTAGCTGAAATTATCGGATGATAAGCGGACACTTAACATGTGCATTTTTATGAAATCGATGCCAGATATTGCAGTATATGCATGTACACACAAAATATGTCCGATTAATTTACAGAAACAGGCTTATTTATGTAGAACATGGACAAACATGCTTTTAGAGCATAAATAAAGTTACAAAGATATTAAAACACTGTAAAAATAGGAATTAGCATCCGAAATACACTTTCCTGAACCCAATCTACCGTTATTTTTACCCGGATAGGATCGGAATGAGTGATTTCTTCCTGTTTTTTCCCTCTTCATGCTTACTGTCGTACCTCAGCTTCCTTGAAAATGGGAATGCCAAAACTTTCAAATTGAACAATTAAATTTACACAAATACATTTCACTTAATCGGCATTTAAACATGGAAACATTACACAAAATATCGTCCTAAATTCTCGGGTGAACAGTTCCTGTAAACAGTGCACATAAATAGTGCACATATACACAAATCGATTAATTCTCAAAATTTTGGACATCCAACAGGTAATTTATTGAACCCAAGGCATGGGTAACTATAATCCCAAGTCAATTTATACATTTAACTCCAAATAGAAGCTCAAACGGTGTCCGGGTGCGGGTCAAGGGCTTTGTCAACGAATTTCCACCAAATTCAACAATTTTAGATACTCAATCGGTAAATCAACTTACCCAAGTCATGTATAATCATAATCTAGTCCCAAATAAATCAAAAGCCCCAAAAATCAACGCCCGAAACCACTCGGGCATTGGTTTAGGGTTTCACGAACGGAATTTCACTTAATTCCACCAAATCGGGTACCCAACCGTTGAATTAACTTATAGAGGATATGGATAATCATATTCTAGTCCTAATTCATGCAAAAGCCTAAAAAATCGGAGGTCGGAATCCACCCAAGCGTGCATGAACAGTACACGAGCGTGGGTGCGGGTTTTGAATGTGCATAACAATACGGAAACAATGAATCAGATGACAAATTTCACATATATACATAATTAGACTATGGGCATCAAAATAATATACATAGGGTTGGGTATCAAGATAAAATACCTGAAGGGGATCGGACGAAAATCAACATAAACAGAAGAAAAACGATATAGATATACTTGCCTCGACTTGCTTTACGATTTCTCCAACTAGTTCGAAGCCGGATTCGGGCTCCACAGCCTCGATCTCCTCCTTTCTCTCTCTTGTTCATCACCCTCTCTCTCTCTAAAAGGGTTTGGTTGCATGGGAAAATGAAAATCGTGAAACAGCACGAGGCTCGAGCCAACGGAGGGTGCGGGTCTGGCCCACAACAAGCCTGCAGCAAGCCTACTTCGCATTTTTTTCGTTCGGGACCCATTTTGACCATTCTAACCCAATCTTTTATATCCTTGGACCTTATTTTTTATTATATAACCTTGATAAGTCATGATTATCACAATTTAAAACTGACATTTTATCTACGAATTAACATTTCACAGCTTATAATTTTGGTTCCCGATTTACTAATTCCGATTCTTTGAGCTTTTCAATCCGATTCTTGTCATACCTTTTGACCACAATTAACATATTTTAACTTAATTACCATCCAATTATAATATTCCGAAACTCGGGTCATCACATTCTCCCCCACTTATAGAAATTTTGTCCTCAAAATTTGACGAATCATGAAATCCTCGATTCAGAGGCAATCTCCCAAGCATTCCCAATCACCTCCTCGGTTAGATGATTATCCTAGAAAACTTCAAGCATTGAATTGTTCTGATCCTTATTACCTGTTTCATTCTATCAAAACCTAAATTGAAACCTCCTTATGAGGATAAACTTTAAATTTCCCGAGATAATTCATCCAATCACTTATTTACTTGCACATTTACGATACCTAGGAAAAACTTCACACTAATCTACCAAGTTTGAGGAAAACTTAAATATATTAATTCCCTGCGACTTAGCTCAAATACTTAATCAGCTAAAAATTCTTACTTTAATTTATGCTAAGTCTCAATAATGAGCATTCTCTCCAAACCTTAAATTCCTATATTCGGTGGTAACCTTCTAAATTCTTCTAGCATTTCCAAATCACCTCATTGATTAAACGGTTATCTCGAAGAATCTTGAGCGTTGAATTATCCCGGTTCTTATTACCCAACGTGTTCTATCAAAATCTAATTCTACTGAGTTCGAAGACACACCAAATTTATTAACTACTTTTCTGACTTAACTCGAAACCTCAAACGACTGAAAGTTCTTGCTTGATCCTACCCTCAGCCTAGAAGGGAAATATTCCATCTGAGCCTCAGATTGAACCTCAACATATGTGGGTTTGCCACATTTCTGCCGCACTACTCTAATTATTTATCTAACTATGAGTCATCCGGTTATAATTTGCCACTATATTAAATTTAACTTAACTCCCAAAACTCCCTAATCAAGTTTTAATTAAGATTTTGGCACAAACTTCAAATCGCGAACAACCTCAATATCAAAATACCTTATATCCTCGCTATTTTGTTGACACATCATCAAACCAACATTTTCCTAAAATACACAATCTATGTGAAACACTTAGATTACACGTCAACCGTAATTAAAGCAAATCCCAAGATAGCCATATTATGTAGACAATCCCTACAAATCCTCAAGTTACAATCAGATTAGAAATTAAAATTATAATTATCATCCAAAAATTTACTACAGCTTTAGGTCATTATCCAAAATCTCAAAACCCAAATACTTAGAAACCCCAGAATCTCATTGGCATACCGATGGGCTACCTAATTTATTCTAAACACGTTCTCCATAATTATAATATAAGTGAATCGTCCTAAAATAAAACCATAGGAATTTCTCGTTTCAAAATTTCATGGCTCTAATACTTTAAATACGTTTCTATCTCCCAATTTAAGAAAACGACCCCCTATTATCCAAGAATTTGAACGTACTCACAATTTTTCCTTTCACATTTCCTATAAAACACCGAAAGCACACTGAGCCTAAAAACTTTTAACGTCAATTATCAGCATTAAGGCCAAATTTCTTAAAGACGCTAAGGTTTATCCCAACTATCCTTAAATGGGTCTATCCATTCGCAACATCATAAGATTATTTCTTTATTTAGGACACAACTATTATAACTCTTGAACTTATCCGGTATTAGATACCTCCAAGGTAACATCCCAAGTTCCCAAAGCAGAGATTCTAACTATTAATTTCGATGTACTGGCATAGTAATTCTAACTATGAACCTTTCCCCCACTTATATGGGGATAGTCACCTATCACGACACCAGAATAGAAAAATTCTAACCTCCTCAAAAATATTACCTACTATGTTAAATTACTAGACCCATCAAGGGACATCCCAAATAACATGGAAATCAATTGACCCTTTTTACTCCTCGAAATTACCTTTTGTATCTCATCATAACGATTACAAATCGTTTTTGAGCTAAATGACTCACGGACACTACAAACCTCGAGGGATACTTGCCAGAATTGCTTACCAGATCAGTTAATCCCAAGAAAACCATACCCCTTCTCAACATTAATCACCCTTCCCTATTTAGTCACCGCTTAAGGTCCTACGGATTCAAAATTGTGCTATCAAAGATACTATACGCTCAACTGGACATTTTCTTAGACTAAACTTGCGTTCTTTTCTCGATTAGGTCTTCGATTAACAATTGCTCTCAATCAATGACACAATTTCCAATAGAGTACATATTTCCTACATTCCTTTGGACCCATCAATGAGATTATCTCAATATGGACCCAAATATGGCTGAAAGATCCATCCTATAAAATTCATAGACACCTACAAAAATTCAAAACCCATATAGCGCTTCCGAACTTCGTAACAACCATACCTTTATCCGAATGCTGCCGCAACAAAATTTTTCAATCATCCATAATCAACATTTTATGGATACGTATCGATCTTAGAAATCACCTATTCGTTTATTGTGCCCACTTATCGATTGATTAATCCTCTGAGTAACCAATTACTCAGCCAACCATAACAATCTCATTAGTTTATCTTACTTCCTAGAGGTTTCAAGGTATCCACAACAGTACCTAGCCAATACTCCTTTAATTCCATACAAAATCCTCAGAGGCTAATGTCGATTTCAATCGACTCCAAATCATCCATTAAAATAAGTCGGCTTGATCTTTTCTTCTGAACATATATATATCCTTAAAACGTTTTGTAGTTAGATTCCTTAACGTCCACCAACTGACTTAAAGGGGTGGTCTGATTACTAATTGGACTTAACACCTATTCTCGGTTTGATTAGCTCTGCCTTTTCTTCAGAATTCACAACCTGATTGAAAGGTATAATATCCTATTAATACCTTTCACATCAACATTTACGAACACCTTTCTCAATTTTGATGGATTCGCATTGCCCAAAAATTCATGCACTTCATCACTATGAATTGATCCTAAATTGGTATCCTCAAATTTACTTTCCCGAAATTGACTCCAAGTCACATAGACCTCAAGCCATCAACTCCACTTATCTGCCATACTGACTAGATTGATCCACTGTCCCTTTTAGGACCTCAACCTAGAATGATCAAGCCTAAACTTCAAACCAAAATTGATTACAATAGACCTCAAATTAATACCAATCAGCTCAAGCACTAAATCATCACTAATCAATTTATGACGTCAAGGTGCCTCCTCACGGCTCTCTCGACCTCACGGTCGACTACAACAACAAATGGGCCTTCACCTAAGGATCATAACAGTTATTGATATCCTTATCTGAAGGCAAAGTCGTAGCTAAACTATTCTTAAAGCACTATCTAGGACACAAGAACTAGGTAGCTAAACTCATTCTCTGTTTCTAACTTAATTCGGGCCTAAGCTGGCCAACAAAAATAGTTAGGACTATCCAGTCTAGATTTGTCCTAAGGTTACATCTATTTATCCAATCAATCTTAATACATCCTATGCTTCCACATATGATTCAAATCAATCATAAGGCATTTCTTTTCTCAGATACCAACTGTGATGGAATGAATTTTTTCTTTTCCTTAGAAACTTCCATCAAGACAGAAACAGGATTTAAGACCAAAATATAAAGTATAACTTCTGCAGAAATTTCAGCAGAGTCTCATTTGTAACTAGATGAAAACCCAAAAATAAAACCTGTACAAGCACACAACTATCGACTTATACCACAATTTTTCCTACAACACGCATACACAGGACCACAAATGCCATCCATGGCATTAATCCAACAAACCATCTACTACAAAATATCTTGAAGTATAGAGTGGAAGAAGAACTATTAACCTGTAAAAGTATAGTTTTCTGGTTCATCACATGCATTACATGCATTTCTATACAAAACCAATATATACATAAATGTCCATAGGCATAAAATTCATATACATAATCACATATCAAGTCAAGTCTTTACATCCAACTGATTCTCTTTGGCGACTCCAAAATGCTTCAAATCCTCAAAAATCTTCAGAATAAGCTTTAAGTCGCTCTTTCTCATCAGGAACCAATTCTAAAGTCTCATCTAGAGGAAAAAAATGATAAAATAGTGAGCCAAGGCCCATCAAGGTACATGTAGATACGCAGTAAATCAGTTATGCAGAACATTTGTGAAACTATGCAAAAATAAAACGGTTATGCAGAATAGAATATAGAAAACAGAGAAAGCACAATTTGACTATAATTAAACTCAGAAATCAGAGATCATTGCAATTCAGAAAGTAAAATCAGAAAATAGAGTCAGAAACTTTCTCTTTTATATCAATACAGAGCAAAATTTAGTACAGAACAATGGCATAGAACAGAACAGTAACGGACCCTGCCAGTAGACCTTACTAGTTGAAGGGGCAAATGATCGAGGATAGATTGTGTACATCTCCTCACAATCCAAGGCTATAAACAGTGATAGAAGATCCCGTCCCATGGGATCAGCACAGGTGTGCCTCTCGAAGGTAGGCCAGAAATAGAAACTTTTCTCCTGACCATAATGCCCCGAGGAAGGGCAAACCACATAACTCCATAGACAGAGTTATCCTCGATCACCACCGTAATGTTTTAAGGCATGCCGTAGAACCTAACTTGACTGTAATTAGTCATGGTTCCTAAATAACAGTATCAGAAATAACTTCTTAATTGAAAATCCTCTTTTATTTTAGTATAATATTCTAAATATTTTTATTATTTTAAGAAATTAAAATTGATAAATTAAGTTTTAATAATTATTTTTAATTACTTTTAGATTTAAATATTCAGACTATTAACTTAAATTTAGAATAGTTAGTGAGTTAGATTAAATTAATTATAAATCAACCTAAATTAATTAATATTAGATAATATTTGTGTATCAAAATTTATTAACTAAAAATAAAATAAATATATATATATAATTAATTAAAAGTTTAAATATTATGGTAAAGGTAATGAAATATTTAATATCTTTAATAACAGTAATAAATATAAATAATAATAAATATTATTAATTATAGTGAGTAATAATAATAAAATAACAAAAAATAATAAATAAAAATAACAAATAATTATAAATATATATATATTAATATAATATTAATATATAAAAATAATAAGTAAATAATAATAATAATATAATAATAATAATAATAATAATAATAATAATAATAAATATATGTATATAATAATAATAATAATAATAATAATAAATATATGTATATAATAATAATAATAATAATAATAATAATAATAATAATAATAATAATAACAATAATCATCATAATAATAAATAAACAAAAGGAGAAGAGAAGGAAGGAATTGGCCAAAGAAAAAAGAAGAAAAGAAAAGAAAAAGGGGAAAGAGATGAAAAAAAAGAAAGGGAGAAAGAAAGGAGGAGGAGAAGAAGGAAGGGAGGGCGCGATTTGTGGCGGTGGGAGAGGAAGGAAATCGGGCCTCAAATGGAATTGTTAGACTTCATGGCGTGCCGGCATCGATTGTGTCAAATCGTGACCCACGATTCGTCTCTAAATTTTTGGAAAGCTTACATCGTGAATTAGGGACGGATTTGAAGTTTAGTACGGCCTATCATCCTCAAACTGATGGTCAATCTGAGAGGACGATTCAAATATTAGAGGATATGCTTGACCTTCGGTGTTAGAGTTCAAAGGAAATTGGGATGATCACCTAGCACTAGCCGAGTTTGCCTACAACAACAGTTTCCAGGCGAGTATCGGTATGGCTTCCTTTAAGGCACTGTATGGTAGGAAGTGTCGTTCACCCATTCACTGGGAAGAGACAAGAGATAGGCGTTTGCTAGGCCCTGATGTAATCCGCGACACTTCAGAAAAGATCGCGGTGGTTTTTGAAAAGATGAAGATTGCCTAGAGTCGGCAAAAAAGTTCTGCTGATCGAAGGAGAGCCGAGCTTAAATTCAAAATCGGCGATTTTGTTTTCCTTAAGGTGTCACCGTGGAAAGGAGTTTCCAGATTCGGTGTTAAGGGAAAATTAAAGCCACGGTTCATCGAACCATTTGAGATCCTTGAACGAATTGGTGAAGTGGCATATCGCTTGGCTTTGCCACCAAGTTTGGCCAAGGTGCACAATGTTTTCCATGTCTCGATGCTGAGGAAGTACATTTACGATTCGGCACACGTGATTGATTATAGTCCCTTGACTATCAGCGATGATTTATCATATATAGAAGAACCGGTGGAGATTCTAGATCGAAGGAGCAAGTTTTGCGGACGAAGGTGATTCCTCTTGTGAAAGTATTATAGAGAAATCATTCCCGTGAAGAAGCAACATGGGAAAGAGAAGTCGAGATTCGGGAAAAGTATCCCCATATTTTCCGAGGTATGTAAAGTTGTTTTGACTCTTAGCATTTGTTAAATTTCGGGGACAAAATTTCTATAAGTGGGGGAGAGTTGTGAGGTTCCAAGTCTAAAATATAATTAACATGAGGCAATCAACATAACAATAAATAATACTAGACTTATTGGACGGTTAAACATGAGCATTGGAAGAAATTTGGGGAAAAAATTTTTGGAATTGTGGTTGAAGTGCCACCAGTAGGGTGCTCCTGCTGCACGCTCGAGCCCCGCTTGAGCGTAAAAACCAGTAGGTCCCCCGCCCGCTGAGCGCCTCTGTGTGCTCGAGCGCGGGCCGGCAGCAAGGCCGCGCTCGCCGCTGCTCGCCTGGTGCTCGAGTGCCCCGACGAGTATAAATACGGGATTTGCATCGTGTTTCTTCACTTTCCCACATTTTCCAGAATGCTCTGGAGAGAAAGAGAGAGAGAATGCCGATCTTAGAGAGAGAAAGAAGGAGATCGAGGCGCAGAGTTCGAATCTGTCCGAAAGTCAGTTATAAAAGTAATAGCACGCGTCGAGGCAAGTATTCACATACTCACTATTTGCTCTCTTTTAATTTTTATTCTTTTTTTTTTGGTAAGTAATTAAATGCATTAAAGATTAAAAAAATGTACAAACTATGTTTTTAACCAAGTGTTTTACCGACTTGGGGAAAGAGACATAGCAAACGGGGGAGCCCCCAAACCAATAACAACGGTCATTAAAAATAAGATTACTCTTTTAATTTTTATTCATTCTCCATCCGGTATTATCATTTCGGTACCCGGCCAAAATGCATAAAATATACGACCCATGATTTATGTTCCGTGAATATGTAATTATTTGTTCAATTCATTGTCTGAACCGTTTGATTTGGTGCCACCAAACCCTAATCCCCTAGCTTATTTCGGTCCCTCTGTTTCTTCTTCAAATAAACGTCAAAAAGACTTCAAAATATGAACTATCAAGTCCTAAGTATGCATATACATCAACCGGACATTCGATCGGACAAGATTCAACCCGTTCGTGGCGTCCAAACGCTCTAAAACATCACGTTACTGTTCATCCGAGGTATAATGAAAAGTTTGCATGCTTTTATCCTACTTAATTGTTATGAGAAGTATATCTAATTGATTATATTTGAATGTAAGCTTGAAATTATGAATTTGTGCGTCGATTGCAATGCAACGGGCTCCGGAGGACTCCGATGTGATATTGGCTCATCGATGGTAAGAAATTCCAATCTCTCATGAACTTTGGTAATCATATGTATAAGAGAATCGTTAAAAATGCTTAAATTCCAAAGTGAGATGAGAACTAAACGAGTTAACGGAGGGAAGTCCACAACGTGAGATGAATGATGGGACCTCCCAAATGGTGGAGATATGGCAAATTGGATATGGTGGACTTTCCCTCAAATGGAAATAATGGAATCATGAAACTAGGACCATGGACTTATGTTCATTGGGTAGTATTCTCTGGCTTGACACGTCCATCTCGGTAGAAACCTGAAGAATACTTTGGCCGTGTATTCTGGTCGCTTGTGTGAGCGAGTGATGTCCGTGTCACGCCTGAGGATACTATTGTGGAAGAACGAGGAACTGCCCTGGTACCCCGGGGGAATGGGGCGATTATTGACATGATGTGTTGGCATGATATGCAGACGACCCCCCGGCTGGGTCTAAGAATAAGCCCTCACGACCTTAGATCATGTGGAGTATCATGATCCTTTCCTCGTTCTCTCGCATCGTTGCTAGTACGACCTACTGGTCCTGGTCCGCAAAGATTAATGGAAATAATAAAGGTATGTAAAAGCGTATTCAATGTTAATATGCAAATCAGGTGATCCCCAAAGGTTTCCTTCCTCTTATGCTCCCTTTTATTTGAAATAAGTGTGATCTTCCCCCATCCCTTTATTGTCCTTATTGTTTACCCATATTTGGTTAGTGGCGTATGTTTACACTTGTTGGGCGATATGCTCACCCTTGCTCTCTCTCTTTTCAAATGACAATGCTTTGATGCCCGACGAGACCGAGTAAGCCAGAGGGACAAGTTAGGAGACCTGATTTTGTAAGGAGCTTGAGGATTTAGTGCATTTTTGTACATCACAGAAATTTTGTATATTATCATGCCATGTCGGTATATATATATATGGATGGATGGATAATTTTGGTTTCTTGTATTGTATATTATGGTTGTCACGCTTCCGCAGGTTGTATTTGTGGTCATAATGGGAATCTTTTAGTTGGCATCTTTTCCTCAGCCGACACCATACATGTGTTATAACGTCGGTGCCACTGGAGGTATTTTGGTGGCTATAAGATCCTGTGTATGGTGATACGTGTATATGTGGATGTTGTGCAGGGTTTTGTACAGGTGTTTGTATTTTGGCAAACGTTCGATTTACAAATGAAACTCTGCCCGATTTTCTCTAGAAATTTATGATATTAAATTATATTATTTTATTGACGGAGGTTTATTTAAGAAAAATAACCCGATCCATCACAGATGTGCTGAGTATTAACATAGAATCAATTAACCTAAGTCACTAAGATGGAACTACAGTATCCTAGAGAAAATTGTTTGGTCAAAATGGAAATATTATATGGATGATTTCTTTTTGAGATTTATCAGGACATGGGTTCAAATTAATTAAAGACTTGATGAATATATATATATATATGTGTGCGAAAGAATTTGAAGAAAAAAAATTAGAGATAAAATGTCCGATGAGTGTCTTAATTTTCAAGGACGAAAATCTTTTAAGGGGGGAAGATTGTAATATTCTAAATATTTTTTTTATTTTAAGAAATTAAAATTGATAAATTAAGTTTTCATAATTATTTTTAATTACTTTTAGGTTTAAATATTTAGACTATTAACTTAAATTTAGATTAGTTAGTGTGTTAGATTAAATTAGTTACAAATCAACCTAAATGAATTAATATTAGATAATCTTTGTGTATCAAAATTTATTAACTGAAAATAAAATAAATATATATATAATTAATTAAAAGCTTAAATATTATGATAAGGGTAATGAGATAATTAATATCTTTAATAACAGTAATAAATATAAATAATAATAAATATTATTAATTATAGTGAGTGATATTAATAAAATAACAAAAAATAATAAATAAAAATAATAAATAATTATAAATATATATATTAATATAATATTAATATATAAAAAATAGTAAGTAAATAATAATAATAATAATAATAATAAATATATGTATAATAATAATAATAATAATAATAATAATAATAATAATAATAAGCAAAAGGAGAAGAGAAGGAAGGAATTGGCCAAAGGAAAAAGAAGGAAAAAAAAGAAAAAGGGGAAAGAGAAGAAAAGAAAGAAAGGGAGAAAGAAAGGAGGAAGAGAAGAAGGAAGGGAGTGCACGATTTGTGGCGGCGGGAGAGGAAGAAAATCGGGCCTCAAATGGAAACTCGGCAAAACCCTAATCGATTCCTTCATTATTTAAGGAGACGGTGTGGGAAGAAGGGGGCCGTCTGGAGTGATACTGCCGTTGCCGTCATTGATCGAAGCCAAAGCCGCCATCACCAATCCGAACCGACCGCTTCAGTCAAAGCCATCGCCGCTATTTATCCAGGTCACCATTGACGTTGCTGCTCAGCTGAAGTCAAGGCCACTATCGCAAACCCTAGCCGTCGCTCCAGGCAAGTGAAATCCCCTTAATGTCATTCTCCTCTGTTTGCAAGTGGAATCTCTCTACTGTCATTCTCTTTGAATTTGCATGTGAACCCTTATTATTTCACTCCTTTATTCAGTAGTTGTGATTTCATTAATTTCTATCTCTGCGTGTTCTGAGATCTAATTTTCCCTTATGCAAATCTGCTCTCTCTCTCTATTTACTACCGAGGTTGCCGAAATCAGGTTATGTGAGGGTTGTGCAGTGGAAAAATCGTGGAAATGGTGCAAATTGGGAAGAAAATCAGAAATCGGGAAACAGGGCTTTGTGTTATGTTTTCTGGTCGTGGCTCTGTGAGTGAGGAATATGGGAATTGTTGATTTAGCATATGTACATATGTAAGTATAAAATGATGCTGTGTGGTATATAAATGTGTATATGTGTATATTGTGGTGGTTGTGTGCCGGTGTGTGTAATATGTGAGTCTGTGTGTAGATGCATGTGTGAGCAGTGTTGTGGGGCTGGGTGTGCAGTCGTGTATGTGCGCATCAGTGTGGCTGTGTGTGTGAGTTGTGTGTGTGTATGAGTGTAGCAGCAAGGCTGTTGTGTGGGTGTGTGAAGCAGTTGGGCTGTGTATGTGGGTTGTAGTGGGTGTGGTAGGCTGGGTTGTGTGTGTGTGTTGGGCGAGACTGAGCTGTGTGTGTGTGTAGATGTGGGCTGTGTGTGTATGTTAGTGGGCAAAATTAGTGGGCTGTATGTGAGTGTGTTTAGTGGGCCAAGTGATGAGCAATGGGCTCTGTGTGTGAGTGTTGGGCTGGATTGTGTGTGTGTGAGTATAGTGGGCCATGGGCTTGAATTTGAAGAATGGTGAACGTGGATGTGTGTAAGTGGCATGTGTGTGGGTATGTATGTATGTATATATATCTTGTGAGAATATGTATGTATGTATGTATGTATATGTATATATATATATACATATATATATATATATATATAAATGCAGGATATGTATATTTATATATGTAGCAATGAAATTTGGGTATATATATATGTATATATATATATGTATGTGTGTATGCTAAAAATATGTGGTTATATGTGTATGCATGCTAAAATGCGTGGTTATATTGTATGTATGAGAATAGAGATGGTAAAGAGCATAGAAGATATTTGTAGTTGTATATTTTCGGAGTGATACTGATTCTACGAAGAAATAAATGATGCCGATTAATTGTTGGAACCTTATAAAATTAATTGGGGATGGAAATTTAAAATAAAAATATTGCTGGCTTTAGTCATAGGCATCGCTCCGAAGTAAAAATAGTGAAGTCGTTTGAGCTGATCATATCTTGATCTATGTATTCCCTTTGGATGTCTTGAGATATGTTCCTTTGTGTTAGATTTGATGGAATGAGTACGGTCTGGTCAACATTGAAAGACGTTCTGTTATTGATGTTGCAAAGCTTTCTTTGCGTTATACTTGGTGTGTGAGTATGTGTATTTGTTGGCTTCTTATGGTCAAGGTTGAGAAGAGTGTGAAAACATTGAAATATCTTGTCGAATGGGAGGCTATGGTACTTAAATGTGGTCTACGCTTATCCGATACTGATTTTCGTATCCTGGTGGGTTGAGGTACGTTGCCTAGTTTTGCGGGATGCTTATGGCCATGTGAATATCGTAGATCATGATATCAAGGATATCATGGTGGGAGATGCTGGGTTGACATGTGAGGTATCTTCCATACCTTGTAGAGTCGGAAGATTATCATGATGAGCATGCTCGGGAGACTTCTGTACATTCTTTGGCAAAGTCTCTGTGGACCATGGATTTTGGTCAGAGGTCAAACTTGCGAGCATCGGTAGCCGTGCAAGTACCCAACTGTTGGGGGGTATACGCAGCCTTTGGTTCACAATGGCGGAATAAGATCTAGGAATTTTCTTATGATTTTCTATGATTGTGAGTACCTCATTTGTTGTGTTGGTAGTATCTTTGTGTGGATTCTAAGATATTCGGATTCGGTGGAATCAATATTGATTGTTATCGTGATTATGCTGGTCGTTCTAGCTGACATATGGACCAGGGAAATCCCCAATCATCGTTGATGTCAGATTCCAGGGATTACCATTGTTTATTGGCACAGTTTAAATAATATTAATCGGTTACGTGATGATTCCTGTATCTCATTGATGAAACCCGATAAATCATTCTTCGCGTTAATCTTAGTGGTGTGCATATGTTTTAACGGCACTCTATGGATAAGTAAAGGAGAGTGTGCGAAGATTTTACGGTAACTGGATAAATGGGAGTCCATGGGACCATAAAGTAATCTATACTTTTCCAGTACTGATTTCATTCTGGAGGATTGAGGTCGTTGATATTGAGAAGGGATGCTTATAATCTAGTGACCATCATAGAGAATAATATTTGGGATATCATTGGCGAGGGGTATCGGAGATGGTATGAGCATGCTACGGGTACAGCCTCTGAGAGGACTGTAGGGTAGTGGGGATATCATGGATAACCTCATTGTATTACCCAGCCGTTGGGGGCGTAAATGCACGCCTTTGGTTCACTATGGTAGAATAAGGTCCAGGGATATTCTTATTATCTCATACAATGGTGACCACAAATTGAGCTGATATTCAAATTCTTGTTATCTCGTACAGTTAGTCGAGAGGGATGCTTATAACCTAGGGACCATCGTAGAGGATGATATCTGAGATATCATTGGCAAGGGGTATCGGAGATGGTATGAGCATGCTACGAGTACAGCCTCTGGGAGGACTGTAGGGGTAGTGGGGATACCATGGATACCAGGTAACCTCGTGGTACTCACCCAGCCGTCGGGGGCGTAAATACGTGGCCTTTTGTCATTATGGTAGAATAAGGTCCTTGGAGATTGATGTCGTTCATACAATTGTGACATCGTATTGAGCTGATGATCAGATTCAACGGATCCATGTTGATTCCTTGATACTTAGCCGTTCACGTGGCCTTCGGGTTGTGGACACGACATGTTATTGAGTTTCGGACAGTGGTTGATCTATTACTTGCTATTATTGATTTTATTTAATTTTTTATTATCCGGAATGCTTAATTGTACTCATCTATTGTTGATTATGTTTACTTGCTGGGCATTCGGCTCGCTCTTGTGTTTTATTGGCTCCATATTAGACAGGTTGATATCAGGATTAAGGAGATCATGTGACTTTTGGGTAACCACTAGATAGAGGTGATATTAGAGTTCGAGGTTCTCCGAATGGGATTTAAGATTTTTGATTTAGTTATTGTTCGACTTGTGTTAGATTTCCTTTATGAGATTTGATATTTTGGGACATCAATGTCATTTATTGAAATTATTATTGTTGCTAATATAGATGTTTAATTTATAATGCATTTATGAGGATCATTGATGATGTTTTGATGATGTTGAGTTAATTGATGATGTGTAATTTTTAAAATTTGGGATAATTCAAGACTTTCATCGTGACGGTCTGGGTCGGGTTTAAGGATCCGAGCTCGGGTCGTCACATTCAAAGTTTCACAATTACACTTCAGTTAACTTCAGAATGTTCAAAAATAGTTCATAACCTTTCAAATTTATTTCAGAATTTAGAAAGATAGTTAGAAACCCTTCAGAATTGGTTCAGAATATACAGTAACGGTCTAAAATCCTTTCAGTTTTACTTTAGAAGTCCATAGTGATTTATCAGTATAAGTCCGTATAAAATTTTCAGAAACCAATTATATCAGGAGCTTTATTTCAATACAAATTAACTTTTATACAAAAAAATTTATGGGTAAAAATCATTAAAACCCATCATCTTCGTACCTAGGGTTTAGCTGAAATTATCAAATGATAAACGGACACTTAACATGTGCATTTTTATGAATTCAATGTCAGATATTACAGTATATACATGTAAACATGACATATATCCGATTAATTTACAGAAATAGGCTTATTTATACAGAACATGGAGAAACATGCTTTTAGAGTATAAGTACAATTGCAAAGATATTAAAATACTGTAAAAATAGGAACGAGTGATTTCTCCAGGTTTTTTTCCACTTCATGCTTACTGTCGTACCTCAGCTTCTTTTCTCTCCGGAAGGAGCAGATTAACTTGAAGAGCTTCCGAATACGAATTCCTTCAAAATTTGGCATGCCGAAACTTTCAAATTGAACAATTGAATTTACACAAATGCATATCACTTAATCGGCATTTAAATATGAAAACATTACACAAATACATCCGAAATTCTCGGGTGAATAGTACTCGTGAACAGTGTACGTGAATAGTGCACATATACACAAATCGATTAATTCTCGAAATTACGGACATCCAATAGGTATCAAATCCAAGGCATGGGTAACTCTAATCCCAAGTCAATTTATATATTTAACTCCACATAGAAGCTCAAACGGTGTCCAAACGCTGGTCAAGGGTTTCGCAAATGAATTTCCACCAAATTCAACAATTTAGGATACCCAATCAGTAAATCAACTTATCCAAGTCATGTAAAATCATAATCTAGTCCCAAATAAATCAAAAGCACCAAAAATCGAAGCCCGAAACCACCCGGACGAAGGGTTAGGGTTTTACGAATGGAATTTCACATAATTCCACCACATTAGGTACCCAACCGATGAATTAACTTATGGAGAATATGGGTAATCATATTCTCGTCCTAATTCATGCAAAAGCCCAAAAAATTGGAGGTCGGAATCCACCCGATCGTGCATGAACAGTACACGTGCGTAGTTGAGGTTTTGGATTTGCATAACAATGCGGAAACAATGAATCAAACGATGAATTTCACATATATACATAATTAGACTATGGGCATCACAATGATATACATACGGTCGAGTATCGGGATAAAATACCCGAAGGAAATTTGACGAAAATCAACATAAACAGAAGAAAAATGGTATAGATGTACTTGCCTCGACTTGCTCTACGATTTCTCCAACTAGCTTGAAGCCGGATTTGGGATCTATGGCATCGATCTCCTCCTTTCTCTCTCTTGTTCATCGCCCTCTCTCTCTAAAAGGATTTGGTTACATGGGAAAATGAAAATCGCAAAACAGTACAGGGCTTTAAAATGGCCTGGCGCTCGAGCACGCGGTGAGCGCAGCCTTACTGCCCAAGCCAGCTCGAGTGAGCCCAAGCGCATGGCAAGCACAGCCAATCTGAATTATGTGCTCTCCGTGGGCCCAAGCCCACAAAGGGCGCATGTCAGGCCTATAGCAAGCCTGCAACAAGCCTACTTCGTATTTTTGCCGTTCGGGATCCGTTTTGACCATTCTAACCCAATCTTTCACATCCTTGGACCTTATTTTTCATTATATAACCTCAATAAGCCATGATTATTACAATTTAAAACCCAAAATCTTATCAACGAATTAACATTTCACAGCTTACAATTTTGGTTCCCAATTTACTAATTCCGGTTCTTTGAGCTTTTCAATCCGATTCCTCCCATACCTTTTGACCACAATTTACCTATTTTAACTAAATTACCTCCCAATTATCATATTCTGAAACTCTGGTCAACATAGAAAATTGCATGCTTCTACCTTCATATTATATTAAATCGACCTCAAAATATGAATCACCACATCCCAATTATGCATAGGTATCAACCGGACGTCCGATCTCACAAGTATCGACCCGTTCGCAGCATCCGGATGCTCTAAAATACCCCTTGACACTATTCATTCGAGTTTGAATGGAACATTTACATGCTTTGCCCCATTTAATTGTTATAAAAATTATGTCTAATTGTTTAAATGTAATGTAAGCTTTGAAATATATATTTATGCTCCGTTCACAAGGAAATACGTTCTGGGGGACCCCAAATTGTAAATTTGCATACTCTACCTCTATTTAATTGTGATGAAACGTATGCTTAAATATTCATGTTAAATTGTAAGCCCCAAAAATATTTATTTGTACACCAGAAGCAAGGGAATGCATCCCAGAGGCTTCTAGATGATATTTGACCATCAAAGGTAAGAAATTCAAAACTCTCTTGTGAACTTGGATTGAATTGCTAAAAGAGATTAAGTTCCACAGAAAGATGAGAACCGAACAAGTAAATGGAGGAAAATTCACCAAAGTATGATATGATGGATTTGATCTCCTGGATAGAGATATTTGATGGATTTGATCTCCTGGATAGAGATAAGAATGAGAATATGATTTTCTGATTGGAAAATGTGATGTACTTGTGGTGGATCTTCCCTCAAGGAAGAATTAATCCTAAAACTAGGACCATGGTTTATAGGGGTAGTATTCTCTGGTTTGCCATGTCCATCACGGTGTGGACCCAAGAAATACTTGGCCACATATTCTGACCGCTCATGAAAGCTGGTGATGTTCGTGGTATGCTTTAGGATACTACTATGGAAGAACAAGGATTGCCCTGGTCCTCGAGGGATATGGGTCGAGGTGAGATAGCCCAATGCTGCAGGCCTAAAATGTAGTCGATGGTCAAGTGCTACAAGCTTAAAATGTAGCCGGCTTTAGAATGTGTGGTAGACACATTCCTTTCCTCGTTTTCTCACATCGTTGATTAGTATGACCTACTAGCCCGGGTCCGCAAAGATTAATGAAAGTAATAAAAATGAATAAATATAACCAGAACAAACATGAGAACCAGATGATCCTAGATGTCCCCTCTCATCACATGCTTCCTTTTTATTCAAGTTATATATTTCCCCTGCTCACTTACTGTTTTTCCTGTTACTTACTGTACTTAAAGATGTATGATTACATTTTTGAGCTGTATACTCACTTTTGTTGTTTGTCCCTCTAGATGAAAACATTAAGCCGGTGCCCGATTAATTAGAGCAAGGAGAGAGACTTGTTTGAGGAGATTAGCTAAATGTCGAACGCCTGAAGAGTTAGATACGTCTGTTGTAATAGAATGTAAATAGCCTAGTAGTTTAATGCAGTTTGTTTTTATTTTATGGTTATTGTTGTGCTTCCGTGGGTTTCTGGATTTAGCTATGCTTCCGCAATAATATCGGATGTTTTAGATTTTATTTAGTCTTCGATGGCATCTCTTCAGACCCAATACGGTAGTTAGGAATACTGTGTTGGAGCCATGGATGGTGTGGTGATGTGGTCCTGTTTACTGTTTTGTAGTCGAAAATATCTAAATTAGATAGTTGTATGCTTGTGCAGGTTATTTTAAACAGGTTATATTTTCTATTTTTCATCCAGTTTTAGAGAAAATTCTACCGAAATTTCTACATAATCCATAATGATAAATTATGGGCATAATTTATGTTACCATTGACGGAGGTTATTTAAGAAAAATTACCCAGTCCGTCACAGTTGGTATCCGAGAAAAAGAGATGTCTTAGGTTTGATCTGAATCGTATGTGGAAGCTTAGGACCAGTTAAGATTTGGCCGAAATAGGTAGATTAAGGTATGGGATGATTAAGTTGGAATAGTTCGAGGTATCTTATTTTGCCTAAACTAGACTGGACTTTAGTTGGAACATAGTGTTTAAGCTAGTTGATACCAAACCTAAGCCTAGGCTGATCAACTGTGGTTTGAGGATTCAGGTTAATCTGTTCTATGTTGAGGTGAGATTAAGTAGTTCGGATTAGAGGAAATGTTGGGCTTAAGGGGTTAATTTTGAAATGCATCAATCTTAGGCCCTCCCTCTAATCTGATTATTGGAGGATTCATAATATTGTGATGTTTGTGGTCATAGGAAGTAACATGGTTTTTAGTCACGGGAATACATGGGGTAGTGGTCAACCGTGAGGCTAGTAGGAGCTGTAAGGAGGCACCTTGAGGCTTTAATTTCATTAGTGCTAACTTAGTATTTAAATTGATCAGTGAGGATTCGGGGCCTAGGTTAATTGGTGTTGGATTAAGGTTCAAGTTTGGCCAGCTCTAGATTGAGGTCCTGAGGCTAGTAATATGCTAAGAAGGGTTGTGTGATCAACCTAGCAAGTGGGATGAATAACGGTTAAGTGTTTGAAATCTAAGTAACTCGGATTCTGTGAAAATTGAGACATGGATCATAAATATTGAAATGGTGTTTGTGGTAGCCAATTGTTCAGGAAGATTAGAAGTATTGTTGGACATCTACATGGGTGTTCTTTAATCGATGAGGTATTCATCACAACAAGTTAAGAAGTATGATTCTAATTGTAATTAATTTGATCGCAAGATTGAAGAATGTCCTTATCTAGGGAGGGAGGTGAAGAGGTCCCAGTGTCTGAATCGGGATTCTAAGGTATTAACTCAGGGTGTTAAGTGTCACTTGTTGTGATAAGAAGTAAGGCTTTTGAGTTTGATATTGTAGCTTGGTGTCATTTTGGGGATTCCAAGCCCATGTTGCTTTGTGTTTTTGAGTTATGTATAATTGGAAAACCTAGGCATTGCAATAGTGACAAAGGTGATCCAATATTTGGGAGGATAGAAGATATATTAAGGTGGATGTACATGGATAAATCTTGGATAAATGTCTTTCCGAAGAGATTTTGGGACTATGATCTAAGTTGTAGATAGCTTGATCACTAGATTCAGGATAGTTTATATCCTCTGGCCTAATAGTGAAGAAATCCAGTGCCCTGGATCGAAGTTTTGGTGGTGATAGCGCATAAGAAAAATGTGTTGATCGCCGTGATGGAAGACGAGATTTCTCAATTTTGATGTCACAACACATGTGCCATTTGGGATCCCGAACATATAATTCTATGATTCCTAAGTTTATTTATTTATTTAAGGATCCAAGCTTGAAAAAAGTGGTATCAAGGGTTATGACGTTTTCTTGGGTTCATAGATGCAATTGGTTGGGTTAATCTGAACCATTTTGTGGTACCAATCTTGATGTAACATTATGGATGATTTGGTCAATAAGTCGCCGAGTCTATCTAAATTGGATTGGTAAGCATATTATGTCTTGCAATTGAATTCTGTGATTTTGGGCCTGAGCTTGAATTAGCTGGTATCAAGTTTTAACCTGATCTTACTAGTAGTTCGGTGGGTGAACCGTTGTGCTAGCTTGGGTTGGACTGGTAAAGAGATAACATCCTACAATAGGGTTATAGGATTTGAAATATAAGTTTGAACTGATTGAGGTATCAGAAGATTAATGTCATCTTTCCTGCAAATCATTTAATAAGGATTTGCACTAAATCCAATTTGTATAGGTTACCAGGCCCAAAGGTCATTTTGTGGTCATTGAGGGGTTTTGGATATGTGAATATTTGAGGATGTTATCAGAAGGAAAAGTAAGCCGATCTATCTTTGTTCAGTAATTCAAAGTTGTGTCGAAATCGACGCTGATTATTGTGAGATCCAAAAGAAAACAAAACAATTAACGTGCTGAGCCTGCATATACGAAAATCCAATCCAGCCCTAGTACTCCGGCCTTGGTCACTTCGGCCTTATAATCAAGGCCGGCTGTGATTCAAAATTAGCCCCTCTCCAAATTGGCCCGTCCAGTGAAATACGCGTTCCGCCCAAAAGGCGTTGATCAGCAAAGAGTGGGCCGCAGACATGAAACTGGAGCAATTGGTTTGAGTTAAATTAATAGTAACTAAGGACAAAAGTGCACTTTATTGTCAAGTTAGAATCCAACTAGACAGCAACCTAACGAAGTAAGTGAACCAACGTAGTTACTCCACCTACCCTCTGAAGAGAAGTACGGGAGTTGGTAAACTACCATACTTACTCCGCCGAACTCCTCCTCTGTATAAACCCTGCCCTGGTTGTTGATGCAGAGGCAAACAGAAGGAAGAGAGAGTGACGGGGAGAAAGCTTCAAGGCGGTGAAAATCTAGGAATCAACTCTCACGCAAGTTACCTCGGACGCCATTTTTTAAGTTCATTACAAGTATTTCTGCTCTGTTTCTAAACTCATGCTTCATTGCAAGTTACACCAGACGCTGTTTTTAAATTGATGATTTGAGAATATTGCAAGTGCCTTCTACTCTGTTTCTAAATCCACGTTTTACTGCAAGTTATATCAGACGCTGCTTTTAAAGTGATAATTTAAGAATATTGCAAGTGTACTCTGCTCTGCTTTTAAGTTCATATTTGAGAATATTGAAGTATACTTTGTTTCTGAGTTCCTGCTTTCTGCATTAAATATCCACCTCCTATAAGGCAAAACGAACTCTGGCCCGTTGTGTAAAATGAGCTCCGGCTCCTGTAATGTAAAAATGAACTCAGGCCCCTACTGTAAAATGAACTCCGTCCCTTGATGTGAAGTGAACTCACGCCTTAAGATAAAAAGAGCTCCGTCACCTAAGAAAAGTACTCCGTCCAAAAGCACTCTGTCCAAAAAGAAGTCCGGCTTGTAATATGAAATGAACTTCGGCCGAAACAAGAGAAAGAGCTTCGGCCCGTATAAGAAAACGAACCCCGTCCTTTGTTGTTAAAAAGAACTCTAACTTTTATGAAAGAAAGAACTCCGGTTTTTAAGAAGGAAAAGAAGTCCGGCTTTTAATGAACTCCTTCCTGTTAAGGAAAAAGAGCTTCGTCCTGTTAACGAGAAAGTGCTCCGTCCTGTTAAGGAAAAAGAGCTCCGTCCTGTTAACATGAAAAAGAGCTCCATCTGTTTAATGAAAATGAGCTCCGTCCAACAGAGCTCCATCCCTTAAGAAAAGTAATCCGTCTGAAAAGTACTCCGTCCAAAAGAGCTCCGTCCTTTAAGAAAGGTACTCCGTCAAAAAGGCACTCTGTCTAAAAAGCACTCCGTCCAAAAAGAAGTCCGGCTTGTAAGGTAAAATGAACCTCGTCCGTAATAAAGAAAAAGAGCTCCGGCTTGTATAAGAGAACGAACTCCGTCCTTTTTGTTGTTAAAAAGAACTCCGTCCTTTTGTTTTTAAAAAGAACTCCGTCCTTTTTGTAGATAAAAAAAGAACTCCGGCTTTGTTGATAAAAAGAACTCCTGCTTTGTTGATAAAAAAACAACTCCTGCTTTGTTGATAAAAAGAACTCCGGCTTTTGTTAATTAAAAAGAACTCCGACCTTTGTTAATAAAAAGAACCCTGGCTTTTGTTGTTAAAAGAACTCCGGATTTATGAGATTCGGCTTTTAAAAGTACTCCGTCCTTTGAGAAAAAAATGAACTTCGGATTGTAATGAGCTCCGGCTTTTCAGAAAAAAAAAACACTCCGTCTTTTAAGAAAAGAATTCCGGCTTTTAAAGGTAAAATGAACTCCGGTTTCGTAACGAAAGGAGCTCCGTCTTGAATAAAGAAGTAACTCCGGCTTTTGAAAAAGAGTTCCGTCTTTAATGAAAAATGAACTTCGGCTTTTGAAAAAGAGTTCTGTTGTTAAAGAAAAAAAAATGAACTTTGGCTTTTAACATGAAAAAGAGCTCCGTCCTTAACGTGAAATCAACTCCGGCTTTTGAACTCCTGTTTCTGCCAAAAGAGGAACTCCGGCTTGAATGAAAAATGAACTCCGGTTTCGCACATGAAAAAGAGCTCCGTCCTTAATGTGAAAATAAACTCCGGCTTGCATTGAAAATTAAACTCCGAATTCGTACAGAAAATAAACTGCGGCTTACTGAAAATGGCTTTCAAGGAGAGAAGTGTTCCTGTTATTTTAAAGACCCGGGACTGACTACAGCCCAGATAGGTTCTCCGGCATGCCTTAGGACTTTTCGGTGGTAATCGAGGATAGCTCTGTCCATGGAGTTATTTATGGTCCGCCCTACCCTCGGGGCGTTATGGACAGAGGGAATTACCGTTACCGGCCTACCTTCGGGTGGCATACCGTACCGATCCCGTGAGATAGGATACCCATATGACAGTACCGGCCTTAGATTGTGTGGAGTGAACATAATCTATCGTCGATTATTCGCCCCCTCAACTAGTAGGGTATATCTTGGCGAGTGCATGCGGATATGATATAAAGTAATGTTTCTTGTTTTTACCGATATGTTATGTTACCGCATCACTTCCGAATATGAAGTATCGACACGAATATGAAAGACCGTCTACCGATATGATATGTACTGTTTACGCTTATCGTCACCGATACCGATACGTTATTACTGTTTACGCTTCTTGTGTCAATTACCGATTTTGAAATATAGTACTGTCAAGGTATGTTTTCTCTATTTTCTTGAGTTGCATTCTGGTTCACCGTTCTATTTGTGCATAGTCACCTGATCATTCTGCATCATCGTTTACTATCCTTATGCATGTACCTTGCTGAGCCTCGGCTCACTGTTTTTATATTTTCCCCCACAGATGAAGCTTTGGAGCTTGTGCCTGACGAGCTGGAGTGATTAGACCTTGTCTGCAGGATTAAAGACCTTGGAAGTTTATTTTGGAGATATATTATTGTAATAACTCGTTGGACTTTTATGGTTAAACATTTTGATTATGTACTCAGGAATGAACATTTTGGAATGAATATGAATACTTTCACAAGTGTTAGTGTAACTTCCGCTTTACTTATTATGGTTAAAAGTATATGGGTCTTAGATGGCATCTGTGATCCTGTGCTGGACACAATCGATTGAGTTGGGTTTTCAATTGTGTCAGGACTGACGGAATAAAAAAAAATCTGTTCCGTCACAATTATTGAGGATTCCATGTAAAGCCAAGGAGGTATTGGTATTGCATCATTGTCGAATACTCTAGAACCTTCGAGGTAAATAAGACGAGCCGACAAGGTTGTTCATGAATTTTGAAAATGGGGTTGCCTAAGAGATTAATGATATGATAAGCGAACTTCGTGAAGGGATAGGTGAATTGTGTGGGCTGTTATAAAAGCTTGATGATTGCTAAGATTATTTGGGTCCATAGCGTGTTAATTGTGGATTAGAGGGGGTTATAGACCCGGCGGTATTCAGGATAAGGATATGGCTACTGCGAAGTCTAGAAACACCATTTGGATTTTATAGGTTCGCAAGCGTCTCATGAAATTTTATGGGATGGATCTTTTGGCCATATTTGGGCCCGTGTTGAGGTGACTTCATTAATGAACTCAAAAGAGTATGGGATGTATGCACTCTGTTTGGGGATTATGTCATAGATTGTGATGGGCTGTTAATCCGTATGCCCCATTGAGATGGGAATTCAAGTTTTGTTTAATGAAATGCCTTGTTAAGCATGTGGTTCCTTGGTAGTATGATTTTGAAATCCATAAGACTTTGAGTGATGGCTAATTGGGAAGACCGATTAGTGACATGGAAGCGTATGGTCATCTTGGGTCTAACCGAAGTTATTAAGTGACCTGACAAGTATTCCTCAATGATTACAATGTCAGTGAGACGTTTGACTTAGAAGAGATTTGTAATTGTTAAAATGAAAGATGAAAATGTAGTTTCTAGGAATTGAAAATGGTTAATTAACAACCATGTCATTTGGATTGACCCCTAATGGGTCTAGTAAATTATTGTATAATGGAATGCTTTTGAGAAATGATAGGATTATGTTACTCTCGCATCATGATTGGTAGCTACCCTCGGATTAAGTGGGGAAAAAGTTCCTAATTAGAGTTACTCCATGTGTAGGTCGAAATTAGCGATTGAAGTCTCCGTTTTGAGAACTTATGGGTGTTGTCTTTGAAGATAGCCGTTATTAAAATTTTAAGAGCCAGGATAGATGTATCATAAAGGAAAGATGAACATATGGTATTGCATGTGGACAGATCGGTTTAAAGATTGGGAAGGTAAACCTCGGTGTTTTTTTAGAAAGCGGACATCAACGCTAACAATTGATGCTACAAGTTTTAGACTTAATATGTCTTCAAAGTTTCGTAGGAGATGTGAAACGTAAATTGTGACTAGATCCAAATACTTAGGTGATAATATGTCTTCAAAGTTTTGTATTCGAAGTATTGGAGCTATGAATTTATGAAATTTTTTTTTTGATAAGTAAGTAAAATGAAATTTAACATAAAGTAAAGGTACAAAACTTGTTCTAACTCCAAGTGTTTTGCCGACTTAGAGGTAGAACAACAAGTTAGGGCATTCCCCGAGCACCACCATGAACCAATTCATGAAAAACGGAACACACAAAAAAAACAACAAGATGAACAAACATCTAACCCAGCCAAACCAGCCCTAAAAAAAAATACATACATACCAGAGAAACAGCAGCAACATACATGTTCAACAAACAACATGCTGACTTCCACCGTTCCAATAAATAGGACCAACCAGAACCACCACCACGGCAAAGGCAGAATCGACCGAGGAGGGGTAATTTACACCAAAAGAATGGAACCTGTAAGTGGGCAACTCAGCCAGGGCCACGAGAGCCAACTACAGCATGCCTCAAGCATTATCACCATGAGCAGCGGGGTCACGAGCTCAAACAAAACCAAAGCTACAAGGCTAAATACAAAGCAGGAAACCGCAACAAAGTATGAGCCTGCATCCTTTCCAGCAGTAAGATCAAAAGACCTCAACCACCGGCATCAAAGACCTCGGACAAGTATTACATGCCAAGAAACGAGTAGAAAGGGGTCTCGGACACAACCCACATGAATTTATGAAATATAAAGTCCTTATGGTTTTATTTCAGGATAATTAGAGCGACCCACATATCTTAATCATAGAAGATGTGTTTGGATTGGATTAGTTGGCTCATTGGTATGCCAATGGGATTTTGAGGTTGCTCAGTAATCGGATTCTGAGGTTACGGGGAGGATGATCGAAAGTTATGTCGAATCTTTGGGTGATCGTTATGATTGTAGTTTTGAATGTGGTTGTAGTTGGATGATTGTGTGATTCATCTTCGTGGTATGACTATCCTAGGATTGTTTTAATCAAGGTTGTCGTATATTCTTGGTGTGTGATATGGGCTATGTATTTTGAGAAATTTGTCGATTTGTCGACTTACCAATGAAATAGCGAGAATATAAATTATTCTGATTTTAAAATTTGATTGTGATTTAAGATTTGTATCGAAACCTTAGTAAAACTTGATTAGAGAATCTTTGGGACGTCAAGTTGAATTTGATATGGTGGTGAAATCTCAATGGAATGATTCATAGCTAGATAATTAATTAGAGTAGCGCAGTGAAAGCATTGTGGGCCCATAGCCCCGAAATTTCAGAATAAGGTTGAGATTCCTTGTGATCTAATCCTTTTCATGGCTTGGAATGAATTGAAGTGGAAGTTCATTGGTTCGCTTAAAGTATCGAATTAGGCCAGAGGAATGGCTTGCATTACTTTTAGGCCTATTCGGGAATTCTAGTGATTGTAATGAAGTCTCCCTTGTATCGATAGTCAAGGAAATCAGTAAATATTTAGGTTAAGCTGTTTTGGAGACAAGGAATTCGTCTTGAAATAAGGGCCCCTTAGGATAAGTCGTTTGATCAAGGATGTGACGTAGGATCATGAAGAAGGAATTCTGAAAGGGTTTTTCTCCAATTATAAATCCTAAGATTCGTCAAATTTCAAGGACAAAATTTTTATAAGTGGGGGAGAGTTATGAGGTTCTAGATTAAGAACATAATAATTAGAAGGTAATTAAGTTAATATAGGTGAATTGTGGTCAAAAGGTACGGGAGGAATCAGATTGAAAAGCTCAGATAGTCGGAATTGGTAAATCGGGAATGAAAATTATAAGCCATGAAATATTAATTCATAAATAAGATTTTGGGCTTTAAATTATGATAATCATGACTTATTAAGGTTATATAATCAAAAATAAGGTCCAAGGATGTGAAAGATTGGGTTAGAATGGTCAAAACGGGTCTCGAACGGCAAAAACACGGTCAAAACGTGTGAGATTTTGCTGTAGGCTTGCTGTGGGCCTGACCCACTCCCTCCGTGGGCTCGCTCCCACGGAGACCACAGAATCCAAATTGTCTGTGCTCGCTGCGTGCTTGAGCCAGCCTTGGCAATAAGGCTTCGCTCACCGCACGGTCACTGCGCACTTGAGCGCTTGCTCATTTTAAAGCCGTGTGCTGCTTCGTGATTTTCATTTTCTCCACGAACCAAACCCATCTAGAGAGAGAGAGCGCTGATTCTAGAGAGAGGAAGGAGGAGATCGAGCCCATAGAGTCCGAATCTGTCCGAGAGCTATTTATAAAAGTTGTAATACGTGTCAAGGCAAGTGTTCTCATACTCACTAACTTTTCTCTTTTGATGTTTTTTGTTTATCATTGGGTATTTTCATCTTGATACCCACCCAAACCATGGAAAATGGATTACCCATGACTTAAGACCAAGGATTAAGCAGTTTATTGTCCGATTTACTCACCAATTCGGTCGGTGGAGTTCCACCAAACCCGAACCTACGGGAATTGAAGGTTTTCCGTTTTCGCACCGTATCTTGTTGAATTGACCCCAAAATATGAATCACCACGTCCCAATTATATATATAGATTGGCCAAACGATCAATCTCACACGTTTTGACCCATTCGTGGCGTCCGAGCCCTCTAAAATGCCACTGTTACTGTTCATTCTAGATGAAATGGAAAAATTGCATGCTTCTACCTTCGTATTATGTTGAATTGACTTCAAAATATGAATCACCACGTCCCAATTATGCATATATATCAACTGGACATCCGATCTCACAGGTATCGACCCGTTCGCGGCGTCCGGATGCTCTAAAATACCCCCTGACACTGTTCATCTGAGTTTGATTGGAACATTTACATGCTTTGCCCCATTTAATTGTTGCGAAAATTATGTCTAATTGTTTAAATGTAAATGTAAGTTTCGGAATATATATTTGTGCTCCGTTCACAAGGAAATGCGTTCTGGAGGACCCCAAAGTGTAAATTTGCATGCTCTACCTCTATTTAATTGTGATAAAACATATGATTAAATATTCATGTTAAATTGTAAGCCATGAAAATGTGTATTTGTACATCGAAAGTAAGGGAATGCGTCCCAGAGGATTCTAGATGATATTTGACCATCAGAGATCAGAAATTCAAAACTCTCTTGTGAACTTAGATTGAATTGCTAAAAGGGATTAAGTCCAATAGAAAGATGAGAACCGAGCAAGTAAATGAAGGGGAATCCACCAAAGTACGATATGATGAATTTGATCTCCTAGATAGAGATATATGATGGATTTGATCTCCCGGATGTGGATAAGGATGGGAATGTGATTTTCTGATTGAAAAATGTGATGTACTTGTGTTGGATCTTCCCTCAAGGAAGGATTAATTATGAAACTAGGACTATAGTTTATAGGGGTAGTATTCTCTGGTTTGTCATGTCCATCATGGTGTGAACCCAAGGAATACTTGGCCATGTATTCTAGCTACTCGTGAAAGTGGGTGATGTTCGTGGTACGCTTTAGGATACTATTGTGGAAGAACGAGGATTGCCCTAGTCCCTAGGGGATATGGGCGAGTTGAGATGGCCGACTGCTGCAGGCCTAAAACGTAGTCGATGGTCGAGTACTACATACTTAAAATGTAGCAGACTTTAGAATGTGTGATGGAACGGATTTTTTTTCCTCAGAAACTTTCGCCAAGACAAAAACAGGATTTAGGACCAAAATACAAAGTATAACTTCTGTAGAAATTTTGGTAGAGTTTTCTTTGTAATTGGATGAAAACCCAAAAAAGTAACCTGTATAAAACCTGTATAACCAACCAGTACAAGCACACAACTATCAATTTATACCACAACTCTTCCTAAAACACACGTACACAAGATCACGGATGCCATCCACGACATTAATCTATAAAACCATTAACTATACTAGTAGTTCATAAACGAGATGCCAGCTAGGACCTGTACAGAATATCCAGAAGTATAGGGCGGAAGCTAAACTATTAACCTGCAGAAGTATAGTTTTTCTTTTTACCATCACATACATCACATGTATTTCTATACAAAATCCACATATACATGAATATCCATACATATAGAATTCATATACAAAATCACATATCCAGTCACGTCTTTACATCCAACTGATTCTCCCAAAATGGCTCGAAAATGCTTCAGATCCTCAAAAGCATTCTGAAGATGCTTTAGTCACTCTTTCTCATCAGGCACTAGTTCTACAGTCTAATCTGGAGGGGAAAAAAATAACAAAACAGTGAGCCAAGGCCCAACAAGGTACATGCAGTTATGCAACAAAGTAGTTATGCTGAACAGTCATGAAACTATGCAGAAACAGAACGATTAAACGGAATATAACCTAGAAAACATAGAAAGCATAATTTGATGATGTTAAATTCAGAAATAAAAAATCAGTAATCAGTAATAAGTAATCAGTATAATTCAAAAAATAGAATTAGAAACTTTTCTTTTATATCAGTATAGAACAGTGATCAGTACAAAACAGTAGTACAGAAATAGTAACGGGGTACAAAACAGAGCTTTGCCAGACCCTGCCAGTATACCCTACTAGCTGAGGGGGCGAATGATTGAAGATAGATTGGGTATATCTTCTCACAATCCAAGGCTATAAATAGTAATACAAAATCCCGTCCCATGGGATCAGTACAGGTGTGCCTTCCGAAGGTAGGCTAGAAATAGAACTTTCCTCCTGACCGTAATGCCCAGAGGAAGGGCGGACCACATATAACTCTATGGACAGAGTTATCCTCAATCACCACCATAAAGTTCTAAGGCACGTCGGAGAACCTAACCTCGATATAAGTTTGTGTAAAATTTTCAAAAACAAATTATACCAGGAGCTTCATTTCAGTGCCAATTAACTTTTATATAACAGGATCTACGGTTAAAAATCGTTAAAACCCCTTCATTTTTGCACGTAGGGCTTTGCCAAATCTTCCGGACTCAAATCGAACACCAAACATGTGTTTATTCATGAAATCAACGCCATAAATCCAAAGAAATATACTAAATCATGCAATTTAACAAAAAATCCCTAATATGTTCGAGTTAGGGTTTCATCACATGCTTCTAGAACTAAATCGAGCACTAATTACATGCTTGTTCATGAAATCGAAGCCAAATCTTGCAATAAATATGAGTAAACACAAAATCTAACCGAACAATCGAGGAAAACATGCTTCGTTTACTTTAAACATGCAACAATAAGATTTTAGAGCATTTTCATCAATTTTGAGACAAGAGAAAATGGTAAAAACGAAAAACAACGTCCGAAATACACTTGCCTAAGCCCGATCTACCGTTGTTTTTACCCAGAGTGGATTGGAACAAGTGATTTCCTCTTTCTCCTCTTCTCTTCTTCCTCTTCTTCGTTCGTGCCTCAGCTGCTCTCTCTCCTTCACCCTTTTCCCCTTCTATTTATAACAAAAACGGAATTAGAACGCAGGTCCATCGGCCATTAGTCCAGGACATTAAAATCAGCTCGAGATTCCTTATTCAGATCACTTACAATATCCATAAGGAACGGATCATTCACTTGCTTCTCTTTAACTTCACTGACTACTTCCGGTTGGATCTGGAGATACGATAGGAGCATTCTATCACCTTTAGCATAATGTTAGATATCACATTGTTTAAGGTAATCCAATATTTCCATCTGCTTGATCTGCAATTGAGCCACATATCCCGATCGGCGACTCAATGTGTCTGCAACTACGTTGGCCTTCCCAGGCTTATACTGTATATCACAGTCATAATCCTTTAAGAAATCAAGCCACCTCCTTTGTCTCATGTTAAATTCCTTTCGTAAAAATAGGTACTTCAAACTTTTATGATCAGAATACACAAGGAACTTTTCACCATACAAATAATGTCTCTAAATTTTCAAGGCAAAAACAATAGCAGCAAGCTCTAGATCATGAGTAGGGTATCTTTCATGCACTTTCAGTTGCTTGGATCCATAAGCTACAACTTTACCATGCTGCATCAATACGCATCCTAGACCCGCCTTAGAGGTGTCGCAGTACACCTCAACGCCTCCTGATCCCTCTAGAATAATCAATACAAGAGCAGTAGTCAAGTGATCCTTTAGCTCCTTAAAGATCAGATCACACTCCTCAGTCCATTCAAATTTAGCCTCCTTCTTTAACAATTGAGTCAGAGGCATGGCAATCTGTGAGAAATTCTCTACAAAATGCCTGTGATAACCCTCCATGCCCAGAAAGCTCCTAACCTCAGTCACAGAAGCCGGCATGCTTCAGTTTGTAATAGCCTCTACTTTTCTTGAATCCACAGAAATACCACCACCAGAAATTACATGTCCCAAAAATATCACCTTCTCTAACCAGAATTCACATTAACTCAGCTTAGCATACAATATTTTCTCGCGGAGCACTTGAAGTACTATCCTCAAATGAATCTTGTGTTCTTCATAATCCTTTGAATAAATCGGGATATCATTAATAAACACCACCACAAATTTATCCAAGTACGGCCTGAACACCCTATTCATCAGATCCATAAAAGCAGCTGGAGTATTCGTAAGGCCAAAAGGCATAATAAGGAACTCATAATGGCCATAAAGTGTCCAAAAAGCAGTCTTAGCCACGTCTTCTAGCTTAATCCTCAATTGATAATAACCGGACCTCAAATCAATATTCGAGAACACTCGAGATCCATGCAACTGATCAAATAAATCATCAATATGCAGTAGAGGAAATTTATTTATAATCGTACTTTTATTCAACTCACGATAATTAACACACGATCGCAAAGACCCATCTTTCTTCCTCACAAACAATACCGGTGCACTCCTAGAAGATACACTCAGTCTGATAAAGCCTTTATCTAACAGCTCCTGTAATTGCAACTTCAACTCCTTCAATTCAGCGGGAGCTATACGATAAGGGGCCTTAGAAACTGGACTAACACCAGGAACAATAGCAATTTCAAACTCAATCTCCCGGTGTGGAGGTAATCAAGATAACTCCTCAGGAAATACATCCTTAAAATCACAGACAACTAGGATGTCCTTAGCCGGCACACTATGACCCCCAGTAGTGTAGGCATATGCCAAGTAAGCTTTACATCCACTTTTCATCAAATGCTTGGCATGTAAAGTAGAGATTAATACAGGCACCCCCTTTTTCTTAATGCCCTGAAAGAAAAATGGTTCTATTCTAGGAATATTAAAACAAACCCTCTTCAGAAAATAATCAATACTGGCATGATATTTGGCCAGCCAGTCCATCCCTAAAATCACATCAAAATCACCCATATTCAATAACACCAAGTCCATAACCAAACATTTCCCATTCACCTCAACTATACATCCTGGATACATAATATCCGTAATCACAAGGAATCCAGTGGGAGTACACACAGACAATTCACAATCCAAAATACACGGGGCAGATACAATGCAGCATGCAAATCGCGGAGAAACAAAGGAGCGGATAGATCCCGAGTCAAACAATATAGATACAGAAACTCCATAAATAGAAAGAGTACCTTCCACAACATTTGGAGATGCCTCCGGGTCATGAACAGTCACTGCGAAGGCCTTTGCTAAGACAGTAGGCTTCTTTCCTTCTAGCCTCGGACATAGTGGACAATCCTTGATTTGGTGGCACTGCTGTCCACATCTGAAACATGCTCCCGATACCTTACAGCATGCTTGCCTTGGATGTCTCCTCCCACAGAAGGTACAATCTTTAGCTGATACTCTAAAATCGGTCATTGACTAAGCCGATACAACACTCTTTTCCTTGTCAGCTATCCTAGTCCTCTTGGATGGTCTAGAAGATCCCACAGTAGATCCAGTACTAATTTTTGCCCGGTTAGCAGTCCTCTTTGCATAAAATCTCTCCGTCTCAACTTCTTTCTCATAGATCGCTGCCCTATCCAGAATTTTAACATAAGTCGGGAGTTTCAGAATTGACAGCGACTTTCTAATATCATCTCTTAACCCTTGTTGGAACTTCTTCACCTTTCTCAGCTCATCCTCGACGTAGAAGGGTACAAAACCGGATAATTCAGTAAATCTAGCATCATACTTCTTCACCGTCATATTTCCTTGTCTCAGTCTCATAAACTCCTACTCTTTCTGATCTCAGAGGTTAGATGGAAAGTATTTCTCCATAAACGCATCCTCAAACATTTCCCAAGCGATGGCATCGTCGAGTATTCCCAACGCCCTCTTCTGCATGCTCCACCAGCTATCAGCTTCGCCCTCCAGTTTATACACTATGAAGGTGACCTTTTTTTGATCGGTACACCCAATCACAGTGAATATCTTCTTCATCTTCTTTAGCCACACATCCACTTCTACCGGATCTGGCTTTCCTGGGAAGCCCAGTGCTCGCTCAGCTGTGAATCTGTCATAAGTAGTGAGAGCAAGAAGTGTCGGAGCTAGCTCGAGTGCAGGGACTGGAGCCATGAGTCTCTCCTCGACAAATTCTACTACATTGTTCATTCTCTCCAACAGATCGACATAAGCAGCCTCTCTATCATAGGGCGTACTAGCACTACCATGGTCATTTCTTCTAGCCCTTCTACTAGCTATCCTATAATCAAGACAAATATAATGTTACATTCCCAAGAAATCAGTGGAAGGAAAAAGAAATATTCAACAGTTTAATGAAATTTAAACCTAGCCTAAGAACCAATCTCTTAAGAGTTCTAGTTGTCTTAGCTTCTTCAACCTATTTCTATAAGAATTCAGTACAGAGATTCAAACCTATGCTTCCGCTTTTCGATTAATCAATTCCTAAGGCATCTCAATTCTCTTATACCAAATGTGACAGAATAGAATTTTTTTTCCTCAGAAACTTCCGTCAAGACAGAAGCGGGATTTAGGACCAAAATACAAAGTATAACTTCTGCAAAAATTTTGACAGAATCTCCTTTGTAATTGGATGAAAATCCAAAAATATAACCTGTACAAAACCTGTATAACCAACCAGTACAAGCACACAACTATCTATTTATACCACAATTCTTCGTACAATACGCATACACAGGATCACAGGTGCCATCCATGGCATTAATCTATAAAACCATCAACAATACTAGCAGTTCATAAACGAGATACCATTTAGGACCTGTACAGAATATCCAGAAGTATAGGGCGGAAGCTGAACTATTAACCTGCAGAAATATAGTTTTTCTTTTTACCATCACATACATCACATGCATTTCTATACAAAATCCATATATACATAAATATCCATAGATATAGAATCCATATACAAAATCACATATCCAGTCACATCTTTACATCCAACTGATTCTCCCAAAATGGCTCCAAAATGCTTCAGATCCTCAAAAGCCTTCTGAAGATGCTTTAGTCACTCTTTCTCGTTAGGCACTAGTTCTACATTCTCATCTAGAGGGGAGAAAAAATAATAAAACAGTGAGCAGGGGTCTAGCAAGGTACATACAGTTATGCAGTAAAGTAGTTCTGCAGAATAGTCGTGAAACTATGTAGAAACAGAACGGCTAAACGGAATATAACCTAGAAAACATAGAAAGCATAATTTGATGTTATTAAACCTAGAAATCAGAAATCAGTAATCAGTATAATTCAGGAAGTAGAATCAGAAACTTCTCTTTTATATCAGTATAGAACAGTGATCGGTACAGAAACAGTAACGACAGTACAGAACAGAGTAGTATAGAATGGAGCGGTAACAGACCTTGTCAGTATACCCTACTAGCTGAGGGGGCGAATGATCGAGGATAAATTGTGTATATCTCCTCACAATCCAAGGCTATAAATAGTAATAGAAGATCCCGTCCCATGGGATCAGTACAGGTGTGCTTCCCGAAGGTAGGCTAGAAATAGAACTTTTTTCCTGACCGTAACACCCCGAGGAAGGGCAGACCACATATAACTCTATGGACAGAGTTATCCTCGATCACCACCGTAAAATTCTAAGGCATGTCAAAGAACCTAACTTGACTGTAATCAGTCATGGGTCCTAAATAACAGTATCAAAAATAACTTCTTAACTGAAAAACCTTCTTTCGTAATCATAGTTTCACAATTTCCCTTCAACTAACTTCAGAAGTGCATGGAAATTTATCGGTATAAGTCCATGTAAAATTTTCAAAAATAAATTATACAAGGAGCTTTATTTCAGTGCCAATTAACTTTTATATAACAGGAGCTACGGTTAAAAATCGATAAAACCTCTTCATTTTCATACCTAGGGCTTCGCCAAAACTTTCAAACTCAAATCAAACACCAAACATGTGTTTATTCATGAAGTCAACGCCATAAATCCAAACAAATATACTAAATCATGCAATTTAACAAAAAATTCCTAATATTTTCGAGTTAGGGTTTCATCACATGCTTCCGGAACCAAATCGAGCACAAATTACATGCTTGTTCATGAAATCGAAGCCAAATCTTGCAATAAACATGGGTAAACACAAAATCTAACTGAACAATCAAGGGAAATAAGCTTCATTTACTTTAAACATGCAACAATAAGATTTGAGAGCATTTTCATCAATTTTGAGACGAGAAAATGGTAAAAATGAAAAACATCCGAAGTACACTTACCTGAGCCCAATCTACCATTATTTTTACCCATAGTGGATTGGAATGAGTGATTTCCTCTTTCTCCTCTTCTCTTCTTCCTCTTCTTCGTTCATGCCTCAGCTATTCTCTCTCTTTCACCCTTTTCCCCTTCTATTTATATCAAAAAACGGAATCAGAATGCGGGCAAAAATCGTACCGCACTCGAGTGCGTGGCAAGTGCGCTACATTCTGCCAGCGCCCACCTCAAGCGCCCAGCAAGCGCGCGGCAAGCGCGGGGTTTTTACCAGGGGCTCGCTCAAGCGCCCCTGGCGCACGGCGAGCAGCTTGGTACTAGATTTTGCGCTCGTTGCCACGACTCGAGCGCACGGCAAGCGCAACCCTATTGCTTGCTAAACTTGGGTATTTTCCAACTTCTTTACTTTCAACCCTCATTTTTCAATGCATGCTTGGCCTCTTAATGATTACAATCATTTTAATTATTCCCAATTATCATGTTTTCAATCCCAGGGCCTCACAGAATGTGTGTAGACACATTCCTTTTCTCATTCTGTCACATCGTTGGTTAGTATGACCTACTAGCCTGGGTCCGCAAAGATTAATGAAAGTATTGAAAATGAATAAACGTAACCACAACAAACATACGAACCAAATGATCCCAGATGTCCCCTCTCCTCGCATGCTTCCTTTTTATTTAAGTTATATGTTTCCCTTGCCCAGTTACTGTTTTCCCTGTTATTTGCTATAGTTAGTGATGTATGATTACATTTGTTAAGTTGTATGGTCACTCTTGTTGTTTCTCCCTCCGGATGAGAACATTAAGCCGGTGTCCGATTAATTAGAGTAAGGAGAGAGACTTGCTTGAGGAGATTAGCTGAATGTCGAAGGCTTGAAGATTTGGATACGTCTGTAGAAATAGAATGTAAACAGCCTAGTAGTTTAATGCATTTTGTTATTATTTTATGGTTATTGTTGTGCTTCTACAGGTTTCTAGATTTAGCTATACTTCTGCAATAATATTGGATGTTTTGGGTTTTATTTAGTCCTAGATGCATCTCTTTAGACCCAATATGGTAGTTAGGAATACTGTGTTGGAGCCATGGATGGTATGGCGATGTGGTCCTGTGTATTGTGTTGTAGTCCAAAATATCTAAATTGGATAGTTGTGTGCTTGTGTAAGTTATTTTAAATAGGTTGTATTTTTGGTTTTTCATCCAGTTGCAGAGGAAACTCTGCTGAAATTTCTATAGAATCCACAATGATAAATTATGGGCATAAGTTTATGTTACCATTGACGGAGGTTATTCAAGGAAAATAACTCGGTCCATCACATATACCTTACGTAACGACCCCAGATTTAAAACATAGAAAATTCCGGTCATTGGATCCGGTCAACGACAGTTGACCGGAAAAATGTAATAAGAAAATAACTTGCGTGAAGAAGAAATCACGTTCGGCCCTACTTGATGAAAAGAAGTCCGGAATGTTCTTGATAAAAGAAGTCCGGACTTCCTTAATAAAAAGAAGTCTGGATTTCCTTGAAGAAAAGAAGTCCGGATCTCCTTGAAGAAAAGAAGTCCGAATTTTCTTGGAAGTTCGGATTTCCTTGAAGAGAAGAAGTCCAGATTTGTTTAAAAGAAGTACTCCGGATTTTCGAAGTAAAAAGAAGTCCAGATTTAATGAAAATGAAGTCTAGTCTGTAAGGACGGAATGCGGTGTGTGTGAAGTAAAGACGGAGTAGATTGGGAGTAATCCGGTCAACGTAAAATGTTGACCGAAAAAACGTAAACGAATGGATGGAAAGGAAAGAAGAGCAAGATCCGGTCAACACCAATAGTTGACCGGAAGAAATTAAGTCCGGTCACAGAAAATAAGGAAAAATATTGGGAAGAAACGACCATCAATAATCTGGCTATTTCCGAGACGTATTGGAAAACGGAAATCATAAATAACCCTCTTTGGAAAATGTAAGATTATAAATATCACTCTTTGGAAAAATACAGAGCTATAAATGACGGCCACCAAAACCTAGGGCTATAAATAAGGACTAAGAACATCAGAAAAACGCACCTGAAGAAATTCTAAAGTAAAGAAGGAGACCAGAAAGCTAAGGCAAAGTAGAAAAGAATTCAGGCAAGAACTCACCCCTATTTCTAAAACTCATGTTTATTTATGTTCCTATGAAAGTATATGATATTACAGGCAAGTATGCTTTTCTTTGTTTTATGACTTATAAATCTGAAATGCATGTTTAAAGGAAATTTTATTACGCATGATGTTCGATTTATTACATTTTATGATTAATTGTCAATGGTTATGAATTTTGCTAAATGCATGTTTACGAAAAGGAATTTTAGGCCTTAAGATGAAACAAGAATTCTGCTATTGAACTCATTACATCAAAAGATCTCTGAATTTAAGATAGAAGACCTCCGACATTTTACAGAAAATGATTTAGAGCTCCGGCATTTTGAAAAATGAACTTCGGATTAGAACCTTGATTAACAGTAAGTAAACTCCGGATTTAAGAACTTCAGATTTTGACAGGAAGCACTTAGAATTTAGAACTTCGGATTTTAATAGAAAATGCACTCTGAATTTAAGAACTTCGGACTTTAACAGAAAGCACTCCAGATTAGGAGCTTCGGATTTTAAACAGAAACACACTCCGAATTTTAGAGCTTTGGATTTTTGAAAAGAAAAGCACTTCGTTCAGTTATGAAAAAGAACTCCGGCCTTCTATTTGAAAAAGAACTCCGGTCTACTGTAGAAAAAGAGAACTTCGGCTTTTTACTCCGACTTTTACTTCGGCTTTTGATAACAACTCATGATACAAGAACTTCGACATTTTAAAAAGAACTCCGACTTTTGAACTCCGGATTTATGAACTTCGGATTTTGAAAGAAAAACACTCCGCCCATTTTAAATGAAGCACTCCGTCCCTTTAAGCACTCCGGAATATGGAAAAGAAAAGTACTCCGTCCATGAAGCACTCCATTCCTTTAAGCACTCCGGATTTTTGGTAAGAAAGGCACTCTGTCCTTTTTGAAAAGAAAGGCACTCCGTCCCTTTTAAGAAAAAGAACTTCGGTTTTGTTTAAAAATGTACTCCATCCTTTATGAATAAAGAACTCCCGGTTTTGGTGATCTTTGGATTCAGAAAGAACTCCAGCTTTGATTAAAGAAACAAACTCCGGCTTTGTAAGAAAAGAACTCCGGCAATAATAAAAGAACTCCGGTTTTTGGAACTTCGGCCTTCCGTTTAAAAAGAACTTCGGAAATTTAATAAACGAGACTCTTTTCTTTTAAATAAGAACTTCGGATTTCTTTGAAAGATGAACTTCGGCTTTGATAAGATGATATGGACTTCAATGAATGAAGTAAAGAACAAGACTATATGAAAACACATGGATTATGGACAGCAAGTGGAACTCTTCCGACTTTTGATCTATGATGATTGGCCATTAAAGAACATGAACCAAGAACCGAGTTTCCATTAAGCTTGCTGTTAAAGATGGATGAAGGATATTGGAGTGACACTCGAGGATGCCTCCTTGGCCATGGGAGGGGACCTTTTGGTGGCATAAGAACTATGGACTATGGCCCCGTATGCCGGGTTAAAGGCATTACCTCCCGCCCCGGGGAGCATAATGAGGGGATACGGCTTTAGGTTGTGGGGTAGCACACAACCCGTCCTCGATGTTGTCCGCTCCTGTCCGGTCCCTAAAGATGATATGAATTCCGAATGATTTTGATGAATTTTCTGAAGACGAGATGAAAAGAATAAGAACTGAAGAAGAAATGATATGATGATTTTTCTTATGCTATGCTATATTATGAATTTATATTTTGATTAAATTATATGTATGCTTATGTTTTCTGCATGTGAGTATCCTGCTGGGCTTTGTAAGCTCATTCTTGCAACTTTTTAGATGACAGGCTTATGGAGGATGAAGTTGAGTAGAATCCTATGGTGTAGCTGAATGGTTAAGCTGGCCGGAGCAAATTTTTGAGAGCTTTGTTTATTTTGTTTTTAAGGAGACTTGTAAAATTTATTCCGTTGCTTATGAATGTTAGTATGTTTCCTTGATACTTGGGATTAATGAAATTATAAATCTTTAGTATGCATCTCAGGTTTGAAAGAAAATAAAGAAAAATTTTTATGTTCACCTATATATCTTTTTATTTATTTGTAAGGACTTTGGATTTGACGATGATTTTTTATGGTAATAAAAGTCGGGTCGTCACAGTTGGTATCAGAGAAAAAATTGAGATGCTTTAGGATAGTTTAAATCAACACGGAAACTTAGGACAAGTTTAGTGTTGGCAAGAAGAGTGTTATCCTTACTTACGGTTTGGGACAAAGACCATTATGATAGTTAACTTTAGACTAATTGACTAACGAAATTGTTCTTTTCAGACGTCCCCGCAATCATGTCTAACAGAGGAAGGAGAAATGATCAGGTTAACAACACTCTTGATCGGGAGGCAAGATACGCGAACCTACTGGACAGAATGGCCGAATTCATAGAAGCCTTGACTCCGACAACTCCACCAACTCCGGTGACCACCCCAATTCTTGTCCATCAAGAGAGGTTGGTCTACGATCGGTTTACCAACGAACGAATTCCTGAATTTTTTGGGGAACCCGATCCATTGAAGGCTGAAACATGGATTCAATGACTGAAAAAGGTATTTGCAGTAATCAAGTGCCCTGCTGGGGACATGGTTTTATATGCCACTCATAAGCTGGCAGGGGAAGCACACCACTGGTGGGATATGCAGAAAAGGGTTTTCAATATGTCAGAGCGGGATATCAGTTGGGAGATGTTTGAAGCAATTTTTCTGGAAAAATATTTTCCTGCTAATCTTCGTGGGCAGAAGGAGGATGAATTCCTTCGCCTAAGGCAGGGTAATCGCTCGGTGGTAGAGTATGATTCGAAATTTACAGAATTATCTCGCTATGCCCCTTTCATGGTGGAAGATGAGGAGAGGAAGGTTAGACGGTTCTTTCAGGGATTACGGGATGATATCAGGAGACACCTTTCAACTCTAACGTTGACAACGTATGGAGAGGTGCTCGCAAAGGCGGTCATTTATGAGAAAGAATTGGAAAGGGGAGCATTGTCCGGACAAAGGACTTTTAGTCGATTATCCAAGGCCGAGTGCTAGTGAAGGGCCTTCTAAGAAGGCAAGACCATCAAGGTTCGATGGGAAACAGGCCCGTCGGTGCGAAATTCTCGATCTACGGCTAATGATGTTTGTGATCATTGCGGGAGATCACATGGAGGGAAGCCTTGCTACAAGAAGCTAGGTGTTTGTTATAATTGTGGGCAGGCGGGGCACATGATCAGAGATTGTCCGCTTGCTAAACAGGCCCCAGGAGTTAAGTCTCCTATCCCAGCCAAAGTGTTTGCCATTTCTGCAAAGGAGGCTAAAAAGTCTACGGAAGTTGTAGAAGGTACACTTTCTATCTGTGGCATCTCTAGTCACGTACTCTTTGATTCTGGATCTACTCATTCTTTTGTTTCCCATGAATTTTTGAAGCATCTTACGACCCTTCCTAAAGTTCTTGATTACCCATTGACGGTTGCCTCACCGACAGGGTCATCCGTAATTTTAAATATAGCATTTTCCGAATGTCCAATAAAAAGTAAATGAATACTTGATGCCTGCTAACCTGGTTGTACTGAAAATGAAAGACTTTGATGCAATCTTAGGAATGGACTGGTTAGCCAGGTATCATGCCAAAATTGATTGTTTCCGAAAAAGAGTAGAATTCACCATTCTTGGAAACAAGCCTTTTCACATTCAGGGTATTTGGCGAAAGGAAGCATCCTGCTTTATTTCGGCTCTTCATGCCAGACACTTGATTAGTGATGGATGCCAAGCTTATCTAGCCTTTGCTAGTGTAACTACAGAAAATCAAGAATCTCTGGCTAGAGAGATTCCTGTGGTACGGGAATTTGAAGACATATTCACTAATGAATTACCTGGATTGCCACCCCAACGAGAGTCAGAATTTAGAGTGGAATTGATACCAGGTTCGGCACCAATATCCAAACCACCCTATCGGATGGCACCGGCTGAACTCAAAGAATTGAAACAACAATTGCAGGAATTGTTAGATAAAGGTTTCATTCAGCCAAGTGTGTCACCATGGGGAGCACCTGTTCTATTTGTTAAAAAGAAGGACGGGACCATGAGATTATGCGTGGATTACCGAGAATTAAACAAAATCACCATCAAGAACAAATATCCTCAGCCGAGGATTGATGATCTCCTTGATCAGTTACAAGGGGCTTGCGTATTTTCAAAAATCGATCTTAGATCCGGGTATCATCAGCTTCGAATCAGCAAGGAGGATATAGCAAAGACGGCGTTCCGGACCAGGTATGGGCACTATGAATTGTAGTAATGCCTTTTGGGTTGACTAATGCTCTGGCTGTTTTCATGGATCTGATGAATCGAATTTTCCAACCATACCTGGACAAGTTCGTGATAGTATTTATTGATGACATCCTTGTGTACTCGAAAAGCTCTGAGGAACACGAGGAGCATTTACGCACTACACTTCGAATTCTTAGGGAGCATCGGTTGTTCGCCAAATTGAAAAAGTGCGACTTTTTGTTGGAGGAAGTAGGATTCCTTGGACACGTCATCTCCAAGGAAGGAATCTCAGTCGACCCTATGAAAGTGGAAGCAGTGGTATAGTGGAGCCGGCTAACTTCTGTGACTGAAGTGCGAAGCTTCTTAGGCCTGGCTGGATATTATAGACGGTTTGTGAAAAACTTTTCCCAAATTGCCTTGCCACTCACACAATTAACTAAGAAGGATGCCAAGTTTGAGTGGACCAAAGATTGTGAAGAGAGCTTCCAGACGCTTAAAGACCGGTTAACCACGCTCCGGTCGACCATTCCAAGCGGGTCGGGAGGGTGATTGTTTCTTGCGATGCTTGAAGATTTGATTGGGCTGTGTTTTAATGCAACACGGTAGGGTAATTGCCTATGGGTCGCGACAGTTGAAGGATCATGAAAGGAATTACCCAACTCACGATCTGGAATTGGCTGCAGTGGTGTTTGCATTAAAAATCTGGAGGCATTACCTATATGGTGAAAGATTCTTGGTCTACTCTGATCACAAGAGTCTAAAATATTTATTCTCCCAGAAGGAACTGAACATGAGACAGAGAAGGTGGATTGAATTCCTGAAGGACTATGACTGTGAAATCCGATATGAGCCAGGAAAGGCCAACGTTGTTGCCGACGCGTTAAGTAGGCAGCCTGGGATGCTAGCTAGAATGCAAGTTAAGTAAATGGAGTTGCTGGATTGCCTCATGAATTATGATGTCCAGCGTTATGTGCATGGGAAGCGGATGATTTTGGCGCATCTTCAAGTTCAGCCAAAATGATTAATGAGGTAAAGGGATGTCAAACGAATGATTCATTTCTTGTAAAGATCATGGGCGAGCTAGATAAAGAATCCCGAAGTGATTTTCAGATTTCGCCAGATGGAGCATTGAGATTTAGGAATCGGTTATGTGTGCCGGACAATAAAGAATTAAAGGAGAAAATTCTTAAGGAAGCCCATCGATCCCGTTATATGATTCACCCAAGAGCCAATAAGATGCATCAGGATTTGAAGAAAACATTTTGGTGGAGGAATATTAAAAGGGATATTGCAACTTACGTGGAAAAGTGCCTTATTTGCCAACAAGTAAAGGCCGAAAGAAAGCAGCCGTCTGGGTTATTGCAACCAATGCCATTTCCAGGCTGGAAATGGGAAGACATTGCCATGGATTTTGTGACCGGTCTACCAAGGACGCCAAGGAAACATGATGCTATTTGGGTGATTGTCGACCGGCTAACAAAGTCAGCACATTTCCTGGCAATCCGAATGACTTACTCCCGTAATAAATTAGCCCAACTGTTGTGAACGAGATTGTCAGAATTCATGGTGTGCCTGTCTCTATTGTATCAGATAGAGACCCTCACTTTGTATCACGATTCTGAAAAAGTCTACATAAAGAATTGGGTACTGAATTAAAATTTAGTACTGCTTTTCATCCGCAAACCGACGGCCAATCAGAACGGACTATCCAGATTCTCGAAGATATGTTAAGGGCCTCAGTCTTGGAGATGAAAAGGACTTGGGATGATTCATTAGCTCTTGCAGAGTTTGCTTATAATAACAGCTACCAGGCCAGCATTGGCATGGTTCCTTTTGAGGCATTGTATGGGAGGAAATGTAGGTCGCCAATTCACTGGGAGGAGCACGGAGATAAAAGGATTTTGGGTCTAGACATTATCAAGGAAATGACAGAAAAGATAAAGTTATTACATGAGAATCTCAGAGTAGCCCGGAGCAGACAAAAGAGCTATGCAGACAGGAGGAGATCTGCATTAGAATTCGAAAAAGGTGATTTTGTATTCCTAAAGGTATCGCCATCCAAGGGGAAATACAGATTCGGGGTAAAAGGGAAGCTGAAGCCACGATTTATTGGCCATTTTGAAATTCTTGACAGGATTGGAGAAGTAGCTTACAGACTTGCACTACCTCCAAATTTGGCAGAAGTACATGACGTGTTTCATGTTTAAATGCTTCGAAAGTATGTCCATGATCCTACTCATGTAATTGAGTATGAACCTTTGACGATCGACAAAGACTTATCTTATATAGAAGAACCAGTGGAAATCTTGGATCGAAAGGAACAGAGATTACGCACTAAATCAATCGCTCTAGTAAAGGTGCTCTGGAAGAATCACACATCGGAAGAGGCAACTTGGGAACGAGAGGAAGAGATTCGGAACAAATACCCATATTTATTTTCTCAAGGTTAGTAACTTTATTTAAAATTTCGAGGACAAAATTTCTATAAGTGGGGGAGATTGTAACGACCCCAGATTTAAAACATAGAAAATTTCGGTCATTGGATCCGGTCAACGACAGTTGACCGGAAAAATGTAATAAGAAAATAACTTGCGTGAGGAAGAAATCACGTTCGGCCCTACTTGATGAAAAGAAGTCCGGAATGTTCTTGATAAAAGAAGTTCAGACTTCCTTAATAAAAAGAAGTCTGGATTTCCTTGAAGAAAAGAAGTCCGGATCTCCTTGAAGAAAAGAAGTCCGAATTTTCTTGGAAGTTCGGATTTCCTTGAAGAGAAGAAGTCCGGATTTTCGAAGTAAAAAGAAGTCCAGATTTAATGAAAATGAAGTCTAGTCTGTAAGGACGGAATGCGGTGTGTGTGAAGTAAAGACGGAGTAGATTGGGAGTAATCCGGTCAATATAAAATGTTGACCGGAAAAACGTAAACGAATGGATGGAAAAAGGAAAGAAGAGCGAGATCGGTCAACACCAATAGTTGACCGGAAGAAATTAAGTCCTAGTCCACGAGAAAATAAGGAAAAATATTGGGAAGAAACGACCATCAATAATCTGGCTATTTCCGAGACGTATTGGAAAACGGAAATCATAAATAACCCTCTTTGAAAAATGTAAGATTATAAATATCACTCTTTGGAAAAATACAGAGCTATAAATGACGGCCACCAAAACCTAGGGCTATAAATAAGGACTAAGAACATCAGAAAAATGCACCTGAAGAAATTCTAAAGTAAAGAAGGAGACCGAAAGCTAAGGCAAAGTAGAAAAGAATTCAGGCAAGAACTCACCCCTATTTCTAAAACTCATGTTTATTTATGTTCCTATGAAAGTATATGATATTCTGTATGAAGTATGCTTTTGCTGTTTTATGACTTATCGTCTGAAATGCATGTTTAAAGGAAATTTTGTTACGCATGATGTTCGATTTATTCTGTTTATGATTAATTGTCAATGGTTATGAATTTTGCTAAATGCATGTTTACGGAAAGGAATTTTAGGCCTTAAGATGAAACAAGAATTCACGCTTATTGAACTCATTACATCAAAAAGATCTCTAAATTTAAGATAAAAGACCTCCGGCATTTTACAGAAAATGATTTAGAGCTCCGGCATTTTGAAAAATGAACTTCGGATTAGAGCCTTGATTAACAGTAAGTAAACTCCGGATTTAAGAACTTCAGATTTTGACAGGAAGCACTTAGAATTTAGAACTTCGGATTTTAATAGAAAATGCACTCTGAATTTAAGAACTTCGGACTTTAACAGAAAGCAGTCCAGATTAAGAGCTTGGATTTTAAACGAAACACACTCCCGGATTTTAGAGCTTTGGATTTTGAAAAGAAAAGCACTCCGTTGATTATGAAAAAGAACTCCGGCTTACATTTGAAAAAGAACTCCAGTCATAGAAAAAGAGAACTTCGGCTTTTTACTCCGACTTTTACTTCGGCTTTTGATAACAACTCATGATACAAGAACTTTGACATTTTAAAAAGAACTCCGGCTTTTGAACTCCGGATTTATGAACTTCGGATTTTGAAAGAAAAACACTCCGTCCATTTTAAATGAAGCACTCCGTCCCTTTAAGCACTCTGGAATGGAAAAGAAAAGTACTCCGTCCATGAAGCACTCTGTCTGTAACAACCCAAATTTGAAAACCTAGAAAATTCAGTCATCGGGTCTGGTCAACGCTAGTTGACCGGAAAATGTATTAAGTTGGCTTAAGATAAGAACTCCATCCAAGGCACTCCGCCCTTTCAGCAAAAAGAACTCCGTCCTTTTGTTGGAAAAAGAACTCCGCCCATTATGTGAGGAAAAAGAAGTTCGGCTTCCCTTTGTAACAACCCAAAATTTAAAAAACAAAGAAATATTTCCGTCATAAAATCCGGTCAACGCCCGTTGACCGAAAAGTGTAAAAAGAAAGGAAAATCGGCCTAAGAATGAATTAGGTCCGGCTTTAACAAGTCCGGATAACAAGGAAAATTTCAATAATCAAGTCCGGTCAACGCAAGTTGACCGGAAAGTGAAATAAGAAAAGTACATCAGCTTAAGATAGAATCAAGTTCGGCCTTGAGAAGTCTGGATTTTAGCGGTAAAAAGAAGTCCGGATTAATTAGTGAAAAGAATTCCGGATTTCGTTGGGGAAAAGAAGTCCGGATTTCGTTAGGGAAAAAGAAGTCCGGATTTCCTTGGTAAAAAGAAGTCCGGATTTCCTTGAAGAAAAGAAGTCCGAAATTTCCTTGATGAAAAGCATTCCGAAAAGAAGTCCGGATTTGCTAGGTAAAAGGAAGTTCGTACTCCTTTAATGAAAATAAAGACCAGGACAGAGTAGATTTTGGGTTCAAGAAGAAGAAGGGCCGAAGTTGATTTAGGAGCCGAAGAAATAAGGTTGGCCAAAGTAGGAATGCTGGATCCGGTCAACATCTGTTGACCGGAGTATGAACGAAGGTGTAATCCGGTCAACATAAAATGTTGACCGGAAAACATGAATTAAAGGAAAAGAGGAGAGAAATCCGGTCAACACCAACAGTTGACCGGAATATGTTTAAGTGAGAGAGATAAATCCGGTCAAGGAAAATTAATAAGGAAACACCTTGGGAATACACGGCCATAAATAATTTAGCTATTCCCAAAACTTGTTGGAAAATGTAAAGTATAAATGAGCCTCCGTGGAAAATATAAAATCATAAATGACACCCTTGGGAAAATGTGAAGCCATAAATGATGGCCACTCAAAACAATGGCTATAAATAAGGACTAGAGGAGGATTAGACAGAAAGCAAAAAGTAAGAATTTCCTAGAGAGAGACCGAAAGCTAAGGCAAAGTAAAAAGGAAACCAAGCAAGATACTCACCCCTATTTCTAAAACTCATGTTTATTTATGTTGCTATGAAAGTATATGATATTCTGTATGAAGTATGCTTTTGATGACTGAAATGCATGTTTAAAGGAAATTCTGTTATGCATGATGTTAAATTTATTCTGTTATGATTATGAATTTTGCTAAATGCATGTTTACGGAAAGGAATTTTAGGCCTTAAGATGAAACAGAAAGTCCTGCTATTGAACTCTGTACTGTCAAAAGATCTTTGAATTTAAGATAAAAGACCTCCGGCAATTTTACATAAAATGATTTAGAGCTCCGACATTTTGAAAAAAATGAACTTCGGATTAGGGCCTTGATTAACAGTAAATGAACTCCGGCCTTTTTATGAACAATGTGCTCCGTCCTCTTTTGAAAAGTACTCCAGTTTTAAAAGAAGATGAGACTCCGGCCTTTACGTCATTAAAAAGTACTCCGTCCTGTTGTTTTGAAATGAACTCCGGCTTTTGAACTCCGTATTTTAGAGCTTCGAATCTTATAAGAAAATGAACTCCGGAAATTGATAAAAAACACTCCGTCCTGCTGATTGAAAAAGAACTCCAGAAATTGGATGAAAAACACTCCGTTCTGATGTTTGAAAAAGTACTCCGGCCTTTGCAGCACTCCGTCCTTTTATTTTGAAAAGAACTCCGGCCTTGAAGAAAAACAACTTCGGCTTTAAAAGAACTCCGAATTTTGAACTACGGTTTTCGTTGAAGAAAGAGCTCCGGCTTTTGAAACCTGCCTTACTCAAAGAACTCCGTCTTTTGAAAAGAGCTCCGCCATTCAAAGCACTCCGTCCATTTAAAAGAAAAGAGCTCCGTCCGTTTTAAGAAAAGATGCTCCGTCCGTTTTAAGAAATGGCACTCTGTCCCTTTGAAAAGAAAAGCACTCCGTTTGATAAGAAAGGCACTCCGTCCCTTTGAAAAGAAAAGTACTCCGGTTTTGAAAAGAAAGGCACTTCATCCCTTTAAGAAAAAGAACTTCGGACTTTGTTAAAAATGTACTCTGTCCTTTATGAATAAAAAATTCCGGTCTTAATGATCTTTGGATTTCAGAAAAGAACTCCGGTTTTGACTAAGGAAATGAACTCCGACATTGTAAGAAAAGAACTCCGGCCATAATAAAAGAACTTCGTCTTTTGGAACTACGGCCTTTTGTTTGAAAAGAACTCCGAAAATTTGATTAACAAGACTCTATCCTTTTTATTGAAAAAGAACTTCGGATATTGAACTTCGGATCTTTGAAAGAGGAATTCCGGCTTTTGATAAGATGATATGGACTTCAATTGTTGAAGTTAAAGAACAAAGGCTATAAGATCAAGGAAAATGTATGTAATCCGGACAGCAAGTGGAACTCTATGACTCCGACTTTTGATTATGATGATTGGCCATTAAAGAACACGAACCAAGAACCGAGTTTCCATTAAACTTGCTGTTAAAGATGGATGAAGGATATTGGAGTGACACTCGAGGATGCCTCCTGGGCCACGGGAGGGGACCTTTTGGTGGCATAAGAACTATGGACTATGGCCTCGTATGCCGGGTTAAAGGCATTACCTCCCGCCCAGGGGAGCATAATGAGGGGATACGGCTTTAGGTTGTGGGGTAGCACACAACCCGTCCTCGATATTGTCTGCTCCCGTCCGGTCCCTAAAGATAATATGAATTCCGAATGATTTTTGATGAATTTTCTGAAGACAAGATGAAAGAACATGAACTAAGGAAGAAAAGATATGATGATTTTTCTTATGCTATGCTATATATTTTGATGAAATTATATGTATGCGTATGTTTTCTGCATGTGAGTATCCTGTTGGGCTTTGTAAGCTCATTCTTGCAACTTTTCAGATGATAAGCTTATGGAGGACGAAGTTGAGTAGAATCCTATGGTGTAGCTGATTGTTTAAGCTGGCTGGAGCAGATCTTTGGAGTTTTGTTTATTTTGTTTTGAGTAAACTTGTAATATTGATTCCGCTGCTTATGAATGTTAGAATGTTTCCGTGATACTTTGGGATTTATGAAATTATAAATCTTTAGAATGCATCTCAAGTTTGAATGAAGAAAAGAAAAATTTTTATGTTCATCTATTTATCCTTATCATAAATTATATGATTTAGATTTGACGACGGCTTTTCATGGTATTAAAAGTCGGGTCGTCACACCGTCCTTTTAAGCACTCCGGATTTTTGGTAAGAAAGGCACTCTATCCTTTTTGAAAAGAAAGGCACTCCGTCCCTTTTAAGAAAAAGAACTTTGGTCTTGTTTAAAAATGTACTCCGTCCTTTATGAATAAAGAACTCCGGTTTTGATGATCTTTGGATTCAGAAAGAACTCTGACTTTGATTAAAGAAACAAACTCCGACTTTGTAAGAAAAGAACTCCGATTTTAGGAACTTTGGCCTTCCGTTTAAAAAGAACTTCGGAAATTTAATAAACGAGACTCTTTTCTTTTAAATAAGAACTTCGGATTTCTTTGAAAGATGAACTTCGGCTTTGATAAGATGATATGGACTTCAATGAATGAAGTAAAGAACAAGACTATATGAAAACACATGGATTATGGACAGCAAGTGGAACTCTTCCGACTTCTGATCTATGATGATTGGCCATTAAAGAACACGAACCAAGAACCGAGTTTCCATTAAGCTTGCTGTTAAAGATGGATGAAGGATATTGGAGTGACACTCGAGGATGCCTCCTTGGCCACGGGAGGGGACCTTTTGGTGGCATAAGAACTATGGACTATGGCCCCGTATGCCGGGTTAAAGGCATTACCTCCCGCCCAGGGGAGCATAATGAGGGGATACGGCTTTAGGTTGTGGGGTAGCACACAACCCGTCCTCAATGTTGTCCGCTCCCGTCCGGTCCCTAAAGATGATATGAATTCCGAATGATTTTGATAAATTTTCTAAAGACAAGATGAAAAGAATAAGAACTAAAGAAGAAATGATATGATGATTTTTCTTATGCTATGCTATATTATGAATTTATATTTTGATTAAATTATATGTATGCTTATGTTTTCTGCATGTGAGTATCCTGCTGGGCTTTGTAAGCTCATTCTTGCAACTTTTCAGATGACAAGCTTATGGAGGATGAAGTTGAGTAGAATCTTATGGTGTAGCTGAATGGTTAAGCTGGCCAGAGCAGATTTTTGAGAGCTTTGTTTATTTTGTTTTTAAGGAGACTTGTAAAATTTATTCCGCTGCTTATGAATGTTAGTATGTTTCCGTGATACTTGGGATTAATGAAATTATAAATCTTTAGTATGCATCTCAAGTTTGAAAGAAAATAAAGAAATATTTTTATGTTCACCTATATATCTTTTTATTTATTTGTAAGGACTTTGGATTTGACGATGACTTTTGATGGTAATAAAAGTTGGGTCGTCACACCTTACTAGTTTAGTGGACAAATAATCAAGGATAGATTGTGTTCATTCCATACAATCAAAGGCCAATAGTTCGATAATATTTATTTTCATCTCATTTTACGATTCTATAGTTTGATTGGTTCGATAATTCGATAGTCCAAAGTTCAATAGTTATCCTCGATTACCACCGTAACGTTCTAAAGCATGTCGGAAAACCTTATCTAACTGTACGACAGTTTTAGGTCTGATTTTCTTACTAGTTACTTTAATTAAAAACATTTACTCAAAATTCTATAATCAAAGTTCATCGTATTTCAAGGCCAAGTCTAAGTTTCATTCAATCACTCTCTCAGACGATTTCAGAAGCTTCCATAATTTCGATAATACAGTTCCATGTAAAGCTTTCAAATACAAATCGTTTATTAAACTTTAACAAAGTACCGATTTACATTTAAACCTCAAAATTTTGAGTTTCCAAACATAAATTCCCAGCTTTTTGTTCTAGGGTTCCATGCAAAACTTCCGGGCATCAATTGAGCATAAAACATAGGCTAAATTACAAAATCAATGCTATAATTCATAAAATATACACATAACTTGGATTAAATTCAAGATTACATCTCATTTTCTAACTAGGGTTATGGGAAAAATTTTCAAACAATAATTGAACACAAAACGTGAGCCAAATCATGAAATCAGAGTCACAAATCAATATATATATACATGCAAACATGAAATCTAGTCCAAAAGTCATGAGATTCATGCATTATTCAAGTCAAATATCGGAGAGCAAGAGATTTAGAGCGTAAATAACCTAAAGAGATATTCAAAAGTGGTAAAAATGAAAAACAAGGCCCGAGGTACACTTGCCTTAACTCGATCTACCATTATTTTTATCCGGATTGGAGTGGAACGACTGGATTTCTCCTGCTTCTCCTTTTTCCTCTCCCTTCTTCCTCTTCCTCTCCTCCCCTTCATGATTCTATCAGGATTATTCTCTCTCTCCCTCAAAATCCCTCTTTAAAATATGAAGGAAAAGAGAGCACGTGCCCAGTCCGTGACTGGCGCTTGAGTACCAGTCAAGCGCTCATCGAGTGCCAGGCACGCAAATCCGCACCTGAGTGGCGCTCGAGTGGTCCTCGAGCTCCAATCCTCGTAAGCCCCTCACTCTCACTTCACCTAGATGGACCCTTAGGCAGTTCCTTGCGCAAAATTGTGCCTCTCGACGCTCAACGCCCTTCGAGCGTTGGTCCTCCATTTGCTTATTTTGCTCTATTTTGCTTCGGTATCCATTTTTTATTGTTCTTAAGCCTAATAATGATTATCATCAACTTAATTACTCCATAATTACCATATTTCGGGATTGGGATCTCACAACTCTCTCTCACTTATAGAAATTTCAACCTCGAAATTTAATGATCCTAGAATTTCATAATCAGAAAACATTCCTAACGTCTCCAAATCATTTCCAGATTAAGGTGGTTGTCCTAGAAAAACCTTAGTGCTCCAAATTGTCCTAAATCTTTAATACCTAATTTGTTCTATACCCATCTAAATTCATTAAATCCAAAAGCAGATCCAATTCATTAACTATTTTTCCGACTTAGTTCTAAACCTTAAATAAGCAAAATGCCTTACTTCCTTCAAGTAAAACCTCAGGATTGAGTATTTCCTCTGAACTTCAATTCAAATCTTAAAACATATAAGTTCTCTATATTTCCACTATGCACTCTAATCACATCACCTAACTCCAAATCGTCCGATTATCATTTATCATCACAACGAATTTGACCTAACATCAAATTCTTTTATCAAGTTCAATTAACATTCTAACATAAACCTCAAATCAAAATCAAACTTCCAAGGCAGGATACTCTACATCCTCCTCATTTTGTTGGCATGTCATCAAATTGACATTTTCCTAAGATTCATATTCCCTTTTGAATACCCAAATTATACGGTAACCATGATTAAAACTGATTTTAATATATCCATATCACGAAAATAAGTCTCATAAATCCACAATTCATCATAAAACAAGAAATCCTAACTATAACATTCACCGTAGATTCAATACAGTTCTAGATCATTATCTAAAACCTCAAGACCCCAACACTTAACAACTTCAAAATCTCAAGGTCCAAATGCTAAGCAACCTCAAATCTTGCTGGCATACCGATGAGCAAATTAATTAATCCTGAACATATCTTCCATAGTAATGATGAGTGGGTCGTCTTTGTCCTGAAACAAACAATAAGGATCTCTCACTTCAAAATTTCATAGTTCTGGTACTTCAAATACGTTTCTATTTCCTAACTTAGGAGTACGATATTCTATTTCCTCAAGCATTTGAACCAACGCAAAATTTCTCCAACTGAGACTTCCAATTATTAATTCCAATCTTTGGAGGAGTAACTCTAACTCTACAATCCCCAAAACCTTAAGATTTGCAAGACCTTAATTTCTTCAAAAAGCAGTATCCATAAATTCTCAAGGCAGAACCTCATCACAAAACCTCAATTACAAGTAAAATAATTTCTAACCACATACTCCTCCCCCACTTTGCTCACGGGTTGTTGCCTATTGATACAAAAATGACAAAATTCCAATCTTTTACCGGAGTATTTCCACCTATACTAACTTACCTAACCCATCAATAAATCTTTACTTCCAAAGAGTTCAAAGGTATCCTCTATCTTCTATGCCTCTAGATGTCCTTTAGCATGATTATTACAATGATCAATCTAAATAAAACTAAAAGATCTAACCTATATTTTCCACAAAATGTCAACAACTTACAAAACCCAAATGACGCTATCGGAACTTATTCTTCTTATCCACCATATCGACCAAATTAACCGAATATTCCTTCTCCCAACAATACACAACCAATTACTTCCTCGATTTTTAACATTCAGTTAATAGCTACTCACAATCCACAAAATCCACAAAAGAATACATAAATACAATCATAGAACAATCAAGAATCTTCAAGATGATGGGGGCATATCATGCATTTTATGGAGAAATTTAGAAAATTCATGACTCCCAAATCAATTAAGACAGAAATCAAAATTCGACAAGTAAGAAAATACCTCTATCCGCCTTCGAGGGTGTCTCAAGGTCTCGTACTATCACCGCAATACTTTAGCCGCAATAGCTGACTTCTTTACTTCTAACCTTTTAGGCAGCGAATAATCTTTTATCAGGTAATACAACTTTCCACAATTATAACATGCTCCCATGGCTTTATAACAAGGTTTCCTGACATGTTTTCTCCCACAATATGCACACTCGGCAGCTGATACTTGAGAGCTAGTCATCGGTAAAATTTTAGTAGCACTTTTTCCCGTATCCACCGTCTTTGTTTCTTAGATGGCCTAGAGGGCTCTACATTTGGTTTTGTACTAAAACTCGCCCGACTAGCAACCCTTTTTACAAAGAACTTCTATGTCTCCACCTCTTTCTCATAAATTAGGACTCGACCCAGGACATCAGCATATGTCAAGAGCTTTAGAGTCGACAATTATTTTCTAATATCGTCCCTCAGTCGTTGAATTTTCTTTGCCTTCCTTAATTCATCCTCCACATAATATGGTGCAAATTGGGACAGTTCCGTAAATTTTGCCTCATACTCAGTTACAATCAGACTCTCCTATGTCAGTCATATAAACTCTTGTTCCTTTTGATCCTGGAGACTGCAAGGGAAAAACTTTTTCATAAAAACTTTCTTAAACATCTTATGAGATTTCAATCCTAAAACCTGATAATTATGAAGTGATTAAGTTGATGATGATCATGATTAGGCTCAAGAATAATAAAAGAAAGGATACCGAAGTAAAAAGAAGCAAGTAGGAAGAAAATGGGACACTAGAACCGCTCGAGGCTCACCCGAGGCGAGGCAGGAGTGGAAAGGGTTTACGATGGGTGCGCACAAGCGCCAACCCAGGCACAAAAGTGCGAGAGGGAGCGCTTGATGGCCACTTGACTAGCGCTAGAGCGCCAGTCACGGGCACCGCACATGATCCCTCTTTCTTCTATTTTAAAAGAGGATTGAGGGAAAGATGAGAGTAGAATGACAGAAAGCACGAAGAGGAGAAGGAGGAAGGGAAGCAAAAGAAGAGAAGAGGAGAAATTGCCACTTTCGATCCGATCCGGGTAAAAATAACAATAGAGCAGGCTAAGGCACGTGTACCTCGGACATTACCCTCTCTTTTTACTACTTTTCTACATCTCTGAATATATATTTATGCCCTAAATTTATGTTTCTACATGTTTTGTATAAATAAAGCATGTTTCTGTAAATTAATCAGATAGATTTTAAGTTTATTTGTATGTATCGTAATAAAGGGCTTCAGTTTCATGATTGTACTTGCTTTAGGTGTCCGATTATCATCCGAAAGCTCTGCGTCAAACCCTAGGTCAAAAATTAGGGATTGATGATTAAGTTTGCCTGAATCCTGTAATATGTTAAGGCTTATGAGGAAATCTTAGTCTGAAAAGTCCCAGGAGAATATATTATAGAACTTCTAAGATGTTCTAAACCTATCCAAAGGATCTCCGATTAAGATTTAATCTGAAAAGTCCCATAGGAATGCACTGTTAATCTTCCAGGATATTCTAAAACTATCTGAAGGATCTCTGATTAAAATTTAGTCTAAAAAGTCCCATAGAAATGCACTGTTAATCTTCTAGGATATTCTGAAGCTATCTGAAGGATCTCCGATTAAGGTTTAGTCTCAAAAGTCCCATAGGAATGCATTGTTAATCTTCAGGGGTATTCTAAAGTTATCTGAATGATTACTGAACAAGGTTTAATCGATCGACTGAAACACGATAAGTTAAGGATTAAAGAATAAGAAGAAATGTATGAATCCTGAGATGGAAATGCTAATTGGAGGTTTGATGAGGTTTATCTAACAAATTGCACTTGAGGAATTAATCTGAAAATGTATCATTAAGTCATACAGAAGCTTTGAAATTGACTAAAGGTTTAATCGTATAAATTGGAAAGGTTTTAGTGGTCAAGGAAATTTATGGCTAAGAAAATAAAGATAAGAATGTCCTCTGTTAAGTAAATCAGTAGGATTCCGGTATAGCTAGTCCATGACCTTGTCTTTAGGTTACTGCATTAAAATACTGAATAATAGGCATCAAAATTGTACTGAATAATAGCTAATCAAACTAAAGAAACCATCCTGCCCTTGGGATGTAAAGTATGGATGGTATATAAGGAATTAAACTGAATAGAAACTATTTTACCCTTGGGATGTAAAGTATAGAGGGTATGTAAAGATTAAACTGATCAGAAATCATCCTACCCTTGGGATATAAAGTATGGAGAATATGTGAAGGCTGAAGTAAATAGAAACTATCCTGCACTCAGGATGTAAACTATTAAGGGTTTCTAAAAGATTAAACTGAATAGAAATCATCCTGCCTTCGGAATGTAAAGTATGAAGGGAATATACAGATTAAAGTAAACAAAAATCATCCTGCCCTCGGGATGTAAACTATGAAAGGTATGTATAGATTAAAGTAAGTAGAAACCATTCTGCCCTCGGGATGTAAAGTAATGAGGGTTTGTAAATAATTAAACTAAATAAGAACCATCCGGCTCTCGGGATGTAAAGTATGAAAGATAACAGATTTAAAAGGAAATTGAAGGTTCTGAAATATGAATTCTGAACCAAGAACTAGGTTAATATTCTAAAATATGGATTCTGAACCGAGAATTAAGTTATTGATCTGAAATACGGACTCCAAACAGAATTCTGAATCAGGAATTAAGGATTTGAAATCATAGGTTTTCTAGTATTCTGTTTCGCAATAGGTTTTTGGTATTCTGTATCGCAATAGGTTTTCTTGTATTCTGTATCACAATAGATTTTTCGGTATTCTACATTGCAATAGGTTTCCTGGTATTCTACATCGTATTTATACTTTTGTTCTCTTGCCTGCATGAATAAATTTTCCGCATCCCTTTTTAAATTCTCATCTGGAAGTACGTATATATTCTGTATATATATAATTGCATGTTTTCACTATTTTGGGTACATTTGCTGAGCTGTTAAGCCGACTCCTTACTTTCCATTCTCCCCTTCAGATAAGCAAAAGCCTAAAAAGGATCGAAATTTGATCTAGCTCGAAGAAGGGAAGGCTCATAAGTTTTGAAGACCTTGAAGGACATCGGTGGATCAAAGGATTTTTGATTCTTGTAGCTAGCATTTTGAAAAGAACATCGTATATTACCATAATGTAAAAATGTCATATCATGATGTATGTTCTGTTCTTGCTCCCGCAGGTCGACTTATGGATTTAGTTGCTTCCACGTTATTCTGATGTTTAGAATATGTATAGGTCCTAGATGGCATCTCCTTCTGAATTTGAAATGTTGAACAAAATGTGTTATGTTGAAGCCACGGACGATATGGCGGTTTGTGATCCTGTGTATGTGTGTTGTAGAAAAATTTACGATATTTGAATAGTTATGTGCTTGTACAGGTTATTTCATACAGGTTGTACATTTGGTTTTGGTCTAGTTGTAGAGGAGACTCTGCCAAAATCTCTACAAGATTTAAATGATTTAAGTTTTATATGTGTCCGACGGAGGGTCCTATAAGGATTAGGATCTATTCCGTTACACATCTCCCACATAATCTCATTATCAGGCACTCCTAACGACTTCTTTTTCATCTCCCATTAACTGTCGGCTTCACCCTCCAACTTATACACTGCGAAAGAAACTTTCTTATCAGCACATCGAATCACCGCAAAAATCTTCTTCACTCTCCTAAGCCAAATGTCTGCTTCCATTGAATCAGGCTTACTGAATAATCCAGGTGCTCTCTCCACTGTAAATCTATCATAAGTCATCGGAGCAAGGTTTACTGGAGCTAGCTTGGGTGCAAGGACCGGAGCCATATGACCCTGCTCTACCGATTCAACGACATTCGTCATCATTTCCAACAAACTCACATACGCAGCCTCTCAATCATGGGCAGTACTAGCACCTCCATGATTATTTTTTCTATTTCTCCTACTGGCCATCTTATATCCTATAACCAAAGGAAACACGACACCTATAAGCCTTAAGAAATCAGTTTAGGGGGAAGGGGCTATCGACAATTCAATAAAATTCAAGACTAGCCTAGGGGACAACTCCTAAACCTCCTAATAAGTCTTAACTATCCCGACCTATCCCTACTAAAACTTAAGCCTATGCTTCTGTATTACGATTGATCATTCCAAAGGCATTTCATTTCTCTGATACCAACTATGACGGAATGGATTTTTTTTGTCCTTGGATGATTCCGCCAATACACATAATAGAACTATAGCCCAAACAATACTTAAAGTTCTAAAGAAAATTGGACAGAGTTTTTCCTAAAACTGGGCTAAATCGATGCATATTACCTAAATTAAACCTGCACATATACAAAATAATATCCATCACACGCATTTTCATCATTGACACAGGATCATCAGACGCCGTATAAATCCCTACGCTTTTACGTTCAACATTCCTATCCACTATACTAAAATTCAGAATAGAGATGCCATCTAGGACCTGTACAAATCCAAAAAATATATAGCGAAAGAAGAACTATATCCAAAATATATATATACCTGTAGAAGCATAATTCATTGTTTTTCCAGATTCATAACATATATTTTATATACATTGTATGTCCACAAAAATCAGATAATTACATTCAGGCTAATTGTGAGGCTCCGAAATCTAAGACGTGCTAAAAATTACAATGGGAATAATCCCTTTTAGAGGCCAAACATGTAGAAAAAGGAAGAAAACAAATTAATGATTGAAGAAAAGGTGGAAAAATGCCTAAGTACAGCATGTAACCAAGTGGCGCCTGCTGTACGCCCAAGAGGCACTCGAGTGAAAAATGGGGGAAAAATCGGACTGACCTTACAGGCCGGAGTGGATTGAGAGGAGAATTAAGGATGGAGTGGCCTTAAATTGATGAAAACCGGACCGGCCTTGCGGGCCGGAGTGGATTGAGAAGAACGTAAAGGCCGAAGTAGCCTTACATTTGATGAAAACTAGACTGACCTCGCCGGCCGGAGTGGAAGAAGTCCCACATCAGAATGGGAAGAAACCATTGAAGTGTATATAAGACCCAGAGCTTCTTTCCATTGTCGACGCGTGCGGGCTTTGACAAAGGCCGGAGTGGCCTTGCGACTCAAGAAGGCCAGAGTGGCCTTGCTGTTATTTAAGGCTGAACTGCCTTTGTGACTCTTAAGGCCGGAGTGATTTTTGAGAAAGAAATGACCGGAGTTGATTATAATTTGAGAAGCCAGACTGAAGTAAGAAGGGCATAATGGACGGAGTAGATTTACTCACGGAAGCCGGAGTGATTTGGGGACGAAGTAGCTTTTTGCTGAAAACGAGTGAAGTAAGAAGGGCATAATGGACAGAGTAGAATTACTCACGAAGGCCGGAGTGAATTGTGAAACGAAATAGCCAGAGTTGATTCACGCTCTCTGATGCCGGAGTTAATTTACACCTTGAAAGTCGGAGTGATTTGAGGACGAAGTGGCTTTATGCTGAAAAAGAAGCTCAATTCGGTCAAAAGGCAAGAAAGGAAGGAGGCTGCAAAAGAGGAATTCGGTCAACTGACGTTGACCGGAAGGGAAGAACGGGAGCCAGAGTAGGAAATTGACTCTGGAAAATCACGGGAACAAACGACTCCAGAAACCTCCCGAATTTTCGGGAAGAGCGACTCTAGAAAATACTGGAAATCTCAGGAAGAAACGACGCTTGAAATCTCTGGAATTTTCTGGAAGAATCATGCCCCACCTTCTCACCCCACCGCCTATAAATACTGATGAGGGGAATTGGAGGAAGAACGGGGGGGGGAAGACGAATGGAAGAGAAGGAAGGAGAAGGATTTCCAAGCCAAACATGAGGAATTGATGAGCATCCCAGGCAAGTGTTCTCATACTCACTATTTGTTATCTTGTGATTTTTACTCGTTCTCCATCAGGTATTATCGTTCGAAGACCCACCCAAATTATAAAAATCGTATAGCCCATGATTAATGATCTCATATGCCCAGATTCGGGTTCACTGTTTTCCCTCAAATTATGTTAAATTGATCTAAAAATATGAATCATCACGTCCCAAACATGCATACATATCAGCCAAACGATCGATTTCATGATATTTTATCCATTCACGATGTCCGGATCCTCTAATTAAATACTTCACTGTTTCATACGAAAATAAGAAGGAAAATTACATGTTTTATCTTCCTTTAATTGTTATGAAAATTATGTCTAATTGTTTAAATGTACATGTAAGCTTCGGATTAAATCTATGTGCATCGCTTGCAATGAAATGAGCACCGGTGGACTCCAAAACGATATCGACTCAATGAAGTGAGAAATGCTAAAGCTCTCTCTTGAATTCAAATTGAATCGTTAAAGGGAATAAGTTCAAAGAAGAATAAGAACCGTATAAGCAATCGAAGGAAATCCACAAGGCATATGTGATTGCAATATGAAAAATGCTAAAGTTCCCAAGTGAGATGAGAAACGGACGAGGAGATGGAAGGAAGTCCACAATGTGATATATGATTGATGAAACCTCCCAAATGGCGGGAGATACGATACATGGGATACGGTGGACTTTCCCTCAAATGGAAATGGAAATGGAATCATGAAACTAGGACCATGGACTTATGTTTATTGGGTAGTATTCTCTGGTTTGACGCGTCCATCTCGGTGGAAACCCGAAGAATACTTTGGCCACGTATTCTAGTCGCTTGTGTAAGCGGGTGATGTCTGTGTCACGCCTTATTGACATGATGTGGAAGAATACTATTGTGGAAGAACGAGGAACTGCCCTGGTACCCTGGGGGAATGGGGCGATTATTGACATGATGTATTGGCATGATATGCAGACGACCCCCCGGCTGGGTCTAAGAATAAGCCCTCACGGCCTTAGATCATGAGGAGTATCATGATCATTTCCTCGTTCTCTCGCATCATTTGCTAGTACGGCCTACTGGTCCTGGTCCGCAAAGATTAAAGTAAATTAATAAAGGTACTAGAGTATGTTCAAATGAAGGTTCCAAACATAATAAATGGCAAATTGATACTTCTAGATAATCCTCTCAAGTCTAATTGTATTTTAAAGACCATGTTACCCTTTTCATGTTTCTTCATAGTTTGACAGTAACGTATGATTTCACTTGCTAAGTTGTACGCTCATGCTTGCTATTTTCTCCTCCCAGGTGATAGTGATAAAAATGGCTCCTGAATAATTAGAACAAGAAAAGGGATCTGCTTGAGCAAAGCCGAATGTCAAAAGACTGGAGATTAGTTACATCCCTGTTAAGCTTCCGCAGGTAACTTAAGTATTTAGTTCTGCTTCCGCATTTGTTTGGGTATATAGAGAACTTGTGGCATCTCTCTTGAGCCAACGTGGTAGTTAAATACACCACGCTAGAGCCACAAATTTTATGTAGCTTTTGGATCCTGTGATATGTTGAAATTAGGAAAATTATAGGCATGAGTTATTATTGACGAAGAGTTATTTGAAAAAAGATAACCCGGTCCGTCACACTAATCTTCCCAAGATCTTCAAAATAGTTTCAAGTCATCCAAGTCTACTAGAAAATCTTTGACTATTCCTTCTCATCAGGAACTAATTCTACTATTTCATCTGGAGGAAAAAAATAAAAAAGTAATCCGAAGACCAACAGTGTACCATAAAGCATGCAGTAAAAATGCCTTCATGTAAAACATAATACGATAAAGCAAATATTATGGCATATAAAACATGAATGCAACACGACAAGGGTCATGAAACACTAGCAAAGCATAAATCGATGTACAAGTGCCAAAATTCGTAAAATCAGTTCCCATTTCAATCATTCTTCAAAATTCTAATTCGATATCCTAGGGACCCAACTAGTATACCCCACTAACTGAGGGGGCAAATAATCGAGGATAAATTATGTTCATTCCACACAATCAAAGGCCGATAGTTCAATAATATTTATTTTCATCTCATTTCTCAATTCTATAGTTTGATAGTTTGACTGGTTTGATAATTCGATAGTCCAAAGGTTCGATAGCTATCCTTGATTACCACCATAATGTTCTAAGGCATGCCAAAAAATCGTATCTGACTGTACAACAGTTCTAGGTTCGATTTTCTTACTAATTACTTTAATTAAATACATTTGCTCAAAATTCCATAATCAAAGTTCATTGTATTTCAAGGCCAAGTCTAAGTTTCATTCAATCACTCTCTCAGACGATTTCAAAAGCTTCCATGATTTTGATAATACAATTCCATGTAAAGCTTTCAAATACAAATCGTTTATTAAACTTTAACAAAGTACTGATTAACATTTAAACCTCAAAATTTCAAGTTTCCAAACATGAATTCCCAATGTTTCATTCTAGGGTTCCATGCAAAGCTTCCGGGTGTAAATCGAGCATAAAACATCAGCCAAATTACAAAATCAATGCTATAATTCGTAAAACATACACATAACATGGATTAAATTCAAGATTACATCTCATTTTCGAGCTAGGGTTATGGGAAAAATTTTCAGACAATAATCGGACACAAAATGTGAGCCAAATCATGAAATCGAAGTCATAAGTCAATATATATACATGTAAACATGAAATCTAGTCCAAAAGTCTTGAGATTCATGCATTATTCACGTCAAATATCGGAGAGCAAGAGGTTTACAGCATAAATAACCAAATGGAGATATTCAAAAGCGGTAAAAATGGAAAACAAGGTTCAAGGTACACTTGCCTTAGCCCGATCTACCTTATTTTTACCCAAATCGGGGTGGAACTGTGAGATCCCGATCTTAAAAGTAACATGATAATTACGCCTTGTAAAAATCGAAGAAAAATTTAAGCAATGAGATGGCCGGAGTTGGGAATGAGAAGACTGAAGTTGATGGAGTGGAGGCCGAAGTTGATGAAGGACGATGAAGGATGGAAATTTGACAATGAAATGTTGTTTGAAATTATGTCGTTGTTGACCGAAAATTTGAGGATGAAATATTGACCGGAATTATGAGGTTGTTGATCGGAAATTTGAGGATGAAATGTTGACCGGAATTATGAGGTTATTGACCGAAAATTTGATGATGAAATGTTGATCGAAATTATATGGTTGTTGACCGAAAATTTGAGGATGAAATGTTGACCGGAATTATGTGGTTATTGATGAAAAATTGGAGGATGAAATGTTGACCAGAAATTGGTTTCGTTAACCAGCAAATGGCTGAAATTTTGAAGCAAAATGCTGACCGGCTTTTGAAGAGGTAATTGCTGGACAGCTTTTGCTGGCATGTTTTGGTAAGCACCTCACCGGGCTACTTTAAGTTAGATTTGCCTAACATCTTAAGTTGCTGGCCTGTCTTTAAAGCCAAATCTACCGGGCAGCATTTTGAAGAGGAAATTGCCAGACAGCTTTGCTGGCCTACTATGAGGACTAATGCTGGGAAGCTTTGAGGATGGGAAAACAACCAGAGTTGATTAAAAATTGGATTAAAAACCAATCTTAAAAATCTGCCAAAGTAGATTTACCTACCCGGTTGACCTCCTTCCAAGTACCTAGAGTAGGTAAACCACTCCTACCCACCTCATTGACCTTTTAGAAAAAAAAATGTAAGTATGAGCAGGTGACTTACCCCACTTACTCCCGCCTAATCCATTCTCTATCAATACTGAACTCCTAATCTGAAAAATGAGTTAGAAAGTCTATGCAAGAAGAAGTTAGAGGCGTAAAGAAAAAGGGAACCTTAGGCCAGTTGGAGTGAGAGAATTTGGAAATCAGGCAAGTGTACCTCCGTTTTCGAGTTCAAATTTGTAATAATATTTTAACGCAAGTATACTTCAGAATTTGTTTTCTATGGAATTGTTTTGACAAGTATAAATTTCATCACGAAGCATGCATGAACCTGAACTAAGTTTCACGTTTTGTAAATTCCTGACTCTGGTTCATGTTTAGCACGTGCTTTATTGTTCAAATTAAAACCGGAATTGTCTTGCGTGAATATAGCTCTCCACATTGATTTTTATATGCTAGCCCATGTTTCTGTTCATTTTATGACCGGACTACTTTGCATGAAAATCCTGTACGGAAACTAAAACGTTAAAATGGTGAAGGTCTTTTGAATATTAACTGGAGCATGGATTGTGTGAACTATGAAATCGGCCTTGACAATATGATGAATTTTGTTTGAACCTTGAATGAGTGCTTCGGACCTAAAACTGTGAAGCAGTTAGATAATGTTCTCCAGTATGCCTTAGAACGTTACGGTAGTAATCAAGGGTAACTTTGTCCATTGAGTGATACGTGGTCCGGCCCTCCTCGAGACATAAAGAGAGGACAGAGATATGGACTTTGGATTTTGAATGGAAATGAAAATGGATATGATTATCGAACTATGGCCTTTGATTGTGTGGAGTGAACACAATCTACCCTTGATTACTCTCCCCCTTGGCTAGTAGGGTTTACTAGCCTATGTCCCTTTGAACAAAGAAAATGATATGGCATTATGAACTTCGGAAATTTAATACTGTGTAAGAACTTCAGATTTTAACGCTGAGCTTTGTACTTCGAAAGTTAACTTTAAAATATAGAAATTTTGTACCCTGGAAATTTGCATCCAATAGTGAACTTTGAAAAATTGATATCGAGCTTGGACTTCGGAATCGGCATCCGTAATGAACCTCGGTATTTCCTATAACTCTATGTTATCGCATTCATGATTTATATTGCATGCTTTTGGTGTCTTGTTGAGCTTCGGCTCACTCTGTTATAATTTTTCTCCTCTAGATGAAACGGTAGAATTAATACCGGACGAGCAGGAATAGACAAAGCTTAGTCAGAAGGAATTTTGGGATCGAAAAGCCTAATGAAGAGTTTTAGAGAATTTGATAGTGTTGAATGTCTTTATCTCAAACTATGAATGAATGACTATGCTTCCACTTGTATACATTTTGGTATAGATTTCCTTCCACCATTAACTTTGGTTATAACAAGGTATTAGAATGGCATCTCTGTAAGAATTTTGGTTTGATGAAATGAAATGTTAAAAAACAATTAGAGCTGTGAATATTACATGGCATTGGATGATCTTGTGTATGCATTGTGAATATATATACATAGTTAAAGTCTGTCTTCTTTGTATGCATGCATATGTTGGTCCAGTCTGGACCGTTTCTCTTGATTTCTTCATTTTGGGACTTAGCTTCGGAAGAATTCTGACGGGAAGATTTTTTTAAAAAAATCGGCTTTGTCACAGGAACAGCTGGGTTTCTCCTCCTATTTTTTACTCTCCCTTCTTCCTCTTCCTCTCCTCCCCTTCATGGTTTTGTCGGGCTTCCTCTCTCTCCCTCAAAATCCCTCTTTACAACATGAAGGAAAAGAGAGCACGTGCTTGGTCCGTGGTCCTCAAGCGCCAATCCTCGTAAGCCCCTCGCTCCCACTTCGCCTAGAGCAACCCTTGGGCGGTTCCTTGTGCAAAATTGTGCCTCTCCGGTGCTCGAGCACGCTTCGAGTGCCGGTCCTCCTTTTGCCTATTTTGCTCCCTTTTACTTCGGTACCTATTTTTTCCTTATTCTTAAGCCTAATCATGATTATCATCAACTTAATTACTCCATAATTACCATGTTTTGGGTTGGGATCTCACAAGTGTATAACTTTAAATTGGGTAAGTATAAAATTAGAAAATTCACATGAATCGGTCCAAAATTATGTGCTGATTCTAGAAATGTAATAAAAATAATTTTATATGGTGAATTAACCACTGAACCTGTGCCAAAACCGAATGTTGTCCTTGAGCCAACCGCTGCACCAGTTTAGCAATTTTGCTAAATTTGGGTGAACCGGTTGTAAAATAATTGATGAACTATTCATATACGGCATGTTAAGAGAGTAAACCTATTAAATATTAAGTGAACCGGTTCCTAAAAGTTGTAATCGAACTGGTTTTAGCAAATCGGCTAGAAAATCAGTGTGTAAATTAACTAAGTGAACCAATTTATAAATGCTTCCTCAAAATGGTAAACCGGCCATTTAATTTGTGTATGATGGTGAACTGGCTCACATGATAAAATCAATAAAATATTATAATAGGCTAAACCGGTCCATAAATTGGCTATGTGACCAAAACGGTTGGAAAAAATTAAATTAAAACCAAACCGGTTGGTGAACCAATAAAATTATGGAGTGGATGGACTGAAAACCAAATAATATGTTGCCTAAAAATTAGTCCAACGCATGTAAAAATTTATATGACCTTATTTTTATAATATGCATTATTATGATTCTATTATGTATATATATATATATATATTAAGTTTATACATAAGTGAAAGATAATATGATACAATAAAAATAAGTATTTTCTCTGAGATGAGAAAATAAAAAAAAAGAAGCAAAATTGACTATAAGAGCTTCCACTAAGAAATTTTAAGAAGTAATGAAACCGAACCAAGGATTTATTTTAGCGGAAAGTATTTCATACCTCAGAATATTATAGTAAAAATCGATGAATTGCCCCTAGCGTCACGAAGGAATAAAGGCGGCTATTAGGCCCTATTTATTGGGATATGATAGGTATGTACTGCCCATCTTTGGGTGTTAAATAGGAGCTTACATTCTTAGATTGTGTAAAAGCATACACAATCTTTTTCTTGATTGACCGCTCTATTTGTTGTTAAGGTCTACTAGTCCTAGTTCCTCAAATTATAAAAATGTAAATGTGTTCGCAAGTAAAATGAAAAATATATAAGAAAAGGAAAGTTAAATGTATCATGAAAGTTTTTCTGAGTGTATATATGTATTTTTACATGTATCATGACTCCTATCCCTCTCTATGATATGTTTCAATAAAAATATGCATGTCCTTGATTATTCTGTGTCTTACTAAGCACTTGGCTCACTCTCTTACTATTTTTCTTCCCTCCAAATGATATGCAAGAATTTATACCTGATGAATAGGAATAGAGCTTTTGATATCTATTATGTTATACTAAGAAATGATGTATTTAGTTTAATTTAAGCAGTGATGTATAAAGCTTAAAATTTTGTAATATGTTATGGAATATTAGAGCTTCAATAATTATTTATGGTTATCTTGTATGCTTCAGCTATATTTGTATGAAATATGTTTTGAAATTTTAGTGTCAACTTTCCTGATCAAGATCCGACAACGTACTCAATAGTATGATGTTGGCACCACCAATATTGTGGTAATGATAAGAATCCCGTGAATGTAAGAGAATTTATCACGCATTAACTTGACGATATTAATAAGTATAATTAAATAATGAAGAAAATAAGAATGTCAGATGTGACAGATAGTATCAGAGACAAATTTCAAGAGATGCCTTAGGTTGATCAATTATACTGAAGTTTAGGATTAGTATGCTAAGGATTATTAAAATTGCTAATTCTGGTTGAGATTTTAGGAACTAATCTGTTTATTACTACTTGAACAATAGGAACCAAAATGTCTATCCACAAAAGAAATTCTCAACCTAATGAATAGCCGAATTGGGAGGCTGAATATTTTAACTTTATGGGACACAGGACAGATGTGAGATTCCGATCCTAAAACATGGTAATTGTGGAATAATTAAGTTGATGATAAGCATAATTACACTTAAGAATATGAAAAAAATCGGAATCGAAGCAAAAAGGAGTAAAACCGGCAAGAAGGGGGGACCGGCGCCTGCCATGCGCTCAAGCACCCCGATGGGATATAAAACATGCGATGTGCATTTGCCTTCGCCATTTTTGGCGTTCAGCGAGGAGAGCCATGGGAGAGAAGAGGGAAAGGGAAGACAAGAGGAGAAATCCAGCCATTCCACTCCGATCCGGATAAAAATAATAGTAGATTGGGCTAAGGCAAGTGTACCTTAGACGTTATCTTCTATTTTTACTTCTGTTCTGTATCTACAAATTTATATTTATGCTCTAAATGCATGTTTCTGCATGTCTCATGTAAATAACGCATATTTCTGTAAATTATTCGGATAGATTTCACATTTACCTATATGTGTAACAATATATAGCCCTGATTTTATGTGCAAATCTGTATTCGGTATTCGTTTTACGTCTGAAAGATTTCGGTGAAACCCTAGGTACGAAAATTGAAGATTTGATGCTTTAAATCCATAATTTCTGATATGAAAAAGTTATCTTATAAAATAATACTGCCCATATTATGATTTGTAACTGAAAATTTACATAGAATCGTACTATTATGTTTCTGTGGACTTCTGAAGTAAAATTGAAGGGATATCTATATATTGCTGACTGATTTTCTGAAAAACTATAGATTATAAGCTTTCTAATACTGTTAATTAGGACCCAGGACTGATATATAATTAGGTTAGGTTCTCCGACATGCCTTAGAACGTTATGGTGGTAATTGAGAATAATTCTGTCCATAGAGTTACACGTGGTAAACCCTTTCTCAGGGCACTAACCAAGATGGTAGTGACTATTACTGGCCAGCGTCACCGTACTAAGTCCCACGAGAAGGGACAACTATTATTGGCTTTAGATTGTGTGAAGTGAACACAATCTATCCTCGATTATTCACCCCAATTGCTAGTAGGGTCTACTGGTTGGGTCCTTTACTGGCAAAAAAAGGTGATTTCTATAATTCATAGTTTTGATATCGATTTCTATCTTCTATTCGTGTTTACTGATCTATGAATTTTGAAGCCTAATTATTATCGAATTTTGCTTCATTCCTATTTCCATGGACACCACCGTTTTTTCGATTATCGTGGTTTCTGTTATAGTATATATTTATTTTACATGAAAACATGATTATAATTATCGAGACCTGTTTATATAGAATTATGCTTTTCTCATGATTTGTGTATATGCTTCTGTTCCCTGGCATTCCTATAATCTTCTGCATTTATATTCTACTATTATTTCCATAATCACTGTCTTATCACACTTATAATTTATATGCAATTTTATCTATTTTATTGCATTACATTCTGCATGAAAGATTTATTGCACGTTTGTATATACCTTGTTGGGTTTTGGCTCACTATTTTTCCCCCTCCAGATAAAGCTATAGAGATGATTCTGGACGACCATGCATAGCTAGAGTTTGGTGAGGAAGTTGTGAAGCCTTGGAGTATCTGAAGACTTGGGACTATGATTATGTTATTGTAAATATCTAAATCGTGAAAGAAGATTATGTATTAATAGTTGTAATATGTCTTGTATTCTGTTGGAACTATGTTGATGCTTCCACAGGTTTATATTATGGATTTAGTTGCTTACGTAATTCTGATTATTGAATATGTACAGATCCTAGACAACATCTCTTATATAGATTCTGGTATAGAAGTTAGGATTGTTGATATAAAGCCATGGATGGCATTGGTGGTCCTATGTGCACGTGCTGTAGGGTAAATTATGATATTTGAATAGTTATGTGCTTGTACATGTTATTATATACAGGTTGTATATTTAGATTTTTCCCAAAGTTTTATAAGCTCTATCGAAATTTCTGCGTAAGTTAAATGATTTAAATTATGAATTCTGTTTAGTATGTGTTTGACGGAGGATCCCATAAGGATTACGATCCATTCCATCACAATTGGTATCAAAAAAAATGAGATGCCTTAGGAATGATTTGAATCGTATGCGGAAGCTTAGGAAAATAATTATGACTGACCGAATAGGTAGGGATAGATATAGAGAGAAGAGAGAGATTCTCTCTCTAAAGAAAGTGCGTTCACTACAAAGACGAACTTCGACTTCGTAGAGAGAGATCACCCCTGCCCTGTCCCGCCTCCCAATTTTTCTTGCTGGCGCCCATGGCACCGGCCAACCGCCCCCCCTCCTGCTCTCCTACCAAAGTTCCCCTCCCCCACCATATCTCCTCCCCATCCATCGACCTTCTTTCCCATACTTCCCGAACCCCACTCCCTCCGAAATCTATTTCTCCCCCTCACCCTCATTCTCATCCTCTCCCCCAACCCTCTCACCCTTTTCCTCCCTTGTAGAGGAATGTTTTGTCTCCCTCCCATGCTCCAGATGCATCCTTCTTGGAACGTTTGAAGCCGTTGGATCGACGCCAAAGTCACTTATTGATGAATGGTGCCTTGGATGTTTTGGAGCCAGAGGCTTCCCCAATCGGTGTTACTTTTGTTTCTGCTGCGGCTACCCTACCCCCTGCTTCTGGGAAAATCCCACAGGTGACCCTCCTCCCTTCCCAAAATCCTCTTGGACTGATGTTGTTTTATCCACCGGTGCTTGTCAGAGTCCTTCGCTGAAATATTTCCCTCCCCATCCCATTGAAGGGGAAGTCGTATCCATTTCTCCCCCTGCTGATGTTCTTCAGCAGATTGGGGATTTATGGGGAACAACGTTGGTGGGCTATTTCATCGATAGTCCTCTTCATTTTCAAGCCATTAACGCCGTTGCTCATAAAATCTGGGCCAAATTTGGACTATGGAATGTTGCTTGGAACAACAACAGTTTCTTTTTCTTTCATTTTGACACTGAAGAACATTTGAGTCATTGTTTGGCTTATGGTCCCTGGACCTTAGGTAGGAAAGCCATCTTCCTCAAAAGATGGGTGCCCGGTATGGTGTTGGCAAAGGATTCTTTCCAATCATTCCCAATTTGGATAATATTGTCCAAAGTCCCGACTGAATTTTGGAACCCTTTAGGCCTTAGTTGGATTGCCAGTGGAGTTGGTAAACCTCTCCAACTGGATCCGAGCACTGCTAGAATGGAATGAGTCAATTTTGCACGGGTTTGTGTGGAAGTGTCTAGGGGAGCACCCCTCCCTACAAAAATCAGATTAAAATCAAGTGCTGATGATGTGGCCTCTACTGTTGAGATAGAGGTTGCTTACCATGGGAAGCCAGTGCAGCGGGTGAAGGGTCGTAATGCCAATTTGGGTATGCAACCTGCTGTGGATAAATCTGTGTCTCCTAGACAGACTGTTGTTACCCCTTCCAGCCTGACTTCTGCCTTAGGCCAAGTTTATTCTTCTGATGGTGACTCTCATGCGTCAGTAGGGTGTAACAAATTGGCCATTTCCTTGACGCCTGTTGACAAAGTCTGCCAGCAATTGCCAGCCGCAGGTAAGCTGGATCATGATGAGACTGTTAGTTACTCTGCCTTTAGGTCAGCGCTGATATTTGATACCTGCCAGCCTGCTCCTGATTCATTTCCCGAGATAGCTACTGCTGAGTAAAATGTTCCAGTCCCGGTTGATCATTCTGATGTTCCTGATATTCCACCGATTGAGGATGTTGGGATAAAAGCAAATCTCGGCCCCACTGCCATTGTGATGTTAGGGACTTAGATGCTGTTTCTGTAAGTGAGTCAACTGATGCTATTCCTACTCCTGGTAACGAGGCTGTAATGCCCATGATTCCTGTGGTTTCTGATGACCAAGACACCATCAGGATGGAAGGTAGTTCCCCAAAGTTCTGTAATTCTTTAGGTAGGGATTCTACTTCTGTCTTGGATGCAGCTTCCACTAGTTTCATGGCGGATTTTTAGATGGAGTTTTCATCTCAGCCAGATGCTGAAATGGCTAAAAGCTCTTGCGCCGAAAACCCTGCTCCCAGCTCGCATGCTGAACTTGCTGTCCGAAATGGTTGTGACCCGTGTAGTGGTAATTTAGACTGTAGCTCTAACTCAGCCCATGTTGAGAGAAAACTGGACTTGCCTCCTGTGGATGTGGATCCTGAGTTTACCCCCAAATCCATTTCAAGACTTTCTAGTAAGTACCTCCTGGATGAGTCCGGCCTTATTGAGAAGGCAGTGGCCATCGAGGGTCTTGAGGCCGGCAACCAACGGGTCCATGATTGTAGCCCTGTTAAAGTTTCTTCTCAGACCCCTGAGGCCACGGCAGCTGAGGATGTTGATAACGATCCAATGCTCTTTGCCTTCCAGAAGCTGCTAGTGGATAAAGATACTCTACTATATTATAACTCCCTCGTCCTGGACCAAAAATACATTTTGCTTGCTTTTTTAGATGATTGTTGGTACGATGTATCTAAAAAGACAATGGAAAAGTTCATATCATCCTCTCCGCTGAATGAGGTAAATCTGAACCACTCCTTGGGTGCTCCTTTTGAAGCCCTCAGATTGTTTGTGGTTGCTAAATCTTCTAAACCACACATTGATTCCTTATCTCCTGATGGGAAGCAGATTATTTTTGGTTTTCTAAGTTTCCTGCTGAAATTGAATACGACCTTTCCATCCGGTCAATATAGCGATTTGGATGGATTAGTGGCGGGCCTCTAGATTTTTGACAACTATAATTGTTCACAACGATTAAACGGCCGATGCAGTAAGGAGGAGCTTCACAATCAAGATAATACGGTGCAAGATGGAACCTGGATTCAAACTAAATCAAGGAGAAAGCGAAAAGCTGCCTCCAAGAACTCTAAGGTTTCCTCAGGTACGAAAGCCGCTCTTTAGGCGTCTGAAGGCCAGATTGGCCTGTGAGGTGGTTGACAGAGTATGCTTCTACCCGTTGTGGTTGACAGGATTGCTTCAGTCTGTGCATTTTATGAAGCTGGATGTTGTCACTCAGATGATGATGCACTACCTGATGCTACCCAACATCTTTATTGACTGTTTAGAGAGACTGATCCATGGTATAAGTCACACTCTGATGCCAATGGACGAGATGTTACATTAGCTGAGGAGAGCTGATGTGCTTCTGGCTGAGGTATAACTCTGTCCAAGGTAATGAAGAAAGTCCGAGGTCTGCCTGTATAGCTGAATTGGTGGCTAGTTTTTACTTGGATGGTTTTGTAGCTATTTAGATCTGGGTGCTGAAGTCGGCTCTTGTGGTTGGATCCTGGCTGAGTTGCCTACTCACTGGTCTCCTACTTTTGGGGTAGAATAAGCCCCTGCTCTCCTGCCCTCGATCGTGGTCAGAAGGATGAGTTCGAGACCCTTGTGCTCGGTCGCTACTGCCTATGCCGTGGAGGAGGTTTTCGCCGAGGACCTTGCTGCTGCCATGTGCAGTTTTCTACTGCTGGTTGGTTCTAATTATTGGAACGGTGAGAATTCAGCCTGCTCTAGGTTTGTTGTTGAACAAGTATGTTGCTGCTGTTTTGTTGTATGTTTGTACTTTTTTTGGGCCGGGGTTTGGCGGTTTAGATGTTGTTCATCTTGATGATTTTTATGTTCCTTTATTCATGAATCGGTTCATGGTGGTGCTCGGGGAATGCCCTAACTTGTTGTTCTACCTCTAAGTCGGCAAAACACTTAGTGTTAGAACAATATTTTATACTTTTACGTTATGTTAAATTTCATTTTACTTACTCACCAAAAAAAAAGATAGGGATAGATATAGACTGATTAAGTTACGTTAGGAAATCCTAGGTGTTCTAGCTTTGATAAGTTAGAATTGACCTGAACTGAGACGTAGTAATTAATTGATCGATATTGATCTCAGGCCTAGGCTAATTAACTTGGGTTCTAGGTCTAGGTTTTCATTTGTTCTAGGATTGAGGAAATGATAATGATTAGATAGGATTAAGGAAAATGGTTAAGGGCTAGGACTTAATGATTAAACTGAATAATTAAATTGATTTACGATGGCCTTGGATCTAGGTTCATCGGTTTCGATTTTAGGTTTAGGTTTAAGATAATCTGATCTAAGGTTAAGATGAGTGAAGGTAGGGCTGTTGAGCTATTCAACCTCAGGATCAGGAATATGTCGAGCTCAATGTATTGAGGAAAGTAATTAAGATCTTTGATGGCCCAGATACAGTCCAGCAAGTTAAGGTAAGGCAAGCCGATAGTGGGCTTTTTAGTATTGTGCTCCATCTTGTAGGAAGTTTTGAAGACAAATTTTTGAAGAATTTTGTCTCCATGTGATATTGGAATGTTTGAAAGTTGAAATTAGATAGTAAGTTAGTGCACAAAGAATATGTGCAAATTTGTATGAGCACTGATGGTATCAACTCTTGATGGGTAAATCCTTATCTGATGGAATTATGTATACTGGTGTCTGGTTTGGGTTAGTGGATGAATTAGTTGATCTCATCTTAAGCACCGGACTTTGATGGGATACCAAGATGATTAGCAAATTGCCACGTTAGTGTAGATGATCTTGAAGAGGGTATTCTGATTTGCAATTGGGGCCACAGGTTTTAAAGTATCAGATGAGTAGTAAAAAGGGATGATGAAATAAATATCACTGTGCTTGTAAGTTACATGATGAAGATATGTACCAAGTTTAAATGTCATGTCAGGCCACATCTGGAAGTCATTGTACAGATATAAGAAAACTTGAGGATGTTATTAAAAGAGAATATTAGTTTTTTTTTTCTGAATGGCAATGAAGGCTAATGTCAAGAAAGAGCCGGAGTTGACATTGATCTTGAGAACCCCAAATGGAATTGATGAGGCTATTTAAGGAAATTATGAAAATTAAAATTGTCCAAGAAATTAATGATTTGATGATTGAGAATTATTAAGTTTAAGATTAAGATATTCAAAAGAAAACTGAAGGGTAGACTGTGGACAGATTCCGATATCAAAGCAGTGCGGTTATGAAATATGAAAGAAACTCTTGTGATTTTTCTCGAGGTTGATCGAACGGTAAAGTCCTTGGATTTTTGTCCAATTATTGTGATATTGTGAAAATTGGGTGATCTGATTGGAATAAATAAATTGGCCTGACAATAAGATATTAAGTTACTAAGTGTTGAAGTCTTAATGGTAACTTAGGGATTGTGTGAGCCCGAAAGACCTCAGGATTTGATTTGAGGTTCAAGTAGTCGGTTTAGTTAAGTAAAATTTGATTGGCTTTGGGTTGAGATTTTCAGGTAAGTATGTTACTAAGAAGTGATACTAGAATCCGATGATTAAATATGACGGATAAGGTAGTGAGGGCTTGAGGTTAAGATATGGATCTTAAGGACTCCGAAGGTGTTAGCAGTGTTGGTTATGATCGAATGCTTGAAAGAAAATAAGTTGATGTTACCTCAGACAAGATAGAATGTGAAATTAACTTGGGGAGATAAAGAGATATAGTAGAGAATATTGTGAATTTTATACAAGCAAAGATTTCTGTTGTAAAGAGATTTTCGGAAACATGCTTTACTTGGGATGGTTTGACTGCATGATTAGGAACTGCCTATGTTTTCTCGGGATGAAATAGAAGAGGGTGTGATGCTTTTGAGGGAAATTATGTGTTCTCTTGTTTCCTGATTTTGTGTGATGTCATGTTTATCTTAAAGATTTTGGATTTTTTCTAGTTGTATAGATATATGTATGCTTTGTGGAATTTTGGAATTGCGACAAGTAGTTAGATGAGTGTTCAGCTGGAACAAAGAATGTTGATTTATTCAATTGATATGGTGAATAAGTGGAATTAATGATCTAGAAATCAATTCTTGAGTGATGTGAATCCTTTTGGAGTTGAAATGGCATTCGAGAATGGTGGTGTAAATTGCGTCGAAGATGCCGAGTAATTAGGTTGAGGATTCTAAGTAAGAGGTGAGGCCAATCTAATCAAGGATATGTGCTAAGTTTAATTAGAAAATGAGGTTACCCCTTTTGAAGTCGGTAGATAGCAGGTCGAGAATCTAACTATAAAAGTCAGAGGATATAAGTACTTAAAGGAAAGGACCAAGCCGAACTACTTTAATAAGCAGTTTAGAAGCAGTTGAAATTGGCACTAGTCTCTAAGGATTTGGGTAAGATTGAAGGAGTGTTGGTTAGGTGCCGTTGAGAGAGCCTTAAGGCCTCCAGAATGTAGGATTAATCAATAAACCAGGTAAGTTAGTATGGGTAGTAATGCTCTTGAGAAAGATTGCGATTCTTCTATCCTGCATCAATAGATATCTGTCCACGAGCAAAGTGGAGGAGGAGCCCGTAGTTTAAAATTAGTTTCACCTATAATTGAGGTTTTGTGATGAGGCTTTTACCTTGAGGATTTATAGATAATACCTTAGGAGAAAATAATGACTTGAGAATCCAAGAGCTAAGGGCTATAATAGGTGGATCCCGATATAATTCGAGGAAGGTGGATGTCAAGATCGATAGTTGATATCAGAAGTCTCCACTTGAGAAATTGTAGAATTGCTTTGGAGATAATTCTGATCTAATTATCTCAAGGATTGCAAGTAGTTAAGTTATAACGGATAGGTAACCTTAGGAGATCCTAGGCAGATTAATCTGTTTAAAGATTATAACGATAGTCCTTGATGTTGTTAAGGAAACTCTAGGATTATATTTCCTATATCACCTATAGATCGATGTTCTCATGTTATGTGGGAGAGAAATCGCTAATTAGAGTTACCCTTCCATTGTCTGAATTTAGCCATTGGAAGTTTTTGTTGAGAAATTGTGGATTCTATCTTGGGGGATAGTTTTATCATTTAGGGTCAAAATAATTATGTTATGATAGAAGCTAACCGTGGAATTTTACAAGTGGATAGGTTTGCCTAAGGGTTTTGTAAATTAATTTCGGTATCTAGAGAAAAACGAGCACCAGTACTGGTAACGAATGCTATGGGTCTATAGGCTTAATATGCTTTGGTGCCTTAAAAGACATGAGAAAGGAAAATTATGAGTAAAATTCAGTTGCTTGAAAAATAGAATACCACATTCCTAAGTTGGGAAGTAGGACTGTTCGAAATGGGATATGTGTCTAATAGAAATATCGATTTGAGCACATGCCAACGAAATGAAGAGAATGTAATGTATTTCGCCCTTGAAATTTAATTGTGATTCAAGGCTTGTGTTAGAATCTTAACCAAGTTTGATAAGGAATTAAGATATTAGATCGAAATATGGTGGTGCTGAAATCAAAATCAGATGATCTAAACTTGCTAATTTATCAAAGCGCGCAACGGAAGAGTGATGAACTTATATATATATTAAGGTCTAAGTTAATATTCAGAGGAAATACTCAATATCAAAGGGTAGTATGAAATGAAATGAAATGAGATGTTTCCCTTGTGTAAGGTTGGGAACTAAATCATAAAAGTAGTTAATGAAACGGGTTTGCCTTTGGACCTCGTGGATTTGGATCTTGATAGGACATGTCAAATGATAAGGATCAAGGCAATTCTGATGTTTATAGTTTTCTAAGATAACCATCCTAATTTAGAAATGATTTGGAGAAGTTAGGAATGTCTCTCAATTATGAAATTTGAGGATCGTTAAATTTCGACGATAAAATTTTTATAAGTGGGGGAGAGTGTGAAATCCTGATCCCAAAAGATGGTAATTATTGAATAATTAAGTTGATGATAAACATAATTAGGCTTAATAACAAGAAAAAAATGGGAATCGAAGCAAAAAGGAGTAAACTCGGCAAAAGGGTGGACCGATGCTCGCTGTGCGCTCGAGTGCTGAAGAGGCCGCTTGAGGCGAGGCGGGGGTGAGAAAGATACGATGAGCAGTGCTCGAGGACCGTTCAAGTGCCACCCGGGTGCAAATTTACGTGCCTAGCGCCGGTGCTCGAGCACCCCAATGGGATATAAAACGCACGCTGTGTGTTTTCCTTCGTCATTTTTGGCGTTCAGTGAGGAGAGCCGCAGGAGAGAAGAGGGAAAGGGAAGAGAAGAGGAGAAATCTGGCTGTTCCACTCGAATCCAGGTAAAAATAATAGTAGATCAGGCTAAGGCAAGTGTACCTCGGATGTTATCTTCTGTTTTTACTGCTTTTCAGTTTCTCAAAATTTATATTTATACTCTAAATACATGTTTCTGCACGTTTCATGTAAGTAATGTATATTTTTGTAAATTGTTCAAATAAATTTCATGTTTACCTGTATGTATAACAATATATATCCCTGATTTCATGTGCAAATCTGTATTCGGTGTCTATTTTATGTCCTGAAAATTTTAGTGAAACCTAAGGTATGAAAATTGAAGATTTGGCACCTTAAATCCCTAATTTCATATTTGAAAAAGTTATCTTGTAAAATAATACTGCCCATGTTACAATTTGTATCTGAAAAATTTGCATAGAACCGTACTGTTATGTTTCTGTGGACTTCTGAAGTAAAACTGAAGGGATATCTATATATTGCTGACTGATTTTCTGAAAAATAATAGATTATAAGCTTTCTAATACTGTTAATTAGGACCCATGACAGATATATAATTAAGTTAGGTTCTCCGACATGCCTTAGAACGTTATGGTGGTTGTCGAGAATAACTCTATCCATAGAGTTACACATGGTAAACCCTTTCTCAGGGTGCTAACCTAGAGGGTAGTTACTGTTACTAGCTGGCATCACCGTACTGAGTCTCACAAGAAGGGATGTCCCACGAGAAGGGATAACTGTTACCGGCCTTGGATTGTGAGAAGTGAACACAATTTATCATCGATTATTCGCACCTTCTGCTAGTAAGGTCTATTGGTTGGGTCCTTTACTGATAAAAAAAGGAGATTTCTATAATTCATAGATTTGATATCGATTTCTATCTTCTGACTCGTGTTTACCGATCTATGAATTCTGAAGCCTGATTATTATCAAATTATGCTTTATTCTGGTTTCCATGGATGCCACCGTTCTTCTGATTATTGTGATTTCTATTTTAGTATATTTATGTTTTACATGAAAATATGAATTATGATTATCAAGACCTCTTTATATAGAATTATGCTTTCATCATGATTTATGTATATGTTTATATTCCCTGGCATTCTATGTGTTAGAGTCATATTTCTAATTGGCAATTTCCGTGACCTTATGTACTAGTATATCTGTCCGTTCCGCCCTCCAGTCGCTCGCTATCCACTCGACCCTAAAAAACAGAATGGACCCCGCTCGCTATTCGCCTCCCCTGCGCTCGAGCCCAATTTCCAAAATGGACCCTGCTTTCTAGGCGCCGCCTCATGCTCGAGCGCACGCAGGGTTTTTCTGGAAACCCTCCGTGCGCCCGCCGCGCGCTCGAGCTACACTCGAGTGGCGTGGCAACAGGCATGTTTTTAAACGCAAACCTTGAGTCCTCTATAAATACTTGGCTTATATTTTGGGAACCCTAAGAAGTCAAAAAGGACTCTAGAGAGTTTATTGTCGTGCCCCTTTTGAGAAGAAAATTACTTATGCTTCATTGATATTGCTTCTCTTGAGAAAACCTGACGTTACAAGATTGATCTTCATGTTCAAATAAGTTTTCTCATCACCTTACATTAACCATTTAAACACATCCTTCTACCTACGTTGGAGACGTCAGTGCGTTGAAGAAGGAGATCCAATCGTGTTTGGCAATTCAAGTGGCCCAAGAGGGAAGATTGACATGAAGACTAGAAGGTATCTGGTTCCGTTGCCGCGGGCAAATCCAAGGAGTTCCTTGGTAGGGATCATAAGACGGGACTAAGTCAGCTAGGTTAGTGCATCGTTACCACCCGGTCTGTAAGTTGATTTTTATAGAGCATTGCTTCCCTGGCCGTTGAAGCTCGAAGGGTTTTTCTCGATTACCGTGGGTATCGAGTTTTTCCTTCGTCACCAAAAATCGTGTCTTTATATTACTGCTTACATTTTCTTTACTGTGCACGATTGTTAGTATCATTGGCATCTAGTACTAAATATCCTTTACGTGTATTGGTTATTTATTATATACTGCTTCCGCTATATTTATCGGGGTTGAAACTTGAGTGTATCTCGTTAGCACAAAGAGTGATTTTTCACTATGATTTTCTGCATTGATGTTCTGCTATTGTTTCTGTAATCACTGTCTTATCACACTTATACTTTATATGCAACTGTATCTGTTTTACTGCATTATGTTCTACATGAAAGATTTACTGCATGTTTGCATGTACCTTATTGGGTTTCGACTTACTATTTTTTTTCCTCCAGATAAAGCTATAGAGATGATACCGGATGACTAGGCTTAGCTAGAGTGTGACTGAATGGATCCTAATTCTTATAGGACCCTCCGTCAAACAAATATATAACAAAATCCACAAATTTTCAATCATTTAACTTATACAGAAATTTCGACAGAGTCTCCTCTATAACTAGACAGAAATAAAAAATATAACCTGCTTATTTACACTTGTACAGAGCATATTCATTAGCCAAACCTCAAACTTATAACCATAACACAAAAGTAAAACCAGTACAAGGACACAACTATCCAAAATGCCACAATTCTTCAACAACATGCATTCACAAGATTTCAAATATCATCCATAGTTTTAGATCAACTATTCTATCTATTATATCATAATTCATATGAGAAATGCCATCTAAAACTTGTACAAAACTAGAAAACATAGAGCAGAAGCAACTATGCCTCTGATATAATTTGCAGAAACATAAATACAATTCTAATAGTTTACAAAACATGCTTTAATTATTTATATATAATTTCCTTTACAAAACTCTATGGAACATGCAGAACTATCAGATTTTTTAAAATTCTTCAAGATAATCTTTGAGGTTCCACCGAGGCTCCAAAACCTTCTTTGCTAATCTCTAACTATGCCTAATCATCCGGAATCGTCTCTATAGCCTTATTTGGAGGGGAAAAAATAAAACAATGAGGTAAAATCCAGCAAGATACTAAAACATGCAGAACATAAGTGCATATAAAATAGATATAGGGGTATATACAAAAAAATCAGGAGAAAGCATGATTTAACATGAACAGGCCTCGAAAATTATTATTTATACTTTTATGCAGAATATAAGTGCAAATGAGCAGAAATACGGACAATAATTATAACGAAAGCATAATTTTCATATAAACAGGTCTCGAAAAACATAAATCATGCTTTCAGGCTATAATATAAATATGCTAGGGCAGAAAACCGCATTAATATCATATCAGAAGAACAGAAGTAGTTCACGTAAACAAGAATAAAGTATTTTTCTTCTTAAACATGCATTGGGGTTCATAAAACAGTTCCAATCTCACTTGTTTTCTTCAGAAATTCTAGTTCGATATGCTAGGGACCCAACTAGTATACCCAACTAGCCGAGGGGGCAAATAATCGGAGATAGAATGTGTTTCTACCACATAATCTAAGGCTAGGAACAGTAACAATAATAGGGACCGATTGTGTTTTGGGGGACACGATTCAAAACCAACGGAGGATTTATAACCACCAGAATCAGTTCTAGTAATGCCCCGAGGAAGGGCAGACCACGTCTAACTCTATGAACGTAATTATCCTTGATTACCACCGTAATGTCCTAAGGCATGTCGGAGTACCTAACATGACCGTATATCAATCTTGAGTTCTAATTAACAGTATCAAAAAGCTTATAATATATCGTTCTTCAGAAAATCAGTCAAAATCTCATGATTAACTCTTCAGTATGTTCAGTAATTCCTCAGTAACTTATCAGTAAATAGATCAGAATCATCCAAGTAACCTTTCAGGCTACTTCAAAATCCACATAAACTCAACAGTGCAGTTTCATGTAAAATTTTTAATTACAAATCATGACACGGGCAATATATCATCATAGATTAACTTTTACATATCAGATTTTTGGATTAAAACCGTTAAATCCCTTCATTTTCGTGCTTAGGGTTTCATCAAATAGTCCAGACGATAAACGAATACCAAACACATATATTTTCAAGAAATCAGAGGTAGATTTAGTAGTATATACAAGTAAGCATGAAATCTATCCGATTAATTAGGAGAAATAGACGTTATTTACAGTAAACACCACGAATCATGGATTTAGAGATGAAATACAATATTTGAGATATTAAACACTGTAAAAATGGTATATAACGTCTGAAGTATACTTGCCTGAGTATGATCTACCGTTATTCTTACTCTGATCGGATCGAATTGGATGGATTTTCCCCTTCCTTCCCTTTTCCTCTCCTTCCTCTTCCTCTCCTCCTCCGATTCTATCGTCATTTTGCTTCAAGGAAGCCCCAAATCCCTCATAAAAATGAAGGGAAAGAAGGCACGTGAGGGAGCCCATGACTGGTGCTCGAGCGCCAGTTGAGCTGTGCTCAAGCGCCCTGCTTTCACAGTTTTACACCTCGGTTAGCGCTCGAACGCTGCTCGAGCGCCAACCTCGTAGGCTGCCACGCTCCTACTCCACCCAAGGAGCCACCGGGTGGTGCTTGCACATGTTTCTGCCTAGCTCAGCACTCGAGCGCCAGTCAAGTGCCGACCACACCTTTGGCCCATTTCGCTCCTTTATACTTTGGTGCCAAAATTTTCACTATACTTAAGCCCAAATATGATTTTTATCTACATAATTATTCCTTAACTATCATGTTTCGGGATCGGGATCTCACACTCTCCCCCACTTATAGAAATTTTATCTTCAAAATTTAACGGTCCTTAAATTTTCAGAATCAAGAAACCTTCTTAACATTTCCAATTTGGTTATCCTAGAAAAACCATAAACATCATAAGTGTCCTGATCGTCATTATTTGATGCATCCTTTTCAAATCCAAATCCGCTAAGTCTGAAAGTTAACCTATTTCATTAGCTACTTTTCTGACTTAGTTCCGAACCTTACACAAGCAAAATGGCTCAAATTTGGAGCATTCTCCCTGAATTTCAAAATTTAGATCTTAATATACAGGAACTAATCATACGATTATTTCTGTTGTGCCCTCTGATCAAATCATCCAACTTTTCAATCATTCGATTATCATTTACTATCATGATTTCAACCTAACATTCCAATTCCTTTACCAAGTTTGGTTAAGATTCTAATATAAATTTCAAATCAAAATCAAATACCTAAGATAGGATACTTTACATCCTCCACATTTCATTCGTATGTCATCAAATTGACAATTTCATCAGATACATATTCCGATCTTAACACCCAAATCATGCGGTAACCATGATTAAAATTGCACTCAAGATATCCATATTACGAGAATAATTCTCACAGATCCTCAATTCACCATTGAATAAGAAGTTCTAACTATAACATTCATCATAGGTTCGATATAATTTCAGATCGTTACCTAGAATCTCAAGTCTTTAATAATTAACAACCTCAAAATCTCAAATTCCCATACCAAGGAAACAACTGCCACAAACCCCCAAATCGTAGCAAGATTAGAAACTACAATTTATACAATTGCCACAGGTTCAATGTGACTTCAGATTCATTACCCAATTCAATACGTATACACTTAGCAGCTTCAAGATTTCAAAACTCCCACATTGAGCAATTTCAGATCTTGTTGGCATACCGATAAGCCCATTGGTTAAACTTGAACACATCCTCCATAGTCATGATTAGTGGGTTGTTCTAGTATGAAATCATAAGGGTTTTCTCATCTCAAAATTTCATAACCCCAACATTCCGAACATAGTCCTACTTCCCAACTTAGGAATGTGGCATTCTATTTTCCAAGTAACAAAACCTACCCATAATTTTCCTTTCTTATTTCCCACGAAAAACTAAGAGCATATCTAGTCTATAAACCCTTTACATCCACTACCAGCACTGATGCTCATTTTTTCTCCAGATACAGAAATTCATTTACATAATCTTTAGACAAACCTTTCCACTTGTAAAATCCCAAGGTCAGCCTCCATCATAATATGATCATTCGGATCCTTAATTTATTAGACAAGCTATCACCCAAAATAATATTCACAACTTCTTAAGCAGAGACTTCCAATTTACTGATTTCAATCAATGGAAGAACAACTCTTAACTAGGAATTTCTCTCCTACTTATCTCAAGAGTATCAATCCACAAGCGATATAGTAAAATATAGGAATTTCTCTCCATTTGAGATTTCCTAAGGTTACTTTAATCCTTAAGATTATCATATCAGAATTATCTCCAAAGTAATTCTACAATTTCTCAAATGGAGGCTTCTGATATCAACAATTGATCCTAACATTCACCTCCTCTGAATTAGGCCGAGATCCACCTATCATGACATTTAACTTTTAGGTTTACAAGACATTAAAATTTTCCAAAAGCATTATCCACAAATCCTCAAGGTAAGAGTCTCATTACAAAATTTTAGTTACGGGTGAAATAATTTCAACCACAGCTCCTCCCCCGCTTTGCTTATGGGTAGATACCAATCGATGCAGAATGACAAGATCCTAATCTTCTTTAGGAACATTACCACCTGTGCTAACTTACTTAGCAACTTACTTGGCCCATTAAAATAGTTTCACTTGGTCTTTACCTCCAAATACATATGTCCCTCAAAACGTTCATATCTAGATTCTTGAATGGTCGTCTACTAACTTTGAAAAGGGCAATCCATTTTCAAATTAGACTCAATATCTATCCTTAATTCGATCAATTTTGCCCAGCATTTAGAATGCATAACCTAATTACAAGGTATCGTATCCCAACGATACAATTTATACAAGCATCCTGGAGCACATCTAAATTCTTGAGAGGATCTGCATAACCCAAAAAGATTTCAAAGGAGTTAACATCACAAAGGCAAAAATCCACAAATTTTAGATATTTATCTGGCACAAAAAGCACTACTGGGACAATCATTCTAAAATTTCATCACAGTCCCCAATTACCATTGAAACCTTAACATTTAGTAACTTAATGTTCCATTGTCAAGCAAATTTATTCATTCCAATCAGACCACTGAACTTTTCACAAGAATCTAACTAAGACCCAGGGGCCTTATCTTCGATCAACCTCAAACAAAATCACAGGGTTCTCCTTGCAGGCTTTTCATAACCATACTTGTTTCGATAGTGGGACCGGTTCATAGTGATCCTTTACCTATCTTATGGATATCTCAATCTCAGATACTCCCAATCATCAAATCATTAACTTCTGATTATTTTAAATTCACCAAATATCCTTATCGATTGTACTTGAATCCTCAAGATCATTTCTGGTCTCGACACAACCTCAACAACAACTTTATTCGTCAATCATATTAGGAAATCTTTTCTTTAACAGTTTCCTCAAATTTTCTCATCCACTTAATAACTCTCGAGGCATGGCCTAATATGCCATCTATACTTAGCACACACCTCATCGGTTTCATTACTTCTTTTGCTACTCATCCGATAATTTAAAACCTATGATTTAAATTGTAATTCATATCACTTTTTTCAAATCATTGATTCTAGTGGGGCAATTTTGCCAACTAGATCGTCGCAATATCCCCATCAAAGTTAATTTATTCATAAACCCAAACTAAACATCAAAATTCATAATTCCTTCAGAAAAAGGTGGCCCCCCAAGGATTGACACCATCAGATTTTATTCTAAAATTCGGAACACATGCAAACTTATTTCATAGTCATGATTTACTGACTTCACCTTATGGCCATCCAAAAATGTTACATATAGAGAATGGTCCCTTTAAAATCAATTGCGCCCAGAAATATCCTAAGAGATGAGGCGTGACATCAAGTAACCCACTATCAACCTTGCCTTACCTTAGTTAGTTAAACTTTATCTGGACAATCAAGAATCTTGATTACTTTCTTTAATACCCCAAGCTTAATTTATTGACTGTTCTTCCGACTTAATTTTAAACTAGAACATGCCAAAATACCTTACCTTATCTCAAAATAATTCCTTCTAAACCTTCAACCTATTTCGATTTTGCATAATCACTAAGTCTCGATCCATTTCTATTCTAAATCATCTTGGCCTTAGATCAGATTACCTTAAACATAAGCCTAAAATCCAAATCGATCAATCTAGACCTGAGACCACCATAAATCAATTTAATTATTCAATTTAATTACTAAGTCCTAACTCAAGTCAATTCTAACTTATGCAAGTTAGAACACCTAGGATTTCCTAACCTAACTTATTCAGTGCTTATCTGTCCCTATCTATTCTGTCAATCAGGATCATTTCCTAAGCTTTCACTTACGATTCAGATTATTCCTAAGGTATCTTGTTTTCTCTGATACCAATTGTGATGAAACAGATCCTAATTCTCATAGGATCCTCTATCAAACATATATAGAACAGAATCCATAAATTTTCAATCATTTAACTTATACAGAAAGTTTGGCAGTGTCTCCACTATAAGTAGACAGAAATCAAAAATATAACCTACTTATTTACACCTGTACAGAGCATACTCATTAGACAAACCTCAAACTTCTGACCATATCACAAAAGTAGAACTAGTACAAGTACACAACTATTCAAAATGCCACAATTCTCCTACAACATGCATTCACAAGATCTCAAATGCCATCCATGGCTTTAGATTAACTATTCTATCTACTATATTAAAATTTGTATGAGAGATTCCGTCTAGGACCTGTACAAAATCAGAAAACATATAGCAAAAGCAACTATGCCCAATATATAATCTACAAAAGTATAAATACAATTCTAACAGTTTATAGAACATGCTTCAATTATTTATACATAATTTTTTATACAAAACTCTATGAAACATGCAGAACTATCAGATTTTTCAAAATCCTTTAAGATAATCTTCGAGGTTCTACCGAGGCTCCAAAACCTTCTTTGCTAATCTCTAGCTATGTCTGATCATCCGGAATTATCTCTATAGCCTTATCTAAAGGGAAAAAAATAAAACAGTGAGTTAAAACCCAATAAGGTACTAAAACATATAGAACTTAATACTTTCATACAGAATATATGTGCATATAAAAAAGATACAGGGGCATATACAAAAAAAAGCAGGAGAAAAGCATGATTCAACATAAACAGGTCTCAAAAATCATTATTTATGCTTTCGTCCAGAACATTAGTACAGATGAGCAGAAATACATGCAATAATCATGAGAAAGCATAATTTCCATATAAACAGGTCTCAAAAATATAAATCACGCTTTCAGGCTATAACAAAAATATGCTAGGGCAAAAAACCGCATTAATATCAGATTAGAAGAATAAAAGCAGTTTTTGGAAACAAGAATAAAGTTTGTTTCTACTTAAACATGAATCGAGGTTCATAAAATAGTTTCAAATCTCACGTTTTCTCTTTAAAAATTCTAGTTTGATATTCTAGGGACCTAACTAGTGTACCCTACTAGCTAAGAGGGCAAATAATTGGGGATAGATTGTGTTTTTACCACACAATCTAAGGCCAGGAACAATAACAGGGACCGATTGTGTTTTTGGGCACATAATTCAAAGCCAATGAAAGATTTCTAACCTCCAGAATTAGTTCTAGTAATGCCCCAAGGAAGGAAAAACCATGAACGTAGTTATCTGTGACGGACCGGCCTTATTCCATGCATAAAGCCGCCGTCAAGCCTAAAAACTTGCCTTAAAAAAATAATTTAATAAATAATATTAATTAGGTGGACATAAAATTTTTTTCTTTTCTTACATATGAATAAACCTTTCATTTAAACACAGGATTGCTTGAGGCCGAACTACATGAGCTGGCCTTCCGATTTAACTTCAAATCAGGCCGGCCAACACTAAGGTTAGACAGACCTGAAAGCCTGAGATGCTTACTAGACTTTTCAATTTCAATATCCAAAAAGTAATCACGGAAACATACTAACATCCATAGATTCTTAAACAGCGAAATCATTTTACAAGTCTTCTCAAAACATAAAAAGAAAAATAAATTAAGCTCTTTAATGATCAGCTCCAGCCAGCTATGCCATCTAGCTACATCATATGATTCTACTCAACTTCGTCCTCCATAAGCCTCTCCTCATCTGAAAAGTGGCAAGAATGAGCTACAAAGCCCAGCAAAATACTCACATGCAGAAAACTAAAACATACATATAATCAGATCAAACAGAGTTTCATAACATAACTTAGCATACGAAAATCATCATATCATTTCTTCTTTATTTCTTATTCTTATTATCTTATCTTCGGAAAATTCATCAAACCATTCAAAATTCTTATCATCTTTAGGGACCGGACGGGAGTGGACAACATCGAGGAAGGGTTGTGTGTTACCCCACAACCTAAGGCCGTATCCTCTCATTATGCTCCCCGAGGTGGGAGGTAATGCTTTTAACCCGGCATACGCAGCCGTAGTCCAAAAGTCTTATGCCACCAAAAGTCTCCCCTCGTGGCCCAGGAGGCAGTCCTCGAGTGTCACTCCAATATCTTTCATCCATCTTTAATAGTAAGTTTAATGGAAACTCGGTTCTTAGTTCATGTCTTATAATGGCCATCCGTCATAGTTCGAAAGTCAAAAGTCGTAGAGTTCCACTTGCTGTCTGGATTACATACATTTTTCTTATTCTTATAGCCTTGATTTTAGAAGCCGGAGTCCATGTTCCTTAAAACCGGAGATCTTTTCAACAAAACCGGAGGTCAAAAGCCGGAGTTCTTTTTCATAAGGGGGAGTTCTTTTCTTAAAAAGGCGGAGTTCTTTTCTTAGAAAGGCCAAAGTTCTTTTCCAACGAAAGCCGGAGTTCTAATTCTATTAAAAATCGAAGCTCAGAATAGCCGAGTTCTTTAAAATCCAGAGTTCTAAAAATCGGAGTTTATTTCTATTTAAAGTCTGAAGTTCTAAAAGCTAGAGTTCTTTAAAATCCGGAGCTCTAAAAGCCAGAGTTCTTAATCATTCAAAATCCGAAGCTCTTTTTCTTAAAAGTTAGAAGTCTTTTCTTTAAACATGCAATTATCAGAGTTCATATAGGTCGACAATTAATCATATACTTCAAGCAGAATAAAATCAAACACCATGAATATCAGGGTTTCTTTTAAACATGCGATCACCATGAATATCAGGGTTTCTTTTAAACATGCGATTAAGAACGATAAATCACAAGAACAGAACAAACATCATACATACATAATTTCATAAGAATATCATATATATACTCGCGTAGCAAATATGCATAATCATGAACTTTATAAAACAGGGGTGAGTACTCTTACCTGGATTTCTTCTACTTTGCCTTGAACTTTTGGCCTTCCTTTACTAGAAAACTCTATTGCGTGCCTCTTTCTCACTCTTCTAGTTCTTATTTATAGGCTTTGGGTCTGGCGACCGTTATTAATGATTGGCAGTACAGGGGGAATGTTTCTTATTTATGGTTCTACATTTCCCAAGGAGTTCCCTTATTAATTTCTAGTTAATTAGATCATTTATGGTTTTACATTCCTAAGGAGTTCATTAATTCCTCGTTAACTAAACTTAACAGGATTTAGATTTCTCATTTAAACACATTCTGGTCAACTATCGGGTGTTGACCGGATTACTCCTTCTTCACGACTTCCAGTCAACACTTGTTGACCGGATCACTTAACTGGTTTCACACTTTCCTTCAATATCATCATCAACTTTGGCTTTCTTCCTCTCGAACCACAATTCTACTCCGGCCTCACCAACACACAAAGCCACTCCGGCCTTCAAGGTCACTTCGGCCTTACATCACACAATGCACACCGGCCTTCAAATTTATGAAACAAATTTCGATTTTTAAAACATGCCCAAGGCCGGTTTAGATTTTCTTTCTTAAAGTGGCTTGTCTTGATTCTCAAGGATGGAGCCGGACTTGTTTTGCACTAAGGGATAGCCGAACCTCTTTGACACTAAGGGAAAGCCGAACTTCTTTTCATCATGCAAGGGCCGAATTTGATTTCATCTTCAGGCCGATTTACTTTTCTTAGTATATTTTTCGGTCAACTGGCATTGACCGGATTATATTGACTCAATAACTGGAACTTTCTACGTTTTAGAATCTGGGCCATTACATTATCCCTGATTATCACCGTAATGTCCTAAGGTAAGCCGGAAACCTCACATGACCGTATATCTGTCCTGGGTCCTAATTAATAGTATTAGAAAGCTTATAATCTATCGTTCTTCAGAAAATCAATCAAAATCTTACGGTTAACTCTTCAGTATGATTCAGTAATTCCTCATAACTTATTAGTAAATCAGTCAGAATCAAGCAAGTAACCTTTCAGGCTACTTCAAAATCCACATAAACTCAACAGTACGGTTCCATGTAAATCTTTCAATTATAAATCATAACACGAGCAATATCTCGTTACAAGTTAACTTTCACATATCAAAAATTTGGATTAAAACCGTTAAATCCATTCATTTTCATGCTTAGGATTTCGCCAAACAGTCTTGATGATAAAAAAACACCAAACACATGTATTTTCATAAAATCGGAGATATATTTAGTAGTATATATAAGTAAGTATGAAATATGTCTGATTAATTAGAAGAAACAGACATTACTTATAGTAAACAAGCAGAACCATGATTTAGAGTAGAAATACAATATTTGAGATATTAAAACACTGTAAAAACGGTATATAACATCCGAAGTACACTTGCCTGAGCCTGACCTATTGTTATTCATACTCTGATCAGATCGGATCAGATGGATTTCCCCCTTTCTTCCCTTTTCCTCTCCTTCCTCTTCCTCTCCTCCTCTGGTTTTGTCATTGTTCTACCTCAAGGAAGCCCTAAATCCCTTATAAAAATGAAGGAAAAGAAGGCACATGAGGGAACCCGTGACTGACGCTCGAAAGCCAGTCGAGCGGTGCTTGAGCACCCCGCTTTTGTAGTTTTGCACCTCGGTTGACACTTGAGCACCAGCCTCATAGGTTTCCGTGCTCCCGCACCACCTGAGGTGCCACTCGAGTAGTGCTTGTGCTATTTTTTGCCTAGGTCAGTCCTCCTTTATACTTCGGTATCAAATTTTCTATTATACTTAAATCCAAACATGATTTTTATCTACAAAATTATTTAATAATTATCATGTTTTGGGATCAGGATCTCACATAGAGTTTGGTAAGGAAGTTGTGAAGCCTTGGAGTCTCTGAAGACTTGGGACTATGATTATATTATTGTAAATATCTGAATCGTGAAAGAAGATGTATTAATAGTTGTAATATGTCTTGTATTCTATTAGAACTATGTTGATGCTTCCTCAGGTTTATATTATAGATTTAGTTGCTTCCGCAATTTTAATTATTGAATATGTACAGATGCTAGACGGCATCTCTCATATAGATTCTGGTATAGAAGTTAGGATTGTTGATATAAAGCCATGAATGGCATTGGTGGTCCTGTGTGCGCATGTTGTAGGATAAATTATGATATTTGAATAGTTGTGTACTTGTACAGGTTATTATATACAGGTTGTATATTTTGATTTGGTCTAGATGCAAAGGAAACTCTGCCTAAATCTTTATAGGCTCTATCAAAATTTCTGCATAACTTAAATGATTTAAATTATGAATTCTATTCAGTATGTGTTTGACAGAGGATCCTATAAGGATTAGGATCCGTTCCGTCACAACGAAAGTAATGGAAACGATGGTACAACGTCACATAGAGCAAATCCCTACTCTAGCTCCTACACCAGCAAATCCGAGAGCTTCGGCCTATGATCGCTTCATTAATGAACGAGTACCCAAATTCATGGGAGAGTTAAACCCAATTAAAGTTAACATCTAGATCCATAGACATAAGAAGGTATTCTTGGTGATACGATATCCTGAGGAGGATAAGGTTCTATTCGCTTAATATCAACTAGAAGGTGAAGTCGACCACTAGTGGGAAATGGAAAAGCAAGTCCTGGACTTGCCCAAGTATGAAATTACGGGAGGCATATTTGAGGAGGGCTTTATGGAAAAGTATTTTCCTACCAACCTCTATGAGCAAAAGGAGGAGGAGTTTATGGGATTAAGACAAGGAAATCGTACTGTGACAAAATACGATGCCAAATTTACTGAATTGTCTCATTATACTCCTTATATGGTAAATGAAGAGATAAGAAAAGCACGGAGATTCCAACAAGGATCATGGGATGATATCAGAAAGTAGTTGCCAACACTAAAATTGCATACTTATGGAGAAGTGATGGATCGAGCATTTATCTTCGGAAATGAATTAGAACAAGAAGAATTTTTCAAAAAGAGGTCAAACCAAGAAGATTCAAGTGTAAGACCAAGTGCAAAAATAGGAGGACCTAAGAAGAAAGCTAAAATTGCTGACAAATGAAAGAGTAGTGTGGCCATGCAACCAGTGCCCCGACCGCAGCCAAAGAAACTCGTATGTACTCAATGCGAGAAATGGCACTCTGGAATGCCCTGTTTTAAGTTGACGGGAGGTTGCTTCAATTGCGGACAAAAGGGGCATGTAATCAAGAATTGCCCTCATCTCAAACAAGAAATAAAAAAGTTGATCATTCAGGGCAAAATCTATTCGGTGATGACCTAGGAGGCGGAAACAGCTCCCATGTGGTGGAAGGCATTTTTCCTATTTGTGACATTCCAGCACATATCTTATTTGATTTGGGATCCACGTATTCTTTTGTATCTTCTAAATTTGCATGCCATCTCAAATCATCTCCAAAGATTCTAGATTTTTCTTTGCATATATCAATACCTATGGGCTCTTCTATGGAAACTGATATTATATACCAAAGGTCTATTATCCAGGTAAATGAGCTTTAATTGTCCATAGACCTTATTTTGCTTGAGATGGACGATTTTGACGTAATTATAGGAATGGATTGGTTGACAAACAATCATGACAGTATCGACTGCTTCCATAAGCAAGTCCATTTTGCTATTCTGGGGCATGAGGCATTCCATATTCAATAGGATAAGCACAAGAAGATGGCTTGCTTAATTTTGGCTCTTCATGCTCGACATCTGATTCAAAGCGGGTGTCAATGTAACGTCCCCGACGCACCTGCATGTAGATATTGTCCGCTTTGACCTGGGAGAACTTCGTAGCGTCTCCAACCTACAGGCCGAGGCCTGGGAGAACTTCACGGCGTCCCCAAGCTACAGGCCTCACGGTTTTGTTCCTCGCAAATGGAGTCCACCACCCCCAAAATGCATCTCCCAGAGTGGCGCAGCGGCGACACAGCGTGGCAAGATATTGTCCTCTTTGGCCTGGGGAACTTCATGGCATCCCAAGCCAAACACAGGCCTTAAGGTTTTCTCCTGGCGAACCCCCCACAGGCTCCCAGAACGCGTCTACAAGGGGGGAGGTGTCCATGCCCTTTAAAGACGCTTCGTTTCCCTACCCCAATCCAATGTGGGACACTATAGTCCACCCCCCTTGGAGGCCCATCGTCCTCGCTGGCACACTAAACTGGGTCCCGGCTCTGATACCATTTGTAACATCCCCAGCGCACCCCCATGTAGATATTGTCCATTTTGACCTAGGAGAATTTTGCGGCGTCTCCAGCCTACAGGCCGAGGCCTGAGAGAACTTCACGGCGTCCCCAGCCTACAGGCCTCACGGTTTTGTTCCTGGCAGACAGAGTCCACCGTCCCCAAAACGCATCTCCTAGAGTGGCACAGCGGCGGCACAGCATGACGAGATATTGTCCTCTTTGGCCTGGGGAACTTCACGGCGTCCCAAGCCAAAGACAGGCCTCAAGGTTTTCTCCTGGCAAACCCCCCACAGGCTCCCAGAACGCGTCTACATGGGGGGAGGTGTCCACGCCCTTATAATGACGCTTCGTTTCCCTCGCCCAATCCAATGTGGGACACTACAGTCCACCCCCCTTGGTGGCCCAGCGTCCTCGCTGGCACACTAAATCGGGTCCCGGCTCTGATACCATTTGTAATGTCCCTGACGCACCCGCATGTAGATATTGTCCGCTTTAATTTGGGAGAATTTCGCGACGTCTCCAGCCTACAGGCCGAGGCCTGGGAGAACTTCATGGCATCCCCAGCCTACAGGTCTCACGGTTTTGTTCCTAGCAGACGGAGTCCACCACCCCCAAAACGCGTCTCCCAGAGTGGCACAACGGCGGCACAGCGTGGCGAGATATTGTCCTCTTTGGCTTGGGAAACTTCACGGCGTCCCAAGCCAAACACAGGCCTCAAGGTTTTCTCCTGGCGAACCCCCCATAGGCTCCCAGAACGCGTCTACAAGGAGGGAGGTGTCCACGCCCTTATAAGGACACTTCGTTTCCCTCCCCCAATCCAATGTAGGACATTACAGTCAAGCTTATTGAGCCTATGCTAGCACTATCGGGAGCCATGAGATGCAAGCAAATGATATACCGGTGGTGTATGAATTTGAAGATATTTTTCTAGAGGATTTGCCCAGCTTACCACCACACCAAGAAATTGAATTTGAAATTGAGCTCATCCCTAAATCTTGTCCTATTTCAAAGGGACCATATAGAGTGGCGTCTGCTGAACTTAAGTAGCTCAAGCAGTAGTTGCAGGAATTATTGGAAAAGGGTTTCCTTAGACTCAGTGTGTCTCCTTAGGATACACCTATTTTATTTGTGAAGAAGAAGGATGAAACTCTGCGACTTTTTGTCGATTATCGTGAGCTTAATAAAATCACAATCAAGAACAAGTATCCACTACCACGCATTGACTATCAATTTGATCAGCTGCATGGGACCCGAGTATTCTCTAAGATCGATCTTTGATTAGGATATCATCAGCTGCAGATTAAGCAAGAAGATGTGCCTAAGACAACCTTCCAAACTAGGTATGGCCATTATGAATTCCTGGTCATATCCTTCAGACTGACCAACGCTCTCATAGCATTCATAAACTTGATGAACCGGATTTTTTGGCCTTATTTGGACAAGTTTGTGGTTGTATTTATTAATGATATCTTAATTTATTCCAAGAGCTATGAAGAGCACAAGGTGCATCTAAAAATCATACTATAAACTCTAAGAGAACAGAAGCTATTTGCAAAATTGAAGAAATGTAAATTTTGGCTTGAGGAAGTAGTATTTCTTGGTCATGTGATCTCTAAAGGAGGCATTTCAATTTATCCAAAAAAGGTCAAAGCCGTCACTAGTTGGAGTCAACCGACAACTGTAACTAAAGTCTGTAGCTTCCTTGGCATGGCAGGATATTACTGACGATTTATGAAAAATTTTTTTAGGATTGCTATACCCTTGACTCAGCTTATAAAGAAGGAAACCAAATTTGAATGGACTGAGAAATATAAGTGGAATTTCTAGGAGTTGAAGAGGTGATTAACCACCGCTTCTGTGTTGACCATATTGAAGGGTCTGGAGGATTTGTTGTCTACTATGACGCATCCAAGACCAGATTGGGATGTGTCCTAATGCAACATGAAAAGGTAGTAGCCTATAGGTCTCAACAGCTGAGAGTTTATGAAACAAACTATCCGACCCATGATCTAGAATTGGCTGCTGTTGTGTTTGCTTTAAAGATATGGCATCATTATCTGTATGGGGAAAATTTTCTAGTATACTCCGATCATAAGAGTCTTAAATATTTATTCTCTCAAAAGGAGCTGAATATGAGGTAGAGGAGATGGATCAATTTTCTAAAAAATTATGATTGTAAAATTCAGTATCAACCTGGAGAGGCTAACATCGTAGCTGATACCCTAAGTCACCAAATGAGTTTTTTGGTTAGACTGCAAATAAAGGAGATGGAGATGCTAAAGAGTATGAAGCAATGCAACATCTAGCATTATATGTGGGGCAACCAAATGATGTTGGCATATTTTTAGATTCAAACTGAAATACTAAAGAAGCTAAAAGAAGAGCAAGTAAACGATTCATTTTTGATAAATATTGTCGGAGATTTGAATAAAAACTCCAAGACTAATTTTAACATTCACACTGATGGAGTCATGAGATTCTTAAATCGAATGTGTGTACCTAATAATAAGGAACTAAAGGAAGAATTCTTGAAAGAAGCTCATCGCTCCAAGTATACCATTCACTCTAGAATCAACAAGATGTACAAGGTCCCGAGGAAGATGTTCTGGTGAAGAAATATGAAGAAGGAGATCATGGATTTTGTGGGGAAATATCTTATATGCTGGTAGTATATGACTAAGAGGAAGAAGCCATCTAGCTTACTGCAACTACTATCAATTCCTAGCTAGAAATGGGAAGAAATAACTATGGATTTTGTATTAGGTTTGCCAAGGACCCGCAGAAATCATGATGCAATTTGGGTCATTATTGATTGACTGATCAAATCAACTTATTTCTCGGCAATTCGAATGACATACTCCCATGATTGGTTGGCACAACTGTACATCAATGAGATTGCCTAACTCCATGAAGTGCCAGCATCAATTATGTTTGACTGAGATCCCGAATTCATCTCCAAATTTTGAAAAAGTTTCCATCGAGAATTGGGAACAAATATAAAGTTTAGTACAGCATATCATCCCCAAATGGATGGGCAGTTAGAACATGTCATTCAAATTCTAGAGAATATACTAAGGGCTGCGATGTTAGAGTTGAAGGTAACTAGGATGATCAACTAGCTTTGGTAAAATTCACTTATAACAATAGTTACCATGTTAGCATTGGAATGGCACCATTTGAAGGCTTATATGGAAGGAAATGCTGATCACCAATTCATTAGGAAGAACTCAACGATAGATGACTTTTTGGTCCAGATTTTATCGGGGAGATGACTGATAAGATCAAGATGATCCATGAGAAGCTGAAAACGGCTCAGAGCAGACAAAAGAGCTACGTGTGTGAGGTCCCAAATCCAAAACATGATAATTCAAAAGTAATTAAAATAATAATAATCAAGATGATGAGTTTTGGAAGTAAAAAGAGTGGAAATTGAGTTGTTGTATATTAATTTGTCGCACAGCAGCACGGCGCCTGCTGTGCACTTGAGCACGGCAGCAGGGGCCAGAAAGCAACGGAGCCCCACTCGCTGCTTGCCTAAGGCACTCGAGCGAGGCACCGACAGTGATCCAACACTCGCTAGGTGCTCGAGCGCATGCCCAATTTTATTTTAGCAATCTGATTCCATTTTGTTTAAAAAGGGAAGGAGAGAGAAGTTGAGGCCACGAACACAGAAGCAGTGAAGGAGGATAGGAAGGGAAGGAAAAAGGAAAGGGTCTCTCTACCAATTTTCATCCGATCAAAGTGAGGAAAACGGTAAATCGGGTGAAGGCAAGTGTACTTCGGACATTATTCTTCGTTTTTACCGCTTTTTAATATTTCTAAATTGGTATTTATACTCTAAACTCTTCTTTCTTCATGTTTAATGTAAATGAAGCATGTTTCTCTTAATTGTTCAAATAGATTTCATGTTTACCTCTATATATTGCAATATATAGTCTTAATTTCATAAATAAACATGTATTTAGTGTCCAATTTAAGTCCAGAAGCTTATTGCAAAACCCCTAGCTCAAAAATTTGGGGATTTTTGGTTCAAATGCATGAATTTGCATATGTATTTGGATTTATTGCATTGATTTCATGAATAAACATGTGTTTCGTGTTCAATTTAAGTTCGAAAATTTTGTGTGAAACTCTAGAACGAAAATTGGAAATGTTGGTGTTTAAAATCCTTAAATCTTGATATGTAAAGGTTAATTTGTGAAAGTTTATTGCTCATGCCTTGATTTTTATCTGAAAAATTTACTTGGAACTGTACTGCTAAGTTATGGTGAATTTTTGAACCAACTAAAGGGTTATCTGAAAGAGTTTGACTTGCCGTTGAGGCATGATAAGTAAAGAATGTAGGAATATGAGCAAGAGTCCCTTCAGTTAATATTACAGTTAAGTATTTTCGTGAAGTGTTTTAGTTAAGTAAGTTAATAAGAAATGGAACCTAGGACTAATATTTAGCCAGGTTAGGTTCTCCAGCATGCTTTACAACATTATAATGATAATCGAGGATAACTTCATCCATAAAGTTATACGTGGTCCGCCCTTCCTCAGGGTGTTAACCTAGAGGGTAGAATTTCTGTTCTAACCCGCCTTCAGGGTGTAATCCGGCACCGATCCCGGGAGAAGGGATATTTCTATCCTGTTTCTAGCCTTGATTGTGTGCGTAACACAATCTATCCTCGACTATTCACTCCCTCAACTAGTATGGTCTACTAGTTTGATCCTCCGGATAGTAAAGTTGGAGTTTTAAAATTTACAGAGTTTAATATTGGTTTTTTATTTTTTATATCTGTTATGCTGAATTATGATCTCCGAAGCATATTTTACGTAATTGTGCTGTCTTCTATTTTTATGTATTTCTCTGTTCTTTGGATATTTTCGTGCTTCTGCTTATTTGTACCTATATTCTGCATGAAAGTATTATATTTGCATGTTTTTACTATACTTTGCTAGGTTTCGACTCACTTTTCTGTTTTTTTCCTCCGATGAGACCGTAGAGTTGATGTCAGACGAACACGATTAAATAAAGCCTAGTCAAGAAGATATTTTGGGAACTTCAAAGCCTATTTTGGGAGCCTAGTTAGCTTGAATGTAATAACCTAATTTTGTGGATGGATATTGTATATGTTTGTCATAGTTTGTTATAAATTTTGATGGAATAGTATGTATTCTTCCACAGATTCATATTATGGACATAGTTCTGCTTCCACTATTTGCTCTTGAATTTATACAGGTCCTAGATGGCATCTCCCTTTTGAACCAAGATAGTGGATAGGATATATTATCTTGGAGCCATGGATGTTATGGCATTTTGTTAATCCTGTGTTTGTTGATGAGTGAATGTGAAAGTTTATTATTTGTATACTTGTCCAGATTGTGAAAAATACATGTTGTTTGTATTAGTTTTTTGCCCAATTTTAGTTAGAACTCTGCCGGAATTTTTGTAAATATTTACATTTCTGGCATTAGTTATTTGTTATTAATGGAGGATAAAAAAATCCGTTCTGTCACAATATGGATCGAAGGAGATTAGACTTACACTTTGCAGTTGGTGATTATATTTTTCTGAAGGTATTGCCATTAATGAGGATAACTAGATTTGGACTAAAAGACAAATTAAAACCAAGATTCATCGGTCCTTTTGAAATCTTGGAGAAAGTGAGGGAAGCGGCTTACCATTTGGCATTGCTACCAAATCTATCAGAAATGTACAATGTATTTTTGTAATATCCCGAATTTTTTTATTCAATTTAATTAGGTTTATTTATTATTTTGGATATTTTGGGTATGATAAAAATTAATTAAATATTATAAAATTTTGAAGGATATTTAGATTAGATAGGTCGGCACCTGAAGTGTGCCGGTACGGTTGCCGAAGTATCAATTTGAATTTTGATATTTAAAAAAATATATATATATATAATAATGATAATAATAATAATAATAATAATAATAATAACATAAAAAGTGCAGCAAGGGAAAAGGGGTTTCGGGGAGAGGCGCAGGGGGAAAATCAGCAAGGGCTTCGAGTAGAGAGAGGGGGAGGGAGAAGAGAGAGAGAAGGGTAAACCAATGTCCTCGGGTTCGATTTCGAGCTCGAGCTAGTTGGAGAAATAATAGACCGGGTCAATGCAAGTGCTCTTGTACTCTTTTTATTCTCTCTTTTGATTTTTATTCGTTTTCTCTCAAGTATTTTCATTCCGATAACCACCCAAATCATGTAAAATGTAGAACTCATAATTATTGCTTGAAATATTTGTTGTTTAATGCCCAATTTTCCCTTCGATTTGCATGGTTTAGCTTGGCTAAACCCTAGACCCGTGCCCAGCTCAGGTACCTTCCTTCTATTTTGAATTTTATGCATGTTTTACCCTAAATTATAAATTATCCATGTCCTAAGTATGTATATCCATCAGCTAGGTGTCCGATTACCCAAGTGTTGACCCGTTTGGCTTGTCCGGAAGCTCTAAAAAGTGCACTGTTACTGTTCACCCAAGGTAATCTTGAATTTTGCATGATTTCACCTTATTTAATTGTTATATAATCTATGTTTATTTGCATATGTATATTTATGTGCTCCAAAAAAATATGTTTGTGATCTATTTGTGAATGAAACGCTGTTCGGAAGCCCCTAAAGTTATATTTGTCTCTCGGTGGAAAGAATTCCTATTCTTTCCTATGCTTACGGTGTTTATGTACATAAACTAAGTCGTGAAAAGATTTAAATCTGAAAGGAAGATAAAATTATATGAGTATTCGGAGGAAAATTTCACAATTAGTTATATGATTGATTTGTTATCTCGGATAGAGATATTGTGAAAGAAGTATGGTGGACCTTCCCTCAAAAAGAATAATATATCATAAAATTAGGACCACATATTCATATTTTAGAGGGTAATATCCCTTGGCATGCCATTGGTATGATAATGGAGACTCAACGATTATCCTGGACGTATATTATAGTGGGTGATACTTTTGGCAAGCCTTAGGATATTATTGTAGAACTACGAGAACTGCCTTTGGACCCCGGGGGACATGAGGGCATATGTGATTTGTTTGGCCTACCTCCGGGTAAATAATAGGAGTGTATGACCTTAGATTATGAGATTATCATGATCCTTTCCTCATTCTCCCGTACCTTTAGTTAGTAAGACTTACTGATTCTAATCTGCAAAGATTAATAAAAATTCTAAAAAGTGTATTAAATTATGTTTCATATCTCCACGAATCCTCTTATAATGCTTCCATCTTGTTTTATGTTTCATTTGAATATATATTGTTGATTATTTGTTGATGATGTATTTGCTGAGCTGTTAGCTCACTCTTACTTCTCCTTACCCTCAGTTGATTGCAGGTTTATACCTGAAGTGGCTGGGTAGAGGCTGCAAGATGGCTTAGCTCTGGACTTAGAAGATTGCATTATGGATTGAAGTCTGCTGGGACTTATTCCCATTTATGGAAGATTTTTGTATATGTATTTGAAGATTTTGTATCTATTGTATTATGATGATGATAATGTATATGTAGTTTAGTTTCTACTGTATTTGATGGATATAGTTACTTCCGCAGGTTTGTATGGTTTAACTATGTACCTAGTGACATCTTATCTGGGCTGACGTCATACCTAGAGTTATGACGTTGGTGCCACATATTATTAATTATGATTTTCAATCCTGTGTGATTTGTTGTGATTTCTGGATGTGTCGGAGTTGATTTTAGATGGATTTTTGTTATTATATAGGATATTTTACAGGTTTTGTATTTGTTTGGCAGCCATTTTTCTTTCGAAACTCTGCTGGATTTTTGGTAAGAAATATGGCCCGTCACGATTTCATGTATCAATGCTCCGAAAATATGTGCACGACATGACTCATGTTATTACCTATGAACCCTTGGAAAACGCATTTACGGTGACAGTTCAGGACGCTGAAGCATCCCCAACTGAGGATAAAGGTATTTCTTTTATTTGTGGAGATTTGATTTTTGTTTTAATTGATTCAAGGTTTGTGTATTCTGCTAATCCCCCATGATCTGCATGTTATATCATGTTCCACTTTGAGGATTCTAAATTATTCTCAAATTGTGTTTATGCATTATTTTGTGGGCTCTGTGATTTGTGAAATGCAGTTAGCCATGTGCTCATTGGAAGAAGGAATGTGAATTTAATTAAGGAAAAATATGATGTAGGACATGTGAAGGTAGCTTTCGAAGAAGTAATGGTAAATTAATGACCGTTTTATTTGGGTTGACCCCTAATGGGTCCGATGAGTTATAAGAGAATATAATGTTTTTGAAAAAGGTTAGAACTATGTGATTCTTACATCATGATAGGTGACTACCCATGAGCAAAGTGGGGGAGAAGCTTATAGTTTGAAATTACTCCGCCCATAGTTGGGGTTAGTTAATGAATTCCTTACCTTGAGAAATTATAGGCATTGCTTATGGGAGATCGTTATTGTCCAATAATTCTAAAAGTTTGAGGAAATTGTATCGTAAAGAAGAAATGAATATGCGACAGTGCAGGCAATAAGTTGAGGATGGTAAAGATGGATCTTAGTGTCTTTTGAGGAAAGTAAAGAGTGTGATCAATAATTGATGATGGAAGCCTTTGAATTTAATGTGTCCTTGGTGCTCCATATGGGATGCTTACTTTGATCTCGGGAGAGGAAATTGTATCCGAAGCATTAAGGACATGAAATTAAGGAATAAGGAGTCCTTATGATTTTGTTTCAAGATGATTAGGATGACCCACCCATCGTGATTATGAATAACACGTTCGGATGGAATCAGTTGGCTTATTGGTGTGCCAAAAAGATCCTAAAATTGCTAAGTGTTTGAATTTGAGGTTTTAGGTGATCACCTAAGGCTGTATAAATTTTCGGGTGATTGCTACGATTGAATTTCTAATTTGGCTCTAATTTGACGGTTTGTGGGATTTGTTTACATGATATGGATTTTTTAGATTTGTTTACGAAGTGTTCAACATGGGTTATGTATTTTGGGAAAATGTTAGTTTGTCGTCATACCAACGAATCAATGAGAATATAATGTATTTCAACTTTGAGGTTTAATTGTGATTTGAGATTTATGTTGAAATCCTGGTCAGACTCGATCAAAGAATTTTCAGTGTTGGGTTAAATCAGATATGATGGATTACAATCTGATGGTTCATAGCTAGAGAATTTATTAGAGTTACGCAGCGGAATTTTGGTGAACCCATACATTTTGATGTTTGATTTAAGACTCAGAAAGAATGATTATTTTTGAGGTTAAAAGTAAATTGAAGTAAGGATCTTTGACCGTTTGAAATTTTGAACTGAGTCAGAGAAATAGTTAATGAATTGGGTTTGCTTTCAGACTTGGAGAATTTAGACTTTTCACGGAGCACATCGGGTGATGGGGATGAGAACAATTTAAATGCTTAAGGTCCTTTGAGATAATCATTTTATTGAGGAAAATAACTTGGGAACGTTAGAAAAGTTTCCTTCGAATAAGAAAATTTGGGATTCGTTAAATTTCGAGGACAAAATTTCTATAAGTGGGAGAAAATTGTGAGGTCAGAGTTTCCAAAATATAGTAAATTCTAGTAATTAACTTGATATAATTAAATTTGAAATAAGTAAAATTAAAAAACTTAAAAAATTAGCCTTAGTGTAGCAAATAGCAGAGCTGGGCTCGCTACAGGCTCAAGCCCAGCAGAGGGTACCAAAAGTAGATTGCTCCGAAAGAGCCCGCGCATGCTGCTGGCTCAAGCGCCCAAGGAGGCACCAATTCTAAAATGTATTGCACTCACTGCTCGCTCGAGCGTAAAAGAAGGTGCTCAAAATAGATTGGTCCGGGCTCGCTGTTCACTCGAGCCACCCAGAGGGCACCATTTCCTAATGACTTGTGCTTGCCACACGCTCTATAGGTGCTAAAGTGTGGACACGATTTTGTCCCATCGACCCTCAGTTTCATTTATAAAAGGGGAAGGGGGAAGGGTTTGGAGGAAAGAACGACAACTAGCACGAAGGAGGAAGAGAGGAAAAGAGAAGGAGGAGGGATTTTACATCACATCCAGTCCGATCAGAGTAAGAAAATCAGTAAATCAGACCAAGGTTTTATCTTCGTTATTACTGCCTTTTAACATCTCAAATTCGGTATTTATACTCTAAAATTCTCCATCTTTAAGATTTACTTCGAATAATGCATATTTCTCAAGATTTGTTGGATAAATTTTATATTTATGCATAAATATAAAAATGTATGGCTTCGATTTCATTGTTTGGCTTGCATTTTGGGTTTGTTTTGCGTCCGGAAGCTATGCCCTAAACCCTAATTCGAATATAGAGTATGGAGTATTTATAAATCTTGAGTTTTGAGGTAAATTATTATTTGGTGAAATGTTTAAGCTTATTTAGACAATTTTATCCGAAATTTTGGTAAAAGTTAAGCCACCTAAAATTTATTAAGAACTTTTGAACATTCTGTCCTCAGGATGTAAATAAGGAGGAATTATTCAATAAGAACTTCCAAAAACATCCATGTTTTTGAGATTAGAAGCTCCAAAACTATACGGAGGCTTCAGCTGGTATTTTCCTCGACACGCCATGAGAATGACCCCATCCATGGAGTGATATGTGGTCCACCTTCCGCAAGGCGTTACTATGGAAAACAATGATTAGGCCTAACTGAACATCCTACCCTCGGGATGTAAATAAGGAGGATAAGAACTTTGAATAAGAATATTGGATCTTCGGATTATTTGAATGAGAATATCGGATCTTCGAATCATTTAAATGAGAATATCAGATATTCGAATCACTTGAATAAGAACATTGGATAAGAACTTTGAATAAGAATTTTGAATGAGAAGCTTTGAATGAGGACTTTGAATAAGAACTTTCAAACATCTACCCCTCACGATGTAAATGAGGAGGGATTCATATTTTGAATTGATAATTGAGAACCATCTAGCCCTCATAATGTAAAAGATGAGGAATTTGTATTTTGAGATAAATGGAACATCCAGCCCTCACGATATAAAAGATGAGGGATTTGTATTTCGGAACGAAAATTTAGAAAGAAATTATGATTGAATTATCTTCAGATAAGGACCCAGAACTAAGAATAATTGAAGAATTTGTGTTTTTGATCCAAGTTTTAAGAACCTAGAAATTTTTTTATGATTTTGCATTGTTTTCATGTTTATGCCTTGCCTGCATATATACTTGATTCTTAAATTTCCTATATGTTTCTTTGTCATTTTATATGTGCATGTTTGCATGATATTTATGTATATTTTTATAATTTTGGGTATATTTGTTGAGCTGCTAGCTCACCCCTTGCTTTCTGTTCCCCTCCAAATAAGTTAAAGCCTGATAAGGATTGAAGATTGAATTAGCTAGAAGGAAGAAAGCTTGTTGGGCTTGAAGACTTTCAAAGATTTTGGAGACCTTGAAGAATTGTGAACGTATAGTTTTTGAATGAACATTGTATATTTTGATGATATAGTGATATTTGTATTATGATGGATATATTATTTTTGCTTCCACATGTTGATTTATGGTTATAGTTACTTCCACATTATTTTCGATATTTGGATTTATTTTGGTCTAAGATGGCATCTCTCTTAAATCTAATACGGTAATTAGGAATACTGTGTTGGAGTCATGGATGATATGACATTTGTTGATCCTGTGAATGTGTCATAGATGTGTTGTGAATTTAATTTTAAGGATTGTCTATGTATATGTCATGTGTAGGTTATATTTATTCAGGTTATTTGTATGGTTTTGACCCATTTTTAGAGGAAACTCTGCCCAATTTTTTTCAGAATTAAATGTGTTTAAATTTAAAGCGTTAGTTTTGTATGGTTATTGACGGAGGTCTTTAGATGATAAGGTCCCGTTCTGTCACACTCCCAGCACGGAGGAACAAAAAGCAATATAAATCTCCAACACAGAAAGTTGGATGACACCATACAAGAGATACCTGATGGACAGAGCACTGCCAAACAACATGGACAAAGCCAAGCGTATCAAGAAGATGGCCAACTAGTACACCATAGTCGATGGATGGCTATATCGTTGTGGCTACTCAACTCCATACTTCAGGTGCTTAACTCCTGAGAAGGCAGACTATGCCTTGAGCGAAATCCACCTTGGGATCTGTGGATCGCATATCGGCGACAAAAACCTATCGTTTGAGATCATGCACCAAGAATATTACTGGCCGACAATAAAGAATGACACTCTTGACTTTGTGAAGAAGTGTAAAACTGCCAGCTCCACGGTATACTTCACCATCAACCACCTGTTGAGTTGAGATTTCTTCAAGCTCCTTGGCCATTTGCGCAATGGGGGCTCAATATTTTCGGCCCATTTTCCATCGCGACAAGGCAAAGGAAATTCATCATCATGGGCATCAACTACTTCACCAAGTGGGTGGAAGCTGCCCCTCTGGCTAAGATCACCGAGCACAACGCTTTTGAATTTGTCCACTAGAGTATAGTCAACAGATTTGGATTCCCGAGGTCATCATGACTGTCAACGGAATCCAATTCTTCAAAAATACTTCACCAAGTATTGCACTAATTTTGGTATCAGATTAGTCCACACTTTGGTGGCATACTCGCAAGCCAATTGACAGGTGGAGGTCAAAAACCATATGCTACTCTATAATCTGAAGACCAAGTTCGAGGACACAGGGGGTTCTTGGGTCAACGAGCTACCTTCCGTCCTATGGTCTACCGAATGACTCCAAAGGAACCAACTCGCGAAACGCCCTTCAATCTCTGCTACGGGATTGAAGCAGTAATTCCAATTGAGATTGGGCTTCTAAGTCTTAAGATTGAGTCCTTCAACCCACAAGGTAACTCCCAGAAAATCTAAAAACACCGAGACCTACTTGAGGAAGCCCATGACTCCGCCAAACTACTGACAGCGGCCTACCAACAACGAGTCACACACTATTATAACAAGAAGGTAAAAGTGCAGCACTTTAAAGTTGGGGACTTGGTTTTGCGAAGGATCGATGCTATAGCTAAGACCACAAACCGGAATAAACTTTTTTTGAATTAAGAAGGACCTTTTCTAGTCTCGATCGTCCTGCGGAAAGGAGTATATAAACTCCAGACCCAGAAAGGCAAGTTGGTTCCACGGACGTAGAACGCAATCCACCTCAAGCGCTACTTTTAGTAAGGGCACAAGTAGATCGTCCATCTGTATACTTGTAAATGTATACAATGTTTAATAAAAGAATATTTTTTTCCATTTCACTGTATTCTTTTTCTATTTCATACACATGTGTGTCTGTTTGCAGGGTTATGCAACCTAGACTGTGCTTAAGTCGGGTGGATTTTTATCCTCTCGTGACTAAACCCTAGTCATCCAGGCAGCCCATAAGCAGTTGTAACTGAACCTTGGTCATCCAGATGGCCTATTAACGGTCGAACTAAACGTTAGTCATCCAGGCAATCCATAAGCAATCGTAACCAAACCTGGTCATCCAGGCGGCCTATTAATGGTTGATCTAAACCCTAGTTATCTAGGTGGCCTATTAACAATTAAATTTAACCCTGGTCATCTAGGTGACCTATTAATGGTCAAATTAAACCTTGGTTATTCAAGTGGCCCATTCGCCATTAAAATCTTAGGGGGTCTAAATGGCACACGTGACAACCTCCTACTTCAGGAGATAGCGTTTCAGTCAACAACAGTCAACAAGAGCGAAAGCACTCCATCCAAAAGCTGGCCACCCAAGTGCATACTTAGGCAGCGCTGCCAAGCCTCTACTCACGTACGAGTAAAGAATAAACTTGGCCTGACATCATGTTTCACCTTGATGTCTTCTCCTGGAATTAAGTCCATCAAAGAGCACCACTAACATCTTAGAGAAGGCAAATGACCAACTTGCGTGCAATACATCATGTTGGCCAGACAACGCAACAACAATAATTAAGAAATGGCTACTAAGGCAAAGGTGCAGAATATTAGTAAAATGACCATTTTATTGATTCTGTGTGTTCATAATTATAACAACTTCAAAAAATAATGGTACAAAATCTACGATGGAGCGGAGCTCCCAAGAGGAGGCGGCGATTGCCCCTGACCACTTCGAGGCTATCCCACGAGGTTCTTGCGATGCTGGGCAGAACGATTTGTTGGGTCAAGAAATTCAACTAGAAAGCTAGGGTCAACCAGCCGTGTAATGCATCGACTGACGTTGACATCTTCCAACACCCATGCCCACAGCATCTCAGAGACCTCACAGGGACGTATATGAGTGACCAACTCATTCACCAGCGAAGTCATCTATCCCAAGAGTTGGTCAATATGCCTCATTGCCTGATCAGCTTCTTCTCTCGGCCTGGCATTCTCCTCCTTAAGCCCAACATTTTCCTCCTCCAGGCTCAATATCACAGTCTGAAGGGCAGCTGTGCCACCCAAGCCCTCCGTCTTAAGCAGGTCCATCTCCTCCTCGAACTAGGCAATCTCTCTATCACGGTCAGAGATCACTAGGTCCCTTTGACGCAACCCCTTGCTAACTACACCAATTATTTTCTCCTCCTGTAAAGACTAAAAATGTTAAGTAGCAGCAACGGAGAGACAAAGGAGAAGAAAAGTTGTGAAGGTTTACCTGCCAGACTTTATGCTCTGGCCTTACTAGACTGCTGCGAGACCTTAGCCCTAGCGGCAGAGGACTGGAAATAGAGATCTCCTGAGTAGACCCGGTAGTGGCCTCCGTGGAATACTCCTCTGGCAACCCATTGTAAAGTCCACCACCTTAGCAGGCACTCTTGCTGTAGGCTCCTCTGTCAGCTTGACACTGATGCCAAGCACCTCTTGGGACTCTCTGAGAATTGGCACCTCTTGAGGCTCACCAGTAGCAAGTTCCTCAGATAATTCAGCGGCTTGTGTGGTAGGAGGCTCTATAGGTACCTCCAGGAGCTCTTCAGCAACTGGCTCCTCAGACAACCAAGCAACCCGCTCAGCTAAAGGCTCCGCGGGCAACTCCGATAGCACCCCCAACTACTTCGGCTATGGCAGAGTAAGAATGATGCTACTCACAGCGGAACGTAGCCTGGTCCTATATGCTTCCACAATAGCCTCAACTCCACTTACACCGAAGCTTTCTCCTACCCCAGCAAACTAGCCAGCCATAACATATTCTAGCTCCAAGGAGGAAGAAGAAGAAGGCATCATTGTTGCCACTTTCTTCTGCCTTGAACTACTAGAAGCTTTTTTGGTAGAAGGTGCGCTGACAGACTCGATCGTAAGGGTCCTAGCCTTCCTCTTACTGGGGTGCACCTTCATCTTCTACATCGGAGAAGGTGGTCGCCATCGTTCCTTCTTGGCCTCTACTCGAGAAACCAAATGATCTCTCTGAAACTCCGGAAGGTGGCCCTTCACTAGCTCCAGAAGTGGCTCCACAACAGCAACCTCCTCATTGGTGGGTGTCCCAGTGTAAATATCAGGTACTATAATATCATGAATATTTTTATCTGATATAATTTGGGTTTATTTATTTTTGGATAATTTAGGTGTGATAAAAATATTAATTAAATATTATAAAAATTTTGGATAATATTTGAAATTGTTAGATCGGCGCCTGGAGTGAGTCCATTCGATCGCCCAAGTATCGATTTAAATTTTGGGATTAAAAGAAAATATATATATATATATATATAATAATAATTTTTGGTAAGTAAGTATTTTGGATTAAAGGGAGAAAAATTATACATCCTATGCATTAATTTCAATTATTTTAACTTGGAGTTAATGCATAAAACGCTAGGGCAAACCCCGAGCAGTTTGTACATCAAAATACACACACAAAAAAAGACACACAACATAGGGGTCCTCCATGAGGACAATGTTCAACAAAATCGACAAAATCCCAACATCGATATCACCATACTACTCCAGATCATCACCACTTCAGCATCATCTTGCTACTTCGGATGATCACCACATCGGCTTCATCAAGTCACTCCGGAACCAACGCCCTCCGGTCCTAATCAACTTGTACTCACAATTTTTGCTTCGGCAAGGCCAACTCCATCCTCATAAGTATGCGCTCACAAATTAACTCCGGCCTCATAGGTATGCGCTCACAAATTAACTCCGGCCTAACCACACTATGGCCACTCCGTCCATGAGGAATACAAAAAGCAGTCCGGCCTCTTTGATAGCTACTCCAATTTATACTTAAGGCACTCCGGCCTCAAAATATACAAGCCACTCCGCCAAAGCCAGCTCCGGCCTCATAGCCATACACTCACAATTTTACTCCGACCTGAACACACCAAGTCCACTCCAGCGCAACATTCAAATAAATGACAAAATATGAAAAGAACTCCAGCTGCATAATAAAAAAGCTCTGCCTTTTAAAGAAGCGCTCCGTCTTTTCTTAAGAAAAAGCACTCCGTCCAAAGGACTCCGGCCTTTTGAGGAAAAAGCACTCCGTCATTTAAGGAGCACTCCATCTTTTAATAAGCACTCCGTCTTTTAATAAGCACTCCGTCTTTTAAAGAAGTACTCCGTCTTTTCAAAGAAAAAGCACTCCATCCAAAGGGCTCCGGCCATTTGAGGTAAAAGCACTCCGGTTTTTAAGAAGGCTTCGTCTTTTAAGAGGCACTCCGTCTTTTAAGGAGGCACTCTGTCTATTTTGATAAAATGCACTCAGTCCAAAACGGCACTCTGTAGTCCACTCCGGCACTTTCCATGTCAGGAACAGGTCAAAACCCAACTTTTCAATCCGCAGCATCTAACGATAAGCTCCATTGCGCAATTACGTTCCTGGTGCAACAATCATAACCCTTGATACTGACTTCTAATTTCCTCCGAACGGCTTCTATTATGAGATTAGCAATATGAGTAGGGGTCCTTCCACTGGCATCGTCAAAGATTCTTCGATTTCATTCTTGCCATATGAAATAAACTACAGCAGCAAGAGTGAGCCTAAAAGATAGTGACTTGGCATTCTTGCCTTTCCAACTACAAGAAATCCACTCAATATTTCTCTTCCATTCCTGGTATGGCCAGGTTATCCCAGCCTGAAGACACAGATTGTCCCAGATCTCAAAGGAGAAAGGACACAAAAAAAAGGTGATCATGAGTTTCTCCAGAATTCTTACATAGAATACAAATATTGGCTTGATGCACAAATCTCCCTATTCTGTCGAGCGTGGTCAGCTTGCCTAATATGGCAAGCCATAGTATGAACGCATGTGATGGAATATGATTTGGACCCCAGACGATATAGGACCAGTTGCATTTGGCCGCGAGCCCTTGGAAAATGCAAGAAAGGTGATCGGGTGGTAAACTCACCATTTGGTTCAAGAGTCGATCCGATTGTATCTTTCCTATCCGGATCGGGGCGTGTCGTGCATGCCGTCAATGATCTGATCCACTTCTATATCATACCCATTCTGCCACCTCCAATCACCATTTGCCACTATCGAAGCAACCTTTGTATCCAAAGGCAGCCCTGTCACCGACATAAGCCTTAAGGAATACAAATCAGCAAGGGGGCCTTTCTGGTGCCAGTTATCAAACCATAGGAAAGTATCAACCCCATTTCCTATCCGATATTGGATAAACGGCCGAATAGAAAATCGAAATTTTAACATTTTTCTCCAGCACCAGGACGTGTTGGCTGGCACCTTAATGATCCAAATACACCTATCTTTTAATCTATTTATATACATCCAAGAGACCCAGATAGATTTGGGGTCCTTTATAATAATCCGCCATAAAAGGTGAGAGATTAGGGCTTTGTTAGTGTTTTGCAAATTTTGAATGCCAAGACCACCTTCAGACCGAGGTTTGCAGACATGCTCCCATGCCACTTTAGCAGTTGAACCCCCAATAATGGATCCGTGCCACAAGAACCGACGGATATAACCTTCCATGATTTTCATAATAGATTTGGGAATAATAAAAATAGATGTCCAGCGGAGGTGAATCGATGTGAGGATAGACCGAACCAGTTGTAATCTGCCTCCAAATGATAGAAGTTTGTTAGTCCACGAACTTATTCGCTGCCTAACACGATCAATCAAAACCTTACAATCTTCCACCGACAACCGCGTGGTAATGAGGGGAAGCCCCAAATACTTGACAGGAAGTTTCCCTAATTTGAATTCAATTATGTCATGGAGCTCCTTGATCAGCCTATCATCAGTTGAGCAAACAAAAAATTTGCTTTTGTTTTTGTTTGCGGATAGCCCAGATAATACCTGGAATTCCTCAAGGCATCTATGAAGAAGATGGACTGAAGTGGCATCTGCATTGGAGAAGATGATCAAGTCATCAGTAAAGGTGAGCATTACAGTTTTTGTTCTCTCACATTTCCAGTGGTAATGGAAATCCTTATTACACCAAGCCTTAATCTCAATAATCTCATTCAACACATCCATAGCAAGGACAAAAAGATAAGGAGATAGGGGATCTCCTTGTCTCAACCCTTTGACACCTTTAAAGAAGCCCACAGATTCACCATTAATGTTAATGGAGAAGGCGGTGGTCGTAATACATTGTTGGATCCACAAGACCATCTGAGGGGGGAAATCCATTAATTTCAGAATAGGATAATAAAATCCCACTGCACAGAATCATAAGATTTCATATGATCAACTTTCATAGCACACTGCAGAACACCCTTTCAAGAGTGATAATTATGCAAGAGCTCCTGGGCGAGTAGAATGTTGTCGCAAATCCTCCGTCCAGGAACAAAGGCCGTCTGGCAGCAATCTACCAGATAGGGGAGAACATGCTTGATCCGATTAGCAATGATTTTTGATATGATCTTATAAATTACATTGCAACAGGATATGGGTCTAAAATCACCAACCTTAGAGGGGGATTTAACCTTGGGGATTAAAATAATACATGTGGCATTAATTTGTTTGAGCAATCTACCATGGGTGAAAAATCCTGGTACAGCATCAAAGACAGAGGGCCCCACTAAATCCCATGACTCCTTGAAAAACTTTGCTGCAAAACCATCAGGACCTGGGGCTTTTGAATCACCAATTGAAAACAAAGCTTTCTGAATATCGTCGGCAGAGATCGGAAGACATAAACCCTCCCGAAGAGATAAAGGAATAGAGTGCAATACAAAGGGACGAAGCCTATCCTTCAAATCCGGCAAATGTCTGCACCCCGATCCCAATAGGCGTGTGAAATGGTCAAGGATTAAATGCTGGACCTCGCATTTGCTCTGGGTATAAGAACCATCTTCCTGAATTAAAGAAAGGATGCGGTTACGATTATAATTGCTAGCAACTGCCCAGAAGAAAAATTTAGTGCATTGATTACCATCTTTTAACCAGTTCCGTTTGGCTTATTGCTGAAGGAATTCTAGCTCCCGAGCAATAGCCCTAGCATAAGCAGCCTTGCAATGTCTCTCCTCGCCAGCATCAGAAGGCCTATTTTGAACATCCTCCAAACGACACCGGGACCGCGCTACTTCCTCATGGACATTACCCATCAAGAAATTGAGCTATTTTAGGCGCTTTTTAGTGAGAGTTAATCTAGTAGCTAGCTGGAACATAGGGACTCCCTTAACATTTACATTCCACGCCTCACTCACAATCTACCGAAACTGGGAGTGAGAGGTAAGGAAGTTATTAAATCCGAACATGTCTTTTCTATAATCTGGCTCTTCCAGCAAACAGAGAATACCAGGAGAGTGATCAGAAAGTCTGGGAGGGAGAAAATATGCTTTGCAAGCACCAAATTGCACTAACCAGTCTCCATTTACGACAATCCGGTCAAGCTTCCTGTAAATGCGAATAGAAGAATCCCTCCCATCGTTCCACGTATAGAAGCAGAAACCGTCATTTTATTATTATTGTTGTTGTTGTTATTATTATTATTATTATTATTATTATTATTATAACAATGATAGCGTAAGAAGCAGAAGGAAAGTAGGGGGAAGAGAGGGGGCTCAAGTGAGGGTTTTGCAGAGAGAAAGAGGAGAGCTACACCGGGGGAGGCGACGCACGGCGGTTAGCGGTGGCCGGTGACTACCGTGCAGCGGCGACGAGCAGCGGCAGTAGCCGAGGGAGGCCGGGCGAGGAGAGGAACTGCGCGAAGGAAAAGAGGAGAAAATGGAGGCTTTTAGGTTCGATTTCGGTTTCGAGCTAGTTGGGAAAGTTACAGATCGGGTCAAAGCAAATGCACTCATACTCTCCTTTTTCTTTTTCATGCACTTTTATTCCGTTCCCTTCGGGTACATCGTTTCGATACCTGAACAAATTTATATATTGTGTTGTCCATAACCTAAACATGATATTTGGGGTATCAAGTTTAGAGTAGTATATCGCAATTTGAAAACCCTTTCTCCCACACGGGTACTGTTCACCCACACCCAAGCCCCTTCTTACCCACGAATATTTGGGGCTTTTGCTTAATTTGGGACTAAAATATCATTACCCATGTCTAGTATAAGTTATTTTATCGATTGGATATCCGATTGGATGATTTTAGGTGAAAACTCGTTCGTCAGAACCCTAAAGTGCGTCCGAACCATGTTTGATCAATTATATTGGGTTTAATATATGAATTGACCTTAGATAATGGTTACCCATGATATGGGCAAGTGATTGTGTGAATTTTATGCATGAATTTGTAGTTTAGACCTATTTCCGGACAAGGGACCCTAAACCCACTGCCTTGAGTAATTAACTTATTAAATTGGGATTTCTAGATAAATTGGCCCTAGGATGACATTACCCACGCGATGAATAAGTTAATTTATTGACTGGGTATCCGAATTTGTGATTTTGTGTGGAATTTCGTTTGAGGAGACCCTAACCCGTGCCCGGACCCCGCTAACAGATTATATTAGGTTTTGAGGTATCGACAAACTCAGGATAATAATTGCCCATGCCTTAAATTTGATAATGTACCCATTAGATGTCCAAAATTTTGAGGATTAACTGTTAAACGCAATCAAACACTGTTCATGCGAGTACTATTCATTCGAGGACATTGGGCAATGATTTGCATAATTTCCCATATTTAATTGCTGATTAAGTGATATGTATCTATATAAGTTCGATTATAAAATTTGGAAGCTTCAGCATGTACGATTGCAAATGAAATTTGTATTCGAAAGCCCTTCAATCAATCTACTTTTCAAAGGTAAGAATTTTTTGATTATTTCAATCATATGACGAATTATGTACGTATTATGAACACAATGATTCGAAAGCTCCAAAAATCATATTATGAATCGTTTACAAAAGAATTAACAATCGAAAGTTTTAAGAATTATGTCTGGCATAATAAAAAGGGATTTCTTAATCCTTCTAAGCTTCAAGAAATATTATACATGAACTATGAACACGTGAGGTTTTAAGCTCACGAAGGATACGAAAATAAACTTATAAAAAGAAAATCTGATAATGGAGAGAATTCTATAATTAAGTGATGGACTTTGGACTTCTGAACTATTCTACAGAATAATGATCAGTTTGATTTATGAAATGTTCTCCAACAGAGTAAGAACAAAGATATTTGTTTTGGCGCTTAAGAACAGAATTTCTAATAGAATAAGGAACTATGAACTTAGACCTAGGATTATAGATAACAAATTTTGACATGCCACAAATATTGCAGTGAAAACTCTAAGATTACTCCAGTCGTGTATCCTAGCCGTGGTCATAATGGGTAAAATTCCTTAGTATGTTTTAGTATGTTATAACGGATGGTCGTTGCCTGTTCTGGAACCGCTTGGGGCTGGGCCGAAGTGGTTGATTGGCCCCGTTTATAAAGATAATATGTAAACGGCCCCCCTCTGGGTTGAGAATAGGAGGACTCTAGCCTTGGATTTTGTGGAGTTAACACAATTCAGGCTACAACCGACCGCTCCTTTGTCAGTAAAGCCTACTGACCTTGGTCCCACAATGAAATAAGTCTTCAGCAATGAATTGTTAATTAAGAAAATGATAAGGAAACGAATCAAAAAAATATGAAACGAATCATAAAAATATTTTTCATAAACTATGATCTATAGTCTCATATGCATCCTTTATCATGCTCCTATCTCCTTGTCCCCTTTTGTTTATATTATACCTTATTTTTATTTATATTGTGCTTATTGAGCTTTTAGCTCATTCTTGTTACTTTCTTGCCTCCAAATTAGCACAGACTTATACCCAATCGGATAGGGTGAAGGATTAGAAGTCAGAGAGGCTCGAAGTATTATATGTTAGCTTGAAGACTCAATTTTGTGATTTTTATCCCCTTTTTGGAGCCTTTTGTATTATTTTGATGATCATATTTAATGACAATGATGATATTATATATGTAGTTACCTTCTACCGTATTTGATGGTTTTAGTTGCTTCCACAAGTTTATTGGTTTAATTATGTACCTAGTGGCATCTTGTCTAAACCGACGTCATGCTAGAATTATGACGTCAGTGCCACGTATTAATTGTGGCAGATTTTAGATCCTATGTGGTTATTGTGGTTGTCATGATGTTGGAGTTTGTACTGGTTGGATTCTCTGGTTGCGTTAGAGCTGTTTTGTTGGATTATATATTGTTTAGAATATTTAACAAGTTTTGTATTTTTGGCCAACTTCCATATTACAGAGGAAATTCTACCGGATTTTCAGCAGAAAATATAGGATATCTCAGGCACCCTACCCCAATCTTTGGCCAAAGGCCAGGTCATATCAACATGAATATAAAAGAACTAATTCTTCCAATTTTTCAGGGAATCATATATAGCACTGCTGATTCGGAGCCTTCATGGGGATAGGGACACCCACTCTCTGCCTTGGACGAACTGAAATATTACTCTAACTGCTTCCACCGTCAATAGCTTTGAATCCTAGTAGAGAAAGACGTAAGGGGAACACAAGTAACGCACAGCATTGGTGTGAAATCATGATATGGGAATCTGAAGAGTGGTCAATATACCCATCAGCTCATCAGAAACTGGGAGGCATAACCCACTCCTCAACTGGGCCTCATATATGGTGACGCAGCCCTCAAGAGGGGAGCATGCTGTGAGGACCCAAAATCGAAAACGTAATAATTAGATGTAATTAAGGTGATTAATATCAGTAAGAGGCTATGCATATAGTGAAAAAGTGGTAGTTAAAAGTAAAAAGTTAAAAAATGCCCAAATTCAGCAAGCAGTCGAGTGGCGCTCGAGCCCTCCTATCGGGCAAAAAAACCAGTGGCGTTCACGAATCCCTCCGCCCGCTGGCCGCTCAAGCCCTCCTATTGGACGAAAAAACCAGTGGCGTTTCCAAATCCCTGCCGCTCGCTGGCTGCTCGAGCGGCTGGGTGCCGAAAGCCGAGCGCCTGCTGGCCGCTCGAGCTCCGCTCGAGCGGCAGGCGCTGTATAAAAACACGATCAAACTTTGCTCCTCTCATTTTTGCACGATTTTAGGGTTTTAGAGAGAGAGAGAGCACCGATCTTAGAGAAAGAAGAAGGGAGAACGAGGCCAGGGAGCCCGAATCCATCCGTGAGCCAATTATAAAGGTGAAAGCCCGCGACAAGGCAAGTGTACCTCGGACATTATTTTTCATTTTTACCGTTTATTTTGCTTTAAAGTGAACGAAAATGATGTTGATGCATGTTTATAGTATATGAAGCATGTTTTCCTTCGATTAATCGGTTAGATTTCATGTTTGTTCATGTTTATGGAAGTATTTGGCTCCGATTTCATGCATGAGCATGTGTTATGTGTTTATTTTGACATTGGAAGAACATGGCCAAACCCTAACTCGAAATTTTGGAGATTTATGGTTTAAATGCATGATCGAGTATATATATTTGGAATTATGGCTTTGATTTTATGAAATAAGACTTGTTTAGAGACCGATTTGTGTCCGAAAGTTTTGGCGAAACACTAAGTACGAAAATGAAAGGGTTTTAATGATATTTAACCATAGCTCCAGTTATATGAAAGTTAGTTGACATCAAATTGAAGCTTCCAGTATAATTTGTTTTCAAAAATATGTACCGACCTGTACTGAGAAAATTTCCATGTATGTTTCAAGTTAGCTGAAAGTGCATTGAGAAAAGCTGATTTCAAAAAGGGGTTTTCGATAAAGAGATGTTTCCGTTACAGTTATTTTAGGACCCGGGACTGACTACAGTCCGGATAGGTTCTCCGGCATGCCTTAGGACTTTCTGGTGGTAATCGAGGATAACTCTTCCATGGAGTTATTTGTGGTCCTCCCTGCCCTTGGGACATTACGGTCAGGAGGAAATTTCTGTTGGCACACTGTTCTGATCCCTCGAGATGGGATACTTCTGTTTCTGGCCTTGGATTGTGTGGAGTGAACATAATCTATCCTCGATCACTCACCCCCTCTGCTAGTAGGGTACGCTAGCAAGATATGTACTGTTCTGTTATGTTAACTGCTTCCTGATTTCTGATTACTGATTCCCATTATTGGCTACTGTACTGATTTCCGTTACTGTTTACCGTACTAATTACAGTTTACTGTTACTGATTTCTGACTACCGATTTCTGTTTACCGAGTGCTGATTACCGATCTCAGTGGATAAATTATGTTTACTGATTTCTGATTTCTAATTTATGAAGTATATCATTGTCAAAGTATGATTTTTCTGCTTCCTGAATTACTTTCTGTCTGAACCGTTCTATTCTGTACCGTTACATGACTGTTCTGCATCATGGTTTTACTGCTCATGTGCATGTACCTTGCTGGGCCTCGGCTCACTGTTTTAGTGTTTTTCCCCCTTCAGATGAGATAGTAGAGCTTTTACCTGACGAAAAGGAGTAATCAAAGAAAGAAGATTCTTGAAGACTTTTGAGGACCATAGCACATTGGAGCTATTTTGGAGGAGCCTGTTGACGTAAAGGCCTAACTGCATATGATTTTTGTATACTGATCTTGTGATTATTGATGTCTTAGAACATGTTGATTTTTGTATAGAAAGCTCCTGATGTGTATGATAGTAGAAGAGAAAATGCTATGCTTCTGCAGGTTCTTAGTTTACTTCCTCTATATACTATGAATTTACTGTGCAGGTCCTAAATGGCATCTCGTTATTAAACTATTAGAAGTAGTAAATGTCTTTATGGATTTGTGCCATAGATGGCACATATGATCCTGTGAATATTTGTTGTAGGAATTGTGAATGATGGATAGTTGTGTGCTTGTTATGGATGATTATACAGGGTTGTATTTTTGGGTTTTCATCCTATTATAAAGGAGATTCTTGCGAAATTTCTGCAAGAGTCTTGCCTTATGTTTTAGACAGTTAATTGGTATTTCTGTTTGACGGAAGCTTTTGAGGACAAAAAAAAATCCGTTCCGTCACACACCCCCTGTCTCCCTCACCGAGCATCCTGAAGATGATCGACTTAGGAATGTTGTACTCGACATACAGCTCTCTCACCTCACTGGCATTAATCATTGAGGCAATTTGGGTTATAGAAGGTTTCAGATTGAAATGGAGGCGAGAAGGTTTCAGAACACTTAGAAAATTCTCAGAAAGGAAAGCATGGAAAGTTTGAAACAAAATGGACGGACCATTTAAAGGAATGTGAACACCGAAGAAAGGGAACCGTCTAAAAAACGTACATCCATCATTGCTGACACATGTTGTTTCCTAAATAGGTACAGTCGAATCAGATCCTCTGGCGCATTAATTACCGGGATCGCAAATTTACTGCATGCAAACACGTGGAAAACTTTTCAACTGATAGTCCAGTCGCATGATGGCACATCATTTCAACTCCCACGAGTTCTCTGGATTTTGGCCCAACTTCCCCTTCAGCAGTTCTTCGGAATTTGGCCCAAGCAGTCAACAAATCCGGTCAACACCTTCAGCCATTTCTCTGAATTTTGGTCTAGACGGTTAACAAACCTAGTCAACGCTTTCGTAGTCAGTTCTCCAAATTTTGGCTTAGACAGTCAACTAATCTAGTCAACGTTGTCTTCAGCCGATTCTTCAAACTTTGGGTTGGACAGTCAATGAATCCAGTCAATGAATCTCTAAGCCGGTCCTCCAGATCAAGACTTTACGGTCACCAACTACGCACAACACAATCAACAGACCAAGAGTCTCCACCGATTTTCACCCGGCCACTTGCAACCCATCATAAACAGACTAGAGGTCGGAGTCCCAGACCACCAGCATGGGGGGCTAGTGATGGGTACGTTAGTAATGAGCTGGCCTAAGAAGGAGGAACAACCTAGATTCATAACAGCCCATTTGTGTCGGGACGGTCAACGCTCATCGTTAACTAGATGTAAGACTAAGTGAGCCAGGAAAAGCTCAAGAATAGGACGAATGACTTACTCTTGAGACGGTCAACACTTTTATTTACCGAAAGCAGGACCAATTAACCACCTGAAAGCCAGACCTCAAAGTGGGCCAAGTCCAATTTAGCCTACACGATTGTCTTCAACCAAAAACGGTTTCCTCCCCTAATTTTGAGCTCTTCATAGAAGGCAATCTCAATTGCAACGGTCATCAACAAATTCAACACGCATTCTTGAAAAAAGCCCCAGAATCCTCCACCTGTCTACAATAAGCCCTAACGGTTATAGAATGCAGAAGGAAAACAATCAAGGCAACGACCGTTACTACCATAAAGGCCCCACGCCAGAAAAGACAGCAATCACAATAAAACGTGGGAATTAAACCTTTCTGCACAATGAAGGCCACCTAGCCCAGCAATTATAAAAGGCTATGGAATCCTCACTCCAAAGCACGCTCTCATTCACCCACAAAAAACTCACACGCTTTCAGAATACGAATGCTCTCTCTCTTTGCCACTACGTTCCCAACGAGCCTAGTGTTTAGGGCCAATGCTCATTACGAGCCACTAAAGCCTCTCTAAATGAGAGCACTCTTCCATCACAAATACTTTCTACATTCACCTCGCATCCTTTATTTTTGCCTTCTTAATTCAAAGGCTGTTTGCTGACTTGAGCGTCGGAGTATTTTCGGCGTGACAACTTTCCGCCGTCACCTGACCTCTTGTTCGTAATTGTGGTATGCAAGATCCAGATTAAGTGGATAGAGCCGAAATCAGACGATTAATTTGACCCGAATTTGTTCAAAATGTTGATCCATGACGCATCATTTAGCATATCAAATTATAGATATTAATTAAATAATTGGATGATAAAATCACTGTATTTGTATCAATGTATTAATATAATGAAAGATATTTAAATTCTTTAAAAATTAAAAGATTGACAAATTATGAAGAAATAAAAAAAAAAGTACCTACAAATATAAATTCGAATAAAGGTCAAAAGGTTTTCATAATTATTTGTAGACTTTCAATATTTGTTCATTATGTTACATATTTCCAATTGTTTACTATCAATAATGACAAATATTTATCATGCAAATAGCTGAACCGTTTGATCAATCCAACAGTAATATAGCTATCAAACTTTTTTATAGAAACTGAAATTAATTTTAATGTGCATAGTTCTTTTGTTTATAGTCTACTTTAAGATAATCATGAGATTATAATGTCCACTAGTTATCATCATCTTCATTTAAATATTGATAAATTTTGTAAAAATAATAGTACTAATAGTATCATATATCACTTACAAAGCCTAATAATGTTATAACTTCTAACTTAGATAACCCTATAACAATATTTCCAACAATATTTCTAAAAATAATAATGAGATGCTAAGGGTGATGAAGAAGTTGTCTAATACGTGACAATTTATACTTCTTATCCTATAAGTTAAGCTGATTTTAGTCCAATGGTCAAATAATTTTTAAACATTAATATTATAAATGTACACGATTATTTTGATAATTTTTTTAACATTCTAATATTTGACCATAAGAATAAGCAATTTTCAAAAAGTCTAATATTCGATTGTAAAATAAGTGCAATTTATGCCTAAACAGGATTATTCTCTCTTAATAAATAGCTGCTTCAAAGTCGATGAATCAAAAACTAATTTTTGACCGTAAAATGTATAAAATATAAAACAACTTAAATAAAAAGATAGAATTGTGTATAAAAAAATATCATCTTAGAAGGTAACAAAATATTTTCATCCTCGTACTTGTTTATTTTCATAAATCTCCGTGAATCATTTACAACTAAATTAGAACCTAATAGCTAGTCACATCTTAAGACATATGAAAATTGGTCCAAAATATTTGTACCTCATATTATTAAATAGTTTAAAGAATTGTAAAATTTTTAATTATCATATAGAAAAGCTTGGAAAGAGAAACAAAAACCAATTGTCTCGGTTTGCAAGCTATCGTATGCATGAAAACCTTGTTTGATTTATGCTCTGCAAATTTCTAACTCCAGCAAAATTGCGCCTTTATGCATAGAAGAAGCAATTGATGGTAATAAGATAGATAGTAACCATAAAATTTTTCACTGTTTATTTTTTAAAAACCTTGTACCAATGGGTTTTATTTATATCGACCACTTATACAAATTAATGACACCTTTTTATGTAGAAATTACTAAACAACACTACTCATAGCTGATGGTATTAATAGAAACAGACATATTTATCCACTTGCTTAATAGTTATTGAGTATGAAAATAACTATAATTGGGGGTAGTTTTTGAATTGTATTCAGAAGTTCGCAAATTGCAAACCAACGTCAATAGAAAAAAGGATTAGTTTATAATTTGTACAAATAAGATTCAGATAGTAATTGCATATAAAAAGTAATACAAATATGTCCACCCTATTGCTCCTTCAATGAGCGATCAATGTCGAGGATAGCACATGGATTTAACTCATTTTCTAGATTTGGTTACTACTACAACTGTATTTTTCCAATCCATATATCAATAGCCCCAAGCACCAAAAAAATATATATATATATTATTTTGACATTTTCTACCCAAAAATTTTTGTTAGGATTATCTATATAATTCCCATATTTGTCAATGATGGGTGATTTTTTTTTTTTTATCCAAACTCTTCAAATTATTCTTAGTAGAGCATATATCATCATAAAATAAGTCACATTTTATCATAGATCATTATAAAACTAAATCTAAAAAAAAAAAAATCAAATGTAGAGAAAGAATAAGAAATTAATGAGCAAGATAATAAAGAAAAATTACCAACTCCATCAGCTATGTCATGGCGTCAATGTGAAGTCTCAGATCCTAAGCAAACTCAAATAAATATAAAATGTAAATCATAATAAAAGGAGACTATAAAATCTAGACCATAAAAAGATAGGGGACAACTAAAATGTGGCACATAATTTTATAATATATTTTTTTAATATTAAATTTCTCTTTTTTTAAAAAAATGAACGATGTATTTTTAATTTATATATAATATATATTTTTTAAATTAATTGATAGATTTATACTTAAAAATAGATTAATGACTCTTGGACACTCATATTGATGGGTACACCAAAAATGGGCTGGCCCAAGGAGAAGTCAACGGAAGCCCAGGAAGGCCCGTCAACGTTCCTGACGGCCCACTAAGGAGATAGGCCCAGAAATCTGAAAGGCCGAAGGACGGTCAACGTTGGCGTTGACCGTCCCGACGGCCAACTAGCCCAAAACGGTCAACTCGGCGTTAACCGGTTTGTTGGGCCTCCAGAGGCTTTGCAACAGTGATGGGCCTGTTCCATTATGGCCCACGGCCCATCAGATGGTCGCCCGCCGCTCTCCACGAGGGCGGCCGTCACCCTGACGGTCAACTCAGACGTTGACCGTCCACTTCTTACGTACTGGGCCCAAAATTGGCCCTTCTACAGGAATGGGCCTGACTCACTTCAGGCCCATAGTCCAAATGAAGGCTACCAATGCGCACGCTCAGCCCAGCCCGAGAGTTCTAGGGCACAGACCCACGACGGAGAAGGGCAACGGGAACCTGCAACGCATTTAATGCGGTTGCCGGAGACACGCAATAGAGGCGGAAAGGCTAGCCACCAGGGGCATGGCTGGCACGCCACCAACGCCACCTGCTTCCATCTGCAGGTGGCCACCCACTCCCCGCAGAGGGAGGAGCCAAGCATGACAAACGGCACCCAGAAACGTGCCGATCACGGCAACTGGGCAGCCGGCGTGACCAGCAGTCCACGACAGTAACCAGCGGTGCAGTGACCCAAACAACGACCACCTTGGTGCCCAAGGATCCAGCATGGTGAGGTGTATAAGAATCCTCGCGCCCCACAGAGAAAGGGGAGCTTTTCTGAGATCTTCCCAAGCATCTTACACTCTTCACTTCTCTTTCAAGAACTAAAAAGACAAACTGCATTGATCTGCTTCCCTTTGAGTAATCTCCCAGAACTGCACGAACTCTGGTTCCCAGCAGCCGAAGTTCTCAGGCACGGTCGAGCTTCAAGGCAACGAACGGGTTGATACGCGCGTTCTCTGCCTTCCCACCATCCAGATACGAGGGAGGACCTGCTCCTTACTGACATCTGGAACTAAACACTCTTCACTCTTCTCTCTTCTCTCATTGCTCTTTCTATCTTTCAGTTCCTTCCATTGAAGGCTGTTTACTGACTTGAGCGTCGGAGTGTTTTCGGTGGGATTAATTCCCGCCGTGAACGCTGACCTCTTGTTTGCTTTAGTGGTGTGCAGGGTTCGCACTCGGTGAACGAAGCCGGATCAGCTCATCCACGAATCCGAATTCGTTCGAAGTCGGATCCAGGTACGCATCATTGGCGCCGTCTGTGGGAAGCGCTTACAAAAAGCCTACCACAAAAACCCGCACTAACTCTCTCTCTGTCACCTCCTGCTTCTACAATGGTGAACACGAGAGCACAGGCTAGCGACCCAGCTAGAGAAATCGTCAACCCCGACCAGGACCATGCTGCTAATGTCCTGGTCAACAGGGCCACAGGTGGGAGTCCGCCACCTTATTTTCAACAACTGGTGGAGTAGATGCAGGCTAACAATCGCCGCTCCAATCGCCTCTGTGCACGAGGGAGCAACAACTGCCGGTGGCTCCACCAGCCGTCATCCCGCTCCCGCCACCCCGAAAAGGTGGCCGAAGGAAGAAGAAGCCGGCCAAGAGGCCTGCGAAAGCCGGGAATGATCCGGCTCCGGCGTCCTCCCACGCTCCTGGCCAGAACAGGCCAACGGAGCGCTCCGGGTGTACGTCTCCTACAGAGAGCCCAGAAAGGAGAAATCCTCGATATTCTCGGGCAAAGGACCATCACGCAGTCCAGGAGCGAGCCTCCGGGACTGCCAGATCCACTGGTGGCAGGCGACCGATCGACCCAACCCGCCGAACCCGCAAGACGGAGTTGAGGAATTTCCTCAACTCCAAGAGATCAGCCAACGCCACTCGTGCTGACCCACGAGTGGATCAAATCTGGAACCGCGTATTCCAGAACGACGAAGGCACCATCGACTTGGACAGGTCGCCTTTCACTGCAAAAATCTTAAGCCGTCATCTACCGTCCAAGTTTAAAATGCCGTCCCTTGACTTATACGATGGGGGCAGTGATCCGGTTGACCACCTGGATCACTTCCGCACCCATCTAAGTCTACAAGGGCTAGAGGACTCGACAATGTGCCGTTGCTTTCCACTCACCACGAAGGGAGATGCCGAATCCGGGTTTCACCATCTCCTTCAGCACGATCAAGACTTAGTGAACTCACGGACCTCTTCCTGGCCCAGTATGCATCAAGCCGGCGGGAAGAGAAACAGCCGTGGCACCTCTCCCACATAAAACAGAAACCGGGAGAGAACCCACGGCGCTTCCTGGATCGCTTCGTGGCTGAAGCCAGGAGGATTCCCAGGATCACTGAGGAGATGAAGTTGGGCAGCTTCATCTCAGCGCTGACTTACGGTGACTTTTTCAAGCACCTTGCCCACAAAAATCCTCAGACTTTCCGCGAGGCGGAATCCATCACCAGGGCCTACGCAGCAGCGGAGGAGGCCAACGAGGCAAAGCGTCCTGAGAGGGCGGACCAGCCTCGGCCGTTCCCTGGTGATGGGAAAAGAAAATACAGTGGCGGGGAACACTCCCGCCAGAAACAACGACGGACTGGGCTCCCAGAACGCAGAGACTACGGGCCCACCACCTTCACGCCCTTGACAGACACACGCTCCAATGTTCTAATGCAGATCCGCGGAGAAAAATTTTTGAAGTGGCCAAAGACGCTGAAGAAGGACTCCGGAAATCAGTCTAAGTACTGTGACTTCCACCGCTCTGCCGGCCATTCAACTGAAGACTGTAAAGCGCTGCAGAAGGAAATTGAGGACTTGATCCACAGAGGACACCTCACCCGGTTTGTCAAGGGGCCTGGACAGAACTCAGGAGCGGCCAACGAAGAAGGGCAGGAGCGAACGCCTCCCCGAAACAGGATTGCGGCGGGGGTGGTCAACATGATCAACGCCCGACCTGCTAGGGGCCCAGATGACAACAAGGGGCAGCAGGCTGGGAGGAAGAAGCAACGCACAGAAGACAACATCATTAGCTTTAGTGATTGTGACTCAAACCATGTAATCTCCCCCAATGTTGACCCCCTTGTAATCTCGGCACTCGTTTCAGATGGTACATCGGACTACCAGCTGAAGCGAGTCTTTATCGATAATGGAAGCTCTAAAGATTTGCTTTACTTGGACGCGTTCTTTAGACTAGGCCTAAGAAAGAATCAACTAAAACCTGATGAGGGACCTTTATACGGCCTTGACAATGAACCGGTGCCCGTTCAAGGGACAATCCAACTGGAGGTCACCCTGGGCACTTACCCAAAAACAGCAAGTCGCATGCTAACCTTCCTAGTGGTTGACCTACCCTCTGTTTACAACGCCATACTGGGCAGGCCGTGCCTGACAGCGTTTGGGGCAATCACGTCAATTCCACATCTAAAAATGAAATTCCCAACGCCCTACGGCGTCGGAGAAGTCCTGGGAGATCAGGTCACTGGGCGGACCTGCTACATAGCCCAGATTGCCCCTGGCGGCAGAACTGACATGGCGGGAGAACTCGATCACCGAGACGAGACCACCTTGCAACAAGCGCAGCCCGGTGAAGCCACGGATCTGGTCCCACTGGACCCGGGGGAACCGGACAAGTGCGTCCAGATCGGCGGCTCGCTCACCAGGCCACTGCGCGACGAACTGATCGCGTCTTTACGAAGAAACGCAGACCTTTTTGCCTGGACTCCCGCGGACATGCCTGGGATTTCAGCTGAAGTGATGGTCCACAAACTGGGCCTTGATCCAGACCGCAAGCCGGTCAGGCAGAAACGGAGGAACCACTCCGTCGAAAAACTAATCGCCATCCGAGAGGTGGTGAAGAAGTTCTTGGGCCGACGCAGCTTCATTAGGGGCGTCCCAGTACTCTTGACCGCTCTCAAACGTCGTCCTGGTTTAAAAGAGCAACAGAAAATGGCGAATGTGCGTCGATTTTACCGACGTCAACAAGGCTTGTCCAAAAGACAGCTTTCCCTTGCCACGGATTGACCTGTTGGTTGACTCCACGGCGGGGCACGAGCTGCTAAGCTTCATGGACGCTTATTCAGGCTACAACCAAATCAGAATGAGTCCAGAAGACGAGGAGCATACCTCGTTCATGACGGACCAGGGCACCTATTGCTATAGGGTCATGCCCTTCGGGTTAAAGAACGCTGGAGCCACTTATCAGCGCCTAGTGAACAAGATGTTCGAAAAGCAAATCGGTCGCAACATGGAGGTCTACGTCGACGACATGCTCGTCAAGAGCAGAGTCACGGGCGACCACGTACGTGACCTGGAGGAGTCATTTGGGGTGCTCCGCCAGCATCAAATGAAGTTAAATCCGGCCAAGTGTGTTTTCGGCGTAACCTCAGGGAAGTTCTTGGGTTTCATCGTCTCTCAGCGAGGGATCGACGCAAACCCAGAAAAGATTAAGGCCCTGGCTGACATGGCACCCCCGAGAAACGTAAAAGACGTCCAGCGATTGACTGGGCGGCTGGCTGCTTGTCCCGCTTCCTCGCGAAGTCTGGGGACAAGTACCAGCCCTTCTTTAAAGCCTTGAGAGGAACAAAGTCTAACGGATTCCAATGGACGGTTGACTGCCAGACCGCCTTCGATGAGTTGAAGCGGTATCTGGCCAGCCCACCGTTGTTGGCGTCGCCCAAAGACGGAGAGGAGTCAGACCTTTACTTAGCGTGACGGAGGCATCCTCGCCTCCGTCCTCGTGCGCCAGGGAGTGCGATGTCCAACAACCGGGGTCTACTACGTGAGCAAAACACCGACCGGCCCGAAACTCGCTACCACCCTTATTTGAAAAATGGCGCTGCCCTTATCTTCGGGCAGTGCGAAATTAAGGCCATATTTTCAGGCGCATCGCATAGTGGTCCTTACGGACCAGCCACTAAAAGGCATACTCCAAAAGCCCGACGTTTCGGGCCGATTGGTAAAATGGGCGATTGAATTGGGCGAGTTCGACATCGAGTTCGACCCCGGACCCGCCATAAAGCGCAGAGCTCTCGCTGACTTCATCGTCGAGACCACGACCCCAATCCAAGAAGAACAGCCCAGCGAAAACGAAGAACAGCCGGGTGGGGCCCCAGAATGGGCGCTCCACGTGGACGGATCGTCCACGGACAGTGGCAATGGGGCAGGAGTGGTCCTGACGACCCCCGATGGACACGAGATCAAGTACTCCCTAAAACTTGATTTCCCAGCAACCAACAACGTCGCTGAGTACGAGGCCCTACTAGCTGACTTGCGATTGGCAAAGGAGTGCTCTGTCAAGAGGTTGGCAGTCCACAGCAACTCCGAGTTAATCGTTAACCAGGTCAATGGGGGCTTCGAGGCAAACAACCCTTCCTTGGCCAGGTACCTGGCAAAGGCAAAGGAAGCTATCCAGGGCTTCGACAAGCTGACCCTGGTTCACGTTCCTCGAACAGAAAATTGGAAGGCGAGACGGTGGCTGGGCTGCAAAATTGCCCGACCTGAGCAAAAGATTCGAGGACATGCGGGAGGTCCTGAACACTCCTAGCATAGAGAAACAGGAGGCCATGCAGATTTCGGAGACGGAAAACTGGATGACTCCTTACCTTAGATACCTGGCCGACGGATCACTTCCGGAGGACGCTGAAAAGGCCAAGCAGATTAAAAAGACAGCCGGCTGGTACACGGTAGTTGATGGGCGGCTATATCGCCGTGGATACTCAACTCCGTATCTCCGCTGTCTATCCCCCGAGGAGGCAGACTACGCGCTGGGCGAAGTTCACCTTGGGTGCATGGGTCGCACGTAGGCGGGAAAACCCCGCCTTCAAAGTCATGCGGCGGGGCTACTCACGGCCCTCAATGAAAAAGGACGCGCTTGAGTTTGTAAGAAATGTGAAAGCTGCCAGCTTCATGGCAACCTCCACCACCGGCCATCCGCGGACCTGAAGTCCCTTCAGGCCCCGTGGCCCTTCGCGCAATGGGGGCTTGACATTCTCGGCCCATTTCCCGTTACCACGGGACAAAGGAAATTCGTCGTAGCGGGCATCGATTACTTCACTAAATGGGTGGAGGCTGCCCCGCTCGCAAAAATCACAGAACACAATGCTCTTGAATTCCTTCGCCAGGGCATTGTCTGCAGATACGGCGTCCCTGAGGTCGTGGTGACCGACAACGGGACCCAGTTTTCGGGGAAACGCTTCACCAAGTATTGTACCAGCCTTGGAATCAAGCTGGTCCACACTTCGGTAGCATACCCCCAGGCCAACGGGCAGGTGGAGGTCACAAACCGTACGCTGCTCCACGGGTTAAAAACTAGATTGGAGGACGCCGGGGGCTCCTGGGCTGACGAGCTCCCAGCCGTCCTCTGGTCTTATCGCACAACCCCGAAAGAATCAACACGCGAGACACCCTTCAGCCTCTGTTACGGGACTGAAGCGGTAATCCCGGTCGAAATCGGGCTCCCAAGTCTCAGGGTGGAGTCCTTCGACCCACAGACAAACTCCCAGAGAATCAGGGAGCACTTGGACTTGTTAGAGGAAGCCCGTGACGCAGCTAGAGTACGGACAGCAGCATACCAACACCGAGTTGCCCGGTACTACAATAAGAAAGTGAAGGCCCGACAGTTCAACGTCGGGGACTTGGTCCTGCGAAGCATCGAGGCCACAGGCAAGCTGGCCGGCCGGAACAAGCTCTCTCCCAACTGGGAGGGACCTTTTCTTGTCTCCGCTGTCCTGCGCAATGGGGCGTACAAGCTCCGGAACCAGGACGGGAAGTTGGTCCCGCGAACGTGGAACGCAACCCACCTGAAGCGCTACTTCCAATAGGGAACCCAGGTACGCCCTAACTCAATCCTGTGCATTCATTCGTATGCTTGTTTTTTACTTCGGAAAAATAAGAGTTTACTTAGCATGTAGAATGTTAGGGCCTATGAATTGTGTTTGCCTTGCAGGTATCCGTCCGACCTAGACTGCCCCTAAGTCGGGAGGGTCTTCACCCTCTCGTTAAACCCTAGTCATCTAGGTGGCCCAAAAAGTGGTCTCAAAACCACTCGTCATCCAGTGGCCCATAGCGGTCTTAAACCCTAGTCATCTAGGTGGCCCACGAGCGGTCTGAAACCCTGGTCATCCAGGTGGCCCATGAGCGGTCCGAAACCTCGGTCATCCGAGCGGCCCAATAGCGGTCGTACTAAACCTTGGTCATCCAAGTGGCCCATAGCGGTCTAAAAACCTTAGGGGGCAAGAATGGCACACGCGACGACCTCTTTTCGGGGAGCGAACGCTACGTCAACGACGGTCGAAGGAGAAGCATTTCTTCTCAACATTGGCAGCCCAAGTCCTCAGAACGGGCGCCACCGAGGCTGGTTTTTGCAAACCGCCGCTCGGCTCGAGATCTACTCCTTAGCGGACAGCCAACCAAGTTGGCTACCCCACGCACCGACCTCCTTCATAAGGGGATGGCGTGACTAAATAATAAACGAAGCGTTCCTTCTCTAACACCACCGCCCAAGTTCCCGCTTGGGGCGGCATCGCGAGGTGGTTGATTCGACCACCGCCAAGCCTGAAGGCTGAGCTCCTCGAGCAACCGAGCAATGGGCGATTCTTTGGCAACCAACTTGGCCGCCCAAAACAGCAACTCACGCAAGCAATAAACACAAAGCGGTAAAAGGCAATGGACACTGAACTAAAAGATCATCCACTTTATTGCTCACGAAGTGTGGTGCAATTTACATACGGTCCAAGAAAACAAAAGAGAATACAAAAGACTACGAGGCCGGCGGACCACCCTGGATGTCTCGGGGCTCTCCCTGCAAATCTTCCTTGCGCAGCGCCGCGCGGTTCCTTGGATTTATAAGCTCCACAGGGAAGTCAGGAACAACCAACCGCGCGACGCGACGTCCAATATTGAGCCCCTCCAACAGCCGGGCGTGCAGTGCGCCCCCGACCTCGTGGAGGCTCATCCGAGTATCCAACTTGCACTCTACGGCGGCAACTCTATCCGAAAGGCGTTTGTTGTCCGTCTTAAGCCGATCTTCCTCTTCCTTTGATCGGGCGACCTCCGCCTTCAGTGCAGCGATCTCTGTCTCCAAGTCCACCACGACAGCCTCAAGAGCGGCGATGCTCGCGTAGCTCTCCTCCCGAGGCGGCCGGCCATGGCGTCTGCCGAGCTATCTCAGCCTCCCACTCCGCGATGATGCGATCGCGCTGTTCTATTTCCCGGGAGACGACTAAGGCCACTCTTCTTGGCTGCACAGGACCAGAGCAAGGCGTGAGCTTATAAACATAAGGAAAAAATACAAGGAAGCAGTTGCAGAGGTTATACCTCGTAGGTCTTCCAATGGGACCTCACAGGTCTGGACTCTAGGCCAGGACCAGCCGAAGGCGGAACCGGAGGTGTCGAGCCAGGAACATCCTCTCGCGCTGAACACGCCGCTGCCTCATCCAAGATACGATCCAAAGACTCATCATCCTCAACGGCAACGGCGGGCTCCTCCACTGCAGTCGCTGGAGTACTCGCGGCGGGTGTCTTCTTCCTGGCTGCCCTAGGGGCAGCTGCTGGAGGATCAGCCCTCGCCGGCGGCTCCGCGATATAAATCCGTGAGCCTTCAGGCGCGTCGCGAGCTGGCTCCTCAGAAGGTCCCACCAGATCAGCGCCAGGGGCCACCTTCGCTGCAGGTTGGGCCAGTACCACGCCTCCGGCCTCCATCGGCCAATCCTCGATGGATTTCTCCACCCGAGACATACTGCCAGATCCACCACAAATCCCGGCCGCCACGAGGTCAATCTGCGATGGGGACGATGAGGACGTGGAGACAGCCCTCTCGATGACTTCCTCAGAGGACCTCGAACGGATGATCACGCCCTTAGAGTCCTCGGGTCTTGGCATCATGATCGGAGGCCGCGGCTTTTGAACGGAGACTACCCCGATTAACTTTCTTGGACTCTATCCGGGAAACCAAGAAGTCCCTTCTAAATTCATCGGGATTCTTCTGTATGGCCACGGTCAGCCATGCATACGCGGCAGCCTCCGCCGCAGTCGGCGCGCCAAGGTACACCTCTGGGACCTTGCCCGGTCTTTGTGACCAGGGCATTCCTCTCCCACCTTCACAAAGAAGAACCGGTCTTTCCAGTTCTTCAGGGAGTTGTAAATAGCTTTACTTATCTTGATCCCCGCACGGGGGCTGAGTGAGATCCACTCTGCCCCCTGGGTCACCTTAAATATGACCTTAAGACCGGACATCCTAAACCTCTGTTTAAGCTTCCGGACAAAAATGCATAAAGTACAAATATACCTCACCGCGTTAGCATGAAGCTGTGCGATGGGAACCCCTAGGGCCACTACGATCGACTCCAGCTCCTCCGGAAAGGGCAGCCGGAGCCCGCTCCTCAGGTGGGCCTCGTAGACGGTGATGTAGCCTTTCGGTGGGTGAGGGGCTACTTCACCTGCTCCCGGAACCCTCCAGGCCATCTCCTTCGGAATATTAAACTCGACGCACAAGGCCTTAATATCACTCTCCCTCAAGACAGATGAGATTTCCGCAACGGAGGCCATAATCGGAAAAGGCTTTAGGGTTCTTCTTTTTTCGAAAGGCTCAGGTGGGAGACGAGAATAAGGAAGACGAAGGAGTCGTAACTGATTTGAAACGAAAAACGGAAGGAAGATTTGGGCGCCAAGCTTGCAAAGGACGCCGTCAGAATTGCCACGTGTCGCCTCCTCATTCGATCCAGCCAAACGACGGAACACCCGCGCGTAACCCCTCATTAATGGCTCCGTCGGAATTGCCACGTGTCGCCACCCCACTCGGCCCTGCCAAAGGACGGATCTCTAGCGTATTAATTACCCGGATCTCCTTCCAACCAAAGGGGACACGTGCCACTTTACGCCTGCAATCCGCCAAAAGTCGGGCAAATCACTCCCGAGATTGACCAAGGCGGTCAACAGTGCAGTGCTCGGAATTGACCGGGCGGTCGATAATGCAGTGCTCAAATTGACCGGGCGGTCAACAATTCGGAACTCGGGAATTGACCAGGCCGGCAACAGTGCGAAACTCCGGAATCGACCGGGGCCGGTCAACAATTACGAACTCCGGAATCGACCGGGGACGGTCAACAGTGGAACTCGGGAATCGACCGGACGGTCGACAATTACGGGAACTCGGAATCGACCGGGGCCGGTCAACAATGCAGGACTCGGAATCGACCGGAGACGGTCAACAATTTTGGGACTCGGGAATTGACCAGACGGTCAACAATTCCGGTCAAGCCTTCATCCACGCTCTTGTGAGTTTCATAGGATTCTCAAAGCAAGGAAGGCATCCCATCATGAACATCTTGGAGGTCGAAATCGACCACCGGCATGGGGGCTAGTGATGGGTACACAAAAATGGGTGGCCAAGGAGAAGTCAACGGAAGCCCGGGAAGGCCGTCAGCGTTCTGACGGCCCACTAAGGAGATAGGCCCGAAATGCGAAGGCCGAAGGATCGGTGGCGTTAGCGTTGACCGTCCCGACGGCCAACTAGCCCAAAACGGCAGTCAACTCGGCGTTAGGTTTGTTGGGCCTCCAGAGGCTTTACAAATGATGATGGGCTGTTCCATTATGGCCCACGGCCCATCAGATGGTCGCCCGCCGCTCTCCACGAGGGCGGCCGTCACCCTGACGGTCAACTCAGACGTTGACCGTCCACTTCTTACGTACTGGGCCCAAAATTGGCCCTTCTACAGGAATGGGCCTGACTCACTTGAGCCCATGTAGTCCAAATGAAGGCTACCAATGCGCACGCTCGGCCCGGCCCAAGAGTTCTAGAGGCACGGACCCACGGCGAGAGAAGGGCAGCGGAACTGCGCAACGCATTTAATGCGGTTGTCGGAGACACGCAATAGAGGCGGAAAGGCTAGCCACCGGGGGCATGGGCGGCACGCCACCAACGCCACCTGCTTCCATCTGCGGTGGCCACCCACTCCTCGCGAAAGGAGGAGCCAAGCATGACAAACGGCACCCGAGAAGCGTGCGATCACGGCAATCGGGCAGCCGGCGTGACCAGCGATCCCACGGCAGATAACCAGCGGTGCAGTGACCCAAACAACGACCACCTTGGTGCCCAAGGATCCAGCATGGTGAGGTGTATAAGAATCCTCGCGCCCCACAGAGAAAGGGGAGCTTTTCTGAGATCTTCCCAAGCATCTTACACTCTTCACTTCTCTTTCAAGAACTAAAAAGACAAACTGCATTGATCTGCTTCCCTTTGAGTAAACTCCCAGAACTGCACGAACTCTGGTTCCCAGCAGCCGAGTTCTCAGGCACGATCGAGCTTCAAGGCAACGAACGGGTTGTACGCGTTTCTCTGCGCTTCCCACCATCCGGATACGAGGAAGGACACGCTCGCTTGCGACATCCTGAACTAAACACTCTTCACTCTTCTCTCTTCTCTCATTGCTCTTTCTATCTTTCTTTCTTTCCATTTGAAGAGAGTTTTTTCTTGACTTAGCGTCGGAGTGTTTTCGGTGGGATTAATTCCCGCCGTGAACGCTGACCTCTTGTTTGCTTTAGTGGTGTGCAGGGTTCGCACTCGGTGAACGAAGCCGGATCAGCTCATCCACGAATCCGAATTCGTTCGAAGTCGGATCCAGGTACGCATCATATATATATATATATTAAAAAAAAATAGTGGACGCTAGGGCAAGTTTCAATAGAAATAAAATATTAATATATATCAATATAATAAAATAAAAAATAAAAAAAGTGACATGTCTATGGTTATTTCTCTCCCATCATTTGGCATGTGTCAAAAAATAACCCAGTTAGTAGTAAATTTTGAAAGTGACAGTATTTTAAAAATTATTTTAAATAATACCGGAAAAAAAAAAAAAAACCCCACTCCCCCACTCTCTGTAAAGAAGCTTTCCGACGGACGAACCTATCGATTGCAGTACGGCTGATATTCTTGCTCGCTCTCTCCCCACTCGGGCCTCTGTTCCAAAATTTTTCGTTTTGGGAACTGTTGCGCCCGTGAGTGAAAGATTTGGAGATTCATATTCAGATATCATTCGGGTCAAAAAGGACGATCTGGAGCTGCTGCAGAGAGAGAAAGGCAGGGCAAAAAGCATAGGAAGCAGAATGGGAATAATTCTATTCGCCTTTCTTCGCTAGTTTTGCACTCATTCCATCTTCTTGACATTCGATCCTTCTCAGCATCTCTCGCATTATGTCCTAGCATATTATTGGGAGTTTCCTAACGTTTCTGCTGCACAGAGAGAACGCGAGGATCTTGTGGCTCCATCAGCCACAGATTTCGACTAGGCAGGCTCAAGATTGGAGCTCTCCGGGTTCTTCTCCCCGACTTATAAATCTTGACTCACTGCTTTTTTTCCGCTGGTTTAAATTTATTTTCTGATGATTATACGCTGAAATGGAGTTCTGCACCGTTGTTGATTTTGGTTAAGCTTAGATAGCTCATTTCAGTTTATCTCCCATTTGCACAGATCGTGGTCCCATTCTTCGTTTTCATATTTGTGCTTTGCTGCCTGTTGATGGAGAAGAAGACCAACCACTTTCAGATTTTGTTGTTATTCTTCATCTGCTTTTACTACACTTGTCTTCAGTGCTACGGATTGATGATTAAGCACATTTTGATGGAGTCTGAGTCTCCTCAACCTTCGACCTCTCCTCAATTCGAGACTCGTGTGAAGAGGATTGCTCTGAGCATTCTATTAGGAATATTTACTGGGATCTCTTTCGCAGTTCTTGTCGCTTGCGTAACCAGATGTTTTGTTCTGTATATCAACAGAACCCCGATTCTCAAAGGCCCTGTCGTATTTTCGCCAAAAATTGATCCCAAAACTCTTCAGTCAGCTCTAGAAAATGAAAGCCAGCTCTTGGGATCCAGCCCTAATGGGATATACTCTAAAACCGTTCTTGAAAATGGTCTGACAATTGCAGTGAAGATGCTTGGGCCATTTGAAATTGGGTCTCCCGAGAGTCACAGTAAGTCGTTTAAGAGAAGAATACAGCAGGAGCTTCAAGTGCTTGCAGGATTAAGACATAGGCATTTGATGAGTTTGCGCGCTTACGTTCGCGAATCAGACAGGTTCTCCTTGGTCTATGATTATATGCCTACTGGGAGTCTTGAAGATGCAATGGATAGAGCCCGTGAGAATCAGTTGCAATTGAGCTGGGAAATTAGGCTTCGGATTGCTGTTGGGATCATAAAGGGGCTCAAGTTTCTTCATTTTGATTGCATTCCGAGAGTTTTGCATTACAACTTGAAACCCACAAATGTTATGTTGAATGCTGAGCTTGAGCCAAGGCTTGCAGACTGTGGGTTGGCCAAGCTTATGCCCAAGTTGGACAGATCAGGAAACGGGTATGGGGCTCCTGAGTCTTGCCAGAATTGCAGGTAACCGAGTGAACAATAGATATAGCGAATGTTTCTATTGTATATACATTAGCTCTTTGCAACCCGAGATAAGAACTATACATCATGTCCTTTGACAGAAGAAAATAACTCTCGAGTATTCTGCCATCTTGTTCGTTCAATAAGCTACTTTTGGATTCTATTGTTAGCCCCACTGAAAACATTCTTTTAGGGATCATCGTTAATCTTACCATAGCTCCGATGCGGATCGTATTTTATTTTCTTTTTTTTTTAGTGAGGTTCTTCCAGAAATGTTTATTTCGATGATCCAACTCAACCTACACTTTAAAGTGTCGCTAGACACTAGTTACTAAGCCTGACCTCTGTGCCGTACGGCAGGACAGGGCTGTAGTGCGTAAGATCATTGGAATCTGATCCCCAATACTGGCGAAGAAATTCCTTGAAGGGTCACCACTTCCTATGTGCTTCAGATCCACTGTCATTGCCAACAAGTCAGAACCTACTCAGAAATTCTCTCCTTTTCTTTCCCTCCCTCTAGAGGAAAATCATCATGGCATTGGCATAGGTTTCAAACCATTGCCGCAATGTGACTGCATTGGGACCATCATGAAGTTAACATATGATAAATCATATCAATTGTTATGAGCTGCTGCTATAACAAATGTAACGCATGCACTTAGAATTACAAAAAAAGAAGTTTGTTGATGATTTCATTTTTTGAGCCCTGCTTCTTGGTGCTGAGTACAGGTAAAGCATTTGAAGAAAAAGATGATGGTTTTGTCCTTCCTTTGTATTTCATGTCATCTTCTGGAAATTTTCAGCCTTGTATGCAGTATGCATAAGAGCTAGTGATTGTTCTCACCAATTATTCCCTTGTCATGAATTCCTATTTGGAAGGAATCAAATGTAACTAAAATTATGAGAACCTAAAAGAGAAATTTAGAATTCTTGTTTGCTGAATGATTACATAGTTTTTTTAGACAGAAATATAGCATGCTACTGAACTGATGCTTGTTGACTGCTATTTTGCCACAGATATACTGATAAGAGTGATATCTTCAGCTTTGGGGTGATATTGGGTGTACTCTTAACGAGTAGAGACCCCATGGATCCATATTTTCGGGAAGCAGGTAATGGGGGAAGTTTAGGAGGGTGGCTTCGACATTTGCAGCAAACTGGGGAGGTAAGGAAAGCACTGGATACAAGTTTACTAGGGGAAGAAGCGGAGGAAGATGAGATGCTTATGGCAGCGAGAATAGCAGTGGTCTGCATGTCAGATCTCCCTGCAGATCGTCCCTCTAGTGACGAGCTCGTTCCAATGCTCTCCCAACTGCACAGTTTCTAAATGAAAATGTATTGCAGTCTTTCAAAGTTGGGGCTGGATTTAGATTTTATTGTAGTCAGTATTGGTTGCCCCCCTCAATGTCTTTTGACTGATTCTTTAGTACTCAATTACTGATTTATGTATATGACGTCAGGATTTAAAGTATTGAGTGAACTTTTGATGATAAGTTTATATTTAGATAGAAAAATAAACAATAGAAGGATGAGGACTCCCGTATGACCTTTGCTTGTGCAATGTTTGTGCGTGGTTTAGCGTAATGGGTAATACTTGTAGCTGAGGTAAGAGGCATTTGTGCTTGCATGTTATAGTGTTTTATGCCTAATATGCCCTTGAATGGTGTTGGTGCCTCTATTTGCCTATTTAAGCGATCCGTCACAATTTTTCGGACAATTTGGCCAATTTTTTGAGAGAAAAAAGAGAAAGAGAAGAGAGAAAAGAAAGAAAAGAGGAAAGAAAGTAAAGAAAGTTGGATTTTAAGTTATTTTGTATTAAATTTTCGTATTATATGATGTAACGCAAGTAAATTTAACATTTTTTCTTCATTTATTGTTAAAATCTTAAGATCAATCGCTTTGTTCTTTGTTATATATGCATGCATGTGCTTTGTTTCTATCCCTTATTCTGTATCTCGACATATATGTCCACTTTATTTAAGAATTGATGGGTATACCGTAGTTGGGCTAGCCTAACGGTCAAAGAAGACCCAAATAGCCTGTTAAACGGTCAATTCTAATGTTGACTCAATAGGAGGTAAAAGTCCAAATTCTGAAACGCCCAAAACGCTCCTTCAACGGTCAACGCCAGCATTGACTGTCGAGACATAAGCAGGCGGCCAACTCACGTACAGGATGGTCAACCTGAGTGTTGACCGGAAGTACTGTAGCAGCAGGCCCAAAAAGGTGGTAAATCTGATACGGGTCGGGCCCAATTTGACAGGTGATCTCGTACACGAAAAGTAACGATCCTTTCCATGATTACACGCTTTCCTAAAAGTTGATTTTCTCCAAAAAGGCAGCAATGAATTTGGCGTCAATGATGGAGTCTAAACGGTCACAAGAGTATGAAAGGAAAGCAGATGATTTGAATATCCGTTGCACTGTTCAAAAGAAAAAAGATCCATCAAATCACGCCAGTCATGCCCACTAACTCAGAGAAGGTCGCCATTGCCAAGCCAAAAGATCACGCCACCTTGACCAGAGAAGGTGGCTCTCCTACTATCTATATAAGCTCAGAGTCTCCACTCTGGAAGACAGACTCTTGAATACGCTCTCTAACTTACCTTCAAGAGAACATACAGAATACGCTTTCTGAGACAAAAAAGTGACTTACTGATACAGTCTAAGTCAACAGAGCTTAAGCAAAACCCTTCTTCTCCCTCTCTGTAAAACGTCCACCTTCAATCCCACTAAAGGCCACCAAATCACAAGGTCCCCTCCGGCTCTCTGAGAATCATCCTTAAAAGCTTCCATGCTTTCGGGACGCTGTTTCCACTTGCTTTCTATGAGTAACAAGTTGGAACTCAAGCTCTCAACGGGCCACAAGGTCATCTCTGCTTCTACGGGCCAACACTCCCGATGAATCTATTCTCTTTCTCTCTTTCCCTCTTACTTATCAGTTCACCTTCCTAAGGATTTTTACTGACTTGAGCGTTGGAGTGTTTTCGGTGGGACAACCTCCCACCGACACCTGACCTCTCGTTTTCTGTAGTGGCATATACGATTCAGGCTCAGTGAACGGAGCCGAATCGAACCAACCAGACGAATAAGAATCTGTTTAAAGTCAGATCCAGGTATGCATCATTGGCGTCGTCTTTGGGAAGCGCTTACGAAAAGCCAACCACAATTCCTCACAGCGCTCTCTTTTCACTGCCAGATTCATCCGCAATACGAGAGCCCAAGCTAGCGATCCCGCTAGAGACGCCACTTCTCCTGACCAGGACCACGCTGCTAGTACCCTAGTCAACCGGGTGACAGGCGAGGTGCCAGCGCCTTACTTTCAGCAACTGATGGAGTAGATGCAGACCAACAACTGTCTGCTCCAAATACTCTGCTTTCAACAAGAACAGCCACAGTAGGCGGCTCCGCCAGCAGCCGTCCCTGTGCTGGCCACCAAAAAGGGTGGCCAGAGGAAAAAGAAGCCGACCAGAAGGCCCGAGAGACCCACGAATAATCCAATCCCAGCTTCCTCATGCGCTCCAGGCCAGAATAGGCCTAAAAAACGCTCTGGGAGCACAACTCCGGGAGAAAGTCTGGAGAGAAGAAATCCTCGATACTCTCGGGCAAAAAATGGGAACACAGTCCAAGGGCGAGCCTCTAGGGCTGCCACGTCCGCTGGAGGCAGTAGCCAGCCGGCTACTGAACCATCCAGGGATAAAATAAAGTTGAGAGCTTACCTCAACTCTAAGAGATCTGCCAACGCTGCTCGCGCAGATCCGTGAGTGGATAAGATTTGGAACCGTGTGCTCCAGGACGATGAGCGCGCTATTGACCTTGACAGATCTCCTTTCACGGCAGAGATCCTAAACCGTCCATTGCCCACCAAGTTCAAAATGTCTTCCCTTGACTCATACGATGGGAACAGTGATTCAGTTGACCATCTAGATCATTTCGGCACCCATCTAAGTCTAGAAGGGTTGGAAGACTCAGTGATGTGCTGCTACTTCCTGCTCACGCTGAAGGGAGATGCCCGCATCTGGTTTCATCACCTCCCTTTAGGCACCATCGGCAGCTTTCGGGAGCTCACAGATCTCTTCCTGGCTCAGTACGCCTTGAGCCGACGGGAAAAAAAACAGTCATGGTACCTCTCTGACATCAAGCAGAAGTTAGGAGAGAACCCACAGCAATTCCTGGACCGCTTTGTGGCAGTGGCCAGGCGGATTCCCCGGATTACAGAGGAGATGAAACTAGACAATTTCATCTCTGTGCTGACCTACGGGGACTTCTTCAAGCATCTGGCCCACAAGAATCTCTAGACCTTCCGGGAGGCGGAGTCCATCACCCGGACCTACACGGCGGCAGAGGAGGCCAAGCGAAATGCCTAGAACGGGTAGGTCAGCCTCGATCATTCCCTGGAGAGGAAAAAAGAAAACACGGCCGTAGTGATCACTCCCGCCGGAAGCAGCACAGGAGTGGGCCACCAGAGCGCAGAGATCATGGGCCCACCAGCTTTATGCCACTGACGGACACACGCTCAAATGTCATCATGCAGATCTACGGGGAAAAGTTTTTGAAGTGGCCAAAACCACTGAAGGACACTGGAAATCAGTCGAAGTACTGTGACTTCCACCGCTTTGCTGGGCATTCTACTGAGGATTGCAAGACGCTGCAGAGAGAGATCGAGGAGCTGACTCACAGAGGCTGTAAAGACCGCAATCCCAAAAACCAAGAAAGTAATTCGGGATGACTTATGTAATTCAGATTATGCTAAAATTAATCCAAAATAGTCTTTGGCAAATATACTAAGCCCCTATGTCTTAATTTTCTTATATACTCAAGCCCGATTCCTTAAATTTAAGTTTTAAACCTAAAAGCCAGGAATTCATTCTGGATGTGTTAGGCAATTCGAATTTTGAGGTAAATAATCTCAGTTGATCATTGACAGATAGACTAACTTCCCATATAGTCATTTCCCAAAACCCTGTCACCCGATCTTTTAAATTTCTATTCAAACCCGAAAGCCAGGGATGTGAATCTAGAGATGATAAGAAATTTAATTTGGGACAAAATTAATACTAGACGATCTTTAGTATCTATACTAAGCTTCCATGTCCTAAATTTTCACAAACACATGCCGGAACACCTTGAAATAAATCCATCAAGATAATCGGCAAAATGGGAAAATTCGGCAATTGAGGGGGACTTGGACAAATTCGATTTGGCAGCTGTACCAACGGGAAAATTAGGTAGATTTTTTACTCCATGTTAGACTATAGTAAGTATAAAATATAGTAAATTAAGGATAGATTATATATTAATAGGAAAAAATGGGAAAAAGAGGAAGGAAACCAAGAGGAAGTTCAGCTGAATTATTCAATTCAGATATGTACACATGGCACCAGCATGCACAGCCACATTAGGGAAGAAATTAAGAGTGACACAGGCAGCACACATTAGCTAAAAAGTTGCCAATAGGTAAGCAACAAATGGAAGGGTAAGTAGCTGCCAAATCAAGTGGTGATTCAGCAATCCATTAGCCACATGGCAGGGATTCAAGAAAGGAAAATTGAGGCGGCAGCTGAGCTGATGACTCAGCCCCTCAATCCTGAAAATTATAAGTATGCATGAGGAGAAAAAGGAGAGGCTAAGTTGAGAGAAAAATTTGAGAGAAAGTAAAGGGAAAAAGGAGAAGGAAATCAGAAGCAGCAAGAAGGGAAGAGGAATTGCTGAAATTTAGCAAGTGTACTTCGACCCTTTCTTTGATTGTTGAGCAATTTTTGGCTACTTTCTCTTGATTATTGTTGATCCAATACTTGCATATGCTTCCTTAGTTATCATAAATTCATGAGGAGTTGCAAGAAAAAATTTAAAATTGGGTGAACCGGCCCTGGACACATGATAGTGTCCAAAATCGGGTTCTGCTGTGGCAGTTCCTGATGTTTGCTTCATTTCGACCACTAAATGGCTGAATTAGCCAACGACCAAAACTGGTCAAATGATCCTTATTTAATGAAGTAAAAGTGGTAAAAAAAATGAGCCTCTAAAACTTTAATAAGGGGTTCAAAATCGGACCCAAACTCGGCTACAGAATCAGCTTACTGGTTCTGCTGATGTTGAAATGTCAGTTTCTGAAATTTAGCCAAACACGCCCCAAAATGGATTGATCCGGAGTCCAACCCAACTCGATTTGTTAGTATTAGGTGTGGACTGTTATCATGTAAATCGACAGCCCACGAAAATATGGGTCGGATACTGAACCGGACCCATGAACAACAAGGGTCTTACTGAACTGCTTCTTTGAGCAATTGGAGAAATAATTTTAAATAAAATACACCTCGAGCCCAAAATGGGCCAAATCGGTGCCAGACGTTAGCTAAGGCCTTGGAGGTGATATTCAAGTATCGCCTCATAAACATCGGATCCAAATTAAATATGATTCAGACCCTCAAAGTTGGAACAAAATCTGTCTGCATCAGCTGATGATGATGCAGAATCTGTTCGGGAAATTTGATCTGAACCAGTCAATATTTTGACTTGGACCGGCCCTAAACCAAATTTATTCTCAAACATAAGTCCCTTGGCTACAAGAGGAAGCCCAGAACTGATCAAAAATAGGCTGATTGAACCATAAAAAAATTAGGGAAGCAGAACTATCCTGGACAGTTCTGCTGAAACTCAAATGGGCAGTCTGTGTTGGCAGACTGAACCGGCCACCATCCGTTCACCAAACTGGCTCAAATTTTGTCACGAAATAGCTAAGACCCATGTTCATGTTGTGTAAAAACTTCGCTTGAAAATGGTTTATATAACTTAGTGAACCGGTCGCTCAAAGTCTTTCCCGAACCGATTCAGCTTAAATGGTAATTTGAGCCCTTTATTAAAAAGGGTCGAACCGGGCCCAAATTTGACTAAAATTTGACCGAACTAATGACCAATAGACCTAAGAAGGATATTGGGATATTTATGAAAAATTTTGGGCGCAAAATAATTATGAAACCCGGTCCCTAGCCTTAACCGAACCGGTTCACATGAATCGGAAAATTTTCGGAATATGAATAAAATATTCAAGACCTTCCCTGACTTGACTTACTAATTGAATTAAATTATTTAAGCTCCGATAAATTAATTGGCCAACAAGTAGATTGAAAGACACTAAGTACAAAATAAAGTTTCATATGCATTTTTCTGCATATTCAAGGCCTATGAAATATTATATTTGGGTATCGTTTGTTATGTTAAACTATATTCATGAAAGTTTGGAAGGGACTCTATGAAAATATGAAAACATTCAGTTACGTCCGTGGACGTTGATTAAGTTCTCATTAAAGTTCGGTTATATGAGATCCCTTCAAAGTTGAAAAAGAAAAATTGGACCATGAATTTTTTTAGATGGTGATATTCCCTAGCATGCCTTAGGATATTACAGTGAAAAATCGAAGAATTTTTTTATACGGTTCGTCCGTTTCGGCCCCGTCTACCGGGATTATAGGTAGTATCGCCCGCCTCGGGGTGTAAGAAGGAGGACAAGAATTGGATTATGGAATTAAGCACAATCCCGATTGTGGAAGCAAGCACAATCTATCCTATTGTTAGGATATTTGCCTTAGATTGTGTGGGTTAACACAATCCTTTCTTCAATTTATCCACTCCGTTAGCTAGTGAGGCCCACTGGCCCTGGTCCCTAAAGGTAAGGGAAAATAAATACAGTCAATAAAAGTTGAGAAACAAAGAAAGGTAAATGCATTGCATTTCATGTATCTGCTCCTATTTATATATGGTAATATATCTTCTGTATAAAATACACGCCTTTGTATGTTATGTACACTGCTGAGCATTTGGCTCACTCGCTTGCTGTTTTTACTTTCCTTCAGACGAGTCTTAAGAAATGATGAAGGACGAACAGGATTAGGAAAGAAGTTGAGGTGGCCATAATTTTGTTATGACACATATGTTGTACTTAGGATGATGAAAAGAGAAAAAATATATATGTGTACTGTATAAAGTTGTATCTTAGATATGTTGTATTTTGATGATAATGGAGTTGCTTCCGTTATGATATAGAATCTATGCTTCCGTCAGATTTAAATTCTCATGGATGTTTAGTAAGTATCTTCCTTAATTTAGACTAATATCATAAATGATTAATGTGATATTAGAGCCAGTATAAATTATGACTAATGTTAGGATCCTGTCTATGATAATAATAATATTAATGATAAGTACAATGACGTATGACGTGGGACGTCACAGAGGCCACCTCACCAAATTCGTCAAGGGTCCTGGGCAAAATCCTGGAGCAGCTGGCGGAGAAGGGCAGGAGTAGTCTCCTCCCGAAGCCGGGTTGCGGCAAGGGTGGTTAATATGGTCACCACTTGACCTGCCAAAAACCCAGCCGACAATGAGAAGCAGCAGACTGGGAGGAAGAAGCAGAGTACGGCGAACAACACCATTAGCTTCTATGATAATGATTTGGCTCATGTAATATCCCCCCATGTTAATCCCCTCATTGTATCCGCGTTCGTTTCGGACGGTAGTGTCGACTACCAGGTGAAACGAGTGTTCATCGATAATGGCAGTTCAAAGGATTTGCTTTACTTAGATGCGCTCTTTAAACTAGGCTTAAAAAATAACCAATTAAAACCTGCCGAAGGCCCATTGTGTGGACTTGACAACGAGCCAGTGCCTGTCTAGGGGACCATCCAGCCAGAGGTCACCTTGGGTACATATCCAAAAACAGCAAGCCGAACGCTCACCTTTCTGGTGGTCGACCTACCCTCTGTTTATAATGCAATACTAGGCAAACCGTGCTTAACAGCGTTCGGGGCAGTCAACTCAATTCCACACCTTAAGATGAAGTTCCCAATGCCTTACGCTGTTAGAGAGATGTTAGGTGACCAGGTTACTAGACGGACATGCTACATGTCTCAGGTTGCCTCTAACGGTAGCACTAGAACAGTTGGAGAACTCGATTATCGAGATGAGACAACCCTACAGCAAGCCTAGTCCAACGAAGCCACAGATCTAGTCCCACTGGACCTGGAGGAACCCGAAAGTTGTGTACAAATCGACGGCTCACGCACCGGAACACTGCCCGATGCGTTGATCGCGTTCCTACGACGGAACGCTGATATCTTCTCATGGACTCCAGCAGACATGCTTGGGATTCTGGTTGAGGTGATGGTCCACAAGTTGGGGCTCGATCCTAGCCGGAAGCCCGTTAGGCAGAAGCGGAGAAACCACTCTGTAGAAAAGCTGATCACCATCCGAGAGGAGGTGAAGAAACTGCTGGACGCAAGATTTATTAGAGAAGTTCACTACCTGGATTGGCTCTCTAACATCGTCTTGGTGAAGAAAAGCAATGGAAAATGGCAGATGTGTATCAATTTTACCGACATTAACAAAGCCTGCCAAAGGATAGATTTCCCTTGCCTAGGATCGACCTGCTGGTTGACTCGACAGCCGGACATGAGTTGCTAGGCTTCATGGACACCTATTTCGGTTACAACCAGATCCGGATGAGTCCAGAGGACGAGGAGCACACCTCGTTCATGACTAATCAGGGGACCTACTACTACAAAGTAATGCCCTTCGGACTAAAAAATTTTGGAGCAACCTATCAATGACTGGTCAACAAGATGTTTGAAAAACAGATCGATCACAATATGGAGGTCTACGTCGACGACATGCTCGTTAAGAGTAAGGTCATCGGTGACCACATCCGCGACCTGGTAGAGTCTTTTGAGGTGCTCGTAAGCATCATATGAAGCTGAACTCGGCTAAATATGTCTTTAGGGTAGTCTCTGGCAAATTCTTGGGTTTCATCGTCTCCCAACGGGGAATTGAGGCAAACCTAGAGAAGATTAAGGCTCTCGCAGACATGGCTCCACCACGAAGCGTAAAGGACGTCCAGTGATTGACTGGACGACTGGCAGCGCTGTCCTGCTTCCTCACGAAGTCTAGCGATAAGTACCGGCCCTTCTTTAAGGCCCTAAGGGGAACGAAATCCAACGGGTTTCAATGGACGGCAGACTGCCCGACAGATTTTGATGAATTGAAGCGGTATCTGGCCAGCTCGCCATTGCTAGTGTCACCCAAAGGCGGAGAAGAGCTGTATCTTTACCTGGCAGTGTCAAAAGCATCCCTCAGCTCTGTCCTCGTACACTAGGATTTCGATACTCAACAACCAGTCTACTACGTAAGTAAAACGTTGACCAGCCCAGTGACCCGCTACTCGCGCACAGAAAAACTGGCCTTGGAGCTTGTATTCTCTGTAAGAAAGTTAAGGCCATACTTTTAGGCGCACCGTGTAGTGGTCCTTACAGACCAGCCTCTGAAAAGTATACTCCAGAAATCTGATGTTTCTAGACGGCTGATAAAATGGGCTATCGAGTTGAGCGAGTTCGACATCAAATTTTGGCACAGACCTGCCGTAGAGGCGCAGGCTCTAGCTGACTTTATTGTTGAAACTGCGACCCCAGTTCTCGAGGAGCAGCTAGCAGAAAGCGTGGAATTGCCTGACGAAGCTCCATAATGGCTACTCCACATAGACGGATCGTCTACGGACACTGGCAGTAACGCTGGAGTAGTCCTCACGACCCCCGACAGGTTTGAGGTGAAATACTCCCTCAGGCTCGATTTTCCGGCAATCAACAATGTTATCGAGTACGAGACCCTTTTAACCGGATTACGATTAGCCAAGGAATGCTTTGCCAAGAGATTGGTGGTCTACAGCGACTCTGAACTAATCGTTAACCAGGTTAACGGAGATTTTGAGGTAAACAACCCTCACCTGGCCAAGTATTTGGCAAAGGCAAGGGAGACCGCCCAGGGTTTCGACAAACTAACCCTAGTTCATGTTCCCAGAACTACAAACTAGAAGGTAGACCAGCTGGTTAGAGCCGCTGCAAACGAAAATCTGGAACAGTACTCAAGAGACACAAGGGAGATCTTGAATGCTCCCAGCATAGAAAAATAGGAGGCAATATAGATTTTCGAAGCAGAAAACTGGATGATGTCCTACCTGAGTTATCTGGCTAACGGATCATTGCTAGAAGATGCAAAGAAGGCTAAACGAATTAAAAAGACAGTCGGCTGATACACTGTGGTTGACGGACGGCTATATCGTCGTGGCTACTCAACCCCACACCTCCCATGCCTAACTCCCAAGGACGCTGACTATGCTTTGGACGAAGTCCACTTCGGGATTTGCGGATCGCACATTGGCAGAAAAAACTTAGCTTTCAAAATCATGCGGCAGGGCTACTACTGGCCATCGATGAAAAAGGACGCAATTGAGTTTGTGAAGAAGTGTGAAAGCTGCCAGCTTCACAGTAATCTTCACCGCTAGCTATCTGCAGACCCAGAGACACTTCAGGCCCCTTGGCCCTTCGCGCAATGGGAGCTCGATATTCTCGGCCCATTTCCCATTGCCACGGGGCAAAGGAAGTTTGTCATCGTGGGTAACGACTGCTTTACCAAGTGGGTCGAGGCCATCCCACTGGCGGAGATTACGGAGCATAATGCTCTTGAATTCCTTTGCCAGAACATTATCTACAAATTTGGCATCCCTGAGGTCATCGTGACCGACAACGGGGCCCAATTCTCAAGGAAACGCTTCACCAAGTATTGCGCCAGCCTTGACGTCAAGCTGGTCCACACTTCAGTGGCATACCCCCGAGCGAATGGACAGATGGAGGTCACAAACCGAACGCTACTCCACGGGTTAAAGACTAAGCTGAAGGACGCAGGGGGCTCTTGGGTAGACAAGCTCCCCTCAATTATCTGGTCTTACCGAATAACCCCAAAAGAACAAACGTGCGAGACGCCTTTCAATCTCTGTTACGGCACTGAAGCGGTGATCCCTGTTAAAATCGGGCTTCCAAGTCTTAGGGTGGAATCATTTGACCCACAGGGTTAACCCCCAAAAATCAGGAGTACTTAGACTTATTAGAAGAAGCCCGCGACACCGCCAGAGTGCGAACAGTAGCCTACCAACATTGAATTGTCCGATACTACAACAAAAAGGTAAAGGTATGATAATTCGATGTTGGAGACCTGGTCCTACGAGGCGTCGAGGCCACGGGGAAGCTGGCCGGCTGCAACAAGCTCTCCCCTAATTGGAAAAGGCCTTTCCTTATCTCTGCCGTCCTGAGAAACGGAGCATACAAACTCCGGATTCAGGATGAAAAGTTGGTCCCGTGAACGTTGAACGCGATCCACCTCAGACACTACTTCCAGTAAAAGGCACAGGTACGTATTTGCATTATTATGTGTACGCATTCGCTTACTTGTTTTAATTAGTCAAAATGAGTGTTTCCTTAGCATACTGCATTCCCCTTCTTGTGTGCATACATATATATGTATTTACTTTGCAGGTTACCTGACTTAGACTGTCCTTAAGTCGGGAGGGTCCTTACCCTCTCGTTAATAAACCCTGATCATCCAGGCGGCCCATAAGTGGTCGAATATGAACCTCGGTCATCTGAGTAGTCCATTAGCGGTCGTATTTAAACCCTAGTCAGCCATGTGGTCCATGAGCGGTCTAGTGTGAACCTCAGTCATCCGAGCAGCCCATTGGCGGTTATATTAAACCCTGGTCATCTAGGCGGCCCATAAGTGGCCGGATCTAAACCTTAGTTATCCAAGTGGCCCATTAGCGATCAAAATCTTAGGGGTTAGCGCAGCAACACGCAACGACCTGCTCCGCGAGGAGATAGCGTGATTAGTCAATGATGGTCGAAGGGAGAAAAATTCTCTTCCAACGCTGGCCGCCCATGTCAGCACTTGGGCAGCGCTACCAGGCTTCACTCACAAGTTGCCACTGTTAGGCCGGTTAACACAGCTACCTACAAAAAGCCTAAGGACTTCACTCCTTTGGCAGTACTACGATGGCCGCCAGCCAACTGAGCAGGCCGTCTAGTACAGTAGACATGCAAACACAAAGCAGTGAAAAGAAATGGACACAAAATTGGAAAATTTTTATTTTATTATTTCCAAATATATTACAAAGTACATAAATACAAAGGGAAGTTCAAAAATCAGCAAAAGGCTAAGGTGCGGCGGAGGTAGCGCCTAACCGTCTTGCGGATCCCTCACAAGACTGTCACGGGTCTGGGCGGACCTGTTTGACATATTCAGCAGGTCCATTGGGAAATTAAGGTCATTAAGCCACGCGATACGCTGACACATATTGACCCCTTCCCACATCCGCGACCACATCAACGGCTCAATCTCGTGAGGGCGTATTCGGAGGCTCAGGCAATTTTCCAGCTCCGTCAACTGCCCTCCAGCTGGCTAAGGCGCCCAGTTAGTTGTTCATTCTCCTGCCTTAGCTGGGCAACCTCCTCCTTCAGATTGGTGTTCGTGGCCTCCGTATCAACAAGGACATTCTACAAGGTAGTGGCATCTGACCTGTGCTCCGCCCCCAAAGCCGCCAACTTTGCATCTAGCCAGGTAATCTCTGCCTCCCTGTCAGAGATCACTCAGTCCCGCTGGTCCATCACCTTAGCAATGGCAGCAATTACCTTCTCCTTCTGCACAAAAAAAAAAAAAAGCAAACATAAAACAAGTTAGAAATCCTAAAAGGAGAAATTATGCAGAAAGTATCGCGAAAGATTATACCTCCTAGACTCTCCGCGCGGGCCTCTCAGGTCTGGCCTCCAAGCCTGGCTCAGGCGGCGACGGGTCAGAGGCGATACCCTCGTGAGTGGAGCTGGCAGCGGCCTCCTCCAGGATCTCATCCAAGAGCCCCTCATCAACGTCATCTGCAGCGGTAGTAGGCTCCTCGGCTATGGACCCCACTGCAACTGCTGGAGGATCAAGGTCAACTACCGGCTGCTTAGCAGGCGTCTGCAAAACTGGAGAGCTGACAGATGGCTCCTGTGCCTCCACCAGCGGCTCACAGGCTAGCTCCGAAAAGGTCTCCGTCTGTGCCGCTCGAGAAACCACTTGCGGCGTGGGCTGCGCCAGGATAACGCCTTCTTCCCTGGCCTCTGACAGGTCCTCAAAAGATTTCTCCATTTCGGTGGTACTGCCGGGGCCGTTGCAATCCCGACGGTGATGTAGCCAGGCCCAAAAGACGATGAGGAGGAAGTCTCCAACACCATCCTTTTGGGCCGCGGGCTGATAAAATTATCGTCTGTTGGACGGGGGTGGATGAGTAGGCCCCTGGACCCCTCTGGGTGCATCATCATCGCCTGCGGTGGCGCCCTGAGCTTCTGAATCGGGGAAGGCGGTCCCCAGTTCACCTTATTGGCCTCTACCCTAGAGACCAAGAAATCCCTTTTGAAATCCGAAATGTGGTCTTTGACCAATTTGGTCAACCATTCTAAGGAGGCCGTCTCCGCCACAGACGGCGTCCCAGTATACACCTCCAGCACCTGACCCCAATCCTTCACAAGGGGCCAGGTCTCCGCCACACTCACAAAGAAGAATCGGTTTTTCCAATTCTTCAGTGAGTCGTAGATGGCCGTGTTTATCTTAATGTCATTACGGGGAATGAGGGAGATCCACTCACCTCCCTGATTTATCTTAAAAAGTCTCTTCACCATGGACATTGTCAACCTCTTAGAATGTTTGTGAAGGAAGATGCTAAGAGTGCAAATGTACCATACAATGTTAGCATGGAGTTGGGCGATAGGGACTTGTAAAGCTTGAAGGATCGACCGCAAGTCGTCCGGAAGAGGAAGACGGAAACCGCTCCTCAGATGGGCCTCGTACACCGTCACGTGCCCTGCTGGTGGAGAGAAGGCCCTGTCATCCTTGTCGGAACCCTCCACGCAATATCCTTCGGGATATTGAACTCGATACACAACGCCTTCACATTACTTTCTCAAAGAACAGAAGAGATGTCGACAATAGAGGTTGAGGCCATGGTTAACAGATAAACTAGGGTTTCTTTGGGAACGAGAATACATTGAAGACGAAGAAGGCAAAGTAGGAGGCATGAGAGAACACTCAGAACAATGAGGGAAACTTAAACAGCAATGTGTGAAACGCCTTAAACCTCCTCGAGGAGGCACGCCATTATTCCTGCCACATGTCACCTCTCTAATGGGCCCCTTATAAAGCAAATCTTCTGACGCATTAATGGCTTGAAAAGCAATCCAACCAAGAGAAGACACGTATCCACTTTTGGCCTAACAAGTCGGCTAATGGCCACACGTCAATCGGGGCTCATAGAAAGTTTTTTAGATTCTGGCCAAAGATGGTCAACGGATCGGTCAATCTTTTTCTCTTGATTTAGCCAAAGACGATCAACAAATCCGGTCAATTTTCTTCTCCGGTTCTGACCAATGACGGTCAACGGATCCGATCAATTTTCTTCTCCGGATCTGACCAAAGACGGTCAACAGATCCGGTCAATTTTCTTCTCTAGATCTGACCAATGACGGTTAACGGCTTCGGTCAACTTTCTTCTTCGGATCTGACCAATGACGGTCAACGGATCCGGTCAATTTTTTTTATCTAGATCTGACCAAAAAGGTCAACGGATCCGGTCAACTTTTTTCTCCGCTTTTCATAAAGTCCTCCGGGATCCTCAAACAACAAAGGACAGTGAGGGGCATCCCATCATGAATATGCCGGAGGCCAAAATTTTGGCCACCGAGATGGGGGGCTAGTGATGGGTATGCCGTAGCTGGACTGGCCCAACGGTTAAAGAAAGCCCAAACAACCTGTTGGACGGTCAATTCTAATGTTGGCCCAACAGGGGGTAAAGGCCCAAATCCTGAAAGGCCCAAAACGCTCCCTCAACGGTCAACGCCAGCATTGACCGTCGAGACACATATAGGCAGCCAACTCGTGTACCGGACGGTCAACCCGAGTGTTGATCGGAAGTACTATAGGAGCAGGGCCAAAAAGGTGGTAAATCTGATACGGGCCAGGCCCAATTTGATAGGTGATCTCGCACATGAAAATCAACGATCCTTTCTATGATTACACGCTTTCCTAAAAGCTGATCTTCTCCAAAAATGCAGCAATGAATTCGGCGCCAATGATGGAGTCTAAACGGTCGCAAGAGCATGAAAGGAAAGCAGATGATTTGAATATTCGTTGCACTGTTCAGAAGGAAAAAGATCCATCAAATCATGCCAGTCATGCCCACCAACTCAGAGAATGCCGCCATTGCCAAGCCAAAAGATCATGTCACCTTGACCAGAGAAGGTGGCTCTCCTACTATCTATATAAGCTCAGAGTCTCCATTCTGGAAGACAGACTCTCGAATACTCTCTCTAACTCACCTTCAAGAGAATATACAGAACACGCTTTCTGAGACAAAAAAGGGACTTCCTGATACAGTCTAAGTCATGAACGCCTATAGAGATTAAGCAAAACCCTTTTTCTCCCTCTCTGTAAAACGTTCACCTTCAATCCCACTAAAGGCCACCAGATCGCAAGGTCCCCTCCGGCTCTCTGAAAATCGTCCTCAAAAGTTTCCACGCTTTCGGGACGCTGTTTCCACTTGCTTTCTGTGAGTAGCAAGTTGAAACTCACGCTCTCAACGGGCCACAAGGTCATCTCTACTTCTATGGGCCAACACTCCCGACGAATCTATTCTCTCTCTCTCTTTCCCTCTTACTTATCAGTTCACATTCCTAAAGCTTTTTACTGACTTGAGCGTCGGAGTTATTTCAGTGGGATAACTTTCCGCCGACACCTGACCTCTTGTTTTCTATAGTGGTGTACAGGATTCAAACTCAGTGAATGGAGTCGGATCGAACCAATCAGACAAAACCGAATATATTCGAAGTCGGATCCAGGTACGCATTAAGAATGTAGGGTTTTTGAAGGCATGTTTATATATGTTAGATTTTTTAAATAAATGACTTTATATGTCATTTTATGTAACTATTTGATAAAAATTTTATTTTAAAATTTGTAAAGATTATTACCTTTTCTTGATTTAAAAATTTTTTTGGTAAAATTTTTCATACTAATTCAATAAGAACCATTGTAAAATTTTGGTAAAATATATTCAAACATACCTTAATATATTAATTACAAATTGAATATCAAACCTGATATCCATAGGCACAAAAAATAACATTTTACAAAATAATATATAATCGGTCTACTTATAAATCTTAAATAGTAATATATAGCTCTAAACTGTAAGAAAAGAGTATAGCAAATTCTTTGATATTCGACCTTTGTTAGTAAAACGTTCATTGATTATTAATTCTTATATTTTTGAATAAAATTATTAATATTTTGACATTTTTGATATTTACATATTTGATAATTATTATTATCATTCTCTTGTTTTATTTTTTATATTCAAAAATATAAATTATATATAGTTTATTAAGCGTTAAATTTACTCTTGCAACATTTTATTAATTTTTTAGATTAGCAAGCTCCGATAATCTTATAGAATTTCAACAAAGAATCTTCCTTTATTTGTTTTGAAATATGTCTTATTAATATTGATATAATATTAGAATTGGTTATGCTTTAATCTGTGATTTTTGGATTTTGTGTTGTGTTCAAATATATTCATATCATATATCATTGTAGATGGATGCTATTATTTGCGACTCTGATGCTATGGATGTGTACTAAGCATTTTCCTTGCGTATTTGATGAGTAATTGGTGACTTTCAGCATGTACAAATTCTGAAATCACGATTATGACGCTAAACAAGGCCTCATTGCTCCTTGCAGACAGTGACACAACAAGCCAGCTTGTGAACTAGCCCAGCATCATCCCCAAAGGAAAAGTGGAGAATACTGTTGAAATTATCACAACTTCAAGTACTTGTGTTACAATACTATTGTTAGGCAGGTTACCCAAAAGAAGTGGACGGTTAGGCTAATGCTTCATGTAATCCGAGATTCAGTGGTAATATACAGAGGATGAAACTAAAATACGATCTATCGTGCGAAAAATAAATTTAGTAAAGATACACGTTTCACCATCAAATCTGAATGAGTGGAATTTTGTTTTTCCAAAGGGCCACCAATGTTTCAGCTGGAAAACCCATTAACTTCCTGCACCTTCAGTAATCCCGTTCAAAACAAGGTACTGAAGAGCTATGGAGTACTTAGCAACTCTGCAGTCTTCCACAGGGATGCTGTTCTTAAGAAGAAAAGAGCCAGAGCCATCACCTTCAATGAAACATCTTTGATCATATTAGGTTCATAAATACAAATTAATAGAAACCAATGCAAATTCTTTGCATTTATTGGACTTCCAGTATTATCAAGGTGTTGAAATCAGTTATTTTCCCAAATATTTGTATTGTTCCATTGATTTTGTCGCTTAGTATCAAACTCAATACCATATCCGATATGAATTTTTGTGTAGTGAGACGTAAAAGCAATTATGATTGATATGATAAGCAGCAGTCAACAAATCCATAAAAACAAATATGAACACAGTAACCGAAAGATGCACCTTGAATAGTGAACAATGATGAAACCCATCTCTTGTAAATGTATAAGAGCCTAGACGAGTCTCCAAGATGCATATCGGAGAGCAAAAGCTTGCAATGTGCTTTTTTACTGGATAGTAGTCAATTGTAAGAACTTTGAGGAGAAATAATCAAAGCCCAAAGTCCGAACTGCTCTCTATTAACTTACTTTGCATGAAGCATTGCACTTTGACATAGGGCCAGTACTCGGACCATGGCCATGTCTCTTCCCCTAGCATTACCATATCTTTGTTGACAGTTCCTTCACTAGGCAAAATGTAAAGATAAGTCGATGGGAATAAATGAAAAGGATGCAGAGGTTAAATGACCGCAATGATAAATAAAGTACAAATTCCGATAGTGCAGTGATAGCTCAATCCTTCAGGAAAAAAATGGACAGCTAAAGTGAAAGTCCAATATACCTTGATCCTAGTTACCAGGTGGGTTTTGTTGTCCAATAGATGGTATGCGTGACACATAGTGCCCCTTTTACAGCAGGATATCCTTTTATAAGAGAATATCATTGTAAACCAAATGTAGATTTAAAAAATCAGGTAACTATGACGCACAGGTGTAAGTTGGGCTAGTTTCAAGCAAAGACATCAACTGTCCCATACTAGAGTCTCATGCCATGCCATCCTAGGTCAGTCATTTCAGATGATCCAAATCAAGCAATTTTGAGGATGGGTTGCTTTTTTTCTCTCCCAAGTTTGGCTTTGGTGTCACTTGAGGTTAGAGCTGAGTATATACTTTCGGAACAGGAGGTGATAGGGCTTTTTGGATCGTCCCATATTTGGCAACATGTGGAGGTTGCATATGAGATCAAATTCGGGACTTGCTTTTTGTAATTCATGCCTTGGGCAACTTTAGGTCTACAATGAATCAACCACGAGAAGGAAATTTTGGGGGTTTGTTGATTACCTCGATGTCAGGTTATTCAAGTCTCAAGCCATCTGGGTATGGGTTGCTTCGATTTCAGGCACATCTGTAAGGGGGTTGGGTGGTGGTCATGTCAGTCCGGGTTCTATTCGCAAGGGAGGGTCAGGTTCCGCGTTCAGGCAAGACAGTCAGAGTTTTTGGGTTACGTTATTCTCGCCACCAATTATGTGGAAGAAACAATACCTTTCATCAAAGAAATCCCCAAAATCGTCAATAATAACAGCAGCAGGAAGTGTATCATGCAAATGAAATGCGGCAAAGTATTTCTTGATCCCTTCATCATCGTCCACATATCTGCAGCTTAATCAATTTAGAAGCTAATGATAGCAGCGAGACCACAATAGCAAAATCCAGGAATAAATAAATAAATACAAAGAGAAAGAAGGGAATTAATACTTCATTTGTATACGATGAAAGGCACCGGAAGATCGATCGATCCCCTGAAAATTTTAGCAAAACAGAGAAGAAAAGAAAGAGAGTGAAATAGTAGAATGAAATTAAGGACAGCGGCAACTGAAACCGTGAGGTATTACACACATAGATAGGATAAAATCGGCAAGTAGTACCTTCAAGAGGCAAGGAGGTCTGCTTTCCAACCTGCGACGACAGCAGATAAACACCACACTTGGGCGACTGCCCATGCCGTCGTCCTCTGTACTTATCGAATTCAAAGCAAACTGGAATAGCAACGATGTCTTCCCACTGCATTTACTTACACAATCAATTCATGATGCCCGGTGGCAATGCTCGCTCAGCACGACGTCGGAGAGAGAGAGAAAGAGAGAGAGAGAGAGAGAGAGAGTACCAGGATGGAGGTCCTGAGAGAAGGATTATTGTGTCGGAGTGATGGTTGCTGGTGCTTGAATGCATTGAAGAATTGGCCGCGAAGAACATCTCCACCACCACCATTCTTAATTTTGAATTGCTTTACCAAATTGCTGACAAACTAAATCAATTAGAAACAACAGGCACAAATAAATAGATAAATAAATAAGTAAAAATAAAAGAAAGGGCAGGAAGAAGGAAGCGCGATGCGCAATATTTTTAATATATATACTGTCAACAAAAATCATAGCCTTTTACTCCCCTTAAAAATATAATTAGATAGTATGATAAATTAATAAAAATACTTATCAAATTTTATAGATTAAATATCACTTTTAATATTGAGCTCACATTTGTCCTTATATGCTTAACCAATTATTTATTATTAACAAGAGTATTACTACAATCATTTTTTTAATGCTTTAGTTAGTTGGTCGAACCTCAATAAATATAGTTCTTTTTAATCATACAAGTGCACGAGGATTCAGTATAATTTTTTCAATAAGTCGAGTATTGTATTCACAAATAGTCGATTTTCTACACGAAATTAATTTATATTACAAAAATATTAACAGAAAATTAAAAAGTTAATTTGATGAGAATCGAGATAGCTGTAACAACTATAGTTCAGCCATAGTTTTTTCTAAATGATATGAAATATTAAACAACAAAAATAGAAACTATTTAAAATTAAAATGCTTACTGATACAACCTGGATCCAAACTTTGAACAGATTCGGATCAAGTCGATCGACTGAGTCCGGCTTCATCCATTAAATCTAGATCCTACACACCACAACTACAAACAAGATGTTAGGTGTCGGCGGAAGGTTATCCCACCGAAAATACTCCAACACTTAAGTCAGCAAATAGCCTTCGAATTAAGAAGGTAAAAATAATAAATGCAAGGTGAATGCATAGAGTGTTTGTGATGGAATAGTACTCTTGTTGAAAGAGGCTTTGGAGGCTCATGAGGAGCGTTGGCTCTAAGCATTGTATTTGCTAGGAATGTAACAGCAAAGAGAGAGAGAGCATTCGTATTCTAAAAGTGTGTGAACTTTACAATAGAGAGCTTTTTGTGGGCAAATGAGAGTGTGCTTTAAAGTGATGACTGTACTCTGTTGGGATCGCTACCTTTTCTGGCGTTGAGCTTTTATAACAGTAATGGCCGTTGACTTGATCTCTTTCCTTCTATATTTTATAACCGTTAGAATTTACTACAGACAGGAGGAGGATTCTGGTAGTTTTCTTCAGAGATGCGCATTAAATATGCTGATAACTGTTACAATTGAGATTACCTTTTATGAAGAGTGCAAAATTAGAGGAGAATACTATTGCTGGTCGACGACGGTTGCGTGGGCTAAACTGGGCTTGGCCCACTTGTAGCCTGGCCTTCAAATGGTCACCTGGTCCTACTTTCGATCAACGGAAGTGTTGACCGTCTCAAGAGCAAGTAGTTCGTCCTACTCTTGTGCTTCTCCTAACTCACTTAGCCTTATGTCCGATCAACGGTGGGCATTGACCATCCAGGCAGAAATAGGTCATTGTGGATCTGGGTCTTTCCTCCTTCTTGGGTTGGCCCATTACCATCACTAGCCCCCCATGTTGGTGGTCTAGGACTCTAACCTCTAGCATGTTTAAGATGGGATGTGAGTGGCTAGATTACCTACTTTAGGTGCCCTGGTGATGCAATTGGCAATGACTCTTGGTCTGTTGATCTTATTGCGCGCAATTGTTGACTGTAAGGTGAAGATTCGAAGAACTAGCTTAGAAGATCATTGAACAAATTTGTTGACCGCCTAGGAAACATCCGGAGAACTTCTAAGGAAGCGTTGATCGGATTCGTTGACCGCCTAAGCCAAAATCCAGAGGACTGGCGAAGGAAGCGTTGACAAAATTCATTAACCGTCTAGGCAAAAATTCGGAGAACTATTAAGGAAGCGTTGACCGATTTCGTTGACTACCCGGACCAAAATCCAGAGAACTGCCGAAGGAAGCGTTGATCGGATTTGTTAACCGCCTGGGCAAAATTCGAGGAACTGGTGAATGAAGGTTAACCGGATTTGTTGACCGCCTAAGCCAAAATCCGGAGGACTGACAAAGGATGCATTGATCGGATTCATTGATCATCTAGACCAAAATCTAGAGAACGTTTAAGGAAGCGTTGACCAGTTTCATTGACTGGTTGGGCCAAAATTTGAAAAACTGTCGAAGGAAGCGTTGATCAGATTTGTTGACCGCCTGGGCCAAGATCCAAAGAACTTGCGAAGGAAGTTGAAATGACATGTCATCATGCCGCCAAACTGCCAGTTGAAAAGTTGGCCATGTGTACACAAGCGATGAATTTGCGATCTCGGTAATTAATGTGCCAGAGGATTTGATTTGACTACACCCATTTAGAAGTGACACGTGTTAATAATAATGGGTGCACGTTTACGAAACAGTTCTCCTTCTCCGGCATTCACATTCCTTTAAGTAGTCTGTCTGTTACTTTTCAAACTCCCCACACTTTCCTTTAACTTTCCATCCTAAAAATTTCTAAGTATTCTGCAACATTCTTGCTTCCATTTCCATGGCACCATCTATGATGAAGATTGCTTCAATGCTCACAGTCGGCAAAGTTAGAGAGTTATACGTGGAGTTTAACATTCCATGAAAGATCATTCCTGTGATGTCCAGTGAACTAGATAGGGCATGCTTCCCTCTTGAGGGTTGCGTCACTATATATGAGGCTTATCTGAGGAGTGGGCTTCATCTTTCAATCCCTCAGGAATTGCTCGACATCCTCATTACTCTTCAGGTGCCTATCGCACGACTTCATACTAATACCGTGCGATATTTTTGCTCTCTATGCATCTTCATGTGTCATCACTCTCAGATGATGACGATCGATGCTGTCAAGGTAATGTTCCGTTTCACACAGTGGGGACTAAATTTTCCTGTCCCCCAGAGACCTTCCAGTCAAAGAGGCCATCTATGACTCATTGAAGAATTGGAAAGATCGCTTCTTCTTTGTCCGTGTTACTGAGATGTGGCCTTTATTACGGGATTGGAGCAAGGTTTCCAAGGCTTTCACAGGAATGCCAGAGAAGGCAGAGATTGTCGTTGTGGCTAAATTCTTGGAGTTGGTGTGGGAGAATGCTTTTGAGTTTAGGAGAGACCACTTGGTTTCTCGGAAGGAAGCCAAGAGAGCTCATTGGGGACCTCCCTCTCCAGTCTAGAAATTCAGGACACTACCGTCGGAGGCCTCACAAAGGAAAAGGAAGGCCGGTCTATGATTGGCAGTGACGCCGGTGTGCCTTCCACTAACGCGGCTCCCACCAGCCCAAAATAGAAGAGGGCTACAACGGTGGAGCTTTCTTCGTCATTCTTTGGGCAGGACTACATAGCTGCTGGACGTCTTGGGGGAGTGAGAGACTTCTCAGGAGTCGAAGTGGAGTTGACTCTGGAAGAATACGATGCCATGTTGCACACCAAAGCGAGCAGCATCATTGTGGTGGCGCAGCCTACATTGGTGGAGCAAGAGTCAGAAGCCATTAGGACGGAGCCTTTAGGCGAGCTGTTAGCTGAGCCACTAGAGACAGCAGTGGAGCTACAAGTTGAGCTACTGGAGTCAGCTTTAGAGCTATTTGCTGAGCCGGAGGAGCCAGCCGCCGGAGAGCCTATTGAGGCGGTGGGCCTCACTATGGAGGTGCCGGAGGAGTCCGCCACCAGAGAGCCTGTTGTGGCGGTGAATTGCACGGTGGAGTTACCGGAGGAGCATGCGGCGGAAGCCACTGTTGGGCCTGTTCAGGATTTTTCTGTCTCTAGTCCTTCGCTACAGGTCCAAGGTCACGGAGCAGGCCAGCGAGGCCGATGTGCAAAGTCTAGAAGGTAAACCTTCACAATTTTCCTTCTCCTTTTTCTTTCCGCTGCTGATACTTAGCATTTTTATAGGGGGAGAAAATTGTGAGTGTAGTCACTAAGGGACAACACTAGTGGGACCTGGTGATCTCTGACTGAGATAAGAAGATCGCCAGGTTTGAGGAGGAGATGGAGTTGCTAAGAGCAGAGCACCAGAAGGGCGCATCTGCTCTCGAATTGCGCCGTCAAGTCTAGAAGCGAAGAATGCCAGATTGAAAGAAGAGAATGTCTTGCTGAGAGAAGCTGTGCTGTCTGGTCTGAAAAAGGAGAATGCCAGATTGAAGGAGGAGGACGTCCGGCTGAGAGAAGAAAATAATCGGGCGGTTAGGTGTATTGACCAACTCGTGGGACAGATGACATCATTGGAGAATGAGTTGACTATTCATATACGCCCCTATGAGATCTCCGATATGCTGGCGGCACAGTTATGGGAAGGTGTTAACCTTTACTGGCGTATTGCACGGTTGGTTGACTCCAACTTTCCAGTGGAGTATCTTGACCTCTCGAACCGTTCTGCCAACATCGTGAGAGCCTTGTGGAACAGTCCCAGAGTGGTTAGGGGCCGCCACCTCCTCCTCCTGGGAGCTCTGCATCTCCATAGATTTTATACTTTTTGCTTTTTAAAATTGTTATAATTGTACAGGTTCAATAAATAAAATGGGTATTTTACTGATATTCTATGTCTTTTTCTTTGTTGTCATTTTTCAATTACTTGTCGTTACGTTGTCCAGATGACTTGGTGCGTTGCATGCCAATTGGCCATCTTCCTTCCTAGGGATGTTTGTGGTGCTCTCTAATGGACTTAAGTCCTAATGAAAACATCAAGGTGAATCCTGATGTCTGGTAAAGCTTGTTCTTCACTCGTACGTGAGTAGAGGCTTGGTGGTGGTGCTTAAGTGTGAACTTGGGCGGCCAGCTTTTGGATGGAATGCTTTTGTTCCTGTTGACTGTCGTTAACTGATTATGCTATCTCCTTGTGTAGGAGGTTGTCACGTGTGTTGCTTAAGCCCCCTAAGATTTTGACCGTGAATGGGCCACTTGGATGACCAAAGTTTAATTCGACTGTTAATTAGGCCGCTGGATGACCAGTGTTTGATTCAACCATTAACAGGCCATTTAGATGACCAGGGTTTAGTTACGAGTGGGTGAAAACCTGTCCGACTTAGGGGCAGTCTAGGTTGTATAACCCTGCAAACAGATACATATGCATATGGAATAGAGAAAGAAAGAAGACACGGTGCAATGGAAAAAATGTTCTTTTGCTAATAATAAGCATTATATACATTTACAAGTATACACATGGATGACCTACCTGTGCCATCACTGGAAGTAGCACCTGAGGTGGGTTGCATTCCACGTCCGTGGAACCAACTTATCATTCTGGGTTGGAGTTTGTATGCTCAATTCCGCAGAACGGTTGAGACTAGAAAAGGGCCTTCCCAATTCGAAAAAAGTTTATTCCGGTTGGCGGTCTTGCTCGTAGCCTCGATACTTTGTAAGACCAAGTCACCAACTTTGAATTACCACGCTTTTACCTTCTTGTCATAATAGTGCGTGACTCATTGTTGGTAGGCTGCTGTCCGTATTCTGGCTGCATCGCAGGCTTCCTCCAACAAGTCTAGGTGTTCCTGGATTTTTTGAGAATTACCTTGTTGGTCAAAGGACTCAACTGTAAGACTTGGAAGCCAATCTCAACCGGAATTACTTCTTCATCTCGTAGCCAGAGACTAAAGGGCATCTCACGAGTCGGTTCCTTTGGAGTTGTTTGGAAAGACCATAGGACGGAGGGTAGCTTGTCAACCCAAGAGCCCCCTGCGTCATCTAACTTAGTCTTCAAATCATGAAGTAGCATGCAGTTTGTTATCTCCACCTATCCATTGGCTTGCAGGTACGCCACCGAAGTGTGGGCCAACCTGATGCATAGACTGGCACAATACTTATTGAAGCATTTTTCGAAGAATTGGATTCTATTGTCAGTCATGATAATCTCGGGAACGTTAAATTTGCTAACTTGCTCTGGCGGATGAACTCTAAGGCATTGTGCTTTATGATCTTGGCCAATAGGGCGGCTTCGACCAACTTGGTGAAGTAGTCGATGCCTGCGATATTAAACTTCCTTTGCCCAGTCACAATTGGAATGGGTCGAGAATATTGAGCCCCCATTGAATAAAAGGCCAAGGGGCTTGAAGAGACCTTAATTCTACAGAAGGCTGGTGGTGTAGATTGCCATAAAGCCGGCAATTCTCACATTTCTTCATGAACTCAAGGGCATCTCTTTTCATTGTCACCTAATAGTAACCCTAACGCATGATCTTGAATGCTAGGTTTTTGTCGCCGATGTGTGATCCACATATGCCAAGGTGGACTTCACTCAAAGCCTAGTCGGCCTCCTCAGGAGTAAGGAATCATAGGTACACAGTGAAGTAATCGCGGCGATATAGTCGTCCATCGACCATGGTGTACCAGCCAACTGTCTTCTTGATTTTCTTAGCTTCATTCGTATTGTTTGGCAGTGATCCATCTGCCAGGTGTCTCTAGTAAAGTGTCATCCAACTTTCTGTGTCAGAGATTTGTATTGCTTCCTATTCCTTTGTACTGGGAGGGCTCAGGACCTCCCGTATGTCCCTCGAGTACTATTTTGGATTTTTAGCCGCCACTGCCCTGACAAGTTGGTCGGCCTTCCAGTTTTCAATTCTGGAGACGTGAACTATGTTCAACTTATTAAATCTCTACATAGCGTTCGTCGCCTTAACCAAGTATTTGTCTAAGTGAGGGTTAAGCTCCCGTTTACTTGATTAACGACCAGCTCAGAGTCACTGTAGACGATCGGTTGTCTGGTAGAGCACTCTTTTGCTAATCTTAGCCCGGCTAACAGGGCTTCATACTCGATAACGTTGTTGGTAGCCGGGAAGTTGAGTTTGAGTGAGTACTTCACCTTTGACCCATCTAGGATTCTCAGGACCACTCCAGCACCGTTACCTGAGTCTATAGACAATTCGTCTACGTTGAGAACCCATTCTAGCCCTTCCCCATGTAGTCCTGCGTCCTCAGTGAGTTGTCCATCCAGAATTGGTGTCATAGTCTCGACGATAAAGTCGATTAGAGCCTACCCTTTGATGGCTGGTCTAGGCCAAAATTTAATGTCGAACTCTCCCAACTCGATTGCCCACTTAACCAGCCGTCTGAAAATGTCGGGTTTCTGGAGTATGCTCTTTAGTGGCTAGTCGGTCAGCACAACTACGCAATGAGCCTAGAAATAAGGTCTCAGTTTTCAGGCAGAGAAGACAAGTGCCAAGGCTAACTTCTTTGCGCATGGATAGTGCGTCTTTGCACTGGCCAGTGTCTTGCTTACATAGTAGACCAACTGCTGAGAGTCAGAGGCCTGGTGTATGAGGACAGAACTGAGAGCCACCTCCGACATTGTTAGGTAGAGGTACAGCTTTTCTCCATCACTGGGTGAAGTCAACAACGATAGACGGGCCAGGTACTACTTCAATTCGTTGAAGGCTGCTTGGCAATCTATAGTCCACTGAAATCTGTTTGCTTTCGTCCCCCTCAAAGTTTTGAAGCAAGGCTGGTACTTGTCCCTTGACTTGGCCAAGAAGCCGGACAAGGATGTCAGTCATCCGGTCAGCCTCTGGACATCTTTGACACTCCGTGGTAGAGTCATGTATGTGAGAGCCTTGATCTTCTCCAAGTTCACCTCGATCCCTCGTTGAGAGACAATGAAACCCAAGAACTTTCTCGATGACACTCCGAAGACGCATCTTGAAGGATTTAACTTCATTTGGTACATGTAGAGTACCTCGAAGGACTGAGCCAAATTGCAAATATGTTCATTGGTGGTCTTGCTTTTGACGAGCATGTCGTCAACGTGCATCTCCATATTGCAGTGATCTTGCTTCTCAAATATATTGTTCATGAGCCGCTGGTAAGTGGCACCTGATTCTTCAGTTCAAAGGGCATCACTTTATAGCAGTAAGTGCCCTGATTCATCATGAACGAGGTGTACTCCTCATCCTCTAGGCTCATCCAAATTTAGTTGTAGCCCGAGTATGAATCCATGAAGCTTAGTAGCTCATGTCTAGAGGTCGAGTCTACCAATAGGTCAATCATGGGTGAAGGAAAGCTGTCTTTTGGGTAGCATTGTTAACGTCGATGAAATCGACGCATATTTGCCATTTCTCATTGCTTTTCTTTACCAGGATGACGTTGGAGAGCCAGTAAGGTTACTGGACTTCTCTAATGAAACCGGCGTCCAGTAACTTCTTTACCTCTTCCCGGATGGCGATCAGTTTCTCCATGGAGTGGTTCTTCTGCTTCTGCTTGATGGGCTTGCGGTCAGGATCAAGGCCTAACTTGTAGCCATTACTCCTACCGGAATCCTAGTCATGTCAGTGGGAGTCCATGCGAAGACGTCAGTGTTCTGTCGTAAGAACGCGATCAGCTTGTTGTGCAGTATCCTGGTGAGTGAGCCTCCGATCTATCGCACCTCTCCGGGTCTTCCAGATTTAGTGGATTAGATCGGTAGCCTCACCAGACTGCGCTTGCTATAGAGTTGCTTCATCTTGATGGTCAAGTTCTCCTACCATCTTGGTGCTACCACTCGGTGTGATCTGGGATATGTAACATGTCTACCTAGTGACTAGGTCACCCAGCGCTTCGCCTATATCCCAAGCTATCTGGAACTTCATCTTAGTTGCAGTATCAACGTGATGGCTTCGAACGCTGTTAGGCACGGGCAGCCTAGTATAGTGTTGTATACGGAGGGCAAGTCAATGACCAAAAAGGTGAGTGTACAACTCGCCGTTCTCTAGTACGTGCCCAGGGTGATCTCGAACTAGATTGCTCCTTGGACAGCCACTGGTTCATTGTTAAGGCTATAGAGCGAGCCTTCGGCAGGTTTTAACTGACTCTTTTTTAAACTAAGTTTAAAAAATACATCAAGGTAAAGCAAATCATAGGAACTTCCATTATCAACGAAGACTCACTTTAGTTGGTAGTCGACGCTACCATTCGAAACGAGTGTAGATACAACAAGGGGATCTACATGGGGGGAGATTACACGTTCCATGTCATTATCGCTAAAGCTAATGATGTTGCCTTCAGTGCGCTGCTTCTTCCGCCCAGTCTGCTACTCCTTGTTATCCGCCAGGGTCTTGACTGGCCCAGTTGTGATTATGTTGACCACTTTAGCCGCGACCTGATTTCTAGGTTGGAAAGTCTCTAGTTCCTCCCCGCCGGAGGTGCCTGAGCGCTGCCCAAGGTTCCTGACGAACCTGGTGAGGTGGCCCCTCCGGATGAGCTCCTTAATCTACTACTATCTTGCAATCTTTTGTGGAGTGTCTGGAAGATTAATAGAAATCATAGTACTTTATTGGATTTCTTCCCTCTGCTTTCTTAAATGATTTTGGCCACTTAAGGAACTTCTCTCCACGGATGTGCATGAGGACGTTCAAACGTGTGTCAGTTAAAAAAAAAAAAAAGACCTATAATCCCTTCACTCTGGTGCTTCGGTCCTATGCTGCTTCCTACGGGAGTGATCGTCGTTGTTGTACTTCCTCTTTCTCATTGCCGGGAAAGGGTGAGACTGTTCGGTTCACTCAGAACGCTTAGCCTCGTTAACCTCTTTGGCTGCTGTGTAATCCCTGGTTATAGATTCTGTCACCCGGAAGGTCTACGAATTCTTATACGCTAGGTGCCTAAAGAAGTCCCCATGCGTTAAGGCAGAGACAAAACTGCCAAGCTTCATCTCTTCTGTGAGTTTGGGGATTCTTCTCGCCTCAGCTACGAAGCAATCTAGGAACTTCCACAGATTCTCTCCTTACTTCTATTTAATATGGGAGAGATGCCAAGGCTGCTTCTCTTCCCAGCGGCAGGAGGCGTATTGTGCCAAAAAGAGATCAATGAGCTCTCAAAAGCTCCGAATCAAAGCTAATGGGAGACGAAGGAACCAGTTGTGGGCATCTCCCTTCAATGTATGAGGGAAGCAGTGGCACATAGCTGCGTCCTTGAAGTCTTATAGACTCAAATGGGTGCGAAAATGATTAAGGTGATCCATGGAATCGGCGCTCCCATCATAGGAGTCAAGAGTTGGCATCTTGAACTTGGCCGGCATGGGATGGTTCAAGATCTGTGCCATGAAAGGAGATCTGTCTAGATCCATGGCATGTTCATCATCCTTAAACACACATTTCAAGATCTTCTACACTCTCAATTTTCTACAGGCGTCATTGCCTGTTCTTTTACAGTTGAGGTAGGTTCTCAACTCCGTTCTTTCTTGGCGGGTGAGTAGTCAGTCGGGTACTACCACCAATGGATCTAACGATCATGGAGTCTCCCTCTTGAGCCTGATACCTGGTCTCTACCTGAGAGTATCGAGGATTCATTTATTCTGGACTCTCCTCTAGAGTCCTGCTGCCCAAACGTCCTTCGAGCCTTGAATGACTCTGGGCTTGTGAGGCCTCCGTCTTGGCCTTCTTGGATGGTTTCTTCTTCTTCTGGCCTCCTCTCAAGGAGGCCAGAGTAGGGACTACTGCGAGCGGAGCCCTCTGCTTCGTATTTTCATAGCAGATTTAGAGCATTTGAAGCATTTGATTCATATTGCTCATCTGTTCTGCCAGGTTTTGAAAAAATTGAGCGGGTACTCGCTAACCACCCTGTTGACCAGATTACCAACAGAGTTGCCTTGGTCGAGTGTGGTCGTGTCTCTAGTAGGACCACTAGCTTGCACTCCGGTGTTCACCATTTTGATCGATGGAAGGTGAAACTAAAAGAGATCGTGGAGAAAAGTGGTTGGTTTTTGTAAACTTCCTACAGACGGCACCAATTATATGTCATGGATCTAAATTTTGAATAAATTCGGGTCAAGTCAATCGACTAAGTCAAGCTCTATTCATTGAGTTTGCATCCTGCATACCACAATTACGAACAAGAGGTCAGATGTCAGCGGAAGGTTATCCCATGAAAAATACTCCGACACTTAAGTTAGCAAACAACCTTCGAATTAAGAAGGTGAAAAATAAGGGATGCAAGGTGAATGTAGAGAGTGTTTGTGATGGAAGAGTGTTATTGTTGAGAGAGGCTTTGGAGGCTCGTGAGGAGCATTGATTCTAAGCACTGTGTTTGCTTGGAACGTAGCGGCAAAGAGAGAGAGAGAGAGTTCGTATTTTGAAAGCGTGTAAGCTTTGCAGTAGAGAGCTTTTTGTGGGCAAATGAGAGTGTGCCTTGGAGTGAGGACTCTATGGTCTTTTATAGTTGTTGTACTAGGCAGCCTTCCTTGTACATCAAGGCTTGATTTCCATGCTCTACTGGGATCGCTGTCTTTTCTGGGATGGAGCTTTTATGGTAGTAACAGCCGTTACCTTGATTGCTTTCCTTCTGTATTCTGTAACCGTTAGGATTTATTACAGACAGGAGGAGGATTTTGGCATTTTCCTTCAGGGATGTACATTGAATCTGCTAATGATTGTTACAATTGAGATTGCTTTCTGTGAAGAGCGCGAAATCAAGGAAGAAGACTGTTGCTGGTCGATGACGGTCGCGTGGGCAAAACTAGGCTTGGCCCACTCGTGGCCTGGCCTTCATACAGTCAACTGGTCCTACTTCCGATTAACAGAAACGTTGACCGTCTCAACAATAAGTAGTCTGTCTTGATCTTGGGTTTCTCCTAGCTCATTTAGTCTTTCGTTCGGCCAACAGTGGGCGTTGTCCGTCCAGTCGCAAATCTGCCGTTGTGGATCTAGGCCGTTCTTCCTTCTTTGGCCATCACATTACTAGTGTACCCATCACTTACAGTGGCGGTATCGGCCAACAGTGATAAAAATTAAAATATAAAAAATTAAAGTATGGAAATAAAAAACTAAAAAAAGTAGTGGTGATTCAACCATCCAAGGCTTAGAAAAGAAAAAGATAGTAAATAAAGTGTAGGAACTAAATAACAGAAATATAACATTGTAAGAGTGGTGGTGGTTGAACCATCTAAAGTTTAGAAAATAAAAAGATAGGAAATAAAATGTATAAAATTAAATAATGTAAATATAAAATTATTAGGCATTAGATATCAAATATTAGCGATTATTAATCATAACATATTGAATTTTTCAATACAACGCAATGTAAAATTATAAAATTTTGATATCAATTTGAAACTAAACCAACTAGAGAAAATAAAAGACAAACGGTACAAAATTGACAAAGTTGAATTGATTTGAAAATAAATTTCATATTAAGTTGAGATTTATAGGTATAAGAGGATAAATTTAAATAGAAGTCATTACACTAAAATATTAAATTTGTAAAATAAAAATTAATACACTTAATTTTTACCAAATTTCTTTCCATCTCTCTATTCTTTACTCTCTCCTCCCTACTTCTCACTTGCACCACTCCCCCCCCCTCTCTCTCTCTCTCATTCTGTCTCTTTTACCTTCCTTTCTTCTACTCATTGAACCTAGCACTCCCTCCGTTCTTCTCTTTCTCTCTTTTCTTCTCCCTCTCTCGGCAGACACTGTGCTACCTCTCTCTTTTTCCTTTTATTTTTCTTCCTTTCTTCTTCTACTCGTCAAATCCTACTCTCAGCCCAATCCGGCATTTGCCTCACGGCAGACTCATTGCCTCCTTCTCGGCCTCCCCTCTGTTTTTTTTTCTCTCTCTCTATCTCTCATTCATTTTTTTCTTCCTCTGTTTTTACCACTCCCTCCTGCTCTCCCCCTTTAGCCTTGCCTGCTTCCTTTTATAGTGGAGAGGGAGGAAGACGGTGATAATCATTTTTTCTCTTTTTTTTCATACTTCTCCACGCTTTCCTACTCTGTATGCCTTCAGCCATTTTCTCCTGTTTCTTTCCTTTTGCTTTATTGCTTTTTCTCCTTTGTTGGTAGATGTACTTCATGATTATTCTCTTCTCTCTCTCTCTCTTTTCTTTTTTATTCTTATATATATATATATATATATATATATACATTTTATACATATATTTTAATTTTTTAAAAATTTAACCTTGCTCCTATTCTTGGCATTTCTTCAGTCGGCTGAATAGATTGACAAAATAAATGTTTCATATTGTCCATTTGCCTACTTTTATTCCAAAAATTTTTCTTTAAAAAGTTTTACCTATAAATTAAAAATATAACTTAATTATGTAATTTAAATAAAAATTACTATAAAATTATAATAACTAAATAGGAATAAAAATATAAAATTTAGTCTTCATCATTAGTGCTGCTTGTTAGATTTGTTCAAAATCCATAAAAATCTTTGGACTGTTCAACAGACTTTATTGGACTAAATGTACAATAATTTAGTAGAAAATTATTTGGAACATGTATGTGATGCAATTTTGATGATGGTCTAATTATAATTATATATTCGATTATAAATATTGTACAAGTTGTACACAAATATCTCAAGTCTTTGTAGAGGATTGTCGATCGTTATTTGAAATGACTTGCCTAGACTATTAGCTATGTAACACATTCACATTTTGACTCGAGCTTATTAAATTAGTAACTTGATGGATTATTAATAAGGATAATTAATAATCCAATTATTTTGTATGAGTGTACATTAATTTATGATGAGATTGATTATGTTGGATTGTAGTATCTTCAAATTAGTATTTTGGTAATTTTTTCATCGATAGTTAATAATTATTTTTAATGTCTTAAAATGTTAAATAGGATTTGCTATAACTTTATTATGTGCTTATAAGTGTAACTAAAAATAAATAAATAATTAATTAGAGTATTAAAATCAAAATCAATCCTAATTATAATTTAAATTATGAAACGTATTAAATACAACTAGAAATTTTATAACTCATGCCTCAACTAAGAGCCTTCGTTCAAATCCCTATTTGGATTCACACTTTCTAGTATGAATACTCTTCCATTCTTCCTTATATTGGTTGCACCTACTCATATCTCAGGAGTTATTAAGTTGATCAATTAATTAGCAATTAAATAGAGAATCAATTAAGAAAGACTTAGATTCATTCTCTAGCCACCCTCTCTTTTTAATTAATTTTCCACCATCATCTAAATCTTGTTTAAGTGGTAGTGCTGGGGACGGCTGTAGCGGGCTAGTCCAAAGGGGCAAGCGGCCCTAGAATGTATCATGGCCCACTTGCCCAAAGGATGGTCAACACTCCAATTGACCAGATGAGGCTCCTAAGTAGTCGGATGCAGCCCGAAACTAATACTGCCCAAACCGAAATCGGCCAACGCAACCTTTCCTGTGCACAACGGTCATCTACCCTAATTGGTCGTGATGCTAAGGATCTCCCTAGATGGAATTCCCCTCTATAACAAAAATCCCCAAAAATTAGAAAACATCCCAGAAGGAAAGTTGTGATGGATTGACCATATTTCCCCTTATATGACCACCATCAGAATCATACTTAATGTTTCCATCATAATTTTTGAGCCAAAAGCAAAGAGATTTGTAGCATAAAAAAAATTTATTTTCCTTTTTTTACACACACACACATACACACATATAGGATAGCAATTGGCCGGACGACCTCAACTTGTCCGGCCTCATCTTAGCCGGCCAAGAATCAGGGTCGGCCGGCCAAGACACGTGAGATGCTATTAAGAACAAAATTTTCTTAAACCTTAATGTCAAGCGGAAGCATACTAAAATCCTGTGAGATCCCGAAATCAAAGAAACTTAAAATCAAAGTAAACTATTGCTACCTAAAAATCGGAGTGCTTCGATTTTGACTTAAACCGGAGTGGCCTTATACCACTGGAAGACCGAAACTAATGGTAATTAAAATATGGATCGTGTCATGATATTGACCGATGCCAAAATGTTGACCAACGTCGAGATATTGAACATCGTCAAAATGTTGACCGGTGTCATGACGTTGACCGGCGTCAAAATGTGACCAGAAGGTTGATAGAATATTTTTAGAAATATTGACCAACCTTGAATAAGAGAAAAAAAAACATTGACTGACTTTGAGTAAAAGTTGGCCGGATTAGAGTAAGAAGCGTTGACCAAAAAAGTTAACCAATCAAAAACTTGACTGACTTTGAAGAAAATGTTGACTAACTAGAATTGATTACTGAATTCAAAAAAAAGGGCCAACTTCGTTGTTAGATCCCAACTATATCCTAATCTAATCAAAGCAAGTGAACTACCCTGTTGACCTTCTAGATGAAAGTATCAAGTAGGTAACTTACCCCACTTACTCCCACCTAAACCCTGAAGGGAAGTACCAAGTAGGTCACCCACCCCACTTACTCCACCACCTAATCCCTCCTCTTTATATACTGAGCTCCAGTTGAGGGACGGGTGTGAAATTCCTGGCGAGGAAGGAGGATAAGGAGTGAAAAAGGAGAAAAGTTTCAAGTCAGTCGGAGTGGGCGATCAACAGTCATGCAAGTGTACCTTTCCTTTTCTAAACTCTGATTTTACTTCTATTTTCAAGTCCCGACTTTAAGAGAAAAACTGCAAGTGTTGTCCTCGATTTAAATGCTTCAAGCACATAGTATATTAGACTTGTCATTTTTAATTACTGCTTGATAAGCTGCATCGCAGACGTCGTACTCGCTTTACGATCGGATTGAAAATATGATTTTGATTTCATGATTAATTCATACTTTCTGCTTTTTGCTTACCATTTTCTGCTCAACTATGATTAAACTTGAATTGTATAAAAATAGAGAAGTAAACCGGCTTTAAATCATAACGTTATAACTATTGACCAGAATGAGATTTATGGATTGAAACCGGCTTCATGTCAACTGAAAGTCTTTTTACTTGACAGGAATGAGAAAAAAATGAATTTGAAATTGGCTTTGTAATATGATGACCAAAAGCTTTGTGCCCGTCCTGAATGTGAACTAAAGAAGAAGTAAACCGGACTTATGACAAGATAGATAAGATTGGACTTTAGCACTGGGAGATAAAGTTCTCCGGCATGCTTTAGAATATTATGGTGGTAATCGAGGATAACGAAAGGGAACTGTCCTTAGGGCTTTGTACAAGGAGGAAGTGAGAGCCGTCCTTGGAGCTTTGTACGAGGTATTGCCGTAATTATGAGGAGATGTGCACAATCTATCCTCGATTATTGCCCCCTCCGCTAGCGATGTCCTTTACTGATAAAAATAAAAGAGAAAAGAAATTTTTATAATAAGACCGACTCTTTTTTCTGTCCCGATCTCTAGAATTTGACTGCTCCGACTTTCCTGACTTCTTTGCATTATGTATTTGCCATGATCTAGTTAACTGTTATTTTATAATATTCATATTGTATATGTATCTGTATCCGCCTTATAACATAAATACTTTACGGAAGATTGCATGTACCTTATTGAGCTCCGACTCACAATTTTCTGTTTCCCCCTCCAGATAAAACTATAGAGCTCGTGCCTGATGAGATGGAGTGACTAGAGCTTCGTCCGAATGACTCTAAGGACTCGGAAGCACATTTTTGAGTTACCCAGAAGAAGCAGTTTTATTGTAATGATCCGGTTGAAATATATGAATTTTTATAATTGGACTTTTATGACTATGTATGCATAAATGAGTTTTATGGGTATGATCGTAAATGCTTTAGTAGATTAGTAGATTGGCTTTCGTTACATATTTTATGGAAATCATGTATGGGTCCTAGATGATATCTGTGATCCTGTGATTGGCAAGCATGACCAGCCCGGACTAGATCACCAAAACCTTGGTGTCAGTTCCGGGAGGTTGCTGGTGGAATGCAAAAAAAAAAATCCATTCTGTCACAATTGGTATCCGAGAAATGAGATACCTTAGGAATTGATCGACCGAAAATATGGAAGCATGGTTTGAATCTTCGTACTGAATTTCCGTAAGAAGTAGGCCAAGGTAACTTAGGCAACTAGAATCCTAAAGAAGCTTGGAACCTAGTCTAAGTTCAATTTTAATGAGCTGATGGATATTTTCTGGGATTATAATATCATGCATGTTTTGATTTTAGGATGGCTAGTGGAAGAGGAAGAAGGAATGGCCATAATACACCCTATGATCGGGAGGCCGCCTATATAGATTTATTGAAAAGAATGACCAACGTAGTGGAGTCTGTCGAGCATAGGCATATGGCTCCAATCCCATCGACTGAGCCAGTTTCAGCCATCCTTGCTCCAACGACATATAATCGATTCACGGCGGAGCGAGCACTGGGCTTTTTGGGGAAACCCAATCGGGCCAAAGCTGATATATAGCTAAAGAGGATGAAGAAAATATTTACAGTAATTCGGTGTACGGACCAGGAGAAGGTCACCTTCGCTATATATAAGTTGGAGGGTGAAGCGGACAGTTGGTGAGGCATGAGGAAGAGAGCGTTAGGAGTGTCTAATGAGATGATCACCTGGGATATGTTTGAGGAAGCTTTTCTGGAGAAATACTTTCCATCTAATCTCTGGGATCAAAAGGAGATGAAATTGATGAGATTAAGGCAAGGGAACATGTCGGTGACTGGGTACGATGCTAAACTTACCGAACTGTCTCGATTCTCGCCTTATTATGTAGAAGACAAATTAAGAAAGGTGAAGAAGTTTCAGTAAGGACTGCGGGATGATATCAAGAAATAACTGTCCACATTAAAGCTCTAGACGTATGCCGATATACAGAACAGGGTAGTCATTTACGAGAAAGAAGTGGAGATAGAAAAATTCTACGCAAAGAGGGCAGCTAGCCGGGCAGGTGTTAGTGGTGGATCTGCTGGGGGATATTTTGGATCTTCCAAGAAGACAAGGATGACAGATAAAGAAAAGGGTGTTGTGCCGGCTCAGTCGATGACTGATTCAAGGACGTTGGCTGCGCACTGCACAACCTGTGGGAGGATGCATCCGGGGCAGGCATGCCATCGGATGACAGGAGATTGTTTCAAATGCGGACAGCAGCGCCACCTGATCAAGAATTGCCCGAGACTAGAGGGGAAAAAGCCTACTATTTTGACTAAGGCCTTCACAGTGACTATTTAGGAACCGGAGGCATCGCCAAATGTCATGGAAGGTACTCTTTCTGTTTGTGGAGTCCTTGCATCTATCTTATTTGACTCAGGATCTACCCACTCTTTTATTTCTCCTCAATTTGCGTGTCTTATTACCACTACCTCTTACATATCAGATTATGAATTGTCTGTGTGTACCCCTATTGGATTCCTTGTAATTACTGATGTTGTATATCCTGAATGCGTAATGGAAGTAGATGGGCAATGTTTAATTGTGGATTTTGTGTTACTAAACATGGGAGGCTTTGACGTAATTCTGTGGATGGATTGACTGGCTAAACACCATGCCACCATTGATTGCTTTATGAAGAGGGTTTATTTTAATATCCCTGGGATAGAGACCTTTTTCTTCCAAGGCATTAGAAAGAAAGAAATGCCGGTGTTGATTTCGGCCTTGCATGCCAAACATCTGGTGAGAAGCGGATGTAAAGCTTACTTGGGTTATGCCTGCACCACTGTAAGTCATAAGGTGCCGGCTAAGAACATTTTAGTCGTCTGCGATTTTGAGAATGTTTTACCTGAAGAGTTGCCTGGATTGCCTCCACATCGGGAGATCGAGTTTGAGATCTCTATCGTTTTGGGTGTCAGTCCAATTTCTAAGGCCCCTTATAGAATGGCCCCTGCTGAGTTAAAGGAGCTAAGATTACAATTATAGGAGCTATTAGACAAGGGTTTTATCAGGGCGAGTGTGTCTCCTTGGGAAGCGCCGGTGTTATTTGTAAGGAAGAAAGACGGGTCGTTACGACTTTGTGTTGATTATCGTGAATTGAACAAAGTCACGATTAAAAACAAATATCCTCTGCCACGTATTGATGATTTGTTTGATCAATTGCAAGGATCTCAAGTGTTCTCAAAGATTGATTTAAGGTCCGGTTATCATCAGTTGAGGATTAAGCGGGAGGATGTGGCAAAAACTGCTTTTCGGACGAGATACTGCCACTATGAGTTCCTCGTTATGCCCTTTGAGCTTACAAACGCCCTTGCTGCCTTTATGGATCTAATGAATAGAGTATTCAGGCAGTATTTGGATAAATTTATAGTGATTTTTATTGATGATATTCTAATCTATTCAAGGAATTATGAGGAGGATGAGACTCATCTGAGGATAGTACTTCAAGTGCTCCGTGAGAAAAAGTTGTATGCTAAGTTGGGAAAATGTGAATTCTAGCTGGAGAAGGTGACTTTCTTAGGACATGAAATCTCCGATGGTGGTATTTCTGTGGATCCAAAGAAACTAGAAGCTGTTACTAACTAGAGTAGGCCGACTTCTGTAACTGAGGTTAGAAGCTTTCTGGGCATGGCAGGCTACTACCGGCGATTTGTGAAAAACTTTTCACATATTACTATGTCTCGGACTCGATTACTAAAGAAGGAAGTAAAATTTGAATGGACTGATGAGTGTGATTAGAGTTTTTGGGAGTTAAAGGGTCGCCTGACTGCTGCTCTAGTATTGGTAATTTCAGAAGGATCAGGAGGCTATGAGGTGTACTGTGACACCTCTAAGGTAGGCTTGGGATGTGTATTGATGCAGCACTATAGGGTGCTAGCTTACGGGTCTAGACAACTGAAGGTGCATGAAAAGAACTACCCTACCCATGATCTAGAGCTGGCTGCTGTGGTATTCGCCGTGAAAATTTTGTGGCATTACCTGTAATGGTAAAAATTTCTTGTGTATTTTGATCACAAAAGCCTGAAGTATCTGTTTTTCCAAAAGGAGCTTAACATGAGGCAAAGGAGGTGGCCTGATTTCTTAAAGGATTATGACTGTGAGATACAGTACAAGCCTGGAAAAGCTAATATAGTTGCGGATGCATTGAGTCGACGGTTAGAAATGGCGGCTCGATCGCAAATCAAGCAAATGAAATTGTTAGACTATCTGAAGCAATGTGATGTCCGGTGATATACTAAGGGTAATAGGATGCTCCTGTCTTATCTTCATATCCAACCTAAGATTATTAGTGAAGTTAGAGAAAAGCAAGTTAATGATCCATTCCTGGTAGAAATTGTAAGCGACTTGAGTAAGGAGTCCCGAGTTGAACTTAGTATCTGAACGGACGGAGCATTGAGGTTTAGAGACCGATTATGTGTACCAGATGATAAGGAGCTAAAAGAAAAGATTCTAAAGGAAGCCCATTGGTCTAGATATACCATCCATCCCAAAATGAATAAAATGTATCAAGACTTGAAGAAGACTTTCTGGTGGAGGAACATAAAGAGAGATATTATGGTCTATGTGAAAAAATACCTCGTGTGTCAGCAATTGAAGGCGAAAAGGATAAAATCTTCTGGGTTATTACAGCCAATGCCGATCCCGAGCTAAAAATGGGAAGATATTGCTATGAATTTTGTATCAGGTTTGCCAAGGACTCCTAGAAATCATGATGCCGTTTGGGTTATAGTTGACCGGCTGACAAAGTCAGCCCACTTCTTGGCAATCAGGACGACCTATTACATGATAAGTTGGATCAGCTATATGTGAACGAGATCATGAAACTACATAAAATTTCTATGTCCATTGTATCTGATAGGGATCCCCATTTTGTCTCACAGTTTTGGAAAAGATTGCATAAAGAACTGGGGATTGAATTAAAATTTAGTACTATTTATCACACTCAGACGATGGCCAATCTGAGCAAACTATCTAGATTCTTGAGGATATGTTGAGGGCTTCTGTATTAGAAATGAAGGGCACTTGGGATACTTACCTAACACTGGCAGAATTTACTTATAATAACAGTTATCAGTCTAGTATCGGCATTACACCTTTTGAGGCTCTATATAGAATGAAATGTAGGTCGCCGATTCACTGGGAAGAAACCGGAGATAGAAGGATCTTTGGTCTAAAAATTGTAAAGGAAACGACTGAGAAAATAAAACTGATCCATAGTAATTTGAGGATCACTTAAAGCAGACAGAAAAGTTATGTAGATAGGAGGATAGAATTGAGCTTTGAGATAGGAGATTTTATTTTTCTGAAAGTCTCACCATCTAAGGAAATATTGCAATTCGGAGTGAAGGGAAACTCAAGCCGTGATTTATTGGTCCTTTTGAGGTTTTGGAAAAGATCGGAGAAGTAGCCTACAAACTAGCACTACCGCCAAGTCTGATAGAAGTACATGACGTGCTCCATGTATCCATGTTCCGGAAGTATATTTATGATCCTACACACATAATTGAATTCGAACCCTCGAAAATCAACAAAGATTTATCCTACGTTGAGGAGCCACTGCAAATTCTCGACCGGAAGGAGTAAAGGTTGCGTACATAGACGGTCCGTCTAATGAAGGTACTCTGAAAAAATCACTCACTTGAGGAAGCTACCTGGGAATGAGAAGAAGAAATCTGGAGCAAGTATCTTCACTTTTTGATTAAGGTATGTAACTTTATTTAAATTTTGGAGACAAAATTTCTTTAAGTACGGGAGAATTGTGAGATCCCGAAAGCAAATAAACTTAAAATCAAAGTAAAATATTGCTATCTAAAAATCGGAGTGTTTTGATTTTAACTTAAACCGGAGTGGCCTTACATCATTGAAAGATCGGAACTAATGATAATTAAAATATGGACCATGTCATGATATTGACTGGCGTCAAAATGTTAACCAACGTCGAGATATTGACTATCGTTAAGATGTTGACCGGTGTTAAGACGTTGACCGGAAGGTTGACTGAAGGGTTGACCAGTTTTTAGAAATGTTGACTGACCTTGAATAAGAGAAAAAAAACATTGGCCGGCTTTGAGTAAAAGTTGATTGGATTAGAGTAAGAAGTGTTGACCAAAAAAGTTGACCAATAGAACAGCTGACCGACTTTGAAGAAAATATTGACCAACTAGAATTGACTTTCGAATTCAAAAGACAAGGGCCAACTTTGTTGTTAGATCCCAACTAGATCCCAATCCGTTGTCCTTCTAGATGAAAGTACCAAGTAGGTAACTTACCCCGCTCACTCTCACCTAAACCCTGAAGCGAAGTACCAAGTAGGTGACCCACCCTACTTACTCCACCACCTGATCCCTCCTCTTTATATACTGAGCTCCAGTTGAGGGACGGGTGTGAAATTTCTGGCGAGGAAGGAGGGTAAGGAGTGAAGAAGGAGAAAAGCTTCGAGTCTATTAGAGTGGGTGGTCAACAGTCAGGCAAGTGTACCTTTCCTTTTTTAAACTCAGATTTTACTTTTGTTTTCAATTCCCGACTTTAAGAGAAAAACTGCAAGTGTTCTCCTCACATTTAATTGCTTCAGCACATAGTATATCAGACTTGCGATTTTTAATTACTGCTTGATAAGCTGCATCCCTGACGTCATACTTGCTTTACGATCGGACTGAAAATATGATTTTGATTTCATAGTTAATTCATGCTTTCTATTTTCTGCTTACCGTTTTCTGCTCAACTATGATTAAATTTGAATTGTATAAAAATAGAGAAGTAAACCGGCTTTGAGTCATAGCATTATAATTATTGACCAGAATGAGATTTATGGATTAAAACCAGCTTCATGTCTACTGAAAGTCTTTTTACTTGACCGGAATGAGAAAAAAATGAATTTGAAATTAGCTTTGTAATATGACGACCGAAAGCTTTGTGCCCGTCCGGAATGTGAACTAAAGAAGAAGTGAACCAGACTTATAATAAGATAGATAAGATCAGACTTTAGCACTGGGAGATAAAGTTCTCCGGCATGCCTTAGAACATTATGGTGGTAATCGAGGATAACGAAAGGGAGCCATCGTTGGGGCTCTGTACAAGGAGGAAGTGAGTGCCGTCCTCGGGGCTTTGTAGAAGGAGGTATTGCCGTGATTGTGAGGAGATGTCCACAATCTATCCTCGATTATTGCCCCCTCCGCTAGCAATGTCCTTTATCGATAAAAATAAAAGAGATGAGAAATTTTTATAATAAGACCGACTCTTTTTTCTGTCCCGATCTCTATAATTTGACTGCTCTGGCTTTCCTTACGTCTTTGCATTATGTATTTGCCATGATCCGGTCAACTGTTGTTTTATTATATTTATGTTGCATATGTATCTGTATCCGCCTTACAATATAAATGCTTTATGGAAGATCTGCATGTATCTTATTGAGCTCCGACTCACTATTTTCTATTTTTTCCCCTCTAGATGAAACTATAGAGCTTGTGCCTGACGAGATGGAGTGACTAGAGCTCCGTCTGAATGACTCTAAGGACTCGGAAGCACATTTTAGAGTTACTCGGAAGAAGTAGTTTTATTATAATGATCCGATTGAAATATTTGAATTTTTGTAATTGGACTTTTATGACTATGTATGCATAAATGAGTTTTATGGGTATGAATGTAAATACTTCAGCAAAATAATAGATTGGCTTTCCTTACATATTTTATGGAAATCATGTATGGGTCCTTGATGGCATTTGTGATCCTGTGACTGTTAGGCACGACCGGCCCAGACCAGATTACCGAAACCCTGGTGTCAGTTCCGGGAGGTCGCTGGCGGAATGCAACAAAAAAAAAATCCGTTCCATCACAAATTCATTAAACTTACAGCAGAATCGTTATACATAAGTCTCCAGAGTTTCCAAAATTTCATACATCTAGTTCGGTCTTTACTCCTTCGTAAATCCGTATCAACTCTTCTCTTCTTTCTTGTCCGTCAAACTTTATTCTAAGTTGTCTCGTCCGATATGAACTCATCATCGTCTAAAAGAAAACAAAAGAGTGAGCAGAATCCTAACAAGGTACCCATATGCATAAATATTCGAATGAGAACAAAGGCATACTTGAACATAGAGCATGGGCCATAGTCCTTTTCATGAAAACAAAATGCATGAGCTGAAGTCATTTACATGAGAAATGGTTACCAAAGCATGTTTCAATTCCAAAACTAGTTTTCATAAAAAATCGATCCAAACCAAATGCTAAAAATCGGCTACATTTAAGGCATATAAGTACTTGGCTATCAGAAAATGGCTATATTTAAGGTCTGCAGCTACTCGACCATCAAAAACAGCTTCATCTTAGGCATACAGCTACTCGGTTATCAGAGAATGACTACATTTAAGACCTGCAGCTACTCAGACATCAGAAAACGACTATATTTAAAGTCTTTAGCTGCTCGACTATCAGAAACGGTTACATTTTAGACCTGCAGCTACTCAACCATCCAAATCTGATTTCACAAATCATGAGCTCCCAAAAGTCTGAAGTTCTTATCAAAGCAATAGATCGAAATTCAAATAGCCGAAGTTACTCGATAATGTAATTAACCGAAGTTCTTCACAGATGCAAATACTAGACTTCTTCAAAGATACAATTAATTCGACATCTTGCAAATAAGCAAATAACCAGACTTCATGCAAATAAGCAAATAACCATACTACATGCAAATAAGCAAATAACCGGATTTCATGCAAATGCCAAACTTCTTTAGTCACATAATTACCGGATTTCTTTAGACAACTAACTGGACTTCTTAAAACATGCAAATAACTGAAGTTCTTCCTTAATGCAAATAATCAAAATTCTTCAATGATACATTCATAAACAATAACATGTAGAAAGTAATTACCTTATCATACTTCACGTAGATACATAACAGAGTGAGAGCATGAAAACAATATTACTTAACAGACTTTAAACATGAATTTATAAAAAACATAGGGTACACTTAACTTAGCCTTTTTTTACAGATTTTCTTACTTACTTCTGGCGTTGGATTTTCTTCCTTCCTTTCTTCTCCTTCATTTCTTTTTCCTCTTTTATCTTCTTCGTACCCCTTTTCTTCGCTTCCAAAACTTTGCTCCTAAACCCCCAAACTCAGTATTTATAGGCAATGCGATAGGTAGGAGTAGTTGGGGACTAGTTAACTATTTCGTACTTCTTTTTTTACTCCATTTTCCCTTCTAAAAGGTCAGCGGAGTATGTGGGAGCAGGTTACCTACTTCAGATATTTTTCTATTATTTCATCTTCTAAAGAACTCTAGATCATTCAAGTAGATGGAAGCAGTTCATCCACTTTGGCTGGACAACTTTGACCTTAAATCAATATTGGCTAATAGGCCAAATCCGGTCGATTCTCACAATTGGTCAATGATTCCTTCATTATTCTACTTTGGCCATCTTCTATCAATCTACTCCAAAAATCCTCTCCAAAAATCGTCTCTAGAAACTCACTCAATCCTCTCCGGATTTCCTCTCAATCATCTCTAGAAATCATCTTTGGAAACTCACACAATCCTCTTTGGATTTCCTCTCAATCCTCTCCGGTAGAAATCTATTCTCCTTTCTCAGTTGGTCTGATTATTCCTTCAACATGTCTTAGCCTCTCTTAGCGGGTCAACCTTCAATTGACCGAATCATTTCCCCCTTACCCTACCTAACCGATCAACAGGGTGCTGACCAGATTCTACCACATAGTCTACTAGTCAAGAGGATGTTGATCGGATATTTTGACAACCAGATATTTTTATTCAAAATGATATTGGCATTTGCAACCGGTCATTTTCTTCAAAAGCATACCAACATTTTTCATCCATATCGGTAAATTCGTGCAAACCAGTAATTCCACCCATTCTGATAAATTGGTGCAAACAAGTAATTTCATCTCATTTTGTCATACCGGTCATTTTTGGCTACAAGGCATATCGGCTGTTTTTGCCACAAGGCACACCAGTCATTTTACTCCATTTCGTCAATTTGCTTTATTCCAGCAAAATTATAACAAACCACCCAAATGTATCATTCCGCCCAAATGCTCCATTCCGGCATTTTGCACTGTACCGGACAAATTGTGCTTTCTGGCTAAATACACCACATCGGGCAAATTTTGCATCCCGGCCAAATGCACCCTATCCGAAAAATTGTGCATTCTGGCCAAATGTACCATACCGAGAAAATTGTGCATTCCGGCCAAATGCACCACACTGGGCAAATTGTGCATTCCGGTCAAATGCACCACACTGGGCAAATTGTGCATTCCGGCCAAATGCGCCGCACTAGGTAAATTGTGCATCTCGGCCAAATGCACCATTCCGCACAAAATGCACCATTTCGGCATTTTGTACTATTTTGGATATTTTGGCCGACCGGCCATTTTGCCCAATCCTGGCAAATTGGCAACTTCTCCTGCAGATTCATTCTGGCCATTTTTGCCATTCTGGGAAAATTATGTAAACCAGGCAAAATCCTAATCAGCTGGTCAACGTGTTGACTTGTCACTTTCACCTTCAACCGGTCAACAATTCTTGGACGGCCAATATTTTAATTCAGCCAGTCAACAATACCAATCCGGTCAATATTTTGGCAGGTCAACTTTGCTAATTTTGGTCAAAAATTAATTTTGTCGGTCTATTGTTAATTTCGTCAGTCTACTATTCTTATCCTTAGCAGATAATTTCTTAGCCATGATAATTTCTTAATATTTCTCCCATAAATTTATTAAACTAAATCTTGATTATACAACCTTAATTATTATATTTGAAAATCGGGATATTACAAAAGCCCTCAAAACAGCGCATGACTCACAATGGTAACCTCAATGTTCACTATGCGTGACATCTTCACAGAGGGAGAAAATCCTCCTTCCCGATCGTTGCAACCCAAAATGACGCCCACATTCACACGAGAAATGAAAAGGATCCCTTCAGGAGGAAGGCATCCTGCCTTGTCACTTAAGGAAGGCAGCAAAAGCCCATGGCTATAAAAGGCCCTAGGGATGCACATGATAGGCACGCTCTCTTGCATACTCAAACCTGCATAAGCTTTCCACCTCTCAAGTGTTGAATCACTCTTTCCTCTCTCCCACTACTAGTTCCCAACAAACTCAGTGAACGGAGAAGCCGCTCTTAACGAGCACTTCACGACCAAAGCCACTCACAATGAGTGCACCTCAAATTGTTGCTCTCAAATCGCTCTCCTTAAATTCATTCTAACATACTCTATTTTTTACCTTCAATGAGCGAGCAGCACGCTCACCTTCCAGGTTGTTAACCTGCCCTCTGTATACAACACAGATGAACGTGTAACATGATGAACGTGTTACGTGTCTCAAGTAGCCCCAAGTGGTAGTGAAAGGCCAGCGGAAGAGTTAGACCATCGAGATGAAGCGACCCTGCAACAGGCGCAATCCGGTGAGGCGACCGACCTTGTACCTTTGGATCCGAATAATCTAGATAAATGCATACAGATAAGGGGCTCGCTCACCGGACCCTGCGCGATCAACTAATCAGCTTCTTAAGGCATAATACAGATGTCTTCGCATGGATGCCCACTGATATTTTGGGGATCCTGGCTAGAGTAATGGTCCATAAATTAGGTCTCGACCCTTGCCATAAACCCATCAGGTAGAAGCAGAGAAACCGCTCTATTGAGAAGCTAATAGCCATCCGGGAGGAGGTAAAGAAACTGTTGGTGCCGAGTTCATAAGGAAAGTCTAGTACCTAGACTGGCTCACCAACATGGTTCTTGTCAAGAAGAGTAATGGAAAGTAGCAAATGTGCGTTGACTACACCGACATCAATAAAGCTTGCTTGAGCGATAGCTTCCCATTGCCCACAATCGACCTGCTAGTAGACTCCACTTTTGGACACAAGTTACTAAGCTTTATTGACGCCTATTCAGGCTATAACCAGATCTGAATGAGCTCAAAAGATGAGGAACACACTTCATTTATGACTGATCAAGGGACCTACTACTACAATATCATGCCCTTCAGTCTAAGGAACGTAGGCACTACTTACCAAAGGCTCATGAATAAAATGTTCGAGAAGTAGATCAGCCGCAATATGGAGGTGTATATTGACGATATGCTCGTCAAGAGTAAGATCACCGACGACCATATTCATAATCTAGCTAAAACCTTCGAGGTACTCTAGGCACACTAGATAAAACTAAACCCCTCAAAGTGTGTCTTTGGGGTATCCTTCGGGAAGTTCTTAGGTTTTATCGTTTTTCAATCAGAGATCGAGGCAAACTCAAAAAAGATTAAGGCCCTCATGAACATGACCTCACTGTGGAGTGTTAAGGATATTTAGTAGTTGACCAGGAAACTGGCAGCACTTTGTCATTTCCTGGCCAAGTCTAGTGACAAGTACCTCCCCCTCTTCAAGGCTTCGAGGGGGACAAAGGTGAACGGGTTTCAATGGATGGCAGAACGTCAAGCCACCTTTGACAAACTGAAATAGTACCTGGCTAGCCCACCTCTACTAACATCACCAAGAGAGGGGGAGGAGCTGTATTTATACTTAGCAGTTTTAGAGGCGGCTTTGAGCTCCACCTTAATACGTCAGGATTTTGACATACAATAGCTGGTCTACTACGTGAGTAAAATGTTGACCGGTGCTTAAACTCGCTACCCCATGCCAAGAAGCTTGCATTGGCACTTGTCTTCTCGGCCAGAAAATTGAGGCCCTACTTTTAGGCTCATTGGATAGTCATCTTAACCAATGAGCAGTTAAAGGGTATCCTACAAAAGCCTGATGTTTCAGGGCAGCTTGTTAAGTGGGCCATTGACTTTGGAGAGTTCGACATTGAATTTTGGCCCAGACTGACCGTCAAGGGGCAGGCACTGGCTGACTTCATCGTCAAAACTACGATCCCAATCCCCGATGTGGACTACACCCATGGCACTGAGTACCACTCTGAAGCACCAGATTGGATTCTCCATGTGGATGGCTGGTCAACAAATTTAGGCAGTGGGGCTTGAGTTGTCCTAAGGACCCCTGACAGGTTCAAAGTGAAATACTCCTATTGCCACCAATAACGTTGTAGAGTACAAAACCTTGCTAGCAGGATTGCAACTCGCTAAGGAGTGCTCAGTTAGGCACTTGACTGTTTACAATGACTCAGAGCTAGTAGTCAACCAGATTTGTAGGAGCTTCGAGGCGTGTAACCCACTCTTGGCCAAATACTTGGCTAAGGTAAAGAATGCGATCTACAAGTTTGACAAGCTTGACCTATTTCGTATCCCTAGGACTAAAAACTAGAAGGATGACTAGCTTGCAAGGGTAGCGATGGCCAAAAATTTGGAATAGTACTCGAGAGACATGCGAGAGGTCTTGTGCACTCCCAACATAGAGGAGTAAGAAGCGTTGTACGTCTTCGATGGTGAGAACTAGATGTTGCCCTATTGGAGGTACCTCATGGACAGATCTCTGTCGAAAAACCTGGACGAAGCTAAACGCATAAAAAAGACGACGGCTGGGTATACTATAGTTGACGGAAAGCTATATCGCCATGGATACTCAACCCCATACCTCTGGTACCTTACTCCGGAGGAGGCCAACTACGCATTCGGTGAGGTCCATCTTAGAATCTGTGGGTTATGCATCGGCAGTAAAAAATCTAGCCTTCAAGGTGATGCACCAAGGATACTACTAGCCAACCATAAAGAAAGACATCTTAGATTTTGTGAAGAGGTGTGAGAATTGTCAAGTCCATGGCAACCTTCACCATCAACCGCCCATGGAGCTGAGAGCCCTCCAGGCGCCTTGCCATTCACACAATGGGGGCTCAATATTTTTGGCCCATTTTCCCTTGCGACCGGTCAAAGGAAGTTTATCGTTATGAGCATCGATTACTTCATGAAGTGGGTCGAGGCTGCCCTACTTGCTAGAATCACTGAGCAGAATGCCACAAAGTTTGTCCGGTAGAATATAGTTTGTAGATTTGGTATTCTTGAGGTCATTGTGACTGACAATGGAACCCAATTGACCAGCAAGCGCATCACTAAGTATTGCAACAGTTTGGGCATTAGATTGGTCAATATTTTGGTAGTATACCCACAAATAAACGAGTAGGTGGAGGTTACCAACCGGACGTTGCTGCATGGACTGAAGACCAATCTGGAAGATGTAGGGGGCTCTTGGGTAGATGAACTTCCCTTCGTATTATGGTTGTACCGGACAATCCCCAAAGAACCAATGTGTGAGATGCTGTCTAGTCTTTGCTATGGGACTAAGGTTGTGATCCTGGTCAAGAGCAGGCTCTCGAGTCTCTGGCTTGAGGCCTTCAACCTGCATGGCAACTCCCTTGGTCCCAATGACTCATAAGCAGTCAGTTTAAACCTTGGTCCCGTACCAATTAGCTCGTTAGCAGCTAAATGAAACCATGGTCCCATACCAAGTGACTCATTTACGGTCGAACACGAAACCTTAGGGGGCTTTCACGCTATGCATGCAACGACCTACTCCCACAAGAGGTAGCACAATCAGTCCATAATGGTCGATAAATTGGAGCAAAGTGTGAGAGAACAAACATTCCAACAATAGGCGGGACATCCGGAGCTACAACCTAGGTATCACCATCCAAAACGAAAACATGATCCAACCAAAAAAGAGTATACTTATATTCATAAAATTGTACAATGCCTTGTGTTGCAAAAAACAACACAATTTTTCTCTTAAGGGCATTCAAAGGCCTCACATGTACAAGGAATTATTTATACCTACAACTCACCTTGATGACTACCCGAAGATGAAGGTCCCTTGGGGGATGCTACATAGGCCTCTGGTCACGTCCGATTGGATATCCTATTAACTCTAATCGACAAGAAGTGTAGGCATTCCTCGAGTCCAGGAAGTTGAAGGGAAAATGGGAGTCTACTAAGGAAATGATCCTCCTGCAGAAGTGAATCCCAGCCCGGAACCGATCCTCCAGGGTAGAAGCCACCTCTTTAGGATGAAGCCTTGTCCTTAGCTCTCCTTCAAGAGCCGCAATCCTCTCCATGGCCAATGCTTGTGCACCAATGGCCTCCTGTAGCCTAGCATCAAACTCCAATAAGGCTTGGTCGAGATAGTTAGCCCACATTTTGCTCTACAACACGTCTCCAACCGTAGCATTGATGCAACGCTCCATCTCTTTAGCCACAAGATTGACCAGAGCTTGCATCATGCGGGCAATCTCGTCTCCCTGTGAGGACAAGAACTTGTCTAGCTTGTGAGGCCTCCTCGCCGGTTGGCAAGTGAAAAAAGGAGTCATTAAAGGGGAACTACAAATGGTCATCCGTACTTTTATGCGATGAAATAGACATACCTGACGAGATGGACCAATAGACCTAGAGAATGGAGCTACCCTCGAGGCACCATGGGAATCGAGACGTGGAAGGCCTGGGTGATTCCAATCCTCATCAGTGACGACATCGGTGGAGTCCTCATCGCTGCTCTCAGTCCGTGTCCTCCCATCGTTGCTCCCCTCTTTGGAGGAGGATTCTGGCATAGGAGGAGAGGACGCCTCCCTCCCTAAACTAAGAAAAGTTGGAAGATCGATCATGTCTTTGTTAGCCATGGTGAAAGCAAAGGAACTATGGGGGAAGGCAGTGAAGTGAATCACATGAGACACCACACTTAAATAGGCAAAATCTCAAACCAAAAAATGACATCGCAACGAATTTCGAAGGGTAGCATCTCTTTTGTGTGAGGCGACATGTCTTTACCCGATTGACCCGCCTGCAGCACATGACAACAGACGCCACATCATGTCATTAAGTCACGTGCCACTAGTCTATGATGGTCAAAGCTCAGTTACGACCGACACTACCGTAATAAGCATGTCAACCCAGCTAGCCGGTGTAAAAAAAAGAGTTGAACAAAGGCAAAGAAATCGACGTGTTGATGGAATAAATTTCTTTTCATTAATAAGAACTTGTCATACAATGGCTATTACAAGGGAGGGGAAACAAGATACCAAAATCCTGGCTAAGGAACAGGGCCTCAAGGAGGGTGCGAGGAAGGGTCCCCTCTGTCCTGGGAGAAGTTGATCAGGTCATCATGCTCCAAAGTCCTACTATTCATGGGGTTGAGGAGGCCGACTGGGAAGTCAGGAAACACCAAGGAGACAATCTTCCTGCAAAGGTGAATACCTTCCTAAAGTTTGGCTTTCAGCGCTGGACTCACTTCCTCTAGATGCAGGCGGATAGACATCTCGACTTCAAGTGTGTCGTTCTTCACTCAAAATTCACTGACTAGCTTCTCAGCTTTGATGGCCCGAGCTTCAAGCCTCCCCAACCTCTCTTTTAGCTCTAATAGATCCGACTTGAGAGCGGCATTCTCCTCTCAATCCTTTTGAGCCTGAGCGGCAACGAAACTCAATTGGCTTAGGAGCTCCCTTAGCTAGAGAATTTCCTCCTCCCGTTCGTCAATCATCTCCGCCCACTGATGTAGGCCCTTCATCACTGCGCCAACTATCCTCTAGTCCTATAATTCTAAAAAAGTAAAAAATAGAAGAAATGTCAAGCCATGCCAGTGGAATCGAAAAGAAAGAGGAAGTTTCCTTAAAAGGGAGACCGTTAGGAAGCTTCTTCCTTCTCGTTAGATCCTACGACTCAAGGCTCTGTTGTAGGGGTCCTCTGATTGGGCCACCGGGAGACTAAGCATAGTGGCCTTTGAAACCAACTCTGCAGTAATCACCGTTCCCACAACGGTACCAACTGCATCAACATGGACCTTCACTAAAGTTGCTTCCAAAACACCCGTCATTGCAGGGAGCAGTGCAGCGGAGAGACTGATACCACCAGCATCCACCGACTCTGCTGGCAGCATTGCCACTTATCCTGCATGCTCTCTAACAATTAGCTCCGCCAGTTGCTCAATGGATGCTTCTACCGACTCTCAAGCAACAGGGTCCATCAACTCTAACTCCACCGGTGTGGCTGGTGTTGTAGATGCAACTAACAGTGGCCGCTTGACGACAGGCTCTTTGGCGGCAACTCCCTCAACTCCCATATCCAAAAGATTGATGGGAGTCTCCACCTAGGATCACTCACCAATGCCTGTCAGGTGCCTAGCCATGTGAAAATCAGAGGTGATGGAGGATGAGGAGGTAGACGAAATGGGTGCAACTTGCTTCCTTTAAGGGCTACTAGGAGAGTCCCCGATAATAAGGGCCCCGGCTTTTCTCTTGGGCTGTGATGGAGTCGGCGGTAGAGTTTTTGACTTTTGGAATGGAGAAGGTGGACCCCAACGAGCCCGCATGACCTCCTCGTGGGACACCAGGTGGTCCCTCCTGAACTCATGGAGATGCTCCCACACCAACTTCAATAGAGGCTCGACTGCTTCCACCTCTCCTTGCGAGGACCTCCCGGTGAAGACCTTAGAAACATTACCCCAGTCTTTAGATAAGGGCCAATCGTCAGAGACCCTTATATAGAAGAACCGGTCCTTCCAGTTCTTCATAGACTTATAGATGACATTGCTGATGCTTAACTCCCTGGGAGAGAATGAAATCTAGTCTCCGCTCTGAGTAAATCGGAATATGACCCTCACAGCCTCCACAATCAACATTCATGAATGATGGTGAAGGAAAATATACAGCGAATAAAGGTAACACATAGCGTTTGCGTGGAGCCCCATGATAGGGACGCTAAAGTCCTAGAAAATGCGAAGCAACTCCTTACGAATAGGAAGACGAAGCCCACTGTAATATCATGAATATTTTTTTTTATCTGAGTTAATTCGGTTTATTTATTTTTGGGATAATTTGGGTGTAATAAAAATTAATTAAATATTATAAAAATATTGAAGAATATTTGAAATTATTGGGCTGGTGTCCGGGGTGTGCCCGTTCAATCCCCTGAGTATCGATTTGAATTTTAGAATTTAAAAGAAAACGTAATATATATATATATATATATATATAATATATTTAATAATAATAATAATAATAATAATAATAATAAGGATGATAGAAAACAGAAGTAGAAGGCAGAAATGAAGGAGAACGAAAATAGGGGCTCGGGCGAGGGTTTCAGGGGAGAGAAAGAGAGAGAGAGAGGAGGAGAATGGCACCGATGTCGGCGGTGGCTGGCGATAGCCGTGTATGGCAGTGGTCAATTGGGCGTCGCGGCAGAGCAGCGGCAGTGGCAGTAGGAGCTCGGCGAGAGGAGGAATCACGCGAAGGAGAAGAGGAGAAAATGAAGGCCTTCGGGTCTGATTCTGGGTTCGAATTAATTGGAGAAATCGTAGAGCATATCGAGGCAAGTACATCCATACTCTTTTCTTCCGTTTTTATTGATTTTCGTTTGACCCCCTTAGGGTATTATTATCCCGATACCCGACCCACGTATATTTTTGAGATGCCCATAACCTAATTATCCATATATGTGAATTTCTTTGTTCGATTCATTGTCTTCGCACCGTTTTGCACGTCCGGAGCCCCTCACCCACGCATGTGTATTGTTCATGGGTGATCGGGTGTAATCCAACCCTCGATTTTTGGGGTTTTTGCATAAATTGAAGCTAAAATACCATTACCCACACTCTAGGCAAGTTAATTTGCTGATTGAATACCCGATTAGTGGAATTATGCGAATTCCCGTTCGCGCAACCCTAACGTTGCGCCCGGGTGGTTTCAGGTTTCGATTTTTGGGGCTTTTGATTTATTTGGGACTAGAATATGATTATGCATGACTTTGGTAAGTTAATTTACCGATTAGGTATCCGAATTTGTGAAATTTGGTGAAATTTCATTCGCGAAGCCCTTAACCCGCGCTCAGACACCATTTGAGTTTCAATTTGGGGGTTTCCTTGGGTAGGCCTCGACACAAAATGGGAAGGAAAGGGAAAAATCTTCCGTCCAGCTCTGATCAGAATAAGGATAATTGTAGATTGAACTTAGGCAAGTATACCCGGACATTATATACCGCTTTTACAGTATTTTAATGTCTCTACAACTATATTTATGCTCTAAAAGCATGTTTCTCCATGTTTTGCATAAACAAAGCATGTTTCTTCATATTTTGCATAAATAAAGTCTGTTTCTATAAACTAATTAGACAGATTTCATGTTTACAAGTATATACTGCAATATCTGTTATCGATTTCGTGAAAATGCATGTGTTAAGTGTCTGTTTATCGTCCGATAATTTCGGCCAAACCCTAGGTGTGAAAATGATAGGTTTTAATGATTTTTACCCATAATCTCTGTTATGTAAAAGTTAATTTGTATTGAAATAAAGCTCTTGATGTAAATTAATTCTGAAAATTTTACACGGTCTTATACTGATAAATCACTGTATATTTTCTAAAGCAAAATTGAAGGGTTTTAGACTGTTACTGTAACGACCCAAAATTTTAAAACAAGGAAAATTTCAATCATCAAGTCCGGTCAACGCAAGTTGACCGGAAAACGAAATAAGAAAAGTACATCGGCTTAAGATGGAATCAAGTTCGGCCTTGATTTGGGGAAAAAAACGTCTGGATTTGCTTGAAAGAAGTCCGGATTCCCTTAGTAAAAAGCACTCCGGATTTTCGAAGTAAAAAGAAGTCCGGATTTAATGAAAATAAAGTCCGGATTCCCTTAGTAAAAAGCACTCCGAATTTCCAAAGTAAAAAGAAGTCCGGATTTGCTTGAAAGAAGCACTCAATTCCGGTAAAAGAAGTTCGATTTAATGAAAATGAAGTCCGATCTGTAAGGCCTAATGCGGTGTGTGCAAGGTAAGGACGGAGTAGATTGGGTTCAAAGAGATGAAAAGCCAAAGTTGAAGTAGATAAAGGAGTAGTCTGGTCAACGAAAAATGTTGACCGGAAAAATATGAACAAATGAATAGAAATGAAAGGAGAACGAAATCCTGTCAACGCCCAATAGTTGACCGGAAGTTGTTTTGATGAAAGGCTGAAGTCCGGTCACAGAAAATAAGGAAAAAAATATTGGGAAGGCACGACCATCAATAATCTAGCTATTTTCGAAACTTATTGGAAAATGTAAATCATAAATGACCCTCTTTGAAAAATGTAAAATCATAAATGATACCTTTGGAAAGTAGGAAATCATAAATGATGGCCCCTCAAAGCAGTGGCTATAAATTAAGAACTAGATGAGAATTAAACATAAGGCAAAGTAAGGAATTCTTAGCAAAGGAAGACCAAAAAAGAATTCAGGCAAGATACTCACCCTATTTTTAAAGCTCACGTTTATGCATGAAATTATATTCTGTATGAAGTATGCCTTTTCTATTTTATGAATTATTATTATGAAATGTATGATATTCATGATGATATAGTTATTCTGTTGAACGTTGATATTGCATGTTTACGGAAAAAGAACTTCGACCTTAAGAGGGAACTTTTCTGTTTTATGAATTATTATTCTGAAATGTATAATATTCATGATGATATAGTTATTCTGCTAAACGTTGATATTTGCATGTTTACGGAAAAAGAACTTCGACCTTAAGAGGGAACAAGAAATCTTGTTATTAATATTTGTTTTTGTTAAAAATAACGCTGGATTTAAGACAAAAGAGCTCCGGCATTTTTACAGAAAATGACTTCGGATTTAGAGCTCCGGCATTTTGGAAAAATGAACTTCGGATTTAGAGCTTTGTTTAACAGTAAATGAACTCCGGATTAAGAGCTTCGGATTTTAACAGAAAATGCACTCCAGATTTAGAACTTCGGATTTTAATAGAAAGCACTCCAGATTAAGAGCTTCGGATTTTAAACAGAAACGCACTCCGGATTTAAGAGTTTCGGATTGTAACAGAAAATGCACTCCGGATTTAGAACTTCGGATTTTAAACAGAATCGCACTCCTGATTTAGAAGCTTCGGATTTTAACAGAAAATGCACTCCGGATTTAGAACTTCGAATTTTAATAGAAAGCACTTCGGATTAAGAGCTTTGGATTTTAAACAGAATCGCACTCCGGATTTAAGAGCTTCGGATTGTAACAGAAATGCACTCTGGATTTAGAACTTCAGATTTTAAACAGAAATGCACTCCTGATTTAGAAGCTTCGGATTTTAACAGAAAATGCACTCCGGATTTAGAACTTCGGATTTTAAACAGAAATGCACTCTGGATTAAGAGCTTCGGATTTTAACAGAAAACGAACTCCGGATTTTAGAGCTTCGTATTTTATAAGAAAATGAACTCCGGATTTAAGAACTTCAGTGTTTTGAAAGAAAAGTACTCCGATTTTTCTTCCAAGAAAGGCACTCCGAAAAGAAAAGCACTTCGGTTTTGATAAGAAAAAGCACTCCGCCAAGGAAGTAAAAGAGCTCCGCCCTTTTTAAAGAAAAAGTACTCCGGCAAAATAAGGAAAATGGACTTTGACTTTTTGACTCCAGATTTAAAGACCTTAAATTTTAATAATGGACTTCGGTTTCGAAAGAAAAGAACTTCGGATGATATGGACTTCAATGAATGAAGTAAAGAACAAGGCTACACGAAAACATATGAATTATGGACAGTAAGTGGAACTCTTCCAACTTTTGATCTATGATGATTGGCCATTAAAGAACACGAACCAAGAACCGAGTTTCCATTAAGCTTGCTGTTAAAGATGGATGAAGGATATTGGAGTGACACTCGAGGATGCCTCCTGGGCCACGGGAGGGAACCTTTTGGTGGCATTAGAACTATGGACTATGGTCCCGTATGCCGGGTTAAAGGCATTACCTTCCGCCCCGGGGAGCATAATGAGGGGATACGACTTTAGGTTGTGGGGTTACACGCAACCCGTCCTCGATGTTGTCCGCTCCCGTCCGGTCCCTAAAGATGATACGAATTACGAATGATTTTGATGAATTTTCCGAAGACAAGATGAAAAGAATAAGAACTGAAGAAGAAACGATATGATGATTTTCATATGCTATGCTATATTATGAAATTATGTTTTGATCAAATTATATGTATGTTTATGTTTTCTGCATGTGAGTATCCTGCTGGGCTTTGTAAGCTCATTCTTGTCACTTTTCAGATGACGAAAAGCTTACGGAGGATGAAGTTGAGTAAAACCTTATGGTGTAGCCGAATGGTTAAGCTGGCCGAAGCAGATCTTTGATAGCTTTGTTTATTTTGCTTTTGATATTTTGAGGAGACTTGTAAAATTTATTCCGCTGCTTATGAATGTTAGTATGTTTCCGTGATACTTTGAGATTAATGAAATTATAAATCTCTAGTATGCATCTCAGGTTTGAAAGAAAATAAATAAAAAATTTTATGTCCACCTATATATCTTTTCATAATTTATTTAAAAGCAAGGACTTTGGATTTGACGGTGGCTTTTGATGGTTATAAAAGTCGGGTCGTCACAGTTACTGTATATTCTGAAACTGACTAAAGAGTTATTGCGAAACTCTGACTGACTTCTAAAACTAAAAAAGTTTTTCAGTTAAGAAATAAGAAGAAGTTATTTCTGATACTGTTAATTAGGACCTAAGACTGATATACAGTCAAGTGAGGTTCTCCAGCATACCTTAGGACATTACCGTGGTAATCAAGGATAACTCTGTCCATGGAGTTATACGTGGTCCACGTCCTCAGGGCGTTATACAGGGAGGATACTGTTCTGGATCCCACGGAAGGGATAGATCCCACAAGAAGGGATCTACTGTTACTATTTCTGGCCTTAGATTATGTGGAGTGAATACAATCTATCCTCGATTATTCACCCCCTCGGCTAGTAGTGTACACTAGGTTGGTCCTTAGAATATTTAATTAGAGTTTCTGATGAAAGCAAATGAGATTTGGAATTATTTTATGAAACTGCTGTCTGATTAAATAGAATCATGCTATGTTCTTGTTTCCATGAGCTGTTTCTATTCTTCTGATATGATTTTAATGTGTTTTTTTGTCCTAACATGACTTATGTTTCCTGAGACCTGTTTACATGGAAATTATGTTTTCCTCATGATTGTTGTATGTGTTTCTGCTCAACTGTATTTATGTTATGATAATGTCTCCGTATTACTGGTTTATCGCATTCATGCCTAAATTGCAACTGTAACTACCTTACTGTATTATGTTCTACATGAGAGTATTATATTCTGCATGTTTTAGTACCTTGTTGGGCCTCGGCTCATTATTTTACTGTTTTTCTCTCTACATATAAGGATACAGAGAAGATACTGGAGGACGACGTGTAGCTAGAAATTAGTAAGGAAGGTTCTGGAGCCTCGGTAAAACCTTAAAGGTTACCTTGGAGTAATACTTGGGAGATTCGGATAGTTTTAACTATAACATCTGAATTGTGGATGGAACTATGTATAAATAATTGTAGTATGTTCTGTAAATTATTAGAACTGTAATTATGCTTTCGCAGATTATGTCTTGGATTAAGATACTTCTGCTATATATTTTTCTAGTTTTCTATATAGGTTCTAGATGGCATCTCATGTCAAAATTCCGGTATAGTGGATAGGGTTGTTAAATTAAGCCATGGATGGCAATTGTGATCCTGTGAATGCGTGTTGTAGAAAAACTATGGTATTGTGGATAGTTGTGTGCTTGTACTGATCTTGCTTTTGTATTATGGTCGTGATTTTGAGGCCTAGATACTATGTATGCTCTATACTGATATAAATAAGTAGGTTGTATATTTGGATTTTCGTCCAATTTTAGATAGAACTTTGTGAAAATTTCTGTAGAAATTACTAATATAAATTTAGGATATCTATTCTGAATCTGTTTGACGGAGAGTCCTATGGGAATTAGGACCCATTCCGTCACACCCACTCTGCAAGCGAGCCTCATATACAGCAATGTGTCCCTTAGGTGGAAGAAGGCCCTATCGAGCTTCCCAAGAACAGCAAACACGATGGAACTAAGGATATTATACTGCATGTAAAGGGCTTTAACATCGTCGGAATCAAGAATAGAGGAGATCACATTAACAATAGGCACCATGGAGACAAGTAATCTAAGGGGCAATAGAACGGGATGGTTGTGATGCAAAAGAGGAAGTAGGAAGAAGACTTGAATAGCCGTGTCCCTTTTACAAAGATTTTCACCGCCTAAATGAAGTAGCGCCTCAATAAGGCACGACAATCATAACGGACATGTGTTAAATCCGAAGATGACGCGGTCAAGTCGTATCTATGACGGACCGAGTTATTTTTCTTAAATAACCTCCGTCAGTGGTAACATAAACTTATTCCCATAATTGATCATTATAGATTCTGCAGAAATTTCGAAAGACTTTCCTTTGTAATTGGACAAAAAACTAAAAATCTAACCAGTTTAAAATAATCTGCACAAGCACGCAACTATCCAATTTAGATATTTTGGATTACAACACAATACACAGGACCATATCGCCATACCATCCATGGCTCCAACACAGTATTTCTAACTACCGTATTGGGTCTGAAGAGATACAATCTAAGACTAAATAAAATCCAAAATATCCAATATTATTGCGGAAGCATGTAAAATTCAGAAACCTGTGGATGTACAATAATAACTTTAAAATAATAACAAACCGCATTGAACTACTAGACTGTTTACATTCTATTACAATAGACGTATCCAAATCTTCAGGCCTTTGACATTCAGCTAATCTCCTCAAGTAAGTCTCTCTCCTTGCGCTAATTAATCGGGTACCGACTTAATGTTCTCATCTGGAGGGAGAAACAGTAAGAGTGAGCATACAACTCAGCAAATGTAATTATACAACACTAACTACAGTAAATAACAGAAAAAATAGTAACTCGGCAGGGGAAACATATAACTTGAATAAAAAGGAAGCATGCGAGGAGAGGAGACATCTGGGATCATCTGGTTCACATGTTTGTTCTGGTTACGTTTATTCATTTTTATTACTTTCATTAATATTTGCGAACCCGAGCTAGTAGGTCGTACTAACCAACGATGTGAGAGAATGAGGAAAGGAATGTGTCTGCCACACATTCTAAAGTCGGCTACATTTTAGGTCTGCAGCAGTCAACCATTGGCTACATTTTAGGCCAGTAGCACTTGCCCATCTCAACTTGCCCCACATCCCTTGGGGACCAGAGCAATGCTCGTTCTTCCACAGTAGTATCCTAAAGTGTATCACGAACATCACCCGCTTCCACGAGCGGCTAGAATACGTGGCCAAGTATTCATTGGATTTACACCGTGATAGACATGGCAAACCAGAGAATACTACCCTTATAAACCATGGTCCTAGTTTCAGGATTAATTCTTTCTTGAGGGAAGATCCACCACAAGTACATTACATTTTCCAATCAGAAAATCACATTCCCATCCTTATTTTCGTCCGGGAGATCAAATCAATCACATCATACTTTGGTGGATTCCCCTCCATTTACTTGCTCGGTTCCTTCCTTTCTTTGAAACTTAAACATCTTTAACCATTCAATTCAATCTCACAAGATAGTTTGGATTTATTTACTTCCAGTGATCAAATACTAGCCTAGAAGCCTCTGGGACGCATTCCCTTGCTTCCGATGCATACTTGCATATTTTTAGGGCTTACAATTTAACATGATTAATTAGACACAAATTTTATAAGCATTAAATGGTGGAACCATGCAAAGTTTTCCATTCAACTCGGGTAAACAGTAACATGGGGATTTTAGAGCTCCCGGACACCACAAACGGGTCGATTCTTGGGGAATCGGACATCCGGTCGATATATACATACAATTGGGATGTGGCAATTCATATTTTGCGGTCAATTTAACATAACACGAGGGTGAAAACATGCAAATTTTCCATTTCATGTCGGATGAACAGTAACAGTGCACTTTTAGAGGGCTTGAACACCGCGAACGGGTTAAAACGTGCGAGATCGATCGTGCGGCCGACATATATACACATTTCGGATGTGGTGATTCATATTTTGGGGTCGATTCAACAAAATACGGTGGAAAAATGAAAAACCCCCAAATTCCCATAGGTTAGGGTTTGGTGGAACTCCACCGACCGGATCGATGAGTAAATCGGACAATAAACTACAAAATCATTGGTCTCAAGTCATGGGTAATACATTTTCCATGGTTTGGGTGGGTATTGACACAAAAATACCCGATGATAAACAAAAAACATTGAAAGAGAAAAGTTAGTGAGTATGAGAACACTTACCTCAACGCGTATTGCTACTTTTATAACAGCTCTCGGATGGATTCGGACTCCATGGGCTCGATCTCCTCTTTCCTCTCTCTAGAATTGGTGCCCTCTCTCTCTAGAAGGGTTTGGTTTGAGGAGAAAATGAAAATCACAAAGCAGCACGTGGCTTTAAAATGGGCTGGCACTCGAGCGCGTAGCGAACTTGCGGCGAGTGCAGCGTTACTACCTAGGCCTGCTCGAGCGCACTGCAAGCACGCGGCAAGCACAGACAACCTGGATTCTGTGCTTTCCGTTACTCGAGCCCATGGAGGGTGCGGGTCAAGCACACAACAAGCCTGTAGCAAGCCTACTTCACGTTTTTGCCGTTCGGAACCCATTTTGACCATTCTAACCCAATCTTTCACATCTTTGGACGTTACTTTTGATTATATAACCTTAATAAGTGATGATTATCATAATTTAAAACCTAAAATCTTATTTATGAATTAATATTTCACAGCTTACAATTTTCATTCTTGATTTACCAATTCTGGCTCTTTGAGCTTTTTAATCCGATTCCTCCTGTATCTTTTGACCACAATTTACCTATGTTAACTTAATTACCTTCTAATTATTATGTCCTTGACCTAGAACCTCACAACTCTCCCCCACTTATAAAAGTTTTGTCCTCAAAATTTGATGAATCTCAGGATTTATAATCGGGGAAAAATCCTTTCAGAATTCCTTCTTCACGATCCTACGTAACATCCTTGATCAAACGACTTATCCTAGGGGGGCCTTATCTCAAGATGAATTCCTAGTCTCCAAAACGGCTTAACCCAAATACTTACTAATTTCCTCGACTATCGATACAAGGGAGACTTCATTACAATTACTAGAATTCCCGAAGCGGCCTAAAAATATTGCTAGCCATTCCTCTAGCCTAATTCGATACTTTAAGCGAACCAATGAACTTCCACTTTAGTTCATTACAAGCCTTAAAAAGGATTCGATCATAGGGAATGTCAACCTTATTTTGAAATTATGGAGCCATGGGCCCACAACGCTTTCACTACACTACTCTAATTAATTATCTAGCTACGAATCATTCCATTGAGATTTCACCACCATATAAAATTCAGATTGACGTCCCAGAGATTCTCTAATCAAGTTTTACTAAGGTTTCGATACAAATCTTAAATCACAACCAAATTTTAAAATCAGAATAATTTATATTCTCACTATTTCATTGGTAAGTCGACAAGCCGACATATTTCCCAAAATACATAGCCCATATCACACACCCAGAATATACGACATCCCTAATTAAAACAATCCTAGGATAGTCATACCACGAAGATGAATCTCATAATCATCCAACAACAACCACATTCAAACTACAATCATAACAATCACCTAAAGATTCGACATAGCTTTCGATCATCCTCCCGGTAACCTCAGAATCCGATTACTGAGCAACCTCAAAATCCCATTGGCATACCAATGAGCTAACTAATCCAATCCGAATACATCTTCTATGATTAAGATATGTGGGTCGCTCTAATTGTCCTGAAATAAAATCTTAAGGACTTCATACTTCATAAATTCATAGCTCCAACACTTCGAATACGATTCTGTCTCCTAGTTTAAGAATATGACATCCTATCACCCAGGTATTTGGACCTACTGGTAATTTACTTTTCACATCTCCTACGAAACTTCGAAGATATATTAAGTCTAAAGACTTGTAGCATCAATTGTCAGCATTGATGTCTGCTTTCCAAAAAAAAAATACCGAGGTTTACCTTCCTAATCTTTAAACAGATCTGTCCACATGCAATACCATTTGATCATCTTTCCTTTATGATACATCTATTTGGGCTCTTAATATTTTAATAATGGCCATCTTCAAAGACAACACCCATAAGTTCTCAAAACAGAGGCTTCAATCGCTAATTCCGACCTACACGTGAAGTAACTCTAATTATGAACTTCTCCCCCACTTAATCCAATAGTAGCCACCAATCATGATGTGAGAGTAACATAATCCTATCCTTTATCAAAAGTATTACATTCTACGATAACTTACCGGACCCATAAGGGGTCAACCCAAATGACATAGACGTCAATTAACCCTTTTTAGTCCCAGGAAACTACCTTTTCACCTTTCGTTCTTACAATTACAAATCTCTTCTAAGTCAAACGTCTCACCGACACTGTAATCCTCGAGGAATACTTGTCAGGTAACTTAATAACTTCGGTTAGACCCAAGATGACCATACGCTTCCACAGCACTAATCGGTCTTCCCAATTAGCCATCACTTAAAGTCTTACGGATTTCAAAATCATGCTACCAAAGAGCCACATGCTTAACAAGGCATTTCCTCAGACTAAACTCGCATTCCTTCTCAATGGGGCATACAGATTAATAGCCGTTCACAATTTATGATATAATCCTCAAACAAATTGCATACACCCTATGTCCTTTTGAATTCATCAATGAAGTCACGTCAACATGGGCCCAACTATGGCTAAAAGATCCATCCCATAAAATTTCATGAGACACCCGCGAACCTACAAAATCTAAATGGTGTTTTCGGACTTCGTAGTAGCCATATTCTTATCCTGAATACCGCCAAGTCTACAACCCCCACTAATCCACAATTAACACGCTATAGACCCTAATCGATCTTAGCAATCATCAAGCCTTTATAACAGCCCACATAATTCACCTATCCATTCACAAAGTCCGCTTATCAAATCATTAATCTCTTAGGCAACCCTATTTTCGAAATTCATGGACAACCTTGTCGGCTCGTCTTATTTATCTCGAAAGTTCTAGAGTATTCCACTTTGATGCAAAACCGATATCTCCTTGGGTTTACATGGAATCCTCAACGATCGGCGTCGATTTCAACACAACTTTGAATTACCAACCAAAGATAGATCAGCTTACTCTTCCTTCTGATAACATCATCAAATATTCACATAGCCGAAACCTCTCAGTGACCACAAAATGACCTTTGGGCGTGGTCGCATATATGAATTGGACTTAGCGCAAATCCTCATTAACTAATTTGTAGGAAAGATGACACTAATCTACTATACCTCGATCAATTTCAGACTTATGCTTCAGATCCCACAACCCAATTGTAGAATGCTATCTCTTTACCAGTCCAACCAAAGCTAGCACAGCAATTTGCCCACCAAACTACTACTAAGATCAGATTAAAACTTGATACCTTAGCTAGCTCAAGCTCATGCCCAAAATCAAACAATTCAATTGCAAGACATAATATACTTACCAATCCAATTCAGATTGACTCGACGACTTACTGACCAAATCATCCATAATGTCACATCAAGATTGGCACCACAAAATGGTTCAGATTAACCCAACCAATTGCATCTACGAACTCAAGAAAATTTCATAACCCTCGATGCCGCTTTTATCATGCTTGGATCCTTAAATAGCCAAATAAACTTAGGAATCACAGAATTATATGTTCGGGATCCCAAATGATACAGGTCTTGTGACATCAAAGTTGAGAAATCTCGTCTTCCATCATGGTGATTAACACTTTTTCCTTATGCGCCATCACCACCAAAACTCAGATTCAAGGCACTGGATTTCTTCACTACTAGGCCAGAGGATACAAACTATCTCGAATCTAGTGATCAAGCTATCTACAACTTAGATCATAGTCCTAAAATCTCTTCGGGAAGACATTTATCTAAGATTCATCCATGTACATCTACCTTAATATATCTTCTATGCTCCCAAATACTAGGTCACCTTTGTCACTATTGCAATGCCTAGGTCTTTCGATTACACAACTCGAAAACACAATGCAACATGTGCTCGGAATCCCCAAAATGACACCAAGCTACAATATCAAACTCAAGAGCCTTACCTCTTATCACAACAGGCGACACTTAACACCCTGAGTTAATACCTTAGAATCCTGATTCAAAACACTGGACCTCTTCACCGTCCGTCCCTAGATAAGGACAATCCTCAATCTTGCGATCAGATTGATTACAATTTTAATCATACTTCTTAACTTTTCGGGAAGAATACTTCATCAATTAAAGAACACCCATGCATATGTCCTACAATACTTCTAATCTTCCCAAGCATTTGGCTACCACAAACACCATTTCTATACTTATGATCTATGTCTCAATTTCCACAAAGTCTGAGTCACTGAGAATTCAAACACTTAACTGTTATTCATTCCGCTTGCTAGGTTGATTAGGCAACCATTCTTAGCATATTACTAGCCTTAGGGCCTCAATCTAGAGCCGACCAAACTTGAACCTTGATCTAACATCAATGAACCTAGGCCCTGAATCCTCACCGATCAATTTAAATACTAAGTTGATAGTAATGAAATTAAAACCTCAAGGTGCCTTCTTACAGCTCCTACCGACCTCACGGTTGACCACTACGCCGTGTATTCCCTTGACTAAAAACCATGTTACTTTCTATGACCACAAACATCACAATATTATGAATCCTCTAATAATCAAATTAGAGGGAGGGGCTAAGATTGACGCATTTCAAAATTAACCCCTTAAGCCCAAGACTTATGCATTTCCTCTAATCCGAACTACTTAATCTCGCCTCAACGTAGAACAGATTAACCTGAATCCTTAAACCTCAGTTTATCAACCTAGGCTTACGTTCGGTATCAACTAGCTTAAATGCTAAGTTCCAACTGAAGTCTAGTCTAGTATAGGCAAACTAAGATACCTCGAAGTATTCCAACTTAATCATCCCATACCTTAATCTACCTATTTCGGCCAAATCTTAACTGGTCCTAAGCTTCTACAAACGATTCAGATCAAACCTAAGGCATCTCTTTTTCTCTAATACCAACTATGACGGACCGGGTTATTTTCCTTAAATAACTTCCATCAATGGTAACATAAATTTATGCTCATAATTAATCATTATGAATTTGTAGAACTTTCAGTAGAGTTCCCTTTGCAACTGGACGAAAAACTAAAAATCCAACCTGTTTAAAATAACTTGCACAAGCACACAACTATCCAATTTAGATATTTTGGACTACAACACAATACACAGGACCACATCGCCATACCATCTATGGCTCCAACATAGTATTCTTAACTACCGTATTAGGTCTGAAAAGATGCCATCTAAGACTAAATAAAATCCAAAACATCCAATACTATTGTGGAAGCATAGCTAAATCCAAAAACTTACGGAAGTACAACAATAACCATAAAATAATAAAAAACCGCATTGAACTACTAGACTGTTTACGTTCTATTACAACAGACATGCCTAAATCTTCAAGTCTTCGACATTCAGCTAATCTCCTCAAGCAAGTCTCTCTCCTTGCTCTAATTAATCGGGCACCTGCTTAATGTTCTCATCTGGAGGGAGAAACAGCAAGAGTGAGCATACAGCTCAGCAAATATAATCATATATCACTAACTACAGTAAATAACAGGAAAAATAGTAACTGGACAGGGGAAACATATAACTTGAATAAAAAGGAAGCAAGCGAGGAGAGGGGACATCTGGGATCATCTGGTTCGTATGTTTGTTCTGGTTATGTTTGTTCATTTCCATTACTTTCATTAATCTTTGCGGACCCGAGCTAGTAGGTCGTACTAACCAATGATGTGAGAGAACGAGGAAAGGAATGTGTCTGCCACACATTCTAAAGCCGGCAACATTTTAGGTCTGTAGTACTCGACCATCGGCTACATTTTAAGCCTGTAGCACTCGACCATCTCAACTCGCCCCATATTCCCTGGGCACCAGAGCGATCCTCATTCTTCCACAGTAGTATCCTAAAGCATACCACGAACATCACCTACTTCCACGAGCGGCCAGAATACGTGGCCAAGTATTCATTGGGTTCACACCGTGGTAGACATGGCAAACCAGAGAATACTACCCCTATAAACCATGGTCCTAGTTTTTGGATTAATCCTTCCTTAAGAAAAGATCCATCACAAGTACATCACATTTTTCAATCGAGAAATCACATTTCCATCCTTATATCCATCCGGGAGATCAAATCCACCACATCACACTTTGGTGGATTCCCCTCCATTTACTTGTTTGGTTCCTTCTTTTTTTTGGAACTTAAACCTTTTTAGCCATTTAATTCAAGCTCATAAGAGAGTTTGGATTTATTTACCTCTGGTGATCAAATACCACCCTAGAAGCCTCCGGGACACATTCCCTTGCTTCCGGTGCACACTTGCACATTTTCAGGGCTTACAATTTAACATGATTAATTAGACACAAATTTTATAAGCATTAAATGGTGGAAGCATGCAAAGTTTCCCATTCAAACTCGGGTGAACAGTAACAGGGGGCTTTTAGAGCTCCGGGATGCCGTGAACGGGTCGATTCTTGCGAAATCACACATCTGGTCGATATATACATACAATTGGGATGTGATGATTCATATTTTGGGGTCAATTTAACATAACACGAGGGTAGAAACAAGCAAATTTTTCATTTCATTTCGGATGACCAGTAACAGTGCACTTTTAGAGGGCTCAGACGCCGCGAACGGGTCGAAACATGCGAGATCGATCGCGCGGCTGACATATATACCCATTTGGGATGTGGTGATTCATATTTTGGGGTCGATTCAAGAAAATACGATGGAAAAATGAAAAACCCCAAATTCTGGTAGGTTAGAGTTTGGTGGAACTCAACCACCAGATCGGTGAGTAAATCGGATAATAAACTATAAAATCATTGGTCTCAAGTCATGGATAATACATTTTCCATCATTTGGGTGGGTATTGACACAAAAATGCCCGATGATAAATGAAAAACATTGAAAGGGAAAAGTTAGTGAGTATGAGAACACTTGCCCCGACCCGTATTTTCACTTTTATAACTAGCTCTCGGATGGATTCGGACTCCACGAGCTCGATCTCCTCCTTCCTCTCTCTAGAATCGGCGACCTCTTTCTCTAGAAGGGTTTGGTTCATGGAGAAAATGAAAATTGCAAAGCAGCACGTGGCTTTAAAATGGGCTAGCGCTCGAGAGCACAGTGAACTTGCGGCAAGCGCAGCCTTACTGCCCAGGCCGGCTCAAGGATGCTGTGAGCATATGGAGAACATAGACAATCTGGATTCTGTGCTCTCCATGCACTCGAGCCCATGGAGGGCGCCGGCCAAGCCCGCAGCAAGCCTGTAGCAAGCCTACTTCGCGTTTTTGCCGTTTGGAACCCATTTTGACCATTCTAACCCAATCTTTCACATCCTTGGACCTTACTTTTGATTATATAACCTTAATAAGTCATGATTGTCATAATTAAAAACCCAAAATCTTATTTACGAGTTAATATTTCTTGGCTTACAATTTTCGTTCCCGATTTACCAATTCTTGCTCTTTGAGCTTTTCAATCCGATTTCTCCCGTATCTTTTGACCACAATTCACCTATGTTAACTTAATTACCTTCTAATTATTATGTCCTTAAGCCAGAACCTCACCGTATCTCTCATTGGATTTATTGTTGGGATTACAGCCGCCCTTTGCGACGACACATGGCAAAAAAAATGGGTCGCATAGGGAAGCACGAGTCCCCAAGTAACTCTACCACTCAGCGAGTGCCCCAGCTGGCTATAGAATAAAATAACATGGCAAAACCACTCCCTTTATTCATCTTATTCAAGCCAGTCACTAGATTCGGTCAACCTTCATTCCGTCCTATTCTCCGGACTCAAGTGTTACGGTCAATGAATCTAGTCAACCTTCATTCTGTCTCCAATTCCTCTCCATATTCAAGCGATATAGTTAACGAAACCGATCAACTACCATTTCGGCTCCATCTTATTCTCTGGATTTAAGTGTGATGATCAACGAATCTGATCAACCTTTATTCCGTCTTCAATTCCTCTCCACGTTCAAGTGATACAATCAACGAAACCGGTTAACAACCATTCCGGCTCCATCATACTCTCCGAACTCAAGCGTTACGGTCAACGAATCAGGTCAACCAACATTCTGGCTCTAGTTCTTCTTTGAATCAAGGCAGGTTGGTCCGCAAGGCCTGTCGATTAATGTTCTAGCTTCACCCCACTCTCTAAATCACAAAGGTTTGGTCATCCCCGCCGGTCAATGACCTTTCCACTTTCTCCGACTAGACCATCCTAACTCTGAGATTATGGCCTTTCCATATGTCAGGCTGCTCGGTAAGGACCCGCAACTCCTTGTCCATTCTAGGGTACAAAATAAAAATAGTGGCAATGATAGAAATAACAAGATGTGCATGGCAACAAAAGATAAGGAGCCAACAGAGAAATTGTTCACATAAACAATTGCAAGTTTTCTCATTAACATTCTCTTTACGAGCTACACGGCCTTCAGAGGCCAATACACGATGAAATAGTAGTGATCGAAAGAGAAAGAGAGTAACACATAAGGAGGCTACCCATCTAGGAAAACCCTAAAAAGATTGTCAAGATTTGAATGTGGATTCAAATATCGATAGCAGCCACCCATGGGAAAAAAGGTGACCAAAGTGGCATCCTGTATGAAAAGGAGAGACCAAAGTAGTTTAAGACTCATGACTCAAAATAGCGACACCAGAGAATATGGACTACCCAAGATCTAAGCCAAAAACCAAAACAACAACCTCCCTAGCGATGTTTAGCTCCTACACCATCTCACCAAGTAATGAGGGGGATGATGCTGAGAAACGTCAAAGCTCACGATTTATAGCACACAGGGAAGCAGGTAGAAGCGCTAAACGCCAAAATAACACCAGCCTGGAAAATTTGCAGAGAATAAAAAAGTAGGAGAGTTATGATGAAAATAGTGAAAAAGAGAATCTGGGTCAGACCTGAGGAGAGAGCACGACCAGTCACGTCCCATTGTGAACATATTGGAGGCCAAAAAATTTGGGCCACCGGCATGGGGGCTAGTGATGGGGATGATTGTAGCGGGTCAGCCCAAAAGGGTAAGCGGGTCAAAATGTATCACAACTCACTTGCCCAAGGACAATCAAAGCTGTAGTTGAGTAGAGGAGGCTCCCAAGCAGTTGGATGCTGCCCAAAATAGACACTGTCTAAACTAAAATCGTCCCACACGACCTTTTCTGTGCACAATGGTCATCTGCCCTAATTGGTGACGATACTGAGATTCTCCTTAGATGGCAATCCCCTCTATAATGAAAATCCTCCAAAATTAGAGCACATCCACTAAGGAAAGCCCTCAAGTCAGTGCATGACTTGCAACGGCAACCTCAACGTTCACTGCATGCGACATCTCTACAGAGGGAGAAAATCCTCCTTCCTGACCATCACAACTCAGAATGACACCTGCATCCATATGAGGAGTTGAAAGGATCCCCTAAGAAGGCGGGCATCCCCTCTCACCACTTAAGAAAGGTAGTAAAGGCCCACGGCTATAAAAGGCCCTGGGGACACACTTCATAGGCACGCTCTTTGACATACTAAAACTTGCATAAACTTTCCATCTCGCTAGTCTTCAATCACTCCTTCCTCCCTCCCGCTACTAGTTCCCGCTGAACTCAATGAACAGAGAAGCCACTCTCAACGAGCACTCTATGATCAAAACCACTCACAACGAGTGCATCTCTAATTCTTACTCTCAAATCCCTCTCCCTGCATTCATTCTAATATACTCTGTTTTTTGTCTTCTTTTTCTTGGAAGGTAAACTACTGACTTTAGCTTTGGAAGTTAAACCAGGGAGCAAGTCCTACCATTTTTTTCTAATTTTTCATCGTCTGTTGTGGTGTGCAGGATCCCAGGCACACAGGATTGAGATAGGACCTAAAGGAGCAGCTGAACCCGAATTCATCCAAGACTCAAATCCATGACGCATCAGGTAGTTTTCTTGTTTTATAGTTGCTATAGTTTTATTACTCTGTGTTCGAGAGAGAGAACCACGAACTAGAGAGAGAAAAATAATCGCAACCGATTGAACCTTCTTTTTTTTTTTTGCATTGGACCGATCTTTTAACAGTAATTTTAAAATCTATTTAAAAAGTAGGTGGCTATCAATTGCATTGAGTGTAGACTTTGGCAGAATAATAATTGATGCCCAATAAAGGTGAATGGATGATAGAATGGAGGCGACGAGTTGCAACCCCCCACCAAAAGATAGCCACCTATTTTTCCAGGATGTGATCCTTTTGGTGATTCTATCCATGAGTGAACTGCAGTCAGCTACTGAGAGTCTAGACGTGATAAGAGGGACTCCCAAGTACCTTATGGGGAGTTTGCCCTCTTTGAACCCCATGATACCAGCAATGTGGTGGTGAAGAGACTTGTCTTTGGCCATGGCTCTCCCGTACCTAGAGAGAGAAACTCTCTCTTCTCTCTAGGATTTCAAATTTGAAATCAGTCCTGCCGCTCTCCGGTCTCTGGCGGCGCCGATGCCGGCCATGGCTGGCCTCTTGGGGGTCTCCTCCGGTCCTCCCTCGGACACTACTTCCCCTGCTCTCCCTACTTCTTCTCCTTCTACGGAATCGGTACCTCTTTCCCTTTCTCTTCCATCTGGTTCTTCGGCTGCGGTGGGCGTCTCGAAGACTCCATGCCCGGTTAATGCTCCAGTTGCGTCCTCCTCCTCCTGGTCCGATTCCGTCCATAACCGAGGTAACAATCCTTCTCCTGATCTAAAATTTTTCCCTCCATAGATTGTGGATGGCGATGTTGCGCGAATCTCTCCACCCCCCGAAGTGCTTCAACAAAGTCAGTTGGTCTGGAAATTGACGCTTCTGGGTTGTTTCTCTGGAAAGGGCTTACATTTCCATGTCGTTGCTAACATTGCCCATCAGATTTGGCAACGATTTGGTCTCTGTCATGTTGCGGAGAGTGCAAGCGGCCTTTTCCGTTAGATAAATTTAGCAATTTAGATGGTCTAGTGGAGGGCCTCCATAAGTTTCAGCTCTCTTGGATATGCTGTTAAGCTTGAATTAAACGGAAGAATTTGTGGCTGACCATATCAGCAGGAAGAAACTGCTCCCACTTTTGTACTCTAGGATGAAAAATGCAGTCCATTGTGGAGGGGGTTTTGTTTGGCGTTACTACTAACAAAGTCTGGATCAATGGCTCTGTTACTGATCTTTGAGTTGCAGTGCTGGAATGCTGAACCTGGTGCATGGAGCATGTTGATGTGGGTGAGCAACAGCTCCAGTTGCTGTTGCAGCAGATGGGAGTTGGAATGCAGTGGACGCCCTCTTTGCTGGGATGTTCATTCTGCTCTAGGTTCACTGCCAGTTTGAAATGGTACTGAATTTGGGGGCAGCTCTGATTTTTGAAATGGTGCTGAGGATCATGTCAGTCCTGCTTAAGACTTTGCTTCCAGTCTTGCTTAAGACTTTGCTTCCAGTCTTGCTTGATGGTATGATGATTTCTGCCATTGGATCCCCTGCTGTGCCGGGTTTGTTACTGGCTGCAGCTGGCAAACCACTCCTGATGATGGTTGTCCGTGAAGTTGATTGGTTGTTGCAGTGGTTGGAGCTGCTACTGCTGGTCCTACTGCAGTTGCTGATAATGCCGTGCTATTTCTTTGGTCCCAGCTGATGATGGTGTGTTGCTGAACCTGAAGATGGAATTGCAACCTATGTAGGTTGCATTGCTGAACTATTTGGTGCTCCTGAAGTGCTGTGCGCCTGAGCAATGATTCATTGCTTGAGGCCGCTTGCTGAATAGGCTGCTGGGTTTACTTTGGGTGTTGCTTGGTACCTTGGCTGGTAATTTAGGCGTTGTACACGATGCTACAGTTTGAAGCTATCTTACCTGGTTTTATTGAATGCCGGCTTGGATATATCAACTGTTTGTTGGCGTGGCTAGTGTATTTGAAGCGTTGCTGTTTTCAGTTTTTGTTTATGCGATGCTGGATTTGACATGGGTTCTCCTTTGGATCTGCTGAAATAATCTTCCTGATGATGGATGTCCGTGAATCTAATTGGTTTCTGCTGTGGCTTGGGTGATAATCTGGGTGGCTACATGGGTGTAGCTGTTGGAATTGTTACTTCGGGCCATGCTGCAGCTCGCTGGACTGGTGCTACTCCTGATTGTTGATTTAGCCCAAGTTTATCTGCTGGATGCGAGATGCAGTTGTCTGATGTACATGACTCTGCATTTCCTGTTGCTCTTTTGGCTTGAGATGATGATCACTGGTTTTGGTTGATATGTTTGGGGCTAGATAGGGGCTAGCTCCACTGTTTTATACCAAGTAGCAGCTGCTGGCTCTGGTTGCTGCCGATATTCTCTTGCAGTTGCTGATTTGATGTAGGTGGATTTGGTGTTGCCTGTTGTTAGGTGAATGCCTGTTTTTTTTGTTTTTTTTTGGTCTAGGTGGGCCGGGATCCAAGTGGCCAGTTGTTGTTTTTTTCCTTTTTGTTCACTTGGTTCATGATTCTGTTCATGGTGTTGCTCGGGGTATGCCCTAGCTCGTTGTTCTAATTCTAAGTAGGCAAATCACTTGGAGTTAGAACATCATTTTTGTAATTTTTATTTATTTTAATTCAATTACTTACTTACCAAAAAAAAAAAGCAAGCGGCCTTTTCCTTTTTCGATTCTCCTCAGATGTGAATTCAGAAGAGGTTCTCGCCAGAGCCCCTTGGACATTCAGAGGTATTCCATTACTTCTCAAACGTTGGCTCTCGGGTATGCCTATGGCAAGAGAAAATTTTAATTCCTTTCCTGTTTGGATTAAGTTGAAGAACGTTCCTATAGAATTCTGGACCCCTCTTGGGCTCAGTTGGATCTGTAGCGCAGTGGGTAAACCTCTTCATCTTGATACATTCACAGCCAAAATGGATCGTTTGCACTCTGCTCGGATATGTGTTGAAGTCACCACTAATACGGTGCTTCCGTCCAAAATTTTCTTAAATTTATCTGCTAGTGAGGTGGAGAAGATTACAGTAGTGGAGGTGGAACTGCTTGGTTCTTGGACTAGGCGAGGTCGCCGCTCATCGCTCGGTCACACTCAATTAGCTGCCCGCCTCCAGGGAAGAGGTCTAGAGTCAAATGGGACTCCTGGCTCTGATGGCCTGGTCCAGGCGTGTGAGATTCAGCAGAATGATTATTCTAACGCTCCTAGTTTGGATCCTCATGTTGTGGTTACGAGTTCTAAGGACCTGGATGGCTTGGTGTCCAACTTGGTTTAGCCAATATTGGATGCGTCTTCACCATTGTGCGGTTTTGAGGAGTTTGGATGTCTTAATGCTTTGAACCATGCATTTAAGGGCCCCAGGTTGGCAGAAGGTCCCTTGAACCCCCCTGGATTATTTCAGGTCTCAAATTCTGACGAGTCTGTGATTCCTAGGCCACATGTTGATATCATTTCTAGCCTGCCTAATTCACATGAGGCAGTAATGGATCCTCTGGGGCGGTTGCCATCTGCTGATTTAGTTAGGGAGTGTAATGAGGTTCTAGTGCCAAAGGAAAAGGATGAGGTGAAAACCTTCTCTGGCTCTAGTTTGCAGTATCTCCTGCTGTTGGTGATCCTACCAATTGTAGTGAGGCTGGTGCTGATGAGGAGCACTGCAGTGATTCCCTCGTCAGTATTGACGTCTCCTTCGATCACCCTGTGGTGGATGCGGATGCTCTGATTGTGGGCGTTCATGATGCTGGCTCTCCTCTAGGACCCCCTGCGTCCTCGTCTGTTTATCTTGTTTTGGGTCAGTATGCTGTGGTAGACCCTAATCTTACTCCTGAATCTATCTCACGGATTTCTCGGAAATATTGTTTGGATTGTGCTGGTCATGTTGGGTGCGACTCTACCAGTCCATGTGCATCTTTGGAAGTTGATCATGTGGATAGTGCGTTGGTCGCCCCATCGGTGAAGCCGGCCCCAACAATAGTTCGAACTGTTAAGGAGATAGAGGAATTGAATCATAAAGATTGGAAGAGGGCCAAGGTCCGAAGATGCAAAGAGTCCAAGAGATCTAATAATTTTTCTGGAGCTTGTGCCTGCTATTAAGTCGGCCGTATGTGCAGGCTTCGATTGTGGATGGTGTGGTGGGTCATCCAAAAGTGTCTTTTTTTTTTGGTAAGTAAGTATTTTGGATTAATGGGAGAGAAAAAAAATTACAAAAACAATGCATTAATTCCAAGTATTTTGACTTGGAGATAATGCATAAAGCGCTAGGGCATACCCGAGCAGGTTAGTACATCAAAATACACACAAAAACAATGACACACAACACAGGGTCTAACACCCAGTGGGCATTATATCAAAAATTCATTAAACCAGCAGAGCAACTGGCGCTCAGCATCAGCACAACTCCTCCCAGCTGAAGTGAAAAAGAAGAACTTCAACAGAAATCAGCTAAATCAGGCAATTCCAGCAGCAACGCCGCAACCCAAACCGGCCAAGGAAGTTGGCCAAATCGGCACTCCAGCAAATTCGAATCCGCCTTGACGCCGAGCGAGACCAATTCGGACAAAGATCACAGCCGACCTAGACTGAATCATGACACAAAGGCCTAGTCATGAAACCAACCCGGTCCAGAAGCACCATGAGCCCATACTCCTGTAGCTGACCAACAGCCAGCCCCAAAGTTCACCCTCTAGACCATAATGGGTGTTGCCATACTGTCAACACCAAAAAGCTCCATGTTGCAGCAGACACAAGGAACAGCAGGAAGCCCCCATTCCACCAGCATCCCCTATTTCTACATCAGCAAAGCAGTGTGCATCAGCAACCCCCAAACATGAACCAGAGCCGAAACTTCCACAATAAAGCCAGAGTAGGGCCAAAATACCCCCAGCAGCCACATCAGCCTGGGGCAAGGTGGAATGAATACTTAGCAGGGAATTTCCTCAGCATTCAACAAAGCCAGGGATCAAAAATGGCAGCGCCTGCAACAACTAAACCAGCAACTCACCAGCTACGTCCCCAGCCACAACTCTCCCAGCACACAACCAGCCGCATCTCCAGAGAAACACCTAGTCTCAGCAACCAGGAGGCAGAACTTCCAGCAGCAAAAGCACCAGCACGCAGAATGGAGACATTCTGGAGCACCAAAATCTCAGGCGGCCACCCAGAGACCATACACAACACCACCACTCAGATGATCTGCATTAATCAAGCAGCCTGAAAGGCCAACTACTACACAGCTTCCATCAACCACTCTACAAAACAGATATGGCAATCAAACTGGAGACCGAGCCAGCATGTCCCTGGACCAAAACTGCCTCTCCAGCAGGCAAAACTTCATCGGGATACCCATTGCCACAACCAGCCGATCATCCCAATCCCGGCATCCTTGCAAAATTGCTAAACAGCAATTCCATAAAGCTGGAAATAGCCGCAAAGCAGCATTCAGCAACGCAACGTATTTCACCAAACAAAGCTCCACACAATGGTAGCAAACGGCAGGCACTCCAACACATCAGAGGATCATAGGCAACCAAACCGTGCTAGATCCAAAGAACAGAGGATCGCCACCCAAAGGCCAGTGGTTAATGAAGCAGCAAAAGCACACAAAATGAGAGGCAAAAATGGCTCTATCAGATGCCATCGAACTGCAAACCAGTGAGACCCTCAAGCCGCAGCAACCCACAGCAGTTGCAAACCAAACAAAGTTCCACAAAAACGAAGCAGACTAAAGGATCTCCACCGCATCAGGAGGAAACCTTGCATCCAAATAGATCCACGGCCAGCACTTCAGTACCTCGCCTAATAGCTCCAAGCAAAGGTTGCACGACATCCCCCAAACCGTCCAACAATGGGGAACACACAGCAGAGAAACTTCAAGGCCAGCACCACAGCCATTCGAATGCACCAGGTCCAACGAGTAGCACAAAGCCAAGATCCAGCCAGCAACCAATTTACAGGTAACCTTGGAACTGAGCATAGAAGCCTAGACGACATCGAAGGCGAAAGACCTGAAAGAACGTAGTCAGTGCCTTCATCCCAATCTGAATGGGAGGTTCAATTTAAGCGCATAACCCTAGGCTCGGACCGAGGAGAAGAGGAATCGATCTTGAGCAACGAGACGCCGCCGAAACCTCAGAGGACACAAAGCCACTTCGCCGTCGCTCCAAACAGCTTCAATGGACGAAGAGATAGGCCATCTGGCAAAATCCTTGATACCAAACTGAAAGCGGGAGAAGCGGACAGATCTCGCAGCTAAAGACGAAGGCTCAGAACCGGGAGGGAACCGGGCGGAGCACCCAGGCGACCGGCCATTGCCGGCACCGGTGCTGCCCGGCTCCCGAGTGGAGCATCCAAAAGTGTCATTCTGATTCTGTAGCTTGTCTTCCTAGTGCCGCTGGAAACCTTTGCTAGTGTTGGGGCTAGGGCTTTGCTGCAATTGCCTAGAGCCTTGCCGCTGTTGGAAACCTTTGGTGGATGGTTTGCTGAGTGTGCTGCTATTTGGCATGTTGGAATTTTGGCTGATGGTCTATTTTTTGCAGTGGATCAGTGCCCTAATCCGTCTCGTAACCGGGGAGAAGGCGCTAGCAGAGAGTTTCTCTCTCCTCTCTCTGGAATTCAAATTCAAATTCATCCATCTCTCTTCCGGCCCCGGCGGCACTGTTGCCGGCCATGGCCGGCCTCTTGGGTGTGCCCCATGGCCCTCCCTCTCCTCCCACCTGCCCCATAGTTCTGGAGTCTCCGTCCTCTAAGCCCGAACTACTCTTGCGAATGGAAGCCCTTTATTCTCCATCTGGTCCTTCGTCTACGGTGGGAGTCTCGAAGACTCCTTGCCCGTTAAATGCTCCGGTTTCGTCCTGCTTCTCCTGGTCCAAAACTGTTCAGATTCGTGGCAACACCCCTTCCCCTGCTTTGAAATTCTTCCCTCCACAGATCGTGGATGGTGATGTAGCGTGCATTTCTCCACCCCCCGAAGTTCTCCAGCAGAGTCACCTGGTTTGGAAATCGACGCTTCTGGGCTGCTTCTCTAGAAAGGGCCTACATTTCCATGCCGTTGCCAACATTGCTCGTCGATTTTGGCACCGATTCGGTCTCTGTCATGTTGCAGAGTGTGCGAACGGCATCTTCCTTTTTTGATTCTCCTTAGATGCGAATTCAGAAAAGGTTCTGGCCAGAGCCCCTTGGACATTCAGAGGTAATCCTTTACTTCTCAAACATTGGCTCCCGGGTATGCCAATGGCAAGAGAAAATTTGAATTCCTTTCCTGTTTGGATTAAGTTGAAGAACGTTCTTGCTGAATACTGGACCCCTCTTGGGCTCAGCTGGATCAGTAGCGCAGTGGGTAAACCTCTCCATCTTGATTCATTCACTGCCAAAATGGAGCGTTTGCACTCTGCTTAGGTGTGTGTTGAAGTCACCCCTGATGCGGTGCTTCTGTCCAAAATTTTCTTAAATTGCTCTGCAAGTGAGATGGAGGAGTCTACTGTTGTGGAGGTGGATCTGCCTGGTGCGTGGACTAGGGGAGGTCGCAGCTCTTCACTAGGTCACACTCAATCTGCTGCCCGCCTCCAAGGAAGAGGTCTGAAGTCAAGGGGGTCTCCTGCCTCTGATGGACCGGTCCAGCCATGTGAGATTCAGCTGACTGGTTCTCCTGGTTTGGATCCCCATGATGTTGTTTCGAATTCTAAGGACTTGGATGGCTTGATGCCCGACTTGGTTCAGCCTGAACTGGATGCGTCCGTTGCATTGCGAGGTTTTGATCTGGACTTAAGGCTTTGAACCATGAAATTAAGTCACAGAACTTAGGCACCGTGAAGAATATGGAGGGGGAGGCTCCTCCGAATTTGTCTAACACTCACTGTGGGCTGATACCTCAACTTCATGATGTGTACTCCAGCGCCAGGAAGCCCTCAGTGGATTCTGTGATGGATCCAACGGATGTTGACTCCAACTCGAATCCCCGTCCTTCTATGATACCGTTTTGCTTCTCGTAGAATGAACGGCCTCATGTCTCTCCAGCTCCATGTTCTTTTGCTGAGATTCATTGTCATGGACTGGATTTTGACTCTGCTGGTGTTGTGGCCGATGGTGTTGACATGTTGCCCTGCAGGTTGATTTCTCCAGACAATGATGTGGCTGCTTTGAATTCAGCTGCCTTTCGTTTGTCTCTAGCCCCTGGCCATTCGATTTGCCTTTCGAATGCCACCGGTAGAATGGAAGGCCCTCCTGATGCTCACCCCAAAAGGATGGGCCCTAAAACTGATACAGATAGTGAGTCTACTCCTATCTCTATATCTTTTTTTTTTGGTAAGTAAGTTAAATGAATTAAATGAAATGAAAATTACAAAAACGATGTTCTAACTCCAAGTGTTTTGCCAACTTAGATTTAGAACAACAAGCTAGGGCATACCCCGAGCATCACCATGAACAAAATTATAAACCGATGAAAAGAAAAAAGAAAAACCTCACCTAGGTGAAATTCATCTGAAACGACCGTATGCAACCCGGTCCCACAGCACCAAAACAAACCTAAAAACAGATTCAACAAGAAAAGCACTAATGGGAACTCCAGCATCATCTATCCACCAAGGTCTAGAATCAACAACTCCAGAGCCTGCACCCAATGCCACTCCGCCCCACAGCAAAGGTACTCCAGTGCAATCCGTCCAATGCACTCCAGCCTCCAGATAAAGATGCTCCGTCCATTGCATTCCGGATTCTACAATGCACTTCGGCCTCCATATAAACGTACTCGGGATTCTGCAATGCCACTCCGTCCAATGCACTCCGGATTTAACAAAGCACTCCGGCCACCAGATAAGGTACTCCGGATTCAGCAATGCCACTCCATCTAATGCACTCCGTTCAGTGCACTCCGGATAAAGAGAGCAAAAGCACTCCTTTTTTTTTTTTGGAAGCCACAAAGCAGTCACTCCGCCTCCCCATACACATGGCCATTCCGACCTTAAAGATTTCAAAAGGCAATCCAGCCTCTACATGCCACTCCGGCCATATAGGGAAAAAAGCACTCCGGCCAACAGCAATTCAGCAGGACGCCACTTCAGCAATGCCACTTCAGCGATGTCACGTCAGCAATGCCACATCGAAAAAGTAGACCAAGTTCATCAAACGTTTGCACCATCACTCCGTCCAAGGTGGGCATAAACGGAAAAGCAAACAAATATCCAAAGCCACTCCGTCCGAGAAACACAAGGGACCGGAATCTTCACTCTAGCCATTTAGAGCTCTGGAATCAACATAGGTCATTCCGGTTTTGGAGCGAAAAATCCACTCCGGCCTTTTAGAGGGCAACGGCACTCTGGATAAAGAGCCACTCCAGAAAAGGCAAAGAGCACTCCGGATAAAAAGCACTCCGTGTTTTTTTTTTATTTAATCGAAAAAAAACCACTCTGGCCATTAAGGGGGCAAGGCACTCCGAAAAAAGGCAAGCACTCCGGATAAATCACCACTCCAGATAAGAAGTACTCTGGATTTTAAGAGGGCAAGGCACTCCGGATAATTCAACAAGGCCTAGGAGCCAGGAGATGTCTTAGGTTTTTTCTTTTTCCTGGATTTTGATGGCTTCCAAGATTCACACTTCATCGCCATCGCCTCATTTACACTTAAGAATTTTTCTTTGGAGAAGTCAATGGCCCGGCCCACACAAACCTCTGCAAACTCCTATCTCTATATCACGTCTAATAAAAAAGTATACCTTGGGTTCGATCACGCAAGTGGGTCCTGTCTTCGCAAGCCCCGGTGAGTCCTCTGCTGAAATTTATGTGGGGCGGGCCATTGATTACTCCAAAGAGAAATTTTTAAGCATCAAAGAAGTGATGGCTCTGGAGTGTGAATCTTGGAAGCCATCAAAATTTTGGAAAAAGAAAAAATCCAAAAAACCCAAGGCTTCTCCGAGAGCCTAGGCTATGTGCTGTTGTAGCTTTTCTTAAATAGATAGGCTGATAATAATCGGTGAATTTGCTTTGGCAACCGGAACGTGGTTCCTATCTTAATGGTATACGGGTGATTGAACCCTGTATTTTCTAAGATCTTTCATGGCTCCCCAAGCCCATGATGATTTTCCTTGTTTGAAGCTGGCTATGCCCCATTGGTATGCTATTGGCTTTGCGGTCAGATCATTGAATTTGATGGTGCTGGTGTGCTGGCTGTGTTACTCGAAGGGTGTATTATCTTTCTTGACAGATGAGGTTGGATTTTGGATCATTATTCTAGGTGTACTCTGGGCTTTCAGGTGGCTGGAGCCTGGCTTGTTAGTGTAGGCTTTATGCTCAATAGTTGGGTCCTTGCTGAGGTGGTATTAGTTGGCCAGTCTCAAGCAATTGCCATTTTTTTTATAACAGCAGATGTTGCATTGACTGCAGTAGGTCTTGTTGCTGATGTTGCATTGATGGCTGTTGGGTTATAGCTTCGGAATTCTGCTTGGTGTACTGATGTACATGGCCATCTTCTAGATTGGATGCAGTCGGGCTTAGCTGTGGGATGTTCTTTTATTTTTTATGAGGAGCTGGATCGGGTTTTCTGTCCACTCTTTGCTGTTGGAACAGTGATTGTTGAGCGACTGTCTTCTTCTTGGATGTCTCCTTCTCTGTAACCTCATTGTTATTACTGCCTTTGTTGGGGGTGGAAATTGCCCCTGCCATGCTGATGAATTTGCTGCAGGACTGCTGGCTACTTTCGATGGCTAGATGTACCTGGTGTACTAATGTACACGGTCTGCTTAGGACAGATCGCATGTTTGGTAGAGTAGTGGTGCGTTGTATTACTGTCGGTTGCAAGTGCCCAATGCCATGCTTCTTTGCTGAGATTTAGCAAATGATATTCTGATGCTGCAGGGCCATCATACTGGATTGGAAGCAGTTGGGTCTAAGCTGCGGGATACATGCAGCTAAATCGGGTGTTTGCTCCTCCTTGTGTTGGATGAAGCAGGTGTTGGATCGGGTCTAAGCTTTCTACAGTTTTGAAGACCTTGGTCTTCAATGACCATCCATATTCTCCTCTACTGAGATGATGCTGAGGTTTTGTTTTGTTGTTCCCGAGATGAGTGGCTGTTGCCGGAATGGCGCATCCTCCTTGTTTGTGAAGATCGATATTGGAGCTGCTTTTCCAGTTTTTTTTTGGTAAGTAAGAATTTTTATAAATGAAAAAAAAATGTACAGAGACAATGTTCTATCTCCAAGTGTTATACCGACTTGGAATTAGAACAAAGACGCTAGGGCATACCCCAAGCAACGCGATCCAAAATACAAAACCAATGTAACATAGACAAAAATGGTAAAATCAGAATTACATCCGACAATGCCATCAACCAACACAAACGGAGGACACGCCCAAAACATGGGATCGAAAAAAAATTTTTAAAATAAAAAAACCCAGATCATCAATAGCTGCTTTTCCAGAGGGAGCTGATGGCTCTTAAGCATGTGTGATGAAGTGCGTGCTTCCTCCTATTAGTCTGTGCTGCAATGGATGGCATGGTTACCATGCGATTTGCTGAATTGCTTTTGGTGAATCGGAAGTAACTGATTATGAATCTGTTCAGGTGTAACTTTTTTTTGGTAAGTAAGATGAGATTAAATTAATTAAAATTTATAGAACGATATTCTACCTCTAAGTGTTTCGCCAACTTAAAGGTGGAATAACACGCTAGGGCATACCCTGAGCACTACCATAAACCAATTCATGAAAACGTACAAAAAAAAGATTAGCAAATCTCATCTAGGTTACGAAAAACTAAACCGTCGTAGATCTCTTTAGCTGAAGGAACTCGTCTTGTCAATCAGAAATATGCATCCACGAAGAAAAGGGAACAGGAGACATTTAGCAAATCACATGTTCATCATCTATCAGTGTGTATATTGGATAGGCAAGTTTCATTGATGCATCAAGCAGCTTCATAAATACACAATGTCTTCATTTGTAGTCTCTTAGAACCCATGGGAACGCCTGATCAAGGTAGCATCATTAACCATCAACTGGATTGGTCCACTCCCATGGAAACATGTCCTGCAAGAAAGAAAAAGAATTTTTTTTTTTTTGAAAAGAAGACCATGAAAAAAACAATAAGGTCTTAAGATCAGAACAATACAGCATGAGGTCAAGACCATAAAGGATTTGAACAAGGGGAAATAACAAAGTGAGAATAGCCAAACCCGAAATCTAGGGTTTTTTTTTTCAATTAAATGCATTAAAGAAAAAGTACAAAAGGCACTCCGTCTTCAAAGTGCCACTCCGAACTCAACAAGGCACTCCGGTTTTGAAAATCCACTCCGGCCTCAAAAGTCACTCCGCCTTCAAAATGCCACTCCGGCCTCAGAGCAAGCTATCTACTCCGGCTTCAAAATGCCACTCCGTCCTCCGGCTTCAAAATGCCACTCCGGCCTCAACGCACGCTATCTACTCCGGCTTCAAAATGTTGCTCCATCCTCCGGCTTCAAAATGCCACTCCGGCCACAAAAACACGCAATTCACTCCGCCTTTAAGAGTGCAGAGGCACTCTGGCTTCAAAGAAAACCATTCCGGCCTCAACACACGTAGTCCACTCCGTCCATTAAGTGAGCAAAAAATCACTCCGGCTTCATAGTGTCACTCCAGCTTCTCAAGTATACGATGCAAACCTCGGGCAACGGGACAAACTCAGCCAGGATTCAGCCCAGCACACACATACCAAATCTAAGGGATTGGAACACGGGAAACTGGCAACTTGGGAATAGCCAATCCTGAAAACATGAATTTTTTTTTCTCTCTCTTTTTTTTTATTTTTAATTTTTTTTCTCTCTCTTTTTTTTAGAGATTCCAGCGCATCAAATACATTCTCGGGGTGCTTTTGTCATTTTCCAAGGTTGTCTTCAACTTGTCATGAGCTGCATTGATAATCGTTGAAAAAGTCTGGGGAATATCTTGTGGGGTAGATTTTTGAAAGATCCGCTCGTTATGTTCTTTCCAGATGAAGTAAACTGTGGCTGCAAGAGTAATCCTTTTAGACCGAGCCATAAAATTCTTCCCTCTGCATTTCTAGGCCGCCCAATCAATATTTTGTTTCCAATCAGGGTAGGGCCACTGAATGCTCGCATTTTGTTGTATCCGGGCCCAAAGATCTTTAGAAAATGAACATGAAAAGAAAAGATGTTCGTGATTTTCATCAGCTGAGTCACAAAGGATGCATTTAGAAGAGAGATTGGGAACCCCATAGATGCGATCAGTGGTACTTAGCCTACCTTTAATGGCCAACCAGAGGGTGAAGGCATGAGCAGGAATATGGAAGGGACCCCAAACTAGATTAGTCCATCTCAAAGTCGTCTTGTGAGGATGGATAAGAAAGTAAGTAGATTTAGATGAAAATTTACCATCAGCATTGTCGTCCCATCTCAATGAGTCGGATCTATTGGTGTTTGGAAAATAAGTGGGCATTTTCACTACGAGACAAGAGATTTCGTGATCATATGGATTAGGCCATACCCATTGGTTATTTCTAATAATCGTATGAACTTTAGCATCCCATGGCAGCCCCAAAACCAAATGAGTACGATCAGAACTTACCATACTCAGTGGCCCCATCGGGTGCCAATTGTCATGCCACAGAAAGGTATCAGACCTATCACCAATGGTATGGATGCAATGAGAGCGCATGAATGGGCGAAGCTTCATAATCTTCCTCCAACTCCAAGGGGTTGACTCCGGAACTTTAAGAGTCTAAATACAACGGTCTCTTATCCTATTTTTATGAATCCAAGAGGACCAGACCGACTCAAGATCCCTAGAGATGATCCTCCACAAGAGCTTACATATGAGAGCTTTATTCAGATCCTGCAGGTTTCTTAGGCCCAACCCACCCTCACTCTTGGGGTAGCACACTTCATCCCATGCTACCTTTGCAGTAAACTTTCCTTCAGAAGATCCAGACCAGAGGAACCGATGAATGATACAATCAATCGATTTGAGGATGGATTTGGACAAGATGAAAATTGAGGCCCAGTAGAGATGAAAGGAGGCTAGAATGGATGTGACAAGTTGCAAACGGCCCCCAAATGATAGCCACCTATTCTTCCAAGACTGAATACGACGAGTAATGCGATCTATGAGAGAAGTACAATCCTTGGAAGAGAGCCTAGTGGTAATCAATGGAACCCCCAAATAGTGAATTGGAAGATTGCCCATTCTAAAACCCAAAAGACTAACTATGTCTTGGTGGGTAGAATTGTCCTTTGCACAGATAAATACCTCGCTTTTGTTCCTATTTGACAGACTTCATTTTTTATCGGTTCCGTTGAATGTAGTCCTCCTGGAGTTCTTTTTTTTTTATGTACTCTCTAATGTACCAGTTGCTTGGGGTATGCCCTAACGTTTTATGTTTTAACTCCTATTCAAAATACTTGGAATTAAAACATAGATCTTGTAGCTTATTTTTCTCCCTTTAATCCAAAATACTTACTTACCAAAAAAAAATAAAGATTAGTGCCCTAAACCTGATGCTCTGCATCTGATTAATGTAGCATTTAGTGCGGAAGTGTTTCTCTCCACAACAGGCTAAGTCCGTGAAGCCTAAGCGTCATATTCGAAATCTACCCTGCCGCTCCCCCCGGCTCTGGCAGCGCCGATGCCGACCTTGGCTGGCCTTTTGGGGGTCCATTCCGGTTCTCCCACTGACACCGCCCCCCTTGTTTCCCTATCTCCTCTTCATTCACCGTTCTTCGACTCAAAGTCCAACAACCTTGACTCCGTCCCCTTCCCTCCTCTGAAGAAGATCGCCGATTCCCATCGTTCTGCCCCCGATGCTTCCTTCTTGGCCCTTACGAAGCCCAAGGAGCTTCGTAGTAGTAGGGAAGATGGCGCTGTTTCCTCTCTTCCCAGATTAAAGTTGAACTCGGCCCATGCGTCCCCAGATGCCTGTTTTTTGGTTACTTCGAAATCTAAGGAGTCCCGAAAATCTTCTGAGGTCTCTTCTGCCTCCCTTTCCTAGTTCGATGTGCTTCAGAAGGACTGCGATGGCTTGGTTCAAGAGTTGTCGTTTTACCCCTCTCTGCCTGTTTGTGATGCGGCGGCTCCTCTTTCTCCTCCGCCTGATGTCATCAACCAAGGTAAACTCTTTTGGGGCTTCACATTAGTTGGTCACTTTCTCAACTCCCCCCCTCACTTCCTGGCTGTAAAAGGTATAGCCATGAGGCTTTAGGCTAAATTTGGTCTCAAACACGTTGCTGGTAATAATGTCGGGTTCTTCTTTTTCCGTTTCTCCTCTCTAGAGCTGATGGAGAAATGCTTTCGGGCAGGTCCTTGGACGTTCTCCAGTAAACAAATGTTCCTTAAATGTTGGGCTCCCGGTTTGCAACTGTCCAAGGACGAGCTTAAGCGGTTTCCTATTTGGAGCTTTGGACCAATGCTGGGTTAAGCTGGATCGCTAGTGCCATTGGGATTCCACTGCATCTTGATGTCAGTACAGCTCGAATGGAATCCATGGCCTACGCAAAAATCTGCGTTGAAGTTGGTGTGGATGGCCCATTTCCCAACTGCATTGCAGTTAAACCTTACCTTGACTCTAACCTCCTCTCTATGGTGTCTGTGGAATATAATTGGAAACCATCTAGATGTGATTGCTACCTGGAGATTGGACATTCTAAGTCCATCTGCTGATCCAAGACTGTAAACAGGCCCTCCTCTCAAATTTCTGCCCCTGTTGGAGTTAACGCAAAGGTTTTGTCTGTGCCTCCATCTCCTGGAGGCATTCTGAGTCCAGGTTTGGGCTCCAGGATGGCCATAGACCTCTTAAACGTCCTTGGATCTGTACAGATCCAATCCTCTGTAGAATCAGAGATTCCTAGGCATAATGTTGATTTCACCAAACTGCTTAGCTCACATGAGACAATTTCGGAGTCTCTGGGGAGCCTGTCGTCTACTGATTTTGGTGTGTGTAATGAGGTTTCAGTGCCTAAGCCAATGGATGAGGCGTTAACCATCTCTGGTTCAAGTCTGCAGTGTCCAGTGCTATAGCCTGGCGACGGTAATCCTACCGGTTGTAGTGAGGGGATTGCGGTCGAGAAACCCTGCAGTGATCCCCTCATTGGTATTGATGTCTCTTTTGAACACCATGAAGTGGATGCGGCTGGGCCTGTCTCATCATCTCTTGCTGATGAGGTGGTCCCTTCTGCATTGGGTGCTGGATCAGATGGAGTATCACAGGAGGTTGTTGTGGTATCTCAGATGCAGAGTGTGCTGGCTGATATTTCAGCTGGGGAAGTTTCTGAAGCTGGCCTGCAGTCTTCGCCTAATGATGGTGTTCCCACTGGGTCCTTCATGGAGGGCTCTTCTGTGGCGATTTGCAGTGATGCGATTACTAGCGTTGACATTCCCACTGATCTTCCTGTGTTGTTTGTGGCTGATCCGTGTGTGGACGAACATGTTGCTGGCTCTTTTCCTATACCACTTGCAATCTTTGAAGTTGCCACTATTGAGGATGGCTCTAGGGGGGCGTATCACCCTTCTATGTTTGTTGAATTGGCTTCCAAACAGAATCCTTGTCACCAGGTTACCAATCTCTCTAATCAGATTGTAGGGTCTCCAGGAGTAGCTCCTTCAGAGGAGAATTGCCTAATTCCTGGGGTCGATGATTCTACTCCGGAGTCTATCATGCGGATCGTCCGCAAGTACTCCCTGGTTGATGTTCCTCCCGAAGTATGCCTTAAAGATCCAATGGTAGATGGTCTAATGGATAAGATTTTGCTTGACATTCAAGATGTACTGAGCTCGGTCCCCTTGTCTGGCTGTTCGGCTGTGGAGGTTATAGTGGCTGAATCATTGCATTCCAGTGATTTTGGCCATGGTACTGATCATGCTCTGTCCAATGTGGATCTGGATGCTGGTGATGTGGGTTCTGATTCATTGTCCCGTGCCATCTCGACATTGATTGATGATAAAGTAGTTCAGCGATGCCTTGATCTACAACTGCCATGTTGCTCCCAGGCTGACTATATTCCTGAGGGGTCATCTTCTGGGAACGTGGCTGCTAGGCAGGGCTTGGCGCAATGCTATCCTACTGCTTCTCCCAAATGCCATCAGGGACATCCTGCCCGTCGGACTGATGATGCCATTTTTGCTAGGCAGGCAATTAATGGGTGGCAACGAAAGGCTCGGTGGCGTAACTCTACACCCAAGAGAACCTGGATTCCTCTATCATGAAAACCTGCTGCAGTTGGATCGGGTGTAGGTTTTGTCTGAATAGTCCCTCGTCCAGGTTCTTTTCCTTGGATTATAATGAGGGGGTTTTGATTTATTTGATTAGTAACCAAACTGATAATAAAATTTAAGCTCCTGAAGGGTTCTCATTTTTGTGTTGCATCTACTGGGTTCGGGTTATGAGCCTGGGGGTGATTGGGTGTACCTAATGTTGCCTTTTTTGCCCTAGTATGCCCATGGATGCTCTCTTTTGATCCAGCCATTTCCTGGGATTGAAATGGGGGATTTGTGACGTTTGAAATGGGGAATTGCTTGGGGGTTCTGCTGCTATGTGTCACCTTGCTACTGGTTCAGTTTCTGAAGCAGCTGACTTGGCCCTTGCTGGTGTAGAATGACTTTCTGATTTTGATGCAGCTGTTTTGTTGGTCAATGCTGTTGGCTTTTTGGAAAATAGCTCAAAGTTGATGACATGAAAAGCTACGCATGTTGGTTGATTGAGCAATATGTTGAGGTGTATTGATGAGGCTGTAGGTGTACTCTCTGGAGGTCCATGATTTGCTGAGTATGATAATGCTGTGACTGATGAATTGGTCCCTGCTGGTGCTAGAGTGAATTTGCTGCCGATGGTGGAATGCGGCGTTCTTCCATTTGCTGTGATGACATGGCAGCTGCTGATGGATATTTGCATAGAATATCCTACTACTTCTCATGAAATGTTGAAAGCCGGTTGGTCCAGATTGAAAGGAATTTTCTGATGTTGTGTCTGGTTTTCAGGGAATGGCCCATGGCTGATATTAGTTCCTTGTTGGCATTGATGCTGAAGATGTGCGTGCCTAGATTTCTTTTCCCGGTAATGCCCTGGAATGGCATGTCTTTTGTTTAGGAACCGATTTACTGTTGTTAAAATGGTTTGTCTATAGTGCATGAATTCCAGCAATTTTGTTTTTCTGTTGGATTCATTCGCTGTATCAAAGTGCTCGGGGCATGCCCTAGCGATTATGGTTTATCCCCAAGTCGGAATAACACTTGGGGATAAATCATTTCTCGTAATTTTTTCTCCCATTAATCCAAATCACTTACTTACCAAAAAAAAAAAGCATTTAGTGCCTTTGGGAAGGAGTTCTCTGGTTGCTTGTTATTCTACAGATTAGTTCGGCCTGTTTAGAGGTGGGTTGTGAATTCGCAGGTTGGGTTGTGGACCTCTTGTGCTGTGTGTTGTCTCTTGATGACAGTGCATCTGGATTAGTTGCTGCTATCTTATGTAGCTTGTTATGAGAGGCATGTAGTTCATTCTGAATTGCCTCTTGAACGCAGTTGTCCTGCTGTAGCTGGGGGCCGGCCGCTGGAGGTGTTAGGGGCTGTTGCTCTTTTGCTACTAGTAGGATTTGTTGCTTTCTTGTTTGCTAGAGAGTGGAGCCTAAAGTCTTCGCCTCTGATGTGTGAAGACCTGTAAGGGCTTCGCTGTAGAATTTTGGAATTTCTTCCGCTGCATTGGCGCTGATTTTGGATTGGAGTTCGTGTCCTGCACTGGGGCTTGCTTTTGATTGTGTCCTACTGTCTTGCTCTGCTGATTCCTTGGGAAATGCGGATGCTGATGTGCAGTTGATCTTAAAGGTGGAAGCTCTGCCTGACTAGAGAGGTTGTATGTGCATCTATTTTTTAGACTGATTGCGGAGGTGTAGTAGCATGCAGTGGAGGAATGTTGCTGTAGATAGATGCTGATGGGCGTAGGGATCCAAGGCATCTGTAGGCATCTGTTGAGTTGGCTTGCTGCTCAACTTTGGACAGTTTTTTTGCCCACCTAGAGTGGCCTTTTTTATGTAAATTGTTGGTGACATCCTTTGTACGAAGCTGCTCGGGGCATGCCCTAGCGTTTTTATGCTTTAACTGCAAGTCAAAATACTTGGAGATAAAGTATAGTTGGTGTAAATTTTTCTCCCTTTAATAAAAAATTTCTTACTTACCAAAAAAAAATAAAGAAAAAAGAATAGACTTGTCTTTAGAGCAAATGAAAATTTCACTCTTGCTCATGTTAGCCGAGAGACCTGACATGAAATGGAATTCATCAAGGCAGTCCTTAAGGATCTGAGTGGAATGGGGATCTGCATGTGAGAATAGAAGGAGGTCGTCAGCAAAGGCTAGCATGACAGTTTGGGTCTCTGTACACTTCCAATGATATTTGAACTTATCATCTCGCCTAGCCTTGAGCTCAATAATGCCATTTAGGACCTCCATAACAAGGACAAATAGATATGGAGAGAGAGATCACCTTGGCGGAGGCCTTTGCCTCCTTTAAAAAAACCGACCGCTTCTCCATTGATATTAAGGGAGTATGATGGTGTAGTTATGCACTGACTGATCCAATTGATCATTTGTGGGGGAAAATTCATGAGGGTCAGCATGTGAATGATGATGTCCCAATGTACGGAATCGTACGCTTTCATCAGGTCCACTTTCATAGTACACCTAGGTGGATCATGACCGAGGTGATATCTGTGAAGAAGCTCCGGAGCTAGAAGAATATTATCGCTAATCTGGCGCCCCGCAACAAAGGCCGTCTGGCATTTGTCGACAAGGTAGGGGAGGGTTTCTTTGATCCTGTTTGCAAGAATTTTTGAGATCACTTTATAAATGACATTGCAGCAAGATATCGGGCGGTAGTTAGAGACCGTGCGTGGGGATTGGACCTTTGGAATAAGGCTAATCAAAGTGGTATTCAATTGTTTAAGAAGCCTCCCATGATTAAGAAATCACCAGACAGCTTCATAAACAGCATGGCTAGTAATCTCCCAAGAGTCCTTAAAAAACTTTGAGATAAAACCATTCGGACTGGGAGCTTTGTCATCACCAATGGAAAAAAGCGCTTTCTAAATTTCCTCCTCACTAACCGGCCTAGTGAGGGGGCCAGTTAGGGAATCCGGGATAGTATGGAGAATGTAAGGACGAAACTGGTTGGCATCCACCAACCATAGGATCGACCGGAGCCGAGGGCCCTTTTGAAGTGGCCAACAACCAACCTATGAAGGTCCTCCAACCCGCTGGTAGGGTTGCCAGACTCATCAAGCAGGGATATGATCATATTCCTATTATTATTCCCACTAACAGTCTTGAAGAAAAATTTAGTGCTCTGATCCCCTTCTTTGAGCCACTTGAGTCTGGCTTTTTGTTAGAGAAACTCGGCCTCCTTTGCCATAGCAACAGAGTAAGCGGCCCTATATGACTGCTCAGCATGGTTGACCCCCGTGGGTAAGAAAGTCTGGGATTGAAACTCCTCTAAGCATTTTCTAGTACTCAAAACCTCCTTATGGGCATCACCCCACTGAGCATTAAGGGATTTAAGCCCGCTCTTCACCCTTTTGAGGTTAGACACAAGCCGGAACATAGGAATTCCAGTAATTTCATTCTCCCACGCTTCCTTAACCACCAGAAGAAATTTTGGAGATTTGGTGAGGAAGTTATTAAACCGAAACAACCTGTGCTTTCTAGCCAACCTATCAGAGGGAAAGAGAATGCATGGGGAGTGGTCGGAAAGTCTGGCCGGGGGGAAAACGACTTTCACCCTTGTGAAATGATCAAGCCAGTGACCGTTAGCGACCACTCTATCAAGTTTCCTGAAGATACGGATAGGGGGGTCACGACCGTTATTCCATGTATAGTACTGACCTTCATGGCATACATCCATAAGGTCACAATCTCGGAGACAATTATTAAGGTCAACGGAACTTTTATGCTGCCATGAACCTCGAAGAGCCTCGGACGCAGATCTGATAGCGTTGAAATCACCAAGGACAGCCCAGGGGAAGTCACCCGGGAGGCCCGACTGCGTCCTAAGGCTATCCTACAGGAGCCTTCGCAAACCTTCCAAGTTAGCCCCATACACAAAGGATAGGAGGCAGCGCACATTGCCATCAAGGAAGAGGGCTTCCGTATGTATAACTTGGTCTTCCTTAGAAAGAATTTTGACATCCACCTTAAGGGGGTCCCAGCCAACCCAAATTCTCCCAAGAGAGGAAGCAGAATCATTCATGGACCAAAGCCATTGAGGAATGATCCTAGCTGAAATGGAGGCCGAGTTTTTCTCTGCAACTTTCGTTTCGACCAGACCTACGACAGAACACCCATGGGACCTAATGAGGTTACAAACTTCATGAGCTTTAACAATCCCATTAAGTCCCCTCACATTCCAACAAGCGATGTTAGTCATTTGGGACGGGCAAATGGGGGTTAGACTTTTTAGGCCCCTGGGTTTTTTTTTGCTTACCTGAGTTTCGGCCCTTACCATTTGACTTTTGGTCAGAACTACTAGAGTCACTCACATCAGACACGGGGTCAGACCTCTTGTGAGTATTCGGACTAGTGAGATTCACTTCGCCACGCTCTCTAGGGTTCGTATTTTCTACCTTTCGCTCCTGCCGTCTCCCAGCTATGGCGGCGTCAGAGCCGGCCATGGCTGGTCTCCTGGGTGCTCCTCCCGGTCCCTCTCTGGTTTCTGCCTCCCCCTCTCTTCCTGTCCGACCTCCTGAACTGGGTGCTCCTCCCGGTCCCTCTCATCCTGTTCAATCGGATGTCATCCTGAAGGCTTCTTCTCCCTCGAAAGTAGAGGGCATCCTCAGTCCTTCCGGTTTCAAGGTTATGACTGATGCAAATCCCTCCTCTTGGTCTGCAAGACTCCAGAACGAAGATGATTTCTCGGCTCCTGTCCTGAAGTTCTTCCCTCCGTTGAGACTGATTGGTGATGGTGATTGTATCTCTCCCCCCCTGAGGTTCTCGAACAAGGTAGGCGCTTTTGGGGCTCCTCCTTGGTCAGTTATTTCTTTGATACTCCCCCTCATTTTCGAGCGGTTAGCTCCATTGCCCGGATCCTCTGGTCTAGATTCGGGCTGGTTCACGTTGCTTCCAACGACGAGGGCTTCTTCTTTTTCCGGTTCTCATCCTTGGCAAAGATGGAGCTGTGTTTGAAGGCGAGCCCTTGGATGTTTGCTGGTAAAGCCCTCTGGCTTAAGTGCTATCTCCCGGGTATGAAGCTGTTGAGGGATTTGCACGCCTCATTCCCTATTTGGGTTAATTTCTTCAATGTGCCGGTTGAATACTTGATGCCAATGGGTCTGGGATGGATTGCCAGTTCCATTGGGAAGCCGATCCATCTCTGCCCCAGAACGGCTAAAATGGAGAAATTGATGTCGCCAGAATTTGCGTTGAGATTGAAGCTGATGCGTCTTTGCGCTCAAGGATTATCCTGCAATCGTTCAATTCCAATGCTGTGGTGGATGTCACTTACCCATGGAAGCCGACAAAATGTGGTCGTTGCCTTCTCTTTGGTCATGAAGAAGCCAATTGTAAGAACAAGAAGACTTGTTCTGCTACTGGCTTGCCAACCAGAATGCGAGCTGTGCCAAATGGCTGCCCCCTGCCTTCATCTAGTCTGGTTGCTCTGACTAATGAGGCTGAGAACTCTGGTAACACCTTTTTTTTTTGGTAAGTAAGTAATGAAATTGCATTAAAATAAAAAAAATTACAAGCCTATGTTCTATTCCAAGTGTTTTGCCAATTGGAGTAGAAACATAGAAGTAAGGGCATCCCTAGAACAGCCCCAAGCTCCATGATACATAACAAAACACAACGGAAATAGACTTCCATCTAAAGCATGAAAATAGGAAAAAATAGCCCCCGACTTTCAGAGCTACTACCCTTCAGCATGAGCAAGCCTCCAAGAACCAGATTCAGCATATCCAGCATCATTCTAGGCAAAAAGCCATCATTGGACTGCTGCAGCTGCAGTATAAATCCATACAGCACATAGCTACCACTGGCAGCAAACAAAACCATCATATTCCAAGAAAATCAGCACATCCGCCCATGAAATAGCATGGCCAAACTACATCACCACTCCAAACTTTAGCTCTAAACCTGGAGAGATGTCACTGGAGCCATCTGGAGAGGGATTACACCCCCTAGGAAAGAATATCAGGAACACCAGTAAGTCCCAATACCACCTCAGATTTGATCCAGTACATCAACTTTATCAATGGCCAACCCTACAGCATCACCACTGGGCCAAATATTCCTAACAAGAGCAACGAGACAGCGCATATACTGCATCACCACACCCATAAAAGGAAATTGATCAAAGACAGCAGACCACCAAGCCTCCCAGCTGCTTCAAAAAACAGCAGGGCAGCACTTGTTCCACCAACGCAGAGTAAAAACAAAGCAGAGGAAATTTCGTCATTGTCCTCGGACATTATTTTAAATGCCAAAAAGCAGGCATTGCATCCATCAGCAAGGCAATTCCATCAACTAGAGCAAACTGAATTTCATCGTTCCAGAAGAAGAAACAAAGAACAGTAGAAAATGCAGATGCCAGCAGCATAGACTGTTGATTCATCAAGGCTCGCGGCTGCAGCAAAGCCACCAAACAGCCTACAAAACAGCAGGAAGCCCGATTCCCACCAGCAACTCCAGCTGCCCCATCAGAATAATAGGGAAGCATTAGCGCCAACCCCAATAGACTGCCAGCACCAGAAAGAGAAAATAGCCCCCCTCTTGGCAACGAACCCAGCCAGGAGCTCAGACCACCAAGGAAACAAACCCAGGGCACATCCAAAATAACACAGCGAGCTACGCAATCCGAGCGGCAACCATAGGCAGCATCAAAATAGCAAGAAAAGCACGATACCCAGGCACCTGCAACAAACCAGGCATGCCAAAGCTGACCACAAACCACCCAACCGGACAGCAACCAGAGCCAAAACCAAAACAAGGTTGCTCAGGCACATCAGCCCCAACAGCAGTGGAGGCGAGACCCACAGAAAATCAAATGTCAAATTAGACATTTGAAATTTGAGATTTGAGGTTTGAAAAAGAAAAACACAGGTGGGAAGAAAGCATCTGTAAAACCCCAATCAACTCCTTCCCGCGCATTGCCAACCCTCAGCGATAGACGCTTCTGAGTGCATTGCCAAGGGGGGAACGGAGAAGAAGAGAAAAGAGAGATAGAGAGAGCAAACGAGCCCTCAGAGGAAGATACTACCTGACGACGACATTTACCAAACGAAAGCCACATGCATTTCAAATGTGAAATTTGTAATGCATATAAAGAGAAGCTAAAGCTTATCTTTCTAGATGAAAACCGAAGAAACGGGCCAACATGCAAGAGACGCCCTTTACGGACGGAAGGAGAAGAAACGATCGAGAATCACCTTTGAGCAGTTCTGGAAACCAAAGAGAGGACGGAGAACAACCACCTACAGCGAGAGACGTACCTGAGTGCATGACCAAAGTGGCGAACCAAGAAGAAAAAAGAATGATCCAGAGAGAGCTATTGAGGCCTCAGAGGAAGGACTGGCCGGCGACAACAGTAGTCGGCCGGGAACCACACGCATTTCAAATTGTAATTTGAAACGCACCTTAGTGAGAAGCCAGAGCTTCTCTCTCCTAGTAACACCTTCGCTGTTCAGTTTTCTGCTGAAGTTTTGCAGGAGGCCCCAGCCTATGTGTCTCCCCCTTCAACTGCCTTTTCTTTGGTGTCGGATGTTGCTGTGCGTGATTCCCCTTTAGACACTCATCCTAAAGGCGTTGCTTGTGAGCCTGTGCTTGAGATGCTTGATCCTGGGAGACCAATGCCCTACTGATCATAGCAAGATATCAGACCTAGATTCGAATCTGTTGTAGAGAGAGAAGCTCTGCCTTCTCTCTTCCCCGATTTCAAATCTATTGCCTTTCGCCCTATCCCGCCCCGCTTTTCTTCTCACCGGCGCCCATGGCGCCGGTCCCACGCTCAAGCTCCTGCTCTCCTCCTAATGTTCCCCTCCCTCCCCTCCTCTCGTGTCCAAATGTTGAACCTAGCTCACCTTCATCTCGCCCCTCTTCCCCCCTCTCCTTCAATCTCCAACTATCCAGTCATTTCCTTCCTTAACCCATTCCGTTAGGGTTCCCGGCGCTCCAAGTTTGATTCCCAGAGCTTCTGAAGCTGATGGGCCTGTTGGTGCGCTTCACTCCCTCGATTCTGTTGTTGTGCCCCTCCAGGTTGAGGCCGTATCCCCCTCTGATGTTGCAAAATGTTTTTCTGCCCCTCGGGCATACCTGATTCATTCTCCGTTGGCAGTGCCTGCGAAGACGGCGTCCCTGCCCTCGCCGTCGTGGGCCTTTATTGTCCGCAAGGACTCCATGGAAGGAGGTACACAATTTAAATTCTTCCCTCCCCCAACCTCTAATGGCTTTGTCATTGAGCTTTTTCCTCCTGCTGAGGTTATTCAACAGGGCGAAGTCACATGGGGGGCTTCCCTAGTGGGTTACTTCTATGAATCCCCCCTAAATTTCTTTGTGGTCAATCATATTGCCCGAAAGATTTGGGCTAAGTTCGGGATCTCTCATGTTGCAGGGATGGAAAACGGTTTCTTTCTCTTCCGTTTCGCAAATGAACTTTAGATGCATGAGTGTCTGAATCATGGCCCTTGGACTTTCGTTGGCCGACCATTCTTCTTAAAGAAATGGACTCCGAAGATGGTTCTCTCTAAGGAGGACCACAACTCTTTCCATATATGGGTTCACCTAAAGGGGGTTCCGGTGCAATTCTGGACCCTTCTAGGGCTAAGCAGGATTGCCAGCGCCATTGGAAAACCCCTCCAGATGGATCCCGCTACCGCCAAAAGGGATCGGCTTCGGGTTGCGCATATCTGTGTTGAAGTAAAGGCCACATTTGATTTCCCTGAGCGAATCAAGGTAAATCTTGGGAGTTACCCGAGGGATTCCTTGGGAGTTGATGTGGCGGTAGAACATCCTTAGAAACCTGGTCAGAGCGATTCAGGTTTGAATGGAAGGCTCTCTAAGAGTCAGAACAAGATGCCCCCTAAATTCAAACCAACTGGGCGCCTGATCCAGCCAGTGTCCGTTATCAATGACCTGGAGGGAAAAGGTCCTAGGATATATAAAAGCAAATCTGAAACCCTGGTGAAGGCTACTGGAGCTGTGCCGGAATCCAATTCCTTTGCAGCCTTACAAAGCCCAGAGGCAGACATCCTTCCAGTCCTTACTGACGGGACTATGAAAAATGATGTTATTCACCTCACTGAGCCTGATTCCAGCTCCAATTTGGGTGGCGTGGAGGCTGATCCGGGGATTTTGACCCCTTCTGATAAAGAGCAGGAGCCTCAGGGTGAATCTCCCCTGGAATTTGAAGGCTCTGGTCATGCTGGCTGTAGTAGAGTCCAGAGATCACTTAATTGTGATCCTCCCTTACCTGAAGATGTCCAGCTGATTGAGGTGTCTCCTGGTCCCCCCACCACTAGCAATTCTTCAGTCCCTAGGAGTTATCATTTGATGCCTAGGCGTGTGGCGGTCGGTAGTTCTAGCCACTCTGAGCGTCTCACCCATGTCCTGGAAGAAAAGGACGCTGAGCCTCCCTCCGTGAAGCCGTCATCGAAAAAAGCAAAGGGGCCTAAAAAGAAAAACCCCCCCTTCCCACTTTCCCCATGGTTAGTATCGCTTGTTGGAATGTCCGTGGACTAAATGGGACGCTCAAATCCCATGAAGTCAAGAACGTCATCCGTCATCTCGCAGCTCTATTTTTGGTCTTGTGGAGACTCGAGTCAAAGAAAATAAGGCATCTTATATTTCAAACATGCTGATGCCTTCCTGGAAGTGGGAGATGAACTATTCTGAAAACCCTTCAGGCCGTATATGGATTGGTTGGGATGATAACAATGTTGATTTAAGCATTTTATCTAAATCTAACCAATTCATCCATTGCAGAATCATTAAGAGAATCAATAATTCTTCCTTCTTCACTTCATTTACGCCTCCAACTCTGAGATTTCCCGGAGAACTCTTTGGGATAATCTGTGTGCCATCCATCACCTTACTTCAGGTAATCCTTGGGCAGTGTTGGGTGACTTTAATGCTATTGGAGTGCCTTCCGAAAACTTGGGAGGTTGCTGACATGGCAATAGTGCTATGGACCTTGATAAGTGCTATGGACCTTGATAAGTGCCTCACCGATTGCGATCTCCATGACTTGTGCTATGAAGGTTCTTTTTTCACCTGGAATGATGGTAGAGATCCTGGATCCCGCATCTTCCATAAACTTGATAGAGTGGTATTTAACGGTCCCTGGCTGGCGGAACTCCACTACAAGGCCTCTTTCCCCCCGCCTTGCCTCTCGGACCACTCCCCCTGCTTTTTGTCTCCCACTTCTTCGAGGCCCAAAAAAGCTGGATGCTTCCGGTTCAATAATTTCATCACTCAGCACCCTCGTTTTATCCCTATTGTCCAACAATGTTGGAATAATTCTTTCTTGGGTGTCCCCATGTTCCGGGTTGTATCTAAATTGAGGCTCATAAAAGAGAGGTTAAAGGAGATTAATCGTAACATGGGAAATGTCTCCGAAGGTGTCTCTCGTACGAGACAGGCCCTTGAAGACTTCCAGAAGAATGGCCTGTTTGCTGTCCCTCATCTCAGGGTTAATGAAGAGGAAAACCTTCTAGCTGATTATCGTAGAGCGCTGAGAATTGAACTAGAATTCTTTCAACAAAAAGCGAAAATTCGCTGGATCAGGAACGACGATCAATGCATGAAATACTTTTTTTAATCAATTGCTGCCAATCGAAATAGGAATCGGATTCTCTCATTAACCAAAGGTGATGGAACTAATACGAGTAGCTTGGAGGAAGTTCAGCAACTTTTCATCAACCATTTCTCTCATCTCCTGGGTACTGGCAGATCGAGCGGGCCGTTCCCAAAGGAGAGCCTCCAGCCTTTCATTCTCCGCTCTGTCCCTGACGACCTTCGTCAGGGGCTGTGTAGGCCGATAAATGATGAGGAGATCCGCCAGGCCCTTTTCTCTATTGATGATAATAAAGCTCCGGGACCGGATGGATTTTCTGCTAAATTTTTCAAAGCTGTCTGGAACAAAATTGGCCCTTCCATTACAAAAGCTATCCAAGACTTCTTTCAGCATGGGAAGCTTTTAAAACAAATCAACGCGACCTTATTGTGCCTTATCCCGAAAATCAAATCGCCTTCTAAGGTCTCAGATTTCCAGCCCATCGCCTGCTGCAACGTTTTATATAAGATCATCTCTAAGGTTATTGTCACCCGCATTAAACATTCGCTTCCGTTCCTGGTAGCAAAGTGTCAAACTGCTTTTGTACCTGGCAGGAGCATTGGAGATAACATTCTGTTTGCTCAGGAATTACTTCATAGATTCCACCCGAACAAGGGGGTCCTGCGTTGTGCGTTAAAGGTGGATCTGATGAAGGCATATGACTCCATGCATTGGGACTTCATTTTGGCTGTTCTAGAGCTGATGAATTTCCCCCCTCTTGTGATCAAATGGATTAGTCAATGCATTACCACAACATCGTTTTCTATAAGCCTCAATGATGAGTCGGTGGGATTTTTTCGAGGTGCCAAAGGTCTAAGACAGGGGGACCCTCTTTCGCCCTATCTTTTTGTCTTAGGGATGGAAGTCCTTAATGGCATTCTAGAAAGAATTACTCAGACTAATCCGGATTTTCAGTTTCACTGGAAATGTGCGGATACTAGAACTGTGATGCTTGGGTTTGCCGATGACCTTCTCCTTTTCTCCAAAGCTGATTGTAAATCCATCTAGGCATTACACAAGAGTCATAAAATTTTCAGTTCTCTGTCTGGTCTTACTCCTAACCCGGATAAAAGTGTGGTTTTTTATTGTTCAACAAGCGAGATCACCAAACAGGCTATCATTGACGCTCTCGATTTTAGATTGGGCAAGCTCCCTGTCAAATATCTCGGGGTCCCCCTCATAACCACAAAGCTCTCTATCTCTGATTGCAAACCACTCCTCGATAGAGTCCACCAACGAATTTCTTCCCGAAAGAATCGCTGGCTCTCCTTCGCGGGTAGGCTCCAATTGATTTCCTCCATACTTTCCACAATCCACAACTACTGGGCCTCCCTGTTCATCCTTCCAAAATCCATCCTGAAATGCATAGAAAAGTCCATTTGCACGTTTTTATGGCATGGATCCCCCGCTGGTCGGTTCTCTGCAAAGGTTGCTTGGACTGATGTGTGTTCCCCCAAAGAGGAAGGAGGGTTAGGAATCAAAAACATGAACGCAGCTAATAAAGCTTTGTTGGCCCGTCATTTCTGGAGGATTATCTCTAGGGATCCGAACTCCATTTGGGTCGCATGGTGTTATGATCATCATATCAAAGACCGATGCATTTGGACCATCAAAGTTTTGGATTTTGCCCCGTGGTACTAGAAAAAGCTGATGAAGCTCTATATTACCCTTCGCACTAAGATTCGGCATCATATTGGTAACAGAGGTGACACCTTTCTATGCCTTGATTCTTGGCATCCACTTGGGCCGCTTTGTGATAGATTTAATGAGAGAATCAGGTGCATAACTTGGTTGCCATTAGATGCTAAGGTTAAGGAAATTATCAGAAATGACGTCTGGGTATGGCCAAACCCATTTGATATGGAGGTCGCTGGACTTTGGACGGAGTGACTTGTACAGAGTGTCTTTGGACGGAGTGGCTTTGGACGGAGTGACTTTGGACGGAGTGTCTTTGCACGGAGTTTGCTTTTGCTCACTTTATCTGGGGGCTAGAGCGCTTTTACTCTATTTATCCGGAGTGCATTGGATGGAGTGTATTGGACGAAGTGGCATTGTAGAATCCGGAGTTATTTTGTCTGGAGGCCGAAGTGCATTGTAGTTTCTAGAGTGCATTGGACGGAGTGCCGATTTCTTATCCTGAGTGGCCAAAAGCCGGATCACTTTTATACGGAGCTCTTAAGCTAGAGTGCTGTTATCGGGAGTCCTTAAAGATGGAGTGCTTCCTTTTATCTGGAGCTCTTAAAGCCGGATCACCTTTATCCGGGTTCTAAAAACCGGAGTGACCTCTTTGCGAACATTTTTCGGAGTCCCTTTGTTTCACTAAAAGGAAGGACGGAGTGGCTTGTGTTCCTTGCTGGCCGGAGTGCTTGATGCTCTTCTTGGACGGAGTGGCTTTATTCGCCTTCGTGATTGCCTCTTTGCTCTCTTCATGTGGATATGCTGACGTGGCTGGGTTCGCCTCCTGACATGGAATTGCTGAAGTAGCGTGCTCCTGTTCAGTACTGCTGGCAGTTTGTGGTTTTGGGTCTCAATAGCCGATTTCAATTGTGTAATCTTTTATTTATGACTTCTGTGTCATGTTTAAGGGGAATCCCTCTCTCTATGTTTCTTTTTCCAAGTCGGTAAAATACTTGGTAAAAAACATAGCTGTTTGTACAGTTTATTTAAATTTTAATGCAATTAATTACTTACCAAAAAAAAAAGATATGGAGGTTGCTGAGATTTTGAATAACATGCCTCCATACCCCCCTGATCCGGCTCGCAATGATGTGGCTTTATGGACTGTCGACCATAGCGGGGTCTTCTCTTCAAAATCTGCATACGGGATTTTCCGTGGGCCTGAAGGCGCGGTGGAGTGGTTTTGCCTTGTCCGGGGCCCCATGTCCATCCCGGCTCACTCCTTTATTCTCTGACTGGCTATCCGTCAAAGGTTTAGTACTCTCGATAGGATTGGCAATTACCTTCGCATTCCTGCCACATGCGTCCTCTGTCCCAATGGAAGGGATTATCATGACCACCTTTTTTTTTATTGCCCTTTTTCAACGACTGTCTGGCGACAAATGCGCCGAAAGGCGGGGTGTAGCTGGCCTCACTCTAATTTGAAATCAAACATCTTGTGGGCTGTAAAGCGTTAGAAGGGCAAAAACCTCAAAGCGTACTCTTTTCGTCTCACCCTTGCTGCTTCTGTTTATTTTATCTAGAAAGAGAGGGATCATCGCATGTTTAAGAAATCGAGGGCGCTCAATGAAACCCAAATGGTTACCTAGATTTCTGCGGTAGTCAGGGGGAAACTGGAAGTCTCTCACAATGCTATTACAGAGCAGGACAAGCAAGTTTTGAACAGATGAAGCATACCTAGTTCAATCTTGCATGCGGACGTTTGATTTCCGTTTGACAAACGGAGTGGCTGATGTTGCTGTTGGTTGCTGTGTTACTGGAATGCTTGGAGGTCGGAGTGTTATTGTTCGCTAACAGGCCGGAGTGGCCTTGCGTTTGAAGAATCTGGAGTGCCTTTTATACACTAAAGGACGGAGTGCCATGCATGTACTGAGGACGGAGTGGCCTTGCATTTGATGAAGCCGGTGTGCCTTGTGACATCCTGGAGACCGGAGTGCTTTATGTTCGTTATTTGGACGAAGTGGCCTTGAGGGTTGAATCCGGAGTGCTTTATGTTCCCTCAGGGCCGGAGTGGCCATGATTGAGTTGAGGCGGAGTGGCCTAGGATCCGGAGTGCCTTATGTTCCCTCAGTGCCGGAGTGGCCTTGAGTGAGTTGAGGCCGGAGTGGCCTTGAGTGAGTTGAGGCCGGAGTGCCTTCTCGCTATAAGGACGGAGTGGTCTTGAGATTTTCTTTTCTGGTTAGTAAAATGATTCCGGAGTGCCTTATGTACTCTAAAAGCCGAAGTGACCTTGCGTGTGATGAGGGCGTAGAGGTTTTGATGATGCCGGAGTGCCGTTTGTACACTTTAAGCCGGAGTGGTTTTGTTGATCCGAAGTGGCTTGATGTTGCCGAAGTGGCATGGTGATGCCGAAGTGGGGAATTGTACTTAACTGATTTAGCTATAGCTTAAAAAAAAATTAAGAAAATTAATAAAAAAATTAAAAAATTTTATTATATAAATAATAAAAAAATTATAAAAAAATAAAATAAAATAAAATAAAAATTAAATTAAAAAAAGAAGATTATTATTAAGTTTTTGTGCCTTGGTGTGCAGCCTTGTGCCGATCTTGGTTTTAGTTTGTTGCTGGAGTGGTTTGTTGTGCTAAATAAGCCAGGTTGCGGGTTTTGGGGAGTTTTGGCCGGTTTTGCTTATTGTCATGGTGTTTCGGTGAAAAAAAATTGGGGGGAGTCTGGTTGGGTTTTCCAAACTGTCTTGCCAAATTGGTTTGCTTGTTTCTCGGGACTGATTGGGGAATTTGGCCGTCTTCTTTGCCTGCCAAAAAAAAAAAAAAAGTTTTATGGGGGAGCCCTACTGGCGGGTTTTTTTCTTGCTGTGAAAAAAAAATCGCCGTCTTGGTGTGAGGGCAAAATTGCCGTTTTCTAATGAAGTATAAATTGAAGTGATGGAATATGTACTTCAACTGCTGGTTGACTTTGCGGGTATGGCATGGTGAATGGTTTAGAGTTGCTGACTTGGCACTTCACTGGCGTACATTAGAGGATCGATCTGCTGACATGGCCGGGTGCCTTTTTGCCATTGCCCGATCCTCCTGTGGGATTGGTTCCCGGTTTTATTTCGTTGGACCCTGCATTATTCGTTGTATTGATCTTCTATTGTTAAAAAAAATGGGGTGTCTTTGAGGGTCTTTTTCTTTTTAGCAATGTCATCCCTTCCCCCCCCCAAAAAAAAGAGGAGGTGTTGACTTCATCGCTGTCTGGCGCTCTTGCCTGAATTTTTTCTTCTCTGCTGTGATCGAGGTTTCTGCCTATCGAGCGGTTGGGTTTTCCTGTGTTGGGTATGTTCGGTTGTTGGGTGGTATGTATTGAGTGTTGCCGAGGTCTTGGAGCTTACTGCCTGGCTGATCTATTTGATGCTGCTCTGGTCCCTAGGTCTGCTGACAGTTCAGGTGCTGGTGCTTTGATCTTAAAGTGGATGCCTTTATTGTTTGAACTCTGAGTGGGGTTATACTGGAGATCTGATGCTGCTGTGGCTGGTGTACCTGATTGTGGACTGGGGTAGTCGCTCTGTTGTTGATGCTCAATCTGAAGGGGCCTCGGTGATTTGGCTTTGCTATACCTGTCTGATTATGCTGCGGCTGCCTTTGATTCTGAACACTATGTGGGCTGCTGAGTTTCATCCGACGGGGCCGTGTTGCCAATGTGGTGTCCCTGGTTGTGACTGCAGCTGTCCAGATAGGCAGTGTTTATGTGGCATATTGGCCCTGCTGGTTGTGTGGTGATTCCTGTGGCATTATTTGGGTTTGACTTTGCAGAGGCTTGCTTCGAACCTATTTGCCTTGGCCAGTGACCTCTGCTGTCCGGGTGAGAAGATGAGGATCCATGTGTTGCAACTGTCGGTGTATGTTCTGACCTATGGGTGTCAGGCAGTTTGCAACAGCCATCCCAGGACGGCTTTAGTGGATTTCAATCTGGCTTTGTGAGTTTGTTGAAGCCTGTTGGTCTTTCTATGCTGACGTCCTTTACATAATGCTTGATGGAATAGGAAGGATTGATGCTGATTGCTGATGCTGTAAAGTAGGTGCTGGCTGCTGTAAAGTAGCAGCATCTTATCTTGCTGCTGCTCTTTTTTGAACGAGTTTGGAACTGTGGCTTTGTTTGCTCTAGTTGTAGCTGGCGGAAAGCTACTCCTGGAATCGGTGGATTTTCTTCCTGTCTTCATGCTGATTTTAATTATGTGTGTTTGGAGTGGCTGGTGAGCCTGCTTGAATCCCTCACTACTGCTTGAATCTCCTAATGTTGTTTTGATTCTGAGGTTGGATTGGTGGCTTTCATTTTGCTGGCTAAATAAATCTGATTTAGATTCTGCTGCTGGTTTGCTGAACCTGCAGCAGATCCTATTGCTTTTGATTTGCCGTGAACTGGCATTACAGCAGATGGCATATGTGGGTAGCAGCTGATGGTGGAATGGTGCGAATTTCATTTTGAAGTGATGTAATGTCAGCTGTTGATGGCTATGTGCATGTGAATATTCTGCTGATTTTCGTGGAATGATGAATGCTGATTGTAAATTCCATATTTGTGCTGGAATGAGTGGAATTTTCTGCTGCAGTGTTTGTTTTGCTGAATTTGCTGGAGGTGGAAAATGGCCATGCCTTGCTGGAGAGCTGCCGACAGTGCTGTTTTTCTGGTTGCCGTGACTAGGAATTGTTGGAATAAACAATTGTTGGTCTGGGGAATTCTAGCTGATGATGTAGCAGCGTCTGCTGGGTAATTGGCTGGTGCTAAAGATGGATTGCCCGAAAGTGGTTTGGAAGGATATCTGTGATGTTTGAAGTTGAGACAGTCGATTCTCAGGTTTTGATCCTTCGGTTTTTGTTGCTGCTCCAGTTGCAGCTTCTGCTGAGTTTAGGACCTGCTGGTTTTAATCCTAGCCAGCTGTCTTTGTTGTAGCTTTAAATTTATTCTGATTGCTGTTGGTTTCTTTTGATGCTGTGCGGAATGACTTATGCCATGTCCCTGCTGTCGAATGGTGCTGGAAAGCAGCTACTGGAACTGGGCTGATTCAGCTGAAATTGTGATATTGGGCTGTAAGCTGATGGTGCCGATTTGCTGGAAGGAATCCAGGCTCTTTTGCTATGCTTTAGACCAATTGATGTGGGAGGCATTAGTACATCTTCTGCTGGCTCTATGTCTGACGCTAACCTGCTGAACCTGTATTAAGGAGATGTGGTGGTGGGCTGAGATTTTGATGATGCTGCGTAGCCAATTTGTATGCCAATTTACTGGTGAACTTGGATACTAATGAGCTGCAAGTTGCTGCCCGGATACTCCTTCTGAAGATGGTTGTTCGAGAAACTGTTTGTGCATTACTGTTGCAGATTCATTGTGGGTGGTATTGTGTAGCCTGTTGCTGGGAGAAGACGCTGGATATGCTGTGTGTGGTCTTGGTGGCTGGATGTTGCCGGCAAACTGCTGGCCTAGTTTTGGTGCTGAGCTCCATGCCCCCATTGGAGTTTTCCTGGAAAAACTATCCTTTTGTTGTGTGTTTTGATGGGCTGTGCTGTTTGCGGCCGTTTTAGATATATTATCTAAATGTTGTTTTTTTTGGTGCTCGAGGTATGCCCTAGCTCGTTGTTCTAATTCCAAGTTGGCAAAACACTTGGAGTTAGAACATCGCTTTGTAAATTTTCATTTATTTTAATTCATTTTACTTACTTACCAAAAAAAAAAAGATCTGGCTTGTGGTGGATGCCAGTTTGGTTTGCGGCTAGATGGCTTGTCTGATGTGAAATCTTTTTGCCGGTCTAGTTTGGAGGGTAAATTGCCAACTTCACATGCCGATTTGATGTGTGGGCAAGTCTGCCGATTTCTAATGGAGGTAAAATTGAAGTGTGGGAATGCATACTTCATCTGCTATTTGGCTATGTGGGTTTGGCATGCTGATCAGGCTCGATCGCCATCTTGCTGGAGGCTGGTGTGTCCTTGCAGACTCGGCATTTCATGTGCCGATTAGGACAAGAGATTGCCGCTCTTGGTTTACATCTCAATTGACGTTCTTTCGGCGTGCGTATCAAGCGTAGTGTTAGGTTTGCGTTTCAAGCACCGCTCCAGGTTATGTAATTTTCTTTATTAATGATGTTCGTCATGGTTTTGGGGTCTCCTTGTCTCTATGTTTCTTTACCCAAGTCGGCAAAACAGTTAGTAAAGAACATAACTGCTGTGTACATTTTTTAAATTTTTTAATGCAATTAATTACTTACAAAAAAAAAGAGATGCTTGATCCTAATCCTGATTCGGGAGTCCCGGTTCCTGTGGGAGTTGGTCAATCCAGGGGTTCTCGGTTGGGGGCTGAGCTGAATGCTTCTGCAGGCTCTGGTGTCCAGTCTATTGATGGAGCTCATTCCCCCTTTCTTGATGTGAAGATGTGCTTCGGTGATGCCTCTGTGCCTAACACTGCTATGGACCGATTAGCCACAATTGGCTCTCTATCGTGTTCTGTGCAGGGTGTTGGCCCCCTTGATGTTGGATTTGCATCCCGTTTACATGTCGTTGCTTCCAGTCCTATGAAGGCTGCATCTTTAAAGGAGCTGAGTTGTCCGAATAGAGCGGTGGCTGCCTTAGAGGTAGTCCTGCCTGTACATGGTTCGCATAACAGCATTCTGCCTTTGCCTGAGGAGGCTGGCACCATTGAGAGGCTTGTGGATGATGTGAATAATCTAGTCGGTGAAAATAGGGTTATGGATATAGACTCTGATGGTGCCTCTTCTCAGTCCTCCGAGGGCTGGTCTGCTGAGGATATTGCAAAAGATCCAATGTACTATGTTCTTCAGCGCTTACTTTTGGAGAAGGCAACACAGCTTTATGTTTGCTCCATGGACAAGGACCATCGGGCTTCTTTATTTGACTTCCTTGACTCCTGCTGGAATGATGTGACTGAATTTACGAAGGATAAATTCAAATCATCCTTTCCGTTGGAGGGGGAATTTCTGAACAAATCCTCGGGTGCTTTTTTTGAAGCTCTCCGTTTATTGATGGTTGCCACAACCTCCAAACCACATATAGATTCCTTATCTCCGGATAGGAAGCAATGTTTATTTGAGTTTCTAAGAGTCATGCTGAAAAGGAATTCGGATTTTCAGTCTGGTTTATATAGCGATCTGGATGGATTAGTGTCGGGCCTCCAATCTTTTGGATGCCCCAACCGTTCGCAACTTCTGAAGGCCCGTCGTGTTGTGGAGGAGACTTGCCTTTCTGATCGAATGGAAAATGTTGGTACTTGGATTCAAGCTAAATCAATGAGGAAGGGAAAAGTTTCCCCCAAGCACTCTAAGTCATCTTCGGGCCCGTCTCCCGGTCTTTAGTGCCTGATGGCCGTAGTGGATTCATAGATCTTGGAGATCGAATATTATTGAAGCTTTTATTTCTTAATGACTTTGTCATGGTTTTTTGGCCCTCCTAAGTTCATATGTTTCTTTCCCCATGTCAGCAAAACACTGGGTAAAGAACATAGTTTTTGTACATTTTCTTTTATTTTAATGCAACTAATTACTTAACAAAAAAAAAAGAGATTCACCTCACCAGATGTAGATGAGGACTGAAGATCGCTATTCATCAGGCGGAGGGCCTCATGCGTTCCAGAGACAGCAGGAACACGAGCTGTTTCATCACTCAAAGAACTCTCATTTCCGATGCAAGGCAGCTGATCATCAGAAACCGGATGGTATTTGACAAGGCCTCTATGCTCTCCGTCTCCATTCAGGGACAAGGCAGATTGGTTCCCTATTGGAATGATTAACCCAGATTCACTGGAAGGGGGTGCCTCGGGAGTCTCATTCTATTGACCCAAGGGGATATTGACATCATTCGCAGGGGGGTCAACCGGAGAGGGCTCCTGAAGAAGACTAAAAGTGTTGGCTGTAGAGATAGCCTTTAGAGCGTGGCCCCCATTAGGGGACTCAGCTACAGCAGTATTCTTTGTAGGGGACGAAGAAAATGGAGGAGAGGAGATAGTGTTAGCACGAACTTTACCTACGTCCTTAAACTCCCCCGGCGGTTTGGGAGGGGGGACATTCTTCGAAGGGGCCGCATTCCCATTCTTCGAAGGGGGACTATGTCGAGGAGGTTTCCGGTGGTATGCAATTTTAATTTCAATGACAGGGCAATCAGAATCCTTGATATGGCTTCCAGACCGAACTTTTACAGATTCAGGCATTTGAGCGCCAACTTCTACTTCAACACAGACCCGTACAAAACCTATACGTTCAAACCTTTCAGTAACAGGGTCTAATAGTATGGGTTTGCCGACGGCACTAGCAATCCAACTCAAGCCCAGGGGGGTCCAATATTCCACTGAAATCCCGGACAAAGTGATCCACATGGGGTAGGACTTATGCTCTTGTTTGGAAAGAACCATACCGGGCTCCCATTTCTTAAGGAAAAGGGGGCGGCCCCCAATAGTCCACGGGCCACCGGCCATGCATTTGTGAAGCATATTAATGGAAGAAAAGCGAAAAAAGAAGAAACCCTGCTCGTTTCCAGCCACATGATTGAGTTCGAAACGAGCCCAGATCTTCCTTGTAATGTTATTAATAGCATTGAAATGAAGTGGAGTGCCATCAAAGTAACCCACCAGTGTAGCACCCCACAAATTCTCACACTGTTTAATAACATCGGATGGGGGAGACAGGATAGAGTTCTCCACATCGGACATAGATTGTGTAAGGAATGAGTATCTAAAACTTACTAAATTCTTGTAATTAAATTGGTATAATTAAGTTTGGGATAAGTGAAATTGAGAAAAGTGAAAAATTAGCCTTAGTGTAGCAAGCAGTAGAGCTGGGCTCGCTGTTGGCTTGAGCCCAGCAGCAAGTGCAAAAAACAGATTGCTCCGGAAAGGCCCACGCATACCGCTCGCTTGAGCGTAAACGAGGGCGTTAATTTCAGTGTAGGTGTGCTCAAAGCGCGCTTGCTAGGATCTAGCACTCCAGTGCAAACCCGATTTTTAGCTACTGACCTGATTTTGTTTTTGTTACAAAAGGGGAATGGAGGGTTCGTTCGTTCGTATCGGCGGAATTTGTGCGGCGCTTTAGGGCTCTGCTCCCTTTGGTCAGGCGGCGCCGGAGCCGGCCATGGCCGGTCTCCTGGCTACTCCCCACGGTTCCTCCCCGGTTTTCGACTCTGCCTCCCCCCTTTTCTACCTATCCAGACTTCAGATCGGGTTAAAGCGTCCTTTGCGTCCTCTGAGGCTTCGACTACGTTCATCCTCTGAGGATTCGAAGCTCTCACTGGATCGCATCCTTTTCTTCTTGGTTCGCGTCTATCACTGTACGCTTGGATCAATTATCCCACCTTTGTCCGTAAAGGACGTTCCCTCTTAGCTATAGCTCCGGTTGCGGCTGTTCCAGAGAGGAACTCTGGCTACTCTCTGGGTTTACTTTCACTTACCATTTTTTCTTCAAATTCCACATTTCATTTTCAAATTTCAGTTTAGAAATTTGATTGTTAGGGTTTCTCACCTCCGATTTTAGCTGGGTTTCCATGCTATGGCTGCTAGGGCTGAGATTCCCTGTTCTGGTTTCCCGGCGGATGTTATGGCTTTGGGTGCTGTATGGTTTGTATTTCTTGGACAGAGTTGCCATTCTCGGCGTTATACAGAAGGATTCTTTGTTACGGACGCTACTGTCTGATGCTCATATCGGCTCTCGCGTTTCTAAATGGTTCTAACGCAGACGAAGGTCCTGTGCTGGTGGCTCTGATGTTTCTCAGTCTTTGTGTTTCCCTCCTGTTGGATGGGAAGGGTGATGCCCGTGCAGCTCTCGCTTAGGACAATGCCAAGGCTGAGATGCTGAAGAGTTGGATGTGGCCTTGTTTGGATGCAGAAGATCCTATCGATGCGATGGAGTTGCGTATCTGCTCGACGTTGCTGATGTTCTCTCTAGCTGTGCGACTCCTTTGTCTGGCGATGTGTAGTATTTATTGATTTGGCTTGTAGCCAATCTATGGAGCATTGTATGGTCTGCAACTGCCGAGGGTCGCTGGATTCTTGGATTCTCTACTTTGCTCCATTTTAAGATGATGGTTTTTGCTGAAGAACTGTTATCTGTTTATGCCCTGCTAGGGCTTGCACTTGAGCGAGTTCCTCTAGCCAAGCTGAGGAAGCTGCAGATTTTTTTGTGTTTGGAGAAGTCTGCTGCTAGATTGCAGCATGTGGGGTTGATTGCTTATGCTGGATCTGCTCCTTTGTGCTCAGCTGATGTAGCTGTCACAGCAGAATATCTTGCGCAGCTGGCTCTGAGTGTTCTCAGGTTTGCATACATTGGGTATGTTTGCTTGGCTGGTGATTGCCGGCTTGGGGTCCGGCTATGGTGTTTAGGTGGGGTGTCGAGACACCATCGTTCTGCTCTGCCTAAGGCTGAGCTGCTGCAATTGGCCGAGTAGACAACTTCTTTGCATGCCCAGTTGTTTGCTGTTGTTGTACTATTTCCACAACTTCTTGTGGATAAATGAGTTGGATGCAATGATGATCCTGGTTCCTGAAGCATTGCTATCGCAGGCTGGTGCTGGTGTGGAATCCATCGCTGGGGATGAATTGCTTATCTGACGTGGCATAGAAATTGCCGGGTTAGATTTGTGGCCGGGTTGACCTGCTGAAGTGGAATGTCAATACTTGTTTGGACTTATGGCTGTCTTGGTTCTACTGACCTTGCATGATTTTCCTGTGTTGGACTTGAAGATTAGAATATGGCAAATTTGGCATTGGCTTAGCTGGCATGTGCTGTTGCAACTTTGATATGGCTGAGCTACAATTTGCTGCCGAGTTACTCCTTCTGAAGATGGATGTTTGTGCACTACTGTTGTAGATTCATTGTGGGTGGTTTTGGTGTAGCCTGTTGCGGGTGAAGTTGCTGGAAATGTTGTTTTTGGTCTTGGTGGCTAGATGATGCTGGCGAACAAATGGTCCAGTTTTGGTTGTAGGAAGAGACCCTATTGGTGCAGTTGGTTTCTGTTTTCGCAAAAAGGATGCTGGCTTCATTTTGCTGAGTAGGAAGAATGGTTTTAGGCCATGTATCTGATTCCTCCTTATGGAGCTGAGCTCCCTATCCCCATTGGAGTTTTCCTGAAAAAACTATTTTTCAGATGCCGTTAAACGTTGTCTTCCTGGAGGCAACTTTTATTGTATTAATTTTTCTTTGATGTTATCTGATGTACCTAGCTGCTTAAGGTATGCCCTAGCGTTTAATGCTTTATCTCCTAGTCAAAAAACTTGGAGCGAAAAGCATTGATTATGTAAATTTTTTTCTCCCTTTAATCCAAATTACTTACTTACCAAAAAATATATATATATAAAAGTGGAAGGGGAGACGAGTGTGGGCACCACCATGAAGAGCAGTGAAGGAGGAGAAAGGAAAAGGGAAGGAGATTTTGGCCTATTTCAGTCCAATCAGAGTAAGAAAAACGGAAGATCGAGCAAAGGCAAGTGTACCTTGAACATTGTTTTCCATTTTTGCTGCTTTTTAATATCTTCATTTTGGTATTTATACTCTAAAATCCCTTTCTTCCGTGGTTTTTTTTTTTTTTGAGTAAGTGATTAAATTGTATTAAAATAAAATTAAAGATTTATTTTTTTGGTAATTAATTAAAATGCATTAAATAAAAATAAAGATACAAAAACATAGTCGTAACTCCAAGTGTTTTTCTGACTTGAAATTAGAATAAACAAACTGGGGCATACCCCAAACCTCATGAACATGTCATGAAAACATAGATAAGTTACCCTTCACAAGTCGTGAGCACGACATAACACTAATTAGAAGCAACAACAAACAAGGAAGCAGCATTGATAATTATGTGGAATAGGAGAGCGTTTCTTCTTTCTCCTTTTAGATTTTTGGAGGCTAGAGATGGAGCTCCCTCCGTCTTTAGGAGATGGCTACTTACTTACCAAAAAAAAAAAAAAAAAAAAAAGGCTTTAGGAGATGGCAATCCGTCAATGAAGGAGGGCGGAGGAATAACCAAATGATCTCGAGGATCGTCAAATGATCGGTACACCTCCAGGTGTATCAGCTGGGAGACCATCATGAGGAGAGCCTACTTCCGTAGAGCCTATAACCTCATCATGACAAAATGATCTACCAAGAGTAGCCAATCGGTCCTCAGTTGAAAAGGGCAGCAAGGATAAAGGGCACGCACCATCAATTTCAACCCCACGCTTTGTTATATCAGCATACGAGGATTTAACGTGGCCAGCAGCATGGAGACACTCTCCATTATCCTTAAATCTGGACAGCTCAGAGTATGAGAGCAGCACATGCTCATTCCTCGGGTTCGAAGCAGCATCAGTATCCACATCACCTTTACCACCAGCAATGGATAATTCATCAGACGGAAGCCTTCCAACTGAGTTAGATTACTTACCAAAAAAAAACTGAGTTAGAAGACTCCACTGGAGAGACAGAGCTGTGCACATCCAAATGGGCACTTCTGCTGCAGGAAGGCATAAGCCAACAATGGGAGGAAGCCAAAACAGACCAAGTAGAATTCTCATAGGCTTTAGCTAAAGGCTGAGTTGTATGAAGATCAACATTATGTTGATGCTTACAATGTAGAGCATCACAGTTGGCCCATTTTGTCAAAGGAAACCCAGCATCACCAGGAGGAGGCTATATCACTTCCGAAGAGATGGCCTCAAGTCCCACCTCTTCTTCTCCTCGCCGGTGCCCATGGCGCCGGTCCCCCGCTCCCTTTCCTGCTCCTTGCCCAAAAAATCCCTCCCTCCTCTCCCCTCTCGTTCAAACTTCAAACCCCTTTCGCCCTCCTCTCATCCTTCCCCCCTCTCCTTCAACCCCTCTCCTGCCGCTCTTCCCCCCCTCTGCTCCCTCTATTATCGATTCCGGCTCCTCTCTGCTGATTCTGGAGAGTTCTGTGGTAGGTGGTCCTGGTTGCGTGCCTTGCTCCGTTGCTGCAGTTGCGGTTCCTCTCCTGGATGAGTGCATCCCCTCTAATGTCGCCTCCTCTTCATCTTTCGGCTCTAAGGTGATCCCGAATCTGCCCCCTTTGCAGGTTCCACTGAACTCCGCTATTCAGCCCTCATGGGCTGCCATCGTCAGCAAGAATGACGCAGCTATAGGTACTCACCTCAAATTCTTCCCTCCCCCAACCCCGTCTGGTTCTGTTGTTGAACTCTTTCCAACTGCTGAGGTTATTCAGTAGGGTGATGCCACCTGGAAAGACTCGCTTGTGGGTTACTTCTATGACTCACCTCTAAACTTATTCGTAGTCAACCACATTGCCAGAAAGATCTGGGCTAAGTTCGGGATTTCACATGTTGCCGAAATGGATCACGGTTTTTTCCTATTTAGGTTCAACAATGAAGCCTTGATGCAGGATTGTCTGAATCATGGGTCTTAGACCTTTGCTAGGCGACCTTTCTTCCTGAAGAAATGGTCCCCGAACCTGGCTCTCTCTAAAGAGGACCATAAATCGTTCCCCATCTAGATTCATCTGAAGGCGGTGCCGGTCCAGTTCTAGACTTCCCTAGGCCTCAGCTGGATTGCCAGCGCCACAGGGAAGCCCCTCCAGATGGATCCTGCCACTACCAAGGGGGAACGCTTACGGGTTGCCTGTATTTGTGTTGAAATTTCAGCCTCATCCCCGCTGCCTGATTGTATTAGGGTCATCCTAGGTGATCAATGTGGTGCTTCCCTGGGTGTGGATGTGGCAGTGGAATACCCCTAGAAGCCAGGATAGGGCGAAACTGCCAAAAGTCCTAGAAAAGCGCCCACAATCCCAAATTACCAGGTAGCCTTCGCCCTTCAGTACCCTCTACCAAGACCTTAGTGGGTGGAGCTCATCGGCAAAAACCTGGCTCAACTGTTGGTAGTGGGAGAAATGCTGATACTGTGTCATCTACAAACTCTTTTGCCCCTTTACAGAACTCTGAGGATGCCACGCATCCGGTTTGCCTTGCTGAGTCATCGAATGATGTGGCAGATTATCCTGTTAGGACTGCTTCTGTTTCTAGTTCGGCCTTAATGGTGGATGAGTCAGCTCTCCAGGCCCCTTCTACTAAGGATGAAGTCCCTCCATCTAAATCCCCCCTGGAGTCTAACTGTCATGGACACGCTGGCAACAGTGGTGCCCACGATCTGCCCTCTTCTGCGTCTCCTATGCCTGGTGTCGAAATGCTAAGAGTAGGACCCTCTACTCCAGCTACACCTGATTGCTCCTGTTCTTCGCATCTGATGGACGTTGGGGCCTCTATTGATCCTGCCCCCTTGCCACCTGGTGAGCGGGCTGGTGCTCCTTTCCAGCCTAAGTCAATTTTGAAAAAACCAAAGGGGCCTAAAAGAAGACATTCCCCTACCCTCAAGCCCCATGGTTAGCGTTGTTTGCTGGAATGTTCGGGGGCTAAATGGGGCTCCCAAAATCCATGATGTTAAGCAATTTATCTTATCCACAAAATGCGCTATTGTTGGTCTTGTGGAAACGCAGGTTAGAGAAAATAAGGCTGCCCATATATCCAATTCACTGATGCCTTCCGGGAAGTGGGAGTGGAATTACTCTATCACCCCTTATGGTCGCATTTGGATTGGTTGGGATGCCAATTTTGTTGATCTGAGCATTTTGACAAAAACTGCTCAAATCATCCACTGCAAAATACTTAATAAAATTAATAATCACTCCTGTTTTATTTCCTTCATTTATGCCTCTAACTTGGAAATTGACAGGAGATCTCTCTGGAATGAGTTGCACACTATCCACCACCTAATCTCCAGCCAACCCTGGGCTGCACTGGGGGACTTTAATGCTATTAGAGCTCCTTCTGAAAACCTGGGGGGTTGCTGGCACGGAATCAGTGCCAAAGCTCTGGACAGCTGCCTCATTGATTGTGAGCTACAAGATCTGAGCTTTAATGGCGCCTTCTTCACTTGGAATGATGGTAGAGATCCTGGATCCCGAGTCTTCCTCAAGCTAGATAGAGTGGTGATTAATGGTCCTTGGCTTTCGGAGATTCCCTCCTTAGCCTCCTTCCCCCTAGCTAGGCTCTCAGACCACTCTCCATGCATTCTCTCCCCTTTTATCTGGAAGCCTCCTCGTGCTGGAAGTTTCCACTTCAACAACTTCCTTGCGGTTCATCCTCATTTTCTTCCCATTGTTCGTCATTGCTGGGGTAGTAGTGTCCAGGGAGTTCCTATGTTTCGGATTGTCTCTAAACTTCGTCTTCTCAAGGACAAGTTGAAAGATTTAAACCAGAACTCGGTTAATATTCATGAAGAGGTCGCTCGTACTAGATCAAAGCTTGAGGACTTCTAGAGGAATGGCCCTCCTGCTTGCTCTCAGCTTGTGGTTAATGAAGAAGAGGGGTTAAAAGCTAATTATCGCAGAGCCTTGAGAATTGAGATTGAGTTCCTTCAGCAAAAGGCAAAGATTAGATGGATCAGGGATGGAGATCAATGCTCAAAATACTTCTTTCGATCCATTGACGGTAATTTCAATAGAAATAGGTTCCTCTCCTTGACCAAAGAGGATGGTTCTCCTACCAGCAATTTGGAGGAAATGCAACACCTTTTTATCAATCACTTTTCTCATCTCCTAGGTGCTGGCCGAGCGGGAGGGTCGTTCTCTAAGGAGAGCCTCCGTCCTTTTATCCTCAATTCTGTGCCAGAGGCCCTCAACCCAGGCCTCTGTCGCCCTGTCTCTACCAAGGAAGTCCGCCTAGCGCTGTTCTCGATCGATGACAATAAAGCCCCAGGTCCGGATGGCTTTTCTGTCAAATTTTTCAAAGCTGCTTGGAATGAAATTAGAGCATCCATTATTGAAGCTGTTCAAGATTTCTTCCTTCATGGGAAAATCCTGAAGCAGATCAATGTGACCTTGCTGTGCTTCATCCCGAAGATCAAATCTCCTTCAAAGGTCTCCGACTACCACCCCATCGCTTGCTGCAATGTCATCTATAAGATCATTTCTAAGATCATTGCCGCCCGCCTTCAACCTTTGCTCCCCTTCCTTGTTGGCAAGTGCCAATCAGCTTTTGTTACAGGTCGAAACATTGGAGATAATATCCTGCTTGCTCAGGATTTACTCCATAAATATCACCTTAATAAGGGGGCCCCTCGTTGTGTAATTAAAGTAGACCTGATGAAGGCCTTTGACTCCATCCATTGGGACTTCATTCTACCTGTCCTTGAGCTAATGAATTTTCCTCCCCCAATGGTCAATTAGATCAAGCAGTGCATCGCCACCACCACGTTCTCCATTAATCTGAATGGTACGTCTGTGGGGTTCTTTCGTGGCGCCAGAGGGCTTAGACAGGGGGACCCACTCTCTCCCTTCTTTTTGTGTTAGGGATGGAAGTCCTGAATGGCATTCTGGATAGAATGGCAAGGACTAACCCGGATTTTCAGTTTCACTAGAAATGTGATAGTTCCCGTATTGTGATACTTGGATTTGCTGATGACCTTCTACTTTTCTCCAAAGTAGATTGTAAATCCACCCAGGCTATTCAAGAAAGTCTCAATATTTTCAGTAGCCTGTCCGGCCTCACTCCCAACCCGAATAAGAGTGAGATCTTTTGCTGTTCTACTAGTGAGGATACCATTCAGGGTATCCTTGACACTCTTGGGTTCAAGAGAGGTACTCTCCCTGTCAGATATCTTGGAGTTCCCCTTATCACCACAAAGCTTACTAACTCTGATTGTAAGCCTCTCCTTGATCGAATTCACCTCAGGATTTCATCTTGGAAGAATCGCTGGTTCTCTTTTGCTGGAAGGTTGCATCTTATTTCTTCCATTCTCTCGACTATCCACAACTACTGGGCCTCAAAGTTCATCCTTCCCAAATCCATCTTGAAATGCATAGATAAGTCCCTACGCTCCTCTCTGTGGCATGGCTCCTCTGAAGGGAGATACTCTGCTAAAGTTGTCTGGAAGGATGAGTGCTCCCCGAAAGGGGAGGGTGGCCTGGGTTTTAAAAACCTGAGTGCTTCTAACAAAGCCCTTCTGTGCTGTCACTTCTGGAGGATCATCTCTAAAGATCCTTACTCCATTTGGGTTTCTTGGTGTTACCTCCACCGGATCAAAGATCGTTGCATTTGGACTATCAAAGTTCCAGATTCAACCCCTTGGAGCTGGAAAAAGCGGATGAAACTCTGGTATGCTCTCCGCCCCAAGATCCGTTACCGTATTGGTAATGGAGCGGACACTTTCCTCTGGCTTGACCATTGGCACCCACTGGGCCCTCTCTGTGATCAGTTCGATGAGAGGATCAGGTGTATCACCGGGTTGCCCATTGATGCAAAAGTTAAGGATATTATCATTAATAGAGACTGGAGATGGCCAAACCCGTTTGATATGGAGGTTGCGAGTATTGCGGATTGTATGCCCCCCTACCTCCCTGATCTTTCCCGTAGTGATGTGGCCCTTTGGACTGCTGATCGCTCTGGAATTTTCACTGCCAAATCCGCTTATGGGATTTTTAAAGAACCTAAAGATGCCGTGGAGTGGTCTGGCCTTGTCTGGGGCCCCATGTTCATTCCTGCTCATGCCTTTATCCTTTGGTTGGCTATTCGCTGCAGGCTCAACACTCTAGATCGGATTAGTCATTTCCTTCACATCTCTTCGACTTGTGTTCTTTGCTCTAACGACACCGAAAGTCATAGCCATCTTTTCTTTGACTTCCCTTTCTCCTCGACCATCTGGCACCCATGTGCCTAAAGGCTAGCCTTTCCTGGCCTCATCCTGACTGGCACTCCAATGTCTTATGGGCTGCCAATCGTTGGAAGGGTAATAGCCTCAAAGCCCGCTCCTTCCGCCTCACCCTCGCGGCCACAGTCTACTTCATCTGGAGGGAAAGAAACCAATGTGTCTTTAAAGATTCCGTGCGAAATGAAACCAAATTGGCCTTCCAGATCTCAGCTACTGTGTGGGGAAAGCTGGAGCTTTCCCATGTTGAGGATGCCCGTAGAGACAGATCGATTTTGATCAGATGGAGCATCCCCCTTGCTATCCTGAGCTCAGACTTCGAGCCCTGACAGACTTTTGGTGACCTTGCGTTCGTGACTTTAAAAAAAAACCGTTTGTGGGAGAATCGGGTCATTATTGGACGTTTTTGTTGATTTTGTGCATTGTGGGCCGGTTTCTTGTCTGGGAGCCTTGGCCGTTTTTCCTATGCTGTCGTGATCCGTTGTAAAAAAAAAAACCTTTATTGGGGGAGCAGTGGTGTCCTTCTGGGCAGGTTTCACTTGCTTCTCACTCTGTGGAATGGATTCATGTCTTGGATCTTGGGCCTTTGGTCCCTGTTGTTGTGGCCGGCTTCAAATCTAGCTGGTTGATCTTGTACTTTCTGAAGTGGCTTGCTAGGCCGTTCCGGTTTTGCTCATGGCCTGCTGGCGTAGCTTGCTTCCCCCTGCTGGCGGGTTTGCTTCTTCCTGTTGTATTGGAAAAAAAAATAAAAAATCTTTTGTAGGGGAGCCATGTTGGCCGGTTTCTTCTTTGGCTCCTTGCCCCTTGGGCTATGCTGACGTGGTTTCCAAAGAAAAAAAAAAATCTTTTGTTGGGGGCCTTGTTGGCCGGTTTCTTGTTTTGGCTCCTAGCCCTTTGGGCTATGCTGATGTGGTTTCTAAAAAAAAAAATTCTTTTGTGGGGGAACTGTGTGTCTTTCTTGGCCAGTTTCATTTTCATTTCGTCTAGAGTCAAGGCTGATTTCTTTTTTGTTGTTGCAGAGTTGCTGACGTGTCCGTGTAGACCTTCTTGACGTGGCATTTATTGGAGGCCGGTTGGTCTGTTGACGTGGCTTGTCATCTCCTGTTATCAGCCGGTGTGTAGGTTTTTTTGGTTTCCTCTGAAGCCTTGACCGTCTTCGATTTTGCTGTTGCGGTGTTGCTAATGTGGCCAACTGCCTTTTGCCTATTACCAATCTAGCTTGTGGAGATACCGGTTTGGATTGCGGCTGGACGGACTGACTAACATGGACTCTCTCGCCGGTTCGGTTTGAAGGATACCACCGATTTCATATGCCGACTTGGTGTGAGGGAAGCTGCCAATTTCATTGCTGAGTTAGAATGCGCTCTTTAATTGCTGATTGGCAATGTGGGTTTGGAATGTTGATCTGGCTCGATTCTGCTGGAGGCTGGTTTGGTTTTGCTGCTTGGCACATCATGTGCCGCTCTCGTCATGCACTCCAATTGCCGGCTTCGGCTTGCTTTTCAAGAGCGAATTGGTTTTACGTTTCTAACGCCATTTTTGATTTATTAATATTTTTATTTATGTCTTTCCTCACAGTTTAGAGGTCTCTTTGGTTCTATGTTTCCTTTCCCAAGTCGGTAAAACACTTGGTAAAGAACATAGTTGATTTGTACATTTTTTTTAATTTTAATGCAATTAATTACTTAACAAAAAAAAGAGATGGCCTCGGCATTTTTGCCATCCAGGGGGTTTGGGGCCATGGAAACCGGAGACCCAATTTGCACAGCAAATTTCAAAGAAATCCCTGCAATGTCATCCACTTCAAGGAGCAATTCAGCCTCCCCAGCTTCATTCAAATGCAGACTTTCAAACTGATTTGAAGCCAACACATGAGGAGCAGAGACAGGCATGGAGGGAGGTTAAGCAGAATTTTCAAGCTCAGAAACCGAGCCAGGCAGTTTACAGGCCGAGTATTTTGCTAACTTGGAGTTAGAATAAAAATGTTAGGATATTCCTCAAGCACAATGGAACATGTCACAATTAGGAGGGGGGCGTTATCGGTCTAGAGAGAGAATCTCTCTCTTCTCTCTAGAATTTCAAATTTGAGCAGTGTTTCTGGGTTTTGCTTCCTCTGGCCGCCGCCGGCCATGGCCGGTCTCCTGGAGGCCCCAATAGGATTTTCCCAAGACTCGGCCTCCCCTGTTTCCCCATCTCCTCCTTCGTTGGTCTCCGATTCTAAATCCCTTGGCTGGTCTTCTCTCCATTTTCTGCAGCTGAAGAAGAACGACAACTCCCTTTGTCCTGCCCCTGATGGATCCTTCTTAGCTCTTTCGAAATCCAAGGAGCATCGCAACAGGCACGAGAATGATGCTACTACCCCTCTTTCTTGGGCTAGTGTCATCCATAAGGAATCCGCTGGTCAAGTTTCTGAACTGACATACTACCCCCCGGGCTCTCAATGGTGACTCGGACACCATTTTCTCCCCTCCTGATGTTATCGACCAAGGTCATATATTCTGGGGATTTACCTTGGTTGGTCACTTTCTCGACACCCATCCCCATTTCCTGGCTGTCAAAGCCATAGCCAGGAAATTATGGGCCCATTTTTTACTCAAGCACATTGTTAGAAACGATGCTGGTTTCTTTTTCTTTCAATTCTCATCCTTGGAGATGATGGAAAAATGCCTTTGAGCTGGTCCTTGGTTGTACTTTGGGAAAGCTATTTTCCTCAATCAATGGGCTCCGAGTATAGCACTGATGAAGGAAGAACATAAGCAGTTTCCCATCTGGATTAAACTATCTAATATTCCGATTCAGTTCTGGACTCTTGTCGGTCTCAGTTGGATTGCAAGTGCCATTGGGGTCCCTCTGCAACTAGATTCATTTTTCTTTTTTTTTTGATAAGTAAGCAAATGAAATTAACATAAAGAAAAGGTACAAAACATTGTTCTCACTCCAAGTGTTTTACCTACTTGGAGGAAGAAACAACTAGATTCCAGAGCCGCTCGAATGGAAAATGTCTCCCACGCAAAGATTTGCGTAGAAGTTGGGGTGGATGGCTCTTTCCCTAATTGCATCGCCACTCAACCAAACCCTGATTTCGAATCCAATGCGATGGTAAATAGGTGTGGAATAAGTGTATGTTTGTAATAGGGTAGAGAGAGAAGCTCTCGTCTCTCTCTAGGGTTTCAAATCCGCCACTGCCGTTTTGGGCGTCGGGCGGCACCGGAGCCGGCCATGTCCGGTCTCCTGGTTACTCTGCCCGATTCCCCTCCGGTTATCCATCTCCACCTTTCCGATTCTCTACTCTGGATGCATCGTTCACGGCGCCCTCGGAGCATTCGACTTTGTCTATGAACTCAGCCTGCTTCTCCCGCTTTCAGATTGGGGTGAAGGATCTTCGTTGGTCCTTTTCTTCATCTGTTGGAGATGTTGGTGTTGTCGTTGCTGGGGCTTTGTGTCCTCTGAGGTTTTGGTGGCGCTCATCCTTTGAGGCCTCGTATCTTCTCCTCGGCGTGAGCCTAGGGTTGAGCTATCGATTTGTTTCTCCCATACAGATTGGGATGAAGGCTCCAGCCTCGCTATGGGCTCCTTTCGGTCCTTTCACCTTCGAAGTCGGTTGGGTCTGGCATTGGCTTTGGTTGCGGGCTGGTGTTAGCCAGCTCTGCCCTCCTGGATTTGGTATTAGGATCGGATATTTGAAGCTTTTGACAGCTCTCGTGCTGCTTAATGGATCTGATGCATTCGTAGGTCGTTATGCTGGCTCTGAAGTGCCTCTGCCTGGGTGTTCCCTTCTGGTGGACGGTTTGGGGGATACCGTGCTGTGCTGGTTTGGAGCTATTAAGCTGAAGTACTGAAGAGCTGGCCGTGGACCTCTTGGATGCAAGTGAACCTTCTGGTGCGGTGGGGATCCTTCAGTTTGCTTCCATTTATGGAGCTTTGCTTGGTTGCAACTAATGTGGGTTGCAGCGAAATGCTGGACTCTCACTGGATTGCTTTTTGACGGCAGATGATTGGGTTGATGGATTTGGCTTCCCTCTGGGATTCATTTCGGGTCTCTCACCTCCGATTCGGGTTGGGCTTCCATGCGCCGACTGGGGTGGCTGAGAGTCCAGGTCTCAGATTTCCTTGCAAAAGCTTCGGCTTTGGTCGCTGGCTGGTGTTGGATAGCTTTGACCTCCCGATGAGCTGCAGATGAAGTTTCTTGGTGGAAAATCTGGGTCTGCAGTTTCTGGTTCGGGAGCTGCTGTCTAAAGTCTTGGTCGGCTCTCGTGTTGCTCGATGGATTTGATGTAGTCGAATGTCCTATGGCGTTGCTCTGATTGTCCTCTGGCTGTGTGTTCCCACATGTTGGACGGGTTGGGGGGTGCCCGTGCGGATCTGGATCGGGACTATTAGGCTGAGGGCTGAAGAGCTGGCTGAGGACCTATTTGGTTGCAAGACTTCCTTCTTGTTGTGGTGGAGCTCTGTCTGTACGTTGCCAATATGTGGTCTGAAGTCTACTCTGCATCTGATGTGGGCTGCTGCGGTAAGCTGTCCTGGGTTGCTATTGTGAGGTGGTTACCTCTGCTTTGCTGTATGCTGAATTGCTGGACTGAAGAAGTAGTCTTTGGATTCTCTTTTTGGATCTGGCGTAGCCAACTTTTCGGTGCTACTGGATTGGATGAGCCTCAGCTAGTGTGTCCTTCCTGTTGGATGGGATGGGGGGTGCCCGTGCACTAGCTTAGGACGTTTTGGTTGAGGTGCTGAAGAGCTGGCCCTGGACTTGTTTGGTGGCATTAGATCCTTATGTTGCAGTGGAGTTTATTCTGTCTGTAGCCATTATGTGGAGCATAGATCGGGGTGGGTTACTGGCCATACCCTGCTGGTGTCTCTGCTGCTGGAAATGCTGCTTCCTGGTTGCTGAGGCAAGGTGTTTCTCTAGAGTTGCGGCTGGATGTGTGCTGGGTGAGTTGGGGCTGGGGATGGAGGTGGTGTGTTGCTGGATTAGCTTTGAAGCTGCTATTGCTGGCGATGCCACTCTTGCTGTTTCCTCATGCTTTAATCTTGTCTCCAATTACACTTTCCATTTTGAGCCGTCTTCTGCTTCATGAGTAGCTGACCTTGCCTAATGGCGCTTGGTGGATCACTGCCCATGACTTAGAAGTCCAAATATGGTTTCTAGCAATGGATAGGTGCTAATGGGTAGTAACTAATGATACCGCCCTGCTGTCAGTTGCAACTGCTGGTTTGCTCTGGATTTTGGAACATGGTTGTTGTTCGAAATCCTTGCTGGTGGTTTTTCCTCTTGTTCCCTCGCAGGTATTGCAGCACCCTGGGTGCTGGTGCTGTTGATTTTCCCTTCTGATGCCTTGCTGTGAAGAATGGCTGTTGGAGGTGCGGTACTGGTGCTCCGGTTTGTTTAGTGGTGTCTGGCCAGCTGTTATTTGCTGAATTACGCATGGGAGGGTTGCTGTAATGGCTGAAGATTCTGCTGGTGCTGCCGAGTGTGAATCTGCTGCATTTTATTGTGGTGGTTGCTGGGAGATGATGCTGGAATTTCTGTTGTTGACTCTCGGTGGCCGGATGTGGCTGGAGATTTACTGGCCCAGTTTTGATGCAGGGAGTGTTGCTGTTGGGTCTTGGCTACTGTTTTCATCTGCTGGACTGTGCTGATTCTTCTGAAGAATTATGAAGGAGAATCGCCTTGCCTGGTTCTGTTGCTTCTACTATTGGCGGGGGAAATTGCCTTGCCTGGTTCAGATTTTGGTGCTTCCGGTGCTAAACCAATTTTCATATTTTTTATGACGGAAAATTTCATTTTTGTCGATTCGGTTGACCGTTGTCCTCCTAGAGGTTTTTTATGTATTATCTGATGTACTGTTTACTCGGGGTATTCCCTAGCATTTTATGTTTTAATTCAAGTCAAAATACTTGGAGATAAAACATGATTTTGTAACTTTTTTCTCCCTTTAATCCAAAATACTTACTTAACAAAAAAAAATATGGAATATTATTGGAAGCTGACTCGTTGAGGCCGTTGCAATCTAATTAGCCTTGCTGAAGCCAAATGTCGGTCTAAGAGTGTCAGCTTACGTCCTGGTTCCTCCAATTCTGCTCCTACTGACCATGGGGATTCTGTCCACCCGAGCCCACTTGACCATTTGACTGCTGAAATTGAATCCTGTGTGGTTAATGATCCTCTAAATCCTTTGGGAAATTTTCAACACCCAGCTCCCCTCGGAGAGGCTCCCTCTATGAGCACTTTGGATGCGACTGAGATGAAGGAAGAGGCTAACAGTGTGGTTTATGTGGAATGCCCTTCTTCTGGGAATGAGAAGGTCTTTCATCCCCCTCCTTGTGAGGTGACATTGTTTGCTAAAGCTCCGAAGAATTGCCCATCAACTGGGAATGCGTTGACTCCCATTCTTCTCCTGATGTTGAACTAGTGGAGCATGTGGTCCATACTGAAGAAGGAACTAGGTTGGCGGCCCAGCCTCCTTTGTCTAAAGATATGGTCTCTGAACAGAGTTCCTGTCATCAGATTGCCATTGCATCTATGCCTCCCTCATCTTTCGTAGATATTGTCATTAGGGGCCTCAATCCTTCTTATTTGCCTAGCTGTAGTGTCCACCCCCAACCAATCTTTGATGAAGATCGGTCTGTTGCGCTTGGCAATTGTCCATAGGCACCGGATGAGTTTTGTACAACTGGCTCAGCCCATCATACACCCTCTACCACTGCTGAGCTACATTACCTGGCCCATGTTAATCAGTTGGCACCTGTTGATGCATACGGGAATTTGAGGACTCCAATTGTAAAGGGGTCGCATGATCCAATAGCTAATGTGGGCAGTTTGGATGATTACCCATCATCAGGCCCCCTGATGCGCTCCTCATTGGCTTGGACCCTGAAACTGATATTGATAGCGAGCTAACCCCTAGTCCTATCTCTCGCCTAGCAACAAAGTGTGGGTTGGTTTCATTAAAGCATGTGGGTGCTGTCCCTGCCAACCCCAGCGAATCCTTGTTTTTGGCCCTTTTTTATTAAAAAAAAAAAAGGGGTTCTGGATTTTTTTGGCCGATTTCATATTTGTGGTACTTAGGAGACCGTTTTCATAGTTTATCTTGCAAGGGGCCCATTTTGTTTTCAAGCAAGCAGACAGGATGGTTGGCCGATTTAGAACTTTGCTGTAGGCCGATTTGGTCTCGAAATACAGAGCTGGCAGCACTCCCCATTGAAGCCGATTTCGTTGTTTATCAAGCAGAGGGGCCGATTTCGTTTCCTGGCATGAGGGCCGATTTGGAAGGCTGATTTAATTTCTTGATTGGCCGATTTAGTCGCCTATCTTAGAGTTGGCCGGTTTCATGTTTTCCGCCGAGTTAGCCTCTTCCTCCAAGGATGGCTGAAGTTCATGCTTAAGACCATTTTTTGCCGATTTGGGTTCTCTTGGAATCTAGGCCGATTTGGGTATGCTGACGTGGACTAGAAGTCAAGGCCGGTTTTGTTTAATTATGCTGCCGATCTTGACTCAAGCTGACGAGGCATGGCCTCGTTGATTATAATATATATATATATTATATATATAATTAAAAAAAATTTTTAATTGTGGGGTTGTGTTGGGCCGCGTTGATTATGTTGGCATGGCCTTTGCTGCCGTGATTCTTTCATGACTGGTTGTGGGCTTTGGCCAATTTGGTCTTCTGGCGTCAAGGCCGAGTCGATTTTGCTGGAGTGGACTAGCAGTCAAGGTTGGTTTTGATTCAAGTTGTTGGCCGATCTTGACTCATGCAAGTCGTGGCATGCAGTAGGATTATTAATATATATATATATATATATATATATATATATATATTATTAGGAGGGTTTTGTGGTCTGGTTTGGTTTTGATGATGCGGCCCATCATGCCGTGTTTCATTCAAGGCTGGTTGTGAGCTTTGGCCAATTCGGTTTCTCTTGGAGTCTAGGCCGATTGGTTTTGCGGGAGTGGCTTGTAGTCAAGGCCGGTTTAGATTCGTGTTTTTTGGCCGATCTTGTCCCATGCTGACGTGGCATGCTGAGGGATTGGTTTTCTAGTTAGAAAAAAAAAAGTTGGAATCTGTTCATACGGCCGGTGTCAATTTCAATGTGCATTGGGGGCCGAATTCGATTCCGTTCATGCAAAGGGGTCTGTATCGTTTTGTTATCGTGCATTGGGGGATGGTTCCAGATATTATCATGACAATGGGACGGTCTCGTTATCATGCATTAGGGCTGGTTTCAAGGAAGGCCATTTCAGATTCTCGTTTTTGGCCGATCAAGTCTCACGCTTATGGGAAGGCCGTTTTCAAGCTCAAGGTCGATTCTACATCATGCTTCTAGGATGGACGATTTGGATTATCTCCTCATGCTTTAAGTTCTGTGGCCAGTTTCAAAATCTAGGTTGGTTTGGCTATCTCCTCACAAGGCCGATCTGGATTCTTCGGTCTCAATGGCCGGTTTGGCTTTCAACAATTAAGTCTTGTAGATTAGATCATGTGCAGTAAAACCTACTGACGTGGCCTCTTACCCGATTCAGTGTTGTTGGCGGTTTGGCATGATGCTATTGATTATTACCCATTTTGCTTGCTGTAATCTAGTTGTAGTTCTATGTTTTTTTTTTTCGCTCTATATCATGTCTGTCATGGTGATGCTTGGGGAATGCCCTAGCTCGTTGTCTTTTTTTTTTTGGTAAGTAAGCGATTTGGATTAATGGGAGAAAAATTTTGCAAGTAATGGTTTATCTCCAAGTGTTTTTCCGACTTGGGGATAAACCATATTCGCTAGGGCATGCCCCAAGCACATTGATACAATGAATGAAACCAACAGAGGAAAACTAATAATCACTCAATACAATCAAAACACTCTAACAACAGTAGAGCAGTTCCTAAGCAATTCATGCCAATCCAAGGCATTACCGAAAATTGGTAACAGAGGAAAGTAGTCGCCAACTACTTCAGCATCACTGCCACAAAAAGAGCAACAAGCCAGCCATGGGCCTTTCCAGCTCCACTTGGAGAACCAAAGCCTGAAAACCAGGCTCAACATCCAACAATAATGCAACATCCAATTCCAACTCCAGCATCTGCCGATCACTACAACAGGACGCAGCCGAGTGAGGATCGGCACCTGTTAATTTCAGCAATTCCTGGACAGCAGCAAGTAACACCGCACAGCCAATTCTTTACTGCCACCTCTAGCAAATTCAGCAGGCCAAAAGAGATATACAATCCAGCTTACATCTTCCATGGAAAGTAGAAGGATATTCCATGCAAATATCCATCAGCAACTGCCAATTCATCACAGCAAATGGAGATCCGCACCATTCCACCTTCAGCAGCTGCTCGACCAAATGAAAACAGCAGCCAAGGCTCAAAGATCCAAAACCGAACCAAGTGGGCATTGGCAACTGCTGTCATTCACCCAATCGCTGCCGCCGACCACAGCATAGATCAACCACACGGGGATCAATGTGATAAACAAGGTGCAGGACAGGATCAGCAACATATGTAGGCAGCACATCCAGGATCTAGGGATCGAGGAAGGGCAAAGGGCAACTGCATACATCCTTATACCAGCAGCAGCTTACGAACTCTGCAATGAGCCATTGCGGTGGCAGAGGCAGAACAGCAACATGACGGCATTATACCAGCCCACCCGTGCAAATTTTATAACCCAAACCAATAGGGTGGACATGGTGCAGCAGACTCCAAAGTTTACAGCCCATCAGAGGGGAGACTAGTAGCAAGGCTGCACAGCAACGCCACCTTCAGGAGTTGCTATTCACCAGCAAAAAACAGCAGCAAATTTGCAGCATACCACACTCCATCAGCAAAAGGAACACCCGCTAATTCAGCCAAACAGGAGAAATCAGACGCCATACCCTAGCATCAATTAATGCAACATCAGCAGACATCTGCTGCTGTCATCCAAACAGCACCAGTTGTTGGTGCCCAACTAACAGAAAATTGAACACCCATAAAACAACAACCAGTATCACCATAGCAAGATCCTAGCTAATGAGCATCAAGCAAGAAATAAAGGCAACAATAGCAGTTCTGTTCCAGCCTCCTGACTGCCCAGAACACGCCAAGGATGATGGTACAAAACCAGAAACATCTGCCAAGAAGGATAGAATACCCTTCGAGTAGAGCAGCCAGCAGAGCAGCTTCAGCAAAAACAACATTTTGACAGCAGAACTTTCAGCAGACCAGTGGGGCACTGCCAGCTTCAAAAAGAAATTCATCATGTGCTTGAGGAGCCAAGAGTGATCTTGGAGAAGCCATGGACATCAGCTCAATCACCCGAAAGGAGCCTGCTCCAATTGCCAAGCCTAAAGCAGCAATTATTTTCAGTCGATAAGCAACATCAAAGGGCCAAGGCTTTCGAAGAAGCCTTGGGTTTTTTGGGTTTTTTCTTTTTCTGTGATTTTGATGGCTTCCAAGATTCACACTCCAGATCCATCGCCTCATTGACGCTTAAAAATTTCTCTGTAAAGTAAACAATAGCCTGCCCCATAGAAATTTTAGCAGAAGACATGCAGGGGTTTGTAGAAACCGAACCGATATGCTTGACCGAATCCAAGCCATACTTTTTTGTTATATGTTGAATAGAGATAGGAGTACACTCGCCATCTGTATCATTTTCAGGGCCCGACCGTTTGGGGAGCGCCATCGGAGGGCCATCCATTCGACCGGTGGCATTTGAAAGGCAAATCGAACGCCCAGGGGCTATAGACAACAAAAAAGGAGCTGAAACCAAATCAGCCTCCTCATCATCTGGGGAATGTAGGTTTAACACAGTGGAATCATCCACCATGTCAAGAGCAACCACTCGGCCCTCATCGGAGATCAACCTACAGGGCAACATGGCAACTCCATCAGCCACAAAATCCTCTGGGCCAGAATCCAGCCCTGGACCCCGGATCACAGCAACGGATTTTGGATGAGCATATGGAGCTGGAGATGCTGAATAAGTAGCCAGAGCATGAGACCGCTCATTCAACTGATCGCAAACTGGCATCATAGAAGGGCAGGGAGCCGATTTGGGGGCAAGATCCGAAGGATCCATCACAGAAACCACTGAAGCAGTAAGCGCATCCAGTTTAGGTTGAACCAAATCGGGCATCAAGCCATTCAGGTCCAAAGAATTTGTAACAGCATCACGAGGAGCCGAACTAGGAGAATCAGTCGACTGGGTCTCACACGGCTGGGACGCTCCATCAGGTCCAAAAGACCCACTTGACATCAGGCCATTGTCCTGGCTGCAAGCAGCTGATTTAGAGCGGCCTAGAGAAGAGCTGCGACCTCCCCTAGTCTGAGAACCCGGCAATTCCACCTCCACAACAGTAGCTTCCTCCACCTCATTTGCAGAGCAATTTAAGAAAATCTTGGACGGAGCACCCGCATTGAGAGTGATTTCGACACACACACGAGCAGAGTGCAAACGATTCAATTTGGCAGTGAATGAATCAAGATGGAGGGGTTTACCCACTGCGCTACTAATCCAGCTGAGCCCAAGAAGGGTCCAGTATTCAGCAGGAACGTTTCTCAATTTAATCCAAACAGGGAAAGAATTCAACTGTTCTCTAACCATAGGCATACCCGGGAGCCAACGCTTGAGAAATAGAGAATTACCTCTGAAGGTCCACGGGGCTCTGGCCAGAACCGCTGCTGAATTTGCGTCTGAGGAGAATCGAAAGAGAAAGAGGCCGTTAGCACCCTCCACAACCTGACAGTGGCCAAATCGATGCCAAATCAAACGCGCAATGTTGGCCACGGCATGGAAATGAAGGCCCTTACCAGAGAAGCATCCAAGAAGTGTCGATTTCGAATCAAATTGGTGTGTCTTTGCACTTGCCGAGGCGAGATACGCGCGACTTCACCATCCATGAACTGTGGAGGGAAAAATTTCAGGGCAGGAGAAGGAGTGAAACCATGGTTTTTGACGGTTTCAAACCCGGATGACCAGGACGAGACCTAATCAGTAACCGGCCAAGAAGACGATGGGAATCCCTCCGCAGGCGAAGAACCGGTAGGAAGAGAAAGGGCACCCGCACACAAACGAAAGTCGGGTGAAGAGGACGGGGTCACCAGATCTTTGTGGGAGCTGGGAGAAGAGGGAGGTTCAATAGGCATGCTCAAAGGGCCGGCCATGACCGGCAATGGCGCCGCCGGAGACGGGAGAGGCGGCATGGGTGATTTCGAATTTGAAATCACTAGCTCATTGTCCTTCCTCTAAGTCACCAAAACACTTGGAGTGAGAACATCGTTATGTAATTTCATTTATTTTAATTCTATTTACTTACCAAAAAAAAGGTGGCATGCTTTCAACAATTTCTGCAACTTTAGAGAGATGCTGACTTTAGAGAGAGATGCTCTAGCCTCACTCTAGGTTCTAATTTTGAATTTTGCATCTGTGTTCCCTCGCAGGAGGGTTTTGGGCGCCATCTCTCTGACGACACCGGCATGGCCGGTTCCCTGAGGGCACCGTTGTGCCCTACCCGGCCCCCTTGCCCCCCTTCGCTCCCTGATACATCCCTTTCAGCGCTTTTTTTTTGGTAAGTGAGTTAATTATATTAAAAGAAAGAAAATTTTACATACTATGATTTAATTCCAAGTGTTTTTTTCCGACTTGGGATAAAATCATAACCACGGGGGCATCCCTTTCAGCGCTGTTCTCGGACCCTTCTACCACCCCTTCCACCCATCCCTTCCCTCCATTATAGAAAGATACCCTGACCCCGTCCCTCGGCCCATATACCATCTTCTTGGACTCCCTGAAAAATCTGGTTTGCTCTCCAACTGGGCCGGTCACTGGGGTTACAGATCGGAGAAAGGAGTCAGTGCCTTTGGAGAACCCTGACTCTGAGCCAAGGTTTGATGCTGTCACGTCTGAGCCGGTTGGCAGTCTGGCGAATTCATGCTCTTTGCCAGGTACTATTTCGAAGCTCTCAGTTCCATTTGTTGGTTCTGCTACCCTGCTCCCACAGCCTGGGTTTACCGAGATTCCCCCCTCTTCCTCTTGGGTTGGAGCTATCAAGAGAAACGTGGTTAATCAATCTTCTCCTCTGAGATATTACCCCCTTCTATCCTTAGATGGAGATGCTGTCTCCATTTCTTCTCCTCCTGCTGAAGTCATTCAACAGTGCCAGGTTCGGCGAAAAATCTCACCTTTTTAAAGCGGTTGACTCCATTGCTCAGAAGATCTGGGCCAGGTTCGGCCTTTGTCATGTCGCTGAAAATGACAAGGGGTTTTTCTTCTTTAGGTTCGACTCTAATGCTAAGCTGAATGAGTGTTTATCAAAGGGTCCTTGGGCCTTTGGACTAAAAACCCTCTTTCTTTCAAGATGGCTGCCTGGTATGGATCACTCTCACCAATATCCCGATTGAATTTTGGACCCCTTTAGGCCTAAGCTGGATCACTAGTGGAATTGCCAAGCCCATCCAGCTAGATTCTAATATAGCTCGAACAGACCGAGTTCAATTCGCCCGAGTTTGTGTTGAAGCGGGCAGGAATGATCCACTTCAAATAAAAATCAGATTAAAGTCTGAAGCTGCTGAGGTTGAGGTTGCGATGGCTTATCAATGGAAGCCGGCGTGTCATGTGTCTGTAGCAAAATAGAGTAAACTTGATGAAGTTGAGGCCAACCATGAGGCTCCTTCACTGGCCGGAGCCCTCACTATTGATCTCAAATTTCAGGATTCGATTACGTAGGTGGCGGACTCAACTAAGGTGCCTAATATGGTTCCTGTGTGTAAGGAGGCACGGGTTGTGGAAGCCCATGCTCAGCCATCGAATCAATGGATCTCTCTTGAGCAGCTGCACAGTGGTAATTTTGAAGCCAATTGCCCTGATTCATCTGTGGAATTGATCTCGAATGATGGCATCCCCCTTGACTCTGAGATTGAGCAGAAACCTGAACTTCCTAGTGAGCTAGTATGCAGTTATCCTGATCCAGCTTCCAAGTCTGTGGCTCAGTTCGGTTGAGGAGTGTGGGCTGCTTTTCTGGGCTGGAGAATTTTTCTTGCAATCTGGAAGCCGGAGCCCCCGCTTTTGGCTGAATTCAGAATGATTCGCTTCTACTAGTTAAGCTGGGGGGTTTGCTCGATTGATCTGCATTGATTTTGGCAGCTTCCTTGCTTTCAAAATCTGGTTGTGAACAGCTCTTCCGTGGGGGGTTCCCTGCTGGACGCGTCTCTTGTGTAAGGAAAGTGCACGCGGAATCACAAGCGGTGATGATCTGGCTGTTTTTTTTCTCTCATTTTAATCTTCTCACGTTCCCTTGAATTTAGGCATGTCATTCTCTTTTGTTGTCTGACGGCATTGATGGTTGTAATGCTATTTTTGTCGTCTTTTATTTTCTTTGTTTACTTTATATTGGTTTAGTATTTTGGATCACATTGCTCAGGGTATGCCCTAGCGTCTCTGTTCTAATTCCAAGTCGGACTAACACTTGGAGATAGAACATTGTCTCTATATATTTTTATTTTCATTTATACAAATTTACTTACGTACCAAAAAAAAATAGATCCTGATCCAGCTCCAGGAAAAGGGGTTGTGATACTCCTGGATCCTGTTGACTCGCTATCCAACAAGGCATGGATACTGCTTCTGACTTAGATGCTGTCTCCTCTGGTTTGGTGGTGGATTCCTCTCAGCCAGTAAAATAAATGGCTATGGTCCCTTGCACTGTTGGCCCTGCTCCCAGCTTTCCTGCTGCCCCTGCTGGTCGTGTTGGCTGTGCCCTGAGTAGTGGCATCTTAGACTTGGGCTCTCCTTCACATAGCTCGGCCCATTCTGAGATGAATCAAGTCTTGCGTTCCTTGGACGTGGACCTTAAACTCACTCCCGACTCAATTTCAAGACTTTCTAGCAAGTATCACCTGGATGTGCCGGGCCTTGATGAGGAGGCAATGGGCGATATGGATTTTGAGTCAGGCGACCAACGGGTCCTTGTTAGCGGGCCTGCAACTGGTTCAGATGAGATTAAGGAGGCCCCGGCGATTGAGGATGTTGATAACGACCCAATGCTCTATGCCCTCCAACAGTTACTAACGGCTAAAGTTACTTTGCTTCATATTAATTCCCTCGACCCAGAACATAGGAACATTGTGCTTGATTTTATGGATAGCTGTTGGGGCGATGTAACTGGAACGTCTAAGGGTGAATTCAGATCTTTTCACTGCAAAATTCTTAATAAAATCAATAATCACTCCTGTTTCATATCTTTCATTTATGCCTCTAACTTGGAGATTGACAGGAGATCCCTCTGGAATGAGATGCGCGTCATCCACCGCCTTATCTTCAGCAAACCCTGGGCTGTATTGGGGGACTTTAATGCTATTAGAGCTCCTTCTGAAAACCTGGGGCACTGTTGGCACGAAAACAGTGCCAGAGCTCTGGACAGCTGCCTCATTGATTGTGAGCTGCAAGACCTGAGCTTCAAAGGCGCCTTCTTAACTTGGAATGATGGAAGAGATCCTGTATCTCGTGTCTTCCGCAAGCTGGATAGAGTGGTGGTAAATGGTCCTTGGCTTTCGGAGATCCCCTCCCTAGCCTCCTTCCCCCCTGCTAGGCTTTCGGACCATTCTCCATGCATTCTCTCCCCTTTTATCTGGAGGCCCCCTCATGCTAGGAGTTTCTGCTTCAAAAATTTCGTTGTGCTCCATCCCCAATTTCTTCCTATCGTTCGTCATTGCTGGGGTAGCAGCATCCAGGGAGTTCCCATGTTTTAGATTGTTTCTAAACTTCAACTTCTCGAGGACAAATTGAAAGAATTAAATCGAAACTTTGGCAATGTTCATGAAGAGGTCGCCCGTGCCCGATCGAAGCTTGAGGACTTCCAGAGAAATGGCCCCCTGCTGGCTCTCAGCTTGTGGTCAATGATGAAGAAAAGTTAAAAGCTGATTATCGCAGAGCCTTGAGAATTGAACTTGATTTCCTCCAACAAAGGGCGAAGATTAGATGGATCAATGATGGAGATCAATGCTCAAAATACTTCTTTCGCTCCATTGCCGGTAATTTCAACAGAAATAGGATCCTCTCCTTGTCCAAAGAGCATGGTTCTCCTACTAGTAATTTGGAGGAAGTGCAACACCTTTTTATCAATCATTTTTCTCATCTCCTGGGTACTGGCAGATCGGGCAGGTCGTTTTCTAAGGAGAGCCTCCATCCTTTTATCCTCAAATTGTGCTAGATGCCCTCCGACCGGGCCTCTGTCGCCCCATCTCTGCCGACGAAGTCCGCTTGGCGCTATTCTCGATGGATGACAATAAAGCCCTAGGTCTAGGTGGCTTTTCAGCCAAGTTTTTCAAAACTGCTTGGAATGAAATTGGAGCATCCATTATAGTAGTTCAAGATTTTTTCCTCCATGGGAAAATCCTGAAGCAGATCAATACGACCTTGCTGTGCTTAATCCCAAAGATCAAATCTCCGTCAAAGGTCTCCGATTTTCGTCCCATTGCTTGCTGCAATGTCATATATAAGATCATTTCTAAGATCATCGCCACCCACCTTCAATCTTCGCTCCCCTTCCTTGTTGGCAAATGCCAAACTGCCTTTGTTGTAGGTCGGAACATTGGAGATAATATTCTGCTCGCCCAGGATTTACTCCATAGGTACTACCTCAATAAGGGGGTTCCTCGTTGTGCCCTTAAAGTTGACCTAATGAAGGCCTTTGACTCCATCCATTGGGACTTCATTCTGGCTGTCCTTGAACTGATGAATTTTCCCCCCCAATGGTAAATTGGATCAAGCAATGCATCACCACTACCACATTCTCCATCAATCTGAATGGTACGTCGGTGGGGTTCTTTCATGGCGCTAAAGGCCTTAGACAGGGGGACCCTCTCTCTCCCTATCTATTTGTGTTAGGGATGGAAGTTCTGAATGGTATTCTGGATAGAATGGCTAGGACTAATCTAGATTTTCAGTTCCACTGGAAATGCGATAGCTCCCGTATTGTGATGCTTGGATTTGCTGATGATCTTCTTCTATTTTCAAAAGCAGATTACAAATCCATCCAGGCTATTCAGGATAGTCTTAATATTTTCAGTAACCTGTCCGACCTCACTCCCAATCTGGATAAGAGTGAGGTTTTTTGCTGTTATGCTAGTGAGGATACCATTCAGGGTATCCTTGACGCCCTCGGGTTCAAGAGAGGCATTCTCCCTGTCAGATTTCTTGGAGTTCCCCTCATCACCACGAAGCTTTCTAGCCCTGACTGTAAGGCTCTCCTAGATCGAATCCATCATAGGGTTACATCTTAGAAGAATCGCTGGATATCTTTTGCTGGTAGGCTGCAGCTTATTTCCTCCATTCTCTCAATGATCCACAACTACTGGGCCTCCATGTTCATTCTTCCTAAATCCATTTTAAACTCCATGGATAAGTCCCTTTGCTCCTTTCTGTGGCAGGGTTCCTTTGAAGGAAGATACTCTGCTAAAGTTGCCTGGAAGGATGTATGCACCCCAAAAGGGGAAGGCAGCCTGGGATTCAAAAACCTAATTGCATCTAACAAAGCTCTTCTGAGCCGTCACTTCTGGAGGATCATCTCTAAAGACCCTGACTCCATTATCCACCGATCAAAGACTGATGCATTTGGACCATTAAAGTCCCTGACTCAGCCCCTTGGAGTTGGAAAAAGCTGATGAAACTCTGGTCTGCTCTCCGCCCCATGATCCGTTACCATATTGGTAATGGAGAGGAGACCTTCCTCTAGCTTGACCATTGGCACCCGCTAGGTCCTCTCTGTGATCGGTTCGATGAGAGGATCAGGTGTATTACCGGGTTACCCCTTGATGCAAAAGTTAAGGATATCTTTTTAAATGGTAACCGGAGGTGGCCAAACCCGCTTGATATGGAGGTTGCAGGTATTGTGGAGCGTATGCCCCCTACACCCCTGATCCTCCCGTAGTGATATGGCCCTTTGGACTGCCGATTGCTCTGGGGTCTTCACTGCTAAATCCGCTTATGGGATATTTCATAAGGCTAAAGATGCGGTGGAGTGGGCTGGCCTTGTTTGGGGCCCCATGTTCATTCCGGCTCATGCCTTTATCCTCTGGCTGGCTATTCGCCACCGGCTCAACACTATGGATCGGGTTAGTCATTTCCTTCACATCTCTCCGACTTGTGTTCTTTGCTCTAACGACATGGAAAGTCATAATTACCTTTTCTTTGACTGCCCTTTCTCCTCAACCGTCTGGCGCCTCATGCGCCTTAAGGCTGGTCTAAATTGGCCTCATGCAGACTGGCACTCCAATGTCTTGTGGGTTGCCAATTGTTGGAAGGGCAAAAGCCTTAAAGCCCGCTCCTTCCGCCTCACTCTTGCAGCCTCAGTCTATTTCATTTGGAGGGAGAGAAACTAACGTGTCTTTAATGATACCGTGTGTAACGAAACCCAATTGGCCTACCAGATTACAGCTGCTGTGAGGGGCAAGCTGGAGAATTCCCATATTGCTGATGCCCGCAGGGACAGATCAGTTTTAATCAGATTGAGCATCCCCCTCGCCGTCCTGACTCGGACTCCGACCACTAACAGATCCCGTTGTTGTTTGTTTTTGTTTTGGGTGGCCTGGTGCATTGGATACACCCTGGGAGTATAGCAGGTTCTGCTCCATTTTTTCAGCGGTCCGTTTTCCTGCTGTCGTGGCTAGATTGGCCGGTTGGGCTCCTATAACGTGGGCTGCAGTTGACCGGGCTGCTGGCTTTGCTGTACTTGGCCTTCCAAGGAAAAAAAAAGAAAAAAAAAATTCAGTAGGGTGCAGTGTGTCTCTCTTGACTGGTACTCGCCTGCCCATGCACTGATGACCGGTCTGCCCGTCTTGGATCCATGTCCTCTGGGCTCTGCTGACGTGGCCGGTAGGCTGGGGCGGGTTGTTCCTATTCTTACTGGCCGATTGCTGACGTGTATTGCTAGGCCGTTCCCATTTTTTGCTTCGTGGCCTATGTCTGGGTTGGCTTTGCTTCTCTCTGCTGGCATCCCTGCTCCTCCTGGGGTGAAAATAAATAAATAAATAAAATAAAAATAAAAAAAAATTTGTGGGGGTGCTGAGGTGCCTTTCTTGGCGTTCCTCGCTAGATTCGTGCTCCGTTGGCCGGTTTTCATGTCTTGTACCTTGGCCATTTCGGCTCTGCAGACGTGGCCAGTTGGCTGGGGCGGGTTAGTTTCCTCCTGTGCCGACCTTCTTGATCTGGCTGACGTGGCTAGCTTGGCTGTTTCCCGTTTTTGCTTCGAGGCCTGCTGTCATGGTCGATTTTCTTCTCTCTGCTGGCAGCTTAGTTTCCTCTTGCTGTGTTTCAAAAAAAAAAAATCTTTTGTGGGGCAGCCAGGTTGGACGGTTTCTAGTCTTGGTCCTGCTGTTTGGGCACTGCAATCTTGTGCTGTAGGATTGATCCATTCTTTGGGCAACTCTTGTGCTTGCTGGTGTGGCTAAAAAATAAAATAAAATAAAATAAATAATAATAAATAAATAAAAATATTTTTAAAAAAAATCGTCTGTTTTTCTTGTCCGGTTCCATTTTGGGTTTCTTCGGAAGTCAAGGCCAATTACGTTTTTGCTGTTGCGGACTTGCTGGTGAGGACGGGTTGGCCTTCTTGACGTGGCAATACTTGAGGCCGGGTTGGCCTGCCGACGTGGCTTGCCACCTCCTGTCACCAGCCGGAGTGTTGATATCCTGGTTTCTTCTGTAGTCATGGCCGATTTCGGCTTTACTGTCGCAGATTTGCTGGCATGGCCGGGCTCACCTTCCTGACGAGGCTTTGCTGACGTGGCGCACTACCTGTACTGAAATGCTGGTTGTTTTGCGGGTTCGGATTGGCTGTCGTGGACCCTTGTTCTCTATTTGCCGCTTTGATTGCGGCCGTTGCCGTTTGCCTTTGCCGATGTGGCCTACGGGAGTTGCTGATTCGGTTTGCGGTTGGATAGTTTGACTAACATGGACTCTTTTGCCTATTTGGTTTTGTGGGTTAATTGCCGATTTCATTTTCCGATTGGGAGTGAAGGAAATTGGCCATTTTCAAATGGAGATTAAATTGAAGTGTTGGATTGCGTAATTCGGCTGCCGACTGGCCATGTGGAATTGGCATTCTGAACTGGCCCAATCGTCGTCCTGCGGGAGGCAGGCTTGGCTTTGCTGACTAGGCACTCCAAGTGCTGATTAGGAAGAGAGGCTGTCGCTCTCGAAATGCTCTCCAATTGCCGCTTTAGGTGTACGCCTCAAGTGCCGAATTGGTTCTGAGTCTCTAGCGCCGATTTCGACCTTGTAATCTTTTATTAATGACTTCCGTCATGGTTTAGGGGTTTCCTTGTTTCTATGTTTTTTTTTTCAAGTCGGCAAAACACTTGGTAAAGAACATAACTGATTTGTACATTTTATTTAAATTTTAATGCAATTAATTACTTATCAAAAAAAAAAAAAGAATTTAGATCTTGCTATCCGATGACTGAGGTGATTCTAAACAGCTCTTTCGGTGCACTTTTTGAGGCTCTCAGATTGTTGGTGGTTGCTGAATCCTCCCAACCACACATTGTCTCCTTATCTCCTGATGGGAGGAAGGTTATTTTTAGCTTTCTTAGTTTTCTATTGGAAACGAAAATGACTTTTCCATCTTGCCAATATAGCGATCTGAATGGACTAGTGGTGAGCCTCCGAAATTTTGACATATCTTTTTTTTTCTGTAAGTAAGTAAATAAAATTTAAAATAATCGTAATTACAATACGCTATTCTAACTCGAAGTATTTTACCGACTTAGAGTTAGAACAACGAGATAGGGCATTTCCGGAGCACCACCATAGACCAAATCATGGAACCGAATGGAAAAAGAAATAAAAAGCAACACCAACATTTAGATGAGCAACATCTAAAATGCCGTATGAAACCGGCCAAAATACTTTCGCACTATATATAAAAAAAAAAAACATCTAAAGAACTAGACCAAGCTCAAGGTATGAAAACAGCAACAAAAGCATCAGAGCTCTATCACCCAGCATCCTAATCCAATCCGGCTTTGAGTACTGGAATCCAAACCGGCCATTGTGAAGATAGATCTCAACCGGCGTAGATTGATGAAATCCAAACTGGCCATTGTGACGATGAATCAAAACTGGCCATGTGAGGTGAAAATCCAAATCGACCTTGATTTTGTAATCGGCCATGGATTTTGAAATCGACTTCATAAAATGATTTTTAAATCGGCCTTAGGCATGAAATTGGCCTTCCCTTCCCAAAAGCATGAGTAAAAAAGGGCCACCAGCAAGGATCCAACAGCAGCTTGTTTACCCAAATTGACGACGCCCTCTGGAGAGAGAACCTCCCCCTTCTCTCTTTCCCGTTTTCGAATTCCGGTGTCCTGTTTGTCCCGCCTTCACTCTTCATTGCCGGCGCCCATGGCGCCGGTTGTCACATCTCACTCTCGCTCACCATCTAGCCTGTCCCTTCCTCAGTCCATCGCCCCTTCACCTCAAACTTACTCTGTCTCGTCTTCTCCCACCCATTCCCGACCGGCCTTCCCATGGCTCCCTAACGCCTCGGCCCCGTTATCTCCAACCCCTCTCCCCCCCATCTTTATCTGATTTCGATTATCCTCCACTTTCTTCCGTTTATCGTCGGAGTCTTTCGAGGCGTTGCCCCCAATCTTCCATTGTCGCCTCGTCTCCCCTGGACAAAGGTATTCTCTCTGCCTCCCCCACTCCTCCTTCCTTTCACTTGGATTTTGTCAAATCTGCTGTCGATTTGAGGGATCACCCTCCTCCATCGCCCCCCTCTTCTGTCTCTTGCGTCCCTAACGGAGCCCATATTGACTCGGTGAGGAAGCCTGAGTGTTTTGCCAAAATAAATTTGGTCGAATCCCTTCTTGATGCGAATTCCTCCAGTGATGGTTCAAAATCTGTGTCAGCTTGCTCTGGGAATTCGTTTTGCTTGAACCATCAATGTTGCCAAGTCGGGTCATCCCCCATCTCTGCAGGTTCACCATCTGGTTTGACGAACGGACTGGCTGTTCAGGATCCCGAGTCTGGCCAGGGGATTCCGGTTTGCTCTCGATGTCCAGGTCAGCTTAGGAATTCTGATTTTGATGGACCCTCTGTGTTGGCCGGAAATGAGACGACCTACTTACACAAGCACAATAGGATCGAAGAGAGGGAAAGAAAGAATAATGACAAACGATATTTACGTGGAAAACCCTTATGAATCAAGGGAAAAACCACGGGACGTTGAGTCCAAAAGATTGCACTATGTTTGTGATGAAGATTATAAAAAACAGTAAGGCGAAAATGCACACACACTCAGTCGGGCCTTCTTTCTCTCCTTTGTTTTTCTATCTTCCATACACACTCTGTTCTTCTGTATATCTTACATATACAGCCTAACACACATACACACATATATATAAGGATATACAAAGAATCTCAGCCGCTGAGCCAGCACGATCTTCCTTGTGGTAGGTGCACGGTTCCCAAGAGGCATTTATCAGCCTAGCAACAGACGGCGCATGCCTGCAGTCTTGGGTTTCCAAGGTTACCTAAATAGGCAGGCCAACCAACTTCACTTTAATCATGGCAGGCACTCTGAATTGCCTTAATGAGCCAGTCAATATTTAGTTGACTGCCCTTCCGGTCAACGTCATGTTGACCGTCCATCCGGTCAACATCCCGTTGACCGGAGATTCTTCATGGGAGAGATTTCCTACAAACTTCCCCTCTCGACCATGAGGAAGTTAACTCTGTTAGCCCGGCCATCTTGCAGCATGCTTCATTCTTCCCTTTTGGTAGAATCTTCGTCATCATGTCTGCCACGTTCTCTTCCGTGCTAACTTTGTCCAATGACAGAAGACCTTCCTCCATCACCTTTCACACCCAATGATATCGAACATCAATGTGCTTGGATCTGGAATGGAATGAAGAATTCTTACATAAATGAATGGCACTTTGACTGTCACAAAGTATCACATATTTCTCCTGTAAAATGCCTAACTCTTGGACGAACTCCTTTATCCACAGCATCTCCTTGCAGGCTTCTGTAACTGCAATGTATTCAGCTTCGGTTGTGGATAGAGCTACATACTTTTGTAGCTTGGATTGCCAAGAAACTGCACCGCCCGTAAATTTTACCAAGTAACCTGATGTGGATTTGCGTGTGTCAACATCTCCGGCCATATCCGCATCTGAGTATCCCACCAACTGCGGTTTGTCACCTCCAAGACACAGGCACCTATTGGAAGTACCTCGAATATATCTCATGATCCATTTCACAGCGGACCAGTGCTCCGTTCCCGGATTAGATAGAAACCAGCTAACTGTCCCGACGGCATGAGCTATGTCCGATCTGGTGCATACCAGAGCATACATCAAGCTTCCCACAGCTGATGAGTAGGGAATGCCTTTCATGTGTTTCTTCTCGTCATCCGTAGCCAGACATTGACGAGTGCTCAGCCTATAGTGATTTGCTAATGGTGTACTCACGGGCTTTGATTTCTCCATATTAAATCGTTGGAGCACTTTCTCAAGATAATTCTCTTGTGACATCCACAGCTTCCTTGCCTTTCGATCACGTAGGATTCTGACTCCCAGAATCTGTTTGGCAGATCCAAGGTCCTTCATGGCAAAAGATTGTCCAAGCTGCTCCTTCAGCTTCTTTATCTGATCTCCATTGCGTCCAACGATCACCATATCGTCTACATAAAGGAGAAGAACAACACAATCATCATCCGAGAATTTTTGTATAAATACGCAATGGTCACGAGTCGTCCGTCGGTACCCCTGACTGGTCATAACGGACTCGAATTGCTTGTACCACTGCCTGGGAGCTTGCTTTAAATCGTACAGACTTTTCTTTAGGCGGCAGACAAGTTTCTCCTTCCCCTTGACTTTGAACCCCTCAGGTTGTTCCATAAGATCTCCTCCTCAAGCTCACCATGGAGGAATGCCGTCCGGACATCCATTTGTTCAACCTCCAAATCTTGGGCGACGGCCAGGCCAAGCACTATCCGGACGGAGGACATTTTGACAACCGGGGCAAAGATCTCATCAAAATCAATCCCCTTGTTGGTCACCCTTCACAACCAACCGTGCCTTGTACTTAGGCTTCTTGGTATTCTCATCACTGTGACGATAAACCCATTTGTTCTTGAGGGCCTTCTTCCCCTTAGGAAGTTTTACCAAGTCAAAGGTGTGGTTTTCATGAAGGGAGCTCATCTCCTCCTTCATGGCTTCCAGCCATTCCCTTTTACTGTCGTCCTTCATTGCCTCCTCATAATCCTCGGGCTCTCCAGCATTAGTGAGCATTACATATTCATTTGGTGATAGACGGACGGATGGTCGTCTTTCTCGTGAGGACCGTCTAACAGGGTCATTCCCTGCTGGTTGAGGTATGACTTCATCAATGGAGTCATCAAGAGCCGTAACCTCCCTTTCATTTTCTTCAACCGTCTCCTGACAAGGATCCTCTCCTTCTGTTGATACCGGACGGACAACTCCAGCGCCCACTTGGTTCGTTTGCACGTCATTACACTTGGCATTTTTGCCAATGTCTTCAATCGTTTCGCCTTCAATGAAAGTTACGTCTCTAGACCGGATGAGTTTTCTTGTGGCTGGATCATAAAATCGGTAGCCCAGTTCATCTTCCCCGTAGCCCAGAAAGACGCACTGAGTCGTCTTTGGCTCCAACTTTGTTCTTTCATCTCTAGGGACATGTACGAATGCTTTGCATCCAAATACTCGCAAATGATCATAGGACAGCTCCTTGCCCGTCCATATCTTTTCTGCCACTTCACCCATCAGAGGCTTGCTGGGCAACCTGTTGATGATGTAGGCCGCCGTCCAGAGTGCTTCTGCCCAAAATGATGCATGAAGCTTTGCTTCGGAAAGCGTACAACGTACTCTCTCCAAGAGCGTACGATTCATCCGTTACGCTACCCCGTTCAGTTGAGGTGTCTTCGGTGGTGTTTTCTGATGCCTAATACCATGCAACCGACAGTAGGTATCAAAAGGTCTCAAGTATTCACCGCCATTGTCACTTCGGACGGTCTTCAGCTTCTTCCCCGTCTGACGCTCCACAAGAGCATGAAACTACTCAAAGACACCAAGAACATGATCCTTGGTCTTTAGTGGGTAGACCCACAACCTTCTTGAGCAGTCGTCAATCAAAGAAACAAAATATTGGGCTCCACCAAAAGACTTTTCTCTGAAAGGCCCACACACATCAGTGTGAACTAGTTCTAGGAGCTCCGCCTTTGGACCAGACGACTCCCCATGGAATGAAACTCTTCTTTGCTTTCCTGCCAAGCAGTGAGGACACGCCTTTTGTCCTTCCTCCTTTTCTCCAATGATCAAGCCTTTCTTGGCTAAGCAGGACAGCCCTTCATTACTCATGTGGCTTAGTCTTCTATGCCACAAGTTCATCGTCTCAGAGCTAGTTGTGGCATTCACATCTCCTGCCACTCTACAAGCTTTCATCTGATACAGGCCGGCGGCCTTCTTTCCTCTTGCTATAACAAGAGATCCTCTTGTTAGCTTCCATTCGCCATCACAGAAGGTATTGCAATAACCTTCATCATCCAGGCGTCCGGCTGAGATGACATTCAGCCGGATGTCAGGAACATGACGTACGTCCTTCAGTATCAGCTTTGTTCTATTATTTGTGACCAGGGCAACATCTCCTCTGCCTACTACTGGAGATGTTCCTTCATTCCCCATTCTTATCACTCCAAAATCTCCTGGAGTATAAGATGTAAACAGCTGCCTTCTGGACGTGACGTGCAAGGTGGCACCAGAGTCGATCACCCAACCGGACTCCTCGTCTGTCAGACTTGCCACATCTCCTTTACTCGTCAGCAGGAGACCGCCTGCTGTTACTACTGAGACGAAGGACCTTTCCTCTTCCCGTCCACTGTCACCTTTCTCCTTTTCCGCATTTTCCCTCTTCCATTTGAAGCAATGCTTTTTAATATGGCCTTTCTTGCCACAGTGGTGACACTCAAGGTTTTGATACCTTGATCTTGATTTGCTGCGGGCTTTCTCGCCTTGTTTCTGACCACGGCCTCTGCTCGTTGCCCTAGATTCAGTCACAAGTACCTCAGACGTCGAGGCCCCTTGTGACCTCCTTGACTCATTCATGAGTAAGGAAGCAATAACTGCATCCAACTCCAAAGGGCCTTCCAAGACTGGAAAATGTGAGAGAAGGCTCCAATGAGTCCAGCAGAGATCCACGTAAGCCAAACCAGGCAGCCACATTCTACACCAATAAGGCAAAGAGCATGCCGGCAGTGAGCAGCAATCAGACCAAAAGGCCATTCTGGTAGTTTGCTGTACAATGCGGCAAGCCAGGCAAAGTGTCATCCTGGCTTTTTTAAACTTCAGAATGCCAGATTAGCATCCGAACCCAACATGTCAAGCCTCATACCGGCCAAATAGAATACCATCAAAAGGCAGCATTCAGCCCCACATGCCATTTCGGCAATAGCAGCAAATTGATGCTAATCGGATAGAATGCGAACCCACAGAGTTTGAACACTGACTTGGAGGTGTGCTGAATGCCATTCAACGGACAAAATGCCAGCAAATCGGGATTGTCCACCATACCTGCCAAATCCCCATTCGTGCCAAGAGACCCAGCCCAACAAACCAGGCAAGGAAGAAGCTAAATTGCCAGATGCAATTTTTTTTTTTTGGGGTGACAGCATACTGGGCAAATGCAACTCAACCCCATTCCTGTCAAATACCCCTCTCAGCAAACCTGCCATACTGGCAATAGCAAACCGGTACAACAGAGGAGGAAGGAGCAAAATGGCAGGTTTGAACCCTACCCTGAATGGTCTCAAAATATCCTTTGGGCTGCACATAAATGGAAAGGGAAAAACTTGCAAGCCCAATCTAAATGCCTGACCATTGCAGCCACGGTCAATTTCATCTGAAAGGAGCGCAACAACCGTACATTCCAAAACTCTCCTATCCAGGATACCACTCTTTTATATTCCCATATTTTCAATGTGGTTCGAAGCAAGCTGAAGATTCATTTAGACACTTCCCGAGGGGCGGACCGAGCCAGAGGGGCGAACCGTGCTTTTTTGTGGCGTTGGAACTTATATAAAAAAAAATTCCTGCATATAGATATATATATATATATATAGTTAAATATATATATATATATATATCTGTTGTATCTCTAGGAGTGTGGTTCCAGGATTGCTATTTGAAAGGCTGGTTATTCCGTTGACTTTTTTTGTGTTGGGATTGCGGGTTGCTAGTAGGCTGTCAGTAGAGGTTGGTAACTTGTTCCTGTGTTCCACCTTGGGTTCTCTGCTGATATTTGTGTGGGCCGGGCCCTTGACTATTCCAAGGGAAAATTTTTAAGCATCAAAGAGGTGATGGCAATGTAATATGAATCTTGGAAGCCAGGAAAGTCCCGAAAAAAGAAAAAATCTGCTTCCAAAAAATCCAAGGGATCCTCCAGCTCTTAGGCTTTATTTTAATGGGGCTTATTTGCATGGGGCTAGTCCGAAATTGTAGAATCTCGGATTGTTTTCTCCTTATTCCTGAATTCTGAGATAGTGTGCTCTCTTGGATGAGTTCTGGGGGTCTTGTTATTTTTCTTTCTCTGGAAACGTAATAACGCTGCTTGACACTCCTCCTGCTGTCTTATGCTGTGCAGGGAAGCTTGCTACTTCCTTCTACATTTTTGCTGGAAAAGTTCTGAGGGCGGGACTTGGTCTTGTCCTGCGGAAGGCTGATGCTGCTGGTTGTGCGCCTTGTTGATGCTGGAAAGCAGTCGACCCTGAAGTGGAGCTGGGCTGATTTGCTGATGTTGATGGTTTTCAGTTCTGTGCACTATGTTTACCATTTATACGGCCTTGCTGGCTTGCCCCTATTCATTGAGGATGCTGATGTTGGAGAGGTGCAATATCTCTTGCGATATTGTGAGTTCCCTTGTTGAAGGCTGGTGCCGGTGCTACAAGTACTGGATGGGGGGCAGGATCCACTCTGCTGTGTATCGGCTCTCTGGAGGTGTCGTGTTGCCTGCTTTGATTCCTGCTTTGGGTGAATTCCTGTCCGAGAGGCTTTGGGTGAGCGTTTCTCGGCCGAGGCCTGAAGATTGAGTCCGAGGCCCCTTTGCTCCTGGATGCTTCTGCCTGAAGAATGAGTCCGAGGCCTGAGCAATGCATGTATGATGGTGTGCGCTATTCTGTCCGCGGATTATGCTGTTGGCGTTTTGATGCTTCCTCTATTTTGTCTCTGATATTGGAATGGTGGAATTAAGGTGCTCTAGTTTGTTGCAAAACAATATATTGGAGCTTTTTTTTTTTGGTAAGTTAGTAAATGACATTTAAAATAAACAAAATTACACAACGATGTGCTAGCTCCAAGTGTTTTGCCGACTTAGAGATAGATTAACACGTTAGGGAATTCCCCGAGCATCAACCAGTCGAAAGACCGAACAATGGAAAAACCAAACCTAAAGCCCACATACAGGAACAGAATCAACAGGGTTTCATTGTTCCAGAAGAAAAAAATAGAAGAGAATTTCCAAAGTCAATAGCTAGATACTTGGATTGACTTTCACACGCCCCAGCCATGCTTTGCAGCAAGAGACTAGGAGCTTGCTGTATTCAACCACAACACCAAGCAACTGATACCACACAACAGTTGCATCAAAACAGACCAGCAGGATGTAGGAACGCAAAATTATAGATTGCAGTAAACACCCATAACCACTTTTCACAAGGGGTCGGCTACATCTGCATCAGTAAGCTGATTTGGACTACAACAGGTTCTACCTGCAAGGACAGCAATAGGTAGAACAGCATCAGCTATCATTAGGGCAGCCGATAAACCACAAAGCAGCAGTCCTGCTATAATCATCTATGGGCTAGCAACAGGACTAGCAACAAACCAAGCCATTTGCAATACATAGGCAAGCATGCCTTGCATAGAAGGAACGCAGCAAAGGTTCATTCAAAACGAGACAGTATCAGCCAATAGAAGCAAATAAAATTTCAATGCCGAAATCAGACTGCACTGGTAGTGATGCAACAAGATATAGCCACTCATCAGTTATGCAGCCAATAATACATAGAGTGGCACCAAGATCCAACATAATTTCAAACTGGCATTAATGCAGCACCAGCACCTCAAGTCATGAGATTCCATCGCTCTAAGGAAAACAGCAGAAGAAGAGTCTCCTGCCAGTAGCATAGACCACGTACTGGGATTACATGCCAGTAGGACCTACGAGCTCAGCAAATTCTACAACTGGAGCATTAATGTAGCCCAGCCAGCAACAAGCCAGAGGAGCAAAATCTGAGAATCAACTGCCTCGACTACAGCTTCAGCAAAACATACCCTCCCGTACCTCTTCCGGGCAATCCAACAACAGCACAAAACATTTGCCAAACAAAAAACTTCGACAGCATCAGCTAAATATCCTCAGCCAATGCCCTTCAACCCAGTAGCACAAGCTGTAACACCACAGTGAATCCTGCACTCACAGCTAGGCACCCCCGACACATAAGAATCACGGCCAGGAAACCCACTAGAGTTTCTTAAGACATTTTTTCCGTTTCCTCCGTGGTTTTGCTTGGCTCCCGGTACCGTCCTGCACAGATTGGACTTGTTTGTGGTGCACCTCTGGATCACATCGCACTTCCATATGATTAGATTGGAAACTTTGGAGTCCCGCTATTAAATCATCCAAAGTGCTAAAGTGATCCAGTTGAGAAGCCAAAATCTGGTTCAGTAAGGAACTAAGAAAATCAAATATAATCCGCTTCTCACGCGGAAATAAATAATGAACGTGAGGATGTGCAAGCACAGATAATCTTAGGGCTTCGAACGAAGCGCCTTCAGAGTTGAGGAGTTTTGCTCCAACGAGAGGAAAGGATGATTTGAACTCATCCCTAGTTTGATTAGATAAATTACACCAGCATTTATCTAAAAAAAATAACACCAAGTTTCTATGATCTGTGGCGAGGGCATTTAGAGAATGCCGAAAAGCTTTTTCCTCAGTCAACTTCTGGATGGCACAAGACAAAGGATCAGACCCCACTTCAACTGCATCCGAATCCCCTTGAGATTGTGCAATAACAGGGTAGCATTCATGGGAATGCATTGGATCTGCCACTTTAGCCAAAGCTTCCACAACCAGATAGCTAGCCAAGGGGTTCAAGTTCAGAACATCCTGGGAAGCTACCTGAGCCTCGCCCAGCTGACTTCCTACATCACTCATGCACCCTTTGTTAGACACTATATGGCCTGAATCTACCAGGGAGTACTTGCGGTAGAGCCTCGCGATTGAGACAGGAGTTGAAACATCATCCCCCACTACAGAGCAAGCCCCAGCAGAACTATCCCCATCAGGAGACCTTTCAGGCAGATCCAGATCTTTTTTTTTTGTAAGTAATTAATTACATTAAAATTTAACAAAATGTACATAAAAACTATGTTCTTTATCAAGTGATTAGCCAACTTGGAAAAAGAGACCTAGAGACTAGGGAGTCCGCTAAAACCATGACAAAAGCCATTAAGAAATAAGATTACAATATCGATAGTGTGTCTGAGTTTATGTCGGCAGGATTTTGCATTGTTTCTTTTCCCAAGTCGGCAAAACATTGGTAAAGAACATTGTTTTGTACAACTTTAAATTTTTAATGTAATTAATTACTTAACAAAAAAAAAGAATTCAGCATTAAAAGCGCAAATCCAAATCGGCAATTGAAACGCACATCAAAATCGGCAATTGAAATGCATGTCGACATCGGAAACCTCAAGTCCAAATCGGCAATTGATATGCCTAGTCAGCAAAGCCAAGCCAGCCTCCTGTCAAAATCTGCATTGGGTCCAAATCGGAACCCTCTAGTACAAAAAAAGGGCAATTGATATGCCTTGACGGCTAAACCAATCCAGCCTCTTTTTTTTTTTTTTTGTAAGTAAGTGATTTGGATTAATAAGAGAAAAATTTACGATAAATGATTTATCTCCAAGTGTTATTCGACTTGGGGATAAACCATAATCGCTAGGGCATGCCCCAAGCACTTTGATACAGCGGATGAATCCAATAGAAAAACAAAATTTCCGGTATTCGAGCACTACAAACAAACCACTTTAACAACTGTAAACCGTTCCTAAACAAAAGACATGCCATTCCAAGGCATTACCGGGAAACGAAATCTAGGCACCCACTTCTTCAGCATCAACGCCAACAGGAACTAATATCAGCCATAGGCCATTCCCTGAAAACCAGATGCAACATCAGAAAATTCCTTTCAATCTGGACCAATCCGGCTTTCAACATTTCATGAGAAGCAGTAGGATATTCTATGCAAATATCCATCAGCAGCTGCCATATCATCACAGCAAATGGAAGACCGCCCCATTCCACCAACGGCAGCAAATTCACTCTAGCTCCAGCAGGAACCAATTCATCAGTCACAACATTATCAGACTCAGCAAATCATGGACCTCCAGAGAGTACACCTACAGCCTCATCAATACACCTCAACATACTGCTCAATCAACCAACATGCGCAGCTTTTCATGTCATTAGCTTTGAGCTATTTTCCAAAAAGCCAACAGCATTGATCAACAAAACAACTTCATCAAAATCAGAAAATCATTCAACACCAGCAAAGGCCAAGTCAGCTGCTCCAGAAAATGAACCAGTAGCAAGGTGACACACAGCAGCAGAACCCCACAGCAATTCCCCATTTCAAACGTCACAAATCCCCCATTTCAATCCCAAGAAATGGCTGGATCAAAAGAGAGCATCCGTGGGCATACCAGGGCAAAAAAGGCAACATTAGGTACACCCAATCACCCCCCAGGCTCATAACCCCAAACCAGTAGATGCAACACAAAAATGAGAACCCTTCAGGAGCTCAAATTTTATTATCAGTTTGGTTACTAACCAAATAAATCAAAACCCCCTCATTATAAGCCAAGGAGAAGACCCTGGACGAGGGACTATTCAGACAAAACCTACTCCCGATCTAACTATAGCAGGTTTTCATGAGAGAGGAATTCGGGTTCTCTTGGGTGCAGAGTTACGCCGCCGGGCCTTTCGGTGCCACCCATTGATTGCCTGCCTAGCAAATATGGCATCATCAGTCCGACGGGTAGGATGCCCCTGATGGCATTTGGGAGAAGCAGTAGGATCACATTGCGCCAAGCCCTGCCTAGCAGCCACGTTCCCGGAAGATGACCCCTCAGGAATACAGTCAGCCTGGGAGCAACATGGCAGCTGTAGATCAAGGCATCGCTGAACTACTTTATCATCAATCAATGTCGGGATGGCATGGGACAATGAATCAGAACCCACATCACCAGCATTCGGATCCACATTGGACAGCGCATGATCATTTCCATGGCCAAAATCACTGGAATGCAATGATTCAGCCACTATAACCTCAGAGTCCACAGCTGAGCAGCCAGACAAGGGAACCGAGCTCAGTACATCTTGAATGTCAAGCGGAATCTTATCCATTAGACCATCTACCAATGGATCCTTAAGGCACACTTCGGAGGAACATCAACCAGGGAGTACTTGCGGACGATCCGCACGATAGACTCCGGAGTAGAATCATCGGGCCCAGGAATTAGGCAATTCTCCTCTGAAGGAGCTTCTCCTGGAGACCCTACAATCTAATTAGAGAGATTGGTAACCTGGTGACAAGGATTCTGTTTGGAAGCCAATTCAGCAAACATAGAAGGCTGATGCACCCCCTAGAGCCATCCTCAATAGTGGCGTCTTCCAGGATTGCAAGTGGTCTAGGAAATGAGCCAGCAACATGTTCGTCCACACACGGATCAGCCACAACCAACACAGGGTGATCAGTGGGAATGTCAACGCTAGTAATCGCATCACTGCAAATCGCCACAGAAGAGCCCTCCATGAAGGACCCCGTGGGAACACCATCATCAGGCGAAGACTGCAAGACGGCTTCAGAAACTCCCCCAGCTGAAGTAACAGCCAGCACACTCCGCATCTGAGATACCACGACAACCTCCTGTAATACTCCATCTGATCCAGCACCCAATGCAGAAGGGACCACCTTATCAGCAAGAGATGATGAGACAGGCCCAGCCGCATCCACTTCATGGTGTTCGAAAGAGACATCAATACCAACAAGGGGATCACTGCAGGGTTTCTCGACAGCAATCCCCTCACTACAACGGTAGGATTGCCGTCGCCAGGCTGTAGCACTGGACACTGCAGACTGGAACCAGAGATGGTTAACGCCTCATCCATTGGCTTGGCACTGAAACCTCATTACACACACCAAAATCAGTAGACGACAGGCTCCCCAGAGACTCCGTAATTGTCTCATGTGAATTAGGCAGTTTGCTGAAATCAACATTATGCCTAGGAATCTCTGATTCTACAGAGGATTGGATCTGTACTGATCCAGGGAGGTTTAAGAGGTATATGGCCATCCTAGAGCCCAAACCTGGACTCAGAATGCCTCCAGGAGATGGAGGCACAGACAGAACCTTTGGCGTTAACACCAACGGGGCAGAAATTTGAGAGGAGGGCCTGTTTACAGTCTTGGATCGGTAAATGGACTTAGTATGTCCAATCTCCTGGCAGCAACCATCCAGCCTCAAAGCCCAACCAGCCTCCGAACCACAATTCCGAATTGGCACTTGCGACTCAAATTGAAATCGGCAATTAACGCGCAAGTCTAAATCGGCAATTTGAAGCGTAGTCCAAATCAGCACCCTTAAGTCCACATCGGCAATTGTCATGCCAAGTCAGCAAAAAAATAAAACCGACCTCAATTCAAAGTCAGCAATTGGGCCGCAAATCCAAATCGGCATTTGTCCTGCAAAGCCAAATCGGCATATTGCACGCAAGGCGAAATCAGCATTTTGCATGCAAGTCCAAATCGGCTACCTCCATCCCAAATCGGCAATAGAAATGCCAAGTCAAACCAGCCTCAAAGTCAAACTGGTACACAAAACAGAAACGGCCCTTGTGCGTGAAAGGACACAAAATCGGCCCAAAACACATCAAAACCGGCTCCCTTGCACAAAAAATGAAACCGGCAAACACACATGCCAATTCAGCAAAGCCAAATCGATCTCAAAATGAAATCGGTAATAGACAGGTCACTTCAGCAGTCCAAACCTGCCTTTAACACCCATTCAGAACCTCCACTACAACTCACTTAGATTTGCTGGATTTTTTCCTACTCCGAGATTTCTGCTGATCCCGGTCATGGCCACCATTGGAGCTTGTTGTAATTGGCTCCCCAATGTTTGAAACATCCAGGGAGTATTTACTTGAAAGACGTGTGATAGAGCTAGGCGTGTGATCCGGATCAATAGCAGACATAGGCTTCATCATCGAAATCTTTCCATCAGAAGGTGGAACCATCAAGTCATGGTTCACAATTTCAGCATCAGGTTTGGGCAGGATATCAATCGAAGCCAAAACATCATCGAGAGGAGCCTGCGAGTCCACCAAGAACCTGCAGTCATGATCCGTCTCCTCTCTACGAATAGATGATCCCTTTTTTTTTGGTAAGTAAAGATATATTAAAGAAAAAGAAATGTACAAAAATTATGTTCTAACTCCAAGTGTTTTGCTTACTTAGAGGTAGAAATATAGACGCTAGGGCATTCCCTAAGCACCACCATGAGCCAAATCATGAGACTGAAAAAGATTACAAAACCCTGCAAAAAATCATCTCCATAATATCCACACATCAGGATACCAAATAAAAGTAACGAAATGAAAAATCGCATAAGGGAGCCATATCCTCGACCGCCCATATGCTATCATCCAATGCTAAAATATCGAGCCCATAATCAGCTTTTGCTTTGACAGACAAGAATTCAACCTCAACGAGCACGAACAATGGGAACTGCATGTCCAGACAGCTTCAGTAATCTATGACTATAATGATCATTCTCCAATGGCAATTTGGCCGGATCATGCCCCATCAATCAGCTTCATAAGCAAACATAATCTTCTTCCATCAGCGTATAAGACCCCAAATTGCAACACGTGACCACCAGCCATTATTGTGTAAAGCTAGATGGACTATCTTCAATGGCACTTCAAACAGCTTCATAAGCAAATGATATCTTCGTTAACCATCGCATGGAGCCCATGGGAACACCAGTCCCGGGTGGCATCATTAACCAGTGGCTTGAATGGGCCACTTCAATGGCACATTGTCCTTTTTTTTTGGTAAGTAAGTGATTTGGATTAATGGGAGAAAAATTTACAAGAAATGATTTATCCCCAAGTGTTATTCCAACTTGGGGATAAACCATAATCGCTAGGGCATGCCCCAAGCACTTTGATACCGCGAATGAGTCCAACAGAAAAACAAAATTGCTGGAATTCATGCACTACAGACAAACCACTTTAACAACAGTAAATCGGTTCCTAAACAAAATACATGCCATTCCAAGGCATTACCGGGAAAAGAAATCAAGGCACGCACATCTTCAGCATCAACACCAACAAGGAACTAATATCAGCCATGGGAGGATTACCCCACACAACCAGCCATCCAGGCTAAGGAATTTTTTTCTTCTTCTTTTTCTCCTAGTGTTTTTCCAACTTGAAGAGAAGATCGTAGAAATGATGACAATCTTTTTCTTTTTGTTAACTAATTAATTGCATTAAATTTAAATGATATGTACAAACAGCTATGTTCTTTACCAAGTGTTTTGCCGACTTGGAAAAAGAAACATAGAAACTGGGAGTCCCCTAAACCATGACTAAAGTCATTAAAAACAAGAATACATTAACTACGGCGATGAGAATGCAAAGCTTGAAGCTCTTGGCTACCCTCCTATGTCTTCTGATAACTGCCTTAATTGTGGTTCTGCCCATTGTCCCTCTCTGTCCCCTGCAAATCACTCTCTCCAGGTCCCAGTATATGCACTGGGCCCTTTGGAAGCTTCAGGCCATTTGGCTAGCCTTAACCCAAAGGCTCTTGATGATGATGATATCCTTATGCATGATTATCAGGCGCCAATGCATTCCCAATTGGGATATGTTGTTGACCCCGGTTCTCCAGATCAACCTGATGCTAAGCTAAACCACAATCCAGTTGATGAAGTCGATCTAGACCTTACACCTAGTTCCATCAAACGGATTTCCAACAAGTACTCCCTGGAGCCTTTAAACTCCTCTGTTGAGGTTTGTGTGGGCCGGGCCATTGACTATTCCATGGAAAAATTTTTAAGTGTAAATGAGGCGATGGCCTTGGATCGCAAGTCTTGGCAATCATCAAAATCTCGAAAGAAGAAAAAATCCAAAAAGCCCAAGGCATCCCCTGGATCCTAGGTCTTTGCTTTGGGGCAAAGACCTAGGCATCATAGATTGGATTGTTTTCGCTGTACATAAATTTTGTGATGATGATTGATCTTATGAACATTTTGGTGATGCTGGCGTCTGTGGTATGGAATTTGCTGTCCTAGAGGTTTTGGGTGATTGAGTTGTTGCCCCTGCTTCTGATCTTCGCTGTTTGGTTTTGTCTGATGCTGTCTATGATGAAGAATGCTGCAGCCTCTGCTGATGAAAACTTTTCTCCCCTTTACTTCTGAATTTCTCTTCTGAGATTGGCGATCCTATTGCTGGTTGGGCCTAGCTAATCAGAGACGAGTTTATTTTGAGCCTGCTGTATTGGATCTGAGTCCGAAGTGACTCTGTGGCCGGCATGGATTTGATGGAAATTTGCTGAATTTCCTCTGTGACTAGGCATTTTCCTCCCTTGTCTGGCACTGTGTATGACTATGTTGATTTGTTTGTAGCAATCTATGCTATGAGGGATGCAGAGATAGGTATTGCCTTTATGCTCCGTCCTTGGGCATAAAGGCCGGAGTGGCCTTGTGAGAGGTAAGGCCGGTGTGCATTTTATCCTCTCAAGGCCAGAGTGGCCTTGCAGCAAAAAAAAAAAAAAAAACAAGTGGCCTTTAGCACCTTGGTGGATGGAGCGGCTTGATGAGTCCGGAGTCCATTTGATCGAAGTGCCCTTGTGCTTCTTGAAGGACGAAGTGGTTTACGCTCTCTTTCAGGACGGAGTGGCCTTCCGTATCTTGATGGCTGGACTGGACTTGCATTTTTTGAGGCTGAAGTGGCCTTGTGCCTTTCAAAAATCGGAGTTGAGTTTCACTCTTGGAAGCCGGAGTGATTTGTCGCTTAAATGCCAGAGTGAATTAAGGCCGGAATTGATTTGTGCCTCTTAAAGACCGGTGTGATTTATGGCCGGAGTTGAATTGTGCCTCTTGATGCCGGAGTTGCCTTGCGCATTTTGAAAGCCGGAGTGAATTGTGGCGCCTTGAAGGCCGGAATTGCCTTGTGCATCTTGAAAGCCGGAGTAAAAGAGGCTTGAGGGACGGAGTGGTCTTGTGCCCCTTAAGGCCGGAGTGGCCTCGTGCCCCTTAAGGCCGGAGTGGCATTATGCCTTTTAAAAGCCGGAGTGGCTTTTATTGTGCCGAATTGGAGCTGCATTTCAAGTGTGTCTTGAAGGCTGGACTGGACTTGCATTTTTTTGAGGCCGGAGTGGCCTTGTGCTTTTCAAAAACCGGAGTTGAGTTTCGCTCTTGGAAGCCGGAGTGATGTGTCGCTTAATTGCCGGAGTGAATTAAGGCCAGAGTTGATTTGTGCCTCTTAAAGACCGGTGTGATTTATGGCCAGAGTTGAATTGTGCCTCTTGATGCCGGAGTTTTAAAAGCCGGAGTGAATTGTGGCGCCTTGAAGGCCAGAATTGCCTGGTGCATCTTGAAAGCCGGAGTAAAAGAGGCTTGAGGGACGGAGTGGCCTTGTGCCCCTTAAGGCCGGAGTTGCCTTGTGCCCCTTAAGGCCGGAGTGGCATTATGCCTTTTAAAATCCGGAGTGGCTTTTATTGTGCCGAATTGGAGCTGCGTTTCAAGTGCGTCTTCGACGTGCGTTTCAAGTGTCGATTTGGATCCGCGTTTTGAATGTCATCTTGATATTGTAATTTTTTTCTTAATGACTTTTGTCATGGTTGCTCTGTTGGTATCTTCTGATGTATCAACATGCTCTGGGAATGCCCTAGCTCTTATGCTTTATCCCCAAGTCGGAAAAACACTTGGTGATAAATTATAGCTTGTAAATTTTTTCTCCCATTAATTCAAATTTACTTACTTACCAAAAAAAACTCCGGTCAACAAATGAATGAGGATCACTCCGGTCAGTAAATGAATGAGGATCACTCCGGTCAGCAAATGAACAAATAATGCTCGGACTCTTGCTACCAATCCACTCCGTCTAATAGTGAGCAAAAAGCAGATCGGTCCTCACCTGGCATTGAGCGAAAAAGACCAAACCGTCCATACAGAGAATAATTGGCCACTCCGTCCATATAATTAGGGGGTAACCTCCATTCAACTCCGTCCACACCACACACAAGGCTGCTCCAATCTTCAAGTGAAACAAGGAGAAAAAGGCCATTCCGTCCATAAAGAGGACGTAAAGTCACTCCGGATATAAGAAACGCACTCCAGATAAAAGAACAAAGCTTCTTCATCCAAGGTACTCCGGAAATATCAACAAAGTCACTCCGTCCAAAGTGAGCAAAATCACTCAGACCTCCAGAATCACAATGCCACAAATCTAGTCTAAATCTAGACCATACCATACTTGCAAAAAAAGGAGGAAAGACCCCAAAAACCAAAGGAATTAAACAAATGGGGGGCAGTGCGGGTCCAAAATGCAAGCAGCCAGACAGTCGCCCAACAGACCCTTTTTTTTTTTTTTGAGAGTATCAAAGAAGCATGCCCACTTCGAAAGGAAATAGACAACAAAGGGAAATAACAAATGGGGAACAACCAAGTCAGAAAAACTGGCAAGTAAAGAGATTTTTTTTTTGTTTTTTTGTTTTTTGTTTTGTTTTTTTTTTTTATAAGTTCCAACGAATTATATGCATTCGCGGTGTATATTTGTCATTTTCCAAGGTTGTCTTCATTTTCCAACGAATAGATGATCCATTTTTTATAGGAACCACTTCCACTGCTGGTGCTTCATATTGGCAGACAATAGAAACATCAACAGAACTGGAAAGGTCCTTAACAGTTTCCTCTCCATGGGCATCTGTAGGAGGAGAAAATGGGGGAGAAGCCAAGTAGAGGGCAACATCCACAGGGGCGACCTCAGAAGCCTTATGTCCCAGATTGGATCTGCGAGACAAAATTGGATGGCAAATATCACTGCAAGGAGCCATCCTCTTGCGGTGAGAAGCACAACTGGAAGCCTTGGCTGACAAGATCTCAGGAGCAAACCGCACCACTTTTAAAATTGGAGCCTTATCCAGTGGCTTAAATGGAGAGGCATCAGAAGGCTGCTCATCAGACTGGTCTATCGGTTGTTCAGTAGCAAATCCACTTTTCACAGAAGCCCTACCAGTTAAGACATCATCCACGGCTCCAACAGCATAACCAGGGAGGATCTGGCCTGCTTGAAGCTCCCGATCAACATCACCTTTCTCCTGGCCAACACTAACAACAGGAGAAGGAGGGGAGGGCAACAGGGAATTTGTCACCCTGGACTACCCCAACTGGCTCACATAATTCCTCATCAGAGGAATTAAGGCAGGAAGGGGAGACATATCCAGGCTAGGAGACTCAGTTTTAAGCACAGCAGATTTACTACCTAATTTGGCACAGCGACCCTTTACAGGGTGCACTGGCTTCCCATGGTAAGTGATCTCAAAGTCAACAGGAGAAGTCGCAACTTCAACATCTGACTTCAATCTGATTATTGAAGGGAGTTGTGGACCTCTGGCTTCTTCAACACAGACCTGTGCAAAATTAAGCCGCTCCATTCTAGCAGTGTTCGGATCCAGCAGGAGAGGTTTGCCTACTCCACTAGCAATCCAGCTCAGGCCTAAAGGGGTCCAAAATTTAGTCGGGACCTGGACAAAGTGATCCAAATCAGGTATGATTGGAAAGATTCCTTATCCAGCACCCATACAGGCATCCATCTTTTGAGGACGATGGCTTTCCTACCTAAGGACCAGGGACCACAAGCCAAACACTGGTTCATATGATCTTCAGAGTCGAAACGGAAGAAGAAGAAACTGCTGTCATTCCCAGCATACTGACCAAAAAAAAAGCTGTCATTCCCAGCTACATGCCGAATACCAAATCTGGCCCAGATTTTACGGACAATGGCGCTAACGGCCTGAAAATGGAGGGGGTCCTCGACGAAATGGCCCATCAATGTAGCTCCCCAGATATCCTGGGTCTACTGAAGAATGTTAGCAGGGGGAGACAAGGAAACAATATCCCCAACAATGGGTTGGGGAGGGAAAATTTTTAGGAGGGAAATCTTACAGTCACCTTTGGGAAGAACAACATCAGACCAAGAGGGTTTCAGGAGGGGAGGAGAATCACCTGAGGGGATTGACCCGAAAGTTAGGGTAAGGGGACTTGCACCGCGTGCAGAACAAAAACCTTTTGGGGAAGCCGCAAGCTCCAAAACATCCATGGCACCATTTGCCACCAAGAGACTGGGGGGCAGTCCAGTAGCTTCACACGCACCAGGAAGGACTCATCTAGGGCAAGGGATGGAGAGGAGCCATCCCTTAGAAGTGGAGGGAAGAGGAGAGAGGATTGGGGGGAGAAAGAGAAGGATCGGGAGGAAATAACAATGGAGACGAAACCGACGCCGAAATCGACAGCGTAGAAGGGAGATTGGGGGGCAGAGAACAAAGAGAAAGCCTGAGGGAAGGCATCAGCGCCAGCAGAGGGGCGGCCGCCCAAGCCATCACCAGGGACGACGAGAATCAGCCAGGCTGAGTTTGAAGAGCCAAAAATGAATTTTGAAAACCTAGATGCTGCCTGGGTGTTGGGTAGATCCAGATCACACAAAGGATTACCCAGGACTTGATTAGCCCCATCCGGATCCTCAAGAATGCAATGAGAAACTCCACCATCAGCACGAGAGCAATGAGAAACACCACCAGCATCAACTAGAACCCCCTTTGGGCCCGCATCAGCCTCTGCCAACACAAGACCAGAGTCAGTTATAGGGGAAGCTACATGGGCAAAGCACGGGTCCTTATGAGCCACAACATCCAGAACATGATCAGATGTTCTCTCCTCTATACCAACATGATACCCAGATTCAATAACCAAAGGCTCAACATTGACAGGGGTCCCCCGATTAACCTCAGCCAACACAGAGAGGGAGTCCACGGAGGGAGCAAAGCTTCTAACTCCAACACCACCATGACCCGGGACCTGAGGCCTAGCACACTGCCTCTGTAAGTTCTCAGAAAAAATGATCCAAATTGCTTTGTTTGGAAGAACTTCGACAAGCCGGCATTGAGTGGTATACTATTTCAACCTCCACTACCTTGGCAGATTCAGCATCACCAGACAAGAGCCGAATTTTTCCAGGAAGAGGATCATCCCTGCCCACCTCAACACAAATTCTGGCGATCTGCACCCGGTCCATCCTAGCAGTACTAGGATCACATTGAATTGGTTTGCCAATTCTACTAGCTATCTAGCTTAAGCCTAATGGAGTCCAATATTCAATTGGAACATTGACCAAGGAAATCCACATAGGGAAACACATGAGGGAATCATGATCCAAGGCCAATCCCAGAGACCACCTCTTGAGAAAAATGGGGTTACTCCTAAAGGCCTAGGAGCCTTTTGCCGGGCAAGCCTCCAAGTGGCAATCAGAGTCAAAGCAAATGAAGTAGAGGCCCTTGTCGTTTGCAGCAACATGACGAATCCCAAACCTAGCCCAGATTTTCCGAGCTATGGAGTTGATCGCCAAGAAATGGAGAGGTTTTCCATGGAAACAGCCCACCAATGTGGAGCCCCAAAATTTGGCGCTCTGCTGTAAAACCTCAGCCGGAGGGGACAGAGGGGTGTCAATTCCAGACGCAATATGTGGAGGAAAATATTTGAGGGGAGCGAAGGAGTTGTGAATCCTGTCCTGAACAACTTGGGACCAGGAAATGGCAGAGTTCTGAACAAAATCAAAAATTACGTGCGAACTAGTAGTAGGGGCAGTGTTAGGAAATACCTCAACCGATCCAGGACTCGCATCCGAAGAGGCAAACCTAACAAAGGAGGCCGAGGGGATGGGCATTGACGGCGATTTTTGAATGTGGGCCTCCAAAGAACCCGAGTGTAGCGAGGAGCTACAATGGACATCAAAACCTACATGTGGAGAGCACGAGGGAGCAGCTGGCCCTGGCGAGATACTTTTGACGACACCCACCTCCTTAGCTTTCGCAAGGAAGTCAGTATCCGGGACAAAAGGAGGGTGCAGCGAACCAATGCGCAAAGGAGGGGAACCATCCTCGTCAAGGCTATTGTGCATAGCAGGAAAACCCAAGGCCTCTACAGTCATTAGATCGGGGGAAGAGCCAACATGACTGAGAGAAGGGTCTAATCCACCTCCATTGAGCAGATATGTTGAGGTTTCATCAAAGTTATCTATTGGATCGATCATGCTATCATCCTGTAAGACGTAAAACATGTTAGATGTCGATATCACCTTGTGATCGATACCTCCATCGATGGGGGCAGCATCGGCAGATGCTTTTTGGCGGGGAGACAGTTTTGGAGGAGGGGGGAAGGGGACAACTAGGTCTGACCACATTCTTTGGGATCCATGAATTTTTGGGAAGGGGGGGCTTTACTCCCATTCTTTCCGGAGGGTACAATTCGCGACCTCTTATGTTGGTATTCAATTTTGATTTCAATGAGTTGATTATCTTCATGCTCAGTGCGGCCGCTTGATCGAATCTTCACAGATTCCGGCGGGGGGCATCAGCACCCACTTCAACACAGACCCTAGCAAAGCCCATACGTTCAAGTTTTTTAGTGACAGGGTCTAATTGTAAAGGTTTTCCCACGGCACTCGCTATCCAGCTTAAGCCCAATGGGGTCGAGTGCTCCACGGGGATCCCGGACATAGTGATCCAAAGGGGAAAGGAATTGTGCTCCTCTCTAGATAAGACCATTCTGGTTTCCCTCCTGGTTCGATAGTCCAGAACTTTTGTACGGATGTTCCCAATCCTCTGGATATGGACCACGGGTGTGCTTCCCGTGATCCGGGATTGTCTGGTGTTCTTAAATAGCGACCATCCACCATCCCCGGATCATCGATGGACCCCACCCAGCGACCTGCATTGAATACTCCTCTTCCACCTGGTCTTTTAGGTGCTAATACCAGTGAAGGCATTTCCTCCAAAAATGGGGGACATCCTTCTTCCAAAAAACATAAAAAATCCTGGGGGGATAAAAAATCCTCCACCCCTTCGTCCCCAACCCGTGATTAGCATTGCCTGTTGGAACATAAGGGGACTAAATGGGCCTGTTAAAGCCCATGAAGTCAGTAACGTCATTAGCTCCCATGGTTGCAGTATTGCTGGTCTAGTTGAAACTAAGGTTGCGGAGAGGAACTCTCATTTTGTCTCCGCTAGGATCAGACCCAATTGGTCTTGGGTGATGAATTACTCCGTTTCTTCGATAGGTCGGATTTGGGTTGGATGGGACCCCCTAAAGGTTACGGTGAGCATCCTCTCCTCAGAAGATCAGGTCATTCATACCGAGGTCCAGTTTCTCGAGGATAATTTCCGTTGCCTCCTGTCCTTTATCTACAGTGCTAATTCGGAAAGCCTCCGTGGGATTCTTTGGGAGAGCATGCGGAAGATATCTAGTCACCCGGGTGACCTCCCTTGGGCTGCTCTTGGAGATTTCAACGCTATTAGATCTCCATCAGAGGCCCTAGGGGGTATCTGGCACTACAAGAGCTCACTTGACCTTAATAATTGCCTCAGAGTTTGTGATCTTGAGGATGTGTGCCATGAAGGTATGCACTATACTTGGAATGATGGCCGGGACTCATCTCTTCGAATTTTCAGAAAGCTTGATCGAGTTGTTGCCAATGGGCAATGGCTTGACCACTTCCGAATGACCAAAGTCTTGTTTCCCCCGACCAGGCTCTCTGACAACTCCCCCTGTATTCTTCTCCCGTCTGGTGAGTCGCCCAGAAAGCATGGGATGTTCCGTTTCAATAACTTCTTCACCAAATCCCCTAACTTTCACCTATTAGTTATGGATGCTCGGAAGGAAGGAACAGCTAGCACACCAATGTTTCGGCTGGCGTCCAAACTCAAGAAGGTGAAACAGGTGCTCAAAAATCTAAATGTTCACGAAGGCAATATCCATGAGGATGTTATTTGTTTGAGGAAAAATCTTGAGGACATCCAAGGACTGTCTCCTTCCACCATAGGGTGTTGCCAAGAGGAACGGTCCTATAGGGAAGCTTACCACAATGCGATGGCCAAGGAAGTTGACCTTATTAAGCAAAAAGCTAAGATAAGGTGGCTTAAAGAGGGAGACCAATGCAATAAATTCTTCTTCAAGACTGTCAATGGAAACAACAATAAGAATCGGATTATCTCCCTCCTAGATGATTCTAGCAATCCAACCGCCGGAGTTGAGAATGTCCAAAATTTGATTGTGAACCACTTCAGAAGGGCTCTTGGTTTAGGTCATGTTCATGGATCGGCTGACGCAGCTCGGATCCTCCCTTACATCAAACACACAATGCCTGACTCGCTAATGGGCTCTCTTATTGGTCCGGTTAGTGACGATGAGATCCGCAAGGTGATCTTTTCTATTGGTGAATACTGTGCCCCGGGTCATGATGGCTTTAGTTCCAAATTTTTTAAGGAATCCTGGGACATTATGGGTTCATCTGTCTGCAAAGCTATTCGTGACTTTTTCAATCATGGAAAGCTTCCAAAACAAATGAACACTACGATCATTAGCCTAATCCCAAAAGTCCAATCACCTCGTATGGTTTCCGATTGCCGTCCCATTTCATGCTGTAATGTCATCTACAAAGTGATCTCAAATATTATTGCAAAGTGAATAAAGATGACATTACCCTATCTCGTCGATAAGTGCTAAACGACCTTTGTTGCTGGGCAGCAAATTAGTGACAATATCCTTCTGGCACAAGAGCTCCTCCATAAGTATCATCTAGGCCATGACCCCCCAGATGTACTATGAAAATTGACCTAATGAAAGCATACGACTCTGTCCATTCGGATTTCATTATTACTATCCTGACCCTAATGAAATCCCCTCCTAGAATGGTCGAATGGATTAGACAATGTATAACTACTCCCTCGTTCTCAGTGAATATTAACGGGGAAGCGATCGGCTTCTTCAAGGGGGAAAAGGTCTTCGCCAAGGCGATCCCATTTCACCATACCTTTTTGTTCTGGTTATGGAGGTATTGAATGGTATTATTGAAAACAAGGCCCGTAGGAATGAAAATTTTAAATTTCATTGGCATTGCAAATTGACTCAAACTGTCATGCTTGCTTTTGCAGATGACTTACTCCTCTTCTCTCATGCCGATGTCAGCTCAACTCGGATTCTAAGGGATTGACTTGAGGAATTTCATTGGGTCTCTGGCCTTTCTGCAAATGTGAACAAGAATGAAATCTTCATATGCACAAAAGACCCATCCCTGCATCAGAACATCGCTAACATAATGGGTTTTAGGGTGGGCAAACTCCCTATTAGGTACTTGGGAGTTCCTTTGATAACCACCAGGCTTTTGATTAGGGATCGCAATGCTCTCACTGAGAAAATTACCCGTCTGATCAAGTCCTAGAAGAACAGATGGCTTTCCTTTGGGGGGCGGCTGCAACTCGTTGCCTCTATCCTCTCATCTGTTCACCTTTATTGAGCCTCAATCTTCATTCTGCCCCAAGCTATTCTTAATTAGATTGACTGCCTTATGAGGCGGTTTCGATGGAACGAATCTTCTGATGGGAAGGCTAATGCCAAAGTAGCATGGGCAGATATTTGCTACCCCAAGAGTGAAGGTGGGCTGGGCCCTTAAGAATTTGTAGGCCCGAATAAAGCCCTCATCTGTAAGCTCCTTTGGAGTATCATGTCGAAGGATTCCGAGTCGGCCTAGTCCTCGTGGATTCATAAAAATAGAATCAAGGACCGATGTATCTGGACTCTCAAAGTTTCAGACTCAGCCCCCTGGGCTGGAGAAAGATTATGAAGCACCGCCCCTTCATGTGCTCTCATTCTATCAAGAACATTGGTGACGGCTCTGATACTTTCCTATGGCATGATAACTGGCACCCTATGGGCCCACTAAGTAATGTCAGTACTGAGCGTATTCGCCTGGTCACGGGGTTGCCTTGGGATGCCAAGGTTTTGCAAATTATCAGCGATGAGCATTGGGGCTGGCCTAATCCTTATGATCAGGAAGTGTCTGGTCTTGCAGAAAACATACCCCAATATCTTCCTAACATTGAGCAAAAAGATTCCCTGAGATGGGACGGGAGCCCGAATGGGATTTTTCGACTAGATCTGCCTACTTTCTTATCCACCCACCCAAGCCGAAACTTAGCTGGACTAAATACTCTTTAAATACTACTGGCCCATTTACTCTTTGGCTGGCTATCAATGGTAGATTAAATACTACTGACCGCATACACGGTGTTCCAAACCTCTCTAATACATGCATTCTATGCGACTCAGACGATAAAAACCATGAACATCTTTTCTTCTCCTGTCCTTTTTCTAAATCCTTATGGACCAAAATTCAAAGGAAAGCTGGCATTCAATGGCCCTAATCCAAATGGTTCCTTAACATCATGTGGGCTGCTCATCAATGGAAAGGAAAGAATCTTATGACTCTATCTAAGCGTCTTTCTCTTGCGGCCACCGTCTACTTTATTTGGAGAGAACGTAATAATCGGATATTCCAAAAATCCTCCCCTCAGGATATATTCTAGATATTTTCTTAGATAACAAATGTCGTTTGGGATAAATTGAAGGCATCCTTGACTGATGACAGATGTGTTTCCCATTCACGTCTCATCCGTTGGAACATATAAAAAAAAAGGAGAAGAAATGGGAAAAAAAGAAAATTCAGGCTCCATTCTGTGCTTTGGCTTTGGTTTTGCCATTACCCCTTGTGGGATCAGAACCGCCTTATTTGATGTCTTTTTGGCTCGATGTGGTTTTTTATATTGTATATACGGCGATGCCATGTTTTCCTCCTCTCTTTCCAGGGAAACTAGTATTAGTAGTTTTTACTCCCCATTCTCTCATTAAAAAAAAGAGGAAAAATTATATATATATATGTTCATATACACTCATATATATATATATTTATATATAAGAAAAAAAAAAGAGGAAAAAAAAAAATATATATATATAAGAAGAAGAGAGTGTTTTGATGTTCTTTCTGACACCCTCGGTTGGAACTGATGTCGATTTCCCACTGGTTTCTTTGCCTCATGTTGGGTATTGGCGTGTCCTGAGATACTGAGGATGCATCATTGCCTATTCTTACTTACCAAAAAAAAAAAAATCATTGCCTATTCTTTGATGGTTTCCTCATTTGCAATGCTTGATGCCTACGGGTTGCATAGGGCTTGGGCTATTGCTGGTTAGGTTGTGGATTATGATGATATGGATGTAGCATTAAGACAAATGATAAATACATTGGGTCTCAGGCTATGGAGTCTGTTTCTTCACCTTTGCTGATGCTATTGTATATACCCATGTCTGTTTCTTTCACTTGGGAGGTTGAAATCTGAGGCTACTGTCCCATTGGCTCTCTGTATGTTTTGCTGCCTGTTTTGGCATTGTCGGGTAGTTGGGCCATAATGCCAAAGCTCCAAGGCATTTTGAGTGGTTGGGGCCAAGTGCTGATCTGGCATGGAGAACTCAACTGGTTGATAAGACCTGTGTTGTATATTGTGATGATGCTTTGATCGGGAAGGATCTGTAGCAGGTCTTATTTGTACGAAGTTCTGATCTAAAGCAGCTGGAGGTTGTGCTGGAGTGCCGAGTGTTGGCTTTTCATGGAGTTGCAACAGCCTGTTTGCTTGGACTGTCGGAAGATGATACTGGAGAGGTCTACATTAGGTAATCTCCTTGATGAGGTGAGAAGTTAGACAGCTGCCTCTGTTCTGAAAGAGAGTGTAGCTGCTGAGAAGACTGAAGGTTCCATTTTCTATGCTGTGGAGAGTTGGGTGGTCCTGTTACTTTGGTTTGAAGTTCATTTGGCTCGGTGTTATGCATATAAAGCAAATGGATCTGTTTATTTGATCCATGTGGGGGTGTGCACTGGAGTTTAGAAGCTGCTGCGGATGGGTAGCCGGTTGAGGATTGGGCGAGCCCATCCGATGCTGATGATACAAATGATGGGGCCTCGTTGACTTGGATATGCTGTTCCTGCCTTTTGTAACTTGGCTTTTGTGGGTTCAGTGGTGAATTGTAGTTGCTACAGTGGGCCTGGATTTATTATGCTGGACCATGGATTCTGAAAGCCGCTGGCTATTAGTTTTTGTTCACAGTAATCTTTGCCAAATGTATAGTTTGTGCGGTTTTTTGATGTTTGCTGTCCTTTAGTAGGACCCTTTGGTCATTTTTTTGGGTGATCGACAAATGCCATTGCATCTATGACTAAATTCAAGTCGAAAAAACACTTAAAATTAAATCATAGGTTGTATATTTTTATTTTCTTTTTAATATAATTGACTTACTTACCAAAAAAAACGCGCAAAGGAGGGAAGGGGGCAGATGAAGGGGCCCGACGATGAGCAAGACGCTGGAGATAGGAATGCTCGATGGATTTGGGTTCGGAATCTGTCGGAGAAATAGCAGAGGGCGGACCAAGGGAGGCGGAGTCATGGAGATGACCTAGGGGTGCCCCCAGAAGTCTGACCATGGCCGGCGACGGCCAAGAGGGCGGCAAACTCGAGTTCGAAATTGAAGCCCTAGAGAGAAGAGAAAGTTTCTCTCTCTACAAACAGAACTGTCCAGCCTTTTAACAATATATTGGAGTTGTTTTACAGTGTGTGTGTATTTAGGCCGGGTTACATGTGGCCGGTTTACATGTTGCTCATCTAGAAGTAGTTTGTTATGTTTTATAAGTAGGTTCATGGTGGTGCTCGGGAATGCCCTAACTCGTTGTTCTACCTCTAAGTCAGCAAAACACTTAAAGCTAACACATCGTCTTGTAATTTCATTTATTTTAATTTCAATTTACTTACTTACCAAAAAAAAAAGTCCCTCCTTGGGTTCAGGTGTACCTTTTGTTTGGTTGGTTTTTCTTGGTTGGTTCAATATTATTGAAAAAAAAAAGATATATTATATATATTTATTTTCTCTTGGTGCTTTGTTCCCGGATGACTGTTGGTTAAACCGGTTATTCCGTTGTTTTGTTTAGTTTTGAGTCTGTTGTTGACTCTAGGCTGCCGGTCTTAGTTGTTTCCTTTCCCACGGTACCTCCTTGGTCTCATGTGGTTCATTTTTTGGGTTGAAATCCTACTGTGCCAGTAGGTTTTTTTTTAAAAAAAAGAAAGATATATTACATATATTTATTTTCTCTTGGTGCTTTGTTCCCAGATGACTGTTTGTTAAGCGGTTACTCCGGTGTTTTGTTTAGTCTAGAGGTTGCTGTTGACTCTTGGCTTCTGGTCTTGGTAGTTTCCTTTCCGAGGGTACCTCCTTCGTTTCATGTGGTTCACCTTTTGGATTGAAATCCTACTGTGCCAGTAGGTTTTTATATAAAAAAAAAAAGGAGGACGGTGGAGCTGCTGGAGGTTCTAGGGTGGTGTGGTGCTCTACAGTCGGAAGTAATTCTGGTCTCTGCTCTACAGAACTATGGCTGGTAGCTAGCCGTGTAGATGAGACGGGCCTGTCAATAGGTTTGTCTAGGAGGACGTGTTGATTTGGTGTTATTGATGACTTCGTCTTCGGCTTGGGAGGCCTATAGTACTGGGTTATCTGGTTCATGTATCCTTTATATTAGATTCATGATTCATGTATGGAGTGCTCGGGGTATGCCCTAGCGGCTTTATTCTATCTCTAAGTCGGCAAAACACTTGGAGGTAGAATAGAGATTTGTACATTTTTTAAATTTAATTAATCGTTAATTACTTACCAAAAAAAAATCTACCCTTTTCTGAAAACAGTCTATGTTGGCATGATGTTTTGCCAACCAATCCGTTCCTAGGATTACATCAAAATCTCTCACCTCCAACAAAACTAAGTTTGTTGGCATTTGGAACCCATTAGTCTCAATAGCTCACTCGGGGTACAGAACATTTAAGACCGTAGATGACCCCATGGTAGTTGGAACAATCAGAGAATAGTCAAGAATTTTGGAAAATGATGCAAGACATTATGCAAATCCAGGTAAAACAAATGAGTGGGTGGATCCAGAATTAAAAAATACATGGCAGGAGTTGCCATAGATAGAGATTTTACCTTCCACCACCTCTTTTTTTTTGGTAAGTAATTAATTACATTAAAATTTAAATAAAATGTACAGAAACTACGTTCTTGCTAAGTGTTTTGCCGACTTAGAAAGAGAAAACATAGAAACAGGGAAGGACCCTAAGACCCTGATAAAAGTCATAATAAAAATTACAACAATATCCAATCACCATGATCCACGGTTACAAACAGGCTAACAGGCAGCTAAGGAGGCTTTTGAGCACATTCATTAATAATGAAGCGGCATAACTAGCATCCTTTCCAGCTTAGCAAGGCCATACCGGCCTCAAGTCCAAATCGGCATTTGACTTGCCATGTCATCAAAGTCAAACCAGCCACAGAGCCACATCGGCCTCAAGTCCAAATCGGCAACCTCAAGTCCAACTCGGCAATTGATCAGCAAAGCCAAATCGGCATTGAGATCGGCAATTGAAATCGGCCTTAAATCGGCAATTGAAATCGGCAGTTGAAGTCAGCAATTGAAATCCACCACCTCTGTCAACACCTCAGCCTCCTATGCGAAAACGGAAAACACTTTGGCTGGAATAGTTGATTTGGACTCTGGGGCTTGCTTTGCATGTGGACAATTTCTAATCATGTGTCTAACCTGATCACAATTATAGCAAACTCCCAACTTTTTAAAGCAAGGCTTGCCCTCATATAGCCTTCTGCAATCCAAACACGGATTGGTTGATGCCCTTGAGGTTTGAACAGATTGGCCGAACTCCTTTCTTGACTCCGGCTACTTTGCCTTCTTTGAGGACCTTCCAAGTTCCTCACTAAAGCTGGCCCTTGAGCCTGTCCGACTAGAAGTCCTTCTCTTGAAAACTTCTCCATTTTTAGCTCCTTCTCATAAATAATGGTCTTATCTAATACCTCTCCATAAGTAACCAATTTTGTGATGGACCGAGTTGGCAAAACACTTGAAGTTAGTACAAATATTTGTAAATTTCTTTTAATTTTAATGCAATTACTTATTTACAAAAAAAAAATTTGGGATGGACCAAGTTATTTTTCTTAAAATAACCTCCATCAATAATCACATAAAATTAATACCCATAGTTAATAATATAAATATCTACAAAAAATTGAGCAGGGTTCCGTCTATAAAACGGCCGTTTGCCAAAATACAAACACCTAAACAAACCCTATATAACATTCCACAAATACAACTATACAAAATCATAGGATCTCACAATCCACCACAACACCACAGATGGCACCGACATCATAATATAGGTACGAGCCGGTTCAAAAAGGATGCCAACTAGGGAAACACAAACACGACCACAAAAGAAAACCTACGGAAGTATAATAACCATAATATACAGCGGGCACTAGCCATGCATCCATCCTCATGAAACGTCATCATCATCATGATACCTATATAATTATATATTTAAGTTCTCAAAATAAAATACAAGCTCCCTGTTTCACACATAATAATCAAGCTAAGTCCCAAGCTCCGCACTCGATCTCAGCTACCTATCACACTCCTATGGCCTACTCAGTCTCATCGAGCAATAGGGAATTCTCATCTAAAAGTAAAGAAATAGAAAGTGTGAGCTTACAGCCCAGCAAGTGTATCATTCAGCAATAACAAATGATAAATAACCAATGGAAATGATAATGGGATGGGGGAAACATATAATTGCAATTAAAAGGGGAACATGAGAGGAAAGAGACGCTTGGGATCACACGATGACATTAGACATATTGTTATGCACCTTTATTCTTTTCAGTGATCTTTGTGAAATAGGGCTAATAGGTCGTACTCGCTAATGATGCGAGAGAACGAGGAAAGGATTATGATACTCCACATGATCTAAGGCCAAATGACGTACTCGATGTCCGATAAGGTCAGCTATAAACGGCTAAACATCACGTGGCATACCGATACCTATCATCCGGTTGTAACGCTACCCTAACTCCCGCGGTCCAGAGGTAGTCCTCGTTTTTCCACAATAGTATCCTAAGGTATGTCACAAACATCATCCGCTCCCATAAGTGGTCAAGATGCATTCCCAAAGTGATCCTGGGTTTCTATCGCGATGTAAATGGCAAGCCAGAGAAGACTACCCAATGATATAAGTCTATTGTCCTAATTTCATAATTACTTATTCCTTGAGAGAGGATCCACCATATTTCATTCACACTATCTCAATCTGAGAGATCAATTCAATTATACACATATTGTGGATTTTCCACCAATTGCTTGTACCATTCTTATCTTTCTTTGGACTTGAGTCTTTTGACGATTACTTACCAAAAAAAAAGGGAGTCTTTTGACGATTCAATTTAAATGCATAAATATCGAAACTCATGGGAGAGAATGAAATTCCTTAACACCGATGGGTAAATATCACTTTGGTGCCCTCCAGAACACATTTCTTTGCAAACGATGCACCAACACATATTTCCAAGACTTACAATTAGACATAAATAATTAGACAAAACTTTCATAACAATTAAATGGGGTGGAAGCAAGCAAATTTTGCATTATTTTTCATGTGAACAGTAACAGTGGCCATTTGGAGCATCCGGATGCCGCAAACGGATCAAAACTTGTGAGATCAGATGTCCGGCCGATATGTATGCATAAGTGGAACTTGGTGATTCATATTTTGTTTTAACATAATACATAGGGGAAGAGTGAAATCCCGAGTTGGATGTGGATTAGGGTTTGATGATACCAAACCGGACAATTTGCAGCGCGATTCGAACAATAAACTATAGATTTCTTGGATAATAAGCATGGGTTATTTGTTTTTAATGATTTAGATGGGTATCGAGATAAAAATACCCAAAGAAAATGAATAAAAATTAAAAGAGAGCAAAAAGTGAGTATGAGAACACTTACCTTGACGCGTGCTACAACATTTATAATTAGCTCTCGGACGGATTTGGACTCCAAAGCTTCGATCTCCTCCTTTCTCTCCCTTACTAATCACTCCCTCTCTCTATCTCCAGAAGCATTTGGAAAATGACGAATATCGAACCCAAGTGTGTTTAAATACCCTGACTGGCGCTCGAGTGCTCATTTGGGGCCAAAACATCACAAAGGGTCGAGCTCGAGTGCTCATTAAGATAGAATCGGGTGCGCCATTCTTTTTTCACGCCCTGGTGGTGCCTCAAGCACTACTATGGTGTGGATGTTCTGTTTTCAAGCCCAGTTGGCACCTCTGGCACTGGTCGGGCACGGTTCAGGCCCACGTCGAGCCTGCAGCAAGCCTATATCGTTTTTCACCATCCGAGACCCGTTTTGACCATTATAACCCAATTTTTCACATCCCTGGACCCTAATTTTGATTATATAACCTTAATAAGCCATGAATATCGTAATTAAAATCCTGGAATCTTATTTACAAATTAACATTCCATGATTTACAATTTTGATTCTCGATTTTGCCAATTTCGGATCTTTAAGCTTTTCAATCCGATTCCTCCCACATCTTTTAACCACAATTCACCTATTTCAACTTAATTACCTCTCAATTATCAGATTTTAAAAATCCAAAACCTCATCACCTATATTTGCCATATCTTGAAAACTGATTACCTTACAGGCCTAACTTCCTCTTTCTACTTCCAAACTTAATTTTTCACGTTCTAAACCTAATCCTGGATCATTATTAATTCAATTGCACCCTAATTATCATATTTTAAAATTCGGGTCGTCACAAATTTTAGTATTGTCAGATGCCTCCTAATATTGACCCATAATCCCTGAGAAAACCTTCTAGCCTTTCTTTCCTCATCTTCCACCATATACGGAGTATAACGAGATAAATTCATAAATTTTACATCGTACTCAGCCACGGTACAAGTGCCTTGTCTTAATCGTAAGAACTCATCTTCCTTCTGCCCATGAAGATTGGCCGAAAAATATTTTTTCAGAAATACTGTTTCGAATATATTCCAAGTGATTTCATTTTCTGGCATCCCAAATACTCTATTATGCATTTTTCACCAATGATGGGCCTCTCCCCCTAGCTTATGGGTGGCAAACAAAACCCTATCTTTGGCTAGATATTTAATGACTGCAAATACCTTCTTTAGTCGTTGGATCCATGTGTCTACTTTCACTGGATCAGGTTCTCCTGAGAATTCTGAAACTCGCTCGCTGGTGAAGCGATCATACACTAATATTTCCTGGTTAACGAGGACTGGGGCTAGTACTGGAGCAAAGTTTTGTGGCACCAGAGCTTCCATGACATTGTTCATCCTCTTGGTCTGGAAGATTGATAGAACGGACAATCCATCTTCCTCTATTTAACATTCTTCAAGCTAACACTTCAACCTCTGGAAAAGAAAATGATTTGATCAGATTATTGGACCTAGCGGTGGCTAACACACGACACTCTTAGTCACAATGTCCTGAACCTACTTAGTGCTAGCTTACTTTGCCAGACCAGAATGGTTAAGTCTAACCAATCTAACTTATACCTTTATCTGTTCATTTGTTCAAACTTAACCTATCCTATGGTTTCACATAAACTTAGATCGAACCTAAGGCATCTTAATTTCTCTGATACCATTTGTGACAGAATGAGTCATAAATTTTGATGGCCACCGTATGCTATGGGTATCTAAACATAGTTAATCCTAATAATTAAATTTGTATAATAAGGTTTGGGATAAATAAATTTGAGAAAAGTGAAAAATTTTCTTAGTGCAACAAGCAACAGATCTGGGCTCATTACTGCCTTGAGCCCAGCAGCGAGCATAAAAAACAGATTGATTCGAAAAGGCCAGCACACGCCGTTTGCTCGAAGCGAGCTGGAAGGCGCCGAATCCAGTGCATGGGTGCTCACCGCATGCTTGAGCGCAAACCCGATTTTTCTCACCAACCTGACTTCGTTTTTATTATAAAAGGGAAGAAGGAGAGGTTTTGGAGCACAACCATGAAGAGCAGCAAGGAGGAAGGAGGAGAAAGAAAAGGGAAAGGGATTCTTCGTCAATTTTGGTCCAATCAAAGTAAAGAAAACAGTAGATCGGGCGAAGGCAAGTGTACCTCGGACTTTATTTTCTATTTTTACAACTTTTTAATATCTCTATATTGGTATTTATGCTCTAAAATCTTCTTCCTCCATGATTTATGTAAATGAAGCATGTCTCTGTTGATTGTTCAGATAGATTTAATGTTTACCAATATGTATTGTGATATATGGTTTCGATTTCATAAATAAACATGTGTTTGGTGTCCGATTTAAGTCCGAAAGATTTGTGTGAAACCCTAGAACGTAAATTAAGGATTTGGTGTTTAAAATTCTTAAATCTTGAGATGTAAATGTTGATTTGTAAAAGGTTATTGCCCATGCTATGATTTTTATCTGAAAAATTTACATGGAATTATACTGTTACATTACTGTGGATTTTTGAAGCTATTTGAAGGGTTATCTGCATAAATCTAATTGCATTCTGATTTACACAGATAACCCTTTAGATAACTTCAAAAATCACAGTAACATAACTGCTTTCTGAAGCACAATGTCCTCACCAAGAGCCCAAATTTCCTCAATGTTGTTAGGGAGCCTGGACTAATGAAACTCATGATAACCCCATGTTCCGGTTAATCACGCATTTGTAATCGGTTAAACGTGCCCTAAAGACCCTGAATGCTCATGGTGGTGATGTTCATGAAGTGGTTGCAAAAACCCGCAAGGCATTAGAGGATCTCCAGACTGGGTAACCTTCTCCAAGAGCTCACTGTTATGAGGAGCAAGCTTGTTGGGAAGCCTATTACCGTGCCATAGCAATTGAAATTGATCTTATTAAGCAAAAAGCTAAAATAAAGTGGCTCAAGGAAGGGGATCAACGTACCAAATTCTTTTTCCGAACTGTTAATGGTAAAGGCAATAGGAACAAGATATCCTCCTTACTTAGACATATATATATATATATATATTTTTTTTTTTCTTTCATGGTTCCTCTGGCCTGCTTCCTGTTTGGTCTCCCCCTAGTTGGGTTATGGGTGGTGATTCACTCTTGGCTTGGCTGGTAGTAATGTGGTCGGGATAGTTCTGGTGCTTCTGTTTGTCTGGGCTGCTACCCTTATGAACTGATTTGCTGTTGGCCTTGCTGTCCTGGGTCCCCTTGCTGCCCTTTTTGTAGTTCCTGTAGGGCTGAGAAGACTAAATCGGCTGCTGAAGCTGGGTGAGGATGCTTCCTTCTGGCTGTCCTCCTTGTTCTGGAGTCGACTGTGAGCTGGGATGGTCATCTTCTTAGTGCAGAGGCAGTTGGTAATGTGGTTCATTTGGTGGGGGTGAGTGGTTTTTTTGGCCTGATCTGCCATGGTCGAGTATGTTGAGGGTGATCTCTCCTTGTTCTCGGTTTGTAGTGGCCGGGTTCCAGCTGCTGTGAGCTTCGGGCTGGAAAAGTACATTACAGCTCTTGCAGTGAAGCTCTTCTCCTCCTTTGCTTACCTGTGGCAATAAGCTGCTGATGTAGCAAAGCCGTTGGCTTGTGACTAAATTTTGCACCTGATGTTTCTGTGTATTGCTGCTGGTTTGTTGGGAGTAGATGGCATTCATATGCCATGGGATGCTGCAGGTCTGGCGATGTTCTTAGGCATTGTTGATTTGGTTTGTAGCAAATCTGTGGAACTATGTATGGTTTACAATTGTCAAGGGCTACTGAATAAGATCATTCATCTGTCTGCTGTATACTGAGGAGATTTGCTGCAGCTCTCATCGTCCTGGTAGTGTATTTTATTTTTGGTAAGTAAAAGTGTATTAAAGTAAAAAAAATTACAGAATTATGTTCTAACTCCAAGTGTTTTGTCGACTTAGAGGCAGAATATAGACGCTAGGGCATCCCCTAGCACCTCCATGAACCAAATCATGAGACCGAAGGAAGTTTACAGAAGAAAACATGCAAAAGAAACAAAACCCGGACCGCCCGCATATCACGAAACCGGAAACAGCAAGGGAAGACCCATCAAAAGGAGCCACAAACTCAAACTGGCCACTGGCCGAAAGCAACCCGACAACTAATGGATCCCCATGGGCCACACTCACATGCTGGAGAAGCACCAACCCACAGCTAAGAAACGTGAGCAGATTGTGCTCTTGTCCGTTAACACCATCGCAGAAAAGAACATCACCCCAGACTACTCCAACAAGAGAAAAAATCGTTGAGGACTGGATTAATATCACCTCGGATAGAAGCACAGCACCTCGGGCAACATTTACACCAACCATCTTAAAAATACCACGGCCTAAGATTGCTTACTGGACACAGAAATCAACATCAGAGCTTGGAATAAAAAGATTCAACACAAACGGCTGCAAACACAATGTCACGCCTAGGGTAGCAGCAAGTATCAGCTGAAGACTGAATTGCAGACAGAATAAAGGAACACATCTACTTTAGTAGCCCGCCAAGCTTCACCAGAATCAGCCCGACATGGACCGGCATACAACAAGAGAATTGCAACAAGCCAAAAACGAGACCAAAATCAGACAGCAGCTCAAAACCGTAGAGATGCCATCTGGAGCCATCAGCAGAGGGTTTACACCCCCTGGAACAGTAGCCAGGGAAAGAAAAACAGAAACCGCTAGTAAGCACATTATGCAGCAACCCGGTGCCACATCCAATTCTGACTAGATTATCGATGGCCAAACCACAGCACTAGCAAAATTCCAGCCTTCATAATTATCTGAATTCAGCACAACACAGGGCCGACAGATCAAGTCCCACATGCTCAGCAAGAGCTGCAACTGGAGCATCAATGCGAGATAGCCTGCTGCAAACCAGAGGAGCGAAACTGAAAATCTGTTGCCTCAACTACAACAGCAGCACAGCAAACCCTCCCATACCACTTCCAGGCAAGCCATCAGCAGCACAAAACATTTACCAAGCAAACATCTACATCAGCATCAGCTAAATTTCCCCAGCCATTGCTCTTCAACCCTGTAGAATGCCTGCTACTATATATGATCAGCTTCACCCCAGCTGAATCCATAGCCACAGCTCACTCAGCACAGACATGGAGTCTCCAGCAACATGATCCAACCTCCCAGCATCATCTATAGCAGCTCCAGCATCAGACTTACAGCCAAGCAAGCTACTCTGTTAATCCATCAGCAAAAGCCAGCATACAGCTTTGGCAGTGCATCCAAACCCACAGGAACCCAGCATCACAAGGCTAGGCACAACAAAGACAAGGGCCAACAACATCAGGGCCTAATCACTCAACAGCCCTCGGTACCAGAACCAGTTACACTACATACACAGAAGGCAGAAGATCCCTTGGCAGAATCTTTTTTTGGTAAAGTAACTCCCTTGGTCCCTTGGCAGAATCGGCAACCAGCTGCCTCAGTTTGAACCAGATAAACAGAAGAATCCAGTCCAAGTCATAGCAACATGGGGAAAAAGGGGATTTATCAAGGGGATGATCAACATCCAAGAGTCTCAGCGCACAGATAGATCCACAGTCAAGAGCATCACCCAGAACCACCACACCAGCAGCTATCATAAAATCCACAGGAACCGACCACCAGCAGCACCCAATCAATTGCATTGGATGAGGAGCCACGAAACAAAATCCCATACAACCTGCAACAGCCAAGGGCAAATGCACCGCCACAGCAGAAAACAAAATTCTCCAGCAATGACCTCTAATATCATCTCCATATACCCGGGCTACTCAGCAACAAGGAACTCCCGCAGGGAATCAACCGTGATGCCGCACCAGCATGCTGAAGAGCCTACATCATCAATGCCTATCACCAAACACACTCAAAACAGAAAAACCCAACCTCAATAACAAACTGCTCCCAATCTCGACGAATTGAAAACCCAATGAAGACACACGAAACTCGAGCAGCTTGAAAGCACTGAGATCTTTTTTTTTTTTTTTGGTGTGAAGGAATGAATAGATCAAAGAGGGAAAAGCAGAAAACCAGCTGTACAGGTCCAGCCTACTCAACACTTTTTTTTTTATAACTAGAGCCAATCCATCTAAGCAGGACAAACCCAAGGATGCTAATAAGACACCACTTCCGATACAAGAAGTGGCACTAAGACACCAATACCTAAAAAGGTAGAGGAAATAGACCACACTGGCTGACCAAAGGCATTAAAGATTTTTCGAAATCCAAACCCACAGAAGAACCAGCCACTTTTTTTTATAAGCTCCAACGAATCCGGAGCGAGCTAGCACCACATCTGTCAGCTTCCATGACGGTCTTCAATTTAAGTCGCATGATATTGATAATCATAGGAAAGATTTGGGAGATTTCTTGAGGGGGGAATTTTGAAAGATATGATTATTGTGTTCCTTCCAAATGTAGTAGACCGTAGCCGCCAGAGAAAGGCGTTTAGAAAGAGCCAATAAACTTTTCCCTTTCCAGATTGTTGCAGCCCAAGTGATGTTATGGTACCAGTCGGGGTGAGGCCAATGAATACCTGATGTCTTTGGATTTTGACCCATAGGGATCTGGAAAAGGGGCAGGAGAAGAAAAGATGCCTAAGGTCTTCGTCACCCGTGTTGCAAAGAGTACACCTAGGGGAAAGGTTTGTAACACCATGGAGGCGGTCAAGGGTATTGAGACTACCGTCCTGGTAGTGTATTGCTACTGGTGCAATGCTGTTGGTGTGTTTTCGTACCTAGTATTTCAGCTGTTGGTGGTGCTGTTGGCTGTTGGTGGTGTCGTAGTCCCTATAATACTGCTGGCTGTAGCTGGTGCCTTCACAATGCTGCTAACTCTGGCAGAGTGTGTTGACTATGTGAAGCTATGTATCAGATTCTGCGCTGCTGGTTCTCTTATTTCCCCGTCAGCAGTTGTTGCCGAAAATAAAGCTGGCCTTTGCTTTCGTTTAGTTATCTGGTATCTAGTGATGCCGTATGATGATTGAGGAGATACCCTGGCTGAAATCAGATTAATATAGTGCAGCAATCCTTTCTCCTGCTAGCCGGGTTGCTGATGCTACAGTGAGCCTTGTTGATTCCCTTGGAGTTGGGCTGCTGACTGTTGCAGTAATCTGGCATTCTCATGACAAATGAAGATTCTCTTATCGGCTGCTGTTTTCAAGTGTTTATAGGTGTCCTGGTGTCTGGCTATGGTGGCTCTGAAGGTAGATCTTGCTGATGCTATTTAGCTGGAAGTAGCTTCTGGGGGGAGTGGAATGCTGCAGCTGCTTTCCTTGCAGGGTGCTGCTGATGCAAAGGCATCAGTGTTCAGCGGTGTTGCATGGAGCTGTGTTCTACGGTTCATGAAGTACTCAATTTGTTTGAGTGCGAGGCTCCTTGCCTCTGTTTGAGCGTGGAGTGAAGGGTGTGTTTGGTGACTATGAAGACTGAAGGCTTGCTTCTGCATTTGTGCCGACTGGTTCTGCAATTTCATCTGAAGTGATACCACCTCCTGTGAAAGTTGCTGTTGGTTTTGGATGCCACAACCAGTTTCGGATGGTGCAGGCAAGGTGCTTTGAAGGGCTGGAGCATATCTGGTATGGACAGATCACTCTCACGGGAGCAGCTTTCCACGCAAAAGCTGCATATTGATGCTGCTGTGAGCCTTGTATGAAGCATCATGGAGTTGGGCTGCTGATAATCCATCCAGCTCATTGATTAATGATGCTGAAATAAAGTTTGGCTTCTGGTTTCTTGTATGGGAGAATGAATACGGTGGCTTGTTTTTTTTTGCATTGCTTGTCTTGTCTCATGTTGTTTTTCCAGGGTTTTTGATTAGTACCCCCCGGGCTGGTTTTGATTCAACTATCTAGTTAGGTGTCGGCTTGTCGGTGTGTTAGATGATGTAATGCTAGCCGCCTTTTTCCTGCCTATTTTTCTTTCGGACTCTTGTATTGTTACACGAGGGTGTTCGGGGCATGCCCCAGTGTTTATGTTCTTTCTGTGAGCTTCTGGCCCAATTAACTGAGCCTGGCCCACGAGCCGATCAAGCCAAGCCGAGCCAGAGCCAAACAGCTTCATCGAGCCGGATCTGAGCCGATTTTGAGCCGTTCACTGGTTTCGTCCTCTTCGTCTTCCTCAATCAATTTCGTAACCTTCAAGCGTTTATCTCAGTTAATTGCTGAAGCATTTGTGGTCCATTAAGTGGTGATAACTCTCCCATTAAGTTAATTCATCAATTTTGGCCGGTTTGAGTTCCAAACGCTCGGTTGAGGCGGGTGATGGTTTCGCCTATAAATTGAGCATTCTGGCTTTGTCCCTGGCACCCAACTCAAGTAATACACCATCTAAACGAGTGAAGGAGTGTCCAGAAGCACGGAACCGGTCCGAATCCAACGTCCGAAAACAGAGCACCAAATGGCCGGAGGTATATTTAATCAATTTTAAATTCCGCATTTGTGGTTGTTTTAGCCACATAAATATCTAACATTTGGTATCAGAGAAAGGCTTCAACTCTGCCTTTGTTGTTCTGTTATTTTTTCGGTTTTTCCCGAAAACGAAAAACCTAAAGTCTTCGTTTTTTGAAGATTCGGTTCAAACAAGACACTGAAATCGATAGGAAATTAAATTTCAAATTTCCATATATTTTTCATCATTTATGGTGTTCGATCGTCTTTATTTGAATCGTCCGAATTCGGGTCGAAGTCGTTCGTTGTTGGTTCAGGCGAAACCGACGAAGGTAGACGACGACTTGACGGCGTCGTTTTCGCTTCTCAGTAATAAACGCCGTCATTTTCTCGCTTCGCTTTTGTGCTTGAACGACGCTGCTTCGTTGGAACGAATTCGGTTATTAAAACGACGTCGTTTTGCTACAGTATTTATTTTAAAAAAAAATTAATTATATCGGTTATGGGCCGTTTCGTTCGCGGCCCAAATCCGTTTCGGTCGCGGCCCAATCTTCTGGCCCATCACTGTAGCAAATGAGAAAATAAAATGCAATCGCGGCTGACGGGTTTCGAACCCGGGACGCGTCAAGGGAAGGAGCGGCTTTTACCGCTGCGCTGCTGAGCGCCTTGCGCTATTTTGGGCATTTCAATTGTTTATATACGAGTCAGTAAATATATTTATTATATATATACATATATATTTATATTTATATATATATATAATTATATTATTATATATAAAGTATAAAATATAATATCCGGAATATAATTATATATATGTATAAATAATGTCTTGTGATTAAAATAATTTAATTAATTGAGGATTAGCCACAGCACCCTTAATTAATAAAATTAATTTTTTTTATTATCACGTGTGGTATAAAGACATAAATTGTGGTAATTATTTTGATATAATAAAATTTATCCCACAGGAAATTTTATTATATTAAATTAATTAATCAGGATAAAATGTCAAATTATTATTTTCTTAATTTGCCCACAGGGATTAAGAAAGGAATATAATTTGATAGTTTAATCATAAAATTGGACATGAATCTACCTAATTAAAATTTAGCCCACGGGTAATTTTTTGTCTATTGATTCATGATGTATGTTTTACATTGGTAAAACATAATTTTGTAATTTGTTAGCCTCAATTTTGGATGTTAAGCATGTATTTATTTTTATGCAGCTATTCAATCTGTAAATCTTTCAATATTAGATGTGAAATTCTCGAACTAAAAGGTGATAACTATAAAGTGTGGAAGGAGAGAATTCTTCTTCACTTAGGGTGGCTGTATATCGATTATGCTATCCGGAAAGACGAACCACCAGCTCTTACTCTTACTAGCACTCCGGATGAGGTAACTCTTTATGAACGTTGGGAGCGATCTAATCGCCTCAGTTTAATGTTCATAAAGACAAAAATTTCTACTGGTATTCGTGGTTCTGTTGACTACATACTAAAGTGCGGGATTTACTGAAGGCCATAGATGAACAATTTGTGACTTCAGATAAGGCACTTGCAAGCACCCTAATAATGAAGTTTTCATCTATTAGGCTCACCAGTCTTAGGGTGTGCGTGAGCACATAATGCAAATGAGGGATATTACAGCTCAACTGAAAAATCTAGAGGTAAAAATGTCTGAACCTTTCATTGTGCACTACATTTTAAATTCACTTCCACCGCAATATGGGCCTTTTAAAATCTCTTATAACACACATAATGATAAATGGTCAATAAATGAACTCATGACCATGTGTGTGCAAGAGGAAGGAAGGCTCTGATGGAGCAAAGTGAGAGCGTCTTCATGCAAAAAGAAGGAAGGTTCAAGACGTAAGCTAAATCAAAGGGGAAAGGTAAAGTACCTTCCCAGTCTGATATCAAGAAGGAGTCCAAGTGCTTCTTCTGTAAAAAGAAGGGACACGTAAAGAAGGACTGTTTCAAGTATCAAAATTGGCTTGAAAAGAAATGTAATTCATTCTCTTTTATATGTTATGAATCTAATATGGTTAATGTTACACATAACACATGGTGGATTGACTCTGGTTCTACAATCCATATTTCTAATTCCTTATGTGGCTTGCAAAACCTAAGGAAATCAAAGAGGGCAAGGAACAATGCATCTTCTCCTAAATAAGATGCGTTCACATGTGGAGGCCATTGGGACATGCAATTTAATTTTGAGTAGTGATTTTGTTTTGACATTAGAAAAGACCTTTTATATTCCAAATTTCTCTAGAAATTTGATTTCTATTTCTATAGTTGTACCATTTGGATATTCCTTTACATTTTCAGACTCATTATTCAGTTTATCTTATAAGTTTGATATTGTTGGGAATGGTACACTGTCTAATGGTCTTTATTGTTTGAATTTGCAAAACAATACCAATTTCAATACTGTGCATGTTAATAATGGAATTAAAAGATGTGTTATGAATGAATGTTCCTCGATGTTGTGGCATAGGAGATTGGGACATATCTCCATTGATAGAATCAAAAGATTGGTAAATGATGGAGTACTTAGTACTCTAGATTTTACTGACTTTGAAACTTGTGTGGACTGCATTAAAGGAAAGCAGAGCAACAAGACTAAGAAAAATTCCAAGAGGAGTTCGGACATATTAGAGATCATACATACTGATATTTGTAGTCCTGATATAGACTCATATGGTCCAAAATATTTTATCACCTTTATTGATGATTTCTCACGATATATGTATCTTTACTTGCTTCATAATAAATATGAAGCCTTGGATGCTTTTAAATTGTTTAAAGCAGAAGTAGAGAAACAAACTGGAAAAAATATCAAAATTGTGAGATCAGATAGAGGTGGAGAGTATTATGGTAGATATACTGAAGATGGACAAATGCCTGGTCCATTTACAAAGTGTCTTCAAGAAAATGGGATTGTTGCCCAATATACTATGCCTGGTTCTCCAGACCAAAATGGTGTAGCAGAAAGAAGAAACCGAACATTATTGGACATTGTGAGGAGTATGCTTAGTAACTCCAAACTTCCAAAATCTTTGTGGAGTGAAGCTCTTAAAACGGCGGTGTACATATTAAATCGGGTCCCAACAAAAGCTGTTCCAAAAACTCCTTTTGAGTTATGGAAAGGTTGGAAACCGAGTTTGCAACATGTACGTGTATGGGGATGCCCATCCGAAGTAAGAGTTTATAACCCATATGAAAAGAAATTAGACCCAAGGACCATAAGTGGACATTTCATTGGATATGCTGAACGGTCTAAGGGATACAGATTTTACTGTCCATCTCATACCACTAGGATTGTGGAATCAAGAAATATAAAATTTCTTGAGAATGACTTAATGAGTGGGAGGAAACGATCAAGAACTGATCATTTGGATTCACAACCCTCCACTTCATATGATAGGTTGATTGATGTACACAATACCCCTCAAGATCAATCTGGTATTGAACAAGCAATCAATGTCATTCCACAAAATGTTGATCTTATTCCAGTTGACCATGAAATTCAGGATTTATCTGAAATAGTTGTACAACATACTCCTGTTGATGATGATGATACAACATTAAGAAGGTCTTCTAGAATGAGAAAGTCAGCAATCCCTAGTGATTATGTTGTTATCTGAAAGAGTCTGACTACAATGTGGAGCTGAAAATGATCCTGAAACGTTTTCACAAGCCATGAGTTGTAATGAATCACAATTATGGCACAATGCTATGAAAGAAGAGATGAGTTCCATAAGTAGTAATAGAGTCTGGGATCTTGTTGAATTGCCTAAAGGGGCGAGAGCCATAGGGTGTAAATGGGTCTTTAAAATAAAGAAAGACTCATTAGGCAATATTAAAAGATATAAGGCAAGACTCGTTGCTAAAGGTTCACTCAGAAAGAAGGAATTGATTACAATGAGACTTTTTCTCCTGTATCTAAAAAGGACTCTCTTCATATAATTTTGGCATTGGTTGCTCATTTTGATATGGAATTGCAACAAATGGATGTGAAAATAGTATTTTTAAATGGTGATCTAGAGGAAGAGGTTTAATGAAACAACCAGAAGATTCTCCTCTAGTGATGGTGAGCAATTAGTGTACAAATTAAAGAAGTCCATATATGGATTGAAACAAGCATCCCGTCAATGGTATTTAAAATTTGATGAAATTATCTCTTCATTCGATTTTGAAGAGAATATTTTGGATCAATGTATATACCAGAAGGTCAGTGGGAGTAAGACTTGTTTCCTTGTCTTATATGTGGATGATATTTTACTTGCATCCAATGATAAAGGGTTGTTGTATGAGGTGAAACAATTTCTCTCTAAAAATTTTGAAATGAAGGATATGGGAGATGCATCTTATGTCATTGGCATAAAGATACATCGAGACAGATCGCGTTGTGTTCTGGGTTTGTCTCAAGAGACCTATATCAATAAGGTTTTAGAGAGATTTCGGATGAAAGATTTGTCACCGAGTGTAGCACCCATTGTGAAGGGTGATAAGCTCAATTTGAGCCAATGCCCGAAAAATGATTTGGAACGGGAACAGATCAAGAACATTCCGTATGCTTCCGTTGTTGGAAGTTTGATGTATGCTCAGGTATGTATAAGACCTGATATAGCATTTGCAGTTAGAATGTTGGGAAGATTTCAGAGTAATCTAGGAATCGAACACTGGAAAGCTGCCAAGAAAGTCATGAGGTATCTTCAAGGTACCAAAGATTTCATGCTTACATATGACGGACCGATAACTGGAAGTTTTGGGGTACTCCGATTCGACCCATTTGGGTGTGTTGATTCTCGTAAATCAACATCCGGTTACATATTTTTGTTTGCCGGTGGAGCTGTATCCTGGCGGAGTGCAAAAAAAACTTTGATTGCTACTTCCACTATGGAGGCCGAGTTCGTTGCTTGTTTCGAGGCTACAAAGCATGGTGTATGGATGAGGAATTTTATGTCTAGGCTTAGAGTGGTTGATTCCATTTCAAGGCCATTAAAGATATTTTGTGATAATTCAGCTGCTGTTTTCCTGGCTAAAAATAACAAGAGTAGCAGTCGAAGTAAACATATCGACATTCAGTTTTTAGCCATAAAGGAGCGCATTAAAGGAAAGGAAATTGCTATTGAGCATATCAGCACTGAATTAATGATCGCTGATCCCTTGACTAAAGGCATGCCACCATTAAGGTTCAAGGATCTTGTATCTAAAATGGGATTGAGTTCCATTTTGTAATTTTCATTGTATGGACAATGATATTAAAAATTTCTATTTTATTGTTGTGATATTTCTCAAAATTGTGTACGCATTAATTAATTTGAGAATATTATTAAGTGGACAAAGAATAAACATAGGGTTTATTCATAAAGTAAAGTTACCGGATGACTTGGAAAATTAATATATTGTAATTCATGGAAGATATTACTCATTAGTAGAGGACTTATCGCCATGATTCATATATTTATTTCTTAAAGTTTGAAAAATTGATGATCTTAGTTATCACATCAAGTTAAATATGGACCAAGTGGGAGAATGTGAGCTTCAGGCCCAAATTCTGGCCCAATTAACTGAGCCTGGCCCACGAGCCGATCAAGCCAAGCCGAGCCAGAGCCAAACAGCTTCATCGAGCCGGATCTGAGCCGATTTTGAGCCGTTCACTGGTTTCGTCCTCTTCATCTTCCTCGATCAATTTCGTAACCTTCAAGCGTTTATCTCAGTTAATTGCTGAAGCATTTGTGGTCCATTAAGTGGTGATAACTCTCCCATTAAGTTAATTCATCAATTTTGGCCGGTTTGAGTTCCAAACGCTCGGTTGAGGCGGGTGATGGTTTCGCCTATAAATTGAGCATTCTGGCTTTGTCCCTGGCACCCAACTCAAGTAATACACCATCTAAACGAGTGAAGGAGTGTCCAGAAGCACGGAGCCGGTCCAAATCCAACGTCCGAAAACAGAGCACCAAATGGCCGGAGGTATATTTAATCAATTTTAAATTTCGCATTTGTGGTTGTTTTAGCTACATAAATATCTAACACTTTCTCCAAGTCGGCAAAACACTTGGGGTAAGAACATAGATTTTATACTAAATTTTTATTTTTAATTCAAATTTAATTACTTACCCCCAAAAAAAAAAAAAAAAAAGATATCCTCCTTACTTGAAGAGGACGGGACTCCTACCTCTAGCATTGAGGATGTCCATAAACTTATTATTGATTACTTCAAATAGGTTTCGGGATTTAGACGTGCTCAAGGATCGGCCGACCCCAACCGGATTCGCCCATACATTCTCCGTACCGTCCCGGAATCGTTAATTGCCCTGCTCACTGCCCCAGTCAGTGATGAGGAGATTAAGAAGGCAATCTTCTCTATTGGAGCTTTTCGGGCCCCTGGGCCTGATGGTTTTTCTTCAAAGTTCTTCAAGGATGCTTGGGAAATTGTTGGCTAATCTGTGACTGAAGCTATACGTGATTTCTTTCATCGTGGCAAGCTGCTCAAACAGATTAACACTACTCTCATCAACCTTATCCTGAAGGTTCTGTCTCCTCACTCGGTGACTGACTACAAGTCCATCTCCTACTGTAATGTCATCCATAAGGCTATCTCAAAGTTCATTGCTAACCGCATTAAGATGACGCTTCCTCACCTGGTGGATAGTTACCAAATGGCCTTCGTTGAAGTTCGTCAGATTAGTGATAACATTCTCTTAGCCCAGGAGCTTTTGGACAAATATCATTTGGGCCATGGTCTCTCTCGTGTGGCAATGAAGATTGATCTCATGAAAGCTTACGATTCCGTCCATTGGGACCTTATCATCAATATATTGATCTTGATGGGCTTTCCTCCTCAATTCATTGAATGGATCCGCCAATGTATTACCACCCCCTTCTTCTCGATTAATATTAATGGGGAATCGGTCAATTTTTTCAAAGGTGGCAAGGGTCTTCGATAGGGTGACCCTATGTCTCCCTACTCATTTGTGCTCATCATGGAAGTGCTGAATGGTATTCTTGAGGTGAAGGCCAAGCGAAATAAAATGTTCAAGTTTCATTGATGTTGTGAAGATACTTGAACTGTTATGCTTGCTTTTGTTGACGATTTACTCCTTTTCTCCAAAGCTGATGTTAACTCAATCCGTATTCTCCAGGAGTGCCTTGATGAGTTCCTGTTTGTCTCTAGCCTATCTGCAAACAAAAATAAAAGCAAAATCTTTATTTGTGTAAAAGACGCTAACCTTCACAAGGGAATCTCCGTCATGTTGGGCTTCAAAGAAGGCAAACTACCCATGAAATACTTAGGGCTCCCACTGATCACTTCTAGACTCTCCGTCGCGGATTGCAATCCCCTCATCGATAGAGTCACTCCACGGATCTTGTCCTGGAAGAATCAGTGGCTTTCGTTTGGAGGGCGTCTTCAACTTGTCTCATCTATTCTTTCGTCCATTCACTTGTACTGGGCCTCCATATTCATTATACCAAAGTCTGTTCTCAAAATTATCGAAAGTTACATTCGTAGATTTCTGTGGCATGGAGTTTTTGATGGGAAGGCGACTACAAAGTTTGCGTGGGCTGATATGTGCTATCCAAAGAGCGAAGGCGGCCTGGGGTTAAAAAACTTGCAGGCCCAAAACAAAGCTTTGATCTGCAAGCTGCTATGGCGGATTATTACTAAGGACTCAAGCTCGGCGTGGTCTTTATGGGTTCACGTGCACAAAATTGAGGATCGGTGTATATGGACTTAAAGGTTTCAAACTCAACGACTTAGTGTTGGAGGAAAATTATGAAGCTGTGCACTTTTATGCGCCTCCATACAAAATGCACAATTGGGGATGGCACAAGCACCTTTTTGTGGCTCGATAACTGGCATCCTCTAGGACCTCTGCCATTGATAAAGCTGATGTACTAGATCAAAACTGAGGTGGCATCAGGTTGCTGAAAACGTACTTATTGGTGTTCCTAATATACTTTCCCTGGGCGCTGTTCCAGGGGGGTGTAATCCCTCTTCGGATGGCTCCAGTTGGCATCTCTTCGGGTTTAGAGCTGCAGCATGTCAAGCTCAAGTTGGCTAGGTGCAGTCTTATTGGTTTTGTCGGTCTCTGTATGGATGGAATCTGGTGGGATTTGGTGGGTGCCTTCATAATACTGAACCTGATGATTTCCTCTTGTTCTGCCTGCAACTTGTGATTAAGACGCAAACCTTTGGTGCTGTAAATCGGGGAGTACTACTGGGTTTCAGCTGATATTTGCTATCTTGGTGTGACAATATTTTGCTGCTGATTTTGAATCCGATTTTTATGAGCTCAGATGTAGTTCTGTGTCCTGTGAGCATTCCCCGTGTGGAGTTTTTTAGATGATGGTTGGTGTAAATGCTGCCGAGGTGCTGTACATGCTTTCTGTGGTGATATTAACCCAGGCCACGATGGACTTTGTTCTCGAAGGTGTAGTCCATGGTGATGGTTATCTGGGGTGGTGTAACTGCACGAGCGCACAATCAGGTTGCGATTCTTTGCTCTAGATGGTGTTACCGCCGCCTGTGTTTGTGGTCATTGGGGATCTAATAAATAGTCGGGTTGACATAGTCTCGGGTATTCAGTATCTTTTGACGGGTCTTCCTTTGTTAATCTTTTCGGTCTCATGATTTGTGGCTGGTCCCGGTTTAGTTTGTTTGCTTGATATTTTCTTTTGTAAACTTTCTTTGGCTCATGATAAGGTTCATGGTGGTGCTCGGGAATACCCTAGCGTATTTAATCTGCCTCTAAGTCGGCAAAACATTTGAAAATAGAACATAGTTTTGTATTTTTTTTTTATTTTAATATACCTTTACTTACTTACCCAAAAAAAAAAATCCTCTAGGACCTCTGTGTGATATAAGCACAGATCAAACTCGGCTGGTCTCAGGCCTGCCCTGGGATGCCATGGTCAAAGATATTATTCGGGGTGATTGTTGGGCCTGGCCAAACCCGTGTGATATGGAAGTATCCCGTCTTAGGGAGAACATGCCCCCTATCTCCCTAATACTTGGATTAAGGACTTTGTCAGCTGGATGGCCTTAGCTGATGGGATTTTCTCGTCCCGCTTTGCCTACTACCTCTTCCATCCTCCAAAGCCGAAAATGCCTTAGGCCACACTAGTCTGGGGTCCCTCCCACATTCCCGCCCATGCCTTCACCGTTTGGCTTGCCATCCAAGGTAGACTTAACATTCTTGACCGCATTCGTGACGTTCCCAATCTTTCTACCCACTTTACATTTTGCACTACAGGAACTGAAGACCATGATCACCTTTTTCTTTTCTTACCAAAAAAAAAAAAATGATCACCTTTTCTTCTCCCGTCCCTTCTCATCTTTCTTATGGAACATAATTTGGCAATGGGCTGGTATCCGCCGGCCTTACCCTCAATGGACCCAGAGCATCCGGTGGGTTGCAAATAAATGGAAAGGTAAAAATTTGTCTGCCCAACCTAAACGTCTTACCCTTGTGGCCATGGTCTATTACCTCTGGAAGGAGCACAATAACCAAATATTTCAAAGTTCTCCTGCCCAGGACACCACGCAATTATATTCACATATCATTAGTGTCATCCGCAACAAGCTGAAGGCAAATCTTAATACTCCCAGAGAGGCGGACAGATTCTTCAAGCTTCGCTAGAATGTTTAAGGAATAAGGGGGATTTTGGGCTCCCTTGCCTCTAATAGGCATGCTTTCTTTGGTTGGCAGTCTTTAGGTGGGACTGTTATGCCTTGAACTAGTCTCCCTCTTTCCTGGTCAATCCAAAAAAAAAATTCGGTTGAGTCCTTTGGCCAATCAAGTTGTTGACCGGCTCTTGTGTTTCTTGGCCGTCCTTAGATTCACCGGCCCAAAAATAAATGCCTTTTTTTGGTAAGTAAGTAAAATACATTAAATTTAAAAGAAAGATACAAAACTTTGTGCTAACTCTAAGTATTTTTCTGACTTGAAATTAGAACAAAGACAATGGGGTATACCCTAGACCTCATGAACATGTCATAATCTGAGAGCATGAGCCAAGTCATGAAAAATAAAAATACAATCGAAAATACATAAGCAAATACATAGTACCATGCACACCACTTCGGCCAAAACGACCCTGGTCAAAAGCAATCCCTCTGGGGCATACATCTTGGCATTCTGCCGAGATAGGCATCTCAGCCAAGGCAACTCTGCCAAGGCACATTGGCAGTAAGCTTCATCTGGTCGGTCCAATGCGAAAATGTTGTCCAAGTCAAACCACCTCGGCACTAGCAGGAGGTTTTGAACAACAAGGCTCCTCAGCAAGATTCAGATGCAATCATACTGGCAGAAATTGGCGATCCTCCAAATCAGCAAACCGGGCCTCACACAATGTCTTCTATGGTTCCACAACATCTAGGAGTGGGATAACCACGACAAGGACCTCACCCAGAAGAGCAAAAAAAGCATTCGGGGAGGGATAATCAGTGCATGATCAGCTAGAACAGCATGGGTATCCTCATCAGCTCACTCTGGTAGCTCATCCGTAGCCACAAGAACCTAGCATCACAAAAGCTAATCACGGCAAAAGCACAGGGCAACTGCATCAGAGCCCCGTCACCCAGCAGCAACTTCCGACAGCAGCATCACACCCCTGCATTGAACTGCTACTACACCCCTGCAACCAGCCGAAACACCAGGTGCACATTCAGCACACGAGCCAACAGCTATGCAACAGTACCAATGCGCATTAACACAGAGCTGACACCAGCACCATTTTCAATTCAGCCCAACAACACATAATAAACAGGCAGCATAGCCACCAACTTCAGGAGCAGTTGCACATCAGCATCAGCAAGGCTCAAAGAACCAGATTCAGCATTTCCAGCATCAACATCCATCAGCAGGGCACTTCCATCAACTGCACAGCATCAGGAACTTTGCAAGTCTAGACCTGCTTGAGCTGTTGCCCTACGTCTACTCAACTGCTTGTCTTTTTGTTCTGCGGCTGGAATGCTATGCTTTGCTTCTATTGGCTTTGCTGACATTCCTGCTTGATGGATGGGAAGACTCTGTTGGATTTGTTTCTTCGTGCCTTGCTGATAGCAATTGAGGCTGGTGTGCTACTGATCCTGGAGTTGCTGGCTCTGCTGCTGGTTGATAGAGCATTCATGCTTCCACCTTGCTGGCTACTGTCGCAGGTTTGCCTTTTGAAAAGGGCTTCTGCTGCTGGATGCAGTAGCACAACAGTTTTGCTGGTTGTATCTAGAATGCAATCTTGACTGGTTGTTGAAGGATTTGGATTGCTCTGCTGCCCGGTAGGCAATTTTGGTATGCTAGCTCATGTTGCTGAAGCAGTATCGCCTTTGATGTGGCTGGGGTCATTTTGTTATTACGTCATTGGCAAAGCTTTGATGTTGGTCAAGACCTATACTCTGAAGCATTGATATGGAGTTGGAAAGGCTCTGCTCTAATAGATGATAGCAGCCGGTTCCTTTTCTGGCCTGCTGTGTTAATCTGCTGAATCATCTGAACCTTAATGATGCTGGTGTGTAGTTGTTCTGAAGTTGGTGGCTCTGCCTGTGTAGCTGCCCCTGGAGTTTCCCCTGATGCCGCAGTCGGCAGCTGCAGCTAGGTGAATGGCAGATGTTGCAAGTGCCCAATGCCTTGCTATTTTGCTGAATTCTTGTTACTTATGCAGTAGGCCATTATTCTGGCATGTTTTTGATTCTGTCGATAACAGTGGAATACCGATCTTGGATTGGTCGCAGTTGGGTCACGGCTGCTGGATGCATTTTGTTATTTGAGGTATGGCAGTTGCCATGCCCATGCTGATGGCTGGTGCTGTCTTGTCGCAGGTTGAAGCCCTATTGTAGCTGGTGTGCAGAAGTTCCCGATGTGCTTTTATTCTGTGTTAACGGAGCAGGTGCTAGATCGGTTGCATGCTCCATTTTGCTGTGTTGTGAAGAATGGTTGATGGAGCTGCGATCCAAAGGGTGTAGGAGTTCCAAGCTGTTTGACTCTGTTGTCTTGCTTCATTTATGGGTTGAGGGAGCAGGTGATGGAAAGGCTGCAGGCTCCTATTACTATGATGTGAAGTATAGTTTGCTGGTTTGGAATGTTATGCCTGCAAACTGATAAGTTGAGTTGCTTCAGCCGACATAAGGGATAGCTATCCAGACTCGATTTGGTGGGATTGAATTGATCGGGTTCAACATAAGACAAATTTCTTTTTTTGACGATTCTGTTAAATGTTATCCTCCTGGAGGATCCTTTTTTTGTATGCTATTTTTTGGTGTCATTTGATGTACCAAACTACTCGGGGTATGCCCTAGCATGTTATGCCTTAACTCCAAGTCAAAATACTTAGAGATAATGCATAGATTGTATAATTTTTTCTCCCTTTAATCCAAATTTACTTGTTTACCAAAAAAAAAAAAACTTTGCAAGTCTAGACCCCATCTTTGGACTGCTGCAGCATCAGCTTAAAGCTATACAGCACTTAGCTACTCAAACAAAGAAGAAAACAGCCAGAACCAGACTGGAAATCCACCAAAACTGGACAACACACCTGCTAACACCAAAAAAAACTGCACTGAATAGCAGCATTTACCTACCACCAGTCAGCAAAATAACCAACAGATCCCAAGGAATCAGTAGAGCCTACAACGAAGGAAACGCCATGAACAACTGCAGCACCACGCCTAGAAAAAAAACAGATCAAAAGCACCAACTGTGTCATCGCCAAAAGGTGACAGCTTCAAATGCTTTCATCAACAGGTCTGCTGCACCGGGCAAAAGCAACACCCTAGAACAAGCAGCATATTTCAGCAGCGAAAAAAGAATCAAAAGGGGGTGGCAACTGAGCCCTTTGGATTCTTAGGAGGGGGTTTGCGTCGTTGTCGGGCCTTGGGTACCGCCCATTTACTGCCTGCTTTTCAAATAGTTCATCATCAGTCCATCCGACAGGAGGCCCCACAGGGCAACTAGGGAAAGCATTATCACCACATAACGACACGCCCTGCATAGCAGCCTCACACCCAGAAGATGACCCATCAGGAACAGATTCACGGGCAGCCTGGGTGCAACAAGGCAAATACAGATCAAGGCAACGCTGATCTTTAATCTCCACCAGTTGCTTCCGCAAACGCGCAACATCATAAGCAGTCCTACATGCAGAATCAACATCAGGAGCCAAATCACATTGGACATCATGAGGGCTGGGAGTAGAATCAACTGTAGGAGCTTCTTCAATCGCAGCTTCAGTTGGCATACAAAATGAGACATCATCCAAGACTGCAATAGCACAATCTGGAAGATGCTGTCCTTCAAGTTGAAGCGGTTTCGTCAAATAAGAGGCAGCCTTGGAGTTAGGGAGAGGCAGGGAGACTAGCAGCCCAGGAGACTCCCTACTAGCTACACCCAGAGGTTGAGTCTCATTGTCAACCGAAAGCACACTAGGATCAGAGGCTGGATCAAGCTGGCCCAAGCAAGCCTTTAGCTCATCGGAGGCACTAGCAGCAGCACCAACACTAGGACTGGAGACAAGTTCACAAACTTCATCAGCAGGCTTCAGTGTAATGGGCAACGGATGGGAGTCATAGAGGGGCTCAGCTGTTGGTTGCACCTGATCATCATCACCTATCTCCTGACCATCACCAACAGCAGGAGAAAGAAAGGAGGACTTCAAGGAAATGGCCAATTGGTAACCCCCTACTGACGCACGAGAATCCCCATCAGTGGAATAAACTTGGCCTATGGTAGAAAACAGGCTGGAAGGGGAAACAGCAGCCTGCCTAGGAGACACAGATTTATCCACAGCAGGTTGAATACCCAAATTGGCATCGCAACTCTTCACCCGATGCATAGACTTCCCATGGTAAGCAACCTCTATCTCAACAGTAGAGGCCGCATCATCAGCACTTGATTTTAATTTGATTTTTGTAGGGAGATGTGCACCCTTAGACTTCAACACAAACCCGTGCAAAATTAAGTCGTTCCATTCTAGCAGTGCTCGGATCCAGTAGGAGAGGTTTACCAACTCCACTAGCAATCCAACTAAGGCCTAAAGGGGTCCAAAATTCAATCGGGACCTTGGACAGTGTGATCCAAATTGGGTATGATTGGAAAGAATCCTTTGCTAACACCATACCGGGTGCCCATCTTTTGAGGAAAATGGCTTTCCTACCTAAGGTCCAGGGACCATAAGCCAAACAGCGATTCAAATGATCTTCAGTGTCAAAACGAAAGAAAAAGAAGCCGTTGTCGTTCCCAGCTACATCCTGTAGACCAAATCTGGCCCAGATTTTACGGGCAATGGCGTTAACAGCCTGAAAGTGGAGAGGACTATCGACGAAATAGCCCACCAATGTTGCTCCCCATAAATCCTGGACCTGCTGAAGAACATCAGTAGGGGGAGAAATGGAGACAACTTCCCCTTCAAAGGGTTGGGGAGGGAAATATTTCAAAGGGGGATTCTGACAAGCACCAATGGATAAAACAACATCAGTCCAAGAGGATTTCGGGAAGGGAGGAGGGTCACCTGAGGGATTTGTGCCGGAAGTATGGGGTAGGGTAGCCACAACATGATTAGGAACATCAACGTTCGGGGAAGCCGCTGGCTCCAAAACATCCAAGTCACTATTCGTCAACAAATGACTCCGGCGTCGATCCATCGACTTCACACGCTCCAAGAAGGACGCATCTGGAGCATGGGATGGAGACAAAGCATCCCTCTGCAAGAGAGGGAAAGGGTGAGAGGGTTGGGAGAGAGGATGAGAATGAGCGTGGGGAAGAGGCGATGGAGACGAAACCGTCGCCGAAACTGTCGCCAATAAAGAAAGATTGGGGGACAGAGAAGGAAAAGAAACCCTGGGGGGAATCGATGACTCCAACAGGGGCCGGCCATGGCCGGCACTAGTGACGGCGAGAGCCAGCCAAGAGATGCAGTTCAAATTTCAATTTTGAAATTTGAAAGTTAGAAAGAAGGGAGAGCTTACAAAAAAAATGCCTGTGCTGGTTTTTTTGATTTTGTGCCACCTTTTGACTTGAAATTGCCAGGATGGAATGTGCCCGATATGCAACTGTAGCTGCGCAATTCCAGCTTGGCATGTGGGTCCCCTTGCAGCAATTGCCGGGTTGCTCCTTAACCGGTTTGCACCACGGTGGCTGCGTGCTTTTTGCCCGTGCCCATGTTGGTCTGCTGCCCAGAAAAAGGGAGGATTTGGTCGGTCAATGCTCATCTGTTGACTGGCAACCAGAGAGGAAAAAAAATAACTTTTATAAGAGTTCTTTGGCCGGTCAACTTGTTGACTGGCTCCTGTGATTCTTGGCCATTCTTGGAATCATCGGCCCAAGAAAAAAATTTACTATTTTTTTGGAGTTCTTTGGCCGGTCTTCCTGTTGACCGGCTCTTTTGGTTTTTGGCTGTTCTCGCACTCACTGGCTCCCAAAAAAAACTGGGCTGGTTTTTTTGTGTTTGTGCCGCCTTTTAACTTGGAAATGTTGGGATGGCATTTGGGTCTTCATGCAGCAAATCACCAGGATGCTCCTTGACCGGTTTGGCATGTGGGTCAATGGTGTGACCGAACATAGTGGCATGACTCAGGTTGATTTCAAGTTGATGGAATGGCCGGCTTTTGGTTCAAATTTTCCGATCAAAGGCTTGACCGACTTTGGAGGCATGTGGAGTTCATGGTAGCATGAAAAGAAAGAAAATTTTGGTCAAAGGGTTGACCAGACTATGTGGCATGGATCAGGTTGGGTTCTGGCTGATGGAATGGATGGCTTTTGGCTCAAGTTTTTGGTCAACGGTTTGACCAGACATAGTGACATAGCTCAGGTTGGGTTCAAGCTGATAGAATGGCCGGCTTTTGGTTTAATTTTCGGTCAATGGTTTGACTGGCTTTGAAGGCTGTGGGTGTGCATGGCTGCATGAAATAAAGGAAAAGTCCTGTCAAAGGGTTGATCGAACATACTGGCATGGATTAAGTTGGGTTCCGGCTGATGAAATAAACGGCTTTTGGGTCAATTTTTTGGTCAACGGTTTGACCGGCGTTGGATTTGGCCGATTTTTTTCCTTCTGTATGGTTTATTTCGATTTCATGAAATGTGTTATGGTGGTGCTCGAGGTTTACCTTAGCGTCTATGTTTTACCACTAAGTCGGCAAAATACTTGGAGGTAGAACACACTTTTTGTACTTTCTTCTATTTTAATTCAATTTTACTTACTAAAAAAAAATTCTGACGCACTTTTTTTTTTTTAGTAAAGGTGTAATAAAATAAAAAGAAAATTACAAAACTATATTCTATCTCCAAGTATTTTGCCGACTTAGAGGCAGAATATAGACGCTAGGGCATTCTCGAGCAAAAAAAAAATTCTGAAGCACTTTTTTTTTTGGGTAAGTAAGTCAATTGTATTAAACAGAAAAAAAAATTATACAACTTATGATTTAATTCCAAGTGTTTTTCCAACTTAGAATTTGATCATAGATGCGATGCTTACACCGATCACCCAAAAATATGACAAAAAAAAACCAGTCCTGCAGGAGGACAACAAACATCGAAAGAAAACCAGCACACACTTTACAATTGGCAAAGTGAGCTGTAAACGAAATCAAAAAGCAGATGATGGAGTGGAATCGCAGCTGGAGGATATCTGCAAGGGATCCTTGCCTTTGCTGTAGGTGGTGCGGCTGGTGTGACTAGGTGTTGATATGCTGGTTGCTGGAATCGAGTGTTTTACTGGGAGCAGTTGCTGGTCCTGGGCGAAAGGACCTAGGTGTTGGTCATAGCTACTGCTGTTGCAGTGGGTGGAATTTGTAGAGTTTTTCTGTTGGGCCGGGATACATAAGGTCGTTTTAGGTGATGCTCATCTAGGTGTTGTTTATTCAGTTTCTTTCACTCAGTTCATGATTTTGTTTATGGTGGTGCTCGGGGTATGCCCTAACTCATTGTTCTAATGCTAAATTGGCAAAACACTTGAAGTTAGAATATCGTTTTGTAATTTTCATTTATTTTAATTCAATTTACTTACCAAAAAAAAAAAAACGAAATCAAAAAGGCTTGCTATTCGTTAGCGACACCCAAGAACCATTGGTCCAGCAAATGATTCTGTTGAAGATGGTAGCATAGGATATCCAAGAAGCTTCAGCAAACACGCACAGCACCACACCAGCATCCCACAGCATGAAAGGCTGGGAAAGCATCAGCACCAAGTTAAGCATCAACATGCTACAACAGAACGAATGAGTCTCCAAGCAACATGCTTGGCAGTTTAAACTCCTTCCCAACAAAACTAACAACCGGCCATAAAGATCACAGCCAAAATGCAGACCTCCTAGTCAAACAATCCAACAGAATCCCAAGGCATGGAGCATCACGGCCTGATCCCGCAGGAGAATTCCATGTCATGCTTCACACCCCATCAAAGAGAGTACCTGCTGCAATCCACACCCAGCATCATCTTACGGCAGAGCAAGCATATCGGCATTTGCAACTCCATGATATGGCGACAACCAGCAAGTCATCAAATCTTCCTGGTGCTCCAAACCAGCAAGTGAGAGCGATTGATCTGCCTCCTTTTCCTGCACCAGCTCCCAAAAATCAGAAACCGTATCCAACAGCAGGATCACTCCACTTGCTAAAACCCAGAATCCTGTCAACCCCCAACCAAGCCAAAGTGACCAGCACCTGGTTGAACTCCTAGTGCGAGATCCTATCCACACACCCAGTAGCACACAATCCATTGCCAGGAACAAACCAAGCCATAAACACACTAAAAATTATCCCAGTCGGCAGGCAGTAACAATCATGCATAGGGAATATACAAGCATCACACTACCATTACCACCGGCAAACTTCAGGGTATCAATCAATTGATACCACACAGCAGTAGCAGCAAAGCCATCCAGCAGGAGAAGAAGTGCAAGCTGAGAGTTGCATTTAACAGCCTGAACCGCCCTTCACGTCACAAAGCAGCACACGTGCCACTTATTTCAATCCAGCATTACTTCACTTAAATGCCATATAGCATATATATGGGACGGCATCATCAGCAATCATCAAACATATATATTCTGCATCAGATCCTTCCAGATCAGTAGCACCACCACAAGATACAAAATAGGTCTTTTCCACCAATTTATTTTAACAAGGCCACATAGCACGCGACCCCAATCACTACAACAGCCTTGGATCTTCATCAGCATGGTCCATCTACTGATTTTGCCAACCAAACAGCAATACAACCAGAGGAAACTAGCCGGACAAAAGCCTCTGATTACAGATCAGCCCAGTGGAGAAAACAAAGATGGGATTATTGTAGCAGCATCAGCAAGTGAAAAAGCAAACGCCACAACCAGAATCCCAAGGCATTCTTCATATAACAATACTACATCCATATCAACATATAGATTCCACAACCAATCCAGCATTAGGCCAAGCCCTTTTTTGGCAGTGATGCAGCCACAACATCTCAGGTCACAGCATCGCTCACAATATGGCTATATAATCTAGAGAGAAATCGAAACCTTTTCCAAATGAGGGTATCAAAAAATCAGAACAAAATTCTTTATATATATATATATATATTTGAGAGAAACGGAGGAAAGAAACAACACAGAAAAGGTCTCCCAGAGAAGAGGAGACAAAGACATGGCTTCGGCAAAGATACAATATAAAAAAAAATCGGATTGAGGCCTAAAAGACACCGACCAATGCGGTACAGGCCCCAATAGGGGAAAGCAATAAGGGGTAGGCAGAAACGAAGTCAAAGATACGGAATGGAGCCCAAAGACTGAAAATTTTTTTCCCTTTTTTTTTCTTTTTTTTGTTTTGTTTTTTATTTTTATTTTAATTTTTTTATTATAAATTCCACCAGATAAGGTGCGATCAGGAGACACACCTGTCAACAGTTAAGGAAGCCTTCAATTTATCCTGAACGACATAGGTTATCTGAGAAAAAATCTGGGATATATCCTGTGGAGAGGATTTTTGGAAGATCCGATTATTACGTTCTCTCCAAATAAAATAAACTATGGCCGCAAAAGAAAGATGCTTAGAGAGGGCCATAAAATTCTTTCCTTTCCATTGATGAGCAGCCCAAACGATGTTATGGAACCATTCGGGGTAAGCCATTGAAGGCTAGCTTTTCTTTGAATTTTGGTCCATAAGAATCTGGAGAAGGGACAGGAGAAGAAAAGATGTTCATGGTTTTCATCGTCCGCGTCGCAAAGAATACATTTGTTAGAAAGGTTTGGAACACTGTGGATACGGTCAGTGGTATTTAGCCTGCCTTTGATAGCCAGCCATAGAGTAAAAGCGTGGGCAAGGATATGGGAGGGGCCCCAAACTAAGTTGGTCCAGCTAAGTTTCGGTTTAGGTGGGTGGATAAGAAGATAGGCAGATCTAGTGGAGTAAATTCCATTTGGGCTTCCGTCCCATCTCAGGGAATCTTTATGCTTGATGCTAAGAAGATAATGGGGCATGTTTTCTGCAATACAAAACACTTCCTGATCATAAGAATTTGGCCAGACCCAATGGTCATCTCTGATTATTTGTGAGACCTTGGCGTCCCAAGGCAGACCCGTGACCAGACGAGTATGATTAGTACTGACATTACTCAGCGGGCCCATAGGGTGCCAGTTATCATGCCAAAGGAAAGTATCAGAGCCGTCACCAATGTTCTTGATGGAATGAGAGCGCATAAAGGAACGGTGCTTCATAATCTTCCTCCAGCCCCAAGGAGCTGTGTCTGGGACTTTGAGAGTCCAGATACATCGATCCTTGATTCTATTTTTATGAATCCATGAGGACCAGGCCGACTCGAAATCCTTCGACATAATACGCCATAAGAGCTTACAGATGAGGGCCTTATTCTGGGTTTGCAAATTCTTGAGGCCCAGCCCACCTTCATTCTTCGGGTAGCAAATGTCCGCCCACTCTAATTTTGCATTAGCCTTCTCATCAGTAGATTCGTTCCAAAGGAACCGCCGCATGAGGCAATCGATCTTATTAAGGATAGATTGGGGCAGAATGAAGATTGAAACCCAATAGAGGTGGATAGACGAGAGGATAGAGGCCACGAGTTGCAGTCGCCCCCCAAAGGAAAGCCACCTATTCTTCCAGGACTTGATCCGGCGGGTAATTTTCTCAGAGAGAGCATTGCAATCCAGAATCGAAAGCCTGGTGGTTATTAGTGATACGCCCAAGTACCTAATGGGAAGTTTGCCCACCCTGAATCCCATGATGCCAGCGATGTTCTAATGAAGGGATAGGTCTTTAGAGCAAATGAATACTTCGCTCTTATTCATGTTTGCAGAAAGCCCGGAGATCCGATGAAACTCCTCAAGGCAGTCCTTTAGGATCCGAGTCGAGCTGACATCGACATGAGAGAAGAGGAGTAGGTCATCAGCAAAAGCAAGCATGACGGTTTGAGTCACGTCACAATTCCAATAAAATTTAAAATTTTCATTCCTACGGGTCTTGATTTCAATAATACCATTCAAAACCTCCATAACCAAAATAAACAGGTATGGAGAAATGGGATCGCCTTGCCGAAGGCCTTTTCCCCTTGAAGAAACCAACCACTTCCCCATTAATATTCACAGAGTACGAGGGAGTGGTTATACATTGTCTAATCCATTCGACCATTTTAGGAGGAAATTTCATATGGGTCAGGATAGTGATAATGAAATCCCAATGGACGGAGTCGTAAGCTTTCATTAGGACACTTTTCATAGTACATCTGAGGGGATCATGACCCAGATGATACTTATGAAGGAGCTCTTGGGCCAGAAGAATATTGTCACTGATTTGACACCCAGCAACAAAGGTCGTTTGGCACTTGTCAACAAGATATGGTAATGTCATCTTTATCCGGTTTGCAATTATCTTCGAAATCACTTTGTAGATGACATTACAGTAGGATATGGGACGGTAATCAGAAACCATACGAGGTGATTGAACCTTTGGGATTAGGCTAATTCTGAAGCACAATGAGTTAAAAGTTAAGAAATAAGAAGAAAGATATTTTTGATTCTGTTAAATATGACCTAGGACTGATATACGGTCAGGTAAGATTTCTCAACATGCCTTAGAACGTTATAGTAGTAATCGAAGATAACTCCGTTCATGGAGTTATACGTGGTCCGCCCTTTCTCAAGGCGTTAGCCTAGAGGGTAGAGTTCTGTGTCTGACCTGCCTTCAGAAGGTAACTCTGCAACTGATCCTGCTAGAAGGGATATCTCTGTTCTATTTCTGGCCTCTAATTGTGTGCGTAACACAATCTATTATCAATTATTCACCACATCGACTAGTAGGGTCTACTAGTATGGTCCTTCGGATAGTAAAGTTAGATTTTTAGAACTTACAGAGTTTGATACCGATTTCTGATTTTTGATTCTTGTTATACTGATTTATGCTTTCTCTTGTTTCCTTGGACATCTCTATTCTTCAGATATTTCCATGGTTTTGCTTAATTGTACTTATATATTGCATGAAAGAATTACATTTGCATATTTTTACGGTACCTTATTGGGCTTTGGCTCACTCTTTTACTTTTTCCCCTCCAGATGACATAGTAAAGTTGATTTCGGATGAGCAAGAGTAGATAAAGCCTAATCAAAAAGATTTTTTGGAGCTTCAAAGCCTATTTTGGGAGTTTGATTAGCTTGAATATAAATACCTAAATTTTGGATGAAAATTATGTATTAATAGTTATGACGCGTTCTGTATTTTTGTTGGAATGGTATTTCTACTTCCGCAGGTTTACATTTTGGACATAGTTCCGCTTTCGCTATCTGCTTTTGGATTTGTACAGGTCGTAGACAACATCTCTTGTATGAAATTGGATGTAGTGGACTGGAATGTTGATTTAGAGCCATGGTTGTGTATATGGCATTAGAGGATCTTGTGTCAGTGATGAAAATGTGTTGATGTATATTATTTTGTATATTTGCATGTTTTATTCAAGTTGATTGTATCAATTTAGCCCAATTTTAGGAAAAACTCTGTCCGTTTCTTTTAGAATTCTAAAATGTTATTTTGGGCTTTAGTTATGTATGGTCGTTGACGGAATGTATGCTTGCTGGCTGGCCTGTGGATGATTGCTAGGAAGGCCATCTTTCTTAAGCAATGGCTTCTGGTATGCAAGCTGAGTAAGGATGCGCACAAAACATTCCCTGACTGGATCAACCTTTACAATGTTCCGGTTGAATTTTGGATGCCTGTGGGGCTGGGTTGGATTGCCAGTGCCATTAGGAAGCCAGTTCAACTTTGCCCACGGACTGAAAAAATGGAGAGAGTGAATGTTTCCCGTATTTGTGTTGAGGTTGTTGCGGATTCGTCCCTTCCTTCGCGAATTGTCTTGGAGTCGAGCCCATACTCTGTTTCCTCCTCTGTGGTAAATGTGAATTATTCCTGGAAACCGATTCGTTGTGGGCTCTGCTCTCTCTTTGGGCATGAGGAACCTAATTGCAAATCTCAGAAGGTTGTCAAGCCTTCTAGGATGCTGGCTGCTGGTAAGGGTTACAGAATTCGAATGCGTAAGAAATCTCTGATTCCTACCTCTTCTGGTGGCCTTCGGAAGGATGTTGGTGTCCTTGCTAGCACTGGCAATACCTTTGCCCCCCTTGCTGGAAGTGATATTGTAAATTGTTTGGGTACTAATGATAATTGCCTTGTTGTTGATTTTCAATTGGCGGCAACTGCTCGAGATGAGGTTCCTGTCTTGTGTAGTCCCTCTATTGTTGCTAATGCCGACCCCTTGGGCTCGGTTGTTTCTCCTGAGTTGTCCACACCTTTGGACCCATGTAATCAGACTCCATCAGATTGCAGAAGTTTACTACCAATTTTGGATCCCAAAAACTATGGGCATTAGCTTTTGCTTGATTCTCAGATCTGCTCTCAAGTTGGCAGTGTTGTCCGTAATGGTTGTGAGAATAATCTAGAATTGCTCTCTTTGGATGTAGATATTGTGTTAACTCCTAATTCCAGCTCAAGAATCTCTAATGAGCCCCCCTAGTGGAGCCCGGCTTCAACGAGAGGACTGTGGGCGATGAGGCTCTTCTAGCCGGTGACAAACGGGTCCTTGATAGTGGCCTTGATGATGTTTTATCTGAGTCCTCTGAGGAATTGACTACTGAGGATATTGAAAATGATCCTATGCTCTTTGTCCTCCAGAACTTGCTTGAGGAGAATGATACTCAGCTACATGTTAACTCCCTCGCCCAGGACCAACGTGGTTTTTTGTTTGATTTCTTAGATTTTTGTTGGAGCGATGTGACTGAAGAGACAAAGGAAAAGTTCAAATCATCCTACTTGTTGGAGAAGGATAATCTGAACAGCTCCTCGGGTGCTCATTTTGAAGCCCTCCATTTGTTGGTGGTAGCCTCATCTTCTAAACCACACATTGATTCCTTATCTCCTGATAGGAAGCAGCTTATTTTTAGCTTTCTTTGTTTCCTACTGAAATGGAATTAGGCTTTTCCATCCGTTCAATATAGCGATCTGGACGAATTAGTGGTGGGCCTCCAGTTTTTTGATAACTCAAACCATTCTCAATGGATGTATGACTGTTACGTTGCGGAGGAACTTCATAATCTTGATTGTATGGTGCATGAGGGTACTTGGATTCAAGCTAAGTCAAGGAGAGAGCGAAAAGCTACCTCCAAGAACTCTAAAACTTCCTCAGGCTCGAAAGCCGATCTTTAGCCGTCTGTAAGCTAGCTTGGCCTGTGAGGTGGTTGTAAGGGTGTTGCCGCCATTAGAAGGCTAATTAGTGTCTTCTTTTTGGTAGAATATGATCTTCGTTGATCTGATGTTTTTCCCGATGTATTTTGTCGAGGATCTTGGTCTTAGATCTAGACTTGTTCATGTATGCTGGGGTACTCCCCTTGATGTTTGCTCTAATTTCAAGTTGGCAAAATACTTGAAGTTAGCACAAAGTTGTAATTTTTTAAAAAATTTAATGCAATTTACTTACTTACAAAAAAAAGAACAAAAAATAATTATAATAATATATCTGTTCCACCATAGTTGGTATCAGAGAAATAAGATGTCTTAGGATTGATCGATCGATCATAAAGTGGAAGTATAGGCTTAAGTTTAAGTAGGGATGGCTCAGGGCTAGTTAAGATTTAATAGGATGTTTAGGAGTTAACCCTTGGTTAGTCCTGAATGTTATTGAATTATTGTTAATCCCATTTCTCTAACCTGATTTTTTGAGGTTTATTAATGTTGTAATTGCTTTTGGTTATAAGATATAGTATGGCTAGTACTTACCAAAAAAAGGATATAGTATGGCTAGGGGGAGAGGTAGAAGAAATGACCGTGGAGGAGCTAGTACCCCCTACGAACGAGAAGCCGAGTACATGAATTTGTTGGGAAGAATGATGAATGTTGTTCAATCGATGGAGCAGCACTATATAGCTCTAGTTCCTGCACCTGAGCCAATTCCAGTGAATCCTGCTCCGACTACACATATGATAGGTTCACGACGGAGAGAGCACCTGAATTCTTGGGTGAGCCTGATCCGGTGAAAATAGATATTTGGCTTAGGAGGATGAAGAAGATCTTTGCAGTGATCCAATATTTTGATCGAAAAACAATTTATTTTACGATATATAAGTTAGGAGGTGAAACTGATAATTGGTGAGCTATGAAAAAAGAGCATTAGGTATACCTAACGATGAGATTACTTGGGGATATATTTTTTTTTTTGGTAAGTAAGTAAACTGCATTAAAAATAAAAGAAATATAAAATTGTGTTCTGACTCCAAGTGTTTTTCCGACTTGAAGTGAGAACAAAGTCGATGGGACATACCCCGAGCCTCATGATCATGTCATGAAAACATAAAGACTTTACAACTGCATTATCGATAAGTATACTAATCAGCCTATGTAAATAAATATATATAAAAATATCTGATTTACTTAGGCAACTAGGCATCTCAACCTTGTACGCCATGCGGCAAAAATATGCACCCTCAAACCGGTCAAACTGATGACCAAAACAACAATCCTTTCATGCTACAGCTAGCAGCCAACTTGATCCAAAGCCAAATTGGCAGGGTTGCATTGAGACTGGTCAAACGCCTCCTCACAGCACAACAAAATTGCATTCCCAATCAGGTTAGCCGGTTGACCGGAAAACCGAAGCAAACCTTCCATGCTTCACCAGCAGCCTCCAATCTGGTCATCCTGTTGACCGGAACAACGCAACAAGCCTTCCATACTTCGCCGGCAGCCAAAGTGATCCAAGGCCAGATGGAAGCATACAGGCAAAAACAAGCCACGTCAGCATGACACCAAGCCGGCCGCAACACCGGACCGGGCAAAGAATGAATAGCAGCCATACTGGGCGAATTGAGCCACAACAGCAGGATACCGAACCAAGAAAACGCAACCATTCAACATCCATCTATCCAAGAGGAACTCCAAATTAGCAAAGCAGACCCCAAACCGGCAATTTGTTGCATTATGATGCAAACCGGCTGAATTGCCATCCAACATAAACTAGTGCAAACTAGAACAGTCCACCAATCCGGCAATTTGCACCATTCTGTCAAATTGCTTAGCATTAGCAGCAACAAAAACCAAACCCACATCCAAAAACAAACGAACCCCCAAAAAAATATATATATTTACTAACCTTGAAACTAAACAAGAGTAGGAGCAGGGGACGAGCGCCTCTTCTTACACCTTTTGGACTTTGAGAGGGAAGAAGGAGGACCTCCACCATCAAAGGAAGGGGATAAACCTTCAATAGGAAGGGGGGAGGGGATTTTTGTAACTCCCATGATGCTAGAAGGATCCTCAAATGTAAGAGCTGAAATCGGCCGAGACTCAGGAAAAGCAAAGTCCCCCTTGGGACGAGCTTTATATGCATTGAACCGCTTTTGAATCTCTTCAAGATTTCTCTTTAGCCTTCCAAGACTACGGCAAGCGCTTGGGTCCCCAACTTGAAGATCATCTGTGACAACCTGGTAAGGATTGTTAAGCCCGGGCTGGCAATTCATAACTGGCGAATTGGGTTGCTCTGTCTCCAAGCAAACCTCGAGGGTGCTGACAGCAAAACCAGAGGCAAGAGAACCCACATTCCTTCCATAACAAGGAGAGCCACTAGGCACTTCCAAATGGTCCGTATCTGTAAAAGGGAGTTGCTGGGCTCCACAAGCGCCAAACACGTCAACTTCCATCGAAAGAATTCCACGCTTCAAGACATACTCAAATGAAATTGAAGCATCACCAGCAAAACCACCGTACCCTAGCGAACCTTCCACAATTAGGGGAGACAAAGCTATATTATCGCGAGTATCATGTCCAACAGGGGAAAGATGAGCAAAACTAGATATTGTAGGAGTGGGATTAATCAACCACTCATCAACACCATCACTAGATGCCAAGTCCCTTGAAGGAGAAGACTGGGAATCCACATGATAGCTGCAAGAACTCCCCTGATCCAGACTAGCACCTACTAGACCCGAGGCCAGCTGTTGATCTCCACCAACCTGATCCTGGAAAAATCATCCTTATCACAGTCCTTTGGGGACTCAGCTTCCACAACAGGATATTTGAAGAGGCTTTTACGAAAAAGTATTTCCCTTCCAGTCTCTAGGATCAAAAGGAGCAAGAATTTATGCAGCTTAGACAGAGAAACCAAACTGCAGCCAAGTATGATGCCAGCTTTACTAAACTATCCTGATATGTACCGTACTTTATGGAGAATGAATTAAGGAAGGCAAAGAAGTTTCAGCAAGGACTGATGGATGATATTAGAAGGGAATTGGTGATTCAGAAGCTTCAAACGTATGCTGATATCCAATATCAGGCCTTAATATATGAGAATGAACTAGAGACACAAAAGTTCTTCACTAAGAGTGCCACTGGCTGGGCAAATTATAGTACGGGATCTAATGTAGGACCCTCTGGGTCCTCTAAGAAGGAGAAGACGACAGCAAAAGGAAAGAGTATCATTGAAGTTCAGTCAGTGACTGGTTCTCACGCATCAGCGGCTGACTACGCTTTCTGTGTGAAGAAGCATGCAGGGTATCCTTGTTGCAAGGCGACGAGCGCTTATTTTAAATGTGGACAGTAGAGCCACCAGATTAAAGATTATCCGTTACCCCAGAGGTCGGAAGTAAAGAAGCCTACTGTCTTGAAAAAGGCTTTTGCGGTGACTGTTCAGGACACAGAGGCATCACCGAATGTGGTTGAAAGCACCCTTCTTATTTGTGGAGTTTTGGTTTCTATTTTATTTGATTCTGGATCTATACATTCTTTTATTTTCTAGCAATTTTTCGTATTATGTCTACCCCATGAATTTTGGATTATTCTTTAGCTGTATCAATGCCAACTAGATCCTCAGTAGTTACTGGTGTTATGTATCTGAAATGTTTTTTTTTTGGTAAGTAATGAAATTGCATTAAAAATAAAAAAAATTACAAGCCTATGTTCTATTCAAAGTGTTTTGCCAACTTTGAGTAAGAACATAGAAGTAAGGGCATCCCTAGAACACCCTGACACAAAACAGGAAAACCAAAGGAAAAAAAAAAACCAATCATCAACTAGGATTCACAGCGGATGAAACTGCATGCAAACAATCATCACACCATCTAAGTCAAGGCATCATGTCATCACCAACACACACCAGCCATTCCACATTCAGCAAAAGCAAGGAGCCCCTGCAGCATAGCAACCAGCTGCTACTCAACGTTATGTATCCGAAATGTATGGTGGAAGTGAATGGAAAGTGTTTGATGGTAGACTTGATATTGTTGAATATAGGTGATTTTGATGTTATCTTGGGGATGAACTTGTTAGCAAAATATCATGCCAGTATTGACTGCTTTTTAAAAAGGGTTTGTTTTGATATTCCTAGAACGGAACCCTTTTTCTTTCAAGGCAATAGGAAGAAGGAGATACCTGTATTGATTTCTGCTTTTCATGCCAAGTATTTGATGAACCTGCCTCCCTTATTGCCGAAGCCAATCTGGTTTCTACCAGTTCACCGGTTTGTCCAGCTGCTCCTGCTGATCCCACGGGCAGTTCCCCTGCTAAATCTTGGTCAAAGGTGGTTTGGCACTCTAACAGTGGAGGTAAGCTTAAATTTTTTCCTCCAAATATTACTTTAGGTGATCAGGAGGCTCTTGCTCCTCCCCCAAAAGTTATAGAACAGGGGGAGTCGATGTGGGTTGACACCTTGGTTGGCTATTTCCCTGGTATGTCCATCCATTTCCAAGCAGTCAACCATATAGCCCGAAAAATTTGGACTCGTTTTGAGACTAAACATGTTGCTGGTAATGACAAAGGATTTTTTTTTCTTTCATTTTTCTTCTTTCAACATGTTGGAGAAATGTCTTGCTCAAGGACCGTGGTCCTTTGTCGGCCAACCCTTGTTTTTAAAACTCTGGAAGCTGGGAATGGCTCTCTCTAAAGAGGAGCATAAATGTTTTCCTATTTGGATCACTTTGACTGGAGTTCCAGTGGAATACTGGACCCCTTTGGGGCTCAGCTGGATTGCTAGTGTCGTTGGTAAGCCATTACAATCAGACCCTTTCACTGCAAGGATGGAAAGTATGGATTATGCCTGGGTCTGTGTGGAAATTGCTGGTGATGCCCCATTGCCTGAAAAGGTGAAGATTAAGGTGGAAAACTTGAAAGAGAACTCTGATTGCCAATTTGCTGATATCTGCTTTCACTACCAATGGAAGCCTAATCAGCATAAATTGCCTGCTCAGAAAGGCCCAGAGGTTATCAGGAAACATCCTTCTGGGTCTATAGTCCCAAGAGCAAGAATGGGGTTGACCCAAAACCCACTTCTTCTGGTCCATCAATTGGTTCGAAGGGACCCGTTCAGGGTAAACTTAAATTATCCAACTCTCCCCCCCCTCTCTAACCACTTTGGAGCACTTTAGGACATTGAGAATGAGGGCCCCTTTGTTGAGAAGGAGATAGGGCGAGAAGGGAGCTGTGTTGGGGTAGCCCAGGGTTCAGATAAGGAAGATCAATCCCCGCTCACAAAAAATGGGACTGTTATCCATACCACCATGGTGATGGAGCCCTTGGGTGAAAAATTCACTTGTAATGATTGTCCTGCTTCAGGGAGTGACGTGTCCGATGGGGCTAATGGAAACCTCGTCTCTTCTTCCGGTCAAAATGCTCAGTGGAATACACCTTCCATTCAGGATAGACTGAGCGCCACATCTACTGCACAAATTAGAGCTTCATGTAGTCCCATAGAGGGTGAGAGTTCGGAGTGTTTGCAAAGAGCTGAGGACCCGGACCTAACCAAGGTTGACCGGGACCCCACACACTTCCCTGTCCCACCACTTCATTGTGAGGATTCCTCCACTTTGAGGGGGTTGGACCATAGAAGATCTAAATCAAAAAGTGGGAAACGTCATAGCAAAAATATGAAAACCACCCACGATCGTTCTAAGGGGCCTAAAAGTGTAATTCCCTAGACTTCCTTTTCCCGTGATTAATATTGCTTGCTGGAATGTTAGGGGGCTTAATGGGAAAGTAAAAGCCCATGAAGTGTGGAATCTTATTAGTTCCTACAGGTGCCACATCGTGGGACTGGTGGAGACTAAAGTGGATGTCCGTAATTCAGTCTCTATTACAGCTAATATAAGACCTCATTGGTCTTGGTCTATGAACTATTCGGACTCCTCCAAAGGTAGAATCTAGGTGGGTTGGGATCCAACCTATTTGAATGTTAGTGTCCTCTCCATTGAGGATCAGGTTATTCATATTAAGGCTTTGGTTAAAGAAGACAATCAAAAGTGTATTATGTCTTTTGTCTATGAAGACAATTTCGAAACTCAAAAAGGTGTTCTTTGGGACAGTCTGCGAAAAATCAGTGGGCTTGCCATGGACCTCCCATGGCTGCTTTGGGTGACTTCAATGCTATCTGATCTCAATCGGAGGGGCTAGGAGGTGTCTGGAATGTCAGAAGTGCTTCGGCCCTGAACAAGTGCCTAAGAGAATGCGACCTTGAAGATGTTAGTCATGAGGGGATGTATTATACTTGGAATGATGGTAGGGACTCCTCTATCCGCATTTTCAGAAAGTTAGACCGTATGGTTGCTAATGGAAATTGGTTGGGAATGTACCAAAGAGGCAGAGCCTTCCTCACTTGGTTGATACATGTCAAACAGCTTTTGTTACGGGGTGCCAGATTAGTACGTGAGTCACCTTTAAATTTGTTGAATCATCTCCTGAAGGTTTGCTGAATCGGCTTCTTGATTTAGCTTCTGGAAGATGGATTGCTGAAGCCTGCTGCTGCCCGGCTTTGTGGTGTCGTGGAGCTGCCCCATGAGCTTATCAATTGCTGGTGTTTCGCTGCCCAGTTTTATTAAATGTTAGTGGCTCCTAACTGAGATTTATGCTGCTGTCCTCCATCCTGCTGCTGCGTTTGCTTGCTGTCGTGTGCTGTGTGGCAGCTATATATATTAACCTGCTGCTGCCCCAAGTGCCAACTTATCAGATTTGGCTAGCCGGTTTCTGAATTATCAAATTAATATACTGCTGCCGAGCTGCTGATGCAGCTGCTTGCCGGTGGCCCATTCTCCCACAAGATTGACTAGATTTTCTTAGTGTTGCTTCCTGGAGTCCCCAGCTGAATTATCAGCACATAAATATATATTACAGCTGCCCGTGCCCCTAAAATCATCTCATCTATTAATAAATTCCAGCCCCTTTGCTGAATTATATATATATATATATATATATATATATATATATATCAATGCTAGTGCCTGGGTGCTATTTGGCTGACCGAATTTAATTCGGTTCCTATTTGGTTGAAATTTCGGCAATCGAACTAGCCTCTTGTTATCCCAAAATTAATTCGGTTATTATTTGGATCAAATTTCAATGGCCGAATTGTCCTTTTATTAACTATAATTAGATCGATTGTTATCCGAGTCCATCGGATAATTTTTTGTGTTACCGTGTGTGTCCCGGGATGAATATCCGGCTTCCGGCTTTATAACCTAATCAGCATAATAAATATCGGTTCAAAATCTTTAGACCAATGAAAGTTTCTAAATTCATGTATTTTAAATTTTATAATTCCCGGATGTCAGATTTCTCTGCGTCCTTTGACCTCGATTAATTATAATTTGCTTGATCCGGATATCTCGGGCCTTAAAATGCTGTAATGGACCAATTTTTCTGATTGAAATCCGATAGAATTTTGACAGTAAAACCATCGCCAAACTAATACAACCTGTATAAAAATCCTTGTACAACACAAAATATAACAACACATTATAACACAGGATCCAAAAATAGTAACAACAAACACGTGACAAGAACATCATATCTCTGGGTATAATGTTGGCTCAGATAAGATACCACTAGATCCCTAGACAAACCATAAATACTTGCGAAAGCATATACATCCATCATAAATAGCAAAAACTAAACTACGCATACATCATCATCATCATTACATACATCAATATACATAACCATCTCAGTTTAGCTAGCTCCTAAGCTCTACTCAGTTTTATCGGGTATAGAGGCGTACTCATCCGGAGGAAAGAAAGTAGTAAAGATGAGTCAAATGCTCAATAAGTGTAATATATTCAAAGACAGTAAATGATATACGCAACATAAAGTAGAAGAAGGATATAAAAATATAATGAAGGTGCGTAAATATGAAATATGATCAAATATAATTTTCGAAATACATTTATTTTTTCTATTTCATTTATCCTTTCTTTAGATTCCAAAACATGCATAAACTTCTGTACTTTACGGATCAGAACTAGTAGGCCTTATCAACTAACAAAATAATCAAATTAAGGAAAGGAATGTGTATGTCCCCACACATTTTAAGGCGCTAACCATGAATCTTTAATTTAATGTCTCGTGGAGGATGGTATACCTTTCACCTAATATATAGGGCCAAAAAGTAGATAACAAATACACTACCAGAGTGTCCACCGTGGTCCAAGAGCAATTTTTCGATTTACCATAATAATACCTTAAGATATGTCAGAGAATACTACCATTTGAGATATAAATCTTTGGTCTAGACTCTTAATCACTTATTCTTAAGGGAAGGTTCCACTAAAAATTTATACAAAAGTTCTCACTCCCTGGAGAATGAATCATCAAATATAACAAATTATGGAGTTTTCTTCAGATACTTTTGCATAACTTTTATAATTTATGACATAAACATAGATAATCATTTTCTTATGAGTTCATATCTTCACATATTTTTAATTATATGCATAAATAAACATAAAACTTGAAACATATAAGAAGTTCTTATCACTATAAGGCAAATATTATTTTAGAGCTTTTTGATAACAAATACATACACAATTGCATGTAATATAATTTTCGGAGCATATACATGATAACATATATGCCGTACATATGGAAAAATATCTCAATTCACGTCCTATAATACTTTCAGAACTCATAAAATAATATATACAAAATATATGCAAACAAATACCAAATATTCAGAGTACTCACGTCCATAAAATTAGGATTATAAATTTCTAAAACTAAATCATGTACAAATTATAGATAATTCAGGTAAAATTCAAAGGATGCGAGTTACAAAATTCCATACAAAACTACCAAATCAAATATCCAATTGACAAATTAACATGTTCAAGGTATGAATAATGATTTTCTAAAGCCAATTTATGCAAAAACTCAAAAAATAAATAGGTAAAAGTATCCGGGCGCAGGTTAGGGTTTCACGTATGAAAAACCGATCAAAACTAAAAAATCGGATTTGAAATTCACATGTGTGTATACTCAAATCATAGGTAATATAAAATATAAATTTAATCGGGTATTAAAATGATAATACCTAAAGAAAATAGAACGAAAGTGCAAAAAAACGAAAGTGAAAGGTATGATTGCACTTGTCTGGACTCGATCTATTACTTCTCTAACTGGCTTGACATTGGAATTAGACTCGAGAACCTTGGTTTCCACCTTCTCTCTCTTCCTCTTCGTGCTCTCTCTCTTCTATGTGGAAAGCCGAAAATATGAAGCCCAAAACCCTCGTAGGCGATTTTATATCCTGGGTTAGTGCTCGAGTGCCCAATAGGCACTGCCAATTCTGGTTCGGGTGCTTGCAGCACCACCCAAGGCGCCAAGCGAGTGCCCCTTACCGATACATCCTACGCTCCTGAAACCTAATTGTTTCACATGAATTAAGTCTAATCTTCATTATATTAATTTAATTATCTCCTAATTCTGATGCTAAGGAAATTAGGACCTCACAAATGCTACTTTAATAATTGGCTAATGTATAAGGCAACAGATCAGTCAAAATTGAGATGAATCAGCTAAGCGAGAGCTAAATTTCGATAGCTCAACTATATTTTCAGCAGCAAATTGATATATGCTGGCCGTAGCACATTAAAGAAGGGATGAGTCGGCTAATTCTATATTAAGTAAAGAGTAAAGGAAGAGAGAAAGAAATGAAGAATTCAAGAGGGAAAAACCAAACAAAATAAAAGAAGAGAACAAAACCAAAGAGACCAGTTGTGCAGCTTAAGGTTCAAATTAAGTTTAAAAATTTTTTCAAGTAAGAACACTGCTACTTCCTTCAATTGTTAATTAATTCTTATTGTTATCTTTAAGGATTGTTACTCTAATACTTAAACTCCTTGCTACTATCATGCTAGAATAGGAAAAAATCAGAATGAGAATTCAATTTCTACACTCTACTAATATATTGATTTTTATATACTATTTTTACTTGATTCATCCCATGAAATTTTAATTTAGAAACTTCATTAAGTTGGCTAATTTACCATATTGCTGTACTGAAATTCTCTTTCATAAAATTGGCCGGTTCAATAAAAATAAAATTAGCTAACTGCCTTAAACCGGTTAAGAAGTAACTTATTGCTGATGCTAAATTTTTTTAGGATTTTTAGCCAGTTCAAACCCTATAAAAATTAGTTTAGAAACTTTAATGAATCGACTAATACGTCATGAAATTGGTGCTAAAATTCATTTTAAAAAACTAATTGGTTCAACTTAAGAAAAATTCTATGTTACTGAACCGGCTAGATGTAGATTTTAGCATCAAAAATCAGCATGTAATGTTAAATCGAGTAAGTCATTTGGAATTTCACATGAATCGGTCCAATATCATGTACTTATTCTAGTAATACAATAAAAAAATTTTACATGGTGAACCGGCTGCTAAACTGGTGCCAAAATCGAATGATGTGCATGTACAGGTCCCTGCACCTAGGTGGCTATTCTATAAATTCAGTGTGAACCGTTTGAAAAATATTGATGAACCGATCATATATGATATGTTAAGTTAGTAAATTGGTTAGACATCCTATGAACCAGTTGACCATTATGAAAACTGGCGGTTGAAATGTGAAATGAATTGGTTTCAGCAAACCAATTAAAAATTCAATATATACATATGCAAAATTAATTAATGGAAAGTGATGAACTGGTTTTAGGTTCCCTATAAAACAATGAACGGGTCATTAATTTTTACCCATGATGGTGAACCAGCTAGGATGGTGAACCAATTACTAAAATCAGCAAAACTTTATGAATTAACCGAACTAGTTGATGAAGCAGTTAATAACTAAACCGGTTGATAAACCAGAAGCTGAGTAATGTCTTACATAGAAATTATTCCAGCACATACAAAAATTATATAACTTTATTTTTATGCTATGCATTAATGTGACTCTAGTATATATATTTATATGTCGACTATAAGTATAAGTGGAAACCTATATAATACTACGAAATATAATTATTTTCTCTCAGAGATGAAAAAATCGAGAAGAAGAATCAAGAATAAGTATAAAAGCTTCCATAAAAAATTTTAATAAATTAAGAAATTGAACCAAGGATTTATTCAGATGGTAATATTTCCTAGTATGCCTTAAAATATTATAGTAAAAATTAAGGAATTATCCCTAGCATCACGGGGGAATAAAGGAGGCTTTTAGGCACTATTTTGTAATATCCCAGATTTTTATTCAGATTAATTTAATATTAATTATAATTTTGGGCAAATTAGGAGTGATAAAATTAACTAAATATTGAGAAATTTTGGGAGGATGTTTGGATCGGTTGGGCTGGCACCCGGGGTGCACCCGTGTTGTCGCCCAAATACTGATTCAGATTTTAGGAATAAAAGAAAATAAAAATATAAAATATAATAATAATAATAATAAAATGAAAAAAAAAACAGTGTACAGGATAAGATCGGGGAGCAGAAGGGTTTGGGGGAGAAGAAGGAAGAAGAGAGAGACCGCACAAGGAGGGAGAGAGGCCTTCGGCAACGGCGACATGCGGCGAGGACGGCGCGATGAGGGTAGTTATAGGCGGCTGAAAGGTTGGCCGGTGGCGGTGCTTAGTGAGCAGAAGCCATCGAAGGGGCCAACAGTGGTTGTCGGCAACGTTCTTGCTGGCGTCACACGGAGGTGGCGATGCGATGGTGGTCGGTGATGGTTGTGGTGGCTCTTCAATGACCGGTAACAGCCGTGGGTGAGCGGCAGTGTGTGGCAAAAGCTGCAAAGAGAGGGGGAACGCGTGGTGAGTGCAGCAGTGCATGCGGTAGGAGAGAGATGGTGGAACAATGACATGGGCACCGACGGGATGACGCCGGGAAGGCAGGCAGTGGCAGGTTGGCACGGCGGCAGGTCGGCACGCAGTGTTGTGCGCTAGCAGCATTGCTAGTGAAGCTTCGCGCAGAAGAGAGAGAAAGACGTAGAGGAGAGACGGGCAGCGCGAGGGCCGCGGGATGGCAGAGAGAGAAAGTACCGATTCGGGTACTTTGGGACATTTTTTCTTCAAATCTGCAAAGTATGAGGTCCAAGCAAGTATCTGTAAACCCCCTCTTTGGTCTAATTTAATTTCTGATATATTTTGGATATTATTTAAATTTTTACTAACATTTATAAATTTTTGTATACCCATTTAATTTATTCTGGACATGCATGTATAGTTTATTGGATGTTTTAGAGGTTGTTGGACTGGGTTTTATTGAATAATTTATTAGACACTGTAATATTTTTATATTAATATATTTGTATAAAAAAAAGAGCATGAAACTTTGCATTAGCCGTACAATCACATGTACGTACCGGTTGTGTCACTACATTTGGATTTAAAAATTGGACACTCTGGCTAGCTCCCGGTGGGAAAATTATTTTGTTATTTGGAAATCCCTTTCCGTTGGCAGGAAAGGTTTGGAGTAGTGACCCTTCCCATTTAGACAATTTGACTTAACCTTAGAATATATTCGGACGTCATAATATATTTGATAAGCTTGAAGAATGCATCTAAAGCCACGGGTAGCAAAACATAGCGAGCAACCTTATCTATGGGTACATAGTACATGAATTTTGGCCTAAGGTTACCAAGATTATGTATAACCCTTCCTCAAGCTAGTCTTTAAATAATTAGAACCCAGATTTGGTACATAATTTGTATTTTTGCATTAATTGGTATTGGATTTTGATTTGGATATCGATTTTTGGACATAGATTTGAGATTCGCCGATTTGTGCCTATAATTGGGCTTGGTATGTCTCGTACAAATGATTTTAATTATATGTTTTGATCTGGACCTTTGGAATATTTGTTGCGATGTTACTTCGACTTCTACGCACGCTATTAGATCATCCGACTATCGGATTCTGTACCAAATCACAAGCTAATCGGGCTTTGGATTTGGATTTGGACTCAGTCTTGGATTTGGATGCGGATCGATAGCGGCTTTGGAATTGGTCCGGATCACCTCTATTTTGGTTATATATATATTTATATATATATACGTCCCGACGAGGAATATTTTCGAATTTTGGACATTTGTTTGGACTTGGATATTTGATTTGAGTACGAGACTACCATTGGATTTTAAAATTTGGATCTTGAATTTCGGTTGAATTTGTCTTATCGGTGATTTGGATTTATTCTGAAATTTAATTAGATTTTCATCCATTTGACATTCCCTTTGATTTATTGGATTCCTTTTGATTAAATATGATGCTTGCTGGGCATTAGGCTCATTTTTTTGTTTTGTCCATTCAGAGTAGAAGGTTCGGATGTAGTACAGGAGTAAAGACGTGATCGGTCAGATATTCGTCCGATTTGGTGAGTTTCAGTTTTATTATGGTTCATATTGATATTTGATGAGATTGTATTATGGAATTGATCGAGTACAGGACTATGATTATATTTCGGGAATAATTTGGATATTATGCTATGTATGATCGTAAATTTTAGTTTAATTATTACCTCTTTACAATGATTGTAGAGCACGTCGTATTTATAATATCCGGATGGTTGTCCGATGAGGTCCTGTGAGGATTTTAATTTTGTTGAGTGTATATTTTGATTTGTCGCACCCGAATTTTGGGACTTAGTATTATTTGTTTAAAATTATTTGGGATTTTAGAATTTAAAAATTATAATTAATTATTTAAATTGACCTACTTGATTCAGGTTCGTGACATATCTACTAGGATATAATAGGTATATATCATCTACCTCGGGGTGTAATATGGATGTTAAAGCCTTAGATTGTGTAGACTAAATATAATCGTTTCCTCCATTATCCACTTTATTAGCTGGTAAGGCTTATTAGCTTCGATTCCTCAAGTTATATAAATTTAAAAATGCTGACAAGTAAAACGAAAAATGTACAAGAAAAAGAAAGTTAAATGCATCATGAAAATATTTTTTGAAATATATATATTTTTACATGCATCATAAATTCTATTCCTTTATATGTCTATTTTCAGTAGAATATATATATATATTCGAATATATTGTGTCTTACTAAGCATTTGGCTTAATCTCTTACTATTTTTTACCTTTCAGATATTTCATAAGAGTTTATACCTAATAAACAAGAGTAGAGAATGAAATAATAGTTATACTGTATTTAGTTAAGTGATGATATGATTAGTTTCATTTAAGTTATGATGTATAAACTTATAAATTTGTCTTGGTATTGGAGGAAAATTATGAAGTTACGTTCTTTCATGCGCCTCCATACGAAATACTCAATTAGGCATGCTACCGATACCTTTTTGTGGCTTGACAACTGGCATCCTCTAGGCCCTTTGTGTGATATGAATACTGATTGGAACTGGATGGTCTCAGGATTACCTTGGGATGCAAAGGTCAAAGACATTATTCAGGGTGATCGTTGGGTTTGGCCAAACCTATTTGATATGGATGCCTCTCGTCTTATGGAAAACATGCCCCCTATCTCCCTAATACTTGGACCAAGGACTTTGTTCATTGGACGGCCTCAACTGATGGACAATTTTTGACCTGTTTTGCCTATTACCTCTTCCATCCTCCAAAGGAGAAAATGCCCTGGGCCACATTGGTCTGGGGTCCTTCCCACATTTCCGCCCATGCTTTCACCCTTTGGCTGGCCATTAGATGCAGACTTAACACTTTGACCATATTCGTGGCATCCCCAATATTTCTACCAAATGCACATTTTGCAATATGGGAGATGAAGACCATGATCACCTTTTTTTTCCTGCCCCTACTCATATTCCTTCCGGCACATCATCCGGCGACGGGTAGGTATCCATTGGCCTTATCCTAAGTGGCCAAAAACATTCTTTGGGCTGCAAATAAATGGAAAGGGAAAATTTTGCTAGCCAATTCTAAACGTCTAACCCTTGCGGCCATGGTCTACTTTCTTTGGAAGGAGCGCAACAACTGCATCTTTTAAAGTTCTCCTGCCCAGGAACACCACCCCTTATATTCCCATATTATTAATGTTGTCCGAAACAAGCTGAATGCCCATGTTGATACTACCAGAGGGGTAGATCGATCCTTCCTAATTCGCTAGAATATATAAAAAAAAGCGTGCGGTCTTCTGGGAACTGACCCGAGTGGTTTGGTTTGCTGGCTAATTGCCACGGCTTGGGGCAATTTGCTGGTTGTCTGCCACGTTGGCGGTTTGCTGTCAGTGGGTGAATTGCTTTGTGTCACTGGGAGGCTTATTTAGGTTGGAGTAGTTTGGCTGGCTTGTTGGGTTTCTTGGGCGGCCTGAAATTTTAGGTGGAATGGTTGGAGGATTGATCTTGCAAATGTTAGGAAACTCGTGAGATTAGTTTGCAGGTCACTGAGCTGGCATTTTTGGCATTTGAATGGCTATTCGGTCTGATAGTCACATACTTCCAGAATGCTCTCAACCTTTTGATGATGTATGCCAGTATGGGTGTTCTGGCTGTTTGGACTATCTTGCCTGGCTTGATGTTTGCTCTGCCCGGATGGGCCATCTGCTGGAAATTGTAGAGTTGGTGCTCTCCCTGGTATGCAGCTAACGGCAGGTTTGCAAAAAAAAAGGGGGGGGGGGTTTTGACCGAGCTACCTTGTTGACCGGCATTTTTGGTTTAAAAATCTGGGGTTTTCTGTTGCTCTCCGGCATTGTCTGCTGTGCGGGTTGATCACCTCACTGGCTGTTGTGGAGCCGGTATGCTTTCTCGCTCATGTTGTTGTATTAGAAAAAAAAATTCTTTCCGGCTTGGTTGCTATATGGTTGCTTTGTTGGACGCTCATCAGCTGGGGTGTTGCTGCCAACTAGCATTCCGGGTGATTTGATGCACTCTAGAACTTCCTAGCTCTTGGTTTTGGATGCGTTGTGCTACCGCATGTTTGCCTTGCTGGCCTTCTTTTTTGCCGGGTGGCTTTCCGGATTCGAATGCGCTGATGGCCGGTTGCCTTGCTTGCGTTCTGATTTGGTAGGTGCTTTCCAGCGTGGCTGGCAGTTCCCGCGTAAGTGGTTTCTTCTGGATGAGTTGGCTGACGTGGCACAGGAAGGTTGACTTGCCCTCAAGCCCAGCGTGGTAGTATCCCTGAATCCTGGTTCCCCCTCACGCATGATCTTGAAATATTGCTTCGGGTGTTGGCGGTTTTTTAAAAAAAATCATTTTCCTTTCCGGTTTGGTTGCTGTACAGTTGCTTTGTTGGTCGCTCGTCAGTTGAGGTGCTGCTGCCAACTAGCATTCCGGGTGATTTGAGGCACTCCAGAACTTTCTGGCTCTTGGTTTCGGATGCATTGCTGTGCCGAATGTTTGCCTTGCTGGCTTTCTTTGTTGCTGGGTGGCTTTCCGGATTTGAATGCGCTACTGACCGACTGCCACGCTGGTGGTCTAATTTGGAAGGTGCTTTCCCGCGTGGCTGGCAGTTCCCACGTGAGTGGCTTCCTTTGGGCGGGTTGGCTGACGTGGCATAGGAAGTTTGACTCGCCCTCAAGTCCAACGTGGTGGTATCCTTGAATCCTTGTTCCCCCTCGTGCAAGCTCTCTGAATTTTGTTATGGATGTTGGCGATTTAGATTTCAATTGACTGATTTAGCTTGTCCCGCTCTAACCAGCTTGGTTCTTGGCTTTTGGAAGATGTTTCTCTTTTCCTTTCATTATCTTTTTCTTCCTTTGTCTCTTCGGTTTTTTCCTTTGAACTTGTGATATGTTTCGTAGTACTTGGATATAAAACACTTAGATATATTCTAAAATTCAAGTCGGCAAAACACTTAGATATAAAACACTGATTCTGTACTCTTTTCTTATTATTTATAAAATTTAATTATTTATCAAAAAAAATTATAAACTTATAAATTTTATAAGTATCTCAAGAATGTATTATGCTATGGTGATGTTAGTACTTCCTCAAATCCATATGGTTATCTTTTATAGATTCACAAATTTTTATAAGATGAGTTTGAGGTTTTAACAAGCATCTTTCCTGATCAAAATCCGATAGCATACTATAAGGCTCGAGATCTCCCAATCAAGCAAATCATAATTGATCAAGGTCAAATGACGCAGAGAAATCTGACATTTGAGAAAAATTACTAAAAATAAAATATATAGACTTAAAAATTTTCATCGGTTTAAGGATTTCAGTAAAAAAATTAAGAATAATAAACAGTGAAAACTCAAAAGCCAGGAACTCACCCTGAAATGTCATAAAGATTTATTTAATGTAACCGACTTTAATTTCGGCTAATAAAAGATAGAACCAACGATATGGAACTAATTCGATTTAAAAATTCTCACTCGATTAGTAATTAAATTGGTTGATTACAAGATGAACCAATCATACAAATTAGACCCGATTAGTTATCAAAATTAGTTCGATTGATTGGATTTAGTATGAATAAAATTAGTTAAGTAAAAATCAGCACACACACCGAGGGAAATTTAGGGGTAAAATTGGGAGAAGGGAGAGAGGAGCACTACATGGCAGTTGCACATGGCAGCACGTATATATATATTTGCTGATATAATTCAGCAGGAGAGGCTCACGGTAGCCTCCAGCACGCCACCCACAGCAGCACACGAAATTGGTAGCCTTCTTAAGCCAGCTGCAGCAGCCAATAAAGAGGGATGGACGGTTGTCAAATGGTTTAAGAATAGCACCAAAAACTTAGCCAAAATAATTAAGAAAAACAGCTCACAAGTTGCAATTGTGATCTGCAGAAACTGCAGCCGACTAGGTAATCAGAGGCAACCAAACCAACGGCCATATTTGACTTCCATTTGGCTGGAAAATAGGGAAGAAATTAAGAGTGACACAGGCAGCACACGTCAGTTAAAAATTAGCCAATAGGTAACAACAAAAGGAAGATTAATTAGCTGCCAAATCAAGTGGTGATTCAACAATTCATTAGCCACACGACAGAGATTTAGGAAAGAAAAATATGAGGTGGTAGCTGAGCTGATGACTCAGCCCCTCAATTCTGAAAATTATAAGAACGTGTGAGGAGTGTGGGCTTCAGCCCAAATGCTGAGCCGGCCCAAGCCGTTGAGCCGGCCCACGAGCCGCCAAGCCGCGACCACGAACGGCTTCTGAAGCCAATTTCGAGCCGACAGAAGGGTTTCGTTCTCTTTGTCTTCCTTGATCGATTTTGTAACCTTCAAGCGTTCATCTCAATTAATTGCTGAAACATTTGTGGTCCATTAAGTGGTGATAACTCTCCCATTAAGTTAATTAATCAATTTTGGCCGGTTTGAGTACCAAACGCTCGGTTGATGCGGGTAATGGTTTCGCCTATAAATTGAGCATTCTGGCTTTGTCCCTGGCACCCAACTCAAGTAATACACCATCTAAACGAGTGAAGGAGTGTCTAGAAGCACAGAGCCGGTCCGAATCGAACGTCCGAAAACAGAGCACCAAATGGCCGGAGGTATATTAATCGATTTTAAATTCCGCTTTTGTGGTTGTTTTAGCCACATAAATTTCTAACATTTGGTATCAGAGAAAGGCTTCAACTCTGCCTTTGTTGTTCTGTTATTTTTCGGTTTTTTCCGAATTCGTAAAAACCTAAAGTCTTCGTTTTTTTGAAGATTCGGTTCAAACGAGCACTGGAAATCGATGAGAAATTAAATTTCTGAAATTTCCATATATTTTTTATCATTTATGGTGTTCGTATCGTGCTGTTTAAATCGGGTCTGGAATTCGGGTCAAGTCGTTCGTTGTCGGGTTCGGGCGAAACCGACGAAGGTAGACGACGACTTGAACGGCGTCGTTTTTTGCTTCGGCAGTTATAAACGTCGTCGTTTTCAGGCTTTTGTTTTATGCTTCAGAACGACGTCCTTTCGTTGGAACGAATTCGGTTATTAAAACGACGTCGTTTTGCTACAGTTTTAATTAAAAAAAATAATTAATTATATCGGTTATGGGCCGTTTCGTTCGCGGCCCAAATCCGTTTCGTGCGCGGCCCAGGCTTCTAGCCCGTTACTGTAGCAAAACGAAAATTAAAATGCGGACGCGGCTGACGGGATTCGAACCCGGGACGCGGAGGGAGAAGCGGCATTTGCCGCTTGCGTGCTGAGCGCCTTGCGCTATTTTTCGCATTTCAATTGTATTTATATTTTTATACAGAGTATATATATATTATATATACGTATATATTTATATATATATATAATTATATTATTATATATAAAGTATAAAATATAATATCCAGAATATAATTGTATATATGTATAAATAATATCTTGTGATTAAAATAATTTAATTAATTGAGGATTAGCCACAGCACCCTTAATTAATAAAATTATTTTTTTTTATTATCACGTATGGTATAAAGACATAAATTGTGGTAATTATTTTGATATAATAAAATTTATCCCATAGGAAATTTTATTATATTAAATTAATTGATCAGGATAAAATGTCAAATTATTTTCTTAATTTGCCCACAGGGATTAAGAAAGGAATATAATTTGATAGTTTTATCACTTTTTAGACATGAATCTACTTGAATTAAGAATTTGGCCCACAGGTAATTTTTATGTCAATTGTTCATGATGTATGCTTTACATTGGTAAAACATAATTTTGTAATTTGTTAGCCTCAATTTTGGATGTTAAGCATGTATTTATTTTTATGCAACTATTCAATCTGTAAATCTTTCCGATATTAGATGTGAAATTTTCAAACTAAAAGGTGACAACTATAAAGTGTGGAAGGAGATAATTCTTCTTCACTTAGGGTGGCTGGATATCGACTATGCTATCCGGAAAGACGAACCACCGGCTCTTACCCTTACCAGCACTCCGGATGAGGTAACTCTTTATGAACGCTGAGAGCGATCTAATCGCCTTAGTTTAATGTTCATAAAGACAAAATTTTTTACTGGTATTCGTGGTTCTGTCGACCAGCATACTAAAGTGCGGGATTTACTGAAGGCCATAGATGAGCAATTTGTGACTTCAGATAAGGCACTTGCAAGCACCCTAATAATGAAGTTTTCATCTATTAGGCTCACCAGTGTTATGGGTGTACGTGAGCACATAATACAAATGAGGGATATTGCAGCTCAACTAAAAAATCTAGAGGTGGAAATGTTTGAACCTTTCATTGTGCATTACATTTTGAATTCACTTCCACCGCAATATGGGCCTTTTAAAATCTCTTATAATACACATAAGGATAAATGGTCAATAAATGAACTCATGACCATGTGTGTGCAAGAGGAAGGAAGGCTCATGATGGAGCAAAGTGAGAGCGTCTTCATGCAAAAAGAAGGAAGGTTCAAGACGCAGGCCAAATCAAAGAAAAAAGGTAAAATACCTCCCCAATCTGATATTAAGAAGGAATCCAAGTGCTTCTCCTGTAAAAAGAAGGGACACGTAAAGAAGGACTGTTTCAAGTATCAAAATTGGTTTGAAAAGAAAGGTAATCCATTCTCTTTTGTATGTTATGAATCTAATATGGTTAATATTGCACATAACACATGGTGGATTGACTATGGTTCTACAATCCATATTTCTAATTCCTTACTGGACTTGCAAAACCTAAGGAAACCAGTGGGCAGTGAATAATGCATCTTCTCCGGAAACAAGATGCGTTCACATGTGGAGGCCATTGGAACATACAATTTAATTTTGAGTAGTGGTTTTGTTTTGACATTGGAAAAGACCTTTTATATTTCAAATTTATCTAGAAATTTGATTTCTGTTTCTAGACTTGTACCATTTGGATATTCCTTTATATTTTCAGACTCATTATTCAGTTTATCTTATAAGTCTGATATTGTTGGGAATGGTACACTGTCTGATGGTCTTTATTATTTGAATTTACAAAACAATACCAATTTCAATACTGTGCATGTTAATAATGGAATTAAAAGATGTGTTATGAATGAATATTCCTCGATATTGTGCCATAGGAGATTGAGACATATCTCCATTGATAGACTCAAAAGATTGGTAAATGATGGAGTACTTAGTACTCTAAATTTTACTGACTTTGAGACTTATGTGGACTGCATTAAAGGAAAGCAGACCAACAAGACTAAGAAAAATGCCAAGAGGAGTTCAGACATATGAGAAATCATACATACTAACATTTGTAGTCCCGATATAGACTCATATGGCCCAAAATATTTCATCACCTTTATTGATAATTTCTCACGTATATGTATCTTTACCTGCTTCATAATAAATATGAAGCCTTAGATGCTTTTAAATTGTTTAAAGCAGAAGTAGAGAAACAAACTGAAAAAAATATCAAAATTGTGAGATCAGATAGAGGTGGAAAGTATTATGGTAGATATACTGAAGATGGACAAATGCCTGATCCATTTGCAAAGTTTCTTCAAGAACATGGGATTGTTGCCCAATACACTATGCCTGGTTCTCCGGACCAAAATGGTGTAGCAAAAAGAAGAAACCGAACATTATTGGACATGGTGAGGAGTATGCTTAGTAACTCTGAACTTCCAAAATCTTTGTGAAGTGAAGCTCTTAAAACAGCGGTGTACATATTAAACCGAGTCCCAACAAAAGCTGTTCCAAAAACTCCTTTTGAGTTATGGAAAGGTTGGAAACCGAGTTTGCAACATGTACGCGTATGGGGATGCACATCCGAAATAAGAGTTTATAACCCACATGAAAAGAAATTGGACCCAAGGACTATAAGTGGGCATTTCATTGGATATGCTGAACGGTCTAAGGGATACAGATTTTACTGTCCATCTCATACCACTAGGATTGTGGAATCAAGAAATACAAAATTTCTTGAGAATGACTTAATGAGTGGGAGGAAACGATCAAGAACTGATCATTTGGATTCACAACCCTCCACTTCATATGATAGGTTGATTGATGTACACAACACCCCTCAAGATCAATCAGGTGTTGAACAACCAATCAATGTCATTCCACAAAATATTGATCCTATTCTAGTTAACCATGAAATTCAGGATTTATCTGAAATAATTGTACAACATACTCTTGTTGAAGATGATGATACAATATTAAGAAGGTCTTCTAGAATGAGAAAGTCAGCAATCCCTAGTGATTATGTTGTATATCTGAAAGAGTCTGACTACAATGTGGGAGCTAAAAATGATCCTGAAATATTTTCACAAGCCATGAATTGTAATGAATCACAATTATGGCACAATGCTATGAAAGAAGAGATGAGTTCCATGAGTAGCAATAGAGTCTGGGATCTTGTTGAATTGCCTAAAGGGGCGAAAGTCATAGGGTGTAAATGGGTCTTTAAAATAAAGAAAGACTCATTAGGCAATATTGAAAGATATAAGGCAAGACTCGTTGCTAAAGGTTACACTCAGAAAGAAGGAATTGATTACAAGGAGACTTTTTCTCCTGTATCTAAAAAGGACTCTCTTCGTATAATTTTGGCATTGGTTGCTCATTTTGATATGAAATTACAACAAATGGATATGAAAACAGCATTTTTAAATGGTGATCTAGAGGAAGAGGTTTACATGAAACAACCAGAAGGATTCTCCTCCAGTGATGGTGAGCAATTGGTGTGCAAATTAAAGAAGTCCATATATGGATTGAAACAAGCATCACGTCAATGGTATTTGAAATTTGATGAAATTATCTCTTCATTTGGTTTTGAAGAGAATATTTTGGATCAATGTATATACCAGAAGGTCAGTGGGAGTAAGACTTGTTTCCTTGTCTTATATGTCGATGATATTTTACTTGCATCCAATGATAAAGGGTTGTTGTATGAGGTGAAATAATTTCTCTCTAAAAATTTTAAAATGAAGGATATGGGTGATGCATCTTATGTCATTGGCATAAAGATACATCGAGACAGACTACGTTGTGTTCTGGATTTGTCTCAAGAGACCTATATCAATAAGGTTTTAGAGAGATTTCGGATGAAAGATTGTTCACCGAGTGTAGCACCCATTGTGAAGGGTGATAAGCTCAATTTGAGCCAATGCCAGAAAAACGATTTGGAACGGGAACAGATCAAGAACATTCCGTATACTTCCGTTATTGGAAGTTTGATGTATGCTCAGGTATGTACAAGACCTGACATAGTATTTGCAGTTGAAATGTTGGGAAGATTTTAGAGTAATCCAGGAATCGAACACTGGAAAGCTGCCAAGAAAGTCATGAGGTATCTTCAAGGTACCAAAGATTTCATGCTTACATATAGACGGACCGACAATCTGAAAGTTTTGGGGTACTCCGATTCAGACTTCGCTGGGTGTGTTGATTCTCGTAAATTAACATCCGGTTACATATTTTTGTTTGCCGGTGGAGCTGTATCCTGGCGGAGTGCAAAGCAAACTTTGATTGCTACTTCCACTATGGAGGCCGAGTTCGTTGCTTGTTTGGAGGCTACAAAGCATGGTGTATGGATGAGGAATTTTATGTTTAGGCTTAGAGTGGTTGATTCCATCTCAAGGCCATTAAAGATATTTTGCGATAATTCAGCTGTTGTTTTCCTGGCTAAAAATAACAAAAGTAGCAGTCGGAGTAAACATATCGACATTCAGTTTTTAGCCATAAAGGAGCGTATTAAAGGAAAGGAAATTGGTATTGAGCATATCAGCACTGAATTGATAATCGCTGATCCTTTGACTAAAGACATGCCACCATTAAGGTTCAAGAATTTTGTATCTGAAATGGGATTGAGTTCCATTTTGTAATTTTCATTGTATGGACAATGATATTGAAAATTCCTATTTTATTGTTGTGATATTTTCTCAAAATTGTGTGCACATTAATTAATTTGAGAATATCATTAAGTTGGACAAAGAATAAATATAGGGTTTATTCATAAAGTAAAGTTACCGGATGACTTGAGAAATCAATATATTGTAATACATGGAAGATATTACTCATTATTAGAGGACTTATCGCCATGATTCATATATTTATTTCTTAAAGTTTGAAAAATTAATGATTTTAGTTATCACATCAAGTTAAATATGGACCAAGTGGGAGAATGTGGGCTTCAGCCCAAATGCTGAGCCGGCCCAAGCCGTTGACCCGGCCCACAAGCTGCCAAGCCGCGAGCCACGAACGGCTTCTGAAGCCGATTTCGAGCCGACAGAAGGGTTTCGTTCTCTTCGTCTTCCTCGATCGATTTTGTAGCCTTCAAGCGTTTATCTCAGTTAATTGCTGAAGCATTTGTGGTCCATTAAGTGGTGATAACTCTCCCATTAAGTTAATTAATCAATTTTGGCCGGTTTGAGTACCAAACGCTCGGTTGAGGCGGGTGATGGTTTCGCCTATAAATTGAGCATTCTGGCTTTGTCCCTGGCACCCAACTCAAGTAATACACCATCTAAACAAGTGAATGAGTGTCCAGAAGCACAGAGTCGGTCCGAATCGAACGTCCGAAAACAGAGCACCAAATGGCTGGAGGTATATTAATCGATTTTAAATTCCGCTTTTGTGGTTGTTTTAACCACATAAATTTCTAACAAGGAGGTGAGGAGAGGGATTTTAGTAAAAAAAAAAGAGTGGAAAATCTTGAGAAAACAGAAGAGAGAAAGAAGAAAATGTGAGAAAATAGAAGGAAGAGGAAAAACATAGCATATGAGCCCGAAAACAGAGCTCGGGGACAGCAGCAAGTAACCAGACAAATTGGCAAGTGTACTTTGATCTACTTCATTCTTTGTTGTCTATCATTGATAATCCATGAGGTATTATTGATCTAATACTTGTAAATTGTCCGAATTCAATCATAATAATCAAATTGGTCATGATGTATACTTTCAAAATTTTAAGGCTCAAAACTGCCTTTAGATGGCTTTCTAAACTTTTGCGAAATAGCCAACCAAACGATGTCCAATTGAGCTCAAAATTGGTATACTAAAAGCTCATTACCTTATCTAAGTCGTGACCTAATCTCTTGGAAATTCGTATTGAACCGTGCCCTGAACCGGCCTCCATATCAAAACCCATTATGTTTCTGCAGTCTTGCTAATGTATTCAGTTTCTGCAGTCTTGCTAATGTATGAACTTTTGACCCACGAACCGGTACCCAAATGGGCTAAACCGGCAGCCATGATGGCTTGACATTATTGTGATAATGCAAAGTGTATCTCTGTAAAATTTGAACCCAAACTAACCATGAACCTGCCACCAACTTAGCAATAAAAATCGGCTGCAACAGAACACTGTTAATGTAGAATCTGTGGCCACTTCCCAGGCCTGCACCGGCTAGAGTTTGGCATGAACCGGCCACGAGCCCAACCAATTATTAAATTTAAGTCTTTTAGCTATTATTAGACTCCATGGACCAACCAAGAACCCGCCTTGAACTAGCCATAAAGGTCTCCCAAACAGAACTAGTCACTGGACCTTCCTGTTGAAGCAAGATATGGCAGTCTTGGAGCAGATGACCGAACCGGCCATAATTCAGATGAATCAGAAGTCGGCCCAATTACTGTATAATGTACTAAGGTAGACCTACCCACGTGTGAAGCTGACGGCCAATATGATTTGAAATGGGCACTAAACTGGCCCTTTGTATTGGCCCTGAACCAGCCAGTATCCTAAAAATCAGTTCTGACAGTCCAAGGAAAACGGACTAAACCGGCCCTGAACTGGATGATTTAGGAGCCGCCCCGGCCAATTTATTTAGTACAAGAGTCAAGATACCAACACACAAAATTGAGTCCAAAAATACCTTAAATTGAATAGTGAACCGGCCTCTTGAAGAACTGGGTGTCAGCACCCATATGCTGCTAAAGGGGTGAACCGGTTTAGTTGAATAGTAAGCTAAATGAACCGGTTTACCCTTTTGGTTTAGACCAGCCGAACCGGCCCCTAAATTGGCCAAACTTGCATCCGATTCAACTTAAGAATGTTAAGATGATGTTAAGATATTAGGATATTAAATTTGACCCAATTTGAATATCGAACCGACACCGAACTGATCACTCGACTAAACCGGTACCTGTCTTTGTTAATGAAATTTGAGCGTATTGATCTGGCCATTAAACTATTCATAAAATGACCACTGAAAGTGATAAATTATCCTAGTTAATATAAGAATTTATTGTACGTAAAATAACTCCATCTATAGAGGGATACGTGGACCGCCGTCCTCGGGGGCGTTGTATAAGGAAAAAATGATACAATATGACCGCCGTTCTCGGGTTGTTATACAAGGAGGAAATGATACGATATGACCGCCATTCTCGGGATGTTATACAAGGAGGAAATGATACGATATGATCGCCGTCCTCGGGGCGTTGTATAAGAAGGAAACAATACGATATGACCACCCTCCTCGGGATGTTGTAGAAGGAGGAAACAAAACGATATGACTGTCGTCCTCGGGGCATTGTACAAGGAGGAAATGATACGATATGACCACCATCCTTGGGGCATTGTACAAGGAAAAAATGATACGATATGTCCGCCGTCCTCGTGGCATTGTACAAAGAGGAAATGATATGATATGACTGCAGTCCTTGGGGCATTGTACAAGAAGGAACATCGGCCTTTGATTGTGTGGATTGAATACAATCTATCATTGAATGTAGTTGCAGGATGTCGGCTTTTGGTCCCATCTACGGATAATATAGGTAATATCACTCACTTCAGAGGGTAATATCAAGGTAAGGCCTATTAGCTCTGATCTCTCAAGATATAGAAAAGTAAATAAAATATAGTAAAGGCTTCTTAAGATAAGAAAGTTACGAATAAAGTTTGATAAAAGCTCAGTAAAGAAAGAAAGATAAAGGCATTACATTTCATATATCCGATCCTTATATGTATATTAAAGTATGTTATGTTTAAACATTGCATATTCTTGCATAATATGTACACTGGTGAACATTTGGCTCACTCATTGCAATTTTTCTTCCCTTCAGATAGATCAAAGGAATTGACGATTGATGAGCAAAGTAAGATAGAAGCTTGGAGACTCCTTACATTTTGTGGTACTTTGAAATTATATACATTTTGAATTTAGCATAGAAGAAAAGAACACGTACTTAATAATGTTAAAAATAGACGTATTTATAATGTTATTTCTAATCAGTATAATCTTCCTGAAAATTTATAAGTACACATTAATCGAGAAATTATGTTATTGGAAATTGACTGGTCCAACAATAACATATGTTTTGAATATGATGCTCGTTCATTGTGCATTTTAATTGGTCACTTAATTCGACTGTTCATTGGTTAGTTCATGTAACCGTTCGTTAAAATTAATAGTTCAAATGTATTAATCGAGTATTATTTGGTACCTTAATCTTTTGTATTACCAATAGATCAACCATTCAAATATCCAATAGTTCAGTGAGATTCTATTTTGTTTTGAGTCTAACAATTCAATTGATTCATATTCCTTTATGAGTTAAACTATTTGTGAGCCCCTCATAAAAACGGATTAGACCAATCTCATATTAGACCATACCTAACATAAATAATATTTTTGGGCCTACAAATATTTTAAGGCATTAAACACCTATCAAATAAATTTTTTTCTTATTTCTCTGTAAAATTTTCCATTGGTTCTAACTTGTACTCCAATGGAGCACAAAATATAAACGTTGCCACAATGCTATGATTTGCGTTTGATTTCTTAAAAATTTGCAACTTACAGACTCAAAGCAAAACCGTTGTTTTCTCCACTTTTTTAAAATAAAATTAAAAGGAAAAAAAAAAAGAAAAGAAGAATTTCTTGTTCTAATCGGTGTCATTGATCATCTAACTTCTTGTCATGTATAGGTGAACTAAAACGGTTGTTCAACGAGACGTTACCAAAAAGTTGAAAACTTTGCTCATAAAGAATGTATAACCTTTTCAAAAAGTCAATAATAGGTAATCATAAAATATATTTAGAGTTCTATTTTATTTCATGAAACCACAAATTATATAAAGATATAGTAATTTTTCATATGTATGCTAAATTTAATTCATTATTAAAACGTGTAAGTTTTTTACAAATTTTTTAGTAATCAATGAATTATATGGAGTAAGGAGATATTCACTGTATTATATATTTTTTATTATATAAATGAACAAATTTAACAATATTAATTATTGTTGCGTCCGCGTGTTCCAGCCGTCTATCGATTGAAGTCCGAGCAGCGTTATGCGTTCCAAGATGAACGAAAACGAGCAACACAAAATAAATCGTAAATAAAAAATGGAGAAGGGGGACGAGGACGCAGAGAGCACACGCAATTTATGTGGAAAACCCTTATTATGCAAGAATGGGGCAAAAACCACGATGGCAGATGGACAATCCGAGAGGTTTCACTATTACGAAAAAGAAGTACAACGAGGCACCAGTAGAGCGATTTGCTACCACAGAGGATTACAAAGTGAGGAGTCTTGCTCTTTCTCATTGCTTTTTCTCTTTGCTTTCAAGAGTGGTTCACAATGCATGCTCCAAATAACAGTTGGTGGAATCCTTTCCTTGTTGCCTGAATGGGGTATTTATAAGAGAAAATTATACCGTTGGCAAGGGGACACGTGGCACGGGCGTGTCAGGGACGCCTACTACAAGCCCTGCAGGCGTGGCGTGTCAAGGATACCTGTCACCAGCCCTGTGACAAGGACACCTGTCACCAGCTCTGTGGGTACGACGTGATAGAGACGCCTGCTCTGCGGATACGGTGTGTTAGGAGCCGTTAGATCTTTCATGACAGCGCGTGCTTCTTGGTAATAGTGAGTCATCTGAGCTGGCATGCTCGGTCATTTTGGTTCCTTCTCCTGAGGGCGTGGAGACGTTGAGGCTATCATCGTCTTTTGAAAGCCCTATAAATCTTTTCCTGGTTCGTTGAGTTAGGTTCTTGGACATTTCTCCTGCTAAAGGTCCTCGAGATTTCGTTGATGATGTCAGCCCCCTGTGGCATCTTGGTGCCCCTTTCAGGTCAAACTGACTTCTCGGATCGTTGTCGCTATTTGGGGCTTCTTGGAACAATTAGCCCAAATCCCGGGGCTTATGAAGCCAATTTAGTTCTTTAGGCCAAGTTGGGCTCTTGGGCCTCTTGGGCTAGCTTGTCTTTGTAATCCTCTAGGTCCGTGGTCGTGATTTTGGGCCTTCCTTTTTGGGCCTTGGGTGCCAGGACCCATCATGAGCCCCCCATGTCTAATGGTTCGAGGACTCAGCCGTTTGACATTTCTTGAGAGCAATCCTCTATCACGACAGTCCGCGGCCTCTATGTCTTGCTGATGGGAGCTACCTTTATACATCCCGAGACCTTCTTATCAGTCTGAGATCTATCTTTCCCCACCATCTGGTTTCTCTGCAGGGTGTTAAATGCGACGCCTAATTGAAGTGACATCGCCTTGGGAGGCCAAAAGCCCACGTCCGCTCCCTGCGTATGGGCTATTGACGCGTCGTAAGGCCCATAATGAGGGCGCTTATTTCGCATTTGAAATTTCCTTTAAGTTGCCTCTTTCACTTCCATTTTTTCCCTCCTTCTTCTCTGCATTTCCCTAGTGTCTTCTGAAATTCCTTTTCATCGTCCTGTTTTCGTTTTCTGCTACCATGGTTCCAGGCATTAAAGAGATTGCCTCCTCTCTCTCCCTCCAAGATCTTGAGCAGATCCGGGTGAAGTACAGCATCCCGGACTCCGTCGCGATGGTGGTTCCAGGGGCCACCAAGAGGGCTTGCAGCCCTCTGGATGGCTTCATCGCCGTCTATGAGATTCACCTTAAAGGCGGACTTCGTTTCCCCGTACCACTGGAGCTCTATCACTTGAAGAGGGAGCTGGCCGTCCCACTCGCTAGGCTTTAGCCAAACACGATCAGGTATTTGGTCTCTCTTTGTGTATTCGCACATTGCCACAAGAAGGTCCTTGAGGTGGCCATGGTGAAAGTCATGTTTCGTTTCACCCATAATCTTGACTGGATCACCATGACTCATCGTCCGGAGTTTGCTGTGATGAGCGGAGGGAACCCGTACTCCACGAAAAGGTGGAAGGACAAATTCTTCTTTCTGGGAGTCCGAGAGAATTGGGAGCTCTCAGTTGTATGGGAAAACGTGGCAAGCAAACGCTACTCTGACCCTCTACTGAGGAGAGAGAAATTGCCAAGGAGGTCACGGACTTGTGATGGCCAACCTTGGCAGTTTTAACGTGGGGAAGAAGAATATTTGGCTGTCACCCGAGAAGTTGGCCGAGGCCAAGTGGGTGACACCATCCGGGGACTCCACTACCGCTACAGCTTCGAAGAAGAAGAAGAAGAAAAGACTGGGAAAAAGGGAGGCCTCCCTTATCATTCAGGAGCCATCCGAGAGGCCACAGAGAGCCCGCGGACTGAGGCCTCAGGAGATCCACTGGATATCATTGACTAGTCCTCGCCTGAAAATGACACCTCTGTTATTGCCCCCCTGGTTAAGAGGGCCATGAGGTTGGTTTTTTTTTTTTTTAGGTAAATTAAAATTAAAATAAACAAAATTACAAAACGATATTCTATCTCCAAGTGTTTTATCGACTTATAGGTAGAATAACGAGCTAGGGCATTCCTCGAGCACCAACAATTTGTGAAACCGAACAAAAATTTGAAAAAACCTAGATGGGAAAAAACATCTAAAGCGGCCACAATCCATCCAGCCTAAAAACCCACACACAGGAACAGCATCAATAGATTTATCAAATGAGGTACCACCGTTCCAAAGACAGAAAAAACAGCAGAAGAAAATTCAAATGCCAGTAGCTACATCCTAGGACTGATTTACACACGCCCAAGTCGTGCTTTGCTTCCACATCAGTTGGCTAATAGTCCACCACGCTTCAGGCAATATCACCAACGAGCTAGGGCCATGAGGTTCATTGCTGGACTTTCTGCGGAGTCTGGGGCTACAAGCCCTTCTTCATGTGGCGCCGAGACCCAGAGTGGGGTCTTAGACATTCTTGCGGGTCCCCCGCTCGAGGACCCTATTGTTTTTGAGGCCTCGGAGGAGGTTGCTTTTGATGCTGAGGAGCCTTGTGGGATGGAGGCAACTGTCACCGCTACTGGTGAGGACATTTTTGACATTCTTAGCGGTGATGAGGTTGTGGTCGCGGCCTCAGAGATCCCGGAGGTCGCTGGGCCTCGGATGTTGTGGAGCCACCTATTCCTGAAGGTCCTCCGTCCGAGGCTACTTTTAATGTTTCTGCGGAGTCTGTGGAGGAGCTACACTTGCTCGAGGCCTTAGGGGAGAGTGGCCCAAGTCAGGATCCTCTAGTTTCTAAGGTACTTTGCCATTTTCCTATTTTCCTTGCTTCCCGTTGCCTGTGCCTTAATGATCTTGCCTCCTTTTGCAGCTCTAAGATCTGATCGGGGGCCTTAGTCAGTTGGTTGGCGAAGTTTCCCAATCTCATTTGGAGACGGAATCTTTGAGGGCTGTTCGAGAAGAAAACCAGCGGCTGCAAGCGGAGCTTGCTGAGACCACCGCAAAGAGCGCTTCTTTTGGGGAAACCCTAAGGCTTCCTTAAGTCCAGTACGGATTCCTTCGAGAGAGGAATCTCCAGTTGGAGGAGGGGCTGAGGGCGTCGGTGAGGGCCGTGGATATAGCGCCCTTATTGGAAACAAGTTTTGGGATGGCATTCATTTGTGCCTCCGGATGATGCGGCTGCTGCATCTGCGGTTCCCCATTGCCATGCTAGATCCTCGGAATGCAAGCGCTGCACGCCCCAAGAATGTGTACGGTCTTACAGGGAGGTGATTTCCTGGGTCCCCACATCCGAGTCCCTCTGGGGGTCCTCGCTCCTCCGATCAGCCAGGGACCTCGAGCCACGCAGAGGCCTCTTTATCTCAAGAAGGACAATTCGAAGCCACTCCTCCGCAGGGTCCCATAGAGACCTAGCTCTTTCTTTTTTTTTTTTTTGTCATTGTATATCGTACATGAATAAATAGGGGTATTTAACTTTAGTGCAAGCGTCTTGTTTCTCGTTCTTGACTTCTGGAGTATGCTTATCACGGTGTCAAACAAATTATCTTGCATCTAGCCACTGTCTGAGTTTTTTCATTACGTGGCCTTTCAGGCTACTCGGATGAGTCCAAGTTTTGGTTTCGACCTCTTGGGCCGATCGGACGAGTCCGAGTTTTGGTTACGACCTCTTGGGCCGCTCGGAAGAGTACAAGTTTTGGTTTTGACCTCTTGGGCTGCTCGGACGAGTCTGAAGTTTGATTTCGACCTCTTGGGCCGCTTGGACGAGTCTGAGTTTTGGTTACGACCTCTTGGGCCGCTCAGACGAGTCCGAGTTTTGGTAGTTGCAGGTGATCCGCCTATTACTAGTAGTATCTCCTAAGGTGCGTGGCATTCCAAGTCCGGGGCACCAGCTTGCCTTCTTTGGTGCGCAGTTTGTAGGCCTCTCCCCGAAGGATGGCGGAGACCAAGAATGGCCCCTCCCAATTTGGTGAGAGCTTGTTTCTGTCGGCGTATTTTCCCGTGGCTTCCATGCTCCTCAACACCAGATCCCCAACCTCGAACTGCCGTGCCTTTACCTTCTTGTTGTAATAGTGGGCAACTCGTTGCTGGTAGGCTGCTACCCTAAGCCTGGCCTGGTCGCGGATCTCCTCGAGCATGTCGAGGATCTCTCGGAGCCTCTAGTTGTTGTCGATTGCGCTGAAGCATCTAACTCACAGACTCGTGAGGCCTACCTCTATTGGAATGACAGTCTCGACCCCGTAGCAGAGGCTGAAGGGAGTCTCCCTCATGGGTTCTCTGGGCGTCGTCCTATATGACCAGAGGACCGAGGGCAGCTCGTGCACCCATGAGCCCTTGGAACATTCTAGCTTAGTCTTGAGCCCGTGCAAGATTGTGCAGTTCGTTACTTCCACCTATCCGTTGGCTTGGGGGTACGCCACTGACGTGTGAACCAAGGGATCCTCAGGCTGGTGTAGTACTTGGTGAATCGTTTACCGGTAAATTGCGTCCCGTTGTTGGTTACGATGCACTCTGGGATACCGAATCTGCACACGATGTTCTGCCGGAAGAACTCAATGGCATTTTGCTCCGTTATCCTTGCCAGCGGTACTGCCTCCACCCACTTGGTGAAGTAATCTATTCCTACGATCAAGAACTTCCTCCGTCCGGACGTGAGGGGGAGCAATCCAAGGATGTCGAGCCCCCACTGGGCGAACGGCCAGGGGACTAGAGTGCCCGGAGGTCTGTGTGGAGACGGTGGCTCATGTTGCTATGGAACTAGCAGTTCTCATATTTGCACACGAAATCTATGGCGTCGTACTTCATCATGGGCCAGTAATATCCTTGCCTCATGAACTTAAAGACTAGGTTCTTTCTTCTGATGTGAGACCTGTATATCCCGAGGTGTACCTCCTGGAGGGCATACTCGCCTCCTCGGGGGTAAGACACCTCAGGTAAGGGGTTGAGAAGCCTCGTCGGTACAACTGGCTGTCCATGACCGTGTACCATCCCATAGTCTTTCTTATCTTCTTGGCTTCATTTGGATCCTCAGGCAATGTGTCGTCAGATAAATACCTTAGATAAGGAGTCATCCAGGTGTTGCCATCAGATACTTGCATTACTTCTGGCTCGGGGTCTTCGATGCTGGATCTTTTTAGAACTTCACGCATTCCTCGAGCATACTGTTCCGGATCTCCTGAAGCCGCAGCCTTTGCCAGCGTGTCAACCCTGGGCGTTTTCTTCCCTGGGGACGCGGACAAACTCAGCTGCCTCGAACTCCGAGATCTCACTCCTGACTTTGGAGATGTACTTGGACAGGTGTGAGTTGTTAACGTCGAAGCTTCCGCAGACTTGGTTGACGACAAGCTCGGAGTCGCTGTAAACGACCAAGTTTTTGACCGAGCATTCCTTGGCTAATCGAAGACCAGCCAACAAGGCCTCGTACTCCGCAACATTTTTGGTGGCCAAGAACCCTAGGGTTAGTGAATACTTTATCTCAAGTCCCTCAGGCATGCGCAAGACAATATCAGCTCTGCAGCCGTCCTTCATCGAGGAGCCGCCCACGTGCAGGGTCCATGTTGATGCTTTGCTAATCTCGTTTGTGGCAGGTTGGTCTTCGCTGCCGCTGGCCAGCACTGTTGTCTCGACAAGGAAGTCCGCGAGGGCCAGTCTCTTCAGAGTTGGTCTCGGACGAAACTCGATATTGAATTCTCCTAATTCAATGGCCCATTTGATTAGCCGTCTGGATATCTCGAGCTTCTGAAGGATGGCTCTTAGTGGCTGGTCAGTCAAGACCACTATCTTGTGTGCCTGGAAATATGGTCTGAGTTTCCTGGCGGAGTAGACCAACGCTAAGGCTATCTTTTCCATGAGCGGATATCTTGTCTCGGCGTCTGCGAGGGTCTTGCTTACATAATACAAGGGTTGCTGTTCCCCATGTTGCTCTCGTACTACGGCCGAGCTTAATGCCGTGTCGGACACGGAGAGATATAGGTACAGCTCCTTGCCTAATTGAGGGGAAGCCAGCAGAGGCGGGCTTAAAAGATAACTCTTGAGTCCTCGGAACGCGTCTTCACATTCATCACTCCACCAGAAGTCTCGGGCTTTTGCTCCTCTCAGGGTTTTGAAGAATGGCAATGCTTCTCGGCCGATTTTGCTAGGAAACATGAGAGAGCTGCCACCTATCCGATAAGCTTCTGGACCTCCTTTACAGTCTGAGGAGACCGCATGTCCAGGATCGCATGTATCTTTTCTGGGTTCGCCTCGATCTCTCAATGTGACACGATGTAACCCAGGAATTTTCCTAAAGCTACACCGAATGTGCACTTGCTCGGATTGAGCTTCTTCCCGTGGGTCTTGAGCATGCGGAAGGTCTCAGCCAAATCCTTTATGTGGTCACCGCTCGCCCTTTTCTTTACGAGCATGTCATCAACGTAGACTTCAACGTTCCTACCTATGTGGTCCTCGAACATCTTGTTCACGAGTCGCTGATAAGTTGCGCCCACATTCTTGAGGCCAAAGGGCATTACTTTGTAGCAGTATGTCCCCTGGTCCGTCATGAATGATATGTACTCCTCGTCCTCGGGGCTCATCTTGATCTGATTATAGCCTGAGTATGCGTCTATGAAGCTTAAGAGCTCGTAGCCAAACGTCGAATCTACAAGTTGGTTAATCCTGGGGAGTAAGAAGCTGTCCTTGGGGCATGCCTTGTTGAGATAGTGAAGTCCACGCACATCCTCCATTTCCTACTATTCTTCTTTACTATGACCACGTTGGCCAACTAGTCCGAGTACTATACTTCTCGGACAAACCCTGCGTCTAGGAGCTTCTTGACTTCCTCGCGTATGGCCACCAACTTCTCGGTGGAGTAACTCCTACGTTTTTGCCTCACGGGCTTGTGGTGAGGATCAACGCCCAACTTGTGGACTATGATCTCGGACGATATTCTCAGCATGTCACTGGGTGACCAGGCGAACACGTCTGAGTTCTCCCATAGGAAGCTGACCAACTGATCTCGGACGGACTCTGACAGTAAGCTTCCTATGTGGATGTACCTCTCCGGATCCACCGGATCCAATGGGACCTGGACGGTCGGCTCCCCAGGTTGCGAGTGTTGCATCGTGGCCTCGTCCCTGAGGTTGAGGTCTTCTATTAGCTATGGAAGTGTTGCTTGTGTGGTTTGTGCCAAATAACACATCCGTCCAGTGGACTGATCCCCGAGGACTTCGCCCACACCCCGAGGACTTCGCCCACACCCCAGGTGCGGGATGGAAGTGACCGCACCAAACGTAGCCAAGCATGGGCGTCTGAGTATCGCGTTATATACCGATGGCAGGTCCACAACCAAAAAGGTGAGGACCTTGGATGCTACCCTCGGGGACATCCCAGGGTCACCTCTAATTGGATGATACCCTGAACAGGTACTGGTTCATTATCCAGCCTGTAGAGTGGCCCTTCTGGCGCTCTCATCTGGGTCTTCTTAAGCCCTAATTTGAAATAGGCATCAAGGTACAGTAAAATTTCAAAACTTCTATTATCAACAAATATTTGTTTCATCCGGTAGTCATTTGCTTTGTTCGAAACGAGTACTGTTACAATCAGGGGATTGGAGTGAGGAGAAGTTACATGATCCATGTTCCTACTGCTAAAGAAAATAACTTTATCTTCACCTCCGGGTCCCGTCCTCGGCCTCTTTGCTGATGCAAGCTCATGCCCATCTCCTCTGGCCGGTCAGCTTGATATCATGTTCACGACCCCCGCGGCCACTGTATTCCTGGGGGGCTCAGTCTCACCGTCGCCCGCTACTCCGGAAGCTTGTCTGGGTCTTTGTAGGAAATGATTGAGGTATCCCCTCCTGTCAGCTCCTCTATTTCCTTCTGTAGAGTCCTATAGTCCTCCGTGCTGTGACCTCCGGAGCGGTGGTAGTCATAGTATTTTGTCTGGTCCCCACCCTCTGGGTTCTTCAGCGGTTGGACTATTTCAGGAACTTTTCCTCCCGGATCTGCATCAGGACATTATTGCGGGTGTCTTTTAGTGGCATGAAGTGCGCAGGCCGCGGCTCTATCCGAGCACTCTGCTCGGCCTTGTGCGGCTTCTTCGTTGCCTGAGGACTCTGATAATCCCCGGTCTTCCTTTTACCTTCTGCCGTCTTCTGGTGAGAGTGCTCGTCCCTATCTAGCCGCTTGGCGTCGTTGGCCTCTTCGGCCGCGATATAAGCTCTGGCCATGGCCTCGACCTCTATGAAGGTCTGGGGACCCTTGTAGATGAGGTGCTTGAAGAAGGCACTTCCTTCTAGAGCCGAGAGGAAAGCGTTTAGCTTTATCTCGTCGGTCAATATTGGGATTTGCCTTGCCTTAGCCACAAATCGGGCCAGGAATCCCCTCAAGTTCTCCCTGGCACCCTGCTTGATTCGGGTGAGGTGCTAGGGCTGCTTTTCCACCCTCCTACTGGAGGCAAACTAAGACAGAAAGGCTGTCACCAATCGTCGAAGTCGCAGATGGAGTCTGCTGGAATCCCGTAGAACCACATCCTCGCGTCCCCTTTCAGAGTCAAAGGGAAGCATTGGCACATGGTGGTCTCATCCAGGCCCTGCAGGCTCAGATGCTCCCAGAAATGGTTGAGGTGGTCCATTGGATCAGCACTGCCATGGTACACCTCCAGATTTGGCATTTTGAACTTCGGGGGGAGCGTTCTTGTTCTGATCTCCGTGGAGAATGGGGGCCGGAGAGCTTTAGCTCCTCCCCCACTGCTCTCTCCGAGGACCCGGCTCTATCCTCTCCTCCACCCGAAGTGGGGCAATTGCCTTCTTTTGGTTGAGGTAATGTCTCAACTCGTAAGGCTCTTGATCCGTACGGCGTTCGGGGGCCGTGCAGACTCCTTGTGGATGAGCATCCTACGGAACCACCTCCTGGTTGCTGCGTTCACGGTGGCTCCGTTGGGCCCCAGAGTTACACCTCTCTGGGCTTTCTTCTCGGACCCGAGGATTTAGACGGTCCTCCAGCCTCCGCGGGGCTTTGCTGCTGGAGGCCACTTGGGTCCTAGGGTTTTCATGTCGGCTTGGTGGCTTCTCACGACGATCTCTCTCCTTGTCCCTACGTTGGGACGCTCCAGCTTGGGAAGCCCTGGAAGAGGCTTATCTCATCCGCTCGTCGATCCTTGAGCAGAGTGTGTCGAAGGCTTTGGACATGCCTTTTATTCTGGCCGCCAAGGCCCTAACCGCCGGATCAGGGTGGTTCTCCACCCCAGCGCAGGGGTCGGGGCTGCTATTACGTGAGGCTACCTCCCTGGTAGGTGCACTCGCCTGTGCCATCGTGTTCAGCATTCTAGCTCTTGGAGTTGAAGTTGTTGCGGTGTTCGTGCACTTTTTACGAAGATATAAAAAGCAGACTTTCAGTCGCTTCCCACAGAAGGCGCCGATGTTGCGTCCACGTGTTCCATCCGTTTATCGATTGAAGTTTGAGCGGTGTTATGCATTCCAAGACGGACGAAAATGAGCAACACAAAATAAATCGTGAATAAGAAATGGAAAAGGGGGACGAGGACGCAGAGAGCACACGCAATTTACGTGGAAAACACCTACTATGCAAGAATGGGGCAAAAACCACGATGGCGGACGGACAGTCCAAGAGGTTTCACTATTACGAAAAGGAAGTACAACGGGGCGCCTGTGGAGCGATTTGCTACCACAGAGGATTACAAAGTGAGGAGTCTTGCTATTTCTCTTTGCTTTTTCTCTTTGCTTTCAAGAGTGGTTCACAATGCGTGCTCCGATAACAAGTTGGTGGAATCCTTTCCTTGTTGCCTGAATGGGGTATTTATAAGAGAAAATTATACCGTTGGTAAGGGGACACGTGGCACGGGCGTGTCAGGGATGCCTGCCACAAGCCCTGCAGGCGTGGCGTGTCAAGGATACCTGTCACCAACCTTGCGGATATGGCGTGACAGGAACACCTGTCACCAGCCTTGCGGGTACGGCGTGACAGGGACGCCCGCTCTACGGATACGGTGTGTCAGCAGCCGTTGGATCTTTCATAACAGCGCGTGATTCTTAGTAATAGTGAGTTATCTGAGTTGGCATGCTCGGTCTTTTTTGTTCCTTGTCCTGAGGGCGCAGAGACGTTGAGGTTGTCATTGTCCATTAAAAGCCCTATAAATCTTTTCCTGGTTCGTTGAGCTAGGTTCTCGGACGTTTCTCCTGCTAAAGGTCCTCGGGATTTTATTGATGACGTCAGCCCCTTGTAGCGTCCTCGTGCCCCTTTCAGGTCAAATTGACTTCTCGTACCGTTGTCGCTATTTGGGGCTTCTTGGAACAGTTAGCCCAAATCCTGGGGCTTATGAGGCCAACTTAGTTCTTTGGGCCAAGTTGGGCTCTTGGGACAGCTTATCTTTGTAATCCTCTAGGTCTATGGTCGTGATTTTGGGCATTCCTCTTTGCGCATTGGGTGCCAGGACCCATCAATTATCAATGAAGATTAGATTCCAATCAAACTTCAGAAGGAGTTTTACAATCTAAATATGAAAACCACAGCAAGCATGAGCATAGGTAAATTGATTGAGATAATTAGGCATACGAACTGATACTTTTTTTTTTGGTAAATAATTAAAATTTGATTAAAAGAATTAGTACACAAATTACATTCTAACTCCAAATATTTTGTCAACTTTGAGATAAAATATAGCCGTTGGGGCATTTCACGAGCACACCATGAAACAATCATGAAAACAAAAGGAAATTGCACAAGGAAATAAAAACCGGCCAAAACCATCCGTCAACCGGCCTTTAGTCATCAACCCAACCGAAATGGTTCTAGTTTCATAGCTGAAGCAGCGTTAGCATTCAAACGGCCACCTGAAACCAAGAAATCAGCAGGAAGTCAGCGCCTATCCGGTAGCAACTTAGTTCAGTAAAAGTCTAAAAGATCTCACTGCACGAAGACAGCAAACACATTGCACGAATTGTCTATCAGCATTCTATATCAGTAAAAACAAGCAATCCAGCAAAACCACCAAGCAGCAAACTGTTCTTTACTAGTAGGTAAATTGATGACTTCATGCATGGAGTATGATACCGTTCTTTACTAGTACTTTGCCTATAAATATTAATGTAAATAAAAATTTTTGTATTAATATTTTACCTATAAATCACAATTTAATACTAAGATCCTTTATTTTATATCAGTAAATTAGTTTCTTATTCATCTTATTCCGTTCTAGTGAAATGATAAGAGATTATCATTTTCTAAAAATATCGAAACTTGCTACATTCGGTGTGCACTGATCTCAAATCAAGTTTTAATTATTGTTTTCAGGATTTATTGTTCCATTCTAAGCTTTTTTCTTTTTCAGTTATTTCTGCATTTTGTAACACTTCCTTTAGAAGGCCATGACTATCATGCACTGTTAGTCAATTCAAATCGAGAAGTGTCTACCCCATATGGAAAACTTGCACATTTTTTACTTTTTATTTTTTTCATAATTTAGTACTCTATAAATAACAAGCAATTTTATTAGGAAATTTTTGTCAAATGGAAGAAAGAATCGTGACGGACTGGGTTTCGTGGTAGGCCGGCGGAATCGTAGCATACTATTTTCTATGCTTAACCATATCCATATAAACTCTTGCCAGAAACTTCTAATACGATGGGAGAGGTCTATACATACACATATAGTTGAAAGAAAACTTTTGCGGAGCATGCTTTCCCCCTTTCATGGCTTGTAAATCAATTCGAGCAATGATTCTGCTACAATAACTACACTCTATCTCTTGCTTCAGGCCGGCAAGCAAAATTTGCGGGACAGGAAAAAGAGAACTTTGAAGGGAGAGAGTGAGAGACAACGTGTTCTTTCCTTCAAGTTATACGATCCCCTTCTCGTAAGTCTCGTCTTCCTTTCTTCTCTCCGTAACACATCGTCCCCATCTTCTTATCTCATGGTTTCTGTTGATTTTCCTGCAAATGATAAGGTTTCCCCTTTGGCATCTGTGTTATTTCATTTTTTTCGTTCCATGACTTCTCTTTCTTGAACTCGCCTTTTCTGTGCTTTTACAATGTTCTTTTTGTCGCTTTTCCAATTTAACTCTGGCGTATGTCTAATTTTAGCATGATATATCAACCTTTTTGCCATCTGTAAAGGATGCTACTTTCGATTCATCGACTTTTATTTTACCCACTTCTATTTATTAATTTTTTTTTCAAAATTTGGATCATGAGATTCAATTTGTTCATCAGGCTGCATGATTCGAAATGATCTTTCATTGTTCTTTAATCTTTGTCCGTCCTAACTAATTCAACTCTTTGACCTTGCATCATCCAATTCTTCGTTGGGCCTTTTTTTTTTCTTAACTATTTTCCTATGTTTCCTTTTCAGTATATTGGACTGTTAAATGCTCTTCGTCCTGCCTTTTTTGTCTTTATTTATACATTATAGGGGTTCAGCTCCCTGCTCGATAATAAATTTTTTTTCTCGTCATTCGATTACCACTACTTATATGGAAATACCAAGTTAGAATAAGTTGGTTCAATTGCAGGAACTGTAACTAAGTGGAGCAGCTTATCAAGGTGTATTAAGCTCTGAATGCCCCTTTTGGTTCTGTCAAATATAGTAAATTTTCCTAGCTATTGGTACTGATTAAAGATGGGAGATCATTTTGCATTGCTGGTTAATCGATTGCTCACCGAATCAACATTACAAGCTGCAATTGAGAGCAGAAATCAGCTGAAGCGGACAACAACCGTGCTGGATGAAGGTGTTATAATCAATTTCTCCCCTCGTAAGCTAAACATACCAGATGGATTGTCTACTGGGAAATTGGTTGAGTGCAGGATTTGCCACGACGAGGATATGGTTTCAAACATGGAGACACCTTGCTCTTGTTGCGGCACCTTGAAGGTTCGTTTGGCTTTAAGCTTGTGTCCTTGCTTTCTGTTGTCTGGAAATTATGAGAATGAGGAATTTTCATCTTATAGGACTCCTCCTTTTGGAGAACCGAGCCTAAAAACAATTGTAAGGTTGCTCCATTATCTGCCCTTTTACTGTTCTGTGTGGACCTTCTGCACTGGTGGAATTTATGAGTAGCTGAAGAGTTGTATAATCTTAATTGGAACATGGTTAACAGGTCACAGAGTTAATACAAGTTGGCAAGTTTTAGGCAACTAGATTTATTCTATTAGGTATGCTTAGTTATATATCCTCCCCTCGGCCCTGGACGGAGCTTAAGTTTCTTCATTGCAGTTGTAGAAATTTTTCTCTCATTTATCAATATGTATTGATCGAGATAACTTCAGCATTTGCATCGTCTTCATTTGTCAATGCTGATATTTTTCTATATTGTCGTCAATATCAAATGCTTAAAGGTGGGTCTTTGTCTTAGAAAAAAGAAAGGAAAGGTAAGGTCTGTGCTGTAAGAATTAATTTTGGTGGTGGTGTTCTTGTGTTAGCTGCACGCACATGGGATCAATTTATCCAGTGGGCACAGTTTTTATTGACATCATGCATCAGAATTAGATATGTTAGTGTTTTGTTTTGCCTGCCTGTGGAGAGGATTATGGATGTATGATGATACACAAATTCTCTTACCTTTTTTCTTGATTAACTACTGCAAAATAGTTGTAACATGACAGGAAGGTGCGGAAACTATTGTAGGTAGTTTGCCCCCACATTTGACATGACTATAAAAAGGGGTATTTTTCTATATTATCTTTTAGTTGAGAAGTCTCCATTGAATAGCAATTACTTTGTTCTAAGGGGACCCAAATGCAAGCTTAGTTCAAGACTATTATTGAGTGCTACATGCTGATCAAAGGAGGTTGATAACTTGTTACCAGTCTCATTACCGACAATATTCTCGCACCTGCTGATCAGCCGAGGCAGAGAAAAAGTGCCCGAGCAATTCAACCACCCCGACGATTTCGTGACTTTCTCTAAGATTTTCTATTAGATATCACACACTTGCACATATTTTATATACTTGCATAAATTAGTGCACATGGGAGCAGTTAGCTTATTACTTCCCCTCATTTGCTTTCTGTTTGTTTCTGGTTACTACTGTTAGCATATTCGGTTCTGTAACAAGTTTCCCCGTTTACTGTTTTACCCAATACTATTTCCCGTATATGATGACTGACATTGGTATAATGAGTACAGAAGATATTTTCCACTTTTACCTTATTCTCAAATCTTCTCTGCTTATCTCGATTGTTTCTTCTTCCTGCTCTTCCTCCCTTCTTCCCTGACTCCCCTGTCTCCTTGTCTCCCTCTGTTTGAACTCCCCTTTCCTATCATTTTCTTGTGCTGATTTTTGGTTGTGGAAGCTGGTTGCTGTTATAGAACCGGACTGTTGGGACGATAGCAACATTTTGGTGCTTTCATTGAGACAATGACGGAGGGTATGACGACCAGATATAGGGCTCTCGAAGAGTCCATCGCTAGCATGGCACAAGAGCTGACGAACGTCGTGGGTATTGTCCACCAACATGCAGATCAGTTCAATACCATTTCGACCACCACAGAACGCTTCCAACAGTCCTTCACTAATTGCCAGACACTAACTCTGAAATGCGACAAATCTTAGCTCGGCTAGAACGACAAACCATTTTTTTTCGAATCCCCCTTTGTTACCTACACCGATTTCGTACGCATTGTCACCCATAGTTCTCTCTCACCCATCCACCCAAACCCTACCCATAGTCTTAGCCTCGCAACTTGAGACACAAATCTCCTCCCAAATTCGTTTACCCAAGCCGGAGATTCCATTTTTTGCTGGAGAAAATGTCATCAGTTGGTTGTTCCAAATTGAGCAGTTCTTTTTGTACCATGGTACACTGCCTGAACAAAAGCTAAATGTCACGGCTTTCTATATTACTGGTGCGGCGTTTCAATGGTACCAGTGGATGCATGCAACGTGCTAGTTGGTAACCTGCGAGATCTTTGCTAACGACCTAGAACTTCGCTTCGGCCCCTCTTCATATATGAATTATGAAGCCACTCTTTACAAGCTCAGGCAGATTACAATCGTAGTTGCTTATATGGCCAAATTCGAATCTATTTCTACACGGACGCTACGTCTGTTGACCACTAATCTGTTAAATTGCTTCATCTCAAGCCTTATGGATAATATTCGGAGGGAACTCCTACTCTTGAAACCCATGACCCTGCCAGATGCCATTGGTATAGCCAAGTTGGTTGAGAAAAAGATGAATGCTAGTTGAATGAGTTCTCCACGGTTATCCCTTCCTAAATCCTCTGGACATATTGTTACCACGGTGGCTAAAAATCCCATCGCTACTCTACCAATAAAACGACTGACCCCTGCTGAAATGGCTTCTCATTGGAACCATGGCCTATGCTTTAATTGTGATGAAAAGTTCACATCAGGACACCGTTGTAAATCCCCACAATTTTTATGTGTGATCATGGAGGATGAAGGGGGTACTTTTCTAGGAGTCCAAAGTCTGGAGATGCACTCTGTTGAACCAGATGTTATAGAAAACCCACTTCCGGAGACTGAATCCTTTCCTCCTCCACCTGACCAGACTTCCACTATTTCGTTACATGCTCTTGAAGGTCACTTTGTACCTACTACCTTGCAGTTGCAGGGACAAATATCGGGCCAGCCTATTGTTATTCTTGTTGATAGTGGTTCCACTCACAATTTTTTGCAGATGCACACAGCTAAATAATTTGGACTTCCCATAGAGCCTTCTTATCATCTCAACGTCACAGTGGGTAATGGGACTCATTGAAATGCGAGGGGCTGTGTACCAAGGTTCAGATCACACTGGACAGGGCAAATTTCAGTGTTCATCTCTATCTGCTGCCGATTTATGGGGTTGACATTGTCTTTGGAGTCCAATGGCTTGCATCAATTGGCCTTGTGCTCTTCGACTACTAGGCATTATAGATGAGTTTCGATCATGCTGGGACTAAGCTCACCCTACACGGCATGCCATCAACTTCTGTGGCCACCATGACATTGGGCCAATTGAGGAGAGGTGACTCCACTCAATCCATTGCTTCCTACTTCTAGTTAACCATTCTTCTCGCGCAAGAACCTTCCCTGGACAATCAGCCAGCCACTTCTTTCCCCACCATCCAACTTCCTTTGAGTATCCCTCCACAAATTTCTATAAACCTCAACAACATCCTCTCCTCCTATGCAGATGTGTTTGCAGTTCCCCGAGGATTACCCATCACCATTCCACAGATCATAGAATTCCTTTGAAACCTACTACTTTGCTGGTGAATGTCAGACCATATCGTTATACCCATTTTCAGAAGGCTGAAATGGAGAAGCTAATTCAAGAAATGCTGGATGAAGGTATTACTCAGCCTAGTACTAGCTTTTTTCTTCTCCCGTGTTACTGGTTAAGAAGAAGGACAGAAGCTGGCAGTTCTCCGTCGATTACGGAGCTCTCAATGCACTTACAATTAAAGATTGCTTCCCCGTCCCTACTATGAACGAATTATTTGATGAATTACATGGAGCTCGCATGTTTTCCAAGCTGGACTTATGCGCTGGGTATCATCAGTTGCGAGTACATACCGCGGATGTTCGCAAAACAGCTTTCCGGATACACAAAGGCCATTACGAGTTCTTGATAATGCCCTTCGGCCTTTCTAATGTCCCTTCCACGTTTCAGTCCGAGATGAACTCTATTTTCTGCCTTGTCCTTCGAAAATTTGTGTTGGTTTTCTTTGATGATATCCTAGTTTACAGTTCCGCTTGGGAATTGCATTGCCAGCACCTAGCGCGCACACTGCAGATTTTACGGGAACATTCCTTTTACGCCAAACAATCTAAATGCGAGTTCGGGTGTATTTCAATGGCTTATCTGGGCTATATTGTTTCAGAAATGGGGATCGCAGTAGATCCGGCTGAGATTGAAGCCGTGCAAAATTGGCCTGCCCCAACCACCATCAAACAGTTGCGGGGATTCCTGGGATTAGCCGGGTACTACCGGCGGTTTGTAGCTCTCTACACCCAAATTGTAGCACCCCTCACCCAACTATTGTGGAAGGGTGCCTTCCTATGGTCCCCGGAGGCAACGGCGGCTTTTTAGGCCCTCAAAGCTGCCCTAATTGACACTCCAGTGTTGGCATTGCTAGATTTTGCCTAGCCATTTGTTGTTCAGACTGATGCGTTCGGAGATGGTATCGGAGCTGTCTTAATGCAGGCGGGACATCCTATCGCTTTTTTGGCTGGCAGCTCTGTCCCAGACTACAAATAGCCTCTATCTACATCAAGGAACTCTGTGCCATTTCAGAGGTTGTTAAAAAATGGCGATAGTATCTTTTGGGCACCAAATTCACCACCTTAACTGATCACCAGCCCCTCAAAGTCCTGTTAAAACAGGCCATCCACAGTCCTAAGCAACAGAAATGGATCACTAAATTATTGGGCTATGACTTTGAAATTGACTACTGACCTGGCAAGGAGAATGGGCCAGCCGATGCCCTGTCACGGCCTACTGCTTCTTACTAGGTATTGTGTGCAGTTTCTAAACCGGTGATGGCCCTTCTAGAGGCCCTCCGCAGTTTTTATAGTAAGCATGGCCCTTTCGCTGAACTGATCGTATCCATTTGGAATCAACCTGGGGACTCTGATCTCCTGCTTTGTCCTTACTCCGTGTGAGAGAAAATCTAATGTATTCTTTTGAACATTATACCGTGCGGGATGGGGTGGTCTTTTACAAAAACAGAATATTGGTGCCCATTAATTTTGCTTTGCCAGAATTAATTTTGCATGAATACCATGATTTGCCCATCAGGGGACATGCGGGGGTTTAACGGACTTACGCTAGGATCTCCACAAATTTTTATTGGCCCCACACACGCAAGGATATTCGTGATTACATCAATCGGTGTTCTATTTGTCAACAGGTGAAGCTTCTCAACATTGCTCCTCACGGAGTGTTGCAGCCCATTCTGATTCCCGAAAAAATCTAGGATTCTTTTTTTATGGATTTTATTACACATTTGTCTGTATTTGGAGGGAAGATCGTTATATTTGTAGTGGTTGATCGGTTGTCAAGGTATGCCCACTTTTCGGCTCTCAACACTCATTTTAGTGTTAAAGACTTGGTAGATGTGTTCATTAAGGAGGTCTGCCGATTGCATGGCTTATCCACTGAAATGATCTCTGACCGGGACCCTCTTTTCATGAACAAATTCTGGAAAGAGCTATTCAAACTGCAGGGTACTACCTTGTCCCATAGCAGTTCCTATCACCCACAAATCGACGGGTAAATCGAAGTAGTCAACCGGTGCTTGGAGGATTACTTACGTTGCTTTGCAGCTAAAAACCCAACTACTTGGGTACGGTTTTTGCCTTGGGCCGAGTGGAGCTATAATTCCGCTTGGCACTCATCCATCAAAATAAGCCCGTTTGAGGCCGTATACACGGCAGATCACCCACTACTCTGGCCGATTATATCCAAGGCACTTTATCCATTGCCGCAGTTGATGACCTGCTTTCAACTCGTGCCGGCCTTCTAGAACAACTCAAAATTAATCTCCAGCACACCCAGCTCCGCAAGAAGAATCAAGCTGACGCCAATTGGACTGATAAAGAGTTTCAAGTGGGCGATTGGATCTTTGTCAAACTCCAATCCTACTGTCAAACCACAGTGGTATAGCGGCAATCAAATAAGCTCTTTTTTGTTATTTTTTTTTTAGTAAGTGCAATCAAACAAGCTCGCCAAGTGCTATTATGGGCCCTTTCAGATCATGGAACGCATTTGTTCGGTCTCATATTGGTTACACCTTCCGGAGTATTCCCACATTCATAATGTTTTTCATGTGTCCCTGCTTAAGAAAAGCTACGATGGCCTTTCCAGTCTGCCGGTGGCCCTTCCGCAGGATGCTATGGGCTCCCAACCCATCTTGTTTCCTTCTCATATTCTTTGTTTTAGAAGAGTTCTCCAACAAGGAGTAATTGTGCCTCAGTTTTTGGTGCAATGGTAGTTCCAACCTGTTGAGGATGCCACCTGGGAGCCTGCCAATGACTTCATCTAATATTTTTCATTTTTCAACCATGAGGATAAGGTTTTGTTTGATGGGAAGGGTAATGTTACCGATCTCTTTGCCGACAATATTCTCACACCCGCTAATCAGCCAACGCAGAGAAAAGTGCCCGAACAATCCAGCAGCCCCGACGATTTTGTGAATTTCTCTAAGATTTTCTAGTAGATAGTACACACCTGCACATACTTTATATGCTTGCATAAATTAGTGCACGTGGGAGCAGTGAGCTTATTACTTCCCCTCATATGCTTTCTGTTTGTTTCTGGTTACTACTGTTAGCATATTCGGTTCCGTTACAAGTTCCCCCATTTCCTGTTTCACCCAATTCCTGTTTCCTGTATATAGTGACTGACATTGGTATAATGAGTACTGAAGATATTTTCCACTTTTCCCTTATTCTCGAATCTTCTTTGCTTATCTCGATTGTTTCTTCCTGCTCTTCCTCTCTTCTTCCTTGACTCCTCTGTCTCCCTCTTTCCCCCTATCTGAGTTCCCCTTCTCTATCTTTTTCTTTTGCTGATTTTTGGTTGTGGAAGCAGGTTACTGTTACGGAAGCCGGACTGTTGGGACGATAGCAACATAACTTCAATGCATATCATTCTTTCTTTTCAATTTGGTACCTCTTGATGTGATTTTCTTTTGTAACTAAGTGTGGTAAATTGTGCTCAACTATTGTGCAGTATGCTCACCGCATGTGTGTGCAAAGATGGTGTAATGAGAAGGGTGATATTGTGTGCGAAATATGCCACGAGGTTAGCGATATCACTTTGTACTCCTAATGAATTCATCAAACCTTTGTTCCATCACCGTCTTAGAAAATTCTTAGCTTATCAGCTGTTGTTGCATTTTCTTTTGATATTTTATACATGCAAAATTACTCTGGTTTTAGTTTATTTAGTGTTCACGGCTGCTATGTGCAGCAATTCAAGACTGGCTATACTGCCCCTTCTCCTCTATTTGAACGCCGGAGGATTCCAATAAACTTTAGGTCATGTTTCCTTCTTACTTTATCTCTGTCTGGATACTTGAGTTTACTTCAATATCTTCAAATTGGGACACAGTTGAGAACCATCTACCTTTGTGATTTTAACAGGAGAAACTGGTTGGTGAGTAGAACAGAATTGAACAGTACAGGAACAAGTTCAGCAGATAGTAATCTTGTCAATTCTGACTATGATGATTCTCCTTCAAGAAGCTTCAGGTGTCGCTTGGTTGTCATTATCGTAAGTTCTCTGTGTGCTGTGCATTTGTCATATTCAAGCTAAGGCCTTCAAACTTTAACGGTGTGACTTGATATTTCTAGTATAATAAAGCACGACGATATATACTGAATGAAGTTTTAACAGGAAGGAGAATTAGGAAGGTATTAGGCCTGAGAAGTAATGACTAGGATGACAGATGCAAGAAACTTGTGTAGTGTTGGCCTTAAATGTGTTAAAGAGAAAACGTAGGGTTGATAAGAGACTTCTGTTGGTGTATTGGGATCTGCCTTGATATCATCCTGACTCCATCCTCTTCCTCTTCAATGTGCAGTTCATTGTGCTTGTAGTTTTGCGGCACACTGCTCCAATCATTGCCAATAGTTCTGAGCTTCGTCTCCCAGTGTTCATCGTGAGATTGAAAACTTACCATCATAGTTATTTTTTTTTATGGGTGGATGGTTTAGAGTGAGTTTGTCCATGAAATCAATTGTGGGATATTATTTTCTGACAGTGGGCAGTGGTAGGAATCACTCGCATTATATTGCTCATCTACGTTATAATGCTAGCAGTCACCGGCTGTCAACGTGGCTGGCATCGACCTGTGAGTTCTCTTTTCTCCTTTTTGTTCCCTCTCTTCTTCAGTCATCTTTTCTGCTCATATTTTGGATTTTGATTGGGTTTTTAGGGGCTTCCTGTGACTGATATATCAGCTATTTCATCTGACGAACTAGCTGAGCAGCACCATTCCCATGCCATTCAGATTCATTCAACTGGAGAGTAATTAAGAAATATGACAATCTCATTCAATGTGCCTACGATACCTTCTATTTATGCCCGAGCATGCTTTTCATTCCCGTCCTATTCATGTACCATATAAAACAAAGAAAATGTAAAGGCGATGCCCCCACCATACGAGGTTGAGGTGGCTGCTTTAGGTTTAGCATAAAGGTGTTTACAGGGGGGAGTGGGGAAAAGAGGAGAAAAGAAGAGGTTCTCAGATGTGCACTTAGGTTAACCAAGAATTTGCTGTTGTTTTTGTTTATGTTTGGAGATTGAATGTAAATGTTTTCCACTGTGTATAAATGAAACAATTATTGGCAAAGAACCATATACATGTTGGGGTTTGTTCCGGATACACAACACCTTTGCATCGGAATAACACTTGCATCCCTGTCGGTTGTTAGCCATCAAATTGTGAGCACAGGGAATACAATGATACACAATGATTTTAACGTAAAAAATCTTTTTCAATTAAAGAAAAAATCGCGGGACAAACTCTGAAAAATCTCTACTATATAAAATTTGATTATACAAATTTTCGAGACAGAATTCCAACAACTAATCCGATATGGAGTAAGAAACTCCAGAGTAAGAGAACTCTCCTCTCTTTTCTCTCTTTTTCTTCTCTTCTTTCTTACTGGTAGCGCTCTTTACTCTCAGATTTTACAAGTGTAGCGGCAAAATCTCACGTTCGCACTTCGTCTCTGCTCTTCTTCTCTTGCTAGAGTAGCAATGATATATATATATATAGAAATGTATCTTCTCACCTACAACACTTACTTTGTAAGTTAGTTAATCTACAAGTCGGTTACCTATTTTGAACTTTACAAGTGATTTGTTGTACCCGCTTATTCATTTTTCCGCATAATGAGTTCGCGCCTTTCTTCATTTCGACAGCCGATCATTTTTCAATATAAGTAGTTTGGTTTCCTTTGAAGCAGCAGTTCGGTCACCCTCGTCTTGCAGACCGTCCTTCATCTTGCAGTCCGGCTGGTCAGCCCTTGCTATGCGGCCGGTCGCCTCCCTGTTGGCTGCCTCATTAGCCAGCAAGCAAGTCGACATCTTTGGCTAGTAGTCGGCTGGCTTGCAGCTAGCCATTCTGTTTTGGCCAACAGGCCGGTCGACCTTTAGCTAGCTAACCTCCAGCTAGCCGGCTAGGCAGCTCGCCGTGCGCGCTTCGCATGTGTGAACTGTTCGATCATCCGATAACTTTCTATTTGTTTAGTTATTCACAATAGAGTAATCAAAATCTAACAAACTTTTCCTCACGACCTTGTAGGATAGACCCTTTGTCACTGACCGATGATCATTGTCATCTACCCTTCAGCAGCTTCCCCTCAATTAGTATCACGACGTCGGCCTCCATAAACTTGAATGATATCTTCTTCTGCTTTACCGAACCTGGAGTAGTCTCACTCCCTTCTTGCTTCTGCTTTGCGATAGAATCATTCCCCATTGCGCTCTACCTTGACTTTCACTTCTTGCCACCTTAACCAATGCCCCTATTGGTAACATTGATATTATCCTTGGCAAGTGAAACATCCATTAAGTACCAACTTGAGTGCTTTCTTACCCTTGTCACAACCGAGGTACCTCTGGCAAGTTTCCACTAGCCGTTTTCAAACATTGTGTTGAAACAATCTTCATCAAGTTTTTCGATTGAAATCACATTTAATTTCAAATTCGGAGCATGTTTCACGTCCTTCAACATGAGTTTCGCCCTGTTACTTGTCAGAAAGCAAACATTCCAAATGCCAATCACTCTTAGCGAACCACCGTTACCCATTTTCAATACTTCATGATACCCGGGTGTGTAGCATGTGAAGTGGGACTTCCTCGATATTACATGGTGTGAGGCGCTACTATCCATCACCCAATTTGTCTCATAGCTTGAAAAGCTCTGTGTTTTTTCTGCGTGGACAATCTAAAGGTTTTCGCAAAGAACGACAAAGACTCAATCGTCGTTATGATCCTTCCTCTCTTCATGCTCGCATCCGCCCTCATTCTCCTACTTTCTCCTTGGGTAATACCGCTTCAAGTGGCCCTTCTTGCCACAGTAGAAGTACTCAATATCCTGAAACTTGGGCCGATCGTTGCTCCTCTTCAATTTGTCACCTCTTGCCCTCAACCTTTCTTATTTTTGACCATTGGTAGCAACAAGCAGACTTGGCTCCCTTGAATTCTCAACGCCTCCCTTCCGCCTTGACTTATTCATAATCAGGGAAGCAATGACCCCATTAAGCCTGAGCATGTTCTTCCCGAACAGTAACGTCGTGGCAATATGATCATATGAGGCCAGCAATACCAACGTCTTGTCTTCTTCCTTAATCTTCTTATCAAGTGCTGACAGTTGTATTAAAATCTGGTTGAACTCGTCCAAGTGCTTTTTAAAGCTTTTCCCTTCGGACAACTGAAGGCCATAGAACTGCTTCTTCATATGCAGCTTTGTCATCGGGGACTTGAACTTATACCGGTTCTCAAGCTTCTTCTATACCTCAGTTGGATCGACAAGCTAATGACCTCTTAAAAAATATTATCCACAATATATAAATTGATCATGTAATTAACAAGATCCCTCTTCTCTTACCACTTCTCAGCTGTCATATTTTTTGGCTTGTCTCCATTCCCCCAAAATACTTTTACTATTTTTTCTCGAGTCAATATTTCTCACTCTTTTTTACCAAAGGATTAAATTATTTTGCTCATTAAACTGTTTCACACAAAATGGTGAACTCCTCGTTGCCGATGCCATTAAATCACAAGTTTACAACCTGTCTCTGACTTATTGGGGGGTTCGTCCTGGATATACACCCCCGCTTCACAGCGGAATAATACCTGCATTCCCATCGGTCGTCAGCCACCAAATTGTGAGCACAGGGAACACGACAAATGTGCAACGATTTTAACGTGAAAAATTCTTTTCAACCATGAAAAAGATTATGGGACAAATTTTAAAAAATTTTCACTATATAAAATTTGCTTATACAAATTTTCAAGACAAAGTTCCTGCAACTGACCTGAGACAAAGTAAAATACGTGAGAGCTAGAGAACTCTCATTCTCTCTTTTTGTTATCTTCTTTCTCAGTAGTGGCACTATCTGCTCTCAGATTTTATTAGTGTAGCGGCGAAGTCTTATATTCGTACTTCGTTTCCACTCTTCTTCTCTTTCCAGAGTAGCAATGATATATATAGAGATGTATCTCCTCACCTGCGACACCTACTTTACAAGTTGGTCACCTACTCTGTATTTTATAGGTGATTTGTTACACTTACTTACCTGTTCACTTTTTTCCCGCGCAATGAGTTCGCACCTTTCTTCATTTCGGCAGTCGGTCATCCGTTGATATAAGCAGTTTGGTTACCTTTGAACCAACAGTCCGGTCACCCTCGTCCTACAGTCTAGCCAGTCATCCCTTGTTGTCTAGCTGGCTGCCTCCCTGCTAGTTGCCTTCTTGGCCAACAGGTCGGCCGACATCTTTGGCCAATAGCTGGCTGGCCTGCAGCTGGTCGATCTATTTTGGCCAGCAAGCTGGCCGGCTAGCTTCCTTCAGCTGTCGCCGCACACATGCAAAAATTTTGATCCTTTAATAACTTTTTGTTTATTGAGTTATCCATAATAGAGTGACCAAAATCCAATAATACATGCATATTTCTTAGTAAGCTGAGAAGTTTTCCAAGCAATGGTAGTCTCGTGCGCAATGGATTGGAGGGGAGCTTTCGCAAGAGCGAGAGAAAGCCCTTCTATGTAGGTTTTGACCATTGGATTAAGCATTCAACAATTGAGATTCAATATTTTTTTGAAAAAAATATTAGATAATAATTATATATTTTTATAATTTTTTGTAGTGTAGATATTTTCACACATCAATATTTTTGAAAAAAAAAGTTTAAAAATTATTTCATATTATTTTTTAAAAAATAAAATAATTATTGTTAAATCATATTTAATCAACGGTAAATTTTTACATAAGGAGGGCTTTTTTTCACTCTGTGGACAGTCTCCTTTAATAGGTACTGATATCCAAGGCCCACTGTTAAGATTCGTTCTCCTATAGTTGGGCCTTGATGTCACAGAGACCCAATAGGCCCAAGAGGCTCAAAAGATCCGAGCGACAGAGCCAGCTCGTGCAGCACAATGGACTCGAAATCCAATTAGGCCTATGGATTTAAGATGAGTCTCGGATGCCATCTCGTCTGCAAAATTGGCATGCCAGAGATGTGGCGATTGATCCTATCAGGTTGCAAGAGGAATGATGGCCAGTTGGGCACGCGACCTTGTAGAAATGACATCATACTAGGCCCACGCATATGCAGCCTTCCTGACATGGCAAATAGATTTATAGAGTTGGTGGCGGGATTCCTTGCACACGCCAACCCCACGTGGACTCCTCTCAAGGGAAAGCTCACTACTATAAATACATTAATTGTTAACCAAATAAAGGATTCAGCATTTACACTAGCTTAGTCATTATAGAGAAAGAGAAGAAAAAGAAAGACTTGAGCATATTCTGTAATCTTCTTGTATCCAAGAACATTATAGTGAAACAAGTTCGTGGATCAAAATCTTGTGATTTTTCCTTTTCATTTGAGAGAAGGCTTTCCACGTAAAAACTCTGTGCCTTAGTCCTCGTACTCTCTTTCTCGCTTTATTCATCCTTTGTGTCATACAGGTCTTGTCCGAATACTCAGAAAGAGTTCGCGAACTCAGCCGAATTCTCGTCCATACGACTACGCAAGATCCGATGGTGCAACATTAGCGCCGTTTGTGGGAAACGACCAAAAGTCAATTTTTGTGTTTTTCAAAAATCTTCCAGGAGTTTCATTATGCTTTTACCAAAGTCAAGTGTGGTGAACACGTGAGCACAAATGAGTGCCCCTGTCAAAGACGTGGCCTCATGTGACAACGGCCCTGTCGCATATGTCAGGGTGGAAGACTATCCTGATCCAGTGGTATGGGCGTTGGCCATGAGGATGGACGACGTGTCCAGAGCCGTCTGGACCCTCTACTCAAAAATAGATGAGTGGATGAGGGGAGCACCCTCCAAGGCCTCTTAGGCCAAGACGACCCAGAATAGGGGCAAGGGAAAAGAACACCCCATCAACCAAGCTGAACAGAACGAGTCCTCGAGGACCCAAGTTGCCTCAAGTAGCAAAGTCCCTCAGCGACTTGAAGGTCGCTTAGAGCCTTGGGTTTAGGAGGAGAGCTCAGAAAGGCGCAATCCTCACTCCGTTCGTAGCAATAGGAGTGTGCCGTTCAGGAGGCTGTTTCCCATGATGATGCACTTCCCAGGGTTAGGGGGCCCCAGAACCGCAAGCAGTACAAGAGCCATACGAGTTGAGGAATTATCTCAACCAGAAGAATGCAGTGGCCCCATTCCATATGGAGGAAATACTAGAGAAGGTGGAGAATTAAGTCTTTGGCAGAAATAATAGAGGAGGAGTTGGCTTATCCCAGTCTCCGTTCACGACAAAGATTAGGACGAGGCCACTCCCCCTGAAATTCAAAATGCCAAACCTCGATATTTATGATGGGAGTGTTGACCCCATGGATCATCTTAATCACTTTCGCGAGTGAACATGTGTCAGTGTTTCCCCTTGACACTTAAAGGTGACACGAGAGTGTGGTTCTATGAACTGCCAGCTGATTCCACTCACTCCTTTAGCGAGCTGGTAGCAAGCTTCCTCGCGTAGTTTGCCTCCACCCGAGAAATGGAGAAGCAACCCTGACACCTCAACCGAGTGAAGTAGGGTGCCGGGAGAGCTTTGAGGGGATTCCTAGCCCAATTTATAGTGGAGGCTAGACAGATTTCAAAGTTGCCCGATGGGGTGAAGTTGAACGCGTTCTTGTCCGCTCTAGAAGGAGTTTCCTTCAAGCACCTTTTTCACAAAGGTCCCTAGACGTTTGCAGAGGCTACGGTCGAAGAAGTCAATGACGCGAAGAGGCCGGAGAAGGATGAAAACTTTTACCTGAGGAAGGTGGAAGGAAAGAGAAAGGGTAGGGACCGTCAAGGTTCCCAGACAATAAAGAAGCCGCGAAAGTCCGAGCAGGTCATTCGGAGGGATCCCAGGCCAATAAATCTCACTCCCCTAAATGACACCCGTATCAATGTCCTAATGCAGATTCGGGATGAGAATTCCTGAAATGGCTCAAAGTATTGAAGAATCTTGAAGGTGGCAACCAGTAGAAGTACTGTCATTGGCATCACTGCGGAGGCCACAATATCAAGGACTGTTAGACATTGCAATGGAGGTCAAAGAGCTAATAAGGAGGGGTCATCTCAACCGCTTCCTGCAAAGACCTGGATAAAGCTCCGGAATAGCAGGTGATGTTGATGTTGACCAGCCAAGAAACTTAGTGGCCACGGGGGGTGTAAACATGATATCAACTCATCCGGCCCATGAAGACGCTCGAGAGATCATTGCGGCTAAAAGACCAAGGGTAGGAAATAGGGATAAAGTTGTTAGCTTTAGCAATGAGGACATAGCCCATGTAACTTTCTCTCACTCTAATCTCCTGGTTGTAACCGTATTCGTTTTAAATGGAGCAAATGACTACCAAATGAAATGAGTTGTTATCGATAATAAAAGCTTAAGAAATTTACTTTATCTTAATGCGTATTTTAAATTAGGGCTTAAGAAAGAGCAAATGAGAGCAACCAAAGGACCCATCTACGAATTATATAATGAGCCAGTACTAGTTTAGGGTGTTATTCAACTGGAAATCACACTAGGGAAATACCTAAGGACTACATCTAAGGTTCTCACCTTTTTAGTCATGGACATCCTATCAATTTACAATGCAATCTTCCGACGTCCTTGCTTGACCGCCTTCGGTACTGTCACCTCCATCCCGCATCTGAAAATGAAGTTTTTTACTCCATTTGGGATTGGGGAGGTCCTCGGAGACCAAGTTGCTGGATGGACATGCTACCTATCCCAAGTCGCGCAGATTCCTCTTCCCCAACCTCTTAAAGACCTAGACCTACGAGACAAAGCGATATTGCAATAGGCACAGTCCGGAGAGTCAACTGTCCAAGTCCCATTGAATCTAAAAGATTCAAAGAAGTATGTCCAAATAGGAAGCTCTCTGTCCCAGTCCGTCTGAGACCAGCTCATCAATTTCCTACGGAAGAACTCGGACGTTTTTACCTGGGTGCTAAGTGACATGCCGGGGATCTTCACAGAAATAATGTTCCATAAGTTGGGCCTGGATCCTCGTCACAGGCTTGTCAAACAAAACCGCTGAAATTATTCAACAGAAAAATTGGTTGTCATACGTGAGGAGGTGAAGAAGCTCCGGATGCTCGATTCATCCAGGAGGTATAGTACTCAGACTGGTTGTCAAACGTGGTCATGGTGAAGAAGAATAATGGGAAGTGGAGGATGAGCGTGGACTTTACGGACCTCAATAAAGCGTGCTCCAATGACAGCTTTCCTCTACCTAGGATTAATCAGCTTGTAGACTCGATGTCTAGCCATAAGCTTTTAAGTTTCATGGATGCGTACTCGGATTACAACCAAATAAAAATGAGCCCCGAAGACGAGAAGCACACGTCATTCATGACGGACCAAGGGACTTACTGTTACAAGGTCATGCCCTTCGGCCTTAAGAATGCGGGTGCAACTTACCAGTGGCTTGTAAATAAAATGTTCAAGGACCAGATTGGACGGAATGTGAAAGTATATATGGACGACATACTCGTCAAAGATAATTGGTCACCATGTCCAGGATCTAGCCGAGACCTTCAGTGTGCTTAGAGCTCACCAGATGAAACTCAACCCAAGCAAGTGTACATTTGGAGTGGTATTTGGGAAGTTCCTGGGCTATATTGTTTTACACCAAATGATTGAGGCTAACCCAGAAAAGATCAAGGCCATTATTAATATAAAGTTTCCTCGGTCAATAAAGGAAGTCCACAAACTCACTGTATGGATAGCTGCTCTCTCTTGCATTTTGGCCAAATCGGCCAAGAAGCACTTCTCGTTCTTTAAGACCTTGTGAGGAATGAAGATGAATGACTTTCAATCTAATAGTAATTGCGAGAAGGCGTTCCAAGGACTTAAGGACTATCTGTCAAACCCTTCTCTACTAACTTCTCCCCAATCAGGCGATGAGTTATATTTGTATCTTATTGTGTCTGACACGGCCCTGAACTCGGTGTTGCCACGACAACAACATGATAGGTAGCAGCTCATGTACTACGTGAGCAAAACCCCGGCAGATGAAGAAACCAGGTACCCCCATGTAGAAAAAATTACTCTTTCATTGGTGTACTCCACTTAGAAGCTCAGACCGTACTTCCAAGCGTATAAAGTAGTGGTTCTAACTGATCAGCCATTAAAAGCAATCCTACAGAAACCCGAGATGTTAGGACGATTGGTCAAGTGGGCCATCGAGTTGGGAGAGCTTGACATTGACTTTCATCTGAGACTAGCCTTAAAAGGTCAGGCCCTCGTGACTTCATCGTTGAAATAGTGACCCTGGCCATCAGTGATGTAGACCATCGTGATGCAGGCAAGTCAAATGAAGTAACAACATGAACACTGCACGTGGACGGCTTCTCAATGAAGGATGGTTGTGGAGTTAACGTTGTGTTGCGAACGCCTGAGGGGTTAGAGATAAAGTATTAAATGACCCTTGGGTTCTCGGCCCCAAACAATGCAGTGGAGTACAAAGCATTGCTAGTAGGACTCTGGTTAGCCTAGGAGTGCTTTGCTAAAGACTTGGTTGTCTACAGTGACTCTGAATTGGTCGTGAGCCAAGTCGGCGGACACTTCGAGGTTAACAGTCCACAATTATCTAAATACCTATCCAAGGTCCAAGGCTTGACCGCGGACTTTGGAAAGGTAGAATTTGTTCACATCCCTAGAGAAGAAAACAAGAAGGCCGACATGCTGGCAAGGGCAGCCACTTCCGGAGACCGAGAGTAGTATGCCCAAGGAATATGGGAAGTCCTGAACAAGCCAAGCATCGAGGACTATGAGTCGGAAGTGATGCAAATCTTGAGTACCAGCACCTTGGATGACTCCTACTTAAGGTATTTGTCCGACGGGACATTGCTTGAGGACGCGGACGTAGCCAAGAAGGTGAAAAAGACAGCAGGTTGGTACACTATCACGGACGGTCAATTGTACCGGCGTGGGTTCTCGGCTCCTTACCTGAGGTGTCTCATTCCCGAGGAGGCAGATTACGCCCTCCAAGAAGTGTACATTGGGATTTGTAGGTCCCACATTGGGGGCAAGAATCTCGCCTTCAAGCTCATGAGGTAAGGGTACTATTGGCTAACCATGAAGTACCACGTCATAGACTTCGTACGCAAATGTGAAAATTGTCAAGTTCATGGCAACATGACTCACCAACCGCATACTGAACTCCAAGCATTGCAATCACCATGGCCCTTTGCTTAATGGGGACTGGACATCCTCGGACCTTTTTTGGTGGCAACATGGTAGAGAAAGTTCTTGATTATCGGGATCGACTATTTTACAAAATGGGTCGAGGCTGTGCCCTTAGTAAGGATCACAGAGCAGAACGCTACAAAATTTGTTTGGTAGAATATCGTGTGCAGGTTTGGGATTCCCAAGTGCATTGTGACCGACAACAGGATTCAGTTCACTGGGAAACAGTTCACAAAGTACTGCACCAATTTGAAGATTAGGTTGGTCCATACGTCGGTCGCGTACCCACAAAGTAACAGGCAAGTGGAGGTTACGAACTGTATAATCCTGCATGGACTTAAGACGAAGTTGGAATGCTATGGGTGCTCATCGGTGCACGAATCCCGTCTGTCCTTTGGTCATATAGGACCACCCTGAGGGAGCACACGAGGGAAACGCCCTTCAGCCTTTGCTATGGGGTAGAAGCAGTTATTCCAGTGGAAGTTGGACTTCTAAGTCTTCGAGTCGAGTACTTCAATCCGAGTGACAATGATCAAAGATTTTGAGAAAATCTTGATATGCTCGAAGAAGCATGAGACCTTGCGAGGCTAAGAATAATGGTGTATCAATAGCGGGTAGCCCTATATTACAATAAAAAGGCAAAGGCGCGACGGTTCAAAATTAGGGACCTAGTGCTGACGAGCATAGAGGCCACGGGTAAAAATACTGGTCGGAATAAACTCTCCCCAAATTGGGAAGGACCGTTATTGGTCTTTGCCATCCTACGAAACGGGGCGTATAAGTTGCTCACCCAAGAGAGCAGACTAGTCCCTCGAACATGGAACGACGCGCACCTTAAGAAATACTATCAATAAATATATGTACAGATGGCCAGGTAAGGCAAAATGTATCATTTGATGTCCTTGTAACACGTTTCATGGATATAATAGAAAGCCTTTTCTTTTATTTCCTGACTTACATTTCATTGAATATTTACATGTCATTTCATTAACTCATAAGACCTAAGTTGCCCCTAAGTCAAGTGAAAGCAATTCTTTCACTTGCTCTAAAACTCGGCTGTGTCCGAGCAGCCCAAGAGGTCGTACTTAAAACTCGGCTATGTCCGAGTGGTCTAAGAGGTCGTACTTAAAACTCGATTGTGTCCGAACGGCCTAAGATATTGAATTAAAAACTTGGCCACGATGCCAAGCAACCCTAGAGGTTGGGCCTAAAACTTAGGGAACATAAAACAGCAAGCATGCGATGACCATAGAGGTAGTATTTTCAGTTTAAGACGGCCAAAAAGTTCAGACATTAAATTATCATAAAATTAAGTTTTTTGACAGCATGTTATAAGGAAACCAAACACTCGAGCATTTCAAGTAAAATAAACAAAGTGCTTTGCACTTAAATAATATGGACTTTACTAATACATGCAATATGTGTGTAACAGTATACATACTTTAAAAAAAAAAATTCTAAATTTACAAACAGCCCTCAGAAAGTCTTGACTTGGAGGAAGTCTCTTGCTGTTGCTGCTTTCCCCGTGATCCAGAAGGCCTTGCTTGGCCTAGAGATCTCGGTCGCCTTGAAGGTCGAGGATCACTTGATGGCCTAGGCCGAGAAGGGCTGGAAAACTCTCTTCTCAGAAGGTCATACAAGTCTTTCGAGCATGTAGCACTGGCATTTCGAGGTTCAAACATGGCTACGGAAAATTGTGGGCGCAACAATCTTATCACTCGGCGACACAAGTTAATGTCGTCCCAGTACTTGCCCTCCAGTGCCGGTACTATGTTTGCGGCTCTGACTGAAGTCCTTAACACCTCCTCTAGCTGGAGGTTCCTATCCCGCAGCAGCCTGTACTGGACTTGCTGAAGACCCAATGTATCTTCGAGGGAGGCAATTTTCCTCTTGGCCTCAGCAAGCTCAGCCTCCAAGCGTTTGTTGGCCTCTCCGGTGGCTTTGAAGGACTCCAAGTCAGAACAAGTTTGGGCAAACCACCAATGAGCCACCCAAGGTTTCCAGCTAGCTCTTGGAACTACAAAGGAAGGCTAAGCAGTTAAAGCATAAGTGGAAGGGAAAGAGACTAAAAGGGCAAGGAAGGACAAATGTTACCTGAGAGACAAGGGAGCCACTAGCTGAGCTCTCCTCTCCAAGGGCCTCGGACTCCTGTGGCTCAGCAGCAGGCACTACAGAAACCTCAGCCCAAGTCTCAAACTTGTGGGCGTCTCCATCAGGATGCAAGACTGGGGACTTAGCAGCTCTAGAAGGCTTTGTAGTCTCAATCTTTGCTTCTTCAGTGCTCGAAACCCCACCAAAGTCCTCGGCCACGGGTTCCTCTCAGGCCTTAGACAAAATCATCATTGGGCTATAAATTTGGATTTCAAGGCAAGGGAGCCTAGTAGTATCTACGGCAGGCGGCTCAACGCCATGACTCTCCTTGGTCTCAGCAGAATCAGCAGTTGTCGTCATCATCATCATCACTGCTTCATCGGCCCGAGTCACCTCAACCACACTCGTAGCCTACTCCCCAATGGTGTCCTTTGATGGATTATCCATCCAGTCTGAGACCTCACCAGTAAACCCAGAAGGGATATCAGGAATTGGCTCATCAGGGAAAGGCCGGACGACAGGCAGATTTGTGAGCTGGCACACAAGCTCAGAAGGCTATCGAGGTGACTCAGTAGAGGCTGAAGGTCCAACACATGCGGCGTCTTGGACCAGGGATGCCTGCGGAGATCTCGACCACTTGAAAAGAGGTACTATCACAGCGTCATTGTCATCGGATGAGAAGTACTTAACGATGGTCACCAGGCATTTTGAAGTCTCAGTCCGGCGACTCTTCCTTAGACGCTCAATTGGCTCCTCGATCCTCAGAGCCCCCTCCCTCTTTTTCAGCTTCTTCTTCTTCTTCTTCTTTTTCTTCTTCAGAGAAGCAGCAGCAGCGACGACACTAGAGTCCTCAACCTGAGACCCTGACTTGGCCCTCTCCAAGTTCTTGAGCCTCATTCAGGTGTTGTTATTTTCATTAAAGGTGCCAAGATTGGCCATCACCAAATCAACGACCTTCTTGGCAGCCTCCCTCTCATCTTTCGAGGTGTCCGAGTGGTGCTGGGCAACCATGTTTTCCCGAGTATTGTTAATGGCCCAGTTCTCTCGGACTGACAAGAAGAAGTACTTATCTTTTCACCTTTTGGTGGAATCAGGGTTTTCACCACAGCTCCATGAGGATAGGGAAATTAAGCCCACCCTTGAGATGGACTTTGTACACGGTGATAAACTCATCAGGCGGGTTACACGCTATGATGGAACAGATTTTTTTCCTCAGAAACTTCCGGCAAGGTAGAAACAGAATTTTAGGAGTAAAATATAAGGTAAGATTTCTGTAGAAATTTCAGCAGAGTCTCATTTGTAACTGGATGAAAATCTAAAAGTACATGTACAGAACCTGTATAACCAATCAGTACAAGCACACAACTATCAATTTATACCACAATGTTTCCTACAACACGCATACACAGGATCACAAATGCCACTATGGCATTAATCTATAAAACCATCAGCTACATTAGCAGTTCATAAACGAGATGTCATCTAGGACCTGTATAGTATATCTAGAAATATAGAGCGGAAGATGAACTATTAACCTGCAGAAGCATAATTTTTCTTTTTACCATCACATACATCACATGTATTTCTATACAAAATCTACATATACATGAATATCCATAGGTATAGAATTCATATACAAAATCACATGTCCAGTCAAGTCTTTGCATCCAACTAGATCTCCCAAAATAGCTCCAAAATGCTTCAGATCCTCAAAAGTCTTCAGGAAATGGTTTTAGTCACTCTTTCTCATCGGGCACTAGTTTTACAGTCTCATCTGGAGGGAGAAAATAATAAAATAGTCAGCCGGATCCCAGTAAGGTACATGTAGATATGCAGTAAAGCAGTTATGCAGAAACAGAATAGTTAAACCGAATAGAACCTCAAAAATAGAGAAAGCATAATTTGACGATATTAAACTCAAAAATCAGAAATCAGTATAATTCGAAAAACAAAATAAAAAAGCAAGGTCAGAAACTTCTCTTTTATATTAGAACAGAACTGTAATCATTACAAAACAGTAATCAGTACAATAACGGCGGTACAGAATAGAGCAGTAACAGAACAGAGTGGTAACAGACCCTGCCAATATACCCTACTAGTTAAGGGAACGAATGATCGAGGATAGATTGTGTACATTTCCTCACAATTCAAGGCTATAAATAGTAACAGAAAGATCCGTCTCATGGGATCGGTACGGGTGTGCCTCTTGAAGGTAGGCCAGAACAGAACTTTCTTCTTAACCATAAAGCCCCGAGGAAGGGCGGACCATATATAACTTTATGGACAGAGTTATCCTCGATCACCACCGTAAAGTTCTAAGGCATGCCAGATAACCTAACCCGACTGTAATCAGTTCTGGGTCCTAAATAATAGTATTAGAAATAACCTCCTTATTGAAAACCCTATTTCATAATCAGAGTTTCATAATTTCCTTTCAGTTAACTTCAGAACGTTTTGAACATACAGTAACGGTCTAAAAACCATTCAATTTTGCTTTAGAAGTGCATAAAAATTTATTAGTATAAGTCCGTGTAAAATTTTTAAAAACAAATTATACTAGGAGCTTCATTTCAATGCCAATTAACTTTTATATAACAGGAGCCATGTTTAAAAATCATTAAAACCCCTTCATTTTCGTACCTAGGTCTTCGCCAAAGCTTCCGGACTCAAAACGAACACTAAACATGTGTTTATTTATGAAATTAACACCATAAATCTAAACACACATACTAAATCATGCAATTTAAGTAAAAATCCGTAATATTCTCGAGTTAGGGTTTTATCACATACTTCCGGAATCAAATCGAACATTAATTACATGCTTGTTCATGAAATCGAAGCCAAATCTTGCAATAAACATTAGTAAACACAAAATCTGATCGAACAATCGAGGAAAAATGTTTCATTTACTTTAAACATGCAATAATAACGTTTTAGAGTATTTTCATCAATTTTAAAGCAAGAGAAAACGGTAAAAACGAAAAACAACGTCCGAATTACACTTGCTTGAGCCTGATCTACCGTTATTTTTACCCGGAGTGGATTGAAATGAGTGATTTCCTTTTTTTCCTCTTCTCTTCTCCCTCCTCTTCGTTCGTGCCTTAGCTTTCTCTCATTCTCCTTTCCCCCTTCTATTTATAATAAAAACGAAATCAGATCGCGAGCAAAAATTGGGACCGTGCTCGAGCACGTGGCGAGCACATGGCAAGCGCGCTACATTCTGCCAGCGCTAGCCTCGAGCGCCTAGCGAGCGCGCGACGAGCGCGGGGTTTCTGCCAGGGGCTATCTTAAGCGCGCCTGGCACATGGCGAGTGGCTAGCTATTGGATTTTCGTGCTCGCTGCCGCGCCTCGGGCGGATGGCAGGCGCATCTCTGCTACTTGCTAAACTCCGATATTTTTTCAACTTTTTACTTTCAACCCTCATTTTTCAATGCATGCTTGGCCTCTTAATGATTATCATCATTTTAATTATTCCCAATTATCATGTTTTTTGCTCCGGGGCCTCACACACGCCCTATCATGTGGCTCAGGGTCCACCATCGCCATCGAATCGAAAATATCATATTTCGTGTGAATGGTATCGAGACTGGTTAGAGATAAGGAAGACGCGACGTATTTGACTCTAGGAGCCTTGGAAACTTGGAGAAAGAGTTCCGGAGAAACGGGAAGAAGAAAGCTTGGGAGAACGGCTGCCAAAGGGTTCGAGAGAAAAGCCTTAGGGTTGCATGGTGAAAAATGAAGGCATGAATCGTATTTGAAAACGACTGAAAAGGCTCAAAGGCCCGCCCCATCATTGCTCTTGCCATGTGTCAATCACTCGTACGCTCCCAGAGATAGTGGGCTTTGCATTTCCATGGTGACATCAGTCTCATTAAATGCATATTTAGTGCGCTTTAATGGCAGAAATGGCGGTGCGTGCCCAGTTCTCGGATACAAATGGACTTTCATGTACTCGGACGTGCCTTCACCAAAGCCTATGATCCCAATATTATTCGAGGACATCTTTGGATCTCGGGCAAATATGCAAAGATTTATATATGCTTAGTAGTGCCTAAAATCCAAAAATTCCTCGGACGTCCTGGTTAAGCCGTTGACCTTGAAATTCCCCGGATGTTTTGGGCAAAATGCAAGCCTTAGTGAGTTCTTGGATGTTTTGTTCCACCCATATCCGCAGACATTTGCAAGAAGCAAAGGCGTGAGCGGATTTTCCACGGAGAGAACCTTCACGCAATACTCGTTCGCAACCACTGGACATACCAAAGGGCTAAGGTATCTAGACCCTTTGACATAGGGGGCTAGTGATGGATACTGATGCCCAAAGCCTACTGTTAAGATCCATTTCCTTGGAGTTGGGCCCTGATACCACAGAGATCCAGTAGGCCTAAGAGGCCTAAGAGGTCCGGGAAGCAGAGCCAGCCCGTGCGGCACAATGGACTCGAAGTCCACTTAGACCTGTGGACTTAAGATAGGCCTCGGATGCCACCCCGTCTTCAAAATCGGCGTGCTAGAGATTGGGTAATTGACCCTGTCAGGTTGCAAGAGGAATGATGGCCAGCTGGGCACGTGACCCTGTAGAAATGACATCACACCAGACCCACGTGCGTGCAACCTTTCTAACCCGGCCGAATGGATTTATAGAGTTGGTGGCAACATCCGCTACACACGCCAACCCCACATGGACTCCTCTCATGGGAAAGCTTACTACTATAAATATATTAACTATTTACCAAACCAAGGATCCAGCATTTACACTAGCTTAGCCATTATAGAGAAAGAGAAGAAAAAGAAAGACTTGAGTATATTCTATAATCTCCTTGTAGCCAAGCACATTATAGTGAAACAAGTTCTCGGACCAAAATCCCGTGATTTTTCCTTTTCATTTAAAAGAAGGCTTTCCACGTAAAAACTCTGTGTATTTTAGTCCTCGTACTCTTTTTCTCGATTCATTCATCCTTTGTGTTGAACGGGTCTTGCCCGAATACTTAGAAAGAGTTTGCGAACTCAGCCGGATCCTCGTCTGTACAAGTACGCGAGATCCGAGGATGCAACACCCTTAATCCCGTATGTGTTGGCCAATAGAAAAGAATAATATGAAGAGCAAACCTTATTAAGCATTTGCTATTTTACTACACAATTCCAATTTATAGCATACGACATTTAAATAATATTCTAACAAAAAATTGTATTGGGTTTATTCACCATCATTTAAAAATCTATGAACTAGGGATATAACTCTAAAATCATACTCTTCTAATGAGATTTTTAGCTGAGACAACCATATTATCACTGTATACAACCAAATGCAATGCTTCTTAAAAGTTGAAGTGGCCGCCCAAATAGCGAGTTGGAGACAAAGAAAGTGAGTTTGAACACACCATCACTCTCCAGCATCGTGTGGCAGAGGCATGCATACACCATCTCACACTAATGCATGTGCTCTATGTCACGGTCCTATTGTTACAACCATAAAATTGTGCGACACATTCATTTTTGTTGGGAATCATACACTAGTTCAGTTGACTCATGAGAACATTTAAATATGAGAGTCGATCCAAGAATACAATTGCAAGCAAGTAATCAATATTGAGTATATCAAATGCAAGTAAGTCGTTAGTTGAAAGCGTGAAAATGCTAACAACCAATCAAATAGAAATATGTAACAATTAGACATGGAAGTTGATTTTTTGAATTTATTTTCCCATATGGAAGATTTTGGATCTTTTGGTAGTTGGTAATATTATATATTGAAATTTCTAATTTTTATAACAAATTTTCTATATTATTAAAATTTAAACTAGATTCATCTAAATTATTAAAAATAATTATAAATTCGAGAATAATTTTGTAAAAATTAGTGCCTTGGTTTGGATTCTCATATCTTTTCCCTACTAAAATGTTGGCATCCTTGTTAATTTAATCCTTAATGTGGCTTCTATTTTTTACCTCTTAAGTCTCACATTTTTATCAAATTCTCAACTTGTATCTTCTGTTTGTCTCTCCTTTTATTCTACTAGCACTTGCTTGCTGTTTATTTCATCTAATGTCATCACCTCCTTTTTAGTAATGATTTCTTTGACTTATCACACTAGTGGTAGCTTTAGTCTAATGTCAGAACATTGTAAAATGTTATGTAAATATCTTTCATTTTGGGATAATACGACTTCCAACAATGGATGATCAAGTGACCCTTCACCTATTCCGAAGGATTTACCTTGTAAGAGACGTTGCCAACATGAGCAATGATTAGGACAATATTATTATTATTATTATTATTACTATTATTATTATTATTATTATTATATTCCTTTTCTTTTATTTCAAAACCCAAATCGATATTTGGGCGACTGTATGAGTGCACTTCCGGCACCGGCCCAACGATCCAAATATCATCCAAAATTTTATAATATTTAATTAATTTTTATCATATCCAAATTATTCAAAATAATAAATAATTTTAATTAAATCTGATAAAAATTTAGAATATTATATTTTCCCCCACTTATAAAAATTTTGTTCTCAAAATTTAACGGACCTTGAAATTCAACGATCGGGGTAATCTCTGCAAATTTCTTCCTAGAATTCCAAGTCATTTCCTAGATGAGATAATCCTTACTGGAGAACTTAAACCATCTGAATTGTTTGGATTTCCAACATATAATGCTTCCTACCAAAGATTGAGATTGAAACCTTACCATAAGGAAAATTCATAATCCCCCACAATGTTTACCCCGATCGCAAACCTACTTCCTCAATCATTGGTTCATGGGGGACTTCATTATAATCCACCAAATTTCAAAGCAAGATAATTTATTGACTATCTTTCCGACTTAATTCAAAACCTCCCTCGGACTAATAAACTCTTATCTCAATTCATCCTAAGCCTCGAGAATAATCACTGACATGAAACCTCAATCGTATTCTGAAATCTATGAACCGTGGGCCTACACGGCCCCGCTGCATTATTCTGATTAACTATTTATCATGGTAATAAGAATTCTTTTGCAACTCATATTCATTGATTTAGATTAGACATCTAGTAGCTATACAACTAGAAAAAATTCTAAGGATAGCAATACGATTAAGGCAAAGCTCCAAATCCTTAGATTACAACTAACATAAAAAAACAATTAGAGCAATCACTCCAAAATTCTAGTATAGCCTTAGGTTACCACCAAGACTTCAAAACCCGAATATTTAACAATTCATCACATTGTTGGCATATCGACGAGTCAATTTACTCAATCCGAACATTCCCCCCAAATTCGCGATAAATGAATTGTCCTAATAACCCCAAGGCAAAACCATGAGGATTTCTCATCTTTTAATTCCATGACCTCTCTACTTAGGAGGCAACTCTCCTTCCAAAAACCAAAGGTAGAGCACCCCATTTGTTTAGATATTAGAAGGTATCGAGGTTTTCCCTACAATAACTTCTATGATACACCAATACATATCCAATCCGAAGATTCTCGACATCCAATCATCAGCAATAATATTTACCTTTCTTGAAGGACACCGAGTTTCACCATTACGGTTCTTAAGCATATTTCACCTGCTTGCATTGTCGTATGGTCATCTCTCCTTGCGAGACAACCTCTCAATCCTTTAGGATCATTAGACAATAATTATCTCTATAAGCAACACCTATGAACCCTTAAAGCAACGATCTCAATGACTAACTCCAAGCTATGGGTGGAGTATTTCTGATCATAAACTTCCTACCGACTCATCCTGAGGGCAACTATCCAATTATGTTGTAGGAAAACATGATCCTGAATCTTCCTTAGCAACATCACAATCTACTATAGCTCATTAGACCCATTAGAGGTCAACTCAAATGATATGGTCGACAATTAACCATTTATTCCTTGAAGACTACCCTCACAAACCCCCATTCTGACGAATACTGATTGTCTCCAAGTCAAATGCCCCTCGGGCGCTGCTATCCTCAAAGAAGACTTATCGGATTACCCTTCCGGGTTCAACTAGACTAAAAAAAGCCACACATCTTCACTATACCAATCAGTCTTTCCCAAATTAGCTAGCACTCCAAACACTAAAGAATCACATTCGTGCTATCATAAACGACATGCCCTACATAATATTTCTACTAATCAAACTTACATTCCTTTTTTACTAGAGCACACGGCTAACCGTCTTCACAATCCAAGATACAATACTCAAACAGAATCCGTACACCCCATAATTCCTTGAATTTATTAATGAGGCCATCACGAATTGATCTAAATATGGTCGGAAGATCCAATACATAAAATTTATAAAAATGCCAATGAACCTAAAAAACCCAAATGGCGTTATCGGAACTTGTAATAGCTATGTCTTAATTCCAAAAGCTACCGTAAGTATAATTCTTGATTACCCACAATTGATAGCCCTATGGATACAAATCAACCTTAGGAAAGATCAGCCCTCGCAATGGATCAACAAATCATCTATTTATTTCTCAAGGCCCGCTTATCAAACTATTCATCTCTCAGGCAACCAAACTTTCAATCATCCACAAGAAGCCTCATCCTTCATCTTACCTCCCCCAAAAGTCCTAGAGTAATTCATAACAGGCATTTAACCGATACTTCTTCGATTCTATATAAAATTTTTATGTATTGGTGTCGATCCGACACAACATCGAATTATCAATCAAAGATAAATCAGCCTAATCTTTTTCCTTAAGAAACATCCTTAATTACACACATAGCTTAACTTCTTAGTGACCACAAGATGACTTCTAAGTATGGTATCACATGCTACATAAACTTGGCATATATTCTTATTAAATGATTTACAGGCAAACGATACTAATTCTGTCACCACTTGGTCACTATGCCTCATATTCAAAATTTCACAACTTAATTGCAAGTATCATATCCTACCATCACAATTCATACTAGTACGGCAACTTACCAACCCAATCATCCTTAATATCATATCAAACCTTAAAACTACAAGGCAATCAAATCATCCTAACTAATCATATTTACGAACTCAAGAAAATGTCGCATACCACGATGCAACTAGTATAAAATCTATGATCATCGAATAATGAATAAATTTAGGAAATACAAACGAAATATAGATTCAGAAACCCAAAATAACACATATATTAAAATGTTAAGATCCAAGAGTCTCACCTTCCATAACGATAGACAACACCTCTATACTTTATGCCATCACCGCGAAGCCTTGATCCAGGGCATTGGCTCCTTTATTGTCTAACCCATAGAATAGGGACAATACATAATTGAAATATGCTTCCAAAAATCCCATCAAAGTAAAATATTTATCCATAGGGCATCCATGAATATACCCTATAATATCTCTTTATCCTCAAGATCCATGACTCTTTTTACGTCAACCACCTGAGGCTGACTTCACCTTCTATCTACACGGACAACATTACCTTATTTTCTTCTAAATATTAGATCACCATAAACACCATCTTAATTCTCAAGGCCCAAACCTCAACCTCTATAGGATCCGGGCTACCCCAAAAGTTCAGGCACTTAATCATTACTAAATCGATCATAAATCAACATAATTGGATTTGCTATACTAGAATTGACTCTAAGTTATACTGACCTTGAGTCATCAATCCAACCTTAACCCTCATACTTGATCCTCTTATCTTTGCGACTTACTAGCCTATGGACATTAACCCAAAACTGATCAAGCCTAAACCTCTACCCAAAATCAATCAACTTAGGCCTCGAATCAGCATCAGTCAGCTCAAACACTAAATAGGATAATTTAAACTAGACAAGTGAATTTAACTACTGATCCTATCTTAGCGCTAGCTTAAGTTACGATTACTGGACTAGGATGACTAGGACTATCCAGTCTAACTTAATTGTCCTACGCCTTCATCTACTTATTTGATCAACCTTAATTTATCCTAAATTTCCGCATATGATTCCAATCAAACCTAAGGCACCTCTTTCTCTCTGATATTAACTGTGATGTGCTGCATTTTTAACTGAAAATTTGACAGAATTTCAGCTGTAATACAGACGTCAACCAAATAGAAAACCTATAAATCTTATTTACAACATATATAACCCACAAACTCTTCTCAACACAAGATCCAAAAAGTCACACAACTATATGTGGCACCAACGTCATAACTCCAGTACGATATTGGTTCAGAATAGATGCCACTAGGTATCCAAACTAACCATAAAAATTTATGGAAGTAACATACATCCATCCAATACAGCGGAAACTACTATCTACGGGTATATCATCGTCATCATATGGATACATCTATGAACAAAATCCAGCAGAAATATAAAATATTCCATCACAAAGCTCAAGGTTACAAAACTAAGTTCTTAAGATCATCTTCTATCGTCCTCAAGCCTAGTCGACTTCTAATCTTCTACCTCACCCTATCGTGTATAAGCTCATACTCATCTGGAGGTAGAAAAAATAGTAAGGGTGAGCCAAATACTCAACAAGTATAATATAATCAAGAATAATGTACAATATCTTCAAAATGGGATGGAAAAGGAGATAGGAGTATGATATATGATGCATAGTATGAAACCTGAACAAATACGTTTTTAGAATATAAATAACTTTTCACATTTTATTTTTCTTTCTTTGGAATGTAAAACATGCATAATTACTCATCTTTATAGATTAGGGTCAGTAGACCTTACCAATTAAATGTGCGGAAGAATAAAAAAAGGAATGTGTTTATTTTTTTACATTCTAAAGCTGAACCTTTTATTCAAGACCCAAAGGCGGGCCATCTACTATAATCTTTGTAGACGGGGCCTTATCACATATGCTACCATGTCCCCCATGGCCCGAGGGTAGTCATCGTGTTTTTATAGTAACATCCTAAGGTATGTCAAGGAATATATCACCTGCTATAATACATGGCCAGGATAATCCATGAGCTTTTACTGTAATATCAATGGCATGTTAGAGGATACTACCCTCTAAAATATAAATCTGTAGTCCGGGTTTCATGATTCTTATTCTTTTAGAGAAAGTTCACCAAATTTCTTTCACAAAGTTCTCACTCCGGAAGAACGAATCATAATATATCAAATTGTGGCATTCCTTTCTTATACTTTACATATCTTCATATTTCTTATGGGTTTAAGTTTCATGTGACTTCAAACATATGCATAATTGAACATGATAGTTTAGTAGAAGTAGGAATTCCTTATCACAATGAGCGAAACAGAACTTTAGAGCTTTTGGATGAATAATCCTTTACAAATAGTTAACAATAATATTTTTTGGAATATATAATTGAGTATATCCAATTATGTATAATTTAGATGTTAATTAAACAAAATAAAATCATGCAAAAATATCAAAGTGGCTCCGGTGAACAGTGCCCGCACGGTGAACAGTGCCCGCATGGGTATAAGGGTCCGTATGTATAAATTCGGACATCCAATTGATAAATTAACATGTTCATGGTACGTGTAACAATATTCTAAAGCCAATTTATACAAAAATTCCAAATTAATTGGTGAAAATGGTCCGGGGTGTGGGATTAGGGTTTCGTGTCCGAAAATCGATCAAAATTATGAAATCGGGCGTAAAATTTGCATATGTGCATGCCCATGTTCTGAGTAACAATTATCTAAGGCCAAATCATGCATAAAACCTAAAATAACATGTGAAAATGGTCTAGGTGCAGGTCAGGATTTTCGGGTATGAAAATCCACGCAAATCCCACAAATTGGACATGAAATCGAAATATTTTTATAATTAGGTCATGGGTAATACAAATTATAAACTTATTCGGGTATCGGAACAAGGATACCCGAAGAAATTCGAACAAAAGTGTAGGAAAACGAAAGAGGAGACTATGGATGCATTTGCCTCGACATAATCTACTACTTCTCTAACTAGCTTGAAGTTAGAATCGGACCCGAGAACCTCAGTTTTTTCCTTCTCTCTCTTCTCCCTCTCCCTCTCTCTCTCTACCCTCCTCTTTCTCCCTTCTTGTGCTTTTCCCTGAAACCCCGTCCTTTCCCTCTATGCTAATGTTATTATATATATATATATATATATATATATATATATATATATATTTCTTTTTCTTTTATTTCAAAACCCAAATCGATACTCGGGCGATCGTATAGGTGCACTTCGGGCACCGACCCAATTGATCTAAATATATTCCAAAATTTTATAATATTTAATTAATTTTTATCACGTCTAAATTATCTAAAATAATAAATAATCCAAATTTAATTTGATTTTAATTCAAAATATTACACTATGAGTTATATTTCTATTCCCAGACAATATTATAAGCATGAGAATACTTCCCTTTAATAGGCTCTTGTGAGCGCTGTTTTGAGTCTAGAGTGAGAAACTTTAGCTTCTTTCTAAACCCATCCCCTTTTTGAATTCAAATTTGAACAACAGAGTCTGTTGCTGTGTCCCCGCTCCTCCGGGCTTCTTCCACCACCGTCGTCGGCGCTGCCAGATATGGCTCGCCCTAGTGGGGAGCCGATTTCTCCTTCTGTCAACCCTTTCCCCTCTCAACCTGGTGCCGCATCTTCCATTGCCCCCTGTCTTTGGTTTTGCTGATTCCCCTACCGAATATCATCCTCAACCCTCCTGTCTGACTCAAAATCCCTCAATCGACCCCCTTGATGTATCTTTCCCTCCCACATATTGCTCCTCTCCCACATCCCCTGAGGTCCCTTCATCCTATTCTAGCACCCACCCTCTCCCTACATCTCGTGGGGCTGTTTCTATCCAAACCTCTGAGGTTATGCTTGGTGTTGCCCCCCTTGGGGCCCTTGAAGAACATGACTTTCTTCTGTTAGTCAGCCCTAAAGGTGATGGGCTTCCATTGTCAAGGACTCTGGAAGTAAGTAATTGGTTGAAATCGGGTGTTAGTGCCTAGAGCGCAACACTACACCCCTCTCCTAAGTTGATACTTGCCTCTGCTGCTGCTTCTGGCTCAGCATCAAGGACATAGCTCATGGTCCCTAGCTCAAATTTGGCATCAGTTACCAGCCCCCCTCCAGTTTCCTGGTCCTCAGTGGTAAAACAGAGCTCAGATGGAGGTAAGTCCTCTCTCTGTTACTTTTCGCCAGAAGTTGAGTTTGGTGAAAATGTGATTTTTACCCCTCCTCTTGAATCGATATTGATATACCGATTCGATCCGAAATCTCTTATTAAATTACCCATTCAATGAGCATTCTCAATATTATGCTGTGAAAAGGACTCGAACCTCCACGCTCTTTAGCATGAGATTTTAAGTCTCGCGTGTCTACCATTTTACCACCAAGGCATCTTGAAACGACACAATAAAAGCATTTTCGATTCTTTTATTAACGGATTTATATATCGGATTTCATTCATCCCATGGATGGGAACTCATGAATGGCTCTATCTACAAACGTCTTGGGGCTAACGTGGGATCCGCTCAAGGACCTACTGGTTTAGGTAAGTATCTAATGCGTTCCCCGACTGGAGAAGTTATTTTTGGAGGAGAAACCATGCCTTTTTGGGATTTGCGTCTCATTGAATTTGAGGGCAAAAAACCAACCTGGTAAAGAGGGTAGGTGGGTGGGGAAGGAAGTGCCAGATCCGATCATTGAGAACAAGATATTGAAAGCTTCAAACAAGCAATCCGCTAATGTATCAAAATAGAGCTTCCAGAGGCAAGCCGAAGCAGAGATTTTACTCTTTGGTGTCAATTAGGTGGCCTGTGGAGTTTTATTGCTCTATATGGTGCTTTCGGACTAATAGGTTTTATGTTACGTCAATTCGAACTTGCTCTATCTGTTCAATTGTGATCTTATAATGCAATCGCATTCTCTATATAACAGATCGTTGGGCCATGCGGGTATCCCGGGGTCATGGTCCGACCATACAACCTTGTTCAATAAGTGGAACGTATTAGCTGTCCGCTCTTAGGTTGGGTAGTAAGGGTCGGAGAAGGGCAATCATTCATTCTTAAAACCAGCATTATTAAAACCAAAGAGTCGGGCGGAAAAGGGGGAAAGCTCTCCGTTCCTGGTCTCCTGTAGCTAGATCCTCTGGAACCACAAGAATCCTTAGTTAGAATTGGATTCCAACTTAGCACCTTTTGTAATTTTAAGAAGAGTTGCTCTTTAGAGAGCACAGTATGATGAAAGTTGTAAGCTGTGTTCGGGGGAGAGTTATTGTCTATCCTTGGCCTCTATGGTAGAATTAGTCAGGGGGCCTGAGAGACGGTGGTTTATCCTGTGGCGGATATCAGCGGTTCGAGTCCGCTTATCTCCAACTCGTGAACTTAGCCGATACAAAATGATAGCACCCAATTTTTTCGATTCGGCGGTTTGATCTATGATTTTTCATTCATGGACATTGATAAGATCCTTCCATTTAGCTTAGCAGCAACTTACGATGGTATAAGTTAAGGGTGAGGTTCAAATGAGGAAAAGCTTATGGTGGATACCTAGGCACCCAGAGACAAGGAAGGGCGTAGTAAGCGACGAAATGCTTCGGGGAGTTGAAAATAAGTATAGATCCGAAAATTCCAAAATAGGTCAACCTTTCGAACTACTGCTGAATCCATGGGCAAGCAAGAGACAACCTGCGAACTAAAACATCTTAGTAGCAAGAGGAAAAGAAAGTAAAAGCGATTCCCGTAGTAGCGGTGAGTGAAATGGGAGCATCCTAAACCGTGAAAATAGGGTTATGGGAGAGTAATACAAGTGTCATACTGCTAGGCGAAGCGGTGGAGTGCCGCACCCTAGATGGCGATAGTCCAGTAGCCGAAAGCATCACTAGCTTACGCTCTGACTCGAGTAGCATGGGGCACGTGGATTCCCGTGTGAATCAGCAAGGACACCTTGCAAGGCTAAATACTCTTGGGTGACCGATAGCGAAGTAGTACTGTGAGGGAAGGGTGAAAAGAACCCCCATCGGGGAGTGAAATTGAACATAAAACCGTAAGCTCCCAAGCAGTGGGAGGAGCACACAAGACTCTGACAGCTTGCCTGTTGAAGAATGAGTCGGCAACTCATAGGCAGTGGCTTGGTTAAGGGAACCCACCAGAGCCGTAGTGAAAGCGAGTCCTCATAGGGCAATTGTCACTGCTTATGGACCTGAACCTGGGTGATCTATCCATGATCAGGATGAAGTTTGGGTGAAACTGAGTGGAGGTCCGAACCGACTGATGTTGAAGAATCAGCGGATGAGTTGTGGTTAGGGGTCGATCCGTTGACCCGGGCAACCTCGCCCCTCATCGCTTGTTCGAGAGCTATAACTTCACCGGTGAGATTGCTAGCCGGGGGAGATCTATTTGATTGGGAAGGATATCAAAAGTGCAATGAATTTTCTTCTTTGTATTCAATAAGTATTGCACGACCGAATAATTCAAGGAAGGGCGCACTGCAGAGAGGGTCCTTTTAAGTAGATGACTTGTCGGGCCCTCGTAGCGGGACTTCTTTGGGAAAAAGAACTTGAATAACTTCGTTTTTTTGAAGGAATCGTCATTTTCTATCATGTCATTTACAACCTCGGCGTATTTCGGATGCTTGAAGGCCCCGCTGACCCGAAGTGATTTAGAAAGATTCTTCTTTATCGATGGTGATCGGTCATGGTATCCTATATTTTTTTTACCCCATTCACGATAAGACATAATAATAATAATAAAAAGTTAAGGCCCATTCCATTTCGACAAAAGACCAACACTCGAATTCCATAGCTTTTGGTCCGCTATCCCGATCATGATTTTCCTATCCCTAGGGGGAAAGGTCCTTCCCTTTTGGGCCGGTTGCTGGAGTAGATCCTAAAGAGATACCACTTCCCCATGAATTTATTTTGAATCGGGATCTTTTTATTCAACTTTATCCTAATTTTACCGAAGGAGCAACCCCATTTTTCACCTTGAATTGGTCAAAATATGCAGAATTTCTTACTTTTCGTGGAGGATTAGAACCGCTGGCTTGCTTGTTAACGCATGGAAAGGTATCCAGAAAGCACAGTAACAACTATGATATAGGTGCCCTCTCACCTAATACTCGCTACTCAGGATTGAAAGTAGCACAATCGGCTATAGGGCAGAACTCCAGATCTACGAATAGCCGTGGGCAAGCACCTAGAAAGGATCTTAGCCTACCAGGGACCGGCTTTCAAAAAGCATCTTTGGGCGGAGCTTCCCCCAGTTCCAATGGTTTACCCGGAGGAGAGATGATTGGTTCTCGGTCCGGGTTTGTTCTGATCTTGGTTAGGGGAGACACAAAAAGAATCGACTGGTGAGTCGTACGAGGTAGGAAACTCTCAAGTACGGTTCTAAGGGAAGGAATTGGCCTACCTATTCCGACTGGGGAGAATAGGCCATTTAACAGGGAGATTCTGAAATTGCGGTAATGAAACAGAGGACCACTTTTGGTGGAGGCGGATAGGCCCCTACATCTTCTTTTCTTCTCTTTTACTGCCTTTCTTGATCATTCTATACGTATGGACCGGGTCGGGGCCCTATGGAGAATGTGGTAAGAAATCCATAATAGAGTCCGACCACAAAGACCGAATTGATTATCTTCATGCGTAAGGATACTAGATTATCTAGTAGAAAAGATTTAAAAATCATCACAAACCTCCCCGACCTTCCTTTTTTGAACCCATTTTGAAAGAACTCAAAAAAAAAAAAAAATTGAAAATTTTGAAAAAGGTGTTTTCTAGTTATAAAAATTTTCAAAGAAAGAACTAAAATTTTTTTGATAATTGAATGCGCCTCTATAGTCCTATATTGAGTAATTTCCGAACTCTTTCGTCGGTATCGAGGATCATCCCGGTCGTGAACCAAGGTAGAGGGTTAGGGGAACTTGAGCAGTTTCGTGCCCGGGGGTTGAGAGGTTTAGGCTTACTCTTCTTTGGCAGCGTGGTTTCGGGTTCAGGTATCGGTAATCGATTCTAGAAGTAGAAGATAGTCTAACCGCAGAATCGGAGTAAAGGACGACCTAATAACAGACTCTTTCATGCTAATAACTCAAATACCCTGCAATCTCCGACTTAAATGATTTAGGAGGCTCATGCTATCTTGAGATCTCGGAACCAGACCGGAGTCTGAAGGCTTTAAATCAGACGAGTGGGAAGAAGATGAGCAGCAGATCCATAACCAGGCCCTTGTGGTTCCAGAGGATCCAGCTACAGGAGAACGAGGAACGGAGAGCTTTCCCCCTCGTAATCTTCAACCAATTATGCACTTCAATATAATTAGCAGGAGTAAGTGCTATAGCTTGTTTCCAATAGCTTGAGCGAACCTTTTCGGAACTGGTTAGGAATGGGCGCCACTATCCCAGCCAGGATCCAGCCAGGTTCTATTGATCATGGCGGGCCACCCACCTTCGAATGGTGGTGGTCCTACAGACCGTGAACAGATTTGCCTCTGGCCTCTGGGCACATCGGAACCGCACGGACCCCGCAGAAGGTAATTTTAATGTGGCCGATTTCCTCTCTTTTGCAATCAGGCAAATAACCAAGAATCACTGGATGCTGTGGGTAAAATGATTGAGAAACTACTAATTCCAGTTGATGAGGGGATGAATGATCACAAACGAGCGCAATTGGAGGAGCTTGCAAAAAAGAATGGATCTTATCGAGACAATAATATTTGTAGTGTGTGCCATGAGAAAGGACACAAGCGATATGCCTACCCTCTTTCGAAATACACTTTTACGATCCCGTGTGATATTTGTGGTAGCTGCAGCCATCTTCTAGCTGCTTTCCCCTCGACTGCATCCTCTGACTTGCTAAGAAACTCAACTTGAGCCCTAGCTGCCTTTTACCTAGCGCTTAACCTCGCTGAGACTGCTTAATCAAGACTGCTAAAAAGTCACTTGACTTGCCCCAGCGGACTCCTTTGATTTGCTTACTAAGCCATCATTGAAGTCAGAGTGTGGGACTGAGCCTTCCGAATGATAAAGACAAAAAAGTGCTTAGTTTCGTTGGAAAAACCAACGCTAATATCAAATTTACTTTCTAAAACCTACTTCTAAGGATAGATAGAAAAGGTTGGAAAGAGTGACTTTCAATCTTGATTAGGATTTTTTGACACGTGTAGATAGAGAATTAAACTGAATTTATTGATCACTGCATATAATTCAATTAAGATATTGTATGAAAGTATGTAAGGAGGGTGCCTAGCAAGGCAAGAACAGCATATATTCCTCCAACAGGGCATTCCTCACAGCGGATTCTCAAGCAGCAGATTCTGGGCAGGGCATTCATCTGTAGTTGTTACTTTGACAACGGTTATTTCTTTCACCGGATATTCACAAAAAGAAAGTTCTTGAACAAGCCGGTTGGAAGTTCTCCGAAAGTATGAAAAGCAGAAGACCAAACTGAAGAAAAGAGTTTGTTTTAAGGATTCCAGTGAATCACCATATGGGAAGAAAATCCGACCCGATAAGAGTGTGAGTGATGATTTCACATCTCGAAAAGCACCCTCCAAGTTTGACACCAACCTCGTCTTATATACGCGAATTCTGCCGTCTGCAGGTCCTCAATCTTCACGTGAAAGCAAGGAAAAATAAAAAAAATCTTTGAATTCTTATTAATATTACTATAAAAAAGTGCTTGGATTCGGTATCATAAGTCATATTGTTTTGACTTTTTTGGGAAAATCGGTCTTCAGGTATCTAGGCATGGTTTATGCCATGATCAGTATAGGTGTTATTGGATTTCTTGTTTGGGCTCATCATATGTTTACTGTGGGCTTAGACGTTGATACCCGTGCCTACTTCACCGCAGCTACCATGATCATAGCTGTCCCCACTAGAAGTAAAATCTTTAGTTGGATCACTACCATGTGGGGGGGTTCGATACAATACAAAACACCCATGTTATTTGCTGTAGGGTTCATCTTTTTGTTCATCATAAGAGGACTCACTGGAATAGTCCTGGCTAATTCTGGGCTAGACATTGCTCTACATGATACTTATTATGCGGTTGCACATTTCCATTATGTACTTTCTATGGGAGCTGTTTTTGCTTTATTTGCAGGATTTTACTATTGGGTGGGTAAAATCTTTGGTCGGACGTACCTTGAAAATTTAGGTCAAATCCATTTTTGGATCACTTTTTTCCGGGTTAATCTAACCTTCTTTCCCATGCATTTTTTAGGGCTTTCGGGTATGCCATGTCGGAGGGGTTCCAAAACATTGATCGAAGTATGCCCCGAACCACCTATCTCCCTTCCTACATGCAATATAGGACTGCTTTTTTAAGTTTAAGCCTTCTCTTCCTTCGGTCTAATCCCCCGATCCCGTGCCTTTCATTTACTTGAAAGGGAATGCCAACGAGAAGTAATCAAACAAGGTGTGGCTTTGTGGGGAGATACTGTGGTTGGTTACTTCGATGGAAACCCACAGCACTTTCGTGCTGTCAACCACATTGCCAGGAAGATTTGGACTCGATTCGAGCTTCAGCATGTGGTCAGCACTGACCAAGGCTTTTTCTTCTTCCGATTTTCTTCATGTAAGGTACTAGAGAACTGTTCTTAGGAATGGCCCCTGGTCATTGCAGGGCATCCCTTGTTTCTCAAGAAATGGAAACCGGGCATGCCGTTGCAAAAAGAAGAGCATAAATCTTTCCCAATCTGGATCACTTTGTCAAACATACCAGTGAAGTTGTGGACTCCACTGGGATTGAGTTGGATTGCTAGTATGGTGGGAAAGCCTTTACTGTTAGACCACCTCACTGAGAAGATGGAAAGGATGAGCTTTGCACGTGTTTGTGTGGAAATAAAAGCTAATGCGGCCATGCCTACTCAGCTGCGTATTAAGACAGGGAGCTCATCAGAATAGTCTGATCAAATGTTTACCGATATAATAATCAATTATCAATGGAAGCCTAAACGTAATAGCTTGAATAATCGTGTTAGGCCCTTTGAAGTTCATCCTAAATTGGCTGTAACATTCAAGCCTACTGGTCGAATTCTGCCAAAATGTCTTACCCCCTCCCCATCACAAAACCACTAAGCTTAGCCATCATTGTACAACCTCTAGTAAGATGATTCTTCTCAAAGAAATTCTGCCTGTGTCCAATTCCTTCAACGCCCTGCAAGGCTGTGAGCTGGAGAGTAAGTCTCAAGATAGCTCTGAGATACCTCTCAGCGTTGAGATGAAGGATGAGCTCTTTCAAATAAAATTGCCAACATATATCCCAAGACCGGTTGCTCCTTGTGTTGATGACTATCAATTTTTAGGGATTAGGACCGTAGGTCAAAACTTTGAGGCTATGGTTATCTTGCGTGAGATGACAGGCATCACTAAGTCCCCCCTTCTACTTGTAAGGTCTTAAATCAACTTGTGGTTGGCAAGAGTATTTATCATGGATTCGCTGAACAAAATACTGATGATGCTCCTGAAGCGAGTTTACCCTCCCCTGCTTTTAGAGGCCATCCGATTGATGGTCTTATTGGCCACCCCCTGGTTGGAAGTATTGTTGAACTGCATTGTTCCAAGGTGGACCTCTCCCCATCAAGGCATCCTATTTTACCTCCTTGTGATAAGCAATCTGTCCCAACCCCCCCTCCATCCCCTAGTGGGATTCAACCCTCAATCCCAATGCGAGTTCACCCTCCTCCCATCATGCTTGAGGATAGTAAAAGAAGCCATTCCATCAAATTTATGCAATCCCATCTTAACAGTTCTCGGGGGCCTAAAAGAATTCCCCCTATGCTTCCCCCTACCAATGATTAATATTGCTTGCTGGAATGTGAGGGGGCTTAACGGTAGGGTTAAAGCCTACGAAGTTGATCATTTTATTAGGTCCCATAATTGTGCCATTATGGGGCTAGTGGAAACCAAAGTTAAGGAATGTAATTCTTTGTCTATTTCACAGAAAATTAAATCCCAATGGAATTGGATAATGAATTATTCGGATTGCTCCAAAGGTAGAATCTGGGTTAGTTGGGATCCTGCCTCTGTTGATGTTACTATCCTATCTATCGACGACCAAGTTATCCATACCAAGATAGCCATTGTGGACAATAATCTAAATTGTCTTATGTCCTTTGTCTACAGTGCTAATTTAGAGGTGCTAAGATGTGCCCTTTGGGATAGCCTTCGTTTGAATTGTACAAATTTTCTAGACCTTCCTTGGGCTGTAATTGGTGATTTCAATGCTATCCGATCAATCTCAAAGAACCTAGGAGGGTCTTGGAATTCTAGGAGCTCTCTAGATCTGGACAACTGTCTTAGGGTTTGTGATCTTGAGAATGTCAGTTGTGAAGGTATGTTCTATACCTGGAATGACGGGTGTGACCCCCCCATTCGCATTTCTAGGAAATTGGACAGAGTGGTTGCTAATGGTTTTTGGTTTGAAAAATTCTTGGGGGCTAAAGCTCTCTTCCCCCCTTCCAGGCTCTTTGACCACTCCCCATGCGTCTTACTCACTCTTGACGGGACTACTGGAAAGAAAGGGTTTTTCGGTTCAGTAATTTCCTCACTAAGCTCCCAAACTTCCACCAAGTTGTGGGGGCGGCTTGGGGGGAAAATGTCAGGGGTGCCACCATGTACTGCCTTGTTAACAAACTAGAATTTGTGAAGCGTTTTCTAAAAACTCTCAACAACCATGTCGAAGATGTCCATATTGAAGTTGGAAAAACCAGGAAAGCCTTGAATGATGTCCAAACTGGGCAGTCTCCATCTTCGAATAACTGCTCTGATGAGCGTACCTGTAGAGAAGCCTATTACAATGCTTTGACTCAGGAACTTGACCTCCTTCAGCAAAAAGCTAAAATTAAGTGACTCAAGGAAGGAGACCTTTGCACCCGATTCTTTTTTCGTTCCGTTAAGGGCAATATTATTTGCAATAGGATTTCCTCCTTAATTAAGGACGATGGTACCCCTACCGGTGGGATTGAGGAGATTCACCAACGGTTTATTGAACACTTCCAACGGGTTCTTGGATCAGGCCACACTATGGGCTCGGCTGAAAAGGACCGGCTTCACCCATACATTCTTCGCACAATCCCTAATCACTGAAACGTCCCATTAACATCCCCTATTAGTGATGAGGAGATCAAGCAGGCTATCTTTTCGATTGGCGATAATAAGGCCCCGGGTCTGGATGGTTTCTCATCCAGATTCTTTAAGGACACATGGGATATTGTGGGGATGTCCGTTATTGAAGCTATCAAGGACTTCTTCCACCATGGTAAGTTTCTCGAACAAATAAATGCTACCATTATTAGCCTTATACCTAAGATCACCTCTCCCCACATGGTGACTAACTATCGGCCCATCTCCTGCTGCAATGTCATATATAAGGCCATTTCCAAAATTATTACTAACTGCCTCAAACCCATGTTACCTCATCTGGTTGATAAATGCCAAGCATCCTTTGTTGCAGGATGTTAGATAAGTGATAATATTCTCCTTGCCCAAGAGCTTTTGCACAAATATCACTTGGGTCATGGTTCCCCCAGATGTGCTATCAAAATCGATCTCATGAAAGCCTATGACTCTATTTATTGGGACTTCCTTATTACCACTCTCGAGTTAATGGACTTCCCCCCCAAATGGTGTCGTGGATTCATCAATGTGTCACTACTCCCTCTTTCTCTCTCAATATTAATGGCGAATCGGTAGGTTTCTTCAAAGGTGGTAAAGGTCGTAGACAGGGCGACCCTCTGTCACCATACTTATTTGTTCTCGTTATGGAAGTGTTGAATGGCATTATTGAGGTGAAGGCAAGACGAAATGATAAGTTTCGTTTCCACTGGAAATGTAAAGCTACCCGAACGGTCATGCTTGCTTTTGCGGATGACTTGCTCCTTTTTGTGGAAGCTGACACTACATCTGTTTGAATTCTTCAGGAATGCCTTGAGGAATTCAAGTTGATCTCTGGGCTGTCTGCTAATAAGCACAAAAGTGAGATCTTCATCTGCTCTAAAGATGCGAATCTAACTCAAAACATCAAAAGTATCATTGAGTTTAAAATTGGCAATTTACCTATGAGATACTTAGGTGTTCCGCTCATAACAACTAGGCTTTCGGCTATGGATTGCAAGCCCCTCATTGATAAAATCATGAAACGAGTTACATTGTGGAGGAATAGATGGTTATCATTTGGAGGACGTGTCCATCTTATCTCCTCCATCCACTTGTATTGGGCTTCCATCTTCATCTTGCCAACATTGATAATTAAGATTATCAATAGCTACCTTCGAAGGTTTTTGTGGAACAGTTCTATTAATGGGAAGACTACCGCCAAGGTTGCCTGGGATGATGTTTGCTACCCAAATAGTGAAGGTGGTCTGGGTATCAGAAACCTTCTGGCTCAAAATAAAGCTCTCATATGTCGGTTGCTTTGGTATATTCTTACCAAGGACTCTGAATTTGTTTGATCCTTATGGATTCATGCGCACAGAATTAAGGATCGGTGCATTTGGACTTTAAAAGTCCCGGAATCCTCGCCATAGAATTGGAAGAAAATCATGAAGTTGCATCCTATGATGTGTCTTCATACTTTATACTCTATTGGGGATGAATCTGATATATTTCTTTGGCTTGATAATTGGCATCCGTTTGGTCATCTGTATGAAAGAACCATAGATCATACCAGGATGGTCACGGGTCTGTCTAGGGACTCCAAAGTCAATGATATTATTCGGAATAATAATTGGCACTGGCCTAATCCTTATGATATGGATGTGTCTCGCATTATGGAAAAAAACATGCCCCCATATTCCCCTAATACTAGAAATCAGGATTATATTTGTTGGACTGCTAATATTGATGGGAATTTTAAGCCTAAATCTGCTTATCTCCTTTTTCACCCCCCAAGGAAAAGTGATCTAGGCCCCACTTGTTTAGGGCTTATCTCATATCCATACACATGCCTTTGTCATTTGGCTTGTCATCCGTAGGCGATTAAGTACTCTTGATCGTACCTGTGATGTCCCGATTGGTTCCAAGACCTGTGTCTTATGTCATACTGGGGAAGAGGACCATGATCACTTGTTTTTCAAATGCCAGTTCTCTAATTCCATATGGAGTATGCTCCGTCGTTGTGCTAATCTCTAATGGCCTTACCTGGAGTGGAATCAAAATATCTTATGGGCTGCTAACAAATGGAAAGGGAAAATTTTCAATGCTCAATCTTTGCGTCTCACCCTAGCTGCTTCAGTGTACTTTATCTGAAAGGAGCATAACCGCCAAACCTTTCAAGATTCCCACCCTCAAAACACAGACCAACTATTCTCTCATATTTTTGAGGTTGTGCGGTGTAGATTAAAGGCCAATCTTGAGGTCCCTAGTGATCAATCGTGGATCGAGTTAGAGAGAGAAGCTCTCCCTTCTCTCTTGTTTTTCCAAATTTGAAATTTGAACTACGTCTATTGGCTGCATTTTACCGTCTCCAGCGCTGGCTATGGCCGGCCCCCTGTCGCCACTGCCGATTCCCCCTAGGGTTCCCCCCTTCTCCGTCCCCCATGCTTTCTGCAGTGGCGTCAGTTTCATCTACAGACATCCTACCCTCTCCCTCCTTCCCTCCCTTGCAGCGAGGCTCTCTACTCCCGTCCCCTGGGCCCGATGCCTCCTTCCTTGAAGGTCTGAAGGTGTCTCCCTCCCTTCTCGATTCGTCTGTTGGGAGTGCTGATCGGTGTTTGAATTCGGCGCTTATTGGGTGTGCGGTCGGTCAGGGGCTTCCGACTTCAAATTCTGAAGCTAATGCTATCGTTACATTTCTGACCTCCTCGCATTCATCTTCTGGAGAGGTCTTGAGTGAAATCGCTGCTGAACTGGGGCTTGTGAACATCTCTTCGAAAATCAATCTAGGTGTGGCTCCTTCTTCTTACCTGTCCTCCTGGGTTGATGTCGTCCAAAACCATGGAGATTGCTTATGTCCTCCCCTAAAATTTTATCCCCCTCAGTCTATTGAAGGGGATGTCGTATCCATATCTCCTCCGGATGAGGTCATTCGGCAGAGCCAGGAAGTATGGGGTTCTACGCTAGTCGGTTTCTTCTATGAAACTCATCTACACTTTTTGGCGGTTAACAACATTGCCCACAAAATTTGGGCCAGGTTTGGGCTTTGCCATGTTGCTGGTCATGAAAATGGCTTCTTCTTATTTTGGTTTGAGTCTGAAGAATAACAGAATCTTTGTCTATCTAAAGGCCCATGGGCATTTGGCAAGAAAACCATTTTCCTTAAACGTTGGTTTCCTGGAATGAAACTATCTAAAGAAGCTCACCAAACGTTTCCTGTTTGGATTACCCTTTCCAACGTGCCGATCGAATTCTTGACTCCACTAGGGCTTAGTTGGATCGCAAGTGGGGTTTATAAACCCATCAAATTGGATTCGAGTGCAGCTCGGATGGATTGTCTACACTTTGCATGAATATGTATTGAAGTGTGTAAAAAGGCCCACCTTCCTACAAAAATCAGAGTAAATTCTGGTGGTATTGAAGCGGCCAAGATCGTTGATGTTGAGGTTGCCTATCACTAGAGGCCGGTGTATCACTTAAAAAGGTCTTCTACAATCCAGAAGACCACCAGGAAGGATATGCTTGCTCGACAGGGTGCTATCCCCATGAACTTGACCACTGGTGATACCTTGGATGATCAAGGAAGTCTTTCCTCTAAGGCTATCCATGATGCTGATAAATCACATTTTTTGAAGGCTGAGACTTCGAGTCTTGAACAAGAGGCTTCTACTGCCAATCTTGAGCTTATGAAGCTGGCTTTGAATGCTGATTTAGCTTCCGAGAGTCAGGTGGTTTCTGAGCAAATGTTCTCCTGCACTCCCCCTGGTCTGGCTCATGCTGTTGATAAGGGATTGGTAATGAATGTAAAAGACTCCGTCAACCCCTTCGTAGTCCTTCAGGATTCTGAGGATTTAGTTGAGCAGAAGTTGCAATGTGGTCCCCCTGAATCTGTGGCATTGAGCACAAATGATGGCATTCCCACTAAAACTGGGTCTGTGTCGGTTTCTAAATTTCTTGTTGAGCCAACTTGTCCTGTTCCGGTTGGTGGATTCCATGAATTGACCAGAGAGGTTTTAGGGTGCTGCCCTGAGCAGACTGGGAAGGAGGCGCCGTTTGCGGCCCTTGTCCAGTCTCCTCCTGAAAGCAGTAGTATATTACCAATTTTGGCAACTCAAATCTGCAGGCGTCAGCTTTTGCAAGAAGCTCAATCCAGCTCTCATGAAGGCTTTGCTGGCCTTAATGGGCGTGAGTGCAAGAAGATCAACTCACCTGTTGATCTTGATATAACACCCGAATCAATCCATCGGATCACCAGCAAGTATTCCATGGTCGATCCTATCCTTGTTGAGCCTACATCTATTAGCCCGAGGGGTCCACCGGATGGTGATCGGCTGGGCGGGGTTCAGGAAGCCACTGGGAAGGGTTTGCTCCCTCTAGGTTCAGATGGATCTCTCCGGGATAACTATCCCATGAAGGAGTCATCCATGTTTGAGGAAGCTGAGGCAGACGAGGCTGACCCACTGTTTTATGCCCTCCAGTTATCATTGGAATCTGAAGTCACTCAACAGCTTTTTGCCGCCTTACATCCTAAACATGACGACCTTGCTCTTAGTTTCCTGAATAGCTGCTCGTGCGCTGTCAGCGAGAAGACAAAGTATGAATTGAAATCATCTTATTCTTTGGATGAGAAGGATCAGGACTTTTCATCGAGCGCTTATTTGGCAGCCCTCAGACTGTTAATGGTTGGCGAAGGTTCTCAAATTCACATTGCTTCCTTGTCTCCCGTCATGGAGAAGGTAGTTTTTGGTTTCTTGTCTACTCTGTTGAAAGCGAAAACCACTTTCCCGGCATATCAATTTAGCAATTTGGCGGAATTAATGACCGGTCTCCATGGTGCCGCCTCTAAGATCTCTCTGTGCGGCCTGATCGAAGAGGTATAGAAGTGGATAGCCCTCAAGTTCCGTTCGAGCTCGATGGTACCTGGTAGTATGCCAAGTCCCGAGAGAGAATCCTGCTGTTAGAGAGAGGAGCTCTCGCCTCTCTCTACGTTTTCAAAACCCGTTTTTGAATTTTGAAATCTGCCTGCGTCCTCTGCGACGCTCCTCTTCTGGCCGGGCGGCGCCGGAGCCGGCCACAGCCAGCCTCCCGGTTGCCTCGCCCGGTTGCCTCCTGCTCTCCTGCTCATCTATTGCTCTCTTCTTTTCGGACCTCTGCCCCCTCTCGCTCATTTTGAGCAGTGATTTAGGGTCTTCCGTCACGCCCCTTTTGAATTGCGTTTCTCTTTGCATTTACAAATTTCAGTATTGAAATTTGTATGTTTGGTTTTCTCGTCATTTCTAGCCGGGCTCCCATGCTCGGCAGTTCTTTGGCTCGTGGTGCTGGCTCAGTGCTATGAGTTGGCTGAGGCAGAGCTTCATCCGCTGGTGTTCCTCCGTTTGCGGTGGATTTCTCTTTCTTTCTCGCTGGATTTGACGCGACGCGCCGTGACCGATTTTACGAAGCCTCTCTGCGCGTGCGTTCCTTCCGGTTAGATGGGTTGAGGGGAGCCTGCTTTTAATCTGTCTGGATGTATGTTTTGGCCGGAGTGCCAAGAAGTGGTTGTGGCCTTGTTCGGACGCCTGAAAATCCTTCCGATGCGGTGAGTTGTTTGCACTGTCTTAGTTGCTATTGTGAGGTGAGTACCTCTGTTTGTTGTTCTTGCTGATTTGGCTGGTGAAGATGTTGTCCGGGACTCTTCTGCTGGCTTTGGTGCAATCATTCGTCTGGTGTTTTTAGTGGACCGGTTATGGCTGTAATTTATCCTTCGGATCCTCTGCTCGTAGCTCCTTTGGCGTTCATGTGTGCTGGATTCGTCTCTGACATTGTTCTGTGCCAGGGTCTGTAGGCTCTCTGCCGGTGATTTCGTTCTTGTTGGAAGGGTTGGGGAGTGCCCTTTCTGATCTGGTCTGGGATTGATCGGCTGGGATGCTGAAGAACTGGGTGTGGCTTTGTTTGGTCGACGGTGATCCTTCGGATGCGGTAGATCGCTTCCTCTCGGGTTCCAAGTGGAACCTTGCGTCTTGTGGCCGAGTTCTTTGGCGATTTGGGTCGGAGTCCGATTTGGCTCTGCGCCCGGTTTGGATTTGTTGAGCAATTCGATTGTGAAATGAGGCCGATTAGAAATGCTGTCTTGACATTTCAGTTGCCATTTTGATTTTGGTCGATTTCAGTACCGTATTTAATGCCGATTTTTTCTGCTGAATTGTGGCTGTTCAGACTTGCGGCCGGGTTCAATTGTTGACCTCTTTGCAGGTTTTGCTTGACTAATTTGGTAATGAAATTGATGTGGCTGTGTGGCCGGTTGCCTCTGCTATTATGGCAGGCAAAATGCTGATTTGGGCTTCGGCCCGTTGGCCTTCTTGAAAGAGAACAGTGGGCTTCGAGGAGCCGGGCTGTTTGGGTTCCGTTGCTCTTGGATGATTTTGGCTGTATTTTTGGGCTGGCTATGTGGCTCTAGCGATCCAATAGCAAGTTCTAATGAATTTGTGGACTCTGCATCCATCTTTGATCTTCCATCCGAATCCTCATCTCTGCTGATGCATGGGGGCCGTTGGTCATGTATGTTAAGTGCTCTTGATGGATTTGGTCCTGGTCTTGTTGGCGGTGATTCGGCCTAGGGCCTTTATTTAATTGTGATGTAACAATTTCTCCGATCATTTGTGTCCTTGGGATGCTCGATCCATGGCAATGGATGATGTGGTTGCTCTGTGTGGGTACCGAACGGCCGATCTGCTGTTTGAGCGTGTTGGGTTCCCGCTAATGAGGGATTCAAAGAATCGCCTTCGTGGTTGGTGTATCAGCCTTTTTTCCTGCTGTTTTTTGCGCTGGGCTGGTTGTTGAGCCCGAATGGGCACTCTGTTTAGGGAATGCTCATGGTGATCCCCAAGATGGATGGCTGCTGGTGCCTTCGGTGGAATACTGGGGCTGCCTCGTTGATGTAAACAGCATTGTTTTGCTGTTGTATGTTGCTGCCGGCTGATCGGATGTGTTGATCAAATCGTCTCGTAAGCAACTGATTTCGTATCAGCTGATGTATAATGACTATGTTCATTTTCTACTCTGTTAGATCGCTAATATTAGGGGTTTTTTTTTTGAGGTATACTATGATGTACAAGTTGCTCGGGGTATGCCCTAGCATTTTATGTTCTAACTCCAAGTCAAAAAACTTGGAATTACTACATAATTCCTTTATAATTTTCTCCCGTTAAATCCAAAATACACACTTATTTACCAAAAAAAAAAAAAAAAAGTATGCCAAGTCCCGGAGGCGGCAAAAATCTAAGTCCAAGAACATTCGGATCCCTCATACATGAGAGCCTGGTGGCCCTGGGTAGGTTAGGGGCTTGGCTGGCTCTTCGTTTAGGTCGGTTTCAAATTCACTGTACAAAGAAGGCCGGTATCGATTCTTTTCGTGCAATAGGGCCGGTTTCGTTTTTGTGCTAAGGGGGCCAGTTTCGATGTGCATTAGGCCGATTTTGATTCTTATCAACCATAAGGGCCGGTTTCGTTTCGTGCAAAGGGGGCCGATTTCAACTTGAGGCCGGTTTGGATTTGCTGACTTGGCATGTCAATTGCCAATTTTGGAATTGAGGTTGCCGATTTGGACTTGAGGCCGGTTTGGCTTTGAGGCCGATTTCCCTTGCTGATTTGGCATATCAAGTGCCAATTTGGACTTGCGTTTCAATTGCCGATTTCGACTTGTGGCCAGGTTGGCTTTGCTGACTTGGCATGTCAATTGTCGATTTGGACTTGAGGTTGCCGATTTGGACTTGAGGCCAGTGGCTTTGTGGCCGGATTTGGCTTTGCTGACATGGCATGTCAAGTGCCGATTTGGACTTGCGGCCGGTATGGCCTTGCTGAGCTGGAAAGGTTGCTGGTTATGCCGCTTCATTATTGATGAATGTGCTCGAAAGCCATTCCTTAGCTGCCTGTTAGCCTGTTTGATATCGTGGATCATGGTGATCGGATATTGTTGTAATTTTTATTATGACTTCTGCCAAGGTCTTATGGGGCTTCACTGTTTCTATATTTTCTTTCCCCAAGTCGGCAAAACGCTTGGCAAAGAACATAGTTTATGTACATTTTCTTTAAATTTTAATGCAATTAATTACTTACCAAAAAAAAAATCTTGAGGTCCCTACCTGGGTGGATAAAACCTCGTTGGATCATCGGTGCTTAACATGCTAAGTGGAGCTTAGCAAAAAAAAAATTAAATATTATTATTATTATTGTTGTTGTTGTTATTTTGCCCCTTTTGGTTTGAAAAGAAAACGGACTGTTGTATTCTTTGGTCCAATCCCGTTTGTTTTTTCTTTGGTCATGTCATGTTCCTCGACCAGGGGGTCTGTGGCTGGTCTGGTGGCCAGCCCGGGAGTATCTCTCTTTCTCCAGTGTACTTGTCCTTCCCTCATTTCTGTCGCTGTTGGGTGGTCTTACTGCATACGGTTTGGTACCCGATTTTATCGGATCAGATGCTCTTGGTTGTAGTTCATTATGGCTTCTGATGGCCTCTCTGTGGTTCCTGACATTTGGACCAATTGACAGATTGCCGGTTGGTTGGCTCGTCGGCATGTTGGTCTGGTCCTCTGCATCTTCTTACCCAAAAAAAAAAACGTATGTATTTTGCTGGAGCTTGGATTTGGCGTGTTTTGCTTGCTGCTATGGTTGGCGTCTCGGTGGTTACGCTACGGGTTGGTTGATCTAGTATCTTTCCCTAGCGCAGACACATTCCCTTTGCTGGTCTTTGCTCTTTGGTTGGTCGCCAGTTGGTTTGGAGTGTCTCAACGGCTTGCAGTTGTGGCGGGTTTCTAGTGTTGATCTGCTACTATCATCCTTCCATTCAGATTTTGTAGGACTTTCTCCTGATTGCTTTCTTGAGAAGCACAGCCGTCATACTACATTTCAGGGTGTTTGGGGCTCCCCCCAGTGTCATTGTCCCTGTCTCTTGTAGGTTCTCTTTTAGTCTGTTTTCTTAACTTCAATTACTTCTTAAAAAAGGGGGGTATACTGTTTTTTTCCTTGCCGTTTTCGTGTTATGATTCTCGGTGTTCGGGGTATGCCCCAGCGTCTTTGTTCTAAATCTAAGTCGGTAAAACACTTGGAGATAGAATATTAATTCTTTTTTTTTCCTTTTCATTAATAAAATTTACTTACCAAAAAAAAGAGAATACTTCGCTTTATACGACTCGTCTATAGTGTACAGAAAAAGCGGCTACTAATACGTTATAGTCTCAAAAGGCATCTTATTTAAACAAGAACTCTTTCGAGTATGAAAGCAAAATTGATCAATATTAAGGATCTTCATCCAATCATTTTGATTAGTCCTTAAAAAATTTGGCACAAGTACTCCTCGAGTAGGTGATTGAATCTCTTCGTCTAACTTGACATTTAATCTTTTCTTTCTAACAAGTCTTTATATAACTCATTAGATCATCTTTTATCTTAGGCCAATAAAAGCCATGTTTTAGTAGGCATAGGATATAATCCTAGATGAACAGCCCAGAGGGTTTCAAGAAACTAACTAGGGAGCATCCTCTTCCGTTGTTTACTCTTAAATATGAAAACCTTATGTTCCTTTATAAAGATTAATCCATTGTCCACTTAAAATCTTTGAATTTCACCTTCTCAAATCGATTACAATAAAGTAACGATCATTAGGTCTATCTCGACGTTTAATTTTACATGTTCTTAGATGGTTGTAGCATTACTATTTGCAAATAGGTGGACTATATGAGATAAGGTAGCAAGTTCCAATCTTTAACTAATGTCATCTGCAACTAGGTTGCAACATTTGACTTTACATTCTAACTCCAAGTCAAATTCTACTGTGAACTCTGACCACGTTCTTTTATATATATTCAGCATATATAAATGAGAAAACAGTAGTTCATATTCTTTTCCTTAATTTGAAAATTTTAGTCCAAGTGTCACTAGGTAGGCACTTGAATGTTGGGGCAATATTTCAATCAAGGTGGTCATTAGATAGTATTAAAGTAGTGAGAAATTTATTGTTTCATAGTCTTGAAAGTAAGATTAACAAAGTGATAGGGTCACTGCTAATTAGGTAAATCCATCAAACCGAGAATGTAGAAATGTGTGGGTAGATGTTGGATTGCTAGATAAGCCAAGTTAATTTTAGTCTAGTATTGGAATTGGTTATCAGTTGGCATCGTTTAAAGTCATGGGACTCAGTGAGCCATTGTAGGCCAGTAGGATAATAATAGTTGGATACTTAGTGTGTCTATAGATCTTTCTCACTTTCCTCATGATAATGATTTTTGTATTTGTCATAGCCCCGAACCAAAACAAGTTCTTATAATAATTAAGAGTAATTATAACCCACAAAATAAAATCCCAAAGAGAAGACAATAACCAATGCAAAACCCTAAATCCAGCTGTGACCTGACAATATATCCAATAATCTGTACAATAATAAGAATAATAAATGATAAAATTGTCATTTATTAATAAGATCTCTCCAAACACTACTCATTTGGATAAATACATATTCATGACCAACTTAAATGTCCATAAGAAAAAGTAGCAATGCACAATACAAACAAGATTATCAATCCAAAACAAACCAAATACCACAAATATCCATATTATTTAATACTCCAAACACTGTCTCATCCCAATTTGTGATGGCCCAATTTCTAAAACATAGTAAAATTCTATTAACTAACTCGATATAATTAAGTTTAGAATAAGTAAAATTTAAAAAATTAAGAAAATAACTTAATGTAGCAAAACTACAAGGTTGGGCTTGCTGCAAGCTCAAGCCCAAAAGGAGGAGCCAATTCCAGTAGGGTTGGGCTCGCTGCAGGCTCGAGCCCAGATGGAGGCACCAATTCTAGTAGGTCCCGAGCTCGCTATTGGCTCAAGCCCAAATGGCGGTGCCGATTCTAGGGCGAGAGCGCCCGTTGTGCGCTCGCTGGGTGCTCAAGTGTGCCGCACTCACCGGCCTGGTGCTCGAGGGCTAGCTCACTAAACTCACCATCGACCTTATGTTTCGTGTTTTAAAAAGGGAAAGAGAGGGGAGAGAGGATCGGTGAATAGCAGAAGCACGAAAGAGGGAGAGAGGAAAAGAGAAAGAGGATGGATTCTACGCCACATCTGGTTCGATCAGAGTAAGAAAATCTGTAAATCTGGTTGAGGCAAGTATACCCCAAACTTTAATTTTTATTTTTACTGCTTTTTAATATCTCCACTTTGACATTGATTCTTTAAAACCCTCGTCCCCTAAGTTTTGTTACAAATAATGCATGTTTCTCGTGATTTTACGGCTAGATTTTGTATTTATACATGATTGTATGAATTGTAGCTTCGATTTCATTGTTTGGCTCATATTTTACGTTCGATTTATATTCGGACAGTTTGCCTCAAACCCTAGCTCAAATATTTTTCATGTTTCTCATGATTTATAGGATAGATTTTATATTTATGCATAAATATGATAATGTATGGTTTTGATTTCATTTCTTGGCATGTGTTTTGTATTCGATTTGTGTCCGGAAGCTTCGCTTCAAACCCTAGCTCGAAAATGGAGAGTAGGGTATTTGTAAATCTCGAGTTGTGAAGAGGAAACACCATTTGATAAGTTATGTGGGCTATTCGGACAAGTTTCCTCTGAAAAAATTGTAACATGTTACACCGTCCGACATAATTGAGAGCTCCAAGCCTGTTTGATGGCTTTGGCATAGAGCTCACTAGCATAACAGGGGTATATTCCCGTCCACCATGTGATGTGTGGACCACCTTCCTTAGGGCGTTAATTTTAGAGGACAACGATTAGGCCTAATTGAATATCCTATCACCGGGATGTAAATAAGGAAGAATTCGTATTTAAACTACGATTTTGAATAAGAGAACTCTGGTCATTTTTCCTCGGGATGTAAATTTTGGAGGATAGAGTTTTGAATGAGAATATCAGATCTTCGGATTTGTTGAATAAGAACTTTGAACCTTCAAATTAGAACTTTGAATAAGAATATCATATCTTTGAATCATTTGAATAAGAACTTTGAACCTTCGAATTAGAACTTTGAATGAGAATATCAGATCTTCGGATCATTTGAATAAGAACTTTGGACCTTCGAGTTAGAACTTTGAATGAGGAGTTTGGACAAGAACTTGAATGAAGAACCAAGAACATTGGACATTATTTTTTTATATTTATGAATTGATTTATGCTTTTTCGTCGTCGACATACATGTTTGATTTATTGAAGAGTAGCTGCGAGAGCATTTTAGAGAGAGAAGCTCTCCCTTCTCTCTTGTTTTTCAAATTTCAAACTATGAAGACTGTCATTAGGGTTGAGGATTGCGCGTGTCTTTGTCGGCGCTGGCCACAGCCGGCCTCCTTGGAGCTCCGCCTGGTCCTTCCTAGCAATCCTCCCTTCCTCATTTGCCCATTCCTTCTCCTTCTTCGTGGGTGGCTTCTTCTGCTTCATTAGCCGTCTCTCCTACTTCTTTTCCTTCGTTGTAGAGGGATGCTCGGGTTTAGTCCTTTGCCCCAGATGCTTCCTTCTTAGTGGGTATGAAGTCGCTGGTGATGGCCTCTCCTTCCCCTCGAAGGATTTCTGATGAAGGCTCTCAGCAAGGTGGGTAGCACCTTGGGCCAGACTTGGCCATAGACTCCATTGGCGTTGCAAACAGCACGAACAAGGATCTTTTGGATGATACGATGACAGTGCATCCTGATTCAACCGAGACTATCACATCCTGCGTGGACATTAAAGCTTTCTCTACTTTAAAGTTTGTTGTGGATTGCTCTTCCATTGTCTCCTAAGATGCCCCTAGTGTCTCTAACGGACCCATTTCTCCCCTTAAATATTCCTCTTCTATGCATGATGCCCTGTCTATTGCGACTGTTCCAGAGAACGACAATCCTTCAAAGCCTTTGCTGGCTTCTGATACCAGTCCCGCTCTTGCTTCCAGGTCTTCTGTGATCCAGCAGAATATCGTTAGAGGTAAGTCCTCTTTGAAATACTTCCCCCCTAAATTAGGGGATGGGGATTACGTGGTTTTAACTTCCCCGTCTGTAGTTATCAAACAAGGAGAGGAAATGTGGAGTAACACTCTAGTTGGGTATTTCATTGGCAACCCCCTACATTATCACGCTGTCAACTACATTGCAAAGAAAATGTGGGCTCGGTTTGAGCTGCTACATGTGGCGGGCAATGATCACGGATTCTTCTTTTTTTATTTTTATTCATGTAAGTTTCTAGAGCAATGTCTTGTGGGGGGCCCATGGACATTCGCTGGACATCCCTTGTTTCTCAAGATTTGGAAACCTAGCATGCCTCTGTCTAAAGAGAAGCACAAATCCTTCCCCATATGGATCATCATGTCAAATGTGCCAGTGGAATTCTGGACACCCCTGGAATTGAGCTAGATTGCGAATGTTGTAGGGAAGCCTTTACAATTGGACCCTGTTACTGAAACGATGGAACGAATGGGCTATGCTCGTGTTTGTGTGGCTATAGGAGCTGATGCCCCTTTGCCTGATCATGTGACAATCTGAACAAGATGCTCTGCTCAGCATCCTGATCAATTGTTCTCAGATATTAAATTTGAGTACTAATAGAAGCCTTCTCGTGGTAGCCATTGCAATAGGAAGGGGCATGCTGAACCCTCAAAAAACTTGCAAAGGTGTTCAAGCCTACTGGTAGAATTTGGCCAGTTTCTCAGCCCATTCCTTATCTACCCAAGATCAAAGAGAAAAACCATGTTCACTGCTCCTAATAAGGCTGCTATAGGCTATGGAAATCTCTCTATTTCCAGTGCCTTTGACGCCCTTCAGGTGATTGAATTGGATTGCCCAATTGTTGACAATAATGTGACTAGGCACAAGGAGGTGATTGAGGATGAGCTCCTCCTATTTAATCCTCCTCTCTGTACCGTTGATTATGTGAAGAATGGTGACCACAGAATTGAAGTTATGGAGAGTCGGAAGGGAAATTCTGTTGACCTGAAGGAGCCTTCATCTGGTCTAAGGATGAATTTGGCTATGAGGGTTTATGAGGACAGCTGTGCTGCACCACTTGACAACTCGCTCAGCAGGTTTGAAGATGATTTAGAACTACATCAGACTTCACCGTTCGATAATGTGATATCAAAGCCTGATATGGTTAAAGCCCGAGTTAGCTCTGATACAGAAGTTCCTGCTATGGATGTGGCTAATCCACCATGTTTTCTTGGTACATTACTTGATGCTTTCCAGATGCTAATTGAGGCAATGCTACTCAGACATATCTAGCAGCTTTAACTCCGGAAGGGTGGGAGGAAGTGAGTGGTTTCCTGGAAAGCTATTTGTCTAACGAGATTGAAGAGACGCCTCGCTTTGCTAATAATTTTCAAGGTCCATTATCTGATGCGATCCAGAAGTTGGTGGTAGCTAAGTCTACTCGGCCATACATTGATTCCTTATCTCCAAAAGGGAGGCAGTTTGTGTATGGGTTCCTAGATAGCCTCTTGAAAATGGAGACTGAATTCCCAAACTGCAGTTTTAGCCAGCTGAGAGGCCTAGTGGAAGGCCTTGTTATAGTCATTGAATCTGCCCCTGTTCTTGCAATTCCTGATTCCTCCATTAGCCCTCTGTCTGAGCAAGCTAGATCATGGAAGACATCCAAATCCCAGAGATGGTGAAAATCCTCTCCTAAGCATCCTTTGCGGATGGATTGGTCTTTCATGGTATGTGATGCGTCTCTGGATCCGAACTTCGAACAGATTCGGATGATTCCCCTATCTTGGCTCCGGCTTCGTTCCCTGAGTTGGATCCTGCACACCACTAAACAGAACAAGAGGTCAGCGTGTTCGGCGAGAAGTTGTCCCACCGAAAACACTCCGACGCTCAAGTCAGTAAAACAGTCTTCAAAAGGAAGAAACTGGAAATAGAGAGAGAGAGAGTTTGAGTGTTTGATCCAGATATAAGAGAGACGTGAGGTCTTCTTGAATCTGGAAGGTGGGAAGGCAGTAAACGGCCGTGAGGGCTCGCTTATTACCGTTGGAGTGCCTTGGTTGTCAAGGAATCGGGAAGATCTGGCGCTTTCCTTCTTTGAAGGGTGCCAATCTTGTTAATGTCCTTTTTGGTCTGAGTCGAGATTGTGGAATATCCTTGGAGGATCGTTGTTGGCCTTTTGAGGATTCGTGGGCTTAAACGAGTCAGGCTCGTTACTGTAGAAAGGCTTCTTGGGGCCCATTGTGCAAAATGTGGACGATCAACGGTCGAGTTTACCGGCAGTGTGCGTGTTCACCTAACACCTCCCCAACACCGTAGGGTGTTAAAACTTCATTTTGAGGTGCGAAATCGAGGTAACTGCCCCGAATGCCGCCAGGCAAGGTCTGCCCAGTATAGCGTTGTATACTGAGGGTAGGTCAACCACCAGGAAGGTAAGTGTGCAACTTGTTGTCCTTGGATACGTCCCTAAGGTAAATTCCAATTAAATAGCCCCTTGAACGGGTACTGGTTCGTTGTCAAGGCCGTATAACGGGCATTCGGCCGGTTTTAGTTGGTTCTTTTTTAGGTCTAACTTAAAGAAGGCATCCAAGTAAAGCAAATCTTTTGAACTTCCATTATCGATGAAGACTCGTTTCAGCTGGTAGTCTGAAGTACCATCTGAAACGAGTGCTGATATAACAAGGGGGTCAGCATGGGGGGACATTACATGATTTGAGTCACTATCACTGAAGCTAATAGTATTATCTACTATGCGCTGCTTCTTCCTCCCAGTCTGCTGCTCCTTGCTGTCCGCCGGGCTCTTGGCAGGTCGGGTGGTGACCATGTTAACCACTCCTGCCGTAATCCTGTTTCGAGGAGGAGTCTGCTCCTGCCCCTCTTCATCAGCTGCTTCTGAGTTCTGTCCAGGGCCTCTAACAAACTTCGTGAGGTGTCCTCTGTGAATCAGGTCTTCGATCTCCCTCTGCAGCGTCTTGCAGTCCTCAGTCGAATGGCCAGTGGAGCGATGGAAGTCACAGTACTTCGACTGGTTTCCAGAGTCTTTCTTCAGCGGTTTGGGCCACTTCAGGAATTTTTCTCCGCGGATTTGCATGAGGACATTGGTGCGTATATCTGTCAGAGGTGTGAAACTGGTGGGCCCATAATCTCTGCGTTCTGGGGGCCCAGTCCGACGCTGCTTCTAGCGGGGGAGTTCTCTGCCGCTGTACTTTCTCTTCCCTTCACCAGGGAATGGCCGAGGTTGATCCGCCCGCTTTGGACGTTTTGCCTCGTTGGCCTCTTCTGCTGCAACGTAGGCCCTGGTGATGGATTCCGCCTCGCGGAAGGTCTGAGGATTCTTGTGGGCAAGGTGCTTGAAAAGTCACCGAAAGTAAGCGCAGAGATGAAACTGCCCAGCTTCATCTCTTCTGTGATCCATGGGATCCTTCTGGCCTCCGCCATGAAGCGATCAGGAAGCGTCGTGGGTTCTCTCCTGGTTTCTGCTTTATATGGGAGAGATGCCATGGCTGTTTCTCTTCCCGTCGGCTCGAAGCGTACTGAGCCAGGAAGAGGTTCGTGAGCTCACGAAAACTGCTGATAGTACCAGAAGGGAGGTGGTGGAACCAGATTCGAGCGTCTCCCTTCAGTGTGAGCGGGAAGCAGCGGCACATCGCTGAGTCTTCTAGCCCTTGAATTTTGACAGCAGTGGACGGCTCAAGATCTCCGTAGTGAAAGGAGACCGATCCAGGTCGATGATGCGCTCTTCCTCTTGGAACACACGGTTCCAGATCTTGTCCACCCGCGGATCGGTGCAGGCGACGTTTGCTGATCATTTGGAGTTAAGGTAATCCCTCAACTCTGTCTTGTCTCTGGCAGGTTCAGTGCCTTCAGTGGATTGGGCAGTCCTGGAGGCTCGCTCCTGGACTGCGTGGTTGTCTTTTGCCTGAGAGTATCGGGGATTTCTCCTTTCTGGGCTCTCTGGCGGAGATGTACTCCCGAAGCGTTCCATAGGCCTATTTTGGCCAGGAACGTGGCAGGATGCTGGAGCCAGATTGTCCCCAGTCTTCCCGGGCCTCTTGGCCGGCTTCTTCTTCCTCTGGCCACCCCTTTTGGTGGCAGGAGCAGGAATGGCTGCTGGTGGAGCCACTTGTTGTCGTTGCTCGTTCTGTGCGCAAAGTAGCTGAAGCAGGCGATTGTTGGCCTGCATCTGCTCCACCAGTTGCTGAAAGTAAGGCTGTGAAACTCCGCCCGTGGCCCCGTTGACCATGGTACTAGTAGCGTGGTCCTGGTCGAGGTTAGCAGTGTCTCTAGCGTGGTCGCTAGCTTGGGCTCTCGTGTTCACCATTGCAGAATCAGAAGGTGACAGAGAGAGAGTTTGTGCAGATTTTAGTGGTAGGCTTTTGTAAGCACTTACCACAGACGGCGCCAATGATGCGTCTCTGGATCCGAACTTCGAACAGATTTGGATGATTCCCCTGTCTTGGCTTCGGCTCCGTTCCCTGAGTTGGATCCTGCACAACACTAAACAGAACAAGAGGTCAGCGTGTTCGGCGAGAAGTTATCCCACCGAAAATACTCCGACGCTCAAGTCAGTAAAACAGTCTTCAAAAGGAAGAAAGTGAAAATAGAGAGAGAGAGAGTTTGAGTGTTTGATCCAGATGTAAGAGAGACGTGAGGTCTTCTTGAATCTCAAAGGTGGGAAGGCAGTAAACGGCCATGAGGGCTCGCTTGTTGCCTTAGGATTCACTGGAGAGCGAAGGTGGCAGAGTAGGCAGATTGCTCTGGGCACTCAGTTGTCTTACAGGAAGCGTGATTGAGAGCCTTTTTTGCGTTGTGTCACCGAAAGCATCAATGAAAGCATAGATCAGAATCCGTCCCTAGAATGATGATTCTAGGGTTTATTTAATGGTTGAGAGGGTGATCTTCCTCCTTTGGAAGGCGTGATCCCCTCTGTCCACCTTGGCTGGCCTGCCTTTTGGAGAGAATGCCAGTTGCCAAGGTGGGCGTGATCGTTTCCTTGTGAGGCGGCCAACAACTTTTCAAGTTGGTTTCTTTCCTTCTTAGCATATTACCGTTGGAGTGCCTTGGTTGTCAAGGAATCGGGAAGATCTGGCACTTTCCTTCTTTGAAGGGCGCCAATCTTGTTAATGTCCTTTTTGGTTTGAGTCGAGATCGTGGAATATCCTTGGAGGATCGTTGTTGGCCTTTTGAGGATTCGTGGGCTTAAACAAGTCAGGCTCGTTACTATAGAAAGGCTTCTTGGGGCCCATTGTGCAAAACGCGGACGGTCAACGTTCGAGTTGACTGGCAGCGTGCGTGTTCGCTGCCCTTGTGAAGGACGTCAGCTATTAACCGCCTGATGGGCTATGGGCCTGAGTATGCCAGGCCCATTACTGTAGTAAGCCTCTTTGGGCCTAATGCGTACAAGGCAGACGGTCAACGTTTGAGTTGACCGTCTGTTTGGGAGTTGGCCACCTGATGGTCAGTGCCAGCGTTGACCGCCCTGGGCTTTTCAGCTCTTGGGCCCGTTTTTCAATTTGGCCGTTAGAGTGTTGACCGTCATCTTGGGCCTTTGACTTTGTGGAGCCAGCCCATTTTTGGTGTACCCATCAGTATGGATTGGCTGTTTTGGGTGGTTTGGTCTCTGGTTGGCAGAGAAGGACAAATGTCTTCCGTTGGCAGCTATGGAGGCATGGTTATCGGATTGCGCAGAATGGTTTTCTTGGGTTGCTTTTCTCCTACCTAGATTGTTGTTTTGTGTCATTTTATTGGAATGGGAGTTTTAGGATGGGCTCATATGGTTGCCCGGTTTGGTATGACTTATTGGAATGGCCTGTAGGTTGGTGCTTTGCTAGGTTTGGGGACTGTATGCCGGTAAGGGTTACTTGATGAGTTACGAAAAAAAATCCTTGCTTGTTTGCTTAATGGCCTGTAGGTTGGTGCTTTGCTAGGTTTGGGGACTGTATGCCGGTAAGGGTTACTTGATGAGTTAGGAAAAAAAATCCCTGCTAGTTTGCTTGTTTCCTATTGGGATTGCCAGTTTATATCCATTTACCAGTATGGGATAGCTTGCTGTGTTGGTGCATTAAGGCAGGTTGCTGTAACTTGCTGAATAGGAAGAGCATTCCTACTATTTTGCTTGGTTCTTGTCGAGAATAATGATTTGTATCCTTTTACTGGAGGGATCACCTTTGTAGGAATCCGGATGGTTCTTTTTTTTGTGGGCGGATCGGACGGTATGCACTCTATTATAAAAAAAAAAAGTCATCCGAATAGAATGCCCTATTTAGGGCGTGTTGGCCGGTTTGCACTCTTTGAAGGATTCCGGATGGAACTTGTGACGGAGTAGATTTTTTTTTTACACTTTAAAATCCTTCATCAGAATTCGTCTGAAGCTAAATCCCAAGATGAAATAGTCAAGGGAGACGGTCCAGACTGGACCATACATGCAAGCGTACAAAATATAGACTCACATATATATATATGTTCACAATTCGTACACAGGATCATCCAATGCCATGTAATATTCATGGCTCCAACTCTTTTGACATTTCATTTCATTAAAGCAAAATTCGTACAGAACTATCATTCTAAAACCTGATTATAACCAAAAGATAATGGCGGAACCAGATCTATTCCAAAATGTATACACGTAGAAGCATAGTCATTCATTTATTTACAATTTGAGATAATTACATTTCAAACTATCAAAATTCTCAAAAATCTTCAACAGTCTTTCCGATTCCAAAATTCTTCCTTGCTAGGCTTTATTTATTCCCGCTCTCCGGTACTAGTTTTACAATTTCATCTCAGAAAAAATTATAATAGAGTGAGTTGAAACTCAGTAAGGTACTAAAAATATGCAATATAAATCATGAATGTGATAACATAGTGTCATAGAAAATACCGGAGTTCATGATCAATACCGATTCCAAAGTTCTTGATTCGATGCCATTTTCTGAAGTTCACAGTTCAACGCAATTTTTCGAAGTACAAAATTTCATATTTTAATGTCAATTTTTTCGAAGTACAAAGTCCAGTATCAAAATTTGAACTTCACAATGCAATATTAATTTTCAAAGTTCATGTGCAGAGCTAAATTTTTGAAGTCCATAATGCGATGTCATTTTCATTATTTAAAGGGACCTAGGCTGGTAGGCCCTACCAACCAAGGGAGAGAGTAATTAAAAGTATATTATATTCACTCCACACAATCAAAGGCCATAGTTCCAAATTCATATCCATTTTCATTTCCATTTCCATTTCCATTTAGAATCCAAAGTCCAAAGTTCCATATTTTTGTCCTCTCTTTACATCCTGAGGAGAGGCGGACCACGTATCACTCTATGGATGGAGTTACCCTTAATTACCACCGTAATTTCTAAGGCATGCTGGAAAACTTTATCTGATTATATCATAGTTCTAGGTCCGAAGCACTTATTCAAAGTTCAAACAAAATTCATTATATTTCAAGGCCAATTCAAAGTTTATGTATTCCATGCTTCGGTCAATTTTAAAAGGCCTTAATATTTTTAACATCCCAATTTTCATACAGGATTTCCATGCAAAGCAATCGGTCATGAATAGAAACATGGTTCAACATATAAAAATCAAAGTCAAGGGTTATACTCATACAAAGCAATTTCGATTGTAACTTGAGCAATAAAGCATGTGCTAAACTATGAAGTCAGAGTCGGAAATACATATTCATAAAATATGAACTTAGTTCAGAATCATAAAATTCATGTATGTTTCGTATGAAACCCAAGAAAAAGAACATAATTATCAAAGCAATGACATAGAAAACAAGCTCCAAAGTACTCTTGCATTAAAATATTCTTAAAATCTAAACTTCAAAACGGAGAGTACACTTGCCTGATTCTCCAAGTCTTTACTTCAACAGTAAAGACTTGGAGACCTCAATTCAACACTTGGCAAATGAACAGCAATGGGTATGCCATGTTTAGGCTGATGTATAAGTTGAAATGTGCTAAACGGCTCCTCAGAGACCTCAATTCAACAAATGGGAGTGTTTTTGAGAAAGTTCGCCTGGCACGCTAAGTTTTGGATGAGTTTCTAAAGAATCATCCTAGTCAATCTGATAATGCATCCGCCACTGAATCAGAACGAGTTTACAAGGCCGAATATCGCAGAGCATTAGCATAGGAGCTTGAGCTTTTAAACCAAAAGGCCAAGCTTCATTGGCAAAAGGATGGGGATCAATGCACAAAGTATTTCTTCCACTCAATTACTCGAAATTACAATCGTAATAGAATCCTCTCTTTTACAAAAAACAATGGTGGATGTACCCAGAACATGGAAAAGGTTAAGAAACTGATTGTGATCATTTCCAATGCCTTCTGGGGACTGGAAGAGACACTTCTATGGTGATTCTAGAGAGGGTTCGTCCGTATATCCATAATACTCTCCTGTCTTCGGTTAAAGAAGACCTATGTCTTCTGGTGACAGCAGAAGAAATCCATAAGGCCCTCCTGTCTATCGGGGATTCCAAAGCGCCAGGGCCTGATGGATTTTCGTCAAAATTTTACAAGGAATCCTGGTCTATTATAGGTCCCTTGGTGATAGAGGCGGTCCAAGATTTTTTCTCTAATGGGAAAATCTTGAAACAGGTGAACGCAACGCTCATTAGCCTTATTCCCAAGGTCAAGTCTCCTGCCAAGGTTACCGACTACAGGCCTATTTCCTGTTGCAATGTCATTTACAAGATTATCTCAAAGATTCTTGCCAACAGAGTTAGAGGTACGTTGCCTCATTTGGTGGATAACTGTCAAACGGCCTTTGTGGCGGATCGACACATTACTGACAACATTCTGCTTGCTCAAGAGCTTCTTCACCGTTATCATCTGGGTAAGGGAGAACCTAGATGTGCTACGAAAGTTGACCTGATGAATGCATATGACTCTATTAATTGGGACTTCATTATTGCTACCCTACATTTAGTGGATTTCCCTCCCCAGTGATCACTTGGATTCAACAATGCATAACCACCCTGTCATTCTCTATCAACGTTAACGACGAATCTGTTGGTTTTTTTAAAGGGGCCAAAGGCCTTCGGCAAGGCGACCTCCTCTCGCCATACCTTTTTGTCCTGGCAATGAAAGTATTCAATGGTATTTTAGAAGTGAAAGCTCGTCACTGCCCGTCTTTCCAATATCATTGGAAATGTAGTGATACTAGCACAATAATGCTTGCTTTCACTGATGACCTTTTACTCTAATCTAAGGTGGACCCGGCTTCTGCTCGAATTTTAAAAGACTGCCTAAAGGAGTTTCAAATTTTGTCAGGGCTTACAGCGAATCAGGAGAAGAGTGAGGTTTTTATGTGCATAGAAAACAACGACCAAGCAAACAAAATCATATCCATTCTTGGATTTAAGAGAGGTAAGCTCCCCGTTAGATACTTGGGAGTGCCACTTCTTACTACATGACTTACTATCAAGGATTGCCATCCTTTCCTTAACCGCATTAAGAGTAGGGTTGCCTTAAGGAAGAACAAATGGCTCTAGTTTGGAGGGCACCTACAACTCCTAACTTCAGTCTTATCCTCCATTCACCTTTACTGGGCGTCCCTCTTCATACTCCCTAAAAGTCTCCTGAAGGAAATCGAAAGCATTTTTCGGAGATTCCTCTGGCATGGGTGTGTTGACGGGAAGACCTCAGCAAAAGTGGCCTGGGATGATGTTTGTTTCCCTAAGACTGAAGGCGGCCTGGGCTTAAAAACTTGCAAGCGAGTAACAAAGCTCTAATTAGTCGGCTTCTTTAGAGACTTCTTAACAATAAGGCAGACTCCATTTGGTCGTCCTGGATCCAAAAATACTGGCTAAAAAATCGCTGTATTTGGACTGTTAAAATCCTGAGTTCTGCGCCTTGGGCTTGGTAGAAAATTATGAAACTGTGTCCCCTCATGCGGCCCCACACACGATACATTATTGATAATACGTCCCAAACGCGTCTTTGGCTAGACAACTGGCACCCATTAGGACCTCTGCGTGAACTATATGGGGATAGGGTACTCACCGTCACCAGCATTCCCATTGATGCGACAGTCCAAGCAATTATTAGAAATGAGGAATGGAGATGGCCAAATGACAAAGATGTGGAAGTTAACTCCATTATCGATCATATGCCTAACTATAAACCACATCAGCACGAACACGATTCGATTGGTTGGAGTTTATCTACGGTTGGGCGTTTCTCGATCCGCTCTGTGTATGAATTTCTTCGTGCCCCTAAAGGAAAGGTGGGGTGGGCCTCGTTGGTTTGGAGCCCTTATCACATCCCCACCCACGCCTTCATTTTCTGGCTTTGCATCCATCGATGTCTAAGTACACTTGATTATATTCGAAGGTTTTCTTCTATCTTAGATAAATGCCCCTTTTGTCAAAGTGATGTTGAAACTCATGAGAATCTCTTTTTCAAATGTGATTTTACTGGTAAGGTCTGGAATAAGATGTGCCAAAAGGCTGGGATGCAGTGGTCATACAATGATTGGCAATTGACTCTTCAGTGGGCAGCAAATAATGGAAAGGTACAATCCCAAAGGACTATCCTTCCGTCTTACTCTGGCTGCCTCGATTTACTATATTTGGAAAGAGTGTAATCACCAGCTTTTCAACAATTCCGGATGGACTAATGAAAATTAGTTGGTTACTCAGATTACTGATACTATGCACCATAAATTGAATCTTTCTATACCCAGGCGGAATCATGGATTCAGATATATAAGAGACTGATGGAACCTAAACCTTTAGCTGTGGGCAGGCGCGGGTGTCGACTGAAGATTTGGATCCTGCTTGTTGGGAGCTTAATCTCTTTGCGTACCTCATTCCCTGACTGATGTGTACCTTTCTCTCTCTTCCTCTCTCTCCTAAACATCATCCATCTTTTCTTCCTTTATCTGGAGGAGCAGAGCTGGTTGAATTGCTTTTTTTTGACCCATTAACAAAAAAAAGAGTAGGAGTGTCTTGGTACACTGGTATTCTATTCCCGTTTCCCCGATTGATCCTTGGAGGAGGTGGAGGAGGACAAAGTTTCTCTTGCCTTTTTGTTGGTGGCCTCGGGGGCATTTTCTTTGATCGATATCCAATGCTGAGCCTTTGGCCTTATTGTTTTGGAGACTAGTAGCTGACTTTCCAGGGTGTTGTCAAAAAAAAAAAGTGTCTTCTACCTTTTATTGGTGGCTTATGGGGTGTTTCACTTGCTCGATGCCCGACACTGGGCCTTTGGCCTTATTGGTCTGGAGGTTTGTATGCTGCCCTTCTAAGGTGTTGTTTCCTAAAAAAAAAAAATCTCTCTATTTCTTTTCTGCTCCTCCCACTGTTGCTTCACTTTAGCGTGATGTCTGGGACGCTGTGATTTTGGCTTTGTAAAAAAAAAGATCCTAGATTGGTTTTGCATTGATGTGTAGGATTGAGGACTTGGTTCGGGTTTTTACCAAAAAAAAAAAAAGTGAGAGAGGGATATCTATCTTGCCGTCACACGATGGGCTTCATCCTCCTGCTCGGACGTATTTATGGCTGCACAGAGTCTGACCTCCCTCCATTACCTGAATGGCGCGAACTTAGGAGGCTACTAATACTTTGATTGGTTGATTGATCGGGCTACTCTCTTGGCTGGGGAGGATGCTTTCTTAGCAGGACTGGCTGGCCTGCTAGGCTATTTAGATGAATTAGTCTACAGTCTATTTTTTCCTTATTAATTTCATAGTGCTCGGGGTATACCTTAGCGTTTTTATTCTACATCAAAGTTGGCAAAACACTAGGAGATAGAATATTGGCCTTATATTTTTTTTTTATTTATAAAATTTAATTACTTACCAAAAAAATAAGTCTTTACTTCAACCTGGCCTAAGACTCCATTTTTCCTCCTTATCTCTTCCAAACTCTTCCAACTCCCTTTTTCACTAATTAGCTCAGTTTATAGAGAGAATGGGTTAGGTGGGAGTAAGTAGGGTAAGTTACCTACTTGGTACTTTTCTTCTAGAAGGTCAGCGGAGTAGGTAAGGCAGTTTACTTACTCTGATTAGATTGAAGTAGTTGAATCTACTCCGGCCGTTTAACAAAGTCGGTCTTTATTGATTTCAATTTACTCCGGTCATTAGCAGGTTTTATTAATGCATTTTACTCCGAAAATGTTACTTCAAAATTTACTTCAGCATTTTATTTTAGAATTTACTTTCGTTTTCAATGCCATTTATTTACTTTGGTCAATATTTCTAAATTCGGTCAACAACTCATCACCAATTCCAACCTGCCAACATTTCATTTCCATTCGAACCAGCCTCATCATGCCTTCAATTCACTCCGGCCTCCCTTATGCCTTCAATTCACTCCGGTCTCCCTTAAGCCTTCAAATTCACTTCGGCCTTCAAGAGATCCCAAGGCCACTCCGGCCTTCAAGAGGTCACAAGGCCACTCCGGCGTCTATCTTGCTTCAAGGTTACTCCGGTCTTCAAGGGGCACAAGGCCACTCCGGGCTTCAAGGGGCACAAGGTCACTCCGGCCTCCAAGGGCCACAAACCACTTCAGCCTCCATGAGATCACAAAGTTACTTCAGCCTTGAAGAGCTTACAAACTACTTCGGCCTCCAAGAGATCACAAAGTCACTTCGGCCTTCAGGAGCTCACAAAGCCACTCTGGCCTTCAAGAGATCACAAACTATTTCGGCCTTCATGAGGCCACAAGGCCACTTCGGCCTTCGAGGGATCATAAGGCTACTTCGGCCTTCATGAGGCTATAAACAACTTCAGCCTTTATGAGGCCATAAGGCCACATCGGCCTTCAAGCTTGCCTCTTCCTACTTCGGCTCTTATAAGTTTATCACAACTTTTTGGCCTTACCAATGTATTATCATGTACTTTCTAATTTTTATGTTTTTGGGATTAGGATCTCACAATTCTCCCCTATTTAAAGAAATTTTGTCCTCGAAAATTAAATGAAGTACAAACCTTAAGTAAACAAGTGGAGATACTTGCTTCGAGTTTCTTCTTCTTGTTCCCAAGTTGCTTCTTCAGGTGAGTGGTTCATCCAAAGCACCTTCACCAAGGAAATTGTCTTTGTGCATAGCCTTTGCTCCTTCCGGTTCAAAATCTGCATTGGCTTCTCAATGTAGGATAAGTCCTTGTCAAATTTGATCACATGTGCAGGATCGTGGACATATTTTCTGAGCATTGATACATGAAATAGATCATATACTTCCGCCAAGTTTGGTGGTAGTGCCAACCTATAGACCACTTCTCCTATTCTCTCTAAAATCTCAAAGGGGCCAATGAATTGTAGTTTCAACTTTCCTTTTACTCCAAACCCATACGTTCCCTTAGATGGTGACACTTTTAGAAATACAAAGTCACCCACATCCAACTTCAATTTTGATCTCCTCTGGTCTGCATAACTTTTCTGTTTGCTTCGAACAACCTTTAAGTTCTCATGTATCAGCTTTATTTTCTCTGCAGTTTCTTTAATGATTTTAGGGCCTAAAATTCTTTTGTCTTTGGTTTGCTCCCAATGGATTGGCGACCTACACTTCTTTCTATATAACACCTCAAAGGGAGCCATGCCTATATTTGCTTGATAGCTATTATTATAGGAGAACTCCGCCAAAGCCAGATAATTATCCCAAGTCCCTTTCAATTCTAAGACCGAAGCTCTTAACATATTCTCTAGGATCTGGATTGTTCGTTCTGATTAGCCGTCAGTTTGGGGGTGATAAATAGTACTGAACTTCAGCTTTGTCCCTAATTCTTTATACAAGCTTTTTCAAAATCTTGAAACAAAACGAGGATCCCTATCGGATACAATAGAAGTAGGAACACTATGAAGCCTGACAATTTCATTCACATACAGCCGAGCCAGCTTATCGTGACAGTAAGTTGTCTTGATTGCCAAGATATGAGCTGACTTAGTCAACTAGTCAACAATAACCCAAACGGCATCATGGTTTCTAGGAGTCCTTGGTAGACCTGACATAAAATCCATAGTAACATCCTCCCATTTCCAACTTGGAACCGGCATCGGTTGTTGGCATACAAGGCATCTCTTCACATAAGCTGTTACGTCCCTTTTCATGTTCCTCCATCAAAACATTTTCGTGAGGTTCCGAGTTAAGACTATAATAATTAGAAGGTAATTAAGTTAACATAGGTATATTGTGGTCAAAAGGTGTGGGAGGAATCGGATTAAAAAGCTCAAAGAGCCGGAATCGGTAAATCGGGAACGAAAATTGTAAACCGTGAAATGTTACTTTGTAAATAAGATTTTGGATTTTAAATTATGATAATCATGACTTATTAAGGTTATATAATAAAAAATAAGGTCCAAGGATGTGAAAGATTGGGTTAGAATGGTCAAAACGGGTCCCGAACGGCGAAAATGCAACGTAGGCTTGCTGCAGGCTTGCCGTGGGCCAGACCCACGCCCTCCATGCGCTCGAGCCCACCTATCGAGCCCAAAATCTAGATTTTCCCACGCTCGCCGCGTGCTCGCCCGGCTCGAGCCGACCATGGCCAAATGTCTGCACTCGCCGCGCGCTCGAGTGCCAGTTCGTTTTAAAGCCGTGTCGTGCTTCTTTTTCCTCATTTTCCTCGAGCCCAGAAGCTTCTAGAGAGAGAGAGCACCGATTCTAGTGAGAGAAGAGAGGAGATCGAGGCCGTGGAGTCCAAATCCGTCCGAGAGCTAGTTATAAAGGTGAACGCACGCGTCGAGGCAAGTGTTCTCATACTCACTTCTCGTTCCCTTTCGATGTTTTGCTTGATTTTATTAGGTATTCTTGTGTCGATACCCACTATAAATGTTAGAATCATGAAACCCAAGACTAATGTCCAAGAAATATCTAGTTATTTGTCCGAATCGTGTCCGAGCTACTCGGTTTGGCTTCACCGAAACCCTAACCCACGAAATTGGAGATTTTCCGTTTTCCTTCCGTGGATCATGAAATTGACCTCAAAATGTGAATCCCCACGTCCCAATGATGTACATATTCGGCTGCGGGTTCGATTTCGTATGTCTCGACCCATTTGCGGCGTCCGAGCCCTCTAAACGGGCGCTGACACTGTTCACCCGAGACCCAAGGAGGAAATTGCATGCTTTTACCTTCATAAAGTGTTGAAATGACTCTAGAATATGAATCCCCGCTTCCCAATTGTATGTAAATATCGACCGGATGTCCGATTCTGCAACATTTGACCCATTCGCGGCATCCGGGAGCTTTAAAAGTCCCCTGTTACTATTCATCCGAAAATGAATGGGAAAATTTCATGCTTCCACCTTCGAATTATGTTGAATCGAGCTCAAAATATGAATCGTCATGTTCCAATTGTGCATACGTATCCACCGAACGTCCGATCTCACAAGTATCGAACCGTTTGCGGCATCCGGATGCTCTAAAAGAAGCCTGACACTGTTCACTCTAAATGAAACGGGAAAGGTACATGTGTTGACCTCATTTAACTGTTATAAAAGTGATGTCTAATTGTTTCAATGTAATGTAAGCTCCGAAATGTGTATCCATGTGCCAGAAGCAAAGGAATGAGCCCCAGAAGCTTCTAAATGATATGTGATCATCAGAGGTAAGAAATCCTAATCTCCCTCGCGAACTTGGAATGATTTGTTAAGAATAAAGGAATTGAGTCCCACAGAAAGTTGTGAACCGAGCAAGTAAATGGAAGGGAATCCACATTGTGCAATGTGATGCAATGATCTCCCAGATGGAGATGTATGTGATGGGAATGGGATTTCCCGAGTTGTGAATGTCTATGGCAAATGTGGATTTCCCTCTTCAAGTGTGGAAACTAACCTTGAAACTAGGACCATGATTCATAGGGGTAGTATTCTTTAGCTTACCATGTCCTTCGCGGTGTGAACCCGAGGAATACATGGCCAAGTATTCTGGCCACTCGAGGAAGCGGGTGATAATTGTGGTACGCTTTAGAAAACTACTGTGGAAGAACGAGGATTGCCTGGTCCCCAGGGGATATGGGGCGTGTTGAGATGGCCGAGTACTGCAGGCCTAAAATGTAGCTATTTGGTTAAATGTTACATAGTGGAGATACAACCGATGGTCGAGTGCTGCAGACCTAAAATGTAGTCGTGGCTTTAGAATGTGTAGCGAACACATTCCTTTCCTCGTTCTCTCGCATCATTGGTTAGTACGGCCTACTAGCCCGGATCCGCAAAGATGATATGATGAAAATGAATAATGCCTAATCGATGTAACCGTGAGAATCCAATGATTCCAGATGTTTCCTGTTCCCTCCCCTGATTCATGATTATTGAGATTACTTGTATCCCCCCATTCCAGTTGTCCATTATTTGTCTATGATTATTGAGTATGATTATATTTGCTGAGCTGTACGCTCACTCTCGCTGTTTTTCCTTCCAGATGAGAACACTTAGCCGGCGTCGGATTAGTTAGAGCAAGGAGAGAGACTTGCATTGAAGGGAGTTGCCGGACATCGAAGCTTGAAGATTGGGTTATGTTTATCATATTAGAATGTAAACAGCCACTTATGGATGGATGTTGCTTATTGTTATATTATGGTTTTGTTATGCTTCCGAAGGTTTTTGATGATCTAGTTATGCTTCCACGTTTGTGTTGATGTTTTGAGTTTTGTTTTATTTTAGATGACATCTCTCTAGATCTAATATGGTAGCTAGGAGTACTGTATTAGAGCCATGGATGATATGGCAGATGTTGTGATCCTGTGTGTTGTATTGTAGGCTTTGTGTTAATTATTTTGGTTAGATGTGTGCTTATCAGGATGTATTTGAGCAGGTTATATTTTTATTTTCATCCAGTTGTAGAGGAAATTCTGCCAAAATTTCTGTAGAATCCATAAATATTAATTATGGACTTTAGTTTATATTACCAATGACGAAAGTTATTCAATAGAGAATAATCTGGTCCTTCACAATTTTCTTTAAATCCTAATACATCTTATTTACCCCAAGATGGATTGTGTACCGAGATTGGTGAGCTTCCTTTAAAATTTTCTCCTTCAACTGCTTGTCGTCCAGTACACATAGTCATTCTCTAAATCTCAACACTCCATCCAATCGGATATTAAAATCAACTCTAGATTCTTTATTCAAATCATCCATAATATCCATAAGAAAAGAGTCATTCACTTGCTTTTTTTTAACCTCTTTCATCAATTCTAGCTGAACCTGAAGGCATGACAAAATCATCCGGTCGCCCTGAACATGTCGCCGAATATTACATTGCTTCAAGTACTACAGCATTTTCATTTGTTTAATTTGTAACTTTGCCAGATAGCCCGATTAATGGCTTAGAATATCGGCAACCACATTAACTTTTTCAGGTTTATACTGTATCTCACAGTCATAATCATTTAGCAAGTCTGCCCACCTTCTCTACCTCATATTAAGCTCTTTCTGTGAGAATAGATATTTTAAACTTTTATGATCAGAATAAATAAGAAACTTTTTACCGTAGAGGTAGTGTCTCTAAATTTTCTCAGAAACACAAACTGCAGCAAGTTCTAGGTCGTGAGTCGAGTAGTTTTTCTCGTTCGTCTTCAGCTGTATAGAACCATAAGCCACCACCTTTTTATTTTGCATTAACACACATCCTAGTCCAGCCTTAGAAGCATAACAATATACCTCAAAATCACTGGAGTCGTTCGGAATAGTTAGCACCAGAGCTGTTGTTAAGCTATCCTTCAGCTTTTGAAAACTTCAGTCACATCCTTCTGTCTAGTTAAACCTGGCCTCCTTTTTTGTCAACTGAATCAGGGGCATGGCGATCTGAGAAAAATTTTTCACAAAATGCCTGAAATAACCGACCATGCTAAGAAAACTCCGGACTTCAGTAACAGACGTAGGCCAACTCCAATTTGTAACTTCCTCAACTTTCTTTGGATCTACAACAATACCTCCATTGGAAATTACGTGTCTTAAAAATACCACTTCCTTGAGCAACAATTCACACCTTTTCAGTTTAGCATACAGCTTCTCTTCCCAAAGCACGTGGCGTACAATCCTCAAATGGGTTTCATGCTCCTTATGCCTCTTAGAGTATCAAAATGTCATCTATAAATACTACCATGAACTTATCTAGATAAGGCTTAAACACCCTATTCATCAAATCCGTAAATGCTGTCGGAGCATCTGTAAGACCAAATGGCATCACGAGAAATTCATAGTAGCCATACCTTGTTCTAGAGTAGTTTTGGCCATATTCTCTTGCTTAATCCTCAGTTGATGATATCCGGACCTCAAATCAATTTTTGAAAACACCCGTGACCCTTGTAATTGATCAAATAGGTCATCAATACGCGGTAAGGGATATTTGTTCTTAATTGTGATTTTATTTAGTTCACGGTAGTCCACACATAATCGGAGAGATCCATCCTTCTTTCTTATGAACAACGCTAGCGCTCCCCATGGAGATATGCTCGGTCTAATGAACCTTTTATCTAATAATTCCGTTAATTGTAATTTCATCTCTTTCAATTTAGCTAGTGCCATACGATAGGGTGCTTTGAAAATTGGAACAGTATCGGGAATAACCTTAATCTCATTTTTAATTTTCCTGTGATGAGGTAGTCCAAGCAACTTCTCTGGAAATACATCCTCAAAATCACACACCACCAAAATATCTTTAGCCAACATACTATGACTCCCAATAGTGCTAGCATATGCCAGGTAAGCTTGACATTTATTTTTTATCAAATGTTTAACATGCAAAGCAGAAATTAACATAAACATTTCCTTTCTCCTAATGTCATGAAATGAGAAGGGTTTAATTCCATGGATATTGAAACACATCCTCTTTTGAAAGCAATCAATACTGGCATAGTACCTTACCAGCCAGTCCATTCCTAGGATGACATCAAAATTGCCCATTCTAGTAATATCAAATCTACCAACAGACATTTTTCATCCACCTTAACTACACGCTCTGGGTACACAATGCCAGTTACTATCGAGGACCCGGTAGGGTTCGATACAACTAAAGAAAAATCCAAGATTCTTATGGCAGATACAATATAACGTGCAAATTGCGGAGAAATGAAAGAGTGTATAGACCCAGAATCAAATAATACAGAGGTTAGAATTCCATAGATAAGGAGGGTACCTTCAACCACGTTTAGAAACGTTTCAGGGTCTTGTACCGTTATTACAAAAGTCTTAGCTACAACTGATGGCTTCTTTGCTTCAACTGTCCTGGGTAGTGGACAATCTTTCATCATATGACCCTGCCAGCCACAGTTAAAGTATGCCCCGGTCACTTTAAAATAGGGTCTCCCAGTATGGTTTTTCCTACAGTGAGCACAATCAGGGACCGATGTTTGAGAGTTCGTCACTGATTGGGCTTTAACTATACTCTTCCCCTTAACTGCTATCTTTGGCTTCTTAGACGTCCCTGAGGACTCCACATTTGATTCAAAACTAAAACTGGTCCGGCTAGTGGCCTTCTTTATGAAAAACTTCTGTGTTTCCAGCTTTTTCTCAAATACTAATTCCCAATCTAAAACGTTTACATGTGTTTGAAGCTTTTGGGTCACTAACTGCTTTCTAATATCGTCCCTTAGTCCTTACTGAAATTTCTTCGCCTTCCTTAATTCTTCCTCTACAAAGTAAGGCGCAAAATGAAACAGCTCCGTAAACTTTGCATCATATTCAGCCATCGTACGGGTCCCTTGTCTAAGCCACATAAACTCTCTCTCCTTCTGATCTTGAAGACTGGAGGGGAAGTATTTTTTATGAATGTCTCATCGAACATACCCTAAGTGATTTCTTCATTGGGCACCCCAAATGCCATCTTTTGCACCCTACCGCAAGGAGGAAGTCCAGAATTTGATTACTAACCACTTTTTAAGGCCGTTGGGGACGGGTCACACCCTAGGCATTTTCAACTTGGATAAATTGCGACCTTATATTCAGCACACAGTCCCTAATTCTTTGAAGGTGACTCTCTATAATCCAGTGCAGGAGGACGAAATATGCAGGCATTACTCTCCATTGGGGATTACAAAGCCCCAGGATCTGATGGCTTCTCCTTGAAATTCTTTAAAGAATCTTGGCAGGTGGTCGGCCCTTCTGTGATAGAAGCGGTAAATGACTTTTTCATTCATGGAAAGCTGCTCAAACAGGTAAATGTCACTATAATCAATTTAATACCAAAGGTGTCCTCCCCCTCCAAGGTGATGGATTTTTGCCCTATCTCATGTTGCAATGTTTTTTACAAAGTTATTTTGAAGATCATTGCTAATCAGATCCAGACCACTGTACCTTTTCTGGTAGATAGATGTCAGACAGTGTTTATTGCTGGTCGACAAATTAGTGATAATATTCTCTTGGCCAGGAACTTTTTTCACAGATATCATACTAGTAAGGGTGAACCGAGGTGTGCTGTGAAAGTTGATATTATAAAAGCCTATGATTCTATTCAGTGGGACTTTCTCCTTGCTACTCTTCATCTCATGGGGTTTCCACCTCTGATGATCAGATGGATATAGCAATGTATCTCTACCACTTCCTACTCCATTAATATTAATGGCAAGTCTGTGGGCTTCTTGAAAGGTGCTAAAGGACTACGACAACGTGATCCCCTTTCCCCCTATCTCTTTGTCCTTGCTATGGAAGCCCTTAATGGGATCATTGAGATGAATGCGTGCCATGGCAGCTGATTTCAGTTCCATTGGAGGTGCAAGGACACTGGTACTGTGATGCTGGCCTTTGTTGATGATCTGTTGCTTTTTTCCAAGGCGAATCCTAGCTCTCTTAAAGTTTTGCATGATTGCCTTTTGGAATTCCAAGAACTATCGGGCCTTGCTGCAAACCAAGACAAGAGTGAGACTTTTATTTGTACCCAAAATGCCACTCTTGCAGAGGAAATTAAAAATATTTTAGGGTTTAAATTGGGGCATTTGCCGGTGAGATACCTTGGAGTTCCTCTTCTTACTTCTAGGCTGTCAGTAAAGGATTGCACCCTGTTAATAGATAGAATAATGAAGTGTATTTCCTCTTGGAAAAATAAATAGCTCTCGTTTGGAAGTAGACTTCAACTTATATCATCCATCCTCACCTCTATCCACCTCTATTAGCCATCTATATTCATTCTACCCAAATCAACCCTGTGGTAGATTGAATGTTTAATTCGTATGTTCTCATGGTATGGGAGCATTGAAGGAAAGACGAAGGCAAAAGTTGCATGGGATGAAGTCTGTGCTCCTAAGGAAGAGGAAGGTTTAGGTCTCAAGAACCTCCAGTCATCAAATAAGGCATTCATAAGTCGACTACTTTGGCATGTCATCACAAAAAATCCTGAGTCTATCTAGTCGTCTTGGGTCCACACCTACCGTATTAAAGATGGATGTATTTGGACCATCAATGTCCCACAATTTGCTCCATGGACCTGGAAGAAGATCTTTTTTTGTTTTTAAAGTAAATTGCATTAAAAAGAAAAACCTAGAAGAAGATCATGAACACTCGTGTGGAGATTCGCAAATGCATTCAGTATCTTATTGGGAATGGTGCCGAGATGTTCTTATAGCTCGATAATTGGCACCCAAAGAGACCACTTTGTGATTTGTTCTTCCTGAGACTGATGACGGTTATAGGTCTTCCCTTTGATGCTAAGGTTAAGGACATTATTCATCAAGGAACATAGAGATGGCCCAATGCTTATGATATGGAGGTGTCTACCATTATTGATAGAATGCCTCAGTAATGTACCTAACCCACTAAGTGTGATTCAATCAAGTGGCAAGCCAGCCAAGATGGAAGGTTCTCCGTTAGATCTGCCTACAAGCTGTTTCAGGGCATGAAAAGAAAGGTTGAGTGCACCTCTCTTGTGTGGGGACCTCGCCACATCCCTGCACATGTTTTTATTCTATGGTTGTGTATTCGTGGACGACTTAGTACATTGGACCATCTCAGATCCTTCATGAATCTTTCAGACAGCTGCCCCTTGTGCAGCAATGAGATTGAAAATCATGACCATTTATTCTTCAAATGTAATTTCACTGCTGAAGTCTGGAGACAAATGTGTCTCAAGGCTCTATATTCTAACTCTAAGTCGGCACAACACTTGGAGTTAGAATATAGGTTTTTGTAAATTCTTTTATTTTAATATAATTTTACTTACTAAAAAAAAAAGTGTCTCAAGGCTGGTATATATTGGCCATATCAAGAATGGGAAGCTAACATTCAGTGGGCAGCAAGTAGATGGAAGGATACAAATGCAAGAGTCTTATCATTCCGCCTTACACTTGTAGCAACCATCTACTTCATCTATATGGAACAAAATCATCGCATTTTTAACAACCCAAATGTCAAAGATGTGAACCAAGTGACTGCCCAGATTATAGATACCGTCCGCCACAAGTTGGAGCTTTAAGCTGCCTCCTATATCAAAGACTTTAGGTATCTTGCTCTTTGCTGGCACCTAATTCCCCTGAGATATGGATGGTCAGTCTAATAATGCTATGTGCCCGAAAAAAAAGGAAAGGAAAAAAAAGGAAAAAAAAACTGCCCAATATGATTTTTTTTGCACAGTAGGGTGTTTTTGCTGGTATGGATTCTAGCTAGTTGGTGTTAGTTGCTCGGTATGTAACAAAAAAAAAAGCCCGGTTTGATGTTTTTTGCCCAGTAAGGTGCTTTTGCCGGTTTGGATTCTCATTGGTTGGGCTCCCAATGTCCGGTATGTTTCCCCCCAAGAAAAAACCAGTGCGTTCTGATTGGCATGCCTTAGACATGTGCTGTTGCCGATACAATGCTTTTTTCCTAGTAGGTAGGCCTATTTTGAAAAAAAAATGTCCAGTATGATTTTTTGCCCGGTAAGGTGTTTTTGCCGATTTGGATTCTCGCCCGGTATGTTCCCCCCCAAAAGAAAAAGCATTCTAGGCGGAATGCTTTCTTTCTGTATTGTTTGCCGATTTGCGTCATTACGCCGGTATGGAAGCCTTTGGTCGTTCCTCTACCTTTTGCCTCGTATGAAGTGTATTCCGATTTGGGTCTTTTGTCGGTTATCAGTGTATGCCGGTATGGATTTATCTCCTGAGGAAAAAAAAGAAAAAAAAAAGGAAAAGAAGAAGAAGAAGAAGAAGAAGTAGTAGCTGCATTCCAGTAGGGATGCTTTATTACTATCTAGATTGCCGGTTTGGGAGCATTTGGACGGTCTTGGGCATATTGTCCGATATGACTTGTTTTTTGCCGATTATGCTGGTAGGGTGAGGCTGCCAGTTGGATATATATATATATATATATATATATATATATATATATATATATATATATATATAAAAAAAAAGAGCATTCCGGCAATGTATGCTTTTCCTGGAAAAAAAAAAACATTCCGATAGGATATGCCTTTCCGAAAAAAAAAATCTTTACCATGAGCCCTCTAACTGCTATTCCTAAATATTCAAGGCCTATTGATCGAGGGATCTTGGGAATACCGTGATTGCCCGTGGTGGGTGCATCTTTCTTGTATGAGATTGGTGATTGACTGCTATGAGTCACTTTTGAACAAAGTATCATTGTCGTCAGTGATCTTCCCTTGGCTGAGGAAGCATATAAGTTTGAGGAGGATTCAATGTAGTCTGAGTGGAGCTTGCAGTCCGCAAATTTTTGGCAAAGGTGCTAAATGGCAAGCGGATGGCCAAGTTATAATGGACGAGCGTGGAGCATGTGGTCACTGTTAACTACAGCTTGTCTATCTTTTGTTTTTTTACTGTGGGTTCATAACTTATTTCCTAGTGCTCGGGATATGTCCTGACGTTTACGTTCTAACTCCAAGTCGGCATAATACTTGGAGATAAAACTTAGGTTACTGTAATTTTTTTTATTTTAATACAATTTTACTTACTTACCAAAAAAAGAAATATGGAACCTACAATATCTTAATGTAACAATAGTCATGTGATACTAATTTTTTTATTATGGTAGTGATGGGGTATATTATTTAGTGAGAAGAATACTTATAATCATATAACTATCATATATATATTATCGAGGGATATTATGGTTAGAGAAATTAAGTTTGATATGTTGATGTGATTCTATTCATATGAGGGAAAGGCCTAGTTATTCCATACCGTAGGTGCGAAAGAATTCACATTGGTGAGGAGTCTATAATTTATTTGATAAAAGTCGCAATAAACCTTGAATTCTATCATATATCAAACTTGTGAGTCCTAGTTATCTTATAGTACGTACTCAACTGTCGGAGGTAAACATATACACTTTTGAATCACAGCGATAAAATAAGATCTAAAAGATTCTTCATATTATCTCCTTATCACAAAAATCTCTTGAGTTCGTGATTCAGTTAAATTAATGAGTTTCATTTAATAGAATTCATATATTTGATTAGTAAGATTTAGATTCTTTAAAATTCATGATGATTATTGTTATTCAGATCGTTCATGCTAATATTTGGTCTAGAGACTTTTCATCTTCCTCATGATGTTAGATTTCGGGAGAATTTTCACCTGTTATTGATGAAATTTAAAATTTATAGAATCCTTTATCTTTATGATATGAGGGTCCAGTAGATATTGATTTGACATAGTCATGATAAGTTATAAATTCTCATATTGAACTTGTTATTAGATTTTATATTACCATTATAACTTTAATATTTTGATATTGTATATCCAAGATATTTATTATATTAACATTGTTGATTGTTATCACTTAATAGACATTTACTCACTTTTATATTTTATTAACTCCAAATTCAAGTTAACAATATAATACTTGTGGGGGATTTCTACATTTGTTGCAGGATATTCAGATAGAGAGGATTCTTAAAACTAGTAGCTATCATTACATTAAATGAAAAAGCAAGATTATTGTGATCAAGGTTTAGTGATTTCTCTCGAGTGCAATATGTAACTTTCAATAATTTTATTTATTATCTTTTGGAGATTTTGTAATGTATTAATGAGATAATGTTTTTTAATTGAAAAGTCTTTAAATTGTAGTAGATAATTAATAATTTTATATTTTAAAGTTTTTCACGTGAGAAGTTAAGCTCGGATCTAATAATTCGAGCTTGGGTTGCTAGATCTAGTTCTTAATCAAATTGACTCTTAAGCATACTTAATTGAGAGGGTTGATTCTAAAGATGATAGAACCTCTGAAACTATCTAACTCCAATATGAATAATTATGATTTTGGTTCTAACAACTAAACTTCTATTTAACAGGAGTATACTACAGCTTTTGATCTACAAGTAAACAATTAGTATTGAATATATTAAACGTAAGTAAATTACTAGTTGAATAAACAAATACATAAGCATGTAATTAAATAGCAACAGATAACAATCAAATATGAAAGACAATTTTTTGAATCATTTTTCCATATTGAGGGTTTTGGGTCTTTTAATATTTGACCTTAGTAATAGTTGGTAATTAGGAAAATATTAGTTAATGTAATATTTGGTAAAAGATGGATGAAGACTCGGATGATTGGAACAAGATATAGACTGATGAAATAATTAGTTAAATAAGAATCCATTCCTTTAGGCAACAATTCAAATTTTAGGCTCGAATCTTGTACAATTGTTTTGGAGGCTCTGTAGTCAGAATATGATGAATTTACTCTATAGACTGAAAAGTTGACGACCATATATTTCAGTGAGAAGCGAGAAATTAAGGAAGGAAAGGATTAAACCCCAATCAGCCACCTCTTCCATATATTGGCTGTTGCTACTGTACCAATTATTCAGCCACAACGTGAAGAGGGAGAGGAAGGAGAAGAGAAGAGTGGCGGTGCATCGTGGCTGCCATTGTTACCATTGCTGCTGCGTGCTGCTATTTACCGAGGACGAAAAAATCAAGGCAAGTGATTCCTCCATCATCTTGATGTTATTATCATGCAAAAGATCTCTTCCTTTCTCTGTATATCTATCCAAAATGTTGCAGTCGAACCCAACCATGCCTGCCTCAGCTTCAGGTGTAGCAAGGGATCCAAACAAAATTCACGCTAGCTTTTCATATTCCCATATTTATGCAAGATTCATATTTTCTCTTGTTTACGTGTTAAACATAAATATAAGGATGTTGCCCCCCTTTCGTTGAGATTTCGTTGTATGTTAAAATTAGAATAAGATATCCAACGAAGAAGATGATGAACAGTGCCGGTGAGGAACTAATTTTATGCTAACTATTTATATATTATATTAATACATTCATAATAACAAATTTTTTTTTTTATATTGTGGCATGTGTAATTTAATCTTTCGTTAACAAAACATAATTTTGACTACCAAAATATTGGTAATTATCTACTGAAAATACTATGATGAATACTAAAATATGTTATCTCCTCTATAGCTAAGTTGACAAACTATTTTTAGCTCAATTGTTATATATTTTATTAATACATTTATACCAAGAAGATTACTACTTATATACTATAATATGTATTGTATAAAATTAAATACTATCTAAACATAATGTCTATCAAAATCTAAATGAAAATCACAGCAATAATCATTCATAGCTATAAACTAAGCATGCACAGGATTCAAAAATATACACCATATCGGTGGCTCCGACACTGATCCAAAAATACAACGTCGGACCTTCAATAAGGAAAGATGCCTGCAAAAATATCAATCCAACATATATATGCATATCTAATAATATCGTGGAAGTAAAAATACATCTATAACAACTTCCTCCATAACTTGCACAATGTAAAACATCCTGTTTCACTCCCACAAAATAATTCAGTACAAAAATAATAATCTTGTCCGCAATCAAATATAAAACCGGTAGCTTCAGACAACACAAAATATTACACGAGCTAACAATATCGCCTAGAAATCTATAATATATTAGAAACCATGTCCGGAAACCAAACTAACTATTCTACAATAAACAAAGTGACCTAAACCTGTCCAAAATACAACTGTGACGGAACGTGCTATAATCCTCTAATGATATTCGTCAATGTTCGTACTAAGTGTGACGGATCAGAACTCTTACTGGGCTACAGTACATGCTCGTCCATATCAACATACAAATGAGTAATGAGATGAATATAAATAATCATGCATAATTTAAATATAATAGCGCACACAAGATCCAAAACAGTCAAAGCTCTTAAGTCGGCCTCATTTTAGCTAGCCTAGAATTTAGGTCGGCCTTGTCTAGCCCGATCGGTTCTCAGAGAGAATTTTTTTTTTGTAAGTAAATTTTATAAATAAAAAAGAAAATATAGAAAAGTAGTGTTCTAAACCCAAGTGTTTTTCCGACTTGGGTCTAGAACACAAGTGCTAGGGCATACCCCGAGCAACGCGAACAAAGTCATAGTACCAATATAAACAGCATATAGAAATGGCACACACGGAATTACATCCATCACTGGCTATTGACTGAGACGAAAAAGGACCTACCGAAAGCTATGGTATGTTAAGACCAAAGAAAAGGAAGGAATATGGACAGCCAGCCCTTTAAAGACTTGGCATGCTTCCAACGCACTCGTTAACTCAAGTGACGTGATGAAGCCACATCACAAAGACCAGACCACAGATAGTTTAGCAAAACAAGGAGGTAACCAAAGGCGGCATCCTGTTTGGAATCTAAGCAAAAGCACGCCCGCAGCGCTGTATTCGCTCCACACAGCCAGCTTGGACGGCCTAGCATTAGAACGAGATGCTTCCGCGTAAATGCCGAGAGACCCCAAAGATGGCAGCTTATTACTTCATCGGCATGCCAGAGCAACATAACTGTCTTCAGCAACATTAAAAACGGTACCAGCATTATAATCTGAACATGGTCACATAGAGGGCAACCTGGACCAAGCCTCTTCCGCAGCACCAGCAGTAAATCAAGGACCTCATAAAACATATCCGAGATAGGTGAAGAAAACCAAACCAGTACAGAACAGTGAGGCCAAACCAGAACAGAAATTTCCATTCTTCACAACCAGCAGCGGTGATCCATCGCACAGCTAGAGGCCAGCAGAAAGACCATGAGCCACACTGTTGTCGTCCACCAAGTGCAGCTCCCGTACATAGCAGCAGCATCAAACAGCAGCATCATCACACAGCAGCATCTTGCTGGACACCAACTAAAAATCAGCTACCTAATTCCACACAGCAGCATCATCACATCAGCCAGCAGACTTAACCAAAGGCTCTCTTCACATGGCATCAGCAGCTTGCCATTAGGAATAAATTTTTTTTTAAATCATAAAGTTCAGCAGAAGTATATAATTATTCATTAATTTATACAACGAAATATATACCAAAACGAGCCCAAATTTTTTGAGCAATGGTGTTCACAGCCTAAAAATGTAACGCCTTATCGATGAAATACCCAACAAGCGTCGCCTCCCACCAGTTCAAGCTCTGCTGAATAACATCAGTAGGAGGAGAAATGGTAACTACTTCCCTGTCCACTGATAGGGGAGGAAAATATTTAAGCTGAGTACAAGGACTACTACCTTTGTTCTGAACAATAGCAGCCCAGGAGGCTTGGGGATTAGACTGCACATTGCCAGAGAACGATCGCGAAGAAACAGAGTTAGCAGTAGGGGCAGATGAAACAACATTGGGCTGAAGACCAAGGTTTTGAAATGACATACTCCTGCGCTTGTTTGCCAAATCTTCAGCTGGGCCAGGGGACATGACATGCTGTGCCAACTGGGGGCTGCTGCAGAGTTCCATCAGCTTCAAACTCTCTAAGAAAGTTGCATCTGGGCCAGGGGAGTGTGATAACTCATCCCTCTTCAACAAGGGAAAAGTATGAGAGGATTGGGTTAGGGATTTAACAGCGACTTCCTTCGAAGGAGAAGCAAAGGGGGGAAAGGGAGGAGAAGAAGAAGGCCGAGGAGGACCAGACGGTGCCTAAGGGGACAGGCCATGGCCGTTGCCGGCGCAGACATGAGCAGCATCAACCCAAAGTCCCTTGCAAAATTTATGTGGCCGAGATACTAATAGCTGAATTCAAGGCCTTGAAAAAAAAAAACCGAGTTGCGTATGAACGAGAGTCCTGCTTTGGCCAAGAAATACTCAATGTGCCATGATATAAATGACCGAGCTTTTGATTTGCCCATGAAGTTTGCAAAATGCTGAAAGGAAAAAACTGGGTCCTTTGGTTTAAGCTGCGAGCAATGAGCCGGCGAATCAGGTTATGGTTGGGGAAGATGAAAAGGGCAGCCTCATGGCTTTTAAAATTTCCATTCTGTTTTTGCATTTAGGTTGTGTTCTTTGTATGACTAATCTCATATGCTTTGGGATGCCCCATCCTCTATGTTCTGCACCTATGTTGGCAAAATACTTAGTGATAGAATATAAATTTTTTTTGTAATTTCTTTACATTTAATGCAATTTTAAATACTTATCAAAAAAATATTTTTTATTTTTCATTAATATAATTTAATTACTTACCAAAAAAAAGACCAGAAGCTTGGTGCCGTTCCTCATCGTTGCCTCCTTGATGAAAAAACAGCACCTATGGAACCCTGCCACTGTTTGGGCATAATCGTGGGAGTCCGCGTGGAGAGCCTCTGCATGACAAGGTGCTTCTCCTTGAACACTATGGACATCCACAGATGAAACAGCAGTTCTCAGTCTGCCTTCAGTAGGCATTTTAGACATTGCCACACTGTTGCTGCACTCTTCCTTTAACAGAAAATTGCTCGCTTCGGAGCATAGGGTCTTGTATAGATTCATGCGTCTCAGGAAGAGAGGATACAGTTGGAAACATAAGCTGAGTAGGCGAGATAGCAGGGGGATCGCTGTTTCCACTCCTAAAGCTGCCATCGAGCTTGCATTCCTCTACTTCCAGGCGGGAAGAGGATTCATCCGAGTTAACCAACAGCATGGACATCATCAGTTTGGAGAACCTCAAAGGGATTAGTGGTGTGAATCACTGGACCCAAGATCTTAGGAGCTACGTGAGTTCTAATAGCTTCCTGCTCTATAACATTCAAAGGATCCAGCATGGATGGGGGAGCAGGTATATCACTAACCGTTGGCGTGTAGATCATTTTTGGTTTGCACTGGTTAGCATTATGTCCAATTTTCCGACAGTTCTCACGTCGCGACGGCTTCCATTGATAAACGACCTCCACCTCAACAACCTTGGCTGAGTACGCATTAGAAACCGTGTCAGAATTCTTTTTTTGATAATTAATTAAATTTGAATTAAAATAAAAGAAAGTATAAAAACTATATTATAACTCAAAGTGTTTTGCCGACTTAAAGATAGAATATATACGATAGGGTACTCTCCGAGCACCACCATGAAACAATTCATGAGACCGAAAGAAAATTACAAAAGGGAAAAAAATCAATCAGATTAACATCATCCAAACTGGCCACATGTCATCACTCTTTTTTTTGGTAAGTAAGTAAATTATATTGAAAGAAAATAAAGGGGTACAATAACCAATATTTTATCTCCTAGTATTTTGCCAACTTGAAGATAGAACAAAGTCGTTAGGGTATATCCCGAGTATACGGTATTTATCTCCAAAGAAAATAAAACTCAAAGGAAACAAACAAAGAAACAGTCGTCAGAAACTATCGTCCAAGCCAACCAGATGCTTAACCTATGGAAGAACCACCCTGGCACAGCAAGTCTAGCTGCAGCCAAAACAGAGGAGGTGCCGCAATCAATCAGGCCAGCCCTCTGAACAAACCAACATGGCACACCATTCTAGGAGGAGGCATCCATTATCGAATCAACGTGGTCAAGGTAGCACATCCCAGAAACACATCCACATTAAGCAAATTAAGGCACAAGCTTTGGATGAAAGGGCCTATGCAGCACACGCAACCACATCACCCACCTCAGCAGTGAGGACCAGAGGCAAAGTAGCCACCACTGATGCACCAGCAAAGAACACGGACATATCCACTCAGACATAGGATAGTACTTTTCCATTTAGGGTGGTAGTTGGTTTAAAGGGATTATAATGGTTGTACTTTCCGATTTAAGATATTTATCAAGAGTGTAAATAGATTATGAGGTCCTATTTGGTTACTATTAGAGGTCAGTTAGCCTGGAATGTTGTGAGCTTCACGCTCTCACAGGTAGCTTGCACAGTGGAAGAAAATTTGGACGTCACTGACCAGCTACAAAAGAAGAAATAAGCAGCTTCTCCAGCAAGTTTCTTCTTGTGTGTTTTTATTTCAATTCCCTGAACCAAAAGATATAGTCTTCCTGCAGAGGACCACAACCTTACTTCCAGTCCTCCTTAGTAGTACATTCATATTCACGGTAAACCAAGATGGCTGTGGATGCTTTTGACCAGTATGCAACATATGGGCGAGATGGCGTTACGCCTGGTTTGCATCAATGCTGCATTTGCCGGTTTGGATTGTGCTCCACTAGAGTTTCAGTAATCGGCGTCTGTTGTGATCCTGGTTCCTTAAAAAAAAAAAAACCACGATGGTATTTTGCAAGCTGTGTTGTATTTGTCGGTTTTCTCTTTGCCAAAAAAAAAAAAGTTGGCAGGTTGGTGTTTGTTTTTTAGCCGTTATGGTTATTTTCTGCCGGAGTGGCTCGTGCCGGTATGGACTCAGCTCTTGCTCCTGGCCGCCGATTTGGAGCTATTTGACGGTTGCTCTTTAATACACTTTACTTAAAAAAAATTTTTGATCAGTTTATGCCTTTGCTGGTATGGTATATCTCCCGAATTGGTGGGTGTTGGAAGGTTGTAGTTTGCCCAGTTTGGTGTCCTAAAGTTGTGGCTCATTTGCCCGGTATGGCTGATGTTTACTTTGGCTGGTTTGGTGTTGCTGCCAGTCTGGTGTCATGCTTATATGGCCCATTTGCTTGGTATGCCGTTAGTTGTCTGGCCAGTATGGAGTTGGCCTGTTTGGAGGGCCTGCCGCACTATGCTTTTTGCCGGAATGCTCCATAATGCTGATTTGCCAAAATGCCGGTATACATTTTGCCCGGATTGGATACTTGCCGGTATGCCTTACGTAGATGTATCTCTTTTTTACCTTTTTTTTGGTGTCGTGATATATTTCACGGTACTCGGGGTATGTCCCAGTATCTTTATTATAAATCAAACTTGGCAAAACACTTAGAGTTATAATATTAGTTCTGTATTTTTTTCTTTTTCATTAATAAAATTTAATTTGTTTTAGTAAGTAATTAATAAAATTTAATTACTTATTAAAAAAAATATTCATGGTGCAGCTGTAAAAAAAAAGTTTTTCCACTGAGGAAAGAAACACTTTTTTTTTTTGGTAAGTAAGTGTGTAATTTGGATTAAAGGGAGAAAAATTTACAAAAAAACTTATGTTATAGCTCCAAGTTATTTGTCTTGGAGTTATAACATAAAACGCGTAAGCATACCCCGAAAGTAAATCGGTACATCAGAAAATTTCTCAAAAAACCTAAGAGGAACTATCAGACAAAAGAACAGAAAAAAAACAACACTGTCGAAATACAAAATCAAAAGTAAAAAGAATTACACCCGAGAAGATCGGAGCAATCCATCCGATCATCCCGCTGCAACAAACAACATCAAATGGAACAGCCGCAACCCGAAGTACCCAAGTTTTCCAACCGCAGAGAGTACAAGGCTGCAGCAACCAACAACAGAGATCTATCGGCAAACGTAGTGCCGGAAAAATGCGCAAAAAAACAACCAGCATGCAACCAGATACGGCCGCCGACTAATCGAGAAATCCATCGTGCACAAAGATCTAACCAAAGCAAAGATCCAAACATCAAGAGTTGCCAATGGAGCATATATGCACCCACGCCAATCAACAGGACCTCGAAGGAAATACAGCAGGAGGAAGAAACTCCAGCAGCCCACAAGCCCCGAGCAGCAGAGACGATCAAAAATGAACAACTAAAGATACTGCCCATCTACCAAACCAGATAGCCAAAAGCCGAGAGCTACCCCAAGGCCAAGGAAGCAAAATCACTATCCAACATATCACAATGGAGAACAAATAACCTCATTCAGCGCCCAGCAGATATACATGCCAACTCACGACCCCGGGCCTATACGGAAAAAACCCGGCCTACCAATCCCCGAAAGCCCTCAGCATCCGATTGCCAACCACAAACCAACCATAGAATCAGCATCAGTGAAGACCAAAACCTGAGGAAAGAAACACCCGAGTAAATATGCAGCATTATCTTGATGACAGGGAGGATAATGGGCTTAAAGTAATGGATGAGCTTCTGAGTCACTAATATGCGCAGTTTTAACTTCTTTTATTGTTTGCACTGGCTAGACCCCTTTTATCTGTCAACGTGGAGGCTCTGGTGGGGCGAGTGAAACTCATGGATTCATCAGAGGGTGCTTGTCTGGGGGAAAAAAAGCCTAGAGAATTGCTTATTTGATTACGAGGCCCTTCTATTGAACTGCTGGATCACAAATATCGAAATCATGTGATGAAGTAACACAGCAGTTTGTTGGGATTGAGGTTCCGACCTGCACTAAGTTCCACATAAAGGTGCAATCTCATGAATGGAAATATAGCCTGGATATTTTTATTTTTTATTTTTTTGGTAAGTAAGTAAAATGAAATTAAATAAAATAAAAGTATAAAAACTATATTCTAACTCTAAGTGTTTTACCGACTTAGTAGTAGAGCATAGAATTAGGGTAGACCCCGAGCACCATCATAAATCATACCATGAAAAGGAAAGAAAACATACAAAGAGAAAGAAACTGACCTAAGAACCATCATCCAAACCGGCCACGATCCTTTGGCATAACCGGTTAAGCCTCTGCACAGCATTAACAAGCCGACATTTACTGCAAAGTTGCAAACCGGGCAAAACGCAACATGTCATACCGGCATTTACATCAATATGTTGCAAACTGGCAAATATTCAATCCGGGCAGAATGCAAACCGGCATTTTGGCGAATTAGCAAAGGAGCATGCCGGCAAAGCAAAGCACGATAGGCCCACCAAAGAGGCAAAACTCCATACCGGCTAGTAGAATAGCAGATCGAACACAGAGTTCATCCTTACCGGGCAAAGGGGCCATGTCAGCATGACACCAAACTGGCAGCCACAACAATCCTCTCGACCATGATGAAGAAGAAGGCATCAAGATATGAACCAGCTTTTTCACATATCGGACCACATATCCAAACCTGTGTTTTGTTACAAAGTGTTGCAAACCGGGCAGCTACCATCCCAGCGTTGGCTGCATACCTGGCGAAAAGCAGACAGCCACCTTGGATCATACCAAGCAAAGAGCATTCCGACATTTTGCTGTAGTTGGATCCACTTGCCATTTCGGCATTCTGCTGCAATTGTTGCATCCATGGCAAAGGCCATCTCGGTATTTTAGAGATGAAGGTGTACAACAGGCGTAATGCTATCCCGGGCTTTTCTCAGCCATTGGAAACCAAGTTTGCCGGTCAACAAGTTGACCGGCCAAAACCTAGATTTGTCGGTCAACCAGTTGACCGGCCCAAAAAACCTCTTAGTTTTTTATTTTCACTATTGGAAACCAATTTTGCCGGTTAACAAGTTGACCGAACAGAAACCAAAGTAGCCAGTCAACAAGTTGACCGGCCAAAAAAACCTTTTTTTTTTAGTCTATCCTGGGAAATCAAACTTACCGGTCAACAAGTTGACTGGCCAAAAAACAAAATTTGCTTGTCAACAAGTTGACCGGCCAAAAAAACCTTTTTTTTTTACCAAATTGGACGAAATGCTATCCTGGTTTATTGCTGCATACCGAAAAAAGCACATACATCCACCAAGGACCAAAGCGGGCATCTGTTAATTTCATAGCTCAAAAAATGCCAGCGTTCTAGAAAGAGTCGCTGTCCCCTCTCTCTAGGTTTTTCAAAATTCAAAATTCATCCCAATTTTGAGAGGGACTTTGGGTTGACGCGGCTCACGTTTGCGCCGGCGACGGCCACGGTCGGTCCCCTTGAGGCACTGTCTGGTCCTCCCCGGCCTTCTTCTTCTCCTCCCTTTGCCCTGTTGCTTCTCTTCCAAAGAAAGTTACTGCTAAATCTCTAGCCCAATCCTCTCATACTTTTCCCTTATTGAAGAGGGATGAATTATCACACTCCCTACCCTAGATGCACATTTCTTAGAGAGTTTGAAGCCGATGGAACTCCGCAACAGCCCGGAGTTGGCGTAGCATGCCATGTCCCCTAGCCCAGCTGAAGATTTGGCAAATGAGCGCAGGAGTATGTCGTCTCAGAACCCTGGTCTTCAGTCTGATGTTTTTTCATCTGCCCTTGTTGCTGACTCTGTTTCTTCGCGATCGTTCTCTGGCAATGTGCAGTCTAATCCTCAGGCCTCATAGATTGCTATTGTTCAGAACAAAGGTAGTAGCCCTTGTACTCAGCTTAAATATTTTCCTCCCCTATCAGTGGATAGGGAAGTAGTTACCCTTTCTTCTCCTGCTGATATTATTCAGCAGAGCCTAAACTGGTGGGAGGTGACGCTTGTTGGGTATTTCATCAATAAGGCGTTACAATTTTAGGCTATGAACACCATCGCTCGAAAAATCTGGGCTCGTTTTGGTATCTGTCATGTTGTTGGGGATGAAAATGATTTTTTCTTTTTTCGATTCACGTCTGTACCTCAGTTGAACTCTTGTCTGGATAATGGTCCCTGGGCATTTGGTAGGAAAACTCTCTTCCTAAAATGATGGACTCCGGGTATGCCTTTGTCTAAAGAAAATCACAAAAATTTTCTGATTTGGATCACATTGATTAATGTCCCGGTTGATTTTTGGACCCCCTTAGGCCTCAGTTAGATTGCTAGTGGGGTTGGCAAACCTATCCGTTGGATTCCAATACAGCAAGCATGGAGCATATGCAATACGCACGTATTTGTGTTGAGGTGCTTGGTGATGGTCCACTCCCCGCAAAAATCAGATTGAACTGTGGCAAGGAATCTGAAGTAGGTTCAGCTAGGGTGGTTGAGGTAGAGGTCGAGTACCATTGGAAGCCGCCCCGTTGTGCATATTGTAAGAAAATTGGTCATAATGCTACTCAATGCAGGCCAAAAAGGATTTCCAAGCCAACCAGGGGGGGCTAAACCTGCTTCCCACACATGCTGGCTCCTTTGTATAAGGCCTTAACTTCAAGTGCAAATCCCTTGGTTGTGAATGTGTCCAGTTCTTACCAGCCTGATCCTGCAACTGCTCCACATGAGGCCTCGGTTGTTCTCATGGATCACAAGCTTCCTGATGGTTATGCTGATAAACACAAATCTCAGGATGTGGCATCTTCTGACACTGATACTGCTCTTTCCATCCTATTGCAGGATGTTACATAGTCTAAACTAGGCGATCAGGAGGGCTTTGAGTCAGATCCCTCTGCTTCAAATGGATACCCAGCTGTAGCTCATCTATCTGCTGATGCAGACAGCCATCATTTCCTGGCCGGTAATCCCATACATGCCTCGACTCTAGGCGAGGTAGTTCATGAGACTCGCTTCTCGAGTGAGGAGCCCTCTATCTATAGTGCTGAATTTTGTGACTCAACACCCAATTCTATCATTAAACTCTCCTGTAAGTATGCTCAAGATGATTTTGGAACCCTTACAGCTGAGCCTCAGGGTTGCCTGCATGATGGGCCTAATCCTGTCAGCCAAAGGGGTTCATTGGATGGCATATGGGTGGGTTGGGCACAGGACACTCCTAGGAAGATGTAGATTCAGCCGACTTCAGGTAACCAACAGGTCCTGGTTAGCATTCCCACGACTGCTTCTGCTTAGGTTGAGGAGGTTGTGGTAGAAGAGGATGATTTTCACGATCCAATGCTTCATGCCCTCTAGATGTTACTGGAGGCAAAATCTACTCAGAGATATCTTGCTTTCTTCACTCCAGAACAAAGGCACATTGTGCATGATTTCATGGAAAACTATTGGCTAGCTGCAACTGAAGAGACAAGGGATGAGTTCAAATCATCCTCTCTTCTGGCTGCGGTGGATCAGGACAGTTTTTCAGGTGTATTATTTGAAGCCATCAGATTGTTGGTGGTAGCTAAAACTACTCAATCACACATTGCTTCCTTATCACCTGATAGGAAGAAGGTAGTTTTTGATTTTCTAGCTACTCTATTGAAAACGAAAACTGAATTTCTGAATTATAACTTTAGCAATCTGGATGAATTAGTGGCGAGCCTCCAAATAATTGATAACTCTGCCCCAACAGTGAGCCTTCTTGGATCCCCTGATGCCTCCAAGTGCTCACAGCGGCTATCTGACAGAAGAGTTAATGACGTGTATTCTCCTTCTGAGCAAGATGGAACTTGGAAGCAAGCCATGTCCCGAAGACAGCAAAAATCTGCTTCGAAGAACTCTAAGGGCTCCTCAGGCAAAAGTGTCAGCTTAAAAGCCGATTGAGAGCCAATGTGGCATGAGGGTAAGGCTGGTTTGTGCATTCCGGCTGTTTTGCTTTCCCATTCTAGGTTTCATTTGGTGGGTTTGGGGTTTTGACTTGTTTGCATTGCCCGGTATGCTGCTATCCAATACTTTATCCATGCCTGGTAGCTAGGATGGATTTTTTTGGCAGGAATGGGGTTTGGCAGGAATGGTGGATTGTCCCGGTTTGCAACTTTAATTGCCGGTTTGCTAGAATCCCAGAAAGGACATCCCTTCTCTACTCTCCCGGAATGGTATGCCTGGGTTGTTAGGATTTGAAGCTCAAAAAGGTACGCCAGGTGTGGAATTCTCGGAATGAGGATGGTTTTCATGGGATGGATTGCTTGATATTGCTGGATTGGCAACTTGCTCTTTTGTCTTCCTAAGGTGGTTTCTTTGTCCGGTTTCCAAAGTTGGCGAGATGGTTTGCAATGTTGGGCTGCTGAGTTGGCATACTACGCTTAGCCCCTTGCTTGTTATATGTGGAATTCCAGCCGCTTCCTTCTACTCTCTGGGCTAGTATGCTTGTCTGGCCGGTTTGTTGCCTTGGCAGGTTGCACCCCTTTGTTGGTTCCCCCCAGTCGGTTTGGCTGGCTGGTTGGTTGATCTGGGTGGCTGCCTTTTGTTTGGTACGGCTTGGCTGGTAGACTGGCTGGTTTGGACGGCTGCCCTTTGGACGAGATAGACGGCTTATGGATTGCGTCTTAGTATACCCGTTGGGGTGCCCGGTTTGGCTGACGTGGGTGATTTGGCCCTAATGGGCATACTGATTCTTTCTTTCCCTCGTTCTCGGAATGGGATGCCTGGAGCTTTGCGCGGACTGTTTTTCTCAGTTAGATTGAGGGGTTTGACTAAGTTGGTTGGCTGTGTGGCTCAGGATGGTATGGCTCTTATAGGCATACCGAATTCCTACACTCTCTCGTTCCCAGTTTGGGCAGCCTGGATTTGTTGCTGGCTCCGTCTTCTATTAGGTCCATTTACAAACTGGTTCAACTGGGCAACCTGGTTCCTTCTCCCCCATGTTCCCCGGCATGGGAGGACTGGACATCATTTAACATGATTGATCCTGTGTTTGGAGTATGTTGCCGATCTGATGTTTAGATGAGTGAGTGGGAGATATTACTCTCGTGTCATATGATCTATGATGTTTTGATTGTATTTTTGTTCTTTCATAACCTGTGTCATGGAGTATTGGGGCTGCCCTTGCTACTATGTTCTACCTCCAAGTCGGCAAAATACTTGGAATAGAACATAGGTGTTATTTTTTCTTGTCTTTTCTTTTTAATACAATTTAATTACTTATAAAAAAAAGGACCAAAGAGGGCAAGGAGCAATCCGACAGGTAACTGCAATTGGACTAAAAAGCCATTTCAGCAAATACATGACTTGGTTGCAAACCTGGCAATTGGCAACCTGGCCAAAACAGCATAACTTTTTTTTTTTAGTGGATAGATAAATTCCAGCGGTCTAAAGATATTTTGTCCACCTTAGAAGAAGCATCAAGGAGGACCTTCAAACAACAATGAACAACGTCAAGGATTTGAGTGAATAGAGTAGGGGGAGTATGGAAGTGAGAAGATTGGAAAGTTCTGTGGTTCCACTCCTTCCAGATATAATACACAGTAGCTGCAAGGGTAAGGCGCATGGATGTAGCTTTGAAGTTTTTCCCTGTCCATTTAGAGGTTACCCAAACAATGTTCTAGTTCCAATCAGGGTAAGGCCATTGAAGGCCAATACAGCAACGTACCATATGCCATAATTCCTAAGAAAAGAGGCAGTTAAAGGAAAGGTGGTCGTGGTTTTCAACCTCCTTTTGGCACAGTAAGCAAAGGGGGAGAGGTTAAGGATGCTTTTGATATGATCTAGGGTGCTTAACCTTCTACGAATGGCCAATCAAAAAATGAATGAATGGACCGGGAGATAAGAGGGGCCCCAAACCAGGGATGCCCAATAGACTTTCACACGAGGAGGATGAAGAATATAGTAGGCTGACCGGGTCAAGAATTTCCCATCTAAATTAGCCTTCTATCTAACAGAATCTCTATGAGTGGGATCAAGAGGGTAAATGGGCATATTCTCAATCAATTTAGACACTTCCAAATCAAACTGATTAGGCCAAGTCCAATGGTTGTGCCTAATTATGGCATTGACCTTAGAGTCCCAATGTAACCTGGTGGACCGTTCGAACCGGTCGGATATGCAATTACTAAGCGGTCCTAGGGGATGCCAGTTGTCAAACCAGAGGAAAGTGTCCGAGCCATCCCAATAGAGTAGAAAGTATGAAGGCACATCACAGGGCGAAGCTTCATAATTTTCTTCCAACTCCAAGATGCTGAAGATGGAACTTTTAAAGTCCAAAAACAACGGTCCTTTATTCGAGTAGCATGAATCTAAAGAGACCTAATCGATTCCATAGCTTTAGAAATAATGCGCCATAGCAGCCTACAGATCTGCTCTTTAGTCTGGTCCAGTAGATTTTTTATTCCCAGGCCGCCCTCAGTCTTAGGGTAACAAAATTCCTCCCGAGCAACCTTAGCCGACGACTTACCTTCATTATTCCCATGCCAAAGGAATTTTCTAATGCTTTTTTTGATCATTTTGAGAACAGAACTTCGCGGAATGAAACTGGAGCTCTAGTACGTATGAATGGATGTGAGAATACAAGAAATAAGCTGAAGGCACCCCCGAAGGACAACTATCTATTCTTCCATGGTGATATGCGCTTAGAAACTTTTTCAAGAAGGGGTTTGCAATTGGGTATAGTAAGCCATGAGGTGATTAGGGGGACCCCCAAGTAACGAACTGGGAGAGTAACAGCTTTAAATCCCATGATGCTCATAATTGATTGATTCAATTGAGGGTCCTCGGAGCAGATGAAGATCTCACTTTTACTATTGTTGGCTGAAAGCCTTGATAGCAGATTGAATTCTTCAAGGCAGCTATGCAGGGTCCGAATAGAATTTTCATTGGCATTAGAAAACAGGAGCAAGTTGTCCGCAAAGGGGAGAATGACTGTCCTGGTATCGGTGCATTTCTAGTAGAATTTAAACATCTCATTACGGCAGGCTTTCACCTCAATAATACCATTAAGAACATCCATAGCAAGGACGAATAAGTAGGGAGAAAGAGGGTCACCCTGGCAAAAATCCTTGCCCCCTTTGAAAAACCCAACTGATTCGTCATTGATATTAAGAGAAAAGGAGGTGGTGGTGATACATTGTTGAATCTAGGTGATCATCTGCTACGGGAATCCCATCAGATCAAGAGTGGAAGTAATAAAGTCCCAATGGACAGAATTGTAGGCCTTCATGAGATCGATTTTCATAGCGCAACGAGAACGACCTGTACCCAAGTGATATTTGTGCAAAAGATCCTAGGCCAAACGACATTGTTGCTAATCTGTCTTCCAGTGATAAATGCAGTTTGGCATTTATCCACCAGATGAGGAACAGTGGGCTTAAGTCGATTCGCAATGACTTTAGAGATTGCCTTATAAATGACATTATGGCAAGAAATAGGTCTATAATCCGTCACCCTACAGGGGACGCTACCTTAGGGATGAGGCTGATAATGGTAGCATTAAATTGCTTAAAGAGCTTGCCATGATTAAAGAAGTCCTGAATAGCTTCAATAATCAACGATCCAACAATATGCCACGTGTCTTTGAAAAATCTAGAAGAATATCCATCCGGGCTAGGGGCTTTAAAATCCCCAATGGAGAAGATAGCATCATGGATCTGTTCGTCACTAATTGGGGAGATTAAAGGGGCTTTCAAGAAATCTGAGAGGGAACGAAGGATATACGGTCGAAGCCTATTTGTGTCCACAATACCATGAGAGAGGCCAGAACCTAGCAGCCGTTAGAAATGGTCAAAAATTAGATGACGAACGTCATCACGGCCAGCAGTAGGGGTGCCATCATCCTTAGTCCACAATATAGCCTGGATATAACTTGCAATGGTTGCTATTTGATTCCTTGTTTTTTTTTTTTTGTAATTAAGAAAAATTGTATTAAAACTAAAAAATTTACAGAAAAATCTCTATTCTAACTCCAAGTGTTTTGCTAACTTAGAAGTAGAACATAGAGGTCAGGGCATCCCCCAAGCACCGTGCAATTACAGTAAAAACGATGTACATCAGGCTAATCTACCCAAGCCTAGAAACTCGGTAATTTTCAATAAGAATGAGAAAGTACACAACCCTATGCATCTCGGGCAATTGCATCACGGTCGTTTGCATCTCTGACAATTGCCGCAAATGAAGCCTTTTTCATCTTGGTCGGTTGCATCTCGGCATTTAGCATATCCCTCAGTCAAAAGCAAATATCTCAGATATTTTCATCTTGGCTCTTTGCAAAGAACAAGGCCCTTTTTATCTCGGTCATTTGCATTGCGGCTTCTCTGCCAAAAGTAGCTATCTTGGGCATTTGCACCCCGGCTCTTTGCACCAGCATTTTGTAGACTTCGGGGCCAAACATGTATCTATGGTCAACGATGCCTTGACCTGAAATCTCGACTTGGTAGTTCACGGACTAAGGCACGACCCTATGTATCCTTCAGCAAGCAATGCAGCAACATCAACTTACTGTAAAGTGCTTCAATCCACAACGCCAAATCAGCAGCAACATTCTAGCCATACCAACCAAACCGATAAATTTCCTACACCAAAAAAGCTACCTCCCACAACCAGTCCAGTAGCTCATTTCTTGGATTTTCTATGTCTCTTAGACCTGGCTAGCTTCTAGGTTCCATCATGCTCTAAAGAATAAGGAGTGGTAACCTGAGGCACCCCTTCCTGAGCATAATTGGAATACACATCACTTACTCTCCTGTCTGACCATCGCTGTGAACCAATGGAGGAGACAGGAGTTCCTAGAAGTCTCACAGCGGTGGCAGGTTCATCAACTATATGGAGACCCGCCACTAAGCCACTCAATTGGCTAAAGTTACAATTCGGGAATTTAGTCTCGGTTTTCAGAAGAGTATGCAGAAAATCGGCGACTACCTTCTTCCCAGTAGGAATAAAGAAGCAATATAAGGTGGAGTAGTCATAGCTACCCCCAACAACCTGATGGCTTCAAATAATGCACCCAAAAAACTATCCTGGTCCGCTAAAGCCAGGGGAGAGGAAGATTTGAGCACGTCCTTCGTCTCTTTAGTTATAGCTAGCAAACATTTTTCAATAAAATCATTCACTGTTTGCCTTCCTTCCGGAGTTAAAGAATCGAGATAGGTCTTGGTAGCATTTGCCTCCAGCAACATCTTGATGGCATTAACCATTGGGTCGTGAAGATCATCCTCATCGTCCACTACCTCCTTAACCTGTTTTGAAGCATCTTGGAGGTATTTACATTAAAGATTGGTGATAGAATTGGGTGTTAAATCTAAATCTACACCATTAACAGAAACTCCACACTTGAGGATCGAATTTCATATACCCCCTCTCGCATGCCTTCGGGGAATCGGGTAGCATTCCTAGAATGGGCAGAATCCACCAGAGAGCTATGCACTCCATGATGACTTTCAATAAAGGGGGCCCAATATTGCCACCATCCTGGGGGCCACGGGAAACAGGGTAGGACACTTTCTCATTAGATGTATCTTCTGCATTTTGATTATCATGGCCATGGAAAACACTCTTACTAGACATGGAGTAAACTGATTATTATTATTGGAAGGGGGAAACGCCAGGATTTTATTCCACTCCTGCAAATTTACTGCAAATTCAAATTCATGATCTATCTTCCTATTCTCAGGCAATTAACAGTCATCAACCCCCTGGTTAGCCTAATCAAGGTTGCAGAGAGGCATTTTAATTTGAAGGAGCTCATCCTCCACCCCATTCCCATTTCTCTTCTCAGCACTATCCACAATCTGGCAGCCCATCTCAAATTTTTGAAGAGTAGCAAATGAATTGGAGATAGAACGATCACCTGTATTAAGATCAGCCTTACGAGGGGCTGGAGAGGCATGGCTTAGCTTATTGACCTTATTACTGAGAGGAAAGGACATTAAATCCGGTAGGATTCTACCAGTAGGCCTAAAGATTTTGGCAGATTTACATGGGGCTCCAGATAGCCCCATTTGATTACCTTCGCGACTACGTTTTGGCTTCCATTGGTAATCAACAAGAATGTTTGTAAACATTTGGTCAGGTAGCTCTGTTGAGTTCCCTGTCTTAATACGCAATTGAGCAGGCATAGGAGCATCAGCTTTAATTTCCACACAGACACGAGAAAAACTCATCCTTTCCATCTTCTCTGTGAGATGGTCCAGTTGTATTGGCTTTCCCACCATACTCAAGCTAGCTCAATCCTAGTGGAGTCCAAAGTTCCATTGGTATGTTTGACAACGTGATCCAAATAGGAAAGGATTTGTACTCTTCTTTAAGAAGCGACATGCCCATAGTCCATTTCTTAATAAACAGGGGGTGCCCGGCGAACACCCAGGGGCCGCCCTTAAAATAACTCTCTAGCATCTTGCATGAAGGGAAACGAAAGAAAAAGAAGCCTTGGTAAGTGCTTGCCACATGCTGCAGCTCAAAACGAGCCCAGATTTTCCTAGCAATGTGGCTGACAGCAAGATAGTGCAAAGGGGTGCCATCGAAATAGCCTACTAGAGTATCTCCCGACAAAGCCTCTCCTAGTTTGATAACTTCCGGAGGAGGTGTAAAAAGAACATCATCCCCAACCTCTACTTTAGGCGGAAAGTAGTGCAAGGCAGACTTGCCATTCCTTTTGGTCAGGTTAAATATGGAGGCGCTATCTTATTCTGGTACGGCTCTTGTGGTGGTTGATGTGGATTACTTGTGGAAGCCTGATCGAGGTAACCATTCCTTCCAATCTGGTCTCTCTGTACCCCTCTCCAAATCTAAGGGGTTTATAGGCTTTATGGTAAAATTGTACTAGCTAAACAGTCCTTTGCTAAATTATTGATTATTTAGAAGGCATGGGACACTGCTACTATGCTCACAAGGCTTGTGGCTGTCCCTACTCCTAACCCTTCATTGGCAACCTCTAATGCCTTTGAAGTTCTTCAGCTTTGTGATGCATCTGTTCTTGATGGCGGTTAGATACCCAAATCTCGACCTGACTTGGGTATTGGTAGTTTTTATTTACAAGTAAATCGTATTAAAATAAAAATAAAAGATTAAAAAAAATCAATATTCTATCTTCAAGTGTTTTGCCGACTTGGAGTTAGAACAATTACGTTAAGGCATTTCCCGAGCACTATAAAACATATCATGAAACGAAAGAAAAAATTGAAGGAAACAATTGGAGATACATCTGCCATTTGCCTACAACCATACCATCCAAAATGTAGTTACACAAGCTAAACAAGCTAGAGATGACAGTGACGTCATGCACCACGATCTACCAGTTGCAACCGGGCTACCTGGGTGCCATATAGTTCGTTGGCCAGTCAATGAGTTGACCGAAAATTCCAAAGTCCATCCATACTGGGAAAACCAAAAGGAGATAGCGGGCAATAGGCACAACACCAGCCAGCAAATGCCCTCATACCGGCAAGAAGAACATTCCGGCAAAAGCCAATCTCACCAAATGATCCACATTAGTAAATAACCATACCGGGCATATTACACCTAACTCGCAAATACCCATACTGGCAAAAAAACCATTATGGGTATAAACACCATATCTAGTTTTTTTAATCATACTAGCATCCATACCGGTAGGATACAACATACCGACAAAACCTAACCGGCGCAATCATCCTAATAAGAAAGGACAAGCTGATCCTATTAGCAAACCCTTGATGGTGTACAGGCCCACTGGTAGACTTTTGGCGGGTCCTATGCCCATTCCGTATAGACCCAAGATCAACCAGAAGGCCCCTGCTATGGGTGCTCCTTCTACGACCATCCCGAAACCCTTCCCTTCCCCTATTTCCAATTCTTTTGGTGCCCTTCAGGATCCTGAATGCGAAGGCCCTGTAGGCGACAATGCGATGGTTCAAAAAACTAGTAAGGGTGTGGAATCCCAGGTCATCTCACCCCATCGCACTCTAGAAAATGTATCTATAAGGAGTGATGGATGCCTCCCCCCAGAGCATGGGATAGAAGCCCACACAAATCTAGCTATGGAGCATTCGGTGGATAGAGACAGTATCCATGGAAGTCCCTCCTCTGACAATGCTGTTTCATATCAGGAGAGGGGCAATCCCCTTAATCCTCCAAGAATTGATACTCAGCAGACCAACCCTTCCAATCTAGCAAATGTTGGCATAAATAACCTTGCCTATCGGCAGGATGATGTGATGCTTGCCCCCCCATTATGGGGAATGGCTGACGTGTTTGCTAAGCTCAGATGGTACTGACCCCACCCAAATCCTCAGGGACCCCACACCTTCCCCCGCCCCACCTCCTCACCCACCTCCTAGCAGGGATCCTCCCTCCCCGAGGGGTTTTGGCCCTGGGTTGGCCAAGCCAAATAGTGGGAAATGACAAAATGCTTTCAAAAAAGCAAAACCATTCCACGAAACTTCCATGGGGCCTAAAAGAACAACTCCGCAAACCTCCCCTTCCCGTGATTAATATTGCATGTTGGAATGTTAGGGGGTTTAATGGTAAAGTCAAAGCCCATGAAGTGCGTAACCTCATTAGTTCCTAGAAAGGTCACCTTGGGGGACTGGTGGAGACAAAAGTTGTGGTTCGCAACTCGGCCTCTATTGTCGGCAAAATAAGGCCTCACTGGACTTGGTCTATGAACTACTCGGACTCTTCCAAGGGTAGAATCTGGGTGGGGTGGGACCCTAGTTTTGTGGATGTTAACATCCTCTCCATTGAGGACTAGGTCATTCATACCGATGTTTTGGTCAAAGAGGACAATCAACATTGTATTCTGTCTTTTGTTTATGGTGCCAACTCGAAAATTCAAAGATGTGCTCTATGGAAGAGCTTGCGAAAAACTAGTGACCTTGCCCTGGACCTTCCATGGGCTGCACTTGGTGACTTCAATGCTATCCGATCTCAATTTGAGGGGCTGGGGGGAACCTAACATGTTAGGAGTTCCTTGGACCTTGATCAGTGCCTTAGGGATTGCGACCTTGTAGATGTTTGCCATGAGGGGATGTTTTATACTTGGAACAATGGCAGGGATCCCTCTATACATATATTCAGAAAGTAAGACAGAGTGGTTGCCAATGGAAATTGGCTCAAAAAGTACTGGAGGGTGGGAGTGCTCTTCCCGCCTGCTAGGCTCTCAGATTATTCCCCGTGCATTTTGCGCCCTGCCCATAGTACTACCTATAAAAGGGGTTTGTTTCGTTTCAATAATTTCCTCACCAAGAGCCCCAATTTCCTCAACGTTGTTAGGAAGGCCAGGACAAATGAGACTCCCGGTAACCCCATGTTTCGATTAATCATGAAACTAAAAAATGTGAAATGAGCCCTCAAGACCCTAAATGATCATGTTGGTGATGTTCACGATGAGGTTACAAAAACCCGTAAGGCATTAGAAGATCTCCAGGCTGGGCACCCTACTCTTAAGGTCTCCTGTCTTGAGGAGCAAGCTTGTTAGGAAGCCTATTTCCTTGCTATGGCAAAGGAAATTAATCTTATTAAGCAAAAGGCTAAAATAAAGTGGCTCAATAAAGGGGATCAATGCACCAAATTTTTTTTTCTAGACTGTTACTGGAAAAAACAATAGGAACATGTATCCTCCTTACTTCTTTTTTTTTCTTTTGATAACTAATTGCATTAAATAAAAGAAATTTACATTACTTTGCACTAACTCCAAGTATTTTGCCAACTTGAAATTAGAGCAAAGAGGAAGGGGAGTACCCCAAAGCGCATGAAAAATCCTGATCTGAAACCAAGACCTTGACATGACAAAATAAAAGAGATACAACTGAATTTAAATCAGATCAACAACAGCATGCCTAGTCGGCTAGAAAGCAAACAAGCCAGATCGGCATGATAAATTTGCAACAGCACAAAACTGCAATAGCAGCATTCTGCGGAATCATCCAAGTACAGCAATCAGCCACATCAGCAGGCCAAATCATCCTCAAAACACTACATCAGCGGCCGCGCATCCAAAACGGCCATAATCCAAATTAGCCTCAACACCCTAATTCAGCAAACTGCCATGTCAGCAGTCCAATTCGCAACTCCATGGCAGGCCAACTAGGTCTCACATCCACATCAGCAAAAATCCTTGCCTCACCAGTTAAGCAAAACGTCCCCAGCAGTGGTATCCATATGCAGTCCACGTCAGCAGTCCAGACCGGCCCCACCTCCACATCTGCCTCATCAGCAGGCCAAATCAGCCTCAAAATCACAACGACCTCTCATCCAAGTCTACTTCATATCCAAATCAGCCGCGAGCCTTAACACCTAAACGACCTTAAAACCACATCGGCCGCAAGGCCAAATTGGCCTCTCTTCCAAATCGGCCTCCATCCCAATCGGCCACAACTCCAAATCAGCCTTCGGAACTAAACATGCCAAGTCAGCAAGCCAAACCAGTCTCACCCCTACTGCGCAGCCACATCAACAGATTCATGAAGAGTGCAGCACAACAGCAATGAATATGCCTTGTCAGCAAACCAAACGCCATATCTTTTTTTTTTTTGGTAAGTATCCAAACGCCATATCAGCAAATCCAAACCAGCCTCGAAGCTATAATAGCCTCAAGTCCAAATCGGCAACCTCAATTCCAAAATGGCAATTGACAAATCAAGTTAGCAAATCCAAACCGACCTCAAAACGAAACTGGAAATTGACGAGCCAAGTCAGCTTGGCCAAATCGGCCTCAACCCATCATGATTCCGAATCGGCCTACCCAGAGACAGTGAGAACGAAACCGGCCCAGAGAGCACACGGCCAAAGCCAAAGATTCGGAGGAACTCAGGATTTTTTGGAAGCAGATTTTTTCTTTTTTCGAGATTTTGCCGGCTTCCGATTTCCATCAAGCCTGGAACAGAGAAATCCAGAGGCAACCAAAGAGGCATGGTCAAAATGCTTCGGAATAGAAGGGGCCTCAATTGGATTACAATCCTCATGGGAGCTACAGGATAAAGAATCCAAAGATGGAGGCTGGGGACGAATATCCTTATAAACCATCAATTGCTTCCGCAGGGACTTGACTTCTGAGGAGATTTTGTTGGCAGTAGAAACCGACTCCTCCGAATCACTGCAAGAGCGCCCCAAATTTGCCAATCGATCAACACCTGGGATGGGAAGGACATCAAGCGAAGACATAGCATCATTAAGAGGGGTCTGGGAGTCCACCAAGACAGGATCTTTCACCACTCCACGGTTACATGATCCATTTGTTGAAGGAGCCACATCCTCAGCTGGAGCATCATAATGGCAGACGGAAACGACGTCAAAATTGGAAAGGGGGTTAACAACAACCTTTCCATGGGCACCTCCAGGAGGAGCAAGAGGGGAAGGAGCCAATTTGGGGACAGTAGCCACCAGGGCCTCCATGGAATCCATAAGGCTCAGATAGGGTTTGCGAAACACAATCGGATGGCAAATGTCACTGCAAGGAGACATTTTCCTACTGCGAGAAGCACAATTGGGAGCCTCAGAAGACATAATTTCAGGAGCAAACCGCACCACTTTTGACGATGGAGCATCTTCAACCGCAATAATAGAAGCCCTATCAGATAAGACATTATCCACGGCTCCAACAGCATCACCAGGGAGGAGCTGGCCTGCTTGAAGCTCCTAATCAACATCTCCCAACTCCTGACCAACACCAACAGAAGGAGGAGAAGAGGAGGGCAACAGGGAGGTTGTCACCTGGACAACCCCAACTAGCTCACGTAATTCCTCAGCAGAGGAGTTAAGGCAAGAGACATCATTCAGCCTAGGAGACACAGAGTTAACCACAGCAGATTCACTACCCAATAAGGCATTGCGACCCTTCACAGGCAGCACTGGCTTCCCATGGTAAGAGACCTCAATGTCAATTGGAGAGGTCGCAATATCTGCGTCTGACTTCAATCTAATAATTGAAGTAATTCCTCCTTACTTCATGAGAACGGAACCCCTACTTCTGGGGTTGAGGATGTCCATACGCTTATTGTTGATTAGTTTCAATGCGTTTTAGGATCTAGACGAGCTCAAGGATGAGCCAATTCCAACTGGATTCGCCCGTACATTCTTCACACCGTCCCAGAATCCTTAATCGCCCCTCTCACTGCCCCGATCAGTGAAGAGGAGATCAAGATGGAAATCTTCTCAATTGGTGATTTTCGTGCCCCTGGGACTGTTGGGTTCTCTTCAAAGTTCTTCAAAGATGCATGGGAAATTGTTTGTCCATATGTGACTGAAGTTATTTGTGATTTCTTTCATCACGGAAAGCTTCTTAAACAGATCAACACTACCATCATCAGCCTTATCCCCAAGGTTCAGACTCCTCGCTCGGTGACTGACTACAGGCCCATCTCTTGCTGTAATGTCATCTACAAGGCTATATCAAAGATCATTGCTAACTGCCTTAAGATGACCCTTCCTCACCTGCCAAACAGCCTTTGTTGAAGGTCGTCAGATTAGGGCCAACATTCTCTTGGTCCAGGAGCTTCTACACAAACACCACTTGGGCCATGGTCCCCCTCGCTGTGCAATGAAGATTGATCTCATAAAAGCTTACGATTTTGTCCATTGGGACTTTATCATCCACATATTGATCCTAATGGGATTTCCTCCTCAAATCATTGGATGGATTAGCCGATGCATTACCACCCCCATCTTCTTGATTAATATTAATGGGGAATCGGTCGGTTTTTTCAAAGGTGGTAAGGGTCTTCGGCAGGGTGACCCCATATCCCCTTACTTGTTTGTGCTTGTTTTGGAAGTGCTAAATGGTATTATTGTGGTGAAGGCCAAACGAAATGAGATGTTCAAGTTTCATTGGCGATGTGAAGATACTCAAACTGTTATACTTGCTTCTGCGGACGATTTGCTACTTTTCTCCAAAGTTGATGTAAACTCAATCCGAATTCTATAGGATTGTCTCGAGGAGTTCCTGTTTGTATCTTGCCTGTCTGCAAACAAAAATAAAAGTGAGATCTTTATCTGCGCAAAGGATACTCACCTCCAAAAGGAAATCTCCGGCATGTTGGGTTTTAACAAAAGCAAATTACTCATGAAATACTTGGGGGTCCCGCTGATCACGTCTAGACTATCAATCTTTAATTGCAAGCCTCTCATCGAAAAAGTCATTTGGCGGATCTCGTCCTGGAATAATCGATGGCTTTTGTTTGGAGGGTGTCTTCAACTTGTCTAATCTATTCTTTTGTCTATCCATTTGTATTGGGCTTCCATGTTCATTCTACCCAGGTCCGTTCTTAAAATCATAGAAAGCTACATTCACAAATTTCTATGGCATGGTGTTATTGATGGGAAGGAAACCGCTAAGGTTGCGTGGGACGACATATGCTATCCAAAGAATGAAGGCGGCCTGGGGTTAAAAAACTTGCAGGCTCAGAACAAAGCTTTATGGGTGCATTATTACTAAGGACTCTGGCTCGGCGTGGTCTTTATGGGTTTATGTGCACAGGATTAAGGACTGATGTACTTGGACCATAAAAGTACCGGACTCAGTGTCTTGGTGTTGGAGGAAAATTATGAAGTTATGTTCTTTCATGTGCCTCCATACGAAGTACTCAATTGGGGATGGTACCGATACCCTTTTGTGACTTGACAACTGGCATCCTCTAGGCCCTTTGTGTGATATGAATACTGATCGGACCCGGATGGTCTCAGGATTTCCTTGGGACGCAAAGGTTAAAGACATTTTTTGGGGTGGCCAGTGGACTTGGCCAAACCCGTTTGATATGGAAGTGTCCCGTCTTATGGAAAACATGCCCCCTTTCTCCCTAATACATGGATCAGGAACTTTGTCCGTTGCACGGCCTCAGCCGATGGAGAATTTTCAACCCGTTTAGCCTACTACCTCTTCCATCCTCCAAAGGCGAAAATGCTTTGGGCCACACCGGTCTGGGGTCCCTCCCACATTCCCGTCCATTCTTTCACCATTTGGCTGGCCATTAGATGAAGACTTAACACTCTTGACTGTATTCATGGCATCCCCAATATTTCTACCAAATGCACATTTTACAATACGGGGGATGAAGACCATGATCACCTTTTTTTCTCCTGCCCCTACTCGTATTCCTTATGGCACATAATCCGACGACGGGTAGGAATCCACTCGCCTTATCCTGAGTGGTCCAAGAACATTCTTTGGGCTGCAAATAAATGGAAAGGGAAAAATTTGCTGGCCCATTCTAAACGTTTAACCCTTGCGGCTGCAATCTATTTTCTCTGGAAGGAGTGCAACAACCGCATCTTTCAAAGTTCTCCTGCCCAGGACACCACCCTCTTATACTCCTATATTTTTAATGTTGTCCAAAACAAGCTGAAGGTCCATCTTGATACTACCAGAGGGGTGGATCAATCCTTCCTGATTCGCTGGAATATATTAAAAAGCATCCGGTCTTCTTGGGAACTGACTAGAGTGGTTTGCTTTGTTGGCTAATTGCCACGGCTCGGGGTAATTTACTGGCTATTTGCCATGTTGGCAGTTTGCTGTCGGAGGGCAGATTGCTTTGTGTCACTGGGAGGCTTATTTAGGTTAGAGTGGTTTGGCTGGCTTGTTGGGTTTCTTAGGCGGCCTGCAATTTTAGGCGGAATGGTTGGAGGATTGATCCCGCAAATGTTAGGAAACTCGTGAGATTGGTATGCGGGGCGCTGATCTGCCATTTTGGAGTTTGAACAGCTATTCGGTCTGATAGTCGCATACTTCCGGAATGCTTTCTACCCTTTTGATGATGTATACTGGTATGGGTGTTTTGACTGTTTGGGCTATCTTTCCTAGGTTGAGGTATGCTCTGCCCGGATGGGCCATCTGCTGGAAATTGCAGAGTTGGTGCTCTTCCTGGTATGCAGCTAACGGCAGGTTAGCAAAAAAAAATCGCAAGTTTTGGCCGGCCAACTTGTTGACTGGCATTTTTGGTTTAAAAATCTGGGGTTTTTGTTGCTCTCTGACATTGTCTGCTTTGCGGGTCGATCACCTCGCTGGCTGTTGTGGTGCTGGTATGCTTTTTGGCTCCTGTTGCTGTCAAAAAAAAAAAATTTCCTTTCCGGTTTGGTTGCTGTACAGTTGCTTTGTTGGACGCTCATCAACTGGGTGTTACTGCCAACTGGCATTCCGGGTGATTTGATGTACTCCAGAACTTCCTGGCTCCTGGTTTCGGATGCGTTGTGCTGCCGCATGTTTGCCTTACTGGCCTACTTTGTTGTCGAGTGGCTTTTCGGATTTGAACACGTTTCTGGCCAGCTGCCTCGTTGGTGTTCTGATTTGGCAGGTGCTTTTCTGCGTAGCTGGCAGTTCCTGTGTTAGTGGTTTCTTCTGGACAGGTTGGCTGACGTGGCATAGGAAAGTTGACTCGCCCTCATATCCAGCGTGGCGGTATCCCTGAATCCTAATTCCCCCTTGTGCAAGATCTCGGAATTTTGCTATGGATGTTGGTGGTTTTGATTTCAATTGGCTGATTCAGCTTGTCCTGCTTTGACCAACTTGGTTACGGGCCTTTGGAAAATGTTTCTCTTTTTCTTCCTTTGTCTCTTCGGGTTTTCTTTCCTTTGGACTCGTGAAATATTTCGTGGTACTTGGGAAATGCCCCAATGTCTATGTTGTAAATCTAAGTCGGCAAAATATTTGGATATAGAATACTGATTCTGTATTTTTTTCTTTTTATTAATAAAATTTAATTACTTACTAAAAAAAATACCGACAAAAAGCAATAAAGCGGCAAAATCACCAAACCGACAAAATACACCAGCCCACCATCAAGAACCAAACCGGCATTATACCCATACCGGCAAAATATCCCACATCGACTACATTCCATCCCGGCAAGCACAACATACCGGCAAAATGACACAAAAAGCAAACTAGTCGGTACGCAATATTTTTATTTTTATTTTTTTATTTTGGTTAGTAAGACGGGATAAAACGCCATACCGGCTACATTCACCATACCGGCAAAATCTGAAGACCAACACCACAGGCAAACCGATAAAAATATCATTTCAGGGAAAGGGTATATGACCGACCAAATGACCTCAAACCGATGTAGCTCCTTATCTCAGCCAACAATATGCCGACGAGCACATTAGCCTTTAGCGCCCCTAGGTTTCTTAAGATTGGATTTTTTATGTTTACGGGATGTCAATTGCCTCAATGATCCTTCCTACCCAGACCTAGAAGGACTTGTAACTTGATCACCACCTCCAGAACTTCATCTCCAGGAATGCTCTCTTTCTGGGCAACTTCATCAACTACATGAAAGCCCTCCACTAAGCCACCCCGCTGGATAAAATGACACTTTGGTGATTCAATATCTGCTTTCAAACAAATATCCAGAAGCCCATACACTGCCTGCCTCCCATCAGGGGATAAGGAAGCAATGTTTAGCTGAGAAGTCTTAGATTCTACCAACATCGTGATAGCACCTGATAATGTATCAAGAAAACCATCCTGATCCGTCTCTACTGGAGAAGGAACCTTGTAATTATCCCTCTCTTCACTATCAGTAGAGATTTGCTTCTCATTAATCTCATTAGGCAAAAAGTTTTCTAGGAGACGACACACCGTGTGCCTCCCTTCTTGGGATAAAGAAGCAAGATATGACTGAGCACCTTTTGCCTCCATCAGCATCTGGGTGGCATCAATTATAGTTCTGTGAAAACCTGCTTGATCAACCACTACCAGAATAGGAGCCTCACGCCCTACAGTAACCTCTCCTGGAGAGAACCAAGAGCAGGCCGGCAGCAACAAGGCAGTTGGTTACAGGAATGATCAAGTTGCTGCTCATTAGTCCTACTGATCGTCCTCTGAGGAATCACCAAGCCAGGTGTTAATCCCTCCCACTCTCCAGCCAAGGAATTCCTTTGGCCAGTACTATCTATCTGAGGCATCAATCCCTCCCGATACATGTGATGTATCGACAGCACTCCCAGCACCCGAATCATGTCTTTCTTTTTTTGGTAATTAAGGAAATTATATTAAAATTAAAAAATTTACAGAAAAGCCTATGTTCTAACTCCAAGTATTTTGCCAACTTAGAAGTAGAACATAGAGGTCAAGGCATCCCCCGAGTAACATGCAATTGCATTAAAAACGACATACATCAGGATAATCTACCCAAGCCTAGAAACTCAGTAATTTTCAATAAGCATGAGAAAGTACACAACCCTATGCATCTCGGGCATTTGCATCACAGTCGTTTGCATCTCGGACAATTGCTACAAACAAAGCCTTTTTCATCTCGGTTGGTTGCATCCCGGCATTTAGCATATCCCTCGGTCAAAAGTAAATATTTCAGATATTTTCACCTCAGCTCTTTGTAGAGAACAAGGCCCTTTTTATCTCGGTCATTTGCATTGCGGCTTCCCGGCCAAAAGCAGCTATCTCGGTAATTTGTACCCCGGCTCTTTGCACCAGCATTTTACAGACTTCGGGCCCAAACATGTATCTATGGTCAATGACACCTTGACCCCTTGTCATGATAATCTGGTTGCAAATAGCTCTTCCATGGCAGGATTTCATGCTGATCACGCTTTTGGTTAAAGGAATGTGTTTGTGGAATCACAAGTTATGATGATCTAGCCATTCTTTTTTTTCTTCTCTCTTTCTTACCTTCATTCGTCTCCCTGAATTTAGGCGTGTCATTCCCTTGTGTTGTCTAACGGCGTTGATTGTTGTAATTCCATTTTTTGCCGTCTTTAACTACATTTTTACTCTATATTGGTTTTGTACTTTAGTTCTCATTGCTCGGGGTATGCCCTAGCATCTCTGTTCTAAATCCAAGTCGGAATAACACTTGGAGATAGAACATTGTTTATATATATTTATGTATATTTTTCTTTTCATTTATAGAAATTTACTTACATACCAAAAAAAAAGATGCCTTGACCTGAAATCTTGACTTGGAAGTTCACAGACCAAGGCACAACCCTCTGTATCCTTCAGCACGCAATGCAGCAACATCAACTCACTGCAAAGTGCTTCAATCCACAATGCCAAATCAGCAGCAACATTTTGGCCATACCAACCAAACCGGCAAATTTCCTATACCAAAAAAGCTACCTCCCATAACCATCCCAGTAACTCATTTCTTGGATTTTCTGTGTCTCTTAGACCTGGCTAGCTTCCAGGTTCCATCATGCTTTAAAGAATAAGGAGTGGTAACCTGAGGCACCCCTTCTTGAGCATGATTGGAATACACATCACTTACTCTCTGTCAGGACCGTCGCTTTGAACCAATGGAGGAGACAGGAGTTCCTAGAAGTCTCACAGCAGTGGCAGGTTCATCAACTATATGGAGACCCGCCACTAAGCCACTCAATTGGCTAAAGTTACAATTTGAGAATTTAGTCTCGATTTTCAGAAGAGTATCCAAAAAACTAGCGACTACCTTCTTCTCAGTAGGGGATAAAGAAGCAATATAAGGTGGAGTAGTCGTAGCTACCACCAACAACCTAATAGCTTCAAATAATGCACCTGAAAAACTGTCCTGATCCACTAAAGCCAAGGGAGAGGAAGATTTGAGCTCGTCCTTCGTCTCTTCAGTTACAGCTAGCAAATATTTTTTAATGAAATCATGCACAGTTTGCCTTCCTTCTGGAGTTAAAGAATCGAGATAGGTCTCGGTAGCGTTTGCCTCCAGCAACATCATGATGGTATTTGCCTTTATTTTTTGGTAAGTAAATTTGAATTAAAATGTAAAAAATTACAAAAGAAGCCTATGTTCGAACACCAATACTTACAAAAAAAAATATTCTAATATCAAATGTTTTGCCAACTTAGATGTAGAAATCGTTCCCCTGAGGGCATCAGCTGATAGAAATCGGCCTTCTGTTATCCCCTCGACACCCCATTCCTCGACCTTGTCTACCGTAGATTTTCCCCCTCTTTCTGTTTGCCGATGTTCTTCTTCGTTGTGCTCCCTTGGGTCCTCTAAGTCTCTCTCTTAGGATTCCGTCTGCTCTGTTGTTGGTGGGCACACAAATCAGGTAGCCGATGTCAACCCTCTGCTTGGAAAGGTTCTCCCTTGCCCAAAATTTGCCCCAAGCTCTGTGGGTGAAGCAGATGTCGAGCTTAAAAGTGTGCTGCTTGTGCCAAGCTTTGTGTCTTTAAAGGGATCTGTCATCGGAATCCCTACTGCCTCTTAGTCATCAGTGGTCAAGAGGGTCTCACTTGGAGGTATGGTTTCATTGCAATATTTTCCCCCTCCGATTGGGGATGGGGATATAGTGGAGTTAACCCCTCCCTCTGAAGTCTTTAAATAGGGGAAGGCTATGTGGGGGGCCACCCGGGTTGGCTACTTTTATGGATACCCATTGCACTATCGAACTGTTAACCATATTGCTAATATGATTTGAGGCTTATACCCAGTTTGTGGCTTATACCTAGTTTGCGTTATGCTTGGTAAGCTGCCAAATGCTGGGATGGCATTTTGCCAAAGAGACAAGGATTTACCGGAATGGTTTGTCGCCCGATATGCCATAATATGCAGCAAATTGTCGGAATGGCTCTTTGGGATGGATGGGTTGTCTTTGCCTGCTTGGTTTGGTTTTGTAGGGACAGTTCTTGGGATGGTGAATCGGTCATTGGGCCAGTATGATGAATGGCATTTGGCTGGTTTGAGGTTTATGCCTAGTTTGCGTTACGCTTGGTAAGATGCCCAATGCTGGGATGGCTTAGCCCCTGATATACAAGATTTTCCTGGAATGGCATGTTGCCTGATATGTCACAGTATGCAACATTACCGAAATGGCACTTTCAGATGGATGGACTATTTTTTGCTGGGCTGGATTAGATGTGTGGGTGGTTTTGTCAGTTCTACCTATTCTGTTCCCGTTTTTTGGAAAAATGGGGAGTTGCTGAGTGTATTTGTGTAGAGCATGGGCCGATTAGGACTACTGATTGATTATACTTTTGTAATGTTTCTTTGTTTTCATGACATGTTCATGTGGCTCGGGGTATGTCCTAACGTCTCTATTCTAAATTCAAGTCGGAAAAACACTTAGAGTCAGAATACAAAAAAAATTGATCATTTTGCTAGGAAAATTTGGTCTAGATTTCAGCTAAAGCACATAGCAGGTAATGACCAAGTTTCTTCTTTTTTTGGTTTTCTTCCATTAATATGCTGTGTAAATGCCTGGAGGGAGGTCCTTGGGCTTTCATAGGCAAACCTATCTTTCTGAAGGAATGGAAATCGGGTATGCCTCTATATAAGGAGGAACATAAAACTTATCCTATCTGGATCACCCAGTCAAAGTCCCAGTGGATTTATGGACTCCCTTAGGGCTGAGTTGGATAGCAAGTGTTGTGGGTAAGCCGATCCAACTCAACCCAATAGCAGAATAATTGGAGAGAATGAGTTACGCCAGAGTTTGTGTAGAAGTTGGAGTCGATGTAAATCTGCCTTCAAAAGTGCACATTAGGACAGAGAATTCTTCTCTACTTCCTGATTGTCCATACTATGAGGTAAACATTGATTACCAATAGAAGCCCGTTAGATGTGGAATTTGTGAAGGTATTAGGCATAGTGCATCCCATTGTAATTTCGTGAAGATCCCCAAGCCTACTAGAAGGATTCAGGCAAAGGTTCTTCCCAGTTCTCCCCTTGGTAGGGATAAAATTAAAGCCTCAACTTCGTCTCCTGTGAAGAATATTTCAGGGCCGCGTAAACTCCCTTCTACAGTAGACATTGATACTGAATAGCAACTTATTCCTCCCGGAAAAAAAATGAGGGGTACTGTGGGTTGATTCTATTCTTGACCGTGAGGTGTGCTTCCCTGGCATTTTGGAGTCTTCTCTCCTTAAAAAAAAGGGGTCTTCTTTTTATTCCCTTGTTTTTTAGCGGTTACGATATTGTTGGGATAGCCTCTTCCCACCCTTGAGACTGATGTTAAGAACTCAGTAGTTGTGGATGATTTCTTACCAAAAACAAAAGTTTTGGATGATTGCCCTCTTGCCAAAACATAAAAAAAATAAAAGAAGAAGAAGAAGAAGAAGAAGACCAAGTTGTTATCTTGTTAGTCCTCTGGTGATGATCTGGCAGGGAGTGATTTCTCAACTTTGACTAGATTGTTCTCCTGCTGACGCATGGTTGGCGACTTCCTCCTCCTTGGATGCTTTTGTTGGTCTGTGTGGTGTTCGGTCTCCCGCCGTTGATGAATGGCTACATACTCCCGATATAGTACTGTGCTGCTTTGCACATGGCTGGTGTGCTTTGGCAGCTACTGGCACCTGTGAGCTTCTATGATCGATAGGACCGAAGCGGATTGGCAGTGATCCCTTGAGGAGTTGCACCTGGTGATTGCCCGTTTTGACCAGTATGCTCCCACTTCCGTAGCGGATGCGTCGAGATGGAAGGAATGTCGGGCTGTTAGTATGGACATTGGTATCTACGATTACCGTCGCCTTGGATGTTGGATTTAGGTGGATGTAACTCTGTTTAGTCCTTTAATTTTTTTATTAATTTTTTTATTTTTTTTATTTTTGGTTTCGTGACATGATTCACGGTGATTGAGGAATGCCCCAACGTCTTTATTCTAAATCTAAGTCCAAAACACTCGGAGATAGAACATTAGTTATGTATTATCTCTTTTCATTTATACAAATTTAATTACTTACAAAAAAAAACTTATTCCTCCCAGTGAGAAATTAGCTTGTTTCTCCTGGCCTTATCCTGGTGCTGCTCCAGGTGAATCTTCTGTTGGTCCTGTGACTCTAGTATGTCTGGATTCCCTTGCCGCGGTTGACATATCCCAGAATGAGGCCTAGGGATTGCTGATGAGCATCTCAATCCCTGCTAGCTTTCTTCTGAGTTGGTAGTCGATGTTCAAACGGTTGTTCTGTAGCCCGATAATGAACCTGAGAAATCTACAGTTAGTGCTAGGGTTGTCCTTGGCAATCCTATGCATGATTCAGCTCAGGTTGAGGGGGTACATGAAATTCGATCCTTGAGTGCGGAGATTTTTGTCAATGGTGTAGATTTAGATTTAACACCCAATTCTATCACCAAACTTTCATGTAAGTACCCCCAGGATGCTTTAGATCAGGTTGAGGAGGAGAAAAAAAAGTTGCTGGAGGCAATTGCTACTGAGGCTTATCTCGATTCTATAACTCCGGAAGGAAGGCAACCTGTGCATAATTTCCTAGAAAAATGTTTTCTAGCTATAACTGAAGAGACGAGAGATGAGTACAAATCTCCTTCTCCCCTGGCCTTAGCGGATCAGGATAGTTTTTCGGGTGCATTATTTGAAGCCATCAGGTTGTTGGTGGTAACTACGACTACTCCACTATATATTGCTTCTTTATCCCCTGCTGGGAAGAAGATAGTCGTTGCTTTTCTGGATACTCTTCTAAAAATGGAGACTAAATTCCCGAATTGTAATTTTAGCCAACTGAGCGCTTAGTGACGGGTCTCCATATAGTTGATGAATCTGCCACCGCTGTGATCCTTCTAGGAACTCCTATCTCCTCCATTTGCTCACAATGACGGTTTGACAAGAGAGTAAGTGATGTGTATTCCAATCATACTCAGGAAGGGGTGTCTCAGGTTACCACTCCTTCTCTTTCAGAGTAAGACGGAACCTCGAAGCAAGCCAAGTCCAAGAGAAATAGAAAATCCAAGAAATCTTTGGGTTCCTTAGACAAATGTATCACCCGGTTGTAGTTCCATTCCTGATCATTACTCTCTAAATGGTATGGTCCAGGTTTGCGATTTTGGTGAGTACTACCGGAATGCATGTGTTGACATTATGGTTTGCAGATTTGATCAATTTACCGGCAAGGATCATTTGGCCGGTTTGTGGATTTTGTCGGTTTGTTGCAAAATGCTGGAATCATTGGCCGGCATGAGGATTTGCCCAGTTTGCTTTTGCCTGGTATGAAGAAAATGCCAAGATGGTTTGTATGGGTTCGCCAGGTGGTAAGGCTTTGCTGGGCTGGATCAGATTTGTGTGTGGTTTTGTCCGTTCTTCCTGTTCTGGTACATGTTTTCCCTTCTTTTTTAAAAAATGAAATGACTTGGGCAGTATGGATTTTTCGGTTTTGATGACCGGCTTGGCTAAACTGGTCAGAATGGCACTTTTGGTTTGAATAGCCGATTTGGTTGTAGGGGAGGGAGGACACTACAGGCATTTATTGTACCTGGTTAGCAGAGAAGGATGGAACAGTTTGGTAAGAAGACGGAATGCTTAGCTGATCAGGATTGGTAGTTTTGGGCGGTGTGGTCTACATTTGGCAGGGATGGCCAGAAGTGGGCAGGGCTATGCTATTGCCCAGTATGGTACTATAGGTTTGGAATTCGCATTCCGAAAAGAGCTGTGGGCCGATTTGCCTCTTTCCCGATATGGTTTTGTATGCCGGTTTGGATTTAGCTCTCGTTCTTGTTTGCCTGGTATGGTTTATGGTTTTGTCTAGTATGGTTTGTTGTTGGTATGGGGTATGTGCCAAGTCGGAGCCAAATGCCTGGTTTGGTGCCGTAGACGATGGGGCATGTTTGGCACAATTTGACTCTTGCTGTAATGAAGAAGCTTGTTAGTTGGAACTATTGGACAGTAGGCTTTTTAAAAATACCGGTATGCATATTGCAAGTTTGGCTTACGGAATGAGAACTTCTGCGGGTTGCTGATGTGGAGACCATGTATGTGGATCCCAATTTGGTGCCGAGTCACTCAACCGGTTGGGTTGGACGCAAGTGACGAGTTTGGATGATGGCATGTTGGCCGATTTTTTCTTTTGTACTTTTATTTTGGTCTCATGAAATGTTTCATGGTGGTGCTCAAGGAATGCCCTACCATCTATATTCTATCTCTAACTCGGAACATTTTGAGTTAGAATATAGTTTTTTTGTACTTTTTTTTATTTTAATTCAATTTTAATTACTTATAAAAAAAAGTAGAATATAGAAGTTAGAGCATCCTCTGAGCACATGAAACGAGTCATAAAAGCAGATAAAAAAAAACCCAATGACGTTATCCATCTGCCAAAATCAGCACCCTTTGACGGAATCAAATCCCACCAACTTACCCAAGTGCTTCCTGTAAATCCCCTGCCTCCATTATGATCTCGTACTCGGACCACTGAAGCTACAAGTGCAAGGTAACTTTTTTTTTTTTTGGGTAAGTAATTAAATTTGGAAGTGTGAGGCAACTCATCCCAAAATCTGACATTGCTATAGTAGATACTTGGACAAAACCCACCTCGGCCCAATTAAAACAATCACGGCCCAATGAAACACCACCTCCATTGAGCCAGTAGCCCACAGGCCGGTCAATGAGTTGACCGGCATTCCCCCCCTTTATTTCTTAGCCCACAGGCCGGTCAATGAGTTGATCAGCCAAATGTCATTTATGCCAATCCACGGGTTGACCGACACTTCCCCCCCCCATTTTTTTGGGGGGGATTGAAGACTAAAGATAAGCCATCTGTGTTGCCGAGTGGCATTCCGAGTCGTTTGTGCCGATTTGCTCCAAAGGTAATTCATTAAAAAAAAACAATCTTTCCGGCTTCTGTTGCTATCCGGATTTGTTTTCTGTGCTGGACGCTCACCACGCTAGATTTTTGCTGCATTTGTTGCTTCCCGATTTGCTAGGCTGTTCCCGCTTGGTTGCTTTGTCGGCATTTCATTCCGCCATTTTTGGCCTCCTGTGCTGGCGCCATTTTGCCGGTGTGGTTGAATGGTTTCCTATGTTGGACGGTTCCCTATCATTTGAATGGGTTGGCTATCGCAGAATTACCAATACCGCCGGTTTTGTCTTCCTACTCTAGGTGCCCTGCTGCCGGTGTGGCTGGATGGCCAAGTTGGCTGACCAAAAAAAAAAAAATCCTTTTCTGGTGTGGTTGGATGGGAAGATGTGTTGGCCGGTTCCACTTTTCAGGACAGTTATACTTACCAAAAAAAAAAACTTTTCAGGACAGTTGTTGACATTGCTAGGACGCGCATGGATTTCCCTCCTGTTTTGGACTAGTCCCCATTTCCTCTTGAGGAGTGACGGTCCTCCATGGTTTGGTTGGGGACAGCCGGTTAACTTGAGAAAAGAATGGATGTCCCGGTTACCTTGTGTGACATGTTTGATCTCTCTCTCGGGATTGCCTAGTTTGGATTTCTTACTTTTTTTGGTAAGTAATTAAAATTTGATTAAAAAAAAGTACACAAAATTATATTTTAACTCCAAGTGTTTAGCCAACTTAAAGATAGAATGTAGCCGCCAGGGTATTCCCTGAGCACACCATGAAACAATCGTGAAAACGAAAGGAAATTACACAAGGAAATAAAAATCGGCCTTTAGCCATCAACCCAACCAAAATTGTTCCAGTTTCAAAGCTGAAGCAGCTTCAGCATTCAAACGGCCACCAGAAGACACATCAGCTAGATCTATAGGCTCCAACAGGTGTGGCAACCAAGCCCTTTGGAGTCTTAGAAGTGGGTTTCCATCGTCTCTAGGCTTTTGAGAGCTTCCCTGCTGCTGCCTGCTGAGCAAATGAAAGCAGGTCATCAACCCATCTGACAAAAGGCCGGCTGAGGGAGTTGGGGGTTCAACAAGCACCATGAAATCTCACATCCTATGCAGCAGCCTCACACCCAACAGAAACCTCATCTGGAAGATAACCACGGGCTGCTTGGGAGCAACTAGGCAGTTGCAGTGTTAGTGCCAGGCAACGATTAGCTTTAAGCTCCAGTAATTTCCTCCACAAATGCTCAACTTCAGTTACAATCCTACTGGCAGAATTTGGCGATGCCTCCTTAGCAACAATCCAGGCCTCAATCATTGCCATCTTTAGCTCCACATCATCAAAAGTTGGAACAACCACGTCATAGCCCTCTCCCTCTCCATGGCTTGATGATCCTCTAGGACCTATACTCTCATCCTCAGATGATACCGTAGCTCTCAGGCAACCTATTTCCTGCCTTTCTGATGATGCAATATTACATAGTAGTGCACTATCTCTTACAGCAGATATCTCTCTTCGGAGTATATGGTCAGGACTAGGTTCATACGTCTCAGTAAAGGACGAAACAACAGGATTGGTTTGTTGCCAAACTGATCCTCTAGTTGAAAATAGCAAAATTGCTGCTCTGTGGTATATCAGTAGCCTTGTTGCTGATCTACCAATTGCTGACCCTGCTGAATTGATGCGGTGGCTGACATCATATATCCATTAGTGTCTGTTATCCTTCTGTGGATCTGTACAGTACTGGATTCTGGCTTGTGGGGGCACTAGCAGAGGCTCATATCTCTTGCAGTCTGGGAGATGCTACTGCAGGGTGTTATAGATCTTTTTGATGACTTGCTGGAAGTTGCAGAGGTGCTACTGATGCTTGATCCAATCTGATATGCTGATGGTAAAATGCAGTTTACAGCAGTGGGTCTACCTAAGTTTGGTGTTGGGTACTGACTGGTGTGAAATTGCCGTGTTGACATCATTTCCCTTGGTCTTTTTTGGCATAGGTGGGGCTTGATTGTCTGGGGCTGGACCGAAATTCTTAGTGCTGATATAATATTTGGTTGGCTGATGTTGTCTCCAGCAACTGGCCTGTTGTGTTGTGTACAGGCGGAGGATGCTGAATCTGGTTTAGAGGCTTGCTGTGGTTGAATGGCAACAGCTCCTGCAGTTGCTGATTTGGTGTGGGTGGAAATGGTGTTTCCTGATGTTGGGTGACTGCCTGTTTTTTTGTTATATAGTCTAGGTGGGCCGGGATCTAAGTGGCAGTTTTAGATGATGTTCATGTAGTTATTTTTTTTATTTTTTTTTGCTTGGTTCATGATTCTGTTCATGGTTTTGCTCGGGGTATGCCCTAGCTCGTTGTTCTAATTCTAAGTTGGCACAACACTTGGAATCAGAACATCATTTTTATAATTTTCATTTATTTTAATTCATTACTTACTTACCAAAAAAAAAAGGACGAAACAGCAGGGGGCAAGACAGGATATGGGTTGTGCTTTAGAACACCTGATTCAAACTCACATTCCTCAGCAGCTGGCTTCAACGAAGGGGGCTTCAATACGGAGTCAAACTAATTAGTAACACCAACCAACTGACATGGTTCATCAACATCTTTGAAAAGACCATGATCTCCTTTTTTTCTCCTACCCCTACTCATATTCCTTATGGCACATCACCCGGTGATGGGTAGGTATCTACTGGCCTTATTCTAAGTGGTCCAAGAACATTCTTTGGGCTGCAAATAAATGGAAAGGGAAAAATTTGCTGGCCCATTCTAAATGTCTAACCCCTGCAGCCACGGTCTACTTTCTCTGGAAGGAGCGCAACAACCGCATCTTTCAAAGTTCTCCTTCCCAGGACACCACCCTCATATATTCTTATATTATTAATGTTGTCCGAAACAAGTTGAAGGCCCATCTTGATACTACCAGAGGGGTAGATCGATCCTTCCTGATTCACTAAAATATAAAAAAAGCATGTGATCTTCTGGGAACTGATCGGAGTGGTTTGGTTTGCTCGCTAATTGCCACGACTCGGGGCAATTTGTTGGTTGTCTGCCACGTTGGCGGTTTGCTGTCAGTGGGCGGATTGGTTTGTGTCACTAGGAGGCTTATTCAGGTTGGAGTGGTTTGGCTGGCTTGTTGGGTTTCTTGGGCAGCCTAAAATTGTAGCGGAATGGTTAGAGGATTGATCCCGCATATGTCAGGAAACTCGTGAGATTGGTTTGCGAGGCGCTGAGCTGGCATTTTTGGTGTTTGAACGGCTATTCGGTCTGATAGTCGCATACTTCCAGAATGCTCTCAGCCTTTTGATGATGTATGCCGGTATGGGTGTTCTGGTTGTTCGGACTATCTTGCCTAGCCTAATGTTTGCTCTGCCCGGATGGTCCATCTGCTGATTACAGAGTTGGTGCTCTTCTTGGTATGCAGCTAACGGCAGGTTTGCAAAAAAAAAAAATTCTTTCCAGCTTGGTTACTGTACGGTTGCTTTGTTGGACGCTCATCAGCAGGGGTGTTGCTGCCAACTAGCATTCCGGGTGATTTGATGCACTCCAGAACTTCCCGGCTCCTAGTTTCGGATGCGTTGTGCTGCCGCATGTTTGCCTTGCTGGCCTTCTCTTTTACCGGGTGGCTTTTCGGATTTGAACGCGCTGATGGCCGACTACCTCACTAGCGTTCTGATTTGGCAGGTGCTTTCCAGCCTTGCCAGCAGTTCCCGCATAACTGGCTTCTTCTGGATGGGTTGGCTGACGTGGCACAGGAAGGCTGACTCGCCCTCAAGCCCAGCGTGGCGGTATCCCTGAATCCTGGTTCCCCCTCGCGCATGATCTCGGAATATTGCTTCGGGTGTTGGCGGTTTAAAAAAATCATTTTCCTTTATGGTTTGGTTGTTGTACAGTTTCTTTGTTGGTCGCTCGTCAGCTGAGGTGCTGCTGCAACTAGCATTCCAGGTGATTTGAAGCACTCCAGAACTTCCCGGCTCCTGGATTCGGATGCGTTGTGCTGTCGAATGTTTGCTTTGCTGGCTTTCTTTGTTGCCAGGTGGCTTTCCGGATTTGAACACGTTGCTAGCCGGCTGCCACGCCGGCAATTTGATTTGGAAAGTGCTTTTCCGTGTGGCTAGTAGTTCCCGCATAAGTGGGTTCCTCTGGATGGGTTAGCTAACGTGGCATAGGAATTCTAACTTGCCCTCAAGTCCAGCGTGGCGTTATCCCTGAATCCTAGTTCCCCCTCGCACAAGCTCTAGGAATTTTGTTATGGATGTTGGCGGTTTAGATTTCAATTGGCTAATTCAGCTTGTCCCGCTCTGACCAGTTTGGTTCTTGGCTTTTGGAAGATGTTTCTCTTTTCCTTCCATTGTCTTTTTCTTCCTTTGTCTCTTCGGTTTTTTTCCTTTGGACTCATGATATGTTTTATAGTACTTGGGAAATGCCCATTGTTTGTGTTCTAAATCCAAGTCGACAAAACACTTGGATATAGAACACTGATTCTATACTTTTTTCTTGTTATTTATAAAATTTAATTACTTACCAAAAAAACATCTTTGAAAAGAACATCGGGAGAAATTGAGGATTCCATAGTTGAGCCAACCTTCGATCTGCTTGCAGGGGCAGTGCCATAACAGGAGGCAATATGCAAATCCTTTTGCTCCTTATTGCGCGAATCTTCCTTTGCTGAGGGGGTAATCAAATGGGACTTTATGATTGGTTTCACAGCATCAAGGGGTGGAGGCTGGGAATCCATCCCAATCCTATAGAGCGAGTTTTCAACTGGTTCAACGCAGCTACCCTCATCAGCCCTCACTGTCAACTTCATCCTCTGGAAAAATGAAAGATCCTTCAAGTCAACAGAAGCTCCAAAACCTCTGGTGGCCTTTCACTCATTTGCGAAATCCTCTTACTCCAAACCTATAGCTGCGGCTGTCCTGGAGCAGAGCCAGAATCATCCCTACAGGAACATGGGTTCAGAAACACTGCCATTGCAAAGGAAGTCTTCTTGTTGACAAATCATACTGATGTCTTCTTATTGACAAGAGCCGGGCGTATGAATCCGAGTACTAATGGGTTTTGAATATCCTGGTTTCCAATAGATGTGGGCTGATCATGCACAACCAAATGAGGAGCTTGGCCTGGACAATTAGCATGAGAAGGAATGGAGTTCAGAAGCTCATTAGCCGCCCAAATTGCTTCTTGCAGTGGTTTAGACTCAGCAACCTGATCACCTAGAAACAAAGAAGCTTTAGGGCCCACCAAAGCCACACCATGATCAGAGCCTGGATCAGGCCAACCCAAACAGGTCAAGTGCACACCGAAAGCTTCATTATGCTGCTCAAGATCAATGTCAACTTGAGAACAACCGATCAATGTGTTGCTAGGAGCCTTGTCATTTACGGCAGCAATCAATCCCAAAGAAGCAGCATCAGGAGAAGAACATGAGGTAGGAGCCTCATCCAGGGCATCCTCATTTGTATGACAGCTCTGTAACTCCAATTCAGAATGGTCGGCCACAGCAGGGCCCGAAGACCCATCATTAACTTGAAGGGGAGAAAAGGGATTGGCAAAATAGTTGGGAACACCAATCGGTTGGCCATATAAAGAAGCAGGTTGCTTAGAAGGTCCTTCTCACCTCGCTGGTTGTAGTGGTGCAGGTTTGCTTTCCGGATCTTGTTGCTACCCGGCTTTGTCTGCTCTGCTAGATACTCGCCTCACTGGCTGTTGTGTTGCCGGTTTGCGTTTCGGGGGCTTCAGTGTTTAAAAAAAATTCTTTTCTTGTTTGGTTGCTGTCCGGTTGCCTTGTTGGACGCTCGCCAGCTGGAGTTGTGCTGCCAACTGGCATTCTCAGTGATTTGGTGCATTCCAGAACTTCCTGGCTTCTAGTTTCGGATGTGTTACTCTGTCGATTGCTTGCCTTACTGGCCTACTTTGTTGCTGGGTGGCTTTCCTGGTTTTTTCTCCCTATTTGGTTTGTTGCTGGGCTCTCTCTCTGTCTAGTTTTTTGGGGCTTTTTGGCCTCCTCCGTTATTTGCCTTTTTACTCTCGTGGTGCTTGTATAAAAAAAAAACCTGGTGTGTTGCTGTCCGGATTTGTAAGCGTTGCTGACCGAATGGCTCGCTAGCGATCTGATATGGTAGGTGCTTTCCCGTGTGGCTGGCAGATCCCACGTCAGTGGTTGGATGGTTTCCCGAGTTGAAAGGTTCCCTTCATTCTAGAAGGGTTGGCTGAAGTGGAATAGGATGGCTGACTTGCCCCTGACTAGCGTGGCAATATCCCTAGTCTTCCTGGTCCCCACTCGCACATGACCCTGGTAGCTTGCTATGGAAATTGACGGTTTAGAATTTAGTGGGCTGATTCAGATTATCTCCTTATCCCGCTTTGACCTAATGGGTTATTGGCTTCTGGAAGATGCTTCTCTTTTTCTTCCTTTGTCTTTTCAGCTTACTTCATTTAAACTCGTGAATTGTTTCATGATACTTGGGGAATGTCCCAATGCCTATGTTCTAAATCCGCTGTTGGACAGGATATTTTTTTTGATAAGTAATTAAATTTTATAAATAAAAAGAAGAAATACAAAAACAATGTTCTATATCCAAGTCGGCAAAACACTTGGATATAGAACACTGTTTCTGTATTTCTTCTTTTTATTTATAAAATTTAATTACTTATCAAAAAAAATATTCTGTCCAGTGGCAGGGGATTTAGAGGTGAAAGGATTGGGAAGAATCCTTCCTGTATGTCTGAAACTTTTCTTAGATTTGCATCTAGATTCATCATGACCTAACAGATGAAAGTAACCACAACGACTTGGCTTCCAGCTGTATTCCACATTCAGCATAATTTGGGATGCGGAATCAGGGCATGACTGGAGAACAATGTGTGTAGGAAAGGAGTCATCCACACCCACCTCAACACAAATCTCAACACTAGCAACATTTTCCATGCAGGCTGTCTTTGGATCGAGCTGAGAGGCTTCCCTACAGCACTGGCTACCTAGCTAAGACCCATAGGGGTCCAATATTGAATCGGCACATTTGAAAGTCTGACCCAAAAAGGGAACAATTTGTGCTCCTCCTTTGTCAAATTCAAACCGGGAGTCCATTTTTTAAGGAAGATGGCCTTTCTAGAAAACATCCACGGTCCAGCCAATAAACATTTCTCCATCAGCTCCATGTTTGAGAAACAAAAAAAGAAAAAGCCATCATCTTTGCCAGCAATGTGAACAATCCCAAATCGTGCTCTTGTTTTCCTAGCTATGGCTTTGACAGCAAGGAAGTAAGGAGGAGTATCGAAGAAATGGCCAACTGGGGTAGGTCCTCATAATTGGTTTCCCTGATTAATAACTTCAGATGGAGGAAAAATAATGGCAGTGTCTCCATCTACCAGCTGGGGGAAAAATTTTAGCTCCGTACATACCCCTGGTCAATCCCCCTGAACTACTGCAGACCAGAAAATAGGGGATTTTGACAAAGAGGAGGTAGGGCCATTACCTAGAGGGTGGTCGATGCTGTCTCCAGAGTCATTCGTAGCTGACAAATCCTCATTCGAAGCAACCCAGGGAGAAGGGGAAGGTAGCAAAGAAGGAGAGGACGACGGAGAAGGAAGCGGCAGAGAGTCTATGGGTGGAGGGGAAGCTTTATGGAACCCTAATGTGGCACAGCCATCTGGCAAAGGAGAAGAAGACAGCAGAATCCAACCGCAAAGAGGGAAGGACAGGCGAAATAGGTGGAACAAATGCCACGGGAGGACTAAGAGGTGTCCCTAGCAGGCCGGCCATAGCTGGCGACGATGAAGAGAATTGTCTTCAAACCTAAACCTGCCTTCGTTAATTTGAAAACAAGAGAGAAGGGAGAGCTTCTCTCTCTAGCTTCACGTGATTGGCGTATTTGGATTGGATTTCTGACTTGCTCGGTGATCGATTGATTGAAGGCTTCTGGTTCATCTGGTTGGCGCGTGTGAATTTCTTGGCCCTCTGTGCCCTTCTGTTTGCTCGTTCGAGGCATTGTGACTCTGATAGGTTTTCTGTTTTTGGGTTCGTTCCCGTATGTTACTTTCCATGTTCAATTTATCTTTCTTTCATGGCATGTTCCATGGTGGTGCTCCGAGTTTACCCGAGCGACTATGTTCTAATTCTAAATCAGTAAAACACTCGGGATTCAAACATAGTGTTATTCTTTGTAACAGTTCTTTTCTTTAATACAACTTTACTTATTTACCAAAAAAAAGAAGACAAGCCAACTACATTCACCAAACTAGCAAATTGTATGCCACCAAAATACCAACAAGCAATATTGCACCCCACGCCAATAGCTGAATGAAGGGCAAAGCAGCACACTCCAAAATCTCATATACACCAAAACAGCAGTAACCTTGGACAACACAATCACCTCAGCCCAATTGAAACGATCTCGGTCCAAAAGCAGTGATCGCGTACATGCCAAAATACATTGCTAAACATGAGGAATAGAAGAAGGAGAACGTTTCTTTTTACGCCTTTATGGTTTTTTGAAGAAAGATGGAGGACCTCCGCCTTCGGTATAAGGTGACATGTTGTCAATAGGAAGGGGAGATGAAGTTTCTGTTCCGAATCCCTTGCTGCCTGAAATCCCCACATCATCAACCGAATGTTCCTCATATATAAAGAGCCGAAGCCGGATTATCGTTCTGAAGTAAACAATCACTAATGACTAGGACCCCTATCAACTCAGAGCAATTTTGTACTTATCCAAATCCATCGAGAAGGGACTACCCGTAGTTATAAGAGACCTCAAGGACTCTTGGTTTGGAAGCACCAAGCTTCTTTCTAAGCTCTTCAATATTTCTCATCAGCTGTCCAATACTGGAACAGGATCCTTGGTCTTCTCCATGGTGATCAACATCCACCGGCAATTGGTTAGTGGAATTCGGTGCATGCGAAGCTTCATTCTTCCCTCCTAGGATATCTGATCACTCTCCTGGCATTCTTAGTATGCAGGAAGAGTCGGACTCTCAAAAAGGCATGTTCAGGTTTAATAATTTCCATACTTCTCATTCCCAATTCCACTAGATTGTGAGTGAGGTGTGGCAAGAGGAAATTCATGGAGTCCCAATGTTCCGCCTTGCTGCCAAATTAAGACTCACCAAAAAGCACCTTAAACATCTTAATCTTCAGCTGGGAAATATCCATGAGGAAGTCGCTCGGTCCCAGAAACAATTAGAGGATGTGCAACAAAGTTCTCTTGACTCTTGGGAGGAAAGGAAATGCAAGTCTGCATATGCAAGGGCAATTGCTCGAGAGATGGATTTTCTTTAGCAAAAAGCAAAACGAAATTGGTTAAAGGATGGTGACCAATGCACCAAATTTTTCTTTCGTGCTGTGACTAGCAATTGTAACCGTAACCGCATTTTTACTTTAACTAAGGATGATGGTTCCTTTACCCAGAGTAAAAGCGAGGTTCAGCAGCTAATTCTTGAACATTTCACCCATATTTTGGGTTCGGGGCACAACCATGATCCGTGTATTAAGGATAGGCTTCGCCCTTTTATTTTGCGGTCAGTTCCCTATTCTCTTTAGGAATCTCTATGTCATCCTATTACTGATGAAGATATTCAGATGGCTATGTTTTCCATTGACTATTCAAAAGCTCCAGGGCCTGATGGTTTTTCAGCAAAATTCTTTAAGGATGCATGTGATATAGTGGGGTCGTCTATTATTGAAGCAATACGTGATTTTTTCACCCATGGTAGACTGCTTAAGCAAATTAATGCCACGTGTATTAGCTTAATTCCAAAGGTTAAATCTCCCTCTAAGGTTGGTGATTTTAGACCCATTTCATGTTGCAATGTCATCTATAAAGTCATATCCAAAATCATTGCCGATCGGATCAAGCACGCTAACCCCTTCCTTGTCGATAGCTGTCAAACAGCCTTTGTGCCTGGACGGAAGATTAGTGATAACATTTTACTTGCTAAAGAGCTTCTACATAAATATCATTCAAGAAAGGGTGCTTTGAGATGTGCTACGAACGTAAGGGGGGCTGAGACAAGGGAACCCCCTCTCCCCTTATCTCTTTATCCTCGTCATGGAAGTCCTTAACGGGATTATTGAGCTTAAAGCCCAACGTAGTGAAAATTTCCAGTATCACTAAAAATGTCACGCCACTCGGACTATTATGCTTGCTTTTGCGGATGACCTACTCCTATTCTCTAAAGTTGATGTCGCATCTATCAGAATCCTCCATGAATGTCTTGAGGAATTTAAACTACTTTCTGTGTTGGCCGCCAACAAAGATAAGAGTGAAGTATTCATTTGCTCCAATGATAATAATGTTAGACAAGACATCATAGAAATCCTGGATTTCAAAGTTGGAAAGTTACCCATGCAGTCCTTAGGAGTACTGCTCATTACCACTCGTCTTTCTATTTCTAATTGTAAGCCACTCCTCAAAAAGGTGACCAAACACATATCATCCTGGAAGATTAGGTGGCTTTCTTTTGGTGGTCGACTTCAACTTATCTCCTCTAGTCTCTCTTCTATCCATTTGTACTGGGCCTCTATCTTCATTCTGCCAAAGGCAATTCTGAAAGTGATAGAGAGTTACAGTAGGAAATTTTTATGGCATGGTAATGTTGATGGCCAATGGACGACCAAAGTGGCTTGGATTGAGGTGTGCTACCCTTAGAGTGAAGGGGGCTTGGGCATCGAAAATCTCCTTGATGTAAACAAAGCCCAAATTTGCCGGTTACTATGGAGAGTTATCACTAAGAATCTTGAATCGGTGTGGTCTTCGTGGATTTACATTAATCGTATCAAGGATAGGTGTCTTTGGACCTTAAAAGTTCAAGAATCAGCGCCCTGGAGTTGGAAGAAAGTTATGAAGCTGTGCCCTGTGATGAGGCTTCGTACTATTCATTATATAGGAAATGGCTTCGACACCTTCCTGTGGGGTGATAATTGACACCCATTGGGCCCGTTGTGTGACAAATCTTTTGACAGAATTCGGATGGTTACTGGGCTGCCCAAAGATGTCAAAGTAAAGGAAATCATTAGGGGCGAAAATTGGAAATGGCCTAATGAACACGACATGGAAGTGACTAGCCTGCAGACTAATATGCCTAGTTATAACCCTAACTCAGCTAGAAAGGACATTATTAAATGGTCAGCCAGGATCGATGGCAAATTCTCGCTCCAGTCGATGTACTACCTTCTTGTTGAATCAGAAAGTTGTTGCCTTGCTGTATTCTCTCTTGCTCGGAGTCGGTGCCTGCATGACTTTGCATCTAATTTTTTAATGCCTGGTTTTATCCTGTAATGCTTCCCGCTGCCCATGGAAAGCCATGCTGATGCCTGTGAGTTGAGGCTACTGATGCTCCAGTGAGTCATGCAATTGACCCTGTAGCTGCACTGCTGCTGCCGGGTGTTACTTCTATCCAATGGACAGATTTGATGACTGGTTGTTGAAGGCTAGTGGCCGGTCTGGATTATGACATCTTTGTCTGGTTTTTCTTTTGTAAACTTTCTCGGTCTCATGATTTGTTTCATGGCGGTGCTCGGGGTTTGCCCTAACTTCTCTGTTCTACCCCCAAGTTGGCAAAATACTTGGTGATAGAATATAGATTTCTTTTGTAACTTCTTTTTATCTTTAATAAAATTTTACTTATCAAAAAAAAAAAAATGCTACCTTCTCCACCCCCTAAAGAGAAAGTAGTATGGGCTTTCCTTGTTTGGGGCTCAAACCATATCCCAGCCCATGCTTTCATCCTCTGGCTTGACATTCTTAGAAGATTAAGCACCCTTGATCGCATCAGAAGTCATGTAAATGTTCCTAATACATGCATCCTATGCAATTCTAAGACTGAGAGTCATGACAATCTCTTTTTCAACAGTCAGTTTTCTGTCAATATCTGGAATATGGTTCATCGTAGAGCGGACCTCCAGTGGCCTTATATGCACTGGAATTAGAACATCTTTTGGGTGTCTACTAAGTGGAAAGGAAAAAACACCAAAGCGCTTTCTTTGCACCTCACCCTAGCTGCTACGATTTATTTTATTTAGAAGGAATGTAACTGTTGAACATATAGCGCTCCCTGCCATCAGGGTGCTAATTAGATTTTCAATCAAATCATTGATATGGTTCATAGTCGCCTCAAGACAACGATGAGCGCTGGACATTTTGGTAACAGGTCGACTCTTACTCATTGGAACCTTACATCCTTAGGGTAGATGGGGGGTTCTTTCAATCTGCTTGACCCTGGCATTTGGATGTGGTTGTTGGCCTCGGATCAGGACCGGCGGCTGCCTCGCCCATCGGGTTACTCTCACAAAAAAAAAACAGGGCGTTGTTGATTTGGTTATCTGGTTTGGTGTGCTACCTTGGATGGAGGCGTTGTCACCGGTTGCCTGGGGGGTTTGGCTGGCCGGTGGCTCATGGGAAGGTTTGCCGGAGGTGTGTTCGCACAGACTATGCTTACCACAAAAAAAAAATTATGGCTCATTCCAGATTTGGCTTAATTGAGTAGCATTCCGGCTCCCCCCACTGCCGGTATGCTCTCCTGTGCTACCGATTAAAAAAAAAAGAAGTCTGGCTCATTCCAGGTTCGGCTGGCTTGAATTGCATTCCGGCCTTCCTCCACTATCGGTATGCTCTCCTGTGCTGCTGGTTCCCTATATATATATATATATATATTTGATTGAGAAAAGCAGTTCGGTTGCTTTGTAGGCTTTTTGGTTGGATGCTATGTGGATGATTCGGTTTGGTTGGTTGTGTGGTGCCCTGGGCAGCTGGTTTTATTCATTTGCTGTTGCCTTGTTGCTGTCAGCTGTTGTATGGGGCTGCCTCTTGTGTGTGCAGATGTTCAGTTAGATGAAATTGGTTTGCATAGCATCGCTGCAGTCTTTTGCTTACTCCAAGGGACTATGCTGCCTCTGTGTATTGACATTGTGCTTTGATTTTGTGCTCCCTGTGATGGAAGGCGTGGCAATGTGTGTTGATGCCATAGAAAGTCATGCTGATGCCTGTGTGTTGTGGCTTCGGTGGTTCCATTGATTCATGAAATTGACCCTACTGCCACGTTGCTGTTGCCCGAGTATCTCTTCTGATGCTCTTAGCCTGTTGATGCTAAATGCCGGATTGGGCTTCCTCACTGGTTTGGTGATCTTGCCAGACATGACGTTCAGTGGCGGTATGCTTTGCCCGATTGGCCCATCGCTGGTATGGGTATGTGGTTCGATGTGGGTAGTGCACTCCTGCTACTTCATAAGTAGTCGACTTGTCATTCATCCAATCCATGGGAATGGTGTCCTCCAAAATTCTAGGAGGCTTATTGGCTGAGTTAATGGAAGATTATGAGATTAGCTGTGGCAGTTAGGGAGCTATTGCTTGTGTGCGAGAAATAAGGTTACTTTGTTTGCTGAGTGCTTGACTATGTTGCTGAGGCTTGAAGATGCTGGCGGGGAGCAGCAAATGGCTGCTGCTGATATGTGGTAGCCGATCTCTTGCTTTACTCTCCCTAAAGTTCTGTGGTGTGTTTAGTTTCTGCCGGGTGTAAAGTGGCTGGAAAACTTATGATGTTGGTGTGGTTGGATGCTGTCCTGAAGTCGCTGTAGCCTTGTATACATTTGTTTCCCCACCCTTATATTTAGCTGCTGGATGCAACCTGCCTGCGGTTTCTTTGTTTTCTGAGGTGTTTGGCTCTGTTGTTGAGGTGTGGAGCTGCTGTCGGGGAGTGGTTACTGGATACAACTGAGGTTGAAGAGCTTCCGGGGCTGCTGTCATGAAGAAGCATAGCATAAAATTGTTGCTTCCCTCCCTATTATCTCTATACTCAGCTGCTGCCGATTTGTGCCTCGTGTGTGTATGCTAAGTAGATGCCCAGGTAGTTCTTGTTGATGCCGCCGCATCTTCTGAGTTATGGTCTGCAGATTTCGATTGGGATGTGCTCGGTTTGGTGACCTGCTGATTTGGTGTTCTGCTGTGGGGGCTCATCCTACTTAGAAGCCTCTTTCCTTCTTGTAGAGCTACTGTTAGGGAGCAGTTACTGATGCAGATACTCTCTTCTTTTGTTGAATTGTGGAGTTGTTGGCGTGTGTCTTTGGTTGAATGTCTGTTCTACCTCGAGTGTTGGTGGTAGGTGCCTGGGTTTGTGATGCTGCCTACGCTGTTTGGGTGCTTCTCCTTCCATGTTACACCTGCTCCAACGATATATTTCATATGGACAAAATGGAATCATCACATTTTTGACAAGTCCGGACACAGAGATGCGAACCAAATGGTTATCCGTATCATGGATACACTACGTCATAAACTGGAATCAGCAGCAACCTGTATCAAGGACTTCAGGGGTATAGCCTGTCGATGGAACCTGGGTCATCTGAAATGTAGAAGACTGAGATGAAAAGTGCAGAGCTGCTATATAAAGGTACCGAGACGCAAATGTCGGAGATTTTTGTTTTTGGGTTGAGAAGTTGGAAAAGAGCCGAGATGCAATCGAAAGAGATATCAGCTTTTGGTCGAGATATATGCAATGTACCAAGGTGTAAATAGCTGAGGAGCTGCAGAGAAGACCGAGGTCTTTTTCTGCTACCTTGTTTTGGTTTCGTCCGAGATGCAAAAGAGTAGTGCAGAAGGACCGAGTTCATTGAAGGCAGAGGATGTAGCATAACTATCCGAGGACTTTTTATGCTCATGGCCCTTGAGTCTGAGATTAATGGCCAAGGTATTGCTCCAGATACTGTGACATGCAATTGTGACTGAGATTAATGGACTGTGTACAATGCAATTGTGGACGAGGAGCAGTGTACAAGAAGCTAAAAAAGACCACGATTGTTGTGTGCTGGAATTGCCGAGGCTGACTTGTTTGAGAGAGGCATTATAAGGGCCGAATTCATTCCTTATATCTGAGCAGGATATTAATGATCGTGGTCGATGAAGCTACGGAATAGGATAGTAGACTTTTGGGTTTCATCTTAAATGTCTTTTTCTTCATTGAAGGTTTCCTTTTGAGCTTTGTATTTTCCATGGGATTGGGGATGCCCTATCCACTGTACTTCTACCACCAAGTCAAAATAACACTTGGTGATAGAGAATAGGTTTTTGTAAATTCTTTTTATCTTAACTCACAATTAATTACTTACCAAAAAAAAAAAAAAGATTGATCTTATGAAAGCTTATGACTCCGTTCAATGGGATTTTTTATTGCTATGCTAGAATTGATGGAATTTTCTCATCAGATGATCTTGTGGATTCAACAATGTATTACGACCATTGCTTTCTCCATTAACATTAACGGTGAATTTGTGGGTTTCTTTAAAGGTGCTAAATGGATGAGACAATGTGACTCCAATCACCTTATCTTTTTGTCCTTGCTATGAAAGTGTTGAATGGGATTATTGAGATTAAATCTAGGCACAATAGTGGCTTCCAATATCACTGGAAATATGAGAGCACACAAACTGTTATGCTTGCCATTGCAGATGACTTGCTCCTCTTTTCCAATGCGGATGCCAATTCAATTCGTATTCTTCATGGTTGCCTTGAAGAATTCCAGTTGCTATCCGGATTGACCACAAAAAAAGACAAAAGTGAAATGTTTGTTTACTCTAATAATAAAAGGTTTTTTCTTTTTATAAGTAAATTGTATTAAAATGAAAAAAAATTACAAAGACCTATGTTCTAACACTAAGTATTAGACCAACTTGAGTGTAGAATATAAACGCTAGGGCATCCCCCGAGCACTCAATACAAAGATTAAACAAACCACACCCAAAGACACTACCCAATGGCCAAGATCAAACGTGGGTAACAAAATCAACATGGTTCCAGATACGAACCACCGATGAATTAACGCGGTCATGGCAGCACATACTAGAGTCGCAGCCACATCAAACAGGGTAATAGCAATAACCACGGACATAATATCCCACACAGCAGACGCGAGCACACCAACCATGGCAACAGCGGTGACTATGGGCCTAACTACCACCAGAGACTCACCAAAAGAGAACTCAGACATATCCATGCAGACATAGACATAAATCTCATCCCTCATGCACCACGCACCGTTAGCTGCAACCGGTTGTTCAAGCTCCCAATTTTACACCGACCTGCAGCAAGATGACCGAAAAAAATGCCAAATCCAGCCAAACCTCTTTTTTTTTGGCAAGAAAGAAAAGCCACCCTGGAAGTCAAGGCTAGCGACGACCAAAACTAAAGAGATGCCTCAATCCTATAAACCATGATGCATAAGAAGGCATCAAGACATGAACCAACATGGACAAGGTAGCGCGATTCAGAAGCGCATCCACATAGAGGAGATAAGTATCCAAAGTTGCGGCCAATAGCTCTTATGCAACTCACTCAAATTTTTTTTTTGGTGGCAAGAAAAGAGAGCAACAGGCGCTCCAAGCCAGTAGAAACCATACTAGGCGATTCTACCAAACCATTATTCTGTTCCAAATCCTACCAGGAGATTAAAAAAAAATGATCAACATACTGGCAAAGTGCAAAAGCTCAGCAGGGCCAAACAGGCTGCAATCACCATACTAGCAATTCTGAATATTTTTTTTTAAGTAAAGTTGTATTAAAAGAAAGAAATGTTACAAAGAATAACACTATGTTTGAATTTTAAGTATTTTGCCGATTTAGAATTAGAATATAGTTGCTCGGGAAAACCCAGACCACCACCTTGGAACATGCCATGAAAGAAGGATAAAATGAACATGGAAAGTAACATAAAATCTGTCAGAGTCACAACTGCCTTGAATGAGCAATTCTGACTATGCCATTCTAATTTGGGACTTCCATCCATTCCAGGCTTGAACAAGCAAACTAGTCTAATCAGGCAAACCGACAATGGGGTGCAAACCAGAATTCATCGAAAACCAGGCTTTTAGACCCGTAACTCATTCTGCCCAGTTCTAGCAAACTGGCCATTCTTACCGGGACAGCCATTCCATCCCAACACCTCCACCCATCTGCCTACCATCTACCTATCAATCTACCAAACCGGCCATATCAGTCAATTGAAATCTAGTCCGCCCATTCCAGGATTGTGTGGGAGGAGGAGCCAGAATGAGTTACCACATTTTTTTTGTTCCAACGAATTGCCGTGGAGTGATTTTGGCTGAGATATCCAATTGCCCGATGTAGCTGCTTCTGGCCGTGAAGTGCTTTTGGTCATGATTCTGCACACGAACCGTGATGCATATGACCGCAATGAAAAGGCTCTTGTACTTTTTCTTGCTCTTGTCATATGTCGAGATACTCGGCTTGGGTAGTCTAGTCTGATCTACTTAACTGCTATTTTTATCTGTTTTCACTCGTGGTAATGAATATGGACGGCTTTTCAAATTTCCATAAAAATACTGTATTTTTTTTTGTAAGTAATTAAATTGCATTAAGAAGAAAAGAAAAGAAATTACAACCCTATTATTCTATTCCAAGTGTTTTACCAACTTGGAGTAAGAACATAGCAGCAAGGGTATCTCCTGAGATCATGACACAAGTCATGAAAAATAAAAATACAACCAAAAATACATCAAATCGTCATAGATGATTTTTTTTTTTTGGCAAGTAAGTAAATGCATTAAATTTAAAAGAAAGAATCATCATAGATGATATGACACTAGAGTAATATCTCCTACTAAATCATCTAAATACCATATCGACAACAACGGCTACATACGCAGCACACAGCATCAATCGTGCTAAATGAAGTCTGGGCCGCCCAAATTGGGAACGTGTAAGAGTAGGAACCCATGTGCCCAATAGAGCCAAATTGTCCACGTCAGCTTAACCGGGCAGCCAAACAGGGCAAACTACAACCCAAGCCGCAAAGCTAACCAATTTGCCAGTCAACAAGTTGACCAATAAATGTGTATCCTCACTCCCAACAGACAAATCGGCCAACCAACTCAGGATAGCTCATCCATCCTATTCAGCCATGTTGGCCATCCTAACTGGGCAGTCATCTAAACACTAGATCAACAACAGCGGCAACATACGCCAAACACAACATCAATCATGCTAAATGAAGTCCAGGCCTCCCATACCAAGAGTTTGTGAGAGAAGGAACCAGTTTACCCAATAGAGTCATTTCGTCCTAGTTAGCCAAACAGGACATCCTAACTAGGCAAACCATATCGTCCTAGACAGTCAACAAGTTGACTGGCAAATATGTATCTTCACTCCCCATCGCCCTAATCAGCCAACCAACCTAGGATAGCCCAACCATCCTATTTATCCAAGCTGGCCATCTTTATCACAACTCTGCAAAGAGAGCAGCTGCAACACGTCAGCTGCAGCCAGAATTTGCACCCCGACAGCAGCTACAAACCTCAACAACAAAGCTATACACCTCAGCAATCATTAGCAATAGGAGGAGGGTGCTTCTTTTTATGCCTTTTTGGTTTTTTGAGGCAAGATTCAGATCCTCCGCCTTCATTTGTAGGTGACAAGCCTTCAACTGAAAGGGCTGATGGAATTTTGGTGCCAAATCCCTTGCAGCCTGACATCCCCACATCATCCTCCAATTTCGGGACTCGCTCTGGAAGCACCCAGCTGCAATTTAATCTCTTCAATATTTTTCCTGAGCTTGCCAATACCATGAAGTTCATCCTCATCTTCCACTATCTTCTTAACCAGACCTGAAGAAGTCATGGGACTGCCAGCCAGGGACTGTTGGCTGCCTAAAGAAGAGTGTACCTTCACCTGGCTAGCAGAATTAGGAGGGCCTGCATACATACACCCTCTTTCCACAGCAGCCGGCAGATCATCCAAACAAAGCTTTCTAGATGAGTAAACTTTCTCCTACAAGAAAGTTTTGTTTCTCGGTGCTCGGGGATGCCCTGGCCTCTATGTTCTCCGTCCAAGTCGGCAAAACACTTGGTTTTAAAATATAGGTTTCTATAAATTTTTATTTTTAATACAACTTTACTTACCAAAAAATAATTTAAACAAAAGGTTGATTTAGGAGATCCAAGACATTATGGGCTTTAAATTGGGAAAGCTTCTTATGAGGTACTTGGGAGTTCCTCTTATCACTACGTGGCTCTCTGTTGTAGACCGTAAACCTTTGATTGATAAGGTTGTGAATCAGGTGAATTCTTGGACTAACAGGCTATTATCATTTGGAGACAAATTACAACTTGTTCGATCTATTCTCACAGCTCTCCATCTGTATTAGGCGTCCATCTTTATTCTCCCCAAATCTATTTTGAAGACCATAGAAGGATATATCCATCGGTTCTTATGGCATGGCTCTATCAATGGGAATTCAACTGCTAAAGTTGCCTGCTAAAGGATATAAGCTTCTTCCTGATATTCGACCTTATATCTAATATCGGATTGGATATGGTGTTGATACTTTCTTGTGGCTTGATAATTGGCACCCAAAAGGCCCTCTTGCTGATCTCTTTTCATCTAGATTGATGACTATGATAGGGCTACCTATGGATGCTAAGGTTTCTTCTATAATCATTAATGGTGAATGGAGGTGGCCTAATCCGTACGATATGGAAGTGGCTCAGATCATTGACAGTATGCCAAATTAATTCCCCGATCAAGACAAGAAAGATACTATCAGATGGAGTGCTGAACCCAGTGGTGTATTTACAACCCATTCGGCATACCATAATTTCCAAGGAACCATAGCAAAATGTGTTTGGGCATCTCTCGTGTGGGATCCAAATCATATCCCCACACATGCCTTTACCTTCTGGATTGCCATATTAGGTAAGCTTAGTGTGCTGGATAGAATTGGGAGATTTGTTAATCAAGACAATATTTGTACTCTATGCAAGAATGCTGCAGAAAGTCACAATCACCTATTCTTCTAGTGCTCTTTCTCATCTGAGGTTTGGGGTAAGATGTGTAATCAAGCAGGGATCCATTGGCCATACCGGGACGGGAGAATGAATATCAAGTGGGCTGCCTATATTTGGAAAGGTAAGAATGCCAAATTGCTCTCCTTTAGGCTCACACTAGATGCCATAATTTTTTTTATCTAGAAGGAGCGTAACCAAATATCTAGAAGGAATGCTATTCAAATTACTAATCTCAGAACTGATTCTGTACGGAGGAAGTTGGAAATTAGTATTATGGGTCATAATAGTTGCACCAGATATGTTATTTCATGCTGGAATTTATTGATAGCTGAGAGCAGACCGACCAGACGAAGACAATGTTTTTTTTTATAAGTAATTAAATTTTATAGATAAAAAGAAAGATACAGATCAATGTTCTTTCACCAAGTGTTTTACCGACTTGGATTAATAACAATGATATTGGGGCATTCCCAAGTACCGTGAAACAAGTCACGAGACCAAAAGAAACAAGAAAGATGAAAAGACAAAGAAGGTCCGAACCACCAAATCAGTAACATGTGAGGAGAGGACACAACCCACAACCCTAATCGTCATCCCAGGCAATCTAGTAATCTAGGATTCCGAGATCATGTGCGAGAAGGAGCTAGGATGACCAAGGAGGCATCCACGCTTGAAACCGGCTTGGATGTATCTGCAGCACCTCAGCCATTGGCATATCAGTCAGAAGGCTAACTCCAAATACATCCAACCAAACTATAGCAAATAACTTGGACATAGCTACCACCTTGGCATAAAGTACCTCGGTCAAAAGCAGCTCATCCCATAGCATACACCTCGGAAACAATGCAGCAAATAGAATCATGAGCAAAACTGCCACCTCAGTCCCAGGAAGCAAGCACAGATCCGCACTCTACTCGAGCCCGCAATCTTGTTTTATAGGCATAAGCAACACAGCTACTAACTTATTAACGCACTGCACAGTGTAACTAATGGAACAATGTTGTTAATGCCGAGGTGTTGTTGTCTGTTGTTAACGTATTGATTGGTTGTAAATGATTACCATCTTGTTGGTTTTTTGCAGTTTTCTGCTCTTTTTTTGTTTTGGGGAATGACCCAACTTCTCTTCTCTATCTTTAAATCAGCATAACACTTGAAGATAAATAATAGGTTTTGTGAATTTTCTACTCTTTTAATACAAATTACACTTATAGAAAAAAAAAGGTGATCAACAGCCACACCATGGTAAGAAGAACCAATTTGAGCTTGGTTATTTCTAATTGGCACCCAAATTATGTCAAGATTTGGAAATCTGACAGACATTAGGAGCAGATACATCACAAAGCTTTTTTTTTTTTGTAAGTAATTAAATTGCATTAAAAAAAAAGAAATTACAACACCTATACTCTATTTCCAAATCTTTTGTCGACTTGGAGTTAGAATATAGCAACAAGGGCATCCTCGGAGCTCCATGATACAAATCATGAAAACAAAAGTACAAACGAAAATTCAAGCCATCAATCCTAGCAACAGTCCAAGACCATTCCGGGAATGGGCGGCGTGGCAATAGAAACCAATCCATGCTGGAAAATTCCATCCCATGAAGCCCAAAAAGGTCATCCATTCTGAAAATCTAAAAGGAGATAACCACTATAAGCAACTCAGCAAATTTGCTCCATTCTGGACATTGTGGTCTGTTCTGCCCATATGCACAAAACCAGTTCGTTCAATCCAAAAAAGCTAAGAGGAAGTCCATTCTAGGAATTCCAAAGAGAACGCGCCACTTCAAGCAAACCGACATTGTTGCACCATATCAGTCATTCCATACCTGGAGATTCCTCCATTCCAGCACAATGCACCAATCCGGCAACTGGCGTCATCCTAGCAAAACTCCAAACTGGTAAGCAATACCTTTCCGACAAACCATGGAATTAAACGCATACCTTCTGGAATGCCAACACTTTTTTTTCTATCTGGGAAAGATAAAAGGGCATCCTTTTCAGGAATTCCAAAGGGAACCTGCCTCTTCAAGCAAACCGGCATTGTTGCTCCATATCAGTCATTGCATATCGAGATATTCCTCCATTTTGACACAATGCATCTATCCGGCAAGTGGCGTCATCCCAACAAAACTCTAAACCGGTAAGAAACACCATTCTGGCAAACCATGGAATTAAAGGCATACCTTCTGGAATGCAAACCTTTTTTTTCTCTCCACAGTATGCAGACCGGCACAACAACCTACATAAAAGCATTGTGGCCGGAATGCATAAAAGCTCCATTCCGAACATTGTGCATTCTGGAATTAAAGGCTCCATATCGGCATATCAACCTTTTTTTAGTAAGTAAATTGAATTAAAAGAAAAGAAGAATAGGATCTATGTTCAAGTGTTTTTCCAACTTGAAGATCGAACAGAGACGTTGGGGCATACCGCACACCACATGAACATGTCATAAAAATAAAGAAAACATTTCCAAGGAATAGTAATACAGTTATTTTATGCGGATAAACACCGACCAAAGACCCAGCCCATTGGCCCGTAGAAAGCTGGACAAGCTTATTTGCTGGTGATCCGTAGCCCGTGCTTCCCCATATGCAAACTTTTGGGATCGCGCAATTCTGATCCAATCCTGAATAACCATTTCATACCGAACATACCGGCATATCAACCATGCTAGCATTATGCACCATACTGACACAAAGATGCATACCGAAAGGTACAAACACTATAGGGTAAATCCAGCAACCCCCAATCCGAAGTGGCTCCCCAACACTTTTTTTTTGGTAAGTAAAGTGGCACCCCCACTCAGCTAATACTCTGGTGAGCATTTATATCTATAGAGCCCTTAGATTTTTTAAAAGTGGCTTTCCGATGTCTCCGAGGCTTGGCTTTCTGCCAAGATCCTGCCAGCTTGGAAGGAGGAGTGGGATACATCACAAAGCTAAAGAACTTCAAAGTCGTTAGAGGTTTTCAATGAAGGATTGGGAACCTGTGTAGCCACCGGCCAAGTGAGCGGAGTAGTAGCGTCTCGAGCCTTCTGAATACTCATTAGCGCATCAGAGGACTGTCCATCTGGTATAATTTTACTGGAAGGACCTATAAACTGTTTAGATTTGAATAGGGGAACAGAGTCACCAAGATGGAAGGAATGGTCACCTCGATCAATCTTCCACTAGTAATCCACATCAACCTCCACATGAGCCATGCTAGAATAAGAGAGCGCCCCCAAATTTAACCTGACCCTGGAAGGAAGAACCACTTTTTTTTTCGGTATGTAAGTAAATTTCATTAATAATAATAATAATAATAATAATTACACACACCTATGAATTATCTCCAAGTGTTTTTTCGACTTATAGTTAAAACATAGATGTTAGGGCATGCTCGAGCATATGGTACGTCAAATGACCAGCATAAAAAACCTTTATTATTCCAGAAAAAGTGATCATACCATCATTTCACCCAAACCGGCACTTTGCACCATATCGGGCAAAAGTGCATTCCGGCAAATTTGCATACTAGACCCAACTCCATTTCGGCATTTTGCTGCATTTTGTTACATACCGGACGATCTGCCATCCAACTGGGAAATCCATTCCTTCCGTATCAGTCATATATATACCGGTATATGACACCAAACCGACAACCTGCCTCCACTGTCCCAAGCTTCCAACCTGTCCTTCCATTATGACAAAAGGAAGCAAACCGGGCAAATGCCATCTCGGGATTATGCAGATAACCGGGCAATTCCACATACCAGCCAAATGAGCCATTCTGGTGAGTAAACCTTGTCAGCAAGCCATATCTGTCAAACTGGGCAAAAAGCCATCATACAAATCGGCCAGGCAACTAACCGAGAAATTTGTACCCAGCAGGATTTTGCCGGTCAGCTAGTTGATTGACAAAGATCCTACTCCAACATCATCTTTCTTTTTTTCCTCACAGCACTAGGGATATGATCGACCAAAAGCAACATCCACCTCTTCCAGCACAAAACAGCTTTTGGCCGGTCAATGAGTTAACCATCCAAAATCCTACACCAACCCCTTTTTTTAACATAGAAAAAGAAGACGATTATGATCGGTCAATGAGTTGACCACCAGGATCCCATTTGTTTGCACGAGTAGATCCACATGTTGCGCTAGACATGAGGAATCGAAGAAGGGGAGTGCTTTTCCTTAGGCCTTTTTGGTTTTTTGGGGATAGATTTTAGCTCAAAGCCTTCAGAGGAAGTGCCCTGACCACTAGTATGAGGATTATGAGAGTCATCAATGACTTGTGCTTCAGGAGCAGCGAGGTGCTTTCTCATTTCTACAATATTCCTTCTCAACTGTTCAATATTGGTGCAAGGTCTTGGGTCCTAACCTGATCATTTGGGGCAACAAGGTATGAAGAGCAAATAGCAGGAGGGCCGACTGCCTCTTCATGACAATTTGATATTCCTAGAGCATCCAAATGGTCCGCATCTGTAATAGGTCGAATGGGCATATGGCCAATTTTAACTTCAAATGATATGATTCCACACTTCATAATATCTACATATGAAACATGATGTTGTTCTACATTGATATTTTCTGGTTGGAAACAACCTCCCATAGGCACACCTACCGCTATCTGGGCATGAAATTCCTGATTGCCAAGAGTTGTTGGCTATCCCTCATTAGGTAGTCGAACAATACATGATTTAGCAATAATGGGATCCATCAACAGCTCTTCAGGCTGCTGAACATCCTCCTGATCTTCCATTCCCTTACCAGGATAGACAGCATCAGTGAATGGATCTGGACATCTTGTAAAAGAGTTGAAGGAATTCAGTTGCACATTAGCATGCCGGATAGCCACATTTTGTGATTTGTCCACAACAGCATGGTTATCCGGACACTTAGAAGCCACCTGACCAATCGAAGCCGCACCTGGCGATGAACCAGGAACAAGCTTGCAAAAACATAGCTTCATACAATCTACATCTGAAGCGTGGTGTCATTTCTGACTGATGTCTTCTTGTTGAATAAGACCGCACGTACTTACCAAAAAAAGAATAAGATCACACTTATGTACTCCAGCCACAATCGGGGTTTGAAGTTCCTGATTTCCAATAGATGTTTTCTAATCATCCACTACAAAATCAAGAGAAGTAGCATCATGATCTGGATAAATGACATAAAATTGGATGGATTTCAGATGCGCATCAGCCTCCCGGAAAGTCTCGTTCTATGGTTTGACCTCAGCAACATGGTCATCCTGAGACACAGGATCCCCGGGCCAACCAAAACCTCACCATGAGTAAAGCCATGGTCAGGTCGGCTTAAAGAAGACAATTGCTCACAGGATGTATCAATTTGTTGCTCAATATCAATGTCACTCTGATTGCAATCAATCTCACCGGGGGCTTTTGTTGGGATAATCTCATCAAATTGAAGTACAGCGAATGGGTCATATCTCTCTACCTCTAGATTTCAAATTCAAACCCTATTCCTACTACTTCTGGCCGTTGCCTTCCCCGCTCCTCCCGTCTCCCTCCACCTCACTCACCGGCATCGCCAACCATGGCTGGTGTCCCTACAGTGCCGGATACCAGCCCCACCAACTAGAACATCCCCCCATTGTTCTCATCTCAACCCCTACTCCCCCTTCCTTTGTTGTCGATTACTCCATTAACCCAAACCTACTTTAACCATCTGATCCTGCTCAATCTTTCCCTCCCATCTCTTGCTCTATAGCTTCTAGTGTTTCTCCTCCCTCCATTATCCCCTCATGCCTCCATTACTTAGTCTTATCTGGTGAGGTTTTTCCCCCTCTTTTTACTAGTAGGCAATCTACCTTGACTCGCTCCCCTGGGTCCTCAAAATCGCTTTCAAAGGTCTCCTTCAACTCTATTGTGGATGTTGACTCAAAGTAGGATGCCGATGCCTACACTTTGCTTGATGGGGTCCTCCCTAGCCCCGATTTAGCCCCAGGCTCAGTGGATGATACTATAGGTGTTCATAAAGGGATGATGAATACGCCCGATTCTAAGCCTGCGAAGAATTCAATTGCTGGAGCCTCCTCTATCTCTTGGTCTTCTGTGGTAAAGAAGGACTCATTCGGAGGTAAGCTTCCTTTACAATATTTCCTTCCTCGGCTTGAGGGAAGGGATATAGTGGAATTAACCCCCTCCGAGTTTATTAAACAGGGTGAAGCTATGTGGGGGGACACCATGGTGAGCTACTTTTATGGTAACCCATTGCATTTTCAAGCTACAAATCACATTGCAAGGAAAACTTGGGCTAGATTTGAGCTGAAGCACATAGTGGGTAACGACCAGATTTCTTTTTTTTTTTTATTTTCTTCCATGCATTTGCTGCAACAATGCCTTGCGGGGGGTCCATGGGCATTTGTAGGAAAGCCTATCTTTCTGAAAAAATGGACTCCGGGGATGCCTCTTTATAAAGAGGAGCATAAAACCTTTCCAATCTCGATCACTCTATCAAAGGTCCCAGTGGAATTTCGGACCCCCTGGGTCTGAGTTGGATTGAAAGTGTGGTAGGTAAGCCAATACAATTAGACCCTATTACAAAAAAATTGGAAAGAATGAGTTTTGCCAAAGTTTACGTGGAGGTGGGAGCTGATGCAAATTTGCCTTCCAAAGTATGCATTAGGACAGGGAGCCCTACCCTGCCACCTGATCAGTCTTACTCTGAGGTAACCATTGATTACCAGTAGAAGCCAGTTAGATGTGGTCTCTATAAACATATTCGGCATATTGCTTCCCAATGTAATTCCACAAAGGTCTATAGGCCTACTAGAAGGATTTTGACAGAGACTAACCCCAGTTCATCCCATGGTAGAGATTCTAAAGTCCCAACTTCTGTGTCTCCTGTGAAGAACATTTTAGGGACAAATGACCTCCCATCTTCCCTCCAGGGAGCAGGGGAATTTGGTGCATTAGAAGGTTGCCCAATGTATGGCAATAATGATCTTCCTTCGATTCTTGGTAATTTGTATAGCTCTTCTAATGTAACTCTAACTCTAAGGGATGAACATGGCCTTGCAGTGAAATGTTCGAACTCCTTTGATGCTCTCCAACCGGGAGAGGATTTTATTCAACCCCCTACGGTTGGGGAGGAACCTACTCCTGGGGAGATGAAGAGTAAAGAGGTCGTTTGGAGAGGGGGAACTTGGCATGATCTAGAGAAGGTTCAGTCTTTGATTAAACAGCTCAACCCCCAAGGATCGTCTGATGGAGCTCCTTGTTCCTGGCTCTGCTCACCCAAGTTGGCCATGACAACAGGTAAGAACAGAGTGGATTGCGACCTTTCTGCTATAGCTAGGGAAAAGCCCCATGTCCTGTCGCAGGGGCATACTGCTCAGCAGCAGCTTGCTAGTTTTACCAGCAACTTAGCTTCCTGCACGCTAACAATGCCTCAAATCCACCCCAATGTGTTAGTTAAGAGCGATGATAACTCTGATTCTCTCTAAAAAATCTCCTATGAGGTTGAGCATTTGCGTAGGCAACTGGAGACTTTTAGAGATAACTGTAACCAGTATCCTGTAGCACAGGATGCTCCTGGGGCCATTGCTGATATAACTGATCAACAATGCCTTTTTACCCATTGCAAGACTTATCCAATTATGCTAGGCCCAGTCAACCACATAGTCCTGACATGGATGATAGAAATACTGGGGATAAAGCTGTAAATTCCAAGGCGGGGAGCATTCTTGCGGAAAGTAAACGAGAGTCAAAATCTACTACTAAGAAGTCCAAGGGGCCTAAAAGGAAGTCTACCCCTCATCCCCGTCCCCATGATTAATCTCGCGTGTTGGAATGTGCGTGGACTTAATGGAAAGATTAAGATCCATGATACTCACCAATTTATTATTTCCTCCCGATGCGATATTGTGGGATTGTTAGAAACTAAAGTCAAGGAGCCAAATGCTGCTGGGATTGCCAGAAAGATTATGCCTTTCTGGCAATGGGAGATGAACTATTCCCTCACTTCTATTAGGTGTATATGGGTGGATTGGAACTCGGATCTAGTAAACCTGGAGGTCATTTCTTTCGAAGAACAAATTATACATTGCAAAGTGCTCTATAGGCACTTAAAGTACTCTATAGGCCTGACGGGGTGGTTAGACTCATCTCCTTTGTTTATGGATTAAACTTAGAGGTACAAAGGCGCACACTTTGGAACAGTTTACGGGGTATGCTCACTCTAGCTAGTTCTCTACCGTGGGCAATCCATGGGGATTTTAACACTATCAGATCGGCCTCTAAGGGCCTGGGTGGAACATGGCATGCTCGTAGCAGCTTGGATATTGACTCTTGCCTCACTGACTGTGGTCTAGTCGATGTATGCCAAGGAGCCTTTTATACCTGGAATGATGGTTGGGAGGCTTCCATTCGCATATACCAAAAGCTGGACCGTATTTTAGTTAATGGCAACTGGCTCATCCTTCCAAGAAATTATAAAGCTACTTTTCTGCCTCCTCAGTTATCTGATCACTCACCTTGTGTGCTGTGTCCAAATGTCAATGATATCAAGCGGAAAAGTATGTTTAGATTCAATAATATGCTCACTTCCCATCCGCATTTTGACCTCCTGGTTCACAGGGCATGGCAAACGGACACCCCAGGTGTCCCTATGTTTCAGCTTATTGCTAAACTGAAGTCAGCAAAAAGACTGTTGAAAGATCTCAACATGGAAACTGGAAGCATTTCTGAGGAGGTGGCCAAGACGCGTAAAGCTTTAGAAGATATCCAACGCCGTTCTTATTTACCAAAAAAGAATATCCAACGTTGTTCTCTCCCTACTCCCAGTGGACGGACTTTCAGCGAGGAGAAACGATCTTGCAAATCTGCCTATACACAGGCTTAGGCGAAAGAGATTGAGTTCCTCTAGCAGCAAGCAAAGGTTCATTGGCTAAAAGAAGGGGACCAATGTTCTCGTTTTTTCTTCCTCGTGATCAATAGTAAGAGTAATTGTAATCGTATTCTTTCGTTGCTAAAAGAGGATGGCCAGCCTACGCTCGGTAAGGACAAAGTCCAGACTTTGATTACAAATAACTTTTTAAGGCTACTAGGGATGAGTCACACCCTAGACACTTTTGACCTGGAGAAATTGCAACCCTATATTCAGTGCACTGTCCCTACTTCTCTCAAGATGTCAATCTGTAATCTGGTGTAGGAGGACGAAATTCGTCAAGCATTATTCTCCATAGGGGATTTCAAAGCCCCTGGCCCTGATGGCTTCTCCTCGAAATTCTTTAAAGAATCATGGTAGGTGATTGGCCCTTCTGTGATTGAAGCGGTAAATGACTTCTTCACTCATGGAAAGCTGCTTAAATAGGTCAATTCCACTATAATCAGTTTTTTTTTTTTTTTGTAAGTAAGAGTAAGTTGTATTAAAGGAAGAGAACATTTACAATAACCTATCATCTATCTTTAAGTGTTTTGCCAACTTAAAGATAGAAAATAAAAGTTTGGTCATTCCCAAAAATACAAAAAAATAGGAAAACTGCAAAGCCAGCAAGATGTTAATCATTTACAACCAATCAATACGTTAACCAGAGACAATGACACCATGGCACAAACAACATTGTCATCGCCTGGTCAAACCGTTAGTAGCTATCAATAAATTCCAACGTGAGATAACATATCTGGTGTAGCTATCATGACCCTTAATACTAATTTCAAACTTCCTCCATACAGATTCAGTTATAATATTAGTAATATGAGTAGTGTTCCTTCCACTATAATCAGTTTAATACCCAAATTGGCCTCCCCCTCCTAGGTGATGGATTTTTGCCCTATTTCGTGTTGCAATGTTATTTACAAGGTGATTTCGAAGATCATCGCTAACGGATTCGGACCACTCTACCTTTCCTTGTTGATAAATGCCAGACAGCGTTTATTGCTGGTCGACAAATTAGTGATAATATTTTCTTGGCTCAGGAACTTCTTCACAAATATCATACTGGGAAGGGTGAACCCAAGTGTGCTGTGAAAGTTGACATTATGAAAGCATATGATTCTATTCAGTGGGACTTCCTCCTTGCAACTCATGGAGTTCCCGCCTCTGGTGATCAAGTGGATAGAGCAATGTATCTCTACCAGGTCCTACTCCATTAATCTTAATGGTGAGTCTTTGGGCTTCTTCAAAGGTACTAAAGGACTAAGGCAAGGGGATCCCCTCTCCCCCTATCTCTTTGTCCTTGCTATGGAAGTACTTAATGGGATCATTGAGTTAAAAGCGCGCCGTAACTACCACTTCCAGTACCATTGGCGGTGCAAGGACACCCGTACTGTGATGCTGGCCTTCCCTGATGATCTATTACTTTTTTACAAGGCGGATCCTAACTCTGTCAAAGTTTTGTAAGATTGCCCCTTGGAATTCCAAGATCTATCGGGCCTTGTTGCTGACTGTGACAAGAGTGAGACTTTTATTTGTACCCGGAATGCCACTCTTGTGGAGGAAATAAAAACTATTTCGTGGTTTAAATTGTACCATTTGCAAGTTACCTTGGAGTTCCTCTTCTTACCGCTAGGCTGTTTGTAAATGATTGCAACCCGTTAATTGATAGAGTCAGGAATCATATTTCCTCCTGGAAAAATAAATGGCTCACGTTTGGAGGTAGGCTTCAACTAATATCTTCCATCCTCACCTCTATCCACCTATACTGGGCTTCTATATTCTTTTTTTTTGTAAGTAATTAAATTGCATTAAAGTAAAAGAAAATAAACTATAACAACCTATGTTCAACTTCCAAGTGTTTTGCTGACTTGGATTTAGAACATAAAGTTGGGGCATCCCTAGAGCTCCATGAAACAAATCATGAAAACAAAAATACAAACATAAAAGGCCCTATTCATCAACCTCAGACCAAAGCTGGATCACCATCTCTGCCAGTAGCAATTAATCTCAGACATGTGCATATCGGCATTTAGTAAACTTCACGGCCAAGTAGATGTCTCGGCCATGTGCATCTCGGAATTACTGGTGTACAATTCCTGCTCGATCGTTTGCACCACCACGGTCATTTAGAAAGGCTACCGCCCAAAGTAAGGCAATGCATACCTCGGGCAGTATGCATCACCTCGGTCATTTACCTGAAGTAGCAATAGACTCAGAGTTTCAGCATCAACAATGCCTGAGCAACAGCAGGCATCAGGAAAATCTATGGACAGCTGCTGAATAATGCAACACAAAATAATGAATTTGGACATGCCACGATACACCTCTAAACAATAGAAGATGGAGAATAGTCTTATGCCTCAGCCAGTAATGGTAATTAATCCTCCTACTCACATTGCATAAGAAGACAACAACCGTATGGAGTAGGCTAACGACTCCAATAAAGCAACCTAAATAGGCGGATTAGGAGAACGTTTCTTTTTTTGCCTTTTAGATCTTTCGTGGCTAGATTTGGATCCCCTCCTTCCAGAAGCAGGTGTCAAGTCATCAGCAGGGAGGGGAGAGGGCAAATCTGATCGAGATCGGGCAACATCAAATTTCTTACGCATCTCAGCAATGTTTCTTTTCATCTTGCCAAAACTAGTGCAGGGCCATAGTTCTTCATCATGTTAGTTGGCTGGGGCAGCATGAGGGCTGGGTGCAGAGCCTACTGCAGGAGAGCCTTCTTTCTCATCAAAACAAGATGATGTGCCTAGTGCTGCTAACCAGTCGTCATTTGTGATAGGCATGAGGGCAGAACATCTGCTAAGCACTTCAGCATCAATTGTATCAATTCTTCTATTCAAAATATTTGCAAACGAGACCATAACATAACTATCAACTGAGGCCCACAACTCATCCATATTACTACACTGCTGACCTCCTTCTTGGCCAGGATACTGCACATATGGGCGCATACATCTAGGCTCTTGCATTACAGGGAATGGCAAAGCCTCTGGTGTTATTTCAGGACTAGAGACATATTCACCCCTAGGGTCCAGACCCAATTCAGCAACCGCCAGCCCTTTTTCCATAGCAGTTGGCCTATCAATCAATTGAAATGGGATATTGCCACTGCTAAGAGGTACTACCCTCTTTGGGCAACTATGGGAGCCATTACAGGAAGCCGCATTTTCCAAATGGGCATTGGCCATGGGGCCCATGACAGCATTCAAAATAGGATGACATATACCCTCCTCACACTGGTGTTTCCAATTCTCTGCATCAAAGCTAGTACGGTCATCATCCATAACTAGCATTAATATCATAGCATCAAGGGGTGGAGACTAGAAATCCACCCCAATCCAGCTGAGCGAGTTTTCAACTAGCTCAATGCAACTTTCCTCATCAACCCTCACTATCAGCTTCATCCTCTGGACAGATGAAGGTTCCATCAAGTCAACAAAATCTCTAAAATCTTTGTTGGCCTTCCACTCATTGGCGGAATCCTCTTGCACATCCGTAGCCACAGGATCCTTGCGGACAGCAAAGGAGTTATTTAGATGGATAATAGAATCCTTATCATCCATTACCAAATCCATAGAAACAGCAACATGATCTGGACAAATGGAAAAGGATTGGAAGGGGTGCAGCTACTCATCAGCCTACCAGAAACTCATAGTCAGTGTTTGGTCCACATCAGCGTGGTTATCCTTAAGCACAGGAGCCACATGACGCTCCTCAACTTTTTTTTTTGGTAAGTAACACTCCTCAGGTTTATCATCAGGCAGCAGAATCTTCATTTGATTATCCACTCCCAACTCAAGAGAAACCGCATCAGTAGCATAATCTTGACCTATGCCATAAGTCTTGTAGGAAAGTTGCTCATCAGCATGCCAAAGAGTTGTATTCTGTGGTTTGTCATCAACAGCTTGGACATCTAGAGATGTTGGAGCCACATGACCAACCAAAGCTTCACCAGCAGCCAAGTTCTTAGGGTTCTAATAGCATCATGCTCTGCATTCAGAGTAACCAGATTCTTACCCGTTGGTTTGTAAATCATTTTTTGTTTATTCCGGTTGGCATTTCGGCCATTCACACAATGCACTGGCTTCCATTAATAATCTACCTTTACCTCAACTACCATGGCTGATTCAGCATCACTAGATTTTAATCTGATTTTTGCAGGGAGTGGGTCACCCCTTGCCCCTTCAACACATACCCAGGCGAATTGTACTCGTTCCATTCTAGCTGTGCTAGAATCTAGTTGGATAGGTTTACCAACCCCACTTTCTATCCAACTAAGGCCTAAGAGGGTCCAATATTCAATCAGGACATTGAACAAAGTGATCCAAAGTGGGAAAGTTTTGTGAGTTTCCTTAGACAAGGTCATGCCTGGTATCCATCTTTTAAGGAAGATGGTTTTCCCTCCAAAGGTCCAGGGACCATTAGCCAAACAAAATTTTAATTGAGCTTCAAAATCAAACTGAAAGAAGAAGAAACCCTTGTCATTCTCGGCTACATGACATAGACCAAATTTAGCCCAGATTTTACGAGCAATGGAGTTAACAGCAAGAAAATGTAATAGTTTTTCATAGAAATAACCCACCAACGTTGCTCCCCATAAGTTCTAGCAATGCTAAATAACATCAACAGGAGGAGAAATGGAGACAATATCCCCATCAATAGATTGGGGAGGATAATATTTAAGAGGAGCAAAATAACTAATGTCTTTGCTCTGAACAACATTTGCCCAAGAGGATTTGGGATTAGACGAAAGTTCACTAGATTTAAATTGTGAAGAGGTAGAATCAACTACAGGAGCAGTAACATGATTAGCCTGAACCACGCCAGGGAACAAACGCGAAGAGGCAGGAATAGCAGCAGGAGCCATAGCAGCAGCATCAGACGAAGGCTCTGACCCCAAATCATCCAAGGAACCATTTCGCGGCATACTCCTACACCAGTCAGCTTTTTCAACAAACGGAGTCAGCACCAACCGGTGACTATTGTGAAGTTCCAATGGCTTCAGACTCTCCAAAAAGGATGCATCTGGGGCAAGGGAAGGGAGCAGAGCATCCCTCTACAATGAAGAGATAGAGTGAGATGAGTGGATTAAGGGATGAGTAGAAACCTCCCACGAAGAAGAATCATCGGGGGAAAGAGGATGACAAGAAGACCACAGAGGGTCCGTCGGTGCCCACAGGGGACCGGCTATGGCCGGCGCCAACGTAAATACGAATAGGTAGAGGTGGGAGAACTGGGTTCAGAAAGCAAGTTTCAAATTTTGAACCCCAGAGAGACGACAGAGTGTCTCTCTCTAGAAAGGCCTCTCATTCATCGTGGGGCGATGTGGGCTTCTATATTCATTCTGCCCAAATCAACCCTGCGGCAGATCGAATGCTTGATTTGTAGGTTTTTATGGAATGGGAGCATTGAAGGTAGGACTCAGGAAAAAGTCGCATGGGATGATGTTTGTACTCATAAGGAAGAGGGAGGCTTGGGTATTAAGAACCCCCAGGCGTTTAATAAAGCCTTAATAAGCCGGCTACTTTGGCGTGTCATCACAAAAAATCCCGAGTCTATATGATCATCTTGTATTCGCTCATAGCACATTAAGGATAGATGCATTTGGACCATCAAAGTCCCTCAATCTGCTCCATGGACTTGGAAAAAGATAATGAACATTCGTGTGGAGTCTCGCAAACAGATTCTGTATATTATCAGCGATGGCACCACGACATTCTTATGGCTCGATAATTGGTACCCTAAAGGACCTCTTTGTGATTCATTCTCGCAGAGACTGATGACGGTGATGGGTCTTCCCTTTGACACAATGGTTAATGACATTATTCATCATGGCCAATGGAGATGGCCAAATGCTTATGATATGGAGGTTTCTAACATTATTGATAGCATACCCCAGTATGCGCCAAACCTAGCCAAGTGTGACTTGATCAAGTGGCAAGCCAAAAATGATGGATATTTCTCCATCTGACCTGCCTACAAGCTATTCCAGGGTGTGAAGAGCAAAGTTGAGAGGGCTTCTCTTGTCTGGGGCCCCCACCACATCCCTGTCCATGCCTTTATCCTTTGGTTGTGTATTCGTGGTCGGTTGAGTACATCGAACCATCTCCGTTCCTTCATGAACCTTTCAGTCAATTGCCCTTTCTGCAACGATGAAATTGAAAGTCATGAACATTTATTCTTCAAATGCAAATTCACTGCTGATGTCTGGCAACACATGTGTCTCAAGGCTAGGATTTCTTGGCCCTTTCAAGAATGGGGCGCTAACATTAGGTGGGCCGCAAGCAGATGGAAGGTGAAAAATGCATGAGCCGTATCTATTCGCATTACACTTGCTGCAACATCTAGTTCAGCTGGATAGAACATAATCATCGTATTTTTAATAACCCAGAAGCCAGAGATGTGCACCAAGTGATTACCCGAATTACTAATACCGTCTGCCAAAAACTAGAGCTTTCTGATGCCCACCGTGCCAACGACCTTAGGTTTCTTGCTCTTCGCTGGCACCTGAATCCCCCGAGCTGAATGATCAACCTATTACAACTAAGAGAGATGGAAAAAAAGAAAAAAAAAGGTAAAAAAAAGGGGAAAAATGAATGATCCATCCAGTATGATGTTTTCCCCTAGTTAGGTGTTATGCCGGTATGATTAACCGTTGGTTGGGACCCCAAAGCCCGATTTATATATTTTAAAAAAGAAAAAAAAGAAAAAAAATGAATGATCCGTCTGAGTATGGTGTTTTCCTCTGGTTAGGTATTTTGCCAGTCTGATTGACCGATGGCTGGGACCCCAAAGCCCAATTTCTATAAAAAAAAAAAAGGTCCTAGGACCTACCTACTGGTAGAGGATGGGATGCTTTCCTCGCTTTTGACTGATAATGATCGCTGGCTGCTGTGTAAGATGTAGATGTTGCTTCTTTCCTTTGGTGCTGAACTGCTGCTGCAGCTCTGTTTGCTGTTACTGTCTTTTTTTTGCTTTGTCATAGAGTTGCCGCCCCTGTACTTCTCTTGTGTTGCTCTCTTAAATCAGATGATGGCAACAGATGTTTGCAGACTGGGGTCTGTAATTTGATGCATTTTTCAGGTGGCTGGTGGATTTGCCTTTGGTGTGATTTTATTGGTCATTATTTAGCTACTGTGTATGCTGATGCTGATGATGTGGCTGCTATTGTGAATACTAGTCACTTTAGATTGGTGAAGGAAAAAAAAGAAAAGAAGAGAAGATTTTGGCTAGTTGACCAGCCAATTTGGTTCGAAAAAAAAAAGAGTAGGATTTTGGCCGGTAAACTTATTGACTGGCAAAATTAGTTGTTGGCAGATCAACTAGTTGACTGACCTATTTTGTCGCTATCAAAAAAAATTAGCATTTTGGCCGGTCAACTAGTTGACCGGTCAAATTGGTCACTATCAAATAGTTAAAAAATAAAAAATGAATAAATAAAAATAAATAAATAGATAATATATTGAGGCATGCGAAATGCCTTTGTTTGGACGGAATGGAGTCTACAGGTTTGCAAAGCTCAACTACCGGAATGGAATGGATATGCCGGGAAGTTTCTGCCGAGTTGTTTGGATTGGCCTGGATGGTCTAGTTGGTCAGAATTCCTGGTCATTTTGCCTGGTGTATAGGAATGCCCCTTTTTATCGGTATGCTCATTTGCTGGTTTGTAAAAAAAATGGGGGGCTACTAGCCGGTCAACACACTGACCGGCCAGAATTGCTATTCTGGTGCTGGGTGCTACTGCCGGTCAACACTCTGACCGGCAACCTACAAAAAAAAGAGTGGTAACTCATTCCAGCTCCTCTCACATGATCCTGTAATGGGCGGACTGGAATTCAATTGACTGATACGGTCGGTTTGGTCAATTGGTAGGCAGATGGCTGAAGGTTTTGGGACGGAATGGATGTCACGGTAAGAATGGCCAGTTTTCCAAAATTGGATGGATTGAGTTACATGACTAGAAGCCTGGTCTTCGATGAATTCTAGTTTGCACCCCGTTGTCGGTTTACCTGATAGATCGGTTTGCTTGTTCAAACCTAGAATGGATGGAAGTCCCGGTTTGGAATGGCATAGTCAGATTCACGGATATGGTGAATGCCGCCAGTTTGGCCTACTGAGCTTTTCCACTTTGTCGATACATTAATGATTTTGTCACAACCTCCTGGTATGATTTGGAACAGAGGGCCAATCTGGTAGAATCATCTGGTATAGCTTCTATTGAATTGGAGCGCCTACTACTCTCTTGCTTTCTTCCAGGAAAACTGCTTGCCGATTTATCATAATTTCCTAATTTGCTTTGGAAAATTGGTGTTATGGGGCATCACCCGGTATACTGTATTGTGCCTTTTTCCCAGTTTGTAGATCTTGCCGGTTTAGTATTTTTACTAGTTTGTGGTTCTTCGACTGTTTCTAGTGGTATTTTATCTTAGTTTCATGTTATGTTACCTAGTGCTTGGGGAATACTTAAGCGTCTTTGTTCTAACTCCAAATTAGCAAAATACTTGGGGATAGAACATTTGTATCTATAATTTTTTTTAATTTTTAATTTAATACAATTAATTACTTACGAAAAAAAAGTTAGGTGAGCTCACCTCAACCGCATCACCTTGTGATTCAGCTGAAGTACTTTTGTCTTATTCCTCTTAGGAGAACGTTGAGCCACTCTGGAGTGTGGGGCTACCAATTTCCTGCCCGTAGGATGAAACTCCATCATAGTTTTACACTGGGCAGTATTATGCCCACTCTCCCGGTTATTGCTGGTACTCGAGAGTTTTCCTTGGTATTCAACCTCTACATCAACAGAAGACTCTTCCTCATTAGCAGAAAACTTGCTAGTGGTTAGTTTGATTTTTGTGGGAAGAACACCATCAATCCTCACTTCAACACACACATGAGAAAAATGCATACGGTCCAATTTAGCCATATTAGCATCTAATTAAAGTGGTTTTTCCACGGCACTGGCGATCTAACTGAGCCCCAAAGGGGTCTAATATTCAGTAGGGACGTTCCTTAGGTTGATCCAAACTGGTAGTGTTTTGTGATCCTCTAGCTATGTTAGCATTTTGCTAACACCAGCTCCTACTTCAACACAAACCCATGCATATTGCAAACGGTCCATTCTGGCTGTGTTAGGATCAATTGAATGGGTTTCCCAATAGCACTAATGACCCAACTAAAACCAAGAGGCATCCAAAATTTCACCGGCACATTAAACAAATTAATTCATATGGGAAAAGTCTTATGTTCCTCCTTACATAGAGGCTTACCTAGGAACCATCGCTTGAGGAACAAGGATTTTCCAGCAAAGGTCCAAGGGCCAACACCCAAACACTTTTCCATCATAACTGGAGAAGCAAACTGGAAGAAAAAGAAACCAAAGGAATTACCAGCCACATGACAAATCCCAAAATGCGCCCAGATTTTTCAAGCAATGAAGTTGACGACGTGGAAGCGCAGAGGTTTATCAAAGAAATAGCCCACCAAAGTGGCATCCCAGATCTTCTTCCCTTGTTTGATAACTTTAGGAGGTGGTGAGATAAAAGCAATACCACCTTCAACTTTTGAGGGAAGAATCTCATCGGCACAATAAGGGACGATTTTTCCTTTTAGGCAACAACTAACCATGACGGGGGAAAGGAGTCATTCAAACTGCGAGGATGAGAGTTCACAGAAGAGAAAATAGACATATTTACATGCAAAGGGTTTAGCCAATTGTTTGACAAGCCGGATTCAGTGACAACAAGGCAAACCCCTACCTGGTGAACACCAAATAAAGAAGCCAATGCAGCAGGCTCGCCCAGACATACCTCAGAATTAATCGTGCCGGAGACGGGCAAAGGACAAACCACTTGGGCCGAACCCTGAATGCTTCCAGAAAAACCCGATGAATGAATAATAGAATTAGGCTTTAAATGAGGCTAGTGAAGGGCGTGGGGCATCAGGGAATCAGGTTGAACATGATATCCCCCCTAAGCATCAAAGTCTTTGTACGGAACACCAAAGCGCAGGAATACTGATGACTCCTTCCCATTCTGATACATCCTATGCCCCTTTGCCTTACTGCAGCCGGCCTTTTCTTTGTTCTGACCCAGGTGAGTTTTCTGTCAGGTGTGAGGCCCCTACTACGATAGAGGATGATAGGAGGATTTTAACCATCCAACACTTGATACCCTCCAGATGCTGCTAGAGACAAATGCTACTTAGACATATATATAATCCTTAACCCGGGAAGTGCGACAAACTGTGAATGGTCTCCTAGAAAAATATTTGCTTGCTGAAATTGTAGAGACACCACTCCCTGTTCATAGTAAAGAGAAGGAAGAGTTCAAATCTTCTTCTCCTCGGGGAGTGCCGGATCAGGATGGTCATCAAGGTACCTTGTATGATGCCATCAAGATGTTGGTGGTAGCTATGACTACTCAGCCATATATTGTTTTTTATCCCCTGATGGGAGGCAGACAATGTATGGTTTTCTGTGTACCCTTTTAAAAATGGAGATTGAATTCCTAAACTACTGCTTTAGCCCACTGGGTGGACTAGTGGAGGGCCTTCATATAGTTGATGACTCTGCCCCTGCAGTGAGCATTCTTGGAGCTCCTAAATTCTCCAATAGCCCTCTGAGGCCGTCCGATAGGAGGCAGGGTGGTGCGCATTCCTCTCATGCTCAGGAGGTGGCTAATCAGGTTTCATCTCCATCTCCTTTCGAGCAGGCAGGCTCATTGAAGCAACCCAAGTCTCAAAGATGTCAAAAATCCAATTTTAAGATTCTTAAGGGTACCAAAGGCTAATGTGACAAGGCAAAAAAATAAAAAAAGCTCAGTATGATTTTTTTTCCTGTTATGGTGTTTTTACCAGTATGGATTCTACTGGTTGGTACTTTTTTTTGGTAATTAATGCTAGTTGGTACCTGTTGCGTCCGCGGAGTTTAGCCGTACGTTAGTCGAAGCGAGAATGGCTTTTTGAGCGAGCGGGCGGACGAACAAAAATGGGCAACACAAAGTAAACAAAGCCAGAGCAGAGAAAAAGAAATGTGAGGGCAATGGGAGAACACACAGGTTTACGTGGAAAATCCCGTTATCCGATGAGGGGCGAAAAACCACGGCAGCGGACAAACAGTCCTAGAAATCTCACTATTGCAATGAAAAGATACAATGAGTAACTAGAAAGCTGTTCACTTTCTTAGGGAATTACAACGTATGGAGACAGATTTCTTTCTTCACTCTTTTCTCTTTGCCTTTCTTTTTCTCTCAAGGATTCTCTTGGTTGAGTGTAAACAGATGGGGATTCAGAATCCTCCCCTAGTAGTTTAAAGGGGGTATTTATAAGGAGTATGATGCCGTTAGAGAGGTGACACGTGGCACTGGTGCGTCAGAGCCGCCTGCCATCCCAACCACTACTGTAAGTGCGGCTGTGATAGGGACACCTGTCACAATCTGCAGATACGGCACTCAGGGGCGCACGGCCTGCAGGTACGGCGTGTCAGAAGCCGTTGGTCGCTCGTGGCAGCGTATACCGTGCAAGTCATCTGAGCTGGTGTTCTTGGCTATTTTGGCCTTTCTGGCTGTCCTCGTTCTCGCATGGGCCGCAGAGCCCTCTCGAACCGCCAATGCCTTTGTCGCTTTGGCCAGTGCCTTTGTCGCTTAACTCGATTCTTCAGGTGCTCGAAATTGGGTTAGTCATTTGGGCCTGATTAGGCTTGTGGGCCTTTTGGGCCAGCCTACCCATGTGATCCCTTGGACCTGCGATTGTAATTTTGGGCCTTGGGTTCCAGGACCCATGACGAGCCCCCCATGTCAAACGGTTCGAGGACTCAACCGTTTGACATGCCTTGTGAACATCTTCCTATTGTGATAGTCCGCAGTCTTCACCTTCTACTGACACGAAAAACGTCCGAGATCTTTTCGCAAATTCGAGACCTATCTTTCGCCGTCGTTTCATTTCCCCATGGAGCATTGAATGTGACATTCGATTGATGTGACGTCGCTTCGGGAAGCCCCGAGGCTGCGCGCCCGCCTACTGCATATGGGGAGCTGACACGTGGGATGGCCATAATGAGGGCGTCTTTTCCCTTGTTTGAAATTTCCTTTAAATTCTCTGTCGTGTCTTCATTCATTCCTCCCTTTTCTTCTCCTTTTCCTTGACGTCCTCTGAAAGTTTTCACGCCGCTTTGTTTTCATTCCTCGCTGCGATGGCTCCCAGCGTTAATGACATAGCCTCTTCCCTTTCCCCTCAAGATCTTGAGCAGATCAGAGTGAAATATGACATTCCAGAGTCCGATTCGATGGTGTTTTCGGGAGCCGCGGAGAGGGCGTGTAGTCCTCCGGGTGGTTACATTGCTGTTTACGAAGTTCACCTCAAAGGCGGACTTCGTTTCCCTGTTCCCACGGAGCTTTACCGTCTGATGAAGGAGTTGGCCCTCCCGTTCGCGAGGCTCCAGCCCAACGCCATCAGGTACTTCGTTTCCTTGTGCGTATTCTCGCGCTGCCACAGCAAAGTTCTTGAGGTGGTCATGGTGAAGATTATGTTTCACTTCACTCATAACCTCGACTGGATCTCCATGACCCCTCGCCCTGAGTTTGCTGAGATGAGTGGAGGGAACCTGGATTCCACCAAAAGGGGGAAGGACAGGCTCTTCTTTCTTAAGGCTGCTGAGGACTGGTAGCTCTCATCCGTATAGGGAAATGTCGCGAGCAAATATGGCTCCGACATTACTGACGAGGAAAGAGAAGCCACCAGGAGGTTACGGATTTGGTGGCTGGCGAATCTTGGCAGCTTCAACGTGGGAAAGAAGAATATCTGGTTGTCCCCTAAAAAGCTGGCCGAAGCCAAGTGGGTGGCACTGTCTGGAGATTCTGCCATTGCAGCTTCGAAGAAGAAGAAGAAGAAGAAGCTAAGGAAAAGAGAGGGTCCTCTTGTTATCCAGGAGCCATCCGAGAGGCCTCCGAAGAGTCCGCGGATTGAGGTCCTAGAGGGTCCACCGAGCGTCGCTGGTGAGTCTTCATCGGACGATGACTCCGTCATTGCCCCCATGGTTAAGAAGGCCATGAGGTTGGCTTCTGGTCCTCCCGTGGAGTCCGGGGCCACTGCACCTCCTTCCTCTGGAACCGAGGCCCATCCTGAGGTCTCGGCCGTCTCTGCGGGTTTTCCTTCTGACGACCCTATAGCCTTTGATGCCTCGGGGGAGGCAACCTTGGATGAGATCGTAGAGCCTTGTGGGATGGAGGCAGTCACCGCTGTTACTGCTGAGGACATTTTTGACATTCTTAGCGACGATGAGGCTGAGGTTGCGATCTTAGAGATCCCGGCCGCCGCTGACGTCCCGGGGTTGGCGGAGCCCCCATCCCTGATGGTCCTTCCTCCGGGGCTGCTTTTGATGTTTCTGAGGTACCCGCGGAGTACCCGCTTGTGCCCGAGACCTCAAGGGAGAGTGCCCCCACTCAAGATCCTGTGGTTTCTCAGGTACTTTGCTACCTTCTCATTTGCCTCACTTTCTGTCGACTGCTTCTAAGTGGCTTTGGTTCCTTTTGCAGCTCCAGGATTAGATCAGTGGCCTTAGCCAACTGGTGGGCGAAGTCGCCCGGTCTCGTTTGGAGGCGGAGTCTTCGAAGGCCGTTCAGGAGGAGAACCAGCGCCTTCACGTGGTGATTGCTGAGGCCACCGCAAAGAGCGCTTCATCTGAGGAAGCCCTGAGGCTCTTAGAGGCCCGATACGGATTCCTTCTAGAACGAAACCTTCAGTTGGAGGAGAAGCTGAGGGTCTCGTTGAAGGCTACCGACATAGCCCCCCCACTGGAGGCCAAGTTCTGGGATGGCATTCACCTATGCCGCCGGCTAATGCTGCTCCTTCACCCACGGTTCCCCGTTGTTGTGCTGGATCCGTGTAACGCGAGCGCCGCGTGCCCCGATGACGTGTATGGTCTTCGAGGCAGGCCATTCCCTGGGTCCTCGGGCCCAAGACCCTCAGCAAGTCCTTGCTCATCAGACCAGCTGAGAACTTCGAGTCACAGACAGGACTCTTCGTCTTTAGAAGAGCAAACCGGAGCCGTTCTACCTCAAGGTCCTAGCGAGGGCTAGCCTTTGTTTTTCCTTTTCCATTGTTGTATTGTATTTATGAATAAAAAGGAAACCCTTGAGTTTATCACAAGTGTCTCTCCTTTTTCCCTTCTCTTTATTCCTCTCTTTTTTTCTTTTTTACTTGGACGAATCCGAGTGTTGCACTTACGACCTCTGGGGCCGTTCGAACGAATTTGAATTTTTCTTACGACCGCTTGGGCCGCTCAGAGGAGTCTGAGTTTTGGGGTTTTGACCTCTGGGGCCGCTCGGTCATAGCCAAGTTTTTGGAGTTTTGACCTCTGGGGTCCAACCTTTGGGGCCGCTCGGTCACAGCCAAGTTTTTTTAGTTTTGACCTCTGGGGTCCGACCTCTGGGGCCGCTCGGTCACAGCCGAGTTTTTGTTACTTGACCTCTAGGGTCGCTCGGTCACAGCTAAGTTTTTGTTGCTTGACCTCTGGGGTCCAACCTCTGGGGCCTCTCGGTCACAGCCGAGTTTTTGGTACGGCCTCTTTGGCCACTCGGACGGATCCGAGTTTTGCTTGTTGGGGGTGACCCATCTTTCACTGGTAGTATTTCCTAAGGTGAGCAGCGTTCCAAGTCCGGGGTACCAGCTTGCCCTCTTGGGTGCGCAACTTATAAGCTCCTCCTCAAAGGATAGCCGAGACCAAAAACGGTCCTTCCCAATTTGGTGAGAGCTTGTTTCTGCCGGCAATTTTTCCCTGGCTTCCACGACTCTCAGTACGAGATCCCCGACCTCAAATTGTCGCGCCTTCACTTTCTTGTTGTAATAGCGGGCCACCCGTTGTTGGTAGGCCGCTATCCTAAGCCTCGCCTGATCGCGAACTTCCTCGTGGGCATCGAGGCTTTCTCGAAGCCTCTGGCTGTTATCCGTTGCGCTGAAGCATCCAACCCGGGGGCTTGTGAGGCATACTTCTATTGGGATGACAGCTTCGACCCCGTAGTAAAGACTGAAAGGGGTTTCTCTTGTGGGCTCTCTGGGCGTTGTCCTGTATGACTAGAGGACCGAGGGCAGTTCATGCACCCACGAGCCCTCGGAAGATTCCAGCTTGGTTTTCAGCCCATGTAGGATCGTGTGGTTTGTCACTTCTACCTGCCCATTGGTCTGCAGGTATGCCACTGACGTATGTACTAGGTTGATCCTCAGGCTTGCGCAGTACTTAGTGAATCGATTTTCGGTAAACTGCGTCCCGTTGTCAGTCACGATGCACTCTGGTACTCCAAACCTGCATACGATACTCTGCCAGAGGAACTCTGTCGCGTTTTGCTCTGTTATCCTAGCCAGCGGTACTACTTCTACCCATTTGGTGAAGTAGTCTATTCAACAATCAGGAACTTCCTTTGTCCAGGAGTGAGGGGGAATGGTCCGAGGATGTCGAGCCCCCATTGGGCGAACGGCCACGAGGATTGTAGCGCCTGGAGATCCATGTGGGGGCGATGGCTCATGTTGCTGTGAAGTTGGCAACTTTCGCATTTGCGCACAAAATCCATGGCGTTGTACTTCATTGTTGGCCAGTAGTACCCTTACCTCATAAGTTTAAAAGCTAGGTTCTTTCCCCCAATATGGGATCCACATATTTCGAGATGCACCTCCTGTAGGGCGTACTCGGCCTCCTCTGGGGTGAGACACCTTAGGTAAGGGGCTGAGTAGCCCCGTCGATACAGCTGGTCGTCCACGATTGTGTACCAGCCCGCCGTCTGCTTTATCTTCTTGGCCTCGTTCGAATCCTCGGGTAGCGAGCCATCAGATAAATACTTTAGGTAGGGAGTCATCCAGGTGCTCCCGTCCGCGACTTGCATTACCTCCTGCTCGAGGTCTTCAATGCTGGACCTGCCCAGGACTTCTCACATCCCCCTAGCGTACTATTCAGGATCCCCCTAGCGAGCATGTCGGCCTTGGCGTTTTCCTCCCGTGGGATGCGGATGAACTCGGCCATCTTGAAACCCACGATTGTGCCCTTAACCTTTGAAAGATACTTGGACAGCTGCGCGTTGTTGACGTCGAAGCTTCCGCGGACCGGATTGATGACCAATTCAGAGTCACTATAGTTGATCAGTTCTTTGGCCGAGCATTCCTTGGCCAGTCGGAGTCCAGCTAGCAAGGCCTCGTACTCCGCGACGTTGTTTGTGGCCGAGAACCCCAGGGTTAGTGAGTACTTTATCTCCAACCCCTCAGGTGTGCGCAAGACAACCCCTGCTCCGCAGCCATCCTTCATGGAGGAGCCGTCCACGTGCTGGGTCCAAGTGGAGGCCCTGCTGACCCCGTCCATTGTAGCCTGGTCCTCGTCTCGATTGGGCGACGCCGTCGTCCCAACGAGGAAGTCGCGAGCACCTGTACCTTTAAAGCTGGCCTCGGATGAAACTCTATGTCAAATTCTCCCAATTCAAAGGCCCACTTGATTAGTCGGCCGGAGATCTCGGGCTTCTGTAAGATGGCCCTTAACGGTTGGTCGGTCAAGACTACTATCCTGTGCGGAACCCGCGAGAGTCTTGCTGACGTAATACACAGGCTGCTGCTTGCCATGTTGCTCTCGTACTAATGCCGAGCTCAACGCTGTGTCGAATACGGAGAGGTACAAGTATATCTCCTCGCCCTGCTGGGGAGAAGCTAGGAGGGTCGGACTCGAGAGGTAGCCCTTGAGTCCTTGGAATGCATCCTCGCAGTCATAACCCCATCGAAAGTCCCCGGATTTTGTCCCTCTTAGGGCTTTGAAGAATGGCAGGTGCTTCTCGGCCGACTTTGCCAGGAAACGGGAGAGGGCGGCCACTCGCCCAGTAAGCTACTGAACTTCCTTCATCGTTCGCGGGGACCGCATGTCTAGGATCACTTGGATCTTTTCTAGGTTTGTCTCAATTCCCCGGTGCGATACGATATAGCCCAAGAATTTTCCCAAGGCGACACCGAAAGTGCACTTACTGGGATTGAGCTTCATCCCATGGGCCCTGAGCACATGGAAGGTCTCAGCCAAGTCCCTCACGTGGTCACCGCTTATCTTGCCCTTGACGAGCATGACGTCAACGTATACCTCTACGTTCCTGCCTATCTGGTCTTTGAACATCTTATTCACAAGTCGCTGATAGGTCGCTCCCGCGTTCTTGAGGCAAAAGGGCATTACCTTATAGCAGTATGTCCCTTGGTCTGTCATGAATGACGTGTTCTCCTCATCCTCGGGACTCATTCTGATTCTAGTTATACCCGAGTACGCATCTATGAAGCTTAGGAGCTCATGGCCAGACGTCGAATCCACGAGTTGGTCAATTCTGGGCAATGGGAAGCTGTCCTTAGGTCACGCCTTGTTGAGGTCGGTGAAGTCTACGCACATCCTCTACTTCCCATTGCTCTTGTTTACCATGACAACGTTGGCCAACCAGTCCAGGTACTGCACTTCTCGGACAAATCCAGCGTCCAGGAGTTTCTTGACCTCCTCACGGATGGCCACTAACTTCTCAGTGGAATAGTTTCTGCGCTTCTGTCTGACCGGCTTGTGCTGAGGATCGACGCCCAGTTTGTGGACGATGACCTCAGGAGAGATCCCGGGCAAGTCATTGGGGGACCATGCGAACATGTCCGAGTTCTCTCGTAGAAAGCTGATGAGTTGGTCCCTGACTGTCTCTGAGAGTGAACTCCCTATTTGGACATACTTTTCCTGATCCGCGGGATCTAGTGGGACTCGGACTACTGGTTCTCCTGGCTGAGCGTGCTGTGATGTGGCCTCGTCCCGAGGTTGAGGTCTTCCATGGGCTGCGGAAGTGTTACTTGCGTGGTCTGCGCCAAGTAACACATCCGTCCGGTTGACTGGTCCCCGAGGACTTCTCCTACCCCACACGGGGTGGGAAACTTCATCTTGAGATGTGGGATGGAGGTTAGCACGTTGAATGCGGCCAAGCAAGGCCTTTCAAGGATTGCATTATAGACCGAGGGCAGGTCCACAACGAGGAAGGTGAGGACCTTGGACGCCGTCCTTGGATATGTCCCTAGGGTCACCTCCAACTGGATGATACCCTGGACGGGCACTGGCTCGTTGTCCAGCCCGTAGAGTGGCCCTTCTAGTGCCTTCATTCGATTTTTCTTAAGGCCTAGTTTGAAGTAAGCATCAAGGTACAGTAAATTGCGAGAGCTTCCATTATCAACAAATACTTGTTTCATCTGGTGGTCATTTGCTCCGTCAGAAACGAGTGCAGTTACAACCAGGGGGTCGGAGTGAGGAGAAGTTATATAGTCTAAGTCCCTACTGCTAAAACAGATAACATCGTCTTCACTCCCAAGCCCCCTCTTCGGCCTCTTCGCCGCCGCGAGCTCGCGCCCATCCCCTCCGGCCGGCCTACTGGATATCATGTTTACGACCCCCGCAGCCACTCGGTTCTGGGGGGCTCAGCGTCTCCACCATCCTCGGGCCCTGAGGTTTGTCCAGGTCTCTGGAGGAAACGGTTGAGGTGTCCCCTCTTGATAAGCTCCTCGATCTCCCTCTGCATAGTCCTGCAATCTTCTGTGCTGTGACTCCCGGAGCGGTGGTAGTCACAATATTTTGACTGGTCCCCACCGTCCGGGTTCTTCAGTGGCTTGGGCCACCTCAGGAAATGTTCTCCCCGGATTTGCATCAGGACGTTGGTGCGGGTGTCATTTAGCGGCGTGAGGTGTATAGGTTGCGACTCTCTCTGGGAGCTCTGCTCGACCTTGTGGTGCTTCTTCGCTGTCTGGGGACCTTGATCGTCCCCGACTTTCCTTTTTCCCTCCGTGGCCTTCTGGTGAGGGAGGTCGTCCCTCTCTGGCCTTTTGGCATCGTTGGCTTCCTCGGCCGCGATGTAAGCTCTGGCCACAGCCACGGCCTCTATGAAGGTCTGCGGGCCTTTGTGGATGAGGTGCTTGAAAAAAGCACCTCCTTTGAGGGCCGAGAGGAAGGGGTTTAGCTTTACCTCTCGGTCAGTCTCGGGATCTGCCTGGCCTCCCCTACAAACCGCGTCAGGAATCCCCGTAAGCTCTCCCTAGCCCCCTGCTTGATTCGAGTGAGGTGCCAGGGCTGCTTCTCTACCCTCCTGCTAGAGGTGAACTGGGACAGGAAGGCCGTCGTCAGATCTCCAAAATCGCGGATAGAGTTCGCGGGCATCCCATAAAACCATATCCGCGCGTCCCCTTTTAGAGTTAAAGGGAAGCACTGGCACATGGTGGTCTCGTCAAGGCCTTGGAGGTTTAGGTGCTCCCTGAAATGATTAAGGTGGTCCATGGGATCACCACTGCCGTCATACAACTCCAGGTTGGGCATTTTAAATTTTGGGGAGAGCGTCCTCGTCCTAATCTCTGTAGAAAACGGAGACTGGAGCACGTTAGCCCCTCCTCCGCTACTCTCTTGCAGCATGAGATTCCATCCTCTTTCCGGTCTACTCTCCACTCGTGGTGGGGCAGCCGCCTTCCTCTCGTTCAGGTAGTGCCTTAACTCATAAGGCTCCTGACTGCCCGGCGCTCTGGGGCCGTGCGGGCTCCTCGTGGGGGAGCATCTCGTGGAACCACCTCCTGGTCGCCGTGCTCAGGTGGTTCCGTTGGGCCTCAGAGTGGCACCTCTCGGGGCTCTCGTCTCAGACCCGAGGACCTGGTTGGTCCTCAACCCTTCGTGGGGCTCTGTTGCTGGAGGCCACCTGGGTCCTCCGGTTGTCACGTGACTGGGAGGCCTTTCGCGGCGACTGCCTCCTCTGTTCCCGCCTTGTGATGCCTCAGCCTGGGAGGCCCTGTCGGGAGCCCCCTGTTTGAGCTGATCGATTTTGGAACAGAGGGTGACGAAGGCCTGTGACATGCCGTCTAACTTGGCCTCCAAGCCCCTTACCACAGGGTCGGGATGATCCTCCGCCCCAGCGCGGGGGTTAGGGCCGCCGCCGTGTGAGGCCACCTCTTTGGGGGTGCGCTTGCTTGTGCCCTTGTGTTCACCATTTCGAAACTTGAAGTTTATGTTGTTGTGTACTTTGAAAAAATGTGAAAAGCAGATTTTCAGTCGCTTCCCACAGACGGCGCCAATGTTGCGTCCGCGGAGTCTGGCTATACGTTAGTCGAAGCGCGAATGGCTTTTTGAGCGGGCGGACGGACAGAAACGGGCAACACAAAGTAAACAGAGCCCGAGTAGAGAAAAAGAAATGTGAGGACAATAGGAGAACACGCAGGTTTACGTGAAAAATCCCGTTATCCGATGAGGAGTGAAAAACCACGGCAGCGGACAGACAGTCCGAGAAATCTCACTTTTGCAATGAAAAGATACAATGAGTAACTAGAAAGCTGTTCACTTTCTTAGGGAATTACAACGTATGGAGACAGATTTCTTTCTTCACTCTTTTCTCTTTGCCTTTCTTTTTCTCTCGGAGATTCTCTTGCTCGAGTGTAAACAGATGGGGATTCAGAATCCTCCCCTAGTAGTTTAAAGGGGGTATTTATAAGGAGTGTGATGCCGTTAGAGAGGCAACACGTGGCACTGGTGCGTCAGAGCTGCCTGCCATCCCCACCACTACTGTAGGTACGGCTGTGACAGGGACACCTATCACAGTCTGCAGATACGGCGCTCAGGGGCGCATGGCCTGCAGGTACGGCGTGTCAGAAGTCGCTGGTCGCTTGTGGCAGCGTATACCGTGCAAGTCATCTGAGCTGGCGTTCTTGGCTATTTTGTCCTTTCTGGCTGTCCTCGTTCTCGCATGGGCCGTAGAGCCCTCTCAAATCGCCAGTGCCTTTGTCGCTTAATTTGATTCTTCAGGTGCTCGGAACTGGGTTAGTCATTTGGGCCTGATTAGGCTTGTGGGCCTTTTGGGCCAGCTTACCCATGTGATCCTTTGGGCCTGCGATTGTAATTTTGGGCCTTGGGTTCCGGACCCATCAGTACCATATGCCCGGTTTGTGTCTTTTACCGATTTGGATGATTTTGGGTGGTCATGTACTTTTGCCGGTATGAGGTTTTTTCCGATTTTGCTTTTTCGTCGGTATTGTGCTATTGTCGGTATGGTACTTTTCCTGGTATGGAGGTTTATTAAAAAAAAAAAAGTAGACATTCCAGACAGTATGCCTTTTTTTGCCTTGTTTGCTTGAATGCTTCTTTTTGTTGGTTTGGACGCCTTTGGTCAGTCCTTTGCTTTTTGCCGGTATGTAGTTTGTACCGGTTGTGTCTTTTCCATTAAAAAAAAAGCATTCCGAACGGAATGACATAGTCCTGTCTGGATTGCCAGCATGTGTCTTCTACCCGAATGGAAAAAAAAAAAGGTGGGCGGGTTGGTGCTTTACTCGGTATGGTGTTATTGCCGGTATGGATAATTTGCTGATTTGGTGCAACTTGCCTGGTATGGTGCATTTGTCGGTGGGGAGCCTTTTCCGCAATCTGCTTCTTGCCAGTATGATACAACTTGCCGGTATGGTGTGTTTGGATGGTACACAAAAAAATAAAATAATGGGCAGCTTGTGCTTTTTGCCCGATTGGTCTCCTTTTCCGGTATGTATATTTTGCCCGGTATGGTTGCACTTTACTGGTTTGATTTTTAAAGCGGGTAAGCTCCCAGTTCGTTACTTGGGGGTACCACTTATCACCTCACGGCTTACGACTTCAGATTGCAAACCCCTTCTTAAAAACGTTTCCAAACGCATATCATCTTGGAAGAATAGATGGTTGTCCTTTGGGGGGCCCCTCTAGCTTATTTCCTCCATTCTCACATCCATTCATATGTACTAGAGCTCCATTTTTATTTTGCCAAGCTCTATTCTCAAAACGATCGAAAAAAGCATTAGAAAATTCCTTTGGCATGGACATAATGAGGGTAAATCGTCGTCCAAGGTTGTTTGGAAGGATATTTGCTATCCTAAGTCTGAGGGAGACCTGGGAATCAAAAATCTTCTGACCCAGAATAAAGTGCATATCTGTAAGCTGCTATGACACATTATTTCCAAAGATACGGAATTGATCTGGTCTCTTTGGATTCATGCTAATCGCATTAAGGATTGATGTGTTTGGACTCTAAAAGTCCCTACTTCAGCATCTTGGAGTTGGAAGAAAATTATGAAGCTCCGCCGTGTTATGTGCCTTCAGATTGTCCACTTTATTGGTGATGGCTCGGACACTTTCCTCTGGCTTGACAGCTAGCATCCCCTAGGGCCTCTTAATAATTGCATATCCGACCGGATTAGAATGGTCACCGGATTGCATTAGGATTCTAAGGTCAAGGCTATAATTAGGCACAACCAATGGATTTGGCCCAATTAGTTTGATATGGAAGTGTCCAAATTAATTGAGAATATGCCCAATTATCCCCTGATCCCTCTCATAGAGGCTCTGTCAAATGGAAGGCTAATAAAGATGGAAGATTTACGACCCGATCAGCGTACTATCTTCTTCATCCTCCTTGTGTGAAAGTCTATTGGGCTTCCCTTGTTTGGGGCCCCTCCTATATCCCGGCCCATGCGTTCAATTTTTGGTTGACCATTCGTCGAAGGTTCAGTACCACTGATCGTACCAAAGGCATACCTAACCTCTCACCCTATTGCGTACTATGCCAAAATGAGTTTGAAAATCATGACCACATTTTCTTTAACTGTATTTTTTCTAAGGACCTATGGCATATGATATGTTACCGTGTTAGCCTTCAATGGCTGTACCCTAATTGGAACCAGAACATTGTTTGGGCCGCATCTAAATGGAAAGGGAATAATTTCAAAGCTACATCCTTCTGCCTTACCCTTGAAGCTACTGTGTATTATATCTGGAAGGAGCGGAATCACAAAACTTTTCAATCTTCTCACTTCCATGCTCCCTCTAATCTGTTCATTCAAATTTTAGACGTTATTCATAATCGTCTGAAGGCTCTCCTTAGTGCCTCTTCTCAGGTGGACAAAACATCTTTAGACCGATGGAATTTATCTACCATATAAAAAAAATTTGGCCTGTCAATTTGTTGACCGACGATTGTGTTTGGCCTGTCAACTTGGTGACCGGTTTCCTTGGGTTCAAAAAAAAATTTGGCCTATCAATTTGTTGACCGACGACTGTGTCTAGCCAATCAACTTGTTGACTGGTATTCCTTGGGTTCGAAAAAAATGTTAGGATGCCACATGCCAGGTTGGCAATTTTGTCTTATTTTGCTAGAATGGCTTGTTGGGCTCCTTGCCTGCTTTGTACCTTGGTGGATGTATGGTTTTTTTTCCGGTATGCAACAATAGGCCAGATTCTGCATTCTTGGTTTCCTATGGAAGGATGTAAAAAAAAAAAAAAAATTATGGGATGCCACTTGCCAGGTTGGCAATTTAGTATTGTTTTGTCGGAATTGCTTGTTGTGCTCCTTTCCCGCTTTGTACCTTGGTGTAAGTATGATTTTCCCAGTATGCAGCAATAGGCCGGATTATAAAAAAAAAAGATTTTTAAAAAAATGTGGGCAGCTTTGTACCTTTTGACTAGTATGGTGTATATTGCTAGTTTAGTGTCTCTAATGAGTTGTTTGATTTGGCGTGTTATGCTGGAATATAACAATCTGCCGAAATGGGAAATTTACGGGTATGCAAATGATCGGTATACTGCAAATGTTCAGTTTGGTGCACTATTGCCGGTTTGCCTAGAGTAGCTGATGGTCGGCTTGGAACTCCCGATGGATGTCTTTTGAAATGTTACTTGATAGTAAAATGGTGTTGTGTTGAACGGCGGGTGCTTGGGGTATGCCCCATCCTCCCCGCTTGTTCCTCTCTTGTGGAAGTGCTAGGTTTCTTCCGCATACGCTTCGTTTAATTTTTGGTGTATCATTGTATGTGATACTTGATCTGTTTACTTGTGTTACTTGTATAAAAGTGTTACTCGGGGGATGGCCTGCCGTCTATATTTTTAACTCTAAATCGATAAAATACTTGGAGATAGAATATAGGTTTCTATAAATTCTTTTATTTTAATACAATTTACTTACTTACCAATAAAAGAATGAATAGAATGAGCATAAGGACCGCCAGAGCTATAACGAAGAGGGCAAAACGGATCAGAAGTTGACGACAAAAAAGAATCTATTGGAATGGGACTAGAGACAAGCAGCGCGTGATAGCTTCCTAAATTTACTAAATTTCCCAATGCAAAATAAATTTAAGCTGCACGATGCAGCTGCATTAGCAGCCGGGCAGCAGCAATGGAACGGCAGCAGAGCAGCCTAATTTTTCCAACACGATTTCCAATATTTCAACAAGAACTTTAACACACATTTCCCACTTATACACGGCACACATAAGGAAATAATACAATACACTCACACTTAGGAAAATTAAAGGAAAAGAAGGGAAAGAAGGCATGGCATTAGCAACCCACAAAAATCAGTAATGCTGATTTCAGCATGACCACAAAAATCCGAGGAAAATTAATACAATTTGACCAAATTTTCTGAAGCCACTCCGCAGCACCTCTAGCCACCACATTACCCTGTGACTCAGAAAAATTAATTAAGAAAATTCAGCCCAAAATATAGCTGATTCAGCAAAATGGAGAGAAGGAAATATGGACAGCTCAACAGTGAGAGTTTTAAGAAATAGAAGAGGTGACTGCCATGCATGTAAATAGGGGATGACTCAGCCAATTTCTCCACTAAATAAATGAAGAAAAATCAAAACAAAAAAGAGAAAAAAATGGAGAGAGAAAAGGGATAAAGAGGGACGAGAAAACCGGCTGAGAAACATAGCCTAGTGAGGAACCGACTCTTTGGCAAAAAAGCTTCAAAAATTTTTCTACATTAATTCAAGTAAGAACTCCTCTCATTATTTATTGTTAAATTTTTGATCTTATCATTAATTATTGTCGATCCAATACTTAAAATTCTCACCGAATCCATGTTAGAATGAATAATGTTCAGCAACATGTCAAAATGAGATTCTGCTACTGAACTCTACTGCGCCATGTTGATGTTTGAATTATTACGTACTCTATTTGATCGATTCATACCATAAAATTTTTAATGAATATACTTTAAGATATTAGCTAAATTATCATATTTTTGTGAAAAAATTATTCTTAATAAAACCAGCCAGTTTGATGGAAACAAAGTAAACTAGCAGATTGAACTTGATGAAAACAGAGTAGCTACTAGTATTGACTTTGGCTGTTATTTTTACCAAGTTTTAGAAAGATTCAAACTCCACAAAAATTATATAAGATATTTCAATGAACCAGAAATATGCCATAAAATTGGCATAAATTTATCTTACAAAATTTGAGCGGTCCAACCTAAAGAAAAGGAAGTGTCACTGAACTGTCCAAAAGCAAAGCTGTGCATAAAAGATCAGTGCATAATTTTGAACCGAGTAAGAATAAAAATGGACAATTTATATGAGCCGGTCTAAAATTTTGTATTAATTCTGGAAATATATGAAAAATAATTTTGCATGATGATTTACCCACTGAATAGGATAGAAAATCGGAGCCTACTAGTGAACCGGCCGCAACACCAGTTTGGCATTTTTGCCAAATCTGGGTGAACTGGCTATGATTTCATCGGTGAACCGGTTATATACAGTATGCTAAGATAGGAAACTAACCAAATATGAAGTGAATCGGTTAATTATGGGGTGAACCGGCTACCGAAACAAGGCAACGAACTAGTTTTAGCAAAACTGATTCAGTCCTTAGTTCTTGAATGGGATGAGTGGGCCAGTTTAGGCATGTAAAATATTTAAGTGAACTGGCCAACCCATTTTTCATATATAATAAATCGGTTCACGTGATAAAATGAAAAAAATTTCATTAAAATGGCCAAACCAGTCCATGAACAAGCAAACTGGTCGAAAAAATTTAAAGAATTGAACCGGTTGACAAATCGGTAAATTTGAGGGATCATGGACCGAAAGCCACTTAATATGTCTCTTAAAAAAATTATTCCAGTTCTTAGAAAATGTTATGGCTTCATATTTTTATGGTACCCAATGATATGTTTTTTGGTATGTATATGTCAAGTTCATGTATGATTGGAGGCTTATTCTGACCTTATAAGAATTAAAAATTTTCTCTAAGATGATAAAATTAAGAAAAGAATAAGAAGAAGCTTCCACTAAAAAAGTTTTAAAAAGTAAAGGAAATCGAACCAAGGAATTTATTTCTAATGATAGTATTCCCTAATATACCTTAGGATATTATAGTGTAGATCATTGTCTGAATAAATATCACTGTGTGATTTTGACTTTTGATTGTGTAAATTGAACACAATCTATCCTGTCTTCATGTTGTAAATAAAGAAGAAGTATCACTGTGCTGTACAATTTTAGCCTTAGATTGTGTGGAATGAACACAATCTAGATATCGATCAAATTCTCTATTAGTTGGTAAGGTCTACTAGCCCTAATTTATCAAGTTAAGAAAGATAAGATGTGCCAACAAAAGTAAAGAAAAATGTGTAAGAAAAAGAAAGTAAAATGCATCACAAAAAGGCTTCTAAAAGTATATATATATTTTACATATATCATGATCCCTATTCCTCCTTATGAATTATTTCAAAGAAAATATGTATGTCATTGATTATTATAATCTTGTTGAGTATTTTGCTCACTCTTTTACTATTTTTTCTTACCCTCCAGATGCTTCACAGGAGTTCATATCTGACGAGCAAGAATAGAAAGAAAAATTTTAGTTTAGTTGTACTTAGAATTTTTGTAACCTCCGATAATGTATAAGTTGTAAATTTTCTAAGTTTTTTTTATCACGCATAAATGTTGATGATATTTATACTTCCACAGATATATTAGTTTTCTTTATACTTTCACAGTTTTTATTGTTAGGATTATGGGATTTTAGCAAGCATATCTCTGAACAGAATTCTGTGCATGATTAGTACAATTCAAGGATATAATAATTTAATATGATTAGTACAATACAGCTATTCACATTAATATGATAATAATACAATAAACTATTAAATAAAGAAGTAAGAACATGACAATTTAATAGGCATTTGGCTTACCATTATATTTTATTGGCTCCAAATACAAGTTTACTATTTAATATTAGTGGGAGATCGTACATCTATTGCGGGACATTCAGGTAGAAAATATTCTAGAGATTTGATGGGTACAACAATTCATAGGCTAGCCTAAATCTAGTGCATAGATAAAAAAAGAAAAAAAAAAGGCTCAAGTAACGATGGCCCAATAGAGAACCCCATGAACTCATGAAGCAAATGGCACAATGGGTGGTCTAATAGACGTGACCCAAACCATCTGGCATTAAAAGAGTAATAATAGACAATTAATGAGCAGCTTCAGGCAATTACCACACTGATTTAATGATCAGAAACCAGACAGTCCAATCATTTAAAAAAGGTAACAGTAACATATACAAATAATACCCCTTATCACTAAAGGGGCATAATGCCCACGCATTGATTTGGAAAACTGCCAACTAAATGGCGCTCCTCACTGTAAATACGGCCTCTCCCTCACATAAACGGGAGACAAATGGAAAAAGATGAGATTGGATTCAAAAGAGAATAGAGAAAATATTGAGCCACTCCACCAGCCGAGTACACCATTTCTAAAATCGGACACTCCTTCAAACGAGTGCAGCACTTCTAAAGTCATTCCATCAACTAAGCGCATATGACAAAGTACAAACCTCAAAAAAATACTCTTCTCCATCATCACAACATTTGTACTCTTGTTTCCTTGTATCTTTCTTATTCGAGTAAAAAGATTTCTAATTTGAGCGTCAGATGATATACTAGAGACCGAGTCTTATATTTCTCTTACTTCTTATTCATTTGTTATGGTGCGCAGGATCTAAATTTTGGACAATGAAGACTAGACACGTTTCCGATCGGACACCCGTTTTAGGCAGTTTTCTAATTTGTACAACAATAGAGATCCTAAGGATTCATCATTAGTACTATCTATGGGAAACGACAACAGTCTAACCACACGGCCACCTAACTATAGAAGATATGACAAACACCAAAACCTAAACAAGCGTACCAAGAGGGACGTCATCTCACATGGTGATGACCCGACAAAAGGTAGCCATAGAAATGCTCATCCTACCACGAACGTAAATGTAGAAGTGCTGGTGGCCCAAGTGGACAATATGTCCAAAGTCCTCCAAACTATCTACAATAAGTTGGGGGGACACCTGCTAGGGATCCTTCCTCTAACTCCCAAATTGTAGCATCTAAGAGAAGAAACAAGAGGAAGAAGCAGTCATCCAAAAAAGTAGTTCTACGACCTAATGACCTTGATGCACAAAAGGCCACAAGGGATAAGGCTCAGACCTGGTTAGAAGGCAGAGTAAATATCGGAGCATGGGATGAAAGCCTAGAGCAACGGAATCCATGCTATTTTAGAGATGACAGGAAGTCTTCGACTCAAGAGGAAGCCTCCTACAGCACCCTTCTGATGAGAGCCTATAGTTGGCCGATCCAGCACATCTTCCTGAACTACTCGGAGTTGATGACCTTTCTTAATATCACGAGGATTGCGTCCACCTCCCAAGTGAAAGAACGAAGGAAAATGGCTTCCAATTGATAGAAAACTGTCAGGTAGCCTTCCAAAAATAAAAGGAATACCTTACCAATTCTCCTCTCTTGACCTCTCAAAAAAAAAAAAAGGTAAGGAATTATACCCTATCTCGTGATATCTGATATGGCGCTAAGCTCGGTTCCGATCAAGCAAGAATTCAAGGTGCAATGACTGGTCTACTATGTTAGTGAAATTCAAACAGATTCTGAGACTCATTACTCACATGGTAAAAGGGTCACCCTAGCAATAGTTTATGAAAAAGCACGTTTCGGTGCTACCGTGTTTCGACTCCGTTACAAGTATAGCGGAAGCAATAAAATAAATTAATTAAATTAAATATCCGATACACGTAAGGGATATTTAACTCTAGATGATAACGAGATTAACAAACATGCACAATATAATATTAACAAGCAATAGAGATCAAGCCAAGCATAAACAATAGTAAAAAGATCCGATTTTTGGTGACGAAGTGAAAACTCGATACCCACGGTATCGAGAAAAACACTCCGGGCTTCAACGGCCAGGGAAGCAATGCACTATGAAAATCAACTTACAGCCCGGGTGGTAACGACGCGCTAACCTAGCCGACTTACTCCCGACACGTGATCCCTACCAAGGAACTCCTTGGATTTGCCCGCGGCAACGGAACCGGACACCTTCCGGTCTTCAAGCCACTCTTCCCTCTCGTGCCACTTGAATTGCCAATCACGAACGGATCTCCTTCTTCACGAACGGATCTCCAACAATGGTAGAAGGCAAAGTTTCAATGATTTAAGAAGGTGGGTGAGAAAACTTCTATGAACATGTAGAAACTCTTATAGTAGTTAGTTTTCTCAAGAGAAGAAACAATGATCTTGAAGCATGAAGGCTTTCTTCTCAAATGGAGGCTCAAAATAATCTGACAGAGAGCATATGGCGTCCTTGGGGTTTCAAAAACATAAGCCAATATTTATAGAGGAGCCAAAAATCGCGTTTGAAATTCTGCCCGTTGGGCCGCCGCTCGAGCGCGCGGCGAGCGGCCGTAGGGTTTCGGCAGAACCCCAGCGGGCGATCGAGCGGGTGGAGGGCGAGCATCGAGCGGCCTATGTTCTGGTTTATCGGCTCGAGTGGGTGGAGGGCGAGCAGCGAGCGGCCTATGTTCTGGTTTATCGGCTCGAGCGGCTAGTGAGCGAGCATCGAGCGGCCCCCATTCTGGATTACATGCTCGAGCGGACATCGAGCATGAAGCGAGCGGGCGGTCCTTGGACGGGCCCGAGCGCGTGGAGGGCGGACCGAATGAATTTTAATGAATTTTAAACCGATAACCCACAACCCGACATCAATAAAATAATACATATGGTCACGGAATATGCCAATTAGACAAAAGTCTCTAACAGTTTACTCTGCCAGGAAGCTACAACCGCACTTTTAAGCTCATAAGATCATGTTCTAACAGATTAGCCACTAAAGGGGATTCTCCAGAAACTCAAAGTGTCCAGACAATAGATCAAATGAACCATTGAATGGGGCACGTTTGACAAAAAATTCAACCACAACTGACCACAAAAGGTTGGGCCCTAGTATAACAAAACGTGTGAGGTTTCGGGTCTAAAAATATAATAAATACGAGGAAAATCAACGTGATAATAATTAATACTAAACCTATTGAATGTATGAGTATGTGTATTAGAAAGAAAATCGGGTTGTGAATTGATGAAATGCTGCCAGCAGACCGCGCCTGCTGTGCACTCAAGCTCAAAAAGCAGTGGCGCAAAGCGCGCTTGAGCAGAGCTCGAGCGGTAATATCTAGTAACTCCCCCACCCACTGAGCTCCTTTACGCACTCGAGTATGGGCCGGCAGCGAGGCCGGGCTCCCTACTCGCTTGTCCGGCACTCGAGCGCCCCGACAGGTATAAAAACGCGACTTGCTTCGCATTTCTTCCACTTTTCTCATTTTCAGCGGGTTTTTGGAGAGGAGGAGAGAGGAAGAGCGCCGGTTTTAGATAGAGAAAGGAGGAGACTGAGCCGTAGAGTCCGAATTCGCTCGAGAGCCAGTTATAAAAGTGATAGCATGCGTCGAGGCAAGTGTTCTCATACTCACTAACTTTCCTCTTTCGATATTTTTTGGTTATAGTCGAGTATTTTCATCTCGATACCCACCCAAACCATGAAAAATGTGATACCCGTGACTTAAGGCCAAGAATTATGTAATTTATTATCCGATTTACTCACCGATCCGACCGGTGGAGTATCGTCAAACCCTAACTTAAGGGTAATTGGGGGTTTTTCATTTTTGCACCTCATTTCATTAAATTGACCCCAAAATGTGAATTCCCACATCCCAAATGTGTATCTACGTTGGCCGCGTGATTGATTTTGCACATCTTGACCCGTTCACGGCGTCCGAGCCCTCTAAGTGGGCGCTGACACTGTTCACCCGAGGTATAAAGGGAAAATTACAGAGTTTTACCTTCATAAAATGTTGAAATGACCCTAGAATATGAATCCCCACATTTCAAAAGTATGTGTTGACCGGACGATCGATTCCGCAAAATTGACTCGTTCACAGTGTCCGAACCCTCTAAAAGTGGCCTAACAATGTTCATCCGAAATTAGAAGGTAAGTGTACATGCTTTAGCTCTCTTCAATTGTGATGGAACTTATGACTAAATGCTATGTCAAATTCTAAGCTCTAAAATGTGTAATTGTGCACTGGGAGCAAGGGGATGCATCCCAGAGGCTTCTAAGGTGGTGTTTGACCCACGGAGGTAAGTATAATCAAACTCTCTTACGAGTTAAACTTATTAAATGAAAGACCTAAGCTCCAAATGAAAGAAAGGAACCGAATGAGTAAATGAAAGGGAATCCACAAAGTGTAAAGTGATGGATTTGGTCTCCCGATTGGAGACATATGATGGGAATGTGATTTCCTGATTTGAGAATGTATATGGCAACGATGGATTCCCCTTCAAGAACTAAGACTAATCTTGAAACTAGGACCGCGGATCATAGGGGTAGTGTCCTCTAGCTTACCATGGACATCACGGTGGGAACCCAATGAATACTCCGGCCGCTCCAGGGGCGGGTGATGTTCAGGGTACGCTTTAGGATGCTTCTATGGAAGAACGACGATAGCCCTAGTCCCCGGGGGATATGGGGTGATTGAGATGGCTGAGTGTTGTAGGCGTAAAATGTAGCCGATGGTCAAGTGTTACAGAGCTAAAATGTAGCCGATGGTCGAGTGCTGCAGACCTAAAATGTAGCCGATGGTCGAGTACTGCAGACTTAAAATGTAGCCGATCTTAGAATGTGTGCAGACACATTCCTTTCCTCGTCCTCTCATATCGTTGGTTAGTACGACCTACTAGTCTGGGTCCGCAAAGATTGATGAAAGCAATGAAAGTGAATGAACGTAACCAGAATAAACATGCGAACTAAATGATTCCCGATGCTCCCCCTCCTCGCATGCTTTCTTTATCCAAGCTATATGATCCCCCTACCAGTTATTGCCTTTCCTGTAAATTGTTGTAGTTAGTGATATATGATTTCATTTGCTAGGCTGTACGCTCACCCTTGCTATATATCTTTCAGATGAGAACGCATTGATGCCCGACGAGACAAAGTAGATCATAGAAGTGCGATGGACAGCTAATATTGCACGCAAGGCTCGGGATTGGGACTTAGCTGATTTTGTGTATGAAACAGAAATTTTGGCCATATTTTGTAAACTGTGTAAAACATATATAGTGATGATAAATGATGTTTAGTATAGATGAATGATGAATTAGTTCCGCTGTATATTGTGGTTTTTATGCTTCCGCAAGTCCTTCTCATTGTGGTTATGATCGAGGTTCCTAGTTAGCATTCTTACCCACCGACATTATACTGGAGTTATGATATTGGTGCCGTTTTGGTTGATGCGGCGATTAGATCCTGTGTAGTGTGTTAAACAATAAGACTTATAGTTTTTTTGTAGATCGTTGTAGATTGTTGTGCAGGGTTGATTTACAGGTGTTTGTATTTTGACAAATGCTAGATTTATAAACGGAACTTTGCCTAATTTTCTACAAAAATTAATAATTTTAATTAGGAATTTTAGTTTATTTTATCATTGACGGAGGTTATTTAAGGAAAATAATCTGGTCCGTCACTGTTGGTATCAGAAAAGGGATGCCTTAGGATGAATTTAAATTTATGCGGAAGCCTAGGATAATATGGGTTAAGGTTGAATGAGTGAACGTGGAAAAGTTAGGATAATTAAATACCCTCATTTTGAATGTTCTCTTCAATTGCATAAGTATTGTCATATCTGGTAATGTCGTCGGGGACAGTTAAACATTTGGCTCAACCTTCGTTGTTTCTTTTTCAGTTGTGACTTCTAAAGTTGACGATGCCGCCTAGACATCAAGGTTCGCAAAGGGATGAGCCACCCGAGATCGAGATGCAGAGTATTTGAATTTATTTGGGCGTCTCACGAACATTATTGAGAATATGGAGCAGCACATCTGGCCCCTGTTCCCGTTCCGGCTCCTTTCAGACTCCTACTAATCCGAAGCCATCTGCTTATGATCACTTCATTCGGGAGCGAGTGTCGGCATTTACGGGAGAGCCCGACCCACTTAAGGCAGATTCGTGGTTGGAGAGCCTTAAGAGGGTATTTGGCATGATCCAATGCCCAGCGGAGGATCGGGTGCTGTTCACGTCTTACCGGTTGGAGGGTGAGGCTCACCATTGGTGGCAGATGAGGAAAAGAGCATTGGGTGTACCGGAGGCTGAGATTACCTAGAAGATGTTTGAGGATGTGATTCAAGAGATCTACTTTCCATCTAGCCTCCGTGTTCAGAAAGAGGAGGAATTTCTCAAGCTAAGGCAAGGGAACCGGACGGTGGCAGAGTACGACGCCAAGTTTTCAGAGTTGTCATGGTTCGCTCCTTATATGGTCGAAGATGAAGAAAGGAGGACTAGGAAGTTCTTAATGGGCTTACGGGATGACATTCGCAAGTAGCTGGCGACCCTTAAATTGGCCACCTATGCTGATGTACTGGATCGGGCCTTGATTTATGAGCAAGAGCATGCAAATGAAGAATTTTTCTAAAAGAGGTCAGCTAATAATAGCGGGACAAGTGCCAGCATCGGGACTAGTTCGCGGAGATCATACAAGAAGCCGAGGCAGCCGGTTTCTCGACAGAGTGGTCAGAGGAGTGGCCAGATTTCATCATCTTCTCAAGCCTCAGTGGGTTCATGTCAGCACTGTGGAAGAATGCATGAGGGTAGACCATGTCCTAGGTTGACGGGTGCTTGCTTCACTTGTGGTCAAGTGGGGCATAGAGCCAGGGAATGCCCTCAGGCATTGAGGTTTAGGGCTTCGAAGCTAGCAGTGCAGGGTAAAGCTTTTGCAGTGTCTGCTAGCGAGACCAGAGCATCAAATAAGGTTTTGGAAGGTATACTTCCAGTTTGTGGTATTTCTTGCTCAGTACTTTTTGACTCCGGATCCACGCACTCCTTTATTTTCCCTCGGCTGACTTGTTGTATTACACCCTCCCCGTGACCCTTGATTTTTTCTTTGGTTGTATCCACGCCCACGGGGTCCTCTATTATGACCGATGTGTCCTATCCAGCGTGTATTGTGGAGGTGAAGGGACTTCTTTTGGCCGTTGATTTGATTCTTCTAGATATGCATGATTTTGATGTTATCTTGGGTATGAGTTGGCTGTCTAAGTATCACGCCACTATTGGTTGTTTCCACAAAAGGGCGGACTTTGCTATTCCGGATTGCAAACCCTTCTATATTCAAGGAGCTCGAAGAGTGGAGCCGTCTAGTTTTATTTCTACTCTATAGGTTCGCCATTTATTGAATAGTGGGTATGAAGCCTTTTTGACTTATGTCAGTGTGGTGGAAAGTCGAGATTTGTCCGTAAAGGACATTCCGGTGGTGTGTGAATTCGAGGACGTGTTTCATGACAAGTTGTCTGCCCTGCCACCACATTGTGAGGTTGAATTTGGGATTGATCTCAAGCCGGGATCGACACCCATATCGAAAGTCCCCTACCGTATGGCTCTTGTTGAGTTAAAGGAGTTAAAACAGTAGCTACAGGACTTGCTTGATACGGGTTTCATTAGACCCAGTGTATCGCCATGGGGCGCTCCGGTCCTATTTGTCAAAAAGAAGGATGGGGCCTTTAGGTTATGTATAGATTACCGTAAGTTGAATAAAATTATAATCAAGAACAAGTATCCTCTGTCGCAAATCGATGACCTCTTTAACCGATTGCAGGGATCCTTAGTGTATTCCAAGATCGACCTTCAGTCGGGATATCATTAGCTTTGTATTAAGCATGAGGATATTGCGAAGACGGCTTTCCGAATGAGGTATGGTTATTATGAATTTTTTGTGATACCGTTCGGATTGACTAATGCTCCAGCCATGTTTATGGACCTGATGAACTGGATCTTCCAGCCATTCTTGGATAAGTTTGTTGTGGTTTTCATTGATAATATTCTGATTTACTCCAAGGATTGCGCCGAGCATGAAGGGCACCTAAGAATTGTGCTGCAGACTCTTCGGGAACATCAGTTGTTCACGAAGTTGAAGTAGTGTGAGTTTTGGCTTGACAGGGTGGTGTTTTTAGGCCATGTAATTTCTCATGGAGGCATCTCAGTGGACCCATAGAAAATTGAAACGGTGGTCAATTGGAGTCGGCCGACGACCGTATCTGAGGTTCGAAGCTTTTTGGGGATGGCTAGCTATTATCGTCGTTTTGTGAAGAATTTTTCTCGGATAGCCGTACCCCTCACACGTCTGACAAAGGAGGTAAGTTTCACCTGGACCAAGAAGTGTGACAAAAGCTTCCAAGAGCTGAAGGATCGATTGACAATTGCCCCGATTCTAACTCTTCCTGATAATTTCGGTGTGTTCGAGGTGTGTTGCGATGCGTCTAAAGTGGGACTCGGATGTGTTCTTATGCAAGGGGGAAAAGTAGTTGCTTATGGGTCTCGACAATTGAAGACTCATGAGAAAAACTATTCGACCCATGACTTAGAGTTGGCTGCGGTGGTTTTTGCTTTGAAAATCTGGAGACACTATCTTTATGGCGATAAATTCCTGCTATACTCCAACCACAAGAGCCTCAAGTATTTGTTCTCATAGAAGGAGCTAAATATGAGGCAGCAGCTATGGATTGAGTTTCTAAAGGACTACGATTGTGAGATCCAGTACCGGCCGGGGAAAGTGAATGTTGTTGCAGATGCCTTAAGTCGCCGAACTTGTTTGGTGGCGACCATGCAAATTAAGCAGATGGAGTTGCTAGACTATTTGAAATCTTGCCATATCCAGCACTACGCTAAGGGTAACCGGATGATATTATCCTTTCTGTAGGTACAGTCTGAAATCCTTCAGAGGATCAAGGAAGGGCAGGTGAGTAACCCATTTCTGATGGATATTGTAGGGGACCTCAGCAGAGACTCTCGAATTGATTTTAGTGTATATGCCCATGGAGTTTTGTGATTTCGAAAGCGGCTATGTGTACCAGATGTTAAGGAACTGAAAGAATAAATAATGAAGGAGGCACACAGGACTCGGTACACAATTCACCACGGTATAAATAAGATGTATCAAGATTTGAGAAAAATATTCTGGTGGAGAAACATGCGAAGAGAGATCGTGGCTTTCGTTAATCGATGTCTCATCCGTAAGCAGCTGAAGGCTGAGAGGAGAAGCCTTCTAGATTATTACAGCCCCTACCCATCTCCAGCTGGAAATGGGAAGACATCTCGATGGACTTCGTGTCAGGATTGCCTAGAATTCCGAAGAATCATGATGCGATCTGGGTCATTGTTGACCGGTTGACGAAATCTGCTCATTTTATAGCTATTCAGACTACATACTCCCGCGATCATCTGGCAATGTTGTACATCAACGAGATCGTGAGACTGCATGGCGTGCTAGCGTCGATTGTGTCCGATCGCGATCCATGGTTCGTCTCAAAATTTTGGGAGAGATTGCATCGGGAGTTAGGGACGAACCTGAAGTTTAGTACGGCATATCATCCTAAGACGGATGGCCAGTCTGAGCGGACAATCCAGATACTAGAGGATATGCTTTGGTCTTCGGTATTGGAGTTCCATGGGAATTGAGATGATTTTCTAGCACTGGCCAAGTTTGCTTATAACAACAGTTTCCAAGCGAGTATCGGAATGGCTCCCTTCGAGGCACTTTATGGTAGGAAGTGTCAATCTCCCATTCATTGGGAGGAGACCGGGGATAGGCGGTTGTTGGGGCTGGATGTTATTCGGGAAACGTCGAAAAAGATAGCAGTGGTTATGGAAAAGTTGAAAGTCGCCCACAGCAAACAGAAAAGTTACGTTGATCAAAGGAGATCTGAGCTCAGATTTGAGGTTCGGGATTTTGTCTTCCTTAAGGTCTCACCGTGGAATGGGATTTCCAGATTTGGCGTAAAAAGGAAGCTGAAGGCGCGTTTCATTGGACCGTTTGAGGTTCTTGAGCGAGTTGGCGAGGTGGCATACCGTCTAGCTTTGCCTCCGAGTTTGGCCGAGGTGCACAACGTCTTCCATGTTTCCATGTTAAAGAAGTACGTGTATGATCCATCTCATGTGATTGATTATGGTCCTTTGGCTATCGATAAGGATTTAGCTTATATAGAGGAACCGGTGGAAATCTTAGACCGGAAGGACCAAATTTTACACTCCAAGACGATTCCTCTCGTGAAAGTTTTATGGAGGAACCACACCCGCAAGGAGGCGACATGGGAAAGAGAGGACGAAATTCGGGAAAAGTATCCCCATCTATTCTGAGGTATGTAGCTTATTCAAGTTTTGGATTCGTTAAATTTCAGGACAAAATTTCTATAAGTGAGGGAGAGTTGTGAGGTTCCGGGTCTAAAAATATAATAAATACGAAGAAAATCAATGTGATAATAATTAATACTAGACCTATTGAGTGTATGAATGTGCGTATCGGAAGAAAAAGCGGGTTGTGAATTGATGAAATGCTGCCAGAAAACCGTGCCTAATCTTCACTCGAGCGCAGGCTCGAGTGGTAATATCCAGTAGCTCCCCCGCCTGCTGAGCACCTTTGCGCAATCGAGCGTGGGCCGGCAACGAGGCCGCGCTCGCCCCTCGCTCGCTCGGCACTTAACGCCCTGACAGGTATAAAAACGCTACCTGCTTCACGTTTCTTCCACTTTTCTCATTTTTAGAGAGTTTTTGGAGAGGAGGAGAGAGGAAGAGCACCGGTTTTAGAGAGACAAAGGAGGAGACCAAGCCGTAGAGTTCGAATCCGCTCGGGAGCAAGTTATAAAAGTAATAGCACGGTCGAGGCAAGTGTTCTCATACTTACTAACTTCCTTCTTTCGATGTTTTTCTATTATTATCGGATATTTTCGTCTCAATTCCCACCCAAACCATGGAAAATGTGATACCCATGACTTGAGACCAAGAATTATGTAATTTATTGTCCAATTTATTCACCAATCCGACCCGTGGAGTATCGTCAAACCCTAACCTACGGGAAACTGGGGGTTTTCCGTTTTCGCACCTTATTTTGTCAAATTGACCCCAAAATGTGAATCCCCACATCCCAAATGTGTATATACATTGGCCGCGTGATCGATTTCGCACGTCTTGACCCGTTCACGGCATCCAGACCCTCTAAATGGGTGCTGACACTGTTCACCTGAGGTATAAAGGGAAAATTGCATGTTTTTCCTTCATAAAATATTAAAATGACTCTAGAATATGAATCCCCGCATTCCAAAAGTAAGTATGTGTTGACCGGACGTTCGATTCCGCCAAATTTGACTTGTTCGCGGCGTCCAAACCCTCTAAAAGTGGCCTAACAATGTTCATCTGAAATTGGAAGGTAAGTGTACATGCTTTAGCTCTCTTCAATTTTGATGGAACTTATGACTAAATGTTATGTCAAATTGTAAGCTCTAAAATGTGTAATTGTGCACCGGAAGCAAGGGGATGAGTCCCGGAGGCTTCTAAGGCGGTGTTTGACCCACGGAGGTAAGTATAATCAAACTCTCTTATGAGTTGAACTTATTTGATGAAAGACCTAAGCTCCAAATGAAAGAAAGGAACCGAACGAGTAAATGAAAGGGAATCCACAAAGTGTAAAGTGATGGATTTGGTCTCCCGATTGGAGACATGTGATGGGAATGTCATTTCCTTGTTTGAGAATGTATATGGCAACGATGGATTCCCCTTCAAGAACTAAGACTAATCTTGAAACTAGGACCGCGGATCATAGGGATAGTATCCTCTAGCTTACCATGGATATCACAGTGGGAACCCAAGGAATACTCCGGCCGCTCCTGGGAGAGGGTGATGTTCAGGGTACGCTTTAGGATACTGCTGTGGAAGAACGAGGATTGCCCTGGTCCCCAGGGGATATGGGGCGATTGAGATGGCCGAGTGCTGCAGGCCCAAAATGTAGCCAATGGTCGAGTGCTGCAGACCTAAAATGTAGCCAATGGTCAAGTACTACAGACCTAAAATATAGCCGGTCATAGAATGTGTGGCAGATACATTCCTTTCCTCGTCCTCTCACATCGTTGGTTAGTACGACCTACTAGCCCAAGTCCGCAAAGATTGATGAAAGCAAAGAAAGTGAATGAACGTAACCAGAATAAACATGCGAACTAAATGATTCCCAATGCTCCCTTTCCTCACATGCTTTCTTTATCCAAGCTATATGATCCCCCCACCCAATTATTGCCTTTCCTGTAAATTATTGTAGTTAGTGATGTATGATTTTATTTGTTGGGTTGTACGCTCACCCTTACTATATATCTTTCAGATGAGAGCACATTGATGTCCGACGAGATAGGGTAGATCATAGAAGTGCGATAGACAGCTAATATTGCACGCAGGGCTCGGATTGGGACTTAGCTGATTTTGTGTATGAAATAGAAATTTTGGCCATATTTTGTAAACTTGTAAAAACACGTATGGTGATGATAAATGATGTTTAGCATGGATAAATGATGAATTAGTTCCGCTGTATATTGTGGTTTTTATGCTTCCGCAGGTCCTTATTGTGGTTATGATCGAGGTTCCTAATTGGCATCCTTCCCCATCGGCATTATATTGGAATTATGATATCGGTGCCATCTCAGTTGATGCAGCGATTAGATCCTGTGTAGTGTGTTGAACAATAAAACTTGTAGTTTTTTTATGGATGGTTGTAGATTGTTGTGCAGGGTTGATTTACAAGTAATTATATTTTGGCAAATACTCAATTTATAAACAAAACTCTATCCAATTTTTTACAGAAATTAAAAATTTTAATTAGAAATTCTAGTTTATTTTATCCTTGACAGCGGTTATTTAATAAAAATAACCTGATCCGTCACAGAACGGGTCCTATCTTTATGCCCTTCCGTTAACTGTCATCCTTAATCAAATAAAACCCATAAGCTAATATTTTAATATATTAAATTTTATAAAAATTTTTGCAGAGTTTTCTCTATAATTGGATAAAAATCATGTATATAACCTGCTTAATTAAACCTGTACAAATATTTTTTTTGGTAAGTAAAATTGTATTAAAGAATTAAATTTACAAATAAAAACTACATTTCATTTCCAAGTATTTGCCGACTTAGATATAGAATATAAAAGTTAGGGTATTCCCCGAGCACCATAAATCATAGCATGAAAGCAAGAAGAAAATACAAAATGAACCGAAAGTGTCTCTAGGCATTTCCACTCTTAGACGTATATGCAGAGGCTTCCAATAAGCTCCGATCGAGCCCTTCTTAGTGGGAAAGGTTCCGACGATCACGAATATGTTTGAAGCCACTATCTCCCCTCTAAATTGATATTTCCAGTTTGTGGCGTACAGTATCCACAATCTAATTTACTAGGTGTGCATCATTTCTGCTTTTGGAGTTGTTGAAAATCTGTTGGTTTCGCTCCCTCCAAATAAAGTAAATCGAAGTTGCCATCATAAGCCGAAAGAATAGAGTTTTGGAATTGGTTCCCTTCCATCTGCTGGCTACCCACATGATGCTCGACTTCAAGTCATGGTGTGGCCACTGTAACCCTTCTTTTTGGCACATCTTCCTCCAAACTACTGCTATGAATTCACAGTCGAAAAAAAGGTGATCGTTGGTTTCAACCGTTGCCTGACAGAAGGGGCATTTATCCGATATGTTGGTGTATCTGCTGATGCGGTCAAGCGTACTTAGTCAATGACGAACGCATAGCCAAAGTACAAAGGCATGAGCTAGGATGTTATGAGGTCCCCAAGTCAACAAGGCCCACTCCACCTTCTCCTTGGGACCTTGTAAGAGGTGATACGCAGATCAGACCGAAAAGCACCCATCTTTGGTCAAACTCCAATTGATCGCATCCTGCTTATTTGCGATTGGCTTATAATTAGGCATTTGTTCGATTATGCTGTTCACCTCCATGTCTTTATCATTTGGCCATCTCCACTCTCATCTCTAATGATAACCTGGACCTTTGCATCGAAGGGTAGACCCATGATCATCCTAACCCTTACCCCAAATTAGTCGCATAATGGACCCATTGGGTGCCAGTTGTCAAGCCAAAGATATGTCTGTGTATCATCTCCAATAATGTACCGAGTGTACCGTTGCATTTCAGGATGAAGCTTCATAATCTTCTTCCAACTCCACGATGCAAAGTTTAGGACTTTAATTATCCAGATATAGTGATCCTTTAACCGATATTTGTGAGTCCAAAAAGCCCATATGGAATCAAGATTATTGGTGATAACTCTCCATGGAAGTCGGCATATAAGAGCCTTATTTGATGCATGCAGGTTTTTAATTACCAGACTTCCAGCTATCTTAGGGGAGCAGACCTCTTCCCATGCCACTTTTGTCAATGTCTTCCCATCAACGTTCTCATGCCAAAGAAATCTCCGAATGATACCTTCAATCTCCATTAGGAGAGCTTTTGGGAGTATGAATATGGATGCCCAGTAGAGATGAATGGAAGATAAGATAGTGGTTATGAGTTGTACATGCCTGCTAAATGACGGCCATTTATTCCTCTAGGATGCAACCCCTTTTCTTGATTCTGTTGATAAGTGAATGGCAGTCCTTAATTGTCAGACAAGTAGTGATAAGTGGCACACCCAAATATCTAAGTGGAAGCAGCCCTTGTTTATATCCAAGAATGCTTATGATTTCGTCTGTGTGTTTGGGATTGTCTGTGCACACAAATAATTTGATCTTATCTTTGTTTGCCGTAAGTCTGGATAAGGTTTGAAATTCCTACAGGCAATCATGTAAAATTCTTGCAGAAGCAGGATCCGCCTTTAAAATGAGCAGCAGATCGTCCGCGAATGCAAGCATTACCGTTTGTGTGTCTCTGCACTTCCAATGGAATTGAATGACTTGTTTCACCTAGCTTTCATCTCGATTATACTATTGAGGACTTCCATGACCAATACAAAGAGATATGGCGAGAGGGGGTCACCCTGCCACAGGCCTTTGGCATCTTTGAAGAAACCAACCAATTTGCCATTAATGTTGATGGAGAATGACAAAGTGGTAATACACTGCTGGATTGAGGTGATCATTTGGTTAGGAAACCCCATCAGATGTAGGGAAGCCAAGATAAAATCCCAATGAATAGAGTCAAATGCCTTCATCGGGTCAACTTTCATTGTGCATCTGGGCTCTCCCTTGTCCAAATGATAACCATGCAAAAGCTCCTGAGCTAATAGGATATTGTCACTAATTTGATGTCCAACAACAAACGCCGTCTGGCATTTATCAACCAAAATAGGCAGTGTACCCCGAATTCAATTGGCAATAATCTTCGATATGATCTTGTAAATCACATTGTAGTGGCCGGTAGTTAGTAACCTTTGCAGGGGAAATAACCTTTGGGATAAGACTAATGATAGTAGCGTTCACTGTTTCAAGAGTTTTCCACCGGGTGAAGAAGTCTTGAACAGCTTCCACCACCGGCAAGCCGACAATGTGCCATGAGTCCTTGTAGAATTTTGATGAGAAACCATCGGGTCCTGCAGCTTTAGAGTCACCGATGGAGAGGAGTGCTCCATGAATCTCTTCTGCAAGCACCAGATAATAGAGAGCCTCTTTGACCGAAGGAGGGAGTGTGTGCTAAATATATGGCCAAAGCCTCTCCAATCCCACCGTTGCATTGCTTCGACCAGTCCCTAAGAGTCTCGTGAAATGATTAGTAATTAGCATATGAACTTCTTCCTTACTCTTGGTGAGCTCTCCGTCTTCTTTAGTAAGAAAAAGGATTCTATTGTGATTGGATTTTCCATTGATGGAGTGGAAGAAGTATCTCGTGCATTAATCCCCTTCCTTAAGCCAGCAAATTTTAGCCTTTTGGTGTAAGAATTCAAGCTCCTTAGCCCTGGCTCGGAGGTAATCTGCCTTGCATGAACGTTCAACCTCACTATAAATACTGCTGTTAGAAGGCCTGAGCTGAGCCCTCTGAATTTCCTCCAATGATATGTGTGTTTTGGCCACTTCCTCGAACACACTCCTAGCAAATGAATTAAGATCTTTGAGAAGCCGTTTAGTGTTTTTCAGCTTCACTATGAGTCTGAACATTGGATAACCCTTACTATCGAGCTGCCAAGCTTCACTGACTGTTGGTAAAAATCGAGGGTGAGAGGTGAGAAAATTGTTAAATCAAAACATTCCCTTCCTGATTGGATGTGTGTCCTCCGATTGGAAAAGACAGGGAGAATGATCAAATAATTTAGGTGGAAGAAAGGTGGCCTTATACCAATGATAGCTGATGAGCCAATTGCCATTCACTAACACTCAGCCAAGCTTCCTATAGATACTGATAGATGCATCTCGGCCATCATTCCATGTGTAATAGACACCTTTGTGGCAAACATCAACGCGCTCACAATCAAAAAGGCAAGAGTCAAGGTCCATGCTACTATGGGCATGCCAAATACCTCCCAACCCTTCAGAAGGCGCCAGAATGGCATTAAAGTCCCCCAAGGCTGCCAATGGCAAGTCTTGGGCAAGAAAACTCATCCTCCGAAAGCTGTCCCAAAGGTCACTCCACTGGGATTCAGAATTGGCACCGTAGATAATGAAATGAGCCTTGTCTTTCCATCGGGTCTGTACAAAACTTTGCAGTGGATAGATTGATCTTCCTTGGAGATAATATCCAAGTCGATTTGATCAGAGTTCCAGCCAATCCAAATACGCCCAATTGAGGAGGTGGAGTAGTTCATATCCCATCGCCAAGAAGGCATAAGGTTACTGGCAATCATAGCAGCGTTCCACTCTCTAACCTTTGTTTCAACCGAAGCTAAATAGTTTTTCACCAAATTTTTTTTTTTTTGGTAAGTTTTTCACCGAAGCTGAACAGTTTTTCACCGAAGTTGAACAATTTTTCAATCGAATGCTGGCTTGCTTGTCATGCTCAGAGTGGATTGGCTGCGGCAACTTTCCAGGATTGGTTGCAGCTAGATTGGCTGTGCCAAGGTGGCGCTTCCTTAAGGTTATGCATTTGGTTGGCTTGGTTGATGGCTAATGGCGAATGTTTCTTTGTTTGTTTCCTTCAAGTTTTTTTTTTTCTTGTGGAGACATGTACCATTATACTCGGGGTGTGCCTTAACGTATTTGTTCTATTTTCAAGTAGGTAAAACACTTGGAGATAAAATATCGATTTTTATAATCTTTTATTTTATTTCAATACAATTTACTTACTAAAAAATATTTGTTTCAACCAAACCAATGACATCACATCTAGAGGACATCATAAATTGAAGAGTTTCGTGTCTCATGATCTTACTATTCAGACCTCGCACATTCCAACAAGCAATATTAATCATGGGGACGAAGTTGAGGGGATGACTTCCTTTTAGGCCCCTTATATTTATTTTTTGAAGATTTTGATGCCTTCTCTCGGCATGTAAGAAAGCTACCCACTTTGGGATTTGTCTCATCAACCCCCAAGTTACCATCGTCCAAGGCAAGGCCGGAGGGCGTCTTAGCACCACTGGATAAGAACTGGTAATGTTGATCAGTAATATCAACAGTGGCCCTAGGAGCATCCTGAGGGAATAAAACACTGCTACGAGCAGTTTTATAAGTCTCCCATTTCCTTCTCAAAACCTCAGCAGCACATGAGTATTTTTGGATAATATTGGGCTCATCCAAATAGGCAACTATTTTCTTAGATCTTGCGCCACCGGTAGATGACTCTTGCCACAGAGATCGAATCGCTCTTGCCATCTCAGAGCAGAACAGGATTAACCCTTGTGGACCAGGGTCCCGTATGCCCATCTGTTTAGAGCCTTGCTCATTTCCACTCCTACCATCTGAGTAGTGAATATCCTTAGGAGAACCGGGAGGAGCCGCAGCAAGGAAATGATCAGGACATGTGGCATCAGAAATCACCTTTTCATCAGCATTCAAGGTAGCCCCTTTCTAAGATGTCTCCACAAAATCATAGTCACCTTGATACCCGGAAGCCGCATAGCCTTCACTTGCCTCTCCTGGAGCAGATACAGGAGAACCAAGATCAAGCCGGCAAAAGTGGTCACTGGATGGATCATGTAGCTCCTCATCAGCCCTCTTGTTCGGCCGCTGATGTATATCCTACTCAGGTGCCAATCCCTCCCTTTCTCCAGCCAAAGAAATCCCTTGTCCAGCACCTTTCGAAGCATCTTCCTCGTAGTTCTGGAGCACATCAAAGGTATTTGATGTTTCCACAGCACTTTTTTATCATAAGTAAGTAATGTTTATTAAAAATAAAAGAAGTATAAGAAATTACAAGAGAGCATGTTCTATCTCCAAGTGATTTTTCACACGGGAGTAGAACATAGAAGTTAAGGCATCCCCCAAGCTCCATGAAACAAAACATGAAAACAGAAGAAACGCACTAACACCATAGGGCATACCCCAGTTTCAACAGTACTGCCAGAGCCCAATTCAAGTTTTGATGGGGTACTCGGACAAACATTTGGCCCAATGGGCTTACTATTTGCTAAATCGATAATGGAGAACAACTGGTTGAGAATTCACCCCGTGGGCTTAAATACCCCCTTTGTCTTGCATTGGGATGGATGCATTGTGGCCAAAGCAGTGGCAACTGGGACAGTGCACCAGTTTCCATTGATATTCGACGTCAACCACCACTGGAGGATCCATATCAACAACTGAGTTCAGCCCGAGATTTATCCTAATCTTAGTGGGAAGGGTCACTCCTGCACCAACTTCAACACAAATACGAGCGAAATTCATTCAATCTATACGGGCCGTATTAGCATCTAATAGGAGTGGTTTACCCACAACACTAGCAATCCAGCTAAGACCCATAGGGCTCCAAAATTCTACAGATACATTCATCAGGCTAATCCAAATAGGGAAGAATTTGTGCTGTTCCTTGGATAAAGGCATACCTGGAGTCCATCTTTTTTTTTTTTTTTGGTAATTAAGTAAAGTTTTATAAATGAAAAGACAAAACATACAAACTCAATATTCTATCTCCTAGAATTCTGGACTTGGATGTAGAACAAAGACAGTGGGGTATACCCCGAGCACTGCTAAACAATTCACAAATATAAAAAACACAGACCCATGGATTAAACAGTATTACATCTGCCAAGGTCATCAAATAAAACTAAAGTAAAAACGGTCCAAACATTCGAGACCAAAATAAGCGATCATGATGCCCTCTACCAAGAACAAAGCACGCAGCAACCCAAAGGCAGTAGAAATCCTGAACGGCTATTGGTTCTATTGCTGCAAGTCTCCATTATCTATAATTCCACTGCAAATGGCATCTCAGGAGCAGAAAGCAGGAAGCAATGATACCTCATCTAGTCTTCAGCAACTCGATCCAGGGCGTAAGGGGAAAGAACAACACGGACTTTTTTTTTTTTGGTAAAAACAACCTACCATAAAAGCCGCATTCAATCAAAGGTCGCAAACGGGGAAAGAAACCTAAAGATCCTTCGAGACGCTAAAGTGGGCAAGGGCCCTACAAGCCATTCAGGCTATACAAGACAAAGGAGCAGACCTACCAAGTAGCAGCCCGCAATTTTTTTTTTTTTAACCTACCAAAGAAACCAAGCAACATTCCTTCAAAGCTGCAAATGGGGGGAGAGAACAAAACATCCACCAAGAACCAAATCAATTAGGGAGCCCATCAAGTCATAACACCAATACAAGATAAAATTACAAGATAAGATTCCTTCAGATTAATTTTTTTTTTTAACGTTAGCTAGCAAAAAGGGAAAAATAGTTTTTTTTTTTTTAAGCTCCAACTATGTAATAACGTTAGTCCATCAAGAAGCAAACCGGGCAAGGGCCAAATCGTCAGGAACAAGATCGAGCCATGCCAACAGAGAGGGAGGAAAGCCACCCAGAATAACGGGAACACAGCATAATAATTTTTTTTTTAATTTGATAGGTAAATTCCAGCGATCTAAAGAAGTTTTGTCCATCTTTGTCGAGTCGCTGAGAAGAAACTTCAGACAGTTACGAATAACATCTAAAATTTGAGTGAAAAGGTTAGAGGTTGAGTGGGAATGAGAAGACTGGAAAGTGCGGAGGTTATGCTCCTTCCAGATATAATACACAGTAGCGGCAAGGGTAAGGCAGAAGGAGCTAGCTTTGAAGTTTTTCCCTTTCCATTTAGTAGCGGCCCAAATGATGTTCTGGTTCTAATCAGGTAAGGCCAGTAGAGGCCAACATAGCTACGGAGCAAGTGCCAAAGGTCCTTAGAGAAAAGGCAGTTAAAGAATAGGTGATCATGGCTTTCGATCTCAATTTGGCCCAGCACACAAAAGGGTGAGAGGTTAGAAATGCCTTTGAGACATCTGTGGTGCTTAGCCTTCAGCGAATGGCCAACTAAAGGATGAACGCATGGGCCAGGATATAAGAGGGGCCCCAAACAAGAGAAGCCCAAACGACCTTCCCACGAGGAGGGTGAAGAATATAGTAAGCTGATCGGGTCAAAAATTTCCCATCTCTATTAGCCTTCCAGATGATAGAGTCGCTATGAGTGGGATCAGGGGAATAATTGGGCATATGCTTAATTAATTTGGACACTTCCATGTCAAATTGATTGGGCCAAATCCATTGGTTGTGCCTAATAATAGCCTTGACCTTTGTATCCCAATGCAATCCAGTGACCGTTCGGATCCGGGTGGATGTGCAATAATTAAGAGGCCCTAGGGGATGCCAGTTGTCAAGCCATAGGAAAGTGTCTGAGCTATCAGCAATAGAATGGACAATCTGATGTCGCATTACAGGGCGGAGATTCATAATTTTCTTCCAGCACCAAGATGCTGAAGGAGGGACTTTTAGAGTCCAAATACACCGATCCTTAATGTGATTAGTGTGGATCCAGAGAGACCAGATCGATTCCTTACTTTTGGTAATAATATGCCATAAAAGCTTACACATCTGCACTTTATTCTGGGCCAGCAAGTTTTTGATTCCCAGGCCCCCCTCAGATTTAGAGTAGCAAATATCTTCCCAGGCAACCTTGGACAATGATTTACCCTCATTATGCCCATGCCACAGGAAATTTCTAATGCTTTGTTCGATCAATTTGAGAATAGATCTTGGCAAGAGGAAAATGGAGCTCCAGTATGTATGAACGAATGTGAGAATGGAGGAAATAAGCTGGAGGCGCCCCCCAAAGGACAATCATCTATTTTTCTAAGACAAGATGCGCTTGGAAACTTTGTCAAGGAGGGGTTTGCAATCACAAATCGTAAGCCGTGAGGTGATAAGTGGAACCCCCAAATAACGAACGAGTAGTGTTCCCGCTTTAAATCCCATGATCCTTAGAAGTGATTGATGCAATGAAGGGTCCCCCGAACAAATGAATATCTCGCTTTTACTAGGGTTAGCGGAAAGCCCAGAAAGAGTTGTGAATTCTTCAAGGCATCTATGGATGGTCCGTATAGAATTTTTGTCGGCTTTTGAAAACAGGAGCAAGTCATCCGCAAATGCAAGCATGACTGTCCTAGTATCAGCACATTTCCAGTGAAATTGAAACATCGCATTACGACAAACTTTTACCTCAATAATGCCATTAAGAACATCCATAACAAGGACAAACAAGTAGGGCGAGAGTGGATCACCCTGTCGAAGACCCTTGCCACCTTTGAAAAACCCCACCGATTTGCCATTGATATTGATAGAAAAGGAAGTGGTTGTGATACATTGTTGAATCCAGGTGATCATCTACGAGGGGAAACCCATTAGATCAAGAATGGATGTAATGAAGTCCCAGTGGACAGAATCATAAGCTTTCAGGAGATCAATTTTCATTGCACATCAAGGAGGACCTGTACCCAAGTGATACTTGTGTAGAAGTTCCTGGGCCAAAAGCACATTGTCACTTATCAGTCTTCCGGTGATAAAATAAGTTTGGCATTTATCCACCAGATAAGGAAGAGTAGGCTTTAGATGATTCGCAATGATTTTTAATATCGCCTTGTAAATAACATTACAGCAGGATATAGGTCTATAATCCGTCACCCTACAGGGGGACTCAATCTTAGGAATGAGACTAATAATGGTTGCATTAATTTGCTTAAGCAGCTTTCTATGAATAAAGAAGTCCCGAATAGCCTCCATAACCAATGATCCAATAATGTCCCATCTGTCTTTGAAGAATCTAGATGAGAAACCATCAAGACCAAGGGCTTTAGCATCCCCAATGGAGAAGACAGCATCATGGATCTCATCATCACTAATTGGGGAGATTAAGGGGGCTTTTAGGAAATCCAGGAGGGATTGGAGGATATGCGGACGAAGACGATTCTTGTCTACATTACCATGAGGGCGGCCAGAACCCAGTAGCCGTTGGAAGTGGTCAACAATAAGACGATGGACGTCTTCACGTCCAACCGTGGGAGTGCCATCATCCTTAATCAAAGAGAGGATTCTGTTGCAATTATAATTGCCCGAGACTGCACGGAAGAAAAATCTAGTGCAGTGGTCACCTTCCTTAAGCCATTGGACTTTAGCTTTTTGCTGGTAGAATTCAAGCTCTTGTTCCATGGCCTGAAAACAGAGCCTTCCCACCAAACGCCTAGGGGCCTGCCTTCAAACACTTCTCTAGCATTGTAGTGTTTGAAAAATGAAAGATGAAAAACCCTGCAACATTTCTAGCAACATGAGAGATGCCAAAATGAGCCCAAATTTTGTGGGCAATTGTATTGATGACTTGAAAATGCAATGGGGAATCATAAAGGTAGCCAACCAATGTAGGTCCCCAGATCTCCTTCCCTTAGTTAATAACTTCGGATGGGGGAGTGATAACCGCAGTATCTCCATGTAATTCCAGAGGAGGGAAAAATTTCAATGCCAAACTTTCACTGAAAGCATCCTGTTTTACAATAGCCGACCGGGAAGGTGGGGAAGTACTATCTCGGGTCCTAGAGATGGAATGCTCTGACAAAGCAAAAGGGGATGAAGGAGGGCCAGTAGGAGGGCAAATGCCAGAAGAGCCTGCCTCTACTAGGGGAGATTCAGCCACTGTGGTAATCAACACAGGGGAGCAGGGTTGATTCCCTGGTAAAGCTGACCCCATTGAGTCTCCAGAACCAATGGGGGAAAACCGGTCCGAAGAGCTGCAAAAGAGGGAACGGATCAAAAAGAGGGGAATCAGACAGCATGGGTGAAGGAGTAGCAGAAGGTGGTGGAAGGTTGAGGACGGCCGATGAACCTGACAGCATGGGAGAAGGAGTAGCAGAGGGAGGCCGAAGGTTAAGGACGGCTAGTGCAAGAAAAGAAATTGCAGTAAAATGAGAGGAAACATGGCAAGGGGCCGTGAGAGAAATACCAGAATGCAGTGACAAAAGAAGCGAGGTTTGAGCCTGGCTAGCTGACGCCCCATTCCTGACTGCCGGCGAGAAGCCAACCATCGCCGATGGCGGTTTGAGGCCATAGCAGTGTCACTCTACCAAGGAGCAAAGGCGGTGCATAGGAAACCCTAGAGGTAGGCATGCGTTCACACAGCACCAGGCAGGAAAAGCACTATTCAAATTCTAGAGAGAATGGAGAGCATCTCTCTCTTCCATACCGGCATGTTGCGACAATTTTCAAAAGTCCCATTCTATAGGATCCATTTAATTAATTTATTTATTCATTAAAATTTTAATGAGTTCTATGTTTAAAAAGAAGATATATAATCGAGTCATAATAGCAGGGCAAATGACACTTTTCTATGTTATATAAGTACTTTTCAAGACAAATATTCATATAAATGTAAGATTATTTCTTCAAATAAAATCTTTTTTTTTAGTAAGTAAGTAAATTGTATTAAAATGAAAGAAAAAATATATAAAAACTTATATGTTATCTCCAAGTGTTTTGTCGACTTGGAGATAGAACAATCTTTCAAATGTTGCCTTGCATTAACAAGCCTCCTTACCATACGCTTGAAGTTTCACAAACAATTTTGTACAAACTCAGCGATTTATTTTAAGAAAAAAAACTTTAAAAAAATGATATAGATTAATGTGGTAAATGTGATTAAAGTAAGAGGCAAATTGGAAGCCCTTTGCACAAAGAATAATTCCTTAACCACCGCCTTCCCTTTTCCATTTTTCCTTTTCCTATAGGCCATGCGATTGGTCGTGCCTCATTATTCAATCAATTAAATCACTTAAAAAGAGACCACAAAGGATCCACGTTCGAAGAAGCTTCTCTCCAAAGACCCAGAAAGAGAAAGTAATTTCAAATCTTAAAGATTATTCTTCAGCACTTACATCTTTTTTGGTTTTCCCCCTTTCAAAAATGCCAAATTTTTGGAGTATATAAGTGAGCAAGATCTATATATACACGTAGGTGTATATATGCCCTTCGCTTGTACATGTACTTGTTCGAGAGATTTGAGGTGACTCGTTCATTGACAATATCCAAAATTCTATCCCTAATTCGGCAAACATGACAAAATGCAGTTGTCAGTTGTCCAGGGCAAGGTCAATGGATATAAGTTTTGGGCGTGATACGTCTATTAGACACTGCAGCAAGTGTGTATTAGCTATTATCCAGCTCTTGTTACAAAACACTAACCGTAATAGTGTTTAATTTTGGTTTACTTCATTGTAGGTACTATAATAATTGAATTGTTATTGAAAGGATGAGCAATACTTGTGCGTGGGTCGATCAATGATTAATCTATTGTCGTCTGAGTGGTAAAAGATGCTTAAGATTTGGGTGATATTCCCGCAACGGTATACCAGTAACCTGTTAAAGGTTAGTAGAGTGGCACATCATAGCTGCCTGAGAGACACAAGTGTGCTATTTGTCTAGAGGATTGAGTTGGATGTGTGCCTGAGAAAAATACATGCGTGATTTGTCCAAAAAAAGTCAAATTTAAAAGGTGCTCGTGTGCCATTTGTTCAAGAAAGTTACGTCTATTACACACTTGATCAGCGCTCCTATGCTACTTCTGTTATAAAGGTATGCCGGCGTAATATTAAGGTATCCGTAAACTTTTTTTTTTTTTTACATAAGAAGTACTGAATGGAAAAAATGAAGAAAAATAAAAAATAAAAAAATTTGACATTTAGTTGAAATTCAATTTAAGTTTTGTTCTTCGTCAATATTGAATACGTTATTCTAGTGTTGATTTCTAATTTATATTACTATTTAATTACTTTTATTTTTTGATATATATATATATATATATATATATATTGTGGGATAGTTGCTATGTGAATGAGGTTAGTATTCAACTATTCCTTATTGGTATTTATAATAAAGAGATTTTGGAAAAAAATATTTGTAACTGGCACTATTTTATAATAAATTGATATAAAATTTGTCTTATAGCTTTTTATTAAAAATAATTTTTCACGTTACAAACGTTATTCGTTGTTATATTTTTTATATATTCATAAGTTTGATAGTTGATATTTGATAGAGAATTCAAGTCTGTTTTACTGTGCCTGGTTGAGTATATTTTGGTTGAACCCTAACAAATAGGCTAGAACATTTACTTAGATCCTTATGCACATCATATATCATCAGTGCTTTTGATTTATTTATTTATGTTTCATTTTCAATATTTATTCTTCTTTTAATTATTTTTACTCCAAATTGAATATTAAAATATGTATTAAATAAGAGTGTGGGAAGTCAAAATCAAACTACCCATTTCGCTTTTTATTTTAATTGTAATCACATATTGAAGTTCTTTTATTTTAATTAGGCATAAAGAAATGCCGTAAGCTGATGTTCATGAATCTCATCAAAATGCATTTGAATAACTTGAGAAACTATGCAAAATCATAGAGCAACACTAAAATCCCTAGAGTTTAATAATCATAACCATGTTTACAACTTTTTCCTTCAATCGACTTAGCTTTCACCCTCTTTTTACCCTTTCCTTATGCAATTTAAATATTCTATCTTTACTCTTTTGTTTCCTAAGAAATATAAAGGCAAAACACTATCAAATTAAGATGCTCCATCTGTTTCTTTTCATTATACCTTACCTAAACAATAAGAAAACGAATTGAATGAATTGTTTCTCCTGCAATAATCAACAATTTTATATAAAAAAAATGGAAAAATCATGTTATATTTCCCATGTATAATTTCATGCTATAAAAGAAAAAAAGTAATTCTTCTGTTACCTAAAAGTTCTTGAGGCACAAAACTATATTTTACGGGTATACGTCTTCTTGCCCAAAGTGGATGGCCTTCCTGGAATTCCCAGTTCGGAATGGCCATAACTGGTATGAAATCAGATGGGATGGAATTTGCCAATATGGAGTAAAGACCGGAGCATTAAGACCGGTTTGAGTGGAGTAGCCAATACCATTTGGATTTACCGGAATGGTTGGCTTTTCCAGGATTGGAATGAACTTGAGTCATAGGGTTGGATGTGGAAACTGCCAGGTTGCAAATGGCTTGCTCGCTGGTTTGGTTGAAGGCTAATGATTGGTTTGGATGTTTGCAATTTGAAAGATTGTTTTGCCTTTTGTAAATTTTACTTTGGATTATGACATACTCCATAGTGTTCGGGGAATGCTCTGATATCTATATTCTAACTCCAAATCAGTAAAATACTTAGAGATAGAAGCTGTTTTAGAGTTGAAGCTATCGAGGTTCGCATTTTTGCTCGGTTGGGTATGATACACTTGACCGGCTGGATAGAAGGCACATGGCCGATTTGGATAATTGAATTTCGGCTGCTTGTTTCCTGTTGTAATTTACTTCGATTTCATGATATATTTCATGGAGATGTTCAGGGAATGCCCTAACGTCTATATTCTATCTCTAAATCAGCAAAATAATTGGAATTAGAATATAATTTTTTTTTAAATTTCTTTCATTTTAATACAATTTTACTTACTTAATAAAAAAAAAAAAACTATATCATTGCTCCCCTAAAATTTCCATACGATATAATGGCAAAAATAATTAATCGACCTGGGGGTAACATATTGTATAGAGATGGGCAGATGAAAGTGTCAAAATTCAGTTGAAAGTAGTACACGACACCTGGAAAAGTTCCAGTCTCAATGGGGCTTGCTAGCTAGCTAGACGCCATTGGTGAGCCTCAGGAGCTCATAATTCATTAACGATGGTATTGTACTAATTAACTAGTCAATTACATGACGGAACATGCGTTAGGATTGTCATCACTGAAGAGCCAAGTGTACCTCTCCTCTTGTGCAGTCGAAGAAGGAAGCGCCTGGGGCACATTCTTCACATATCCAGGAGGTGCCCTCTTGTCGTAGGCCTGAGGGGCATAGGGGTAGTACACCAAATTATAAGGGACGTATGGCCATAACTCTGCCCTCTTTCCGGTCCTATTCTGCACTCTGTGCAACACCTTGTTTGGCTCCACGTACCCGCTCACAGTCACCCGGCTTTGTTTCTGGTTCACCTCCACTGATTTTACACCTGCTTGTTCATAATCATAAGATGAACGAGGCAAAAGTTCAATGGATGAATCCCAGAAAAAAGCCAGCAGAAGAAATGCGTGACAGAAAAGAGCGAGAAGGAACAGTTAATTAATTATGCAACCGTTGATTAAACGACGTTTAAACTCGCACTGATAAAGTTAATTTGCGTTGATGGGTAATGGGTGATTTTGATCAAGGCTGAATAAACGAAGAGATGATGAGGAAGAGGAAGAGAACCTGCCATCCTTGACACAGCTTTCCTCACTCTTCTTTCGCAGCCATCACAGTCCATTTTCACCTTGATTTCCACCGTCTGCCATATTTATTTGAGGACAAAAAATAGAGTGCACATTATTGAACAATTAATCACGCCCGAAAAACAAAAAGAAACAATAATTAACGGAGACAATCACAGAAATAGCACGCATACACACACATACATACATATATAGAGAGAGAGAAAGAGAGCAATGTATTATGAAATGAAGGAATTTGATTTGGTGGGAAAGATTTTAAAAAGAACCTGCATTGGTTTGCGTTTTTTCGGCTTGTGTGTGTTAACATCGCAGTAGTCTATTACATGGTCTAGAAATCCCATTTTTGCTTCCTTCCTCAGACAAATTCACAGAGAAACAGGAAGAGAGATAGAGAGAGAGAGAGAGAGAGCAAAACAGAGCAATATCCGGCTGCGAACAGAGCTCCGACTGAAATATATATATATATATATATATATAGGAGAGAGAGAGAGAGAGAGAGAGAGAGAGAGAGAGAGAGCTGAGTTGCGGTTTATTGAGATTGTTAAGAAAAGAAAGGCATAGGTGGTGTAGACCTCCATACAAGGAAGGTTCAAAATACTACAAATGATGAATTAACGTGTGAGCAACCTGTGCCCGGCTGGCTGCTTTCCAGACAACACCTGTAATTATTTTAAATTTAAATGATTAAGAATTAGATCGTTTGACTCTGATCCACTAGGAAGATGATTTAGAAACAAAATTGGGGTATTTGATTTAGAATAAGCTATGCAATGGGTAAATTTAGGGTAAGAATTTATCATGCAACCACTAATATGATATATTAATATCAAAATTTTAAACTTAGACCATCGTTATCAACTGTATAACATTTTTCGATAATTATTGCTAGCAATATTTACTATATACTATAATATTAAACTTTTTCTTATTTTTAGCACTTTAAAATAAAATAATTTACTTTGATATATTTTGATAATTATATACAAATTTACTGTGCAATATTACACACAATAGAAGATATCTGTATTTCATTTCACGAGAATGAATCTTGTCATTTAAAATTCTAATAATATATTTTTCACAATATTATATTTTTTATGTTAAATTATTGTAACGTCACCAATTTCAAATAATTTAATGAAGTTTTTATGCAAAACACTACATTAATTGAAGCATGCATGCAAATGTACGTATAATTGACAGTACATAATTAAACTGATCTGTGTATAGATGTTTGTCTACTATGTCTTGGCCTATGCAGTCTCATAAACGAAGAAGGAACTTGTGTCCCATACTAAGCAAACATATTTTATTGTTTTGATATGTATCATCGGAATATAATAGAACTCTTATTCAAAACCCATGCATATTAACAAAAGATTATGAAATAATACGCCAATATTCCACATCAAATCACTGAATTTAGAAAATGAATGTGATGCCACTAAGAATGTGACACTAATAATAGAATTTAGTGACCCTAAAATGACTTAATATTAAAAAATGTGAGATTACCAAATTTATTTTTTATTTTTTTTATTTTTAAAAAAATTAGAAAAAAAAATTTTGGGGGTTCATAGTCCTGAAATTTAAAAAATAATCTTAGATTATAAATCTCGAAATCAAAAAATTTAAAAAAAAAACTCAGGATTCAGAATTCGAAATTAGTACAAGATATTGGTATTTCAAATAGAGAAAATGATTCTCATGGTATAAGATACCAAAATTTCTACCACGTTTTGTTTTTAACATTAAATTTATAAATAATTTTGAAAACATGCTAAATGCTTTAAAGATATTAAAAATGAAAAAAGGCCATCATATTAAGGATACTATACGCAATGATGATAATAGAGTGTGTGAGAACGACGATGCCTCCCAATTCTAAGCTGGTGCCGATAAATATCATGCAGAACGTACAACCCGTAATTTTTTTCAGAGTTTGGTGTCTCACAGATAATTTAATTTATTTTAATTGTAATTATCTAATTAATATTAAATAATTAATATTTTTAAATTAAATATTTTTTTAAAAAAATAAAATAAAAAATTTATTTAATTAATATTAAACGATTATAATTAAAAATTTTAAACAAATTCTTTTTCACTGGGATAGGAGTGCCCAAAGATGAGATTCTTACGGCAAACTAAATAAAGAATTCCTCAAATTTTCTAGAAATAAATTGTGGAAAAAGTTAACCTAATCAATATCTTTAGCCACGTCATAGAAGATTGTGGAATACCAACATCATCAACGGTTAAGATTCGAGCACCTAGGATGTGGAATGCTAATATTGTCGCAGTTGCATGATGTGGAGCCCAGCTCTGCTTTCCAATAATTCCGATTAAACTAGGAAAATTGTACAATATTTTATTATTATATTATTTTACACTACCACTTAATTACTCAAACTTATATATATATATATATATAGAGAGAGAGAGAGAGAGAGAGAGAGAGAGTTTCCAACATTTAGAAATTCAATGATGCTTACGAAAATAAAATTCTCTAAAAGAATTTTTATACAAATTTTCATCACTTTATTGTACCGTAAATATGACAAAATAAGATTTTTTTTTTGTACATATTTTGCACAGATTATCATTAGACTTAATGATGCAACATAAGACCATCTTTCAATTGAAATCCATTCCATCAACTAGAATTATTTTTTAAAAAATTATATAACAACAAAATCTCATATATAAAAAAGATGATGATTTTTTTTTTATTTGATAAGTAAAAAATTATATTAAAATAAAAATATTATAGAAACCTATATTCCATTTTCAAGTATCTTGCTGACTTAAAATTAGAATATAAACATTAGAGCATCCTTCGAGCAATCCTATCTCACAAGTAATATAAGTAAAGAAACTTTGAGCATCGCATACAACGCTGCTCTAAAATAGTAAACGAAATGTATTTCGAAGAAAACTAAAACTTTCACCAGAATAAAACATATACTAACATGTACAAAATTTAAAGGACACTACAAAAGATATAACAACACACGCAGGTAAGTCATGGCATCATAAATAGAAACCCGCGGACTATAGGCACCTCTCTGTCAACTATGACTCTTCCTCCGACATATATGTTGCCACGGCTAAGAGAAGGTCATGGATGACATTGAGACCATGATCAAGAGCAACTCATTGCAGTCAACCCACAACCCACTACCAAGACAAGTGCTTATGCAACACTTCACCTGCACGCCCGAGGCCCACGAACAACAGATCCTGCATTAAATATAAGGAACATATCTAACAAAGGATCACCATCATTTTTTTTTCTTTCGCCATAATGGCACTCCAAACAAGAGAAACGCATACCCTGTCGGAATGCTCTTTTTTAGTATCTATAAAAACTGGCATAGACTTAAAACCTACACATGATTTAAACCAATAAAAACATAATACCAGGCAAGAAACACAAGACCGTTGAAAAGCACCCATGTCTTCACCGGCAAAATACTCATACCGGCAATATCCCCCAAACTGGGAAGAAAGCACAAAGTTGCCCACTCAATTTTCCTTTTTGTCCTCAAGCATACCAGTATTTTGCATCAACATCATACCGAGCATTGCACTATACCAGGCAAAATTTCTTTTTTGTTTTTGTTTTCCAAAGCATACTAGGAAATTGTGACAAATCGACAAGCAGCAACCTTACCGAAGAATGCAAGAAAGTAGCAGACGCTCCAAACCGGCAGAAACACCATACCGGGCATTTCCACAATACCGGCCTTTTTTTTCCAATGCATACCAGGAGATTGCGACAAATTGGCAAGCAGCAACTCACCGGTAAAATGCAAGAGAGCAACAGGTAACGGGCAAATCCACCATACCGGCCTTTTTTTTCCTTTTGATAATTTCCAAAGCAAGCCAGCATTATACAACCAATCAGCAAGCTGCATCATATCGATTACTTTTTTTTTTGATAAGTAAGTAAATTGCATTAAAATGGAAAAGAAAATTACAACACCTATGTTCTAACCCAAGTGTTTTGCCAACTTAGAGGTAATGCATAGCAACTAGGGCAGCCCCTGAACAAACATGATACAAGTCATGAAGACAAGAACCAAACATAGAAGGCTGATAACTTAGGAAATCAAACAGAGCTAATCAACATCAACACCTCGGCATTTGGCAACAAGCACACCCATATGGCATCACGGATCTTAACCGGCTACTCAACCAAGACATCTCAGCACCAGCAGCAACACTGAAGGAACCAACTCGGATGAAGGCAGTTGAAGACCTCGGTCTTCACTATAGCACAAGCCGTTCACCTCGGAAGAGAATCATCCAATTGCATCTCGAAACTTACCCGACTCCTCAACCCATCTAGCAGGGCACCTCCATAAAACCAAGGCAGCAGGAAAGACAGCAAATCACTAGCCCCCTTAGATCAAGGAGAAAACTCCACAACTTGCCAAATTCAGCCACCCGACCAACTGGGGTTCAGCCACTACTCCATCGACACCCAAATGTGATTCAAAAGGGGTGAGAACCCAAGCCCTGTGGATGCTTGGGAGATGGTTTCCAACTTCTTTAGGCCTTTGATCTCTTCCATGGAACCGCCTGCAGAGCAAAGGAAAGCTCTTGTAGACAGGAGGCTTCAGCATCACCCTGAGAGGCATGGCCAGCATGCTCATGCATAGTAGGAGCCACATCTATAGTACAAGCTGCTTGGGAGCTACAGGGCATGAGCCCTGGTGTTAGCGCCAGGCTATGATTGTCTTTCAGCTCTATCAGTTGCCTATGTAAGCTCTTGACTTTAGAAGTGATTTTATTGGCAAAGGAGGGCGACATCTCCTTTACACAGCAAGATCTCCCCAGGGCTTCCAAGCGATCCGTATCAGAAATAGGTTCGATGAGCAGTGGGGTTTCCCATTCTGGTAAATCTGTACCATTTTTCAAAACATCCGCAAAAGATGCTTTATAATTGGAAGAAGAATGAGACTATTTTAGTTTAGAAACCGCCCCATTTCTACTGGACAATTTGTCAAAGAGATCTGGGCAACTTCCCTTATCATCCCTCCCTACCAACTTCATCATCTGGGAAGATGAAAGATCCATCAGATCATCAGCACCTCCAAGACTTCGGTTGGCCATCCTCTCCTTGGTAGTGGCATGCTGCACATCAGCATCTCCAGGATCCTGGAGGACAGCAGGGTTTGGCAAGAAATGTCCTCAGCAACTTTGGCATCCAGGAGATCTAGAGCCATGGTATCCAGAGTATCATCCTGCACATTTGTATTAAAATTGCACGCGGAAGAAGGGAGCATCATATGCTCATCCCTCATGTTCAGACCAGCAGCAGCAACCTCATCTCCTAGAACACCAGCTGTGGATATGTCTGCATATGGAGCAGCATTGTAGCCATCAGCCAATAGCCACTCTCCATTTTCCTTAAGACTACTTCGCTTGGAGAGCAGCATATGCTCATCCTGCATGTGCCCACCAGCAGTTGCATCCACATTGCCATGGATACTTGGTCTTTCATCAAAGGGAACAGCCATTGAGGAGCTGCCCCTGCAGGTTGGCGTAGGCCAACTGGGGTCCTTATCTGACTGGGCAATGTCCTCAGGGGCTCCGACATCTGATCAAGCTGCTTGCAAAAGCTGATGCTTATAGTTTTGAGCATCCAAATTAGGCAGTATACTACTGCAATCATCTGATGGAATCTGGACAAGTGCAGAAACCAGCTCAACTTTCCTGGCCGGCTTGACAAAGGGGTCATGGCAGCAGCCTTTATCCTCCCTCTCATCCAGATTCATCTTATGGGAAGAGGAAAGAACCGTAGAAACATCAGCCTTCCCCGCCTTGGTAGGCGCCTGCTGCACCACAGCATCTCTAGGATCCAAGGGAACTGAAGGTTCAAGTTCAACAGCCGAGCCCAAAGAAGCAGCAACAGGGGAATTACATGAGACAGGAACCTCACCCGTAGCAGCAGCTACCATCTGATCATCAACATGAGGGCATTTATCATCCAGTTCCATACCAATTACAGGATCACAGCTAGCAAGGGGGGCAAAGGAATTGGCATTACAAGCAGTGACACCTTCATCCTTCTGTAGGCCATCAGAAGAGGCTGGATGCAAAGATTTCTTACGCATGGCTCGTTTCCTATGAGCCTTACCAGCAGCCGGTAGACTAGTGGGAAATGGAGTGGAGGAAGAAATCCTAGTAGGCTTAGCAATCCTCTGGGATTTGCAATTGGATTCCTCATGCCCAAAGAGAAGGCAGAGTCCACATCGAATCGGTTTCCAAGAATAATCCACATTTACCACAGTGGAAGAAACAAAGGTTGAATCAGGGTTCAACTCCAAGACAATTCATGTGGGAACGTAAGCAACCGCAGCAATCACAACACAAATTCTGTGAGGTACCGAAATCGAAAACGTGATAATTGAAAGTAATTAAAATAATGAATATTATTAAGAGGCCAAACATGTAGTGAAAAATGATGATTGAAAGTAAAAAGTTGAAAAAATATCCGAGTTCAGCAAGCAGCCGAGTGGCGTCTGCTGTGCGCCCGAGGCGCTGCAGCGAGGGCCAAATTCTAGTAGCTACCCACTCGCCGCGCGCCAGGCTCACTCGAGCGAGCCCCTGGCAGTAACCCAACGCTCGCCGCGTTCCCGCTGGGCGCTCGAGCGCGCGTTGGCAGAATGTAGCCCACTTGCCGCGCGCTCAAGCGCGGTCCCGACTTTTGCCCGCATGCTAACTTCGTTTTTGATATAAAATAAAGGGGAAAAAGAAAAAGGGAGAGAGAGAGCAAGCCACGCACGAAGGAGAGGAAGAAGAGGAAGAAGAGAAGAGGAGAAAGGGAAATCACTTGTTCCAATCCACACCTAGTAAAAATAACAGTAAATCGGGTCAAGGCAAGTGTACTTCAGACGTTATTTTTTATTTTTACCGTTTTCTCTTACTTTAAAGTTGATAAAAATGATCTAAAATGATGTTGATGCATGTTTAAAGTAAACGAAGTATGTTTCTTTCGATTATTCGGTTAGATTTTGCGTCTATCCATGTTTATTGTAAGTTTTGGCTTCAATTTCGTGAATAAGCATGTAAATTGTGTTCGATTTTGTCTCGGAAGCTTGTAATGAACCCTAACTCGAAAATATTAGAAAATTTTGGTTAAATTGCATGATTTAATGTATGTGTATGGATTTATGGCATTAATTTCATGAATAAGCACATGTTTAGAGATCGATTTGAGTCCAGAAGTTTTGGCGAAGCCCTAGGTATGAAAATGAAAGGGTTTTGATGATTTTTAACCATAGTTCCTGTTATATAAAAGTTAATTGACATTGAAATGAAGCTCCTGGTAGAATTTGTTTTTGAAAATTTGTACGGACTTATACCGATAAATTTCCATGCACCGTTGAAGTAAAACTGAAGGAGCTTTTAGACTGTTACCGGATGTTCTGAAGTTAACTGAAAGTAAATTATAAAGCTCTGATTATTAAAGAAGGTTTTCAATAAAGAGGTTATTTTCATTACTATTATTTAGGGCCCGGGACTGACTACAGTCCGGATAGGTTCTCCAGCATGCCTTAGAACTTTACAGTGGTAATCGAGGATAACTCTGTCCATGAAATTATTTGTGGTCCGCCCTTCCTCGGGGTGTTACGGTCAAGAGGAAAGCGTAGTTACCGGCCTACCTTCGGGTGGCATACCGTACCAATCCCGTGAGATGGGATACCTCTTTACAGTCATAGGCCTTGGATTGTGTGGATTGAATATAATCTATCCTCGATCATTCGCCCCTCAACTAGTAGGGTATACTGGCAGGGTCCGTTATCGATATGTTATGTTACCGTTTAGAGTTTACCGTTTACCGAGTATCAATTGTTGATTATCGTTTACAGTTTACTGTTTACCGAGTACCGATTATTGATTACCGTTTACCGATTTCCGACTATGGTTTACCGTTTACTGATTACCGTTTACCGACTACTGATTTCTAATTTCTGAAGTTTGATATCGTCAAAGTATGCTTTCTCTGTTTCCTAGATTATACTTTATTTAACCGTTCTGTTTTTACCACGTTATATGACCGTTCTATATCATTATTTTACCGCTCATATGCATGTATCTTGCTTGGCCCCGGTTCACTGTTTTATTATTTTTTTTCCTCCAGATGAGACAGTAGAGTTAGTGCCCGACGAGAAAGAGTGATCGAAGAAAATTTCTAAAGACTTTTGAGGACCTAAAGCATTTTGGGAGCCATTTTGGAAGAGCTTGTTGACGTAAAGATTTGACTGATCGCGTGCTTTTGTATACTGATCTTGTATTTATAGATGTTCATGCATATGTGAATTTCGTATAGAATGCATATGATGTATGTGATGGTAAAAGAAAACTATACTTCTGCAGGATATTAGTTTAGCTTCCGCTCTAAACTTTTGGATATACTGTACAGGTCCTAGATGGCATCTCGTTATTGAATTGTTAGTGTAACTAATGGTTTTATAGATTTATACCATGGATGGCACATGTGATCCTGTGTATGCATATTGTAGAAAGAATTGTGGATATTCGATAGTTGTGTACTTGTGATGGTTGATTTTATAGGTTGTATTTTTAGGGTTTTCATCCAATTACAAAGAAAACTCTACCGAAATTTCTGCAGAAGTCTTGCATTGTAATTTAGTCCGTTAATCATGTTCCTATCTTGACGGAAGCTTTTGAGGAAAAAAAATCCGTTCCGTCACATTTGGTATCAGAGAAAAAGAGATGCCTTAGGTTTGATTTGAATCGTATGCGGAAGCTTAGGCTAGATTAAGATTGATCGATTAAGTAAATAAAGGTGTTTGGTGATTAAGCTAGTCCGGATAGTTTTGGTTACCCCAATCCCAGTGACTTAGGCTTGCACTAAGTTAAGAGTGATGATTTAGTTCAATTGGCTAGCTTATGTGTCCTAACTAGTATTCAAGGAGTGACTTAATGTGAAATGTCTCGGTCACAAGGAAATATTAGTAGTGGCTCTTAGACGGGGACTACTAATATTAGTGACTGGTTGTAGGGTCAAGAGGAAGATGGTGTGTAGAGACACCTTAGTGTTGGAATTTGATTGGTATCAATTGGATTCTTGAATTGATCAGCGTTGATTCGAGGCCTGGGTTAATTAATCTCGATTTGAGGTTTAAGTTCGATCGGCTGTGGATTGAAGTCCTTAGGCTAGTAATTCGTTAAGAAGGGTTGCCTGATCAACCTAACAAGTGTAATGAATAGGGTGGAGCCATTTGCTTGAGATTGGTATGACTGGAGTAAATTTCGGGTATATCAAGTCCTAGGATGACAATTCATGATTGTTTTGGAAAAATGCTTAAGTGTTTGGACTTTTGGGTAGCCTCGGGTTATATTAAGGTTGACGATGTGAATTTTTAGACTTAAGATGGTGTTGCGGTGACCCCATGTCTGGTAAAAGGTATGGCGTGTTGCCTTATGTTAGATAGGAAGTGAAGTTTACCTCGGTTAGTTGACGTGAAGAAGATCATGGGTCTTGAGGATTACAAGGTATTGTCTTATGTACTTATGGAAGCTTTAAGGATGAATACTTTGTTTTGATGAGACTCTCGGGAGCATGTTTCAATAATGGTTGGTTTGATTGTAAGATTTAGGGATGTCCTTATCCATGGACGGGCGGCGAAGAGGTTCAATGTTTTAAATCAGGGTTCTAAGGTATTAACTTAAAGTATTAAGTACCACATGTCGATAAGAGGTAAGGCCCTTGGGCTTAATATTGTAATCTAGTGTCGTTTTGGTGATTCTAAACCCATGTTTGCATTGTGTTTTGAGTTATGTGTAATTGGGAGACCTAAACTTTGTAATAGCGGCAAAGGTGACCTAGTACTTGGAAGGACAAAAAATATATTAAAGCGGATGTTTATGTACGAATCTTGGAATTGAATTGTGTAATTTTGGGTATGAACTTGAGCCAGCTAAGGTACCAAGCCTTAATTTGATCTTAATAGTAGTTCGGTGGGCGAACTGCAGTGCTATTACTGTGGGATTGGTAAAGGATGACATCCGGCAATCGAGTTGTGAGATCTAAGGTATAAGTTTGAATTGATCAAGGTATCAAGGGATTGATGACATCTTCCTATGGAACATTTAATGAGAATCTACGTTAAGTCTAATTAGTATATGCGGCCACATCTTGAAGTTATTTTGTAGTCATTGAGGGGCTCCGGCCGTGTGACTATTTGAGGATGATTATAGAAGGAAGATTAGATTGACTTATATGTTAACCGATAATTCGAGGTTGTGTCGAAATCAACGGTGATCGTTGAGAGTTCCATACAGAGTCGTGAAAGTATAGGCTTTGATATCATTGTGAAATACCCCAGAACCTTCGAGGTAGATAAGACGGACCGATAAGGTTGTTCATAAATTTTAAATATGGGGTGGCTTAGGGGATTGATGATTTGTCAAATAGACCTTGTGAATGGATAAGCGAATTACGTGGGCCGTTGTAAAGGCTTAACGATTTCTAAGATCGATTTGGGTCCATAGCGTGTTAATTGTGGATCAATGGAAGTGGTAGCCCCGGCGGTATTCGGGATGAGGATATCCCCACTATGAAGTCCAGAAGACGCCGTTTGGGTTTTGTAGGTCCGTTGGTGTTTCATGAAATTTTATGGGTTGGATCTTTTGGCCATATTCGGGCCCGTGTCGAGGTGACCTCATAGATAAATTCAAAGGAATGCGAGTTTAGTGGAGGACATGCCCTGTTAGGCTTGTAGCTCTTTGGCAGCGTGATCTTGGGATCTATAAGATTTTAAGTGATAGCTATTGGAAAGACCAATTAGTGTCGTGAAAGCATATGGTCATCTTGGGTCTAACCGAAGTTATTAAGTGATCCGACAAGTATTCCTCGAGGACTACAATTCAAGTGAGACGTTTGGCTTAGAGAGATTTGTAATTGTTAGAACGAAAGATAAACAGTAGTTTTCGGAGATCGGATGGGGGTAGTTGACGTTCATGTCATTTGGGTTGATCCCTGATGGGTCTGGTAAGTTATCGTGGAATGTAATGCCTTTGAGAAACGTTAATGTTATGTTACTCTCATGACATGATAGGTGAATACATTTGATTTAAGTGGAGGAGAAGTTCATGATTAGTGTTACCCCATATGTAAGTCAGAATTAGCTATTAAAGTCTTCGCTTTGAGAACTTATGGCTTTGTCTTTGAAGATAGTCATTACCTAAAGTTTTAAGTGCCAAAATAGTTGTACCATTAAAAGGATGATCATATGATATTGCATGTGGATAAACCTGTTTAAAGGTTGAGAAAGTGAACCTCGGTGTTTTCTTTGGGAAAGTAGGCATCAATGTTGGCAATTGATGCTGCGAGTCTTTGGACTTGTATGTCTTTGAAGTTTCATAGGAGATGTGAAAAATGAATCGCGAGTAAGTCCAAATGATTGGGTGATAGGATGCCATGTTCTTGAATTGGTAGACAAAGCCATATTCAATGTTTGGGAGCTAGGAGTTCATGAAATATGAAGTCCTTATGATTTGTTTCAAGACAACTAGGGCGACTCACTTATCGTAATCATAGAAGACGTGTTCGGCTGGAATCAGTTGGCTTATTGGTATGCCAACGGGATCTTGAGGTTACTAAGTAATTGAGATCTTAAGATTCTGGGTAATGATTTAAAGTTATGTTGACTCTTCGGGTGATCGTTATGACTGTAACTCGGAATGTGGCTGTAGTCTGAGGATTGTGGAATTGTCTTCATAGTATGACTATCCTAGAACTGTTTTAATCAGAGTAGCGCAGCGTAAGCGTTGTAAACCCATGGCTCAAAGATTTAAGAATAAGATTGAGGTCCCTGTGATCGAATTCTTTTGATGCTTGGAATGAACTGAAGTGGAAGTTCATTGGATTCGTTTGAAGTATCGGATTAAATTGGAGAAATGGCCAGCATTATTGTTGGTCGCTTTTAAAATTCAGAGGATCATTATAAGGTCTTCCTTGTATTGATGGTTGAGAAAATCAGTAAGCGTCTGGTTTAGCCATTCTTGAGAGGCTAAGGATTTGTTTTGTGACGAGGATTAGAATGATTCAAATGCTTGAGGTTTCCTAGTATAATCGTTGTCTGAGGGAATGCTTTCTGGATGCGAGAAAGATTACCTGTGATTATGGGAATTTGAGATTCGTTAAATTTCGAGGGCGAAATTTCTTTAAGTGGAGGATAGTGTGAAGCCCCGGAACCGAAAACGTGATAATTGGAAGTAATTAAAATGATGAATATCATTAAGAGGCCAAACATGTAGTGAAAAATGATGATTGAAAGTAAAAAGTTGGAAAAATACACGAATTCAGCAAGCAGTCGAGTGGCGCCTGCTCTGCGCCCGAGGCGCTGCAGTGAGGGCCAAATTCTAGTAGCTGCCCGCTCACCGCGCACCAAGCGCACTCGAGCGAGCCCCTGGTAGTAACCTGGCACTCGCCGCGTGCTCGAGACGCGCTCGAGCATGGTCCCAACTTTTGTCCGCGTGCTGACTTCGTTTTTATTATAAAATGAAGGGGAAAAGGAAAAGGGAGAGAGAGAGCAGGCCACGCATGAAGGAGAGGAAGAAGAGAAGAGAAGAAAGGGAAATCACTTATTCCAATCCACACCCGATAAAAATAACGGTAGATCAGGCCAAGGCAAGTGTACTTCGGACATTGTTTTTCATTTTTACCGTTTTCTCTTACTTTAAAGTTGATAAAAATGCTCTAAAATGATGTTGATGCATGTTGAAAGTAAATGAAGCATGTTTTCTTCGATTGTTCGGTTAGATTTTGTATTTACCCATATTTATTGCAAGTTTTGGCTTCGATTTCGTGAATAAGCATGTAAATTGTGTTCGATTTTGTCTCGGAAGCTTGTAATGAAACCCTAGCTCAAAAATATTGGGAATTTTTGGTAAAATTGCATGATTTAATGTATGTGTATGGATTTATGGCATTAATTTCATGAATAAGCACATGTTTAAAGATCGATTTGAGTCCGGAAGTTTTGGCGAAGCCCTAGGTACGAAAATGAATGGGTTTTGATGATTTTTAACCATAGCTCCTGTTATATAAAAGTTAATTGACATTGAGATGAAGCTCCCGGCATAATTTGTTTTTGAAAATTTGTACGGACTTATACCGATAAATTTCCATACACCGTTGAAGTAAAACTGAAGGAGTTTTTAGACCGTTACCGTACGTTCTGAAGTTAACTGAAAGTAAATTATGAAACTCTGATTATGAAAGAAGGTTTTCAATAAATAGGTTATTTCTATTACTGTTATTTAGGGTTCGGGACTGACTATAGTCCGGATAGGTTCTCCGGCATACCTTAGAATTTTACGGTGGTAATCGAGGATAACTTTGTCCATAGAGTTATTTGTGGTCCGCCCTTCCTCGGGGCGTTACAGTCAAGAGGAAAGCATAGTTACCGGCCTGCCTTCAGGTAGCATACCATACTGATCCCGTGAGATGGGATACCTCTATACAGTCATAGGCCTTGGATTGTGTGGATTGAACACAATCTATCCTCTATCATTCTCCCCCTCAGGTAGTAGGGTATACTGGCAGGGTCCGTTACTAATATGTTATGTTACCATTTACAGTTTACCTTTTGTCAAGTACCGATTATTGATTACTGTTTACAGTTTACCATATACCGAGTACCGATTATTGATTACCATTTACTGATTCCCGACTACGGTTTACCGTTTACTGATTACCATTTACCGACTATTGATTTCTGAAATTTGATATCGTCAAAGTATGATTTCTCTGTTTCCTAGATTATACTTCGTTTAACCGTTCTGTTCTTGCATAGTTATATGACTGTTCTGCATCATTGTTTTACCACTCATATGCATGTACCTTGCTGGACCCCAACTCATAGTTTTATTATTTTTTCCCCTCTAGATGAGACAGTAGAGTTAGTGTTTGACGAGAAAGAGTGATCGAAGGAAATTTCTGAAGACTTTTGAGGACCTGAAACATTTTGGGAGCCATTTTGTGAGAGCCTGTTGACATAAAGACTTGACTGATCATGTATTTTTGTATACTGATCTTGTATTTATGAATATTCATGCACATGTGGGTTTTGTATAGAATGCATATGATGTATGTGATGGTAAAAGAAAACTATGCTTCTACTGGATATTAGTTTAGCTTCCGCTCTAAACTTTTGGATATACTGTACAGGTCCTAGACGACATCTCGTTATTGAATTGTTAGTGTAACTAATGGTTTTATAGATTTATGCCATGGATGGCACACGTGATTTTGTGTATGCATATTGTAGGAAGAATTGTGGATATTCGATAGTTATGTGCTTGTGATGGTTGATCTTACAGTTTGTATTTTTGGATTTTTCATCCAATTACAAAGGATACTCTACTGAAATTTCTGCAGAAAACTTGCCTTGTAATTTAGTCCGTTAATCATGTTCCTATCTTGACGGAAGCTTTTGAGGAAAAAAAAATCCATTCCGTCACAAATTCAGGCAACATCAACTTTCTCCTTTTTTTCAGTCCGTGGGCAAAGTTGAACAGGCTTTCCAATGGCATTGGCAACCCAACCAAGCCCCACAGGAGACCAAAATTCAATCGGCACATTGGATAGGTTGATCCAAATAGGGTACGTTTTATACACATCCTTGCATAGCTGCATACCAGGAAGCCACTCCTTAAGAAAAATGGCTTTCCCAGCAATCATCTACGGGCCAGTCAGCAAGCATTGCTCCATCTTTTTCAGTGAGGAGAAACGGAACAAGAAAAAGCCAGCTTCATTACGAGCAACGTTCTCAAGACCAAAATGCGCCCATAGAATACGGGCAATGGAGCAAATAGCCAGGGGATGAGGAGGGACATTGAAGAAATAGCCAACAAGAGTGAACCTCCATAAACGTCTGCCTTGGGTAATAACCTCAGGCGGAGGAGAAATGGTCACAGTATCCCCAACGACCGTGGGAGGTGGGAAAAATTTTAAACCACAATTACCTCCCGTTCCCTTACTTTGGGAAACATCAGCCCATAAGGGGGGAGACAAATTCCCCCCCTGAGAAGACGAAGACTCAAGAGAATGAGTAGGGGAAGAAGGAAGGTCGATATCTGAAAGGAGATCAGAAATAGGGCCATCTGTATCAAACAGAGTAGCAGAGTCCAGAGGGGACAAGAAAGCATAGGTGGATTGAACCTTCGAGGAAGTGATTGCAGTCAAGGCAGACGGAAGACCTAGCTGGGAAGGATCTGAGAAGGACCCCTAAAAGGCCGGCTATGGCCGGCGCTAACGGTCCCTGACCATCCGCGCACCCATTTTGTGGCATGTTCAAACACCATTTGGTGTTCCTAGCAGACGAATCAAGGGGAGAGGGAGACGGCACCAACAGGTGGCTGTTGCAGAGTTCCAATGGCTTCAGACTCTCCAAGAAGGAGGCATCGGGGCCAGGGGACGAGAGCAAGGCGGCCCTCTGTAGGGGAGGGAGAGAGGGAGAGGGTTGCGTGATGAGAGACGAAACCTTTACCGAGGAAGAAACATTGGGGGACGGTGAAGGATAGGAAGATCTAGGGGGAATCGACGGCGCCAAATGGGGACCGGCCATGGCTGGTGCTGGTGACGGAGAGAGCCAGCCAAGAGACGCTGAGCAAATTTCAAATTTGAAATTTGAAAGTTAGAGAGAAGAGAGAGCTTCTCTCTCTAAACTCTACTGCTCTTTGAAAATTTTCTACATCATGTCGATTACATGCACAGAGTTGCATCTGCTCCAAACCGGTAAAAAAACAACATACTGTGTAGAAACACCAAACCGGGCAAATATTTTTTTTCTTTTCCAACCACCGAAAAGTTACCACACTTGCCACTACGACGCATCCCGGCACTCCAAGAAGCATTCCTGCTGGAATGCTCTTTTGGGGGGGGGGGGCGCGGAGCATAAGCATTCCAATCGGTAAGGCTAATTCTCATTTGCTGATCAATGACGCATTGACCGGAATAACACCGCAGAGGCTTGCGACAGGCCCCTATCCAGTCAGTGCTCCATTAAGCCGCCAAACTCTCCGCCCTAGCCTAACCAGATAAAGAAAGTTTCCAACGGTCTCTAATATGTTTGAAACCGTTATCGCTCCTAAGCACTGAAAGGTCCAATTTATGGTGCACAGTAACCTGAATCTGGTTTACTAGCTGTGCATCAATGCAGCAGCTAGAGTTATTGAAAATCCGATGGTTCCGCTCCTTTCAGATAAAATAAATCGAAACTACCGATGTAAGACGGAAAGAGAGGGCTTTGGGATTAGATCCTTTCCATCTACTGGCTGCCGCAAGATGTTCAAATTCAAGTCATTGTATAGCCACCACATCCTGGCCTTTAGGCGCATCTTCCTCCAAACTGCTCTTGTGAATTCACAGTTAAAGAAGAGGGGAGAGTGGTTTTCCACCTCTATTTTACAGAATGGGCATTTATCAGAAATATTGGTGAATCTGTTTGTTAGAGACATTTTGTCTAATTGGCATATTCCGTGACCATATGTATTATTATATTGTTGTCGGGTTGTGGGTTGTCAGGTTAAAGTTCGTTCGGTCCGCCCTCCATGCGCTCGAGCCCGTCCAAAGACCGCCCGCTCGCCTGGAGCCCGCTAGCTGCTCGAGCGCATAAACCAGAATGGGGGCCGCTCGCTTCCTGCTCGATATCCTCTCGAGCCGATAAACCAGTATGCTGCCCGCTCGCTGCTCGCCCTCCAGCCGCTCGAGCGCCCGCTGGGTTTCTGCCGAAACCCTATGGCCACTCGCCGCGCGCTCGAGCCACGCTCGAGCGGCGGCCCAACGGGCAGAATTTTTGAACGCGTTTTTGGCTCCTCTATAAATTCACACCTTATTTTCTTCAAACCCTAAGGACGCCATAAGCTCTCTGGACAGATTATTTTGAGCCCCCATTTGAGAAGAAAGCCTTTCATGCTCCATTAATCTTGCTTCTCTTGAGAAAACTCTATACTACAAGATTGATCTACATGCTATAGAAGTTTTCTCACCAACTTTCTTTCACCTTTTAAACATTGCCTTCTACCATCGTTGGAGACGTTGGTTCGTGAAGAAGGAGACTCGTTCGTGATTGGCAATTCAAATGACACGAGAGGGAAGAGTGGCTTGAAGACCGGAAGGTGTCCGGTTCCGTTGCCGCGGGTAAATCCAAGGAGTTCCTTGGTAGGGATCACGTGTCGGGAGTAAGTCGGCTAGGTTAGCGCGTCTTTACCACCCGGGCTGTAAGTTGATTTTCATAGTGCATTGCTTCCCTGGCCGTTGAAGCCCGGAGTGTTTTTCTCGATACCGTGGGTATCGAGTTTTCACTTCATCACCAAAAAATCGCGCCTTTATTATTATTGCTCATTGTTGTTAATATTGTGCATGCTTATTAGTTCCGTTTACATCTAGAGTTAAATATTCCTTACGTATATCGGATATTTAATTTATTTTTTTTTGCTTCCGCTATACTTTTAACGGGGTCGAAACACGAAAGCACCAAGAAGTGCTTTTTCACTGTTGATGCGGTCCAGTGTGCTTAGGCGATGGCAAACACATAGCTATAGAACAAAGGCATGAGCAGGGATGTTGTGAGGTTCCTAGACCAACGAGGCCCATGTCAACTTCTCCTTGGAACCTTGAAAGAGGTCATATGCTGATCGGACCGAAAAGCTACCATCTTTGGTCAAACTCCATCGAATTATGTCCTGCTTATCTGAAATCGGCTTGTAATCAAACATTTGTTTGATTATGCTATTCACCTCCATGTCTTTATTATTCAGCCATCTCCACTCCCCATCTCCAATGATAGCCTGGACCTTAGCATCAATGGAAATTCCCGTGACAGTCCTCGCCCTTACCTCAAATCTGTCACAAAGTGGACCCGTCGGGTTCCAATTGTCAATCCAGAGGTATGTCTGTGATCCATTTCCAATAATGCCGTGAGCACAACGCCGTATTTTTTAACAAAGTTTTATAATCTTCCTCTAGCTCTATGACGCAGAGTTCAGAACTGTAATAGTCCAAACACAATGATCCTTTAACTGATAAGCCTAGGAAACCCAAATGGACTCAGGATTGTTGGTGATGATTCTCCATAGGAGGCGGTAGATAAGAGCCTTGTTTGCCGCTTGAAGGTTTTTAATACCCAAACAACCCTCTGTCTTAGGGAAACAAACCTCATCCCATGCCACTTCGGCCGAAATCTTCCCTTCAACATTCCCACGCCTCATGAATCTCCGAAGGATCCTCTCAATCTCCTTCAGGAGAGCTTTAGGAAGAATGAAGATGGATGCCCAGTAAAGATGAATGGACAACAAGATAGAGGTTAAGCTGTAAGCGTAACGACCCAAGTTTTCAAAATATAGTAATTCTAGTAATCGAATTGGTATAATTAAATTTGAGATAAGTAAATTAAGAAAAGTAAAAAAATTTTCATAGTTCAGCAAACTGTAGCATGGCGCCTACCGCATGCTTGAACACGGCAGCAGGCGCAAAAACCAATAGGATGCCACTCGCCAGACACCTGCCGCGCTTGAGCAAAGCTTCGGCAGTGAACCTACACTCGCCGTGTGCCTGCTGCATGCTCGAGCCAAGCGTAAAATTTAGCCACAGACTTCTGTTTTGCTTATAAATTAAAAGAAGGGGGAGAGGGTTTGGTAGTAGAGCACGACGAGCAGCGAAGGGAGAAAGGAGACAAAAGTGAAGGGAAGAGAAGAAATCAACCATTCTGATCCGATTCGGATAAAAATAACAGTAGAGCAAGCTAAGGCAAGTTTACCCCAAATGCTATTTTCTATTCTTACTGCTTTTCTTGTCTCTGAATATGTGTTTATACTCTAAATTACCGTTTCTCCACGTTTTATGTAAATAAGGCATGATTCTGTAAATTAATCGATTAGATTTTAAGTTTACCTATATGTATTGCAACATATGACTTCAGTTTCATGATTGTGTATGTGTTTGGTGTCCAATTATGGTCCGACAGCTCGGTGTGAAACCCTAAGTCAAAAAATTAGGGATTTGATGCTTTAGTTCCTTAAACTTTGAGATGTAATTGTGATTCTGTAATATATTAAGGCCATGAGGTGATTTTAGTTTGAAAAGTCCCATACGAATATACTGTTAAACTTTTGAAATGTTTCGAGGTTATCTGAAGGGTTATTTGTATAGGTTTGACTGGATTTGTACTTAAAGATTAAACTGTAAACTATACTGTTAGGTTACAGAGAAGTTTTGAAGTGATTGAATGTTCAAAAGTATGAATCTTATTAATGAAAGTGTTAATTAGAGACTTGATAAAGCTTATCTGACAACTTGCACTTAAAGATTTAAATTGGAACTGAACCGTTGAGTTATAGAGAAGCTCTGAAGTTGACCGAAGGTTTAATATTATGAATTAGGATGATCTTTGGGGTACGGCGATATTGAGATTAAAGAAAGGACGAGAATATCCTCCGTTAAATAAATCAGTAGGATTTCGGTAACAAGTCAATGACCTCACCCTTAGGTTAACGTATCGAAAGACTGAATAATAGACTCTAGAACTGCACTAAATAATAGATGATAGGACTAAATAAATTATCCTGCCATCGGGATGTAAAGTATGAAGGGTATGTAAAGATTAAAAGTGAACAAAACCATCATGCCCTCGAGATATAAAGTATGGAGGGTATGTAAAGATTAAAGTAAATAAAAGAGAATTCATCTTGCCCTCGGAATGTAAAGTATGAAGGTATGTAAAGACTAAAGTGAACAGATGTCATCTTGCCCTCAATATGTAAAATATAGAGAGTATATAAAGACTAAAATGAATAGATTTCATTCTGCCCTCGAGATATAAAGTATAGAGGATAATAGGTTTAAAAGAAAACTTAATACTCTAAATATGAATTCTTGAATGAAGAATTAGGGATCCGTATGTATGGTTTTCTTGTATTTTGCATCGTGTTTATACTTATGTTACGCTTGCCTGCATGCATGTTTTTTTCGGTATCCCTTTTATGTTCTCGTCTAAAAGTACATATATGTTTTGTATATATATATCTATATGATTTTACTATTTTGGGTACATTTGCTAAGCTGCTAGCTCACTACTTACTTTCCATTTTCCCCTCCAGATAAGAAGAAACCTAATAATGATTGAAGTCAGAAATAACTAGAAGAAGTCAAAGTTTGAGTTTTGAAGATCTCGGGAGACTTCAGTGGTCCGAAGGATTTTTGGATTCCATATAGCTAATATTGTAAATGAATGTTGTATATTGCGATGAATGTGGGATGATGCTATGTCTTGATGAATGCTTTGTTCTTGCTTCCGCAAGCTGACTTATGAATTTAGTTGCTTTCACTTTATTTTGATGTTTTGGATATGTATAAGTCCTAGATGGCATCTCCTTCTGAGCTTGAAATAGTGGATAAAAATGTGTTGTGTTAAAGTCATGGATGATATGGCTATTGTAGATCCTATGTCGTGTTGTAGATGTGATATGGAGTCAATTTACAAAAAAATTGGATATTTATGTACCTGTGCAGGTTAATTTAATTGGTTGTATTTTTGGTTTTCGACCAATTGCAAAAGAAACTTTGCCAAAAATTTCTGTAAATTTTATGAATATTAATTTTATTTGTTTATTGACGGAAGGTCTTTAAATGATAAGAATCCATTCAGTCACAATTGCTATCAGAGAAAAGAGACGCCATAGGAATGATCTGAATCGTATGCAGAAACCTAGAAAATGATTATGATTGATCAAATCAGTAGGGATGGACATAGGATGATTAAGTCCTAGGTATCCTAATTAGTATAAGTAGGTCAAAGATAGACCGAGATTTAGTGATTAAGTAGAATGATATTGACTTTAGGCTTAGGCAAATTGAATTGAATTCAGGGTTCAGATTGAACTATTTTAAATTGAGGAAAGATAGGAGTGATCAGGTGTAGAAGGAATGTTTAAAGGCTGATTTTAAGGATTTTATTTTGGATAGCACTAATTATTTTAACCCCTCCCTTTGGTCTGATTATTTGAAGTCGACTAATATTGTAATGTTTGTGGATATAGGATACAACATGGCAAGTAGACGGAGTAAAAGAAATAATCGTGGAGGTGCTAGTGCCCCCCACGATCGAGAGGCCTCATACGTGAACTTGTTGGAAAGGATGACAAATGTGGTTCAGTCATTAGAGCAGCGTCATAAGGCTCCAGTCCTTGTACCTGAGCCAGTTCCAGTAAATCCTGCTCCGACTATGTATGATAGGTTTACGGCGGAGAGAGCGCCCGAATTTTTGGGGGAACATTGTGACGGAATGAATTTTTTTTTTTTTGCATTCCGCCAGCGACCTCCCAAAACTGACACCAAGGTTTTGGTGATCCAGTCCGGGCCAGAGTGCCTTGCCAATCACAGGATCATATATACCATCTAGGACCCATACACGATATCCATAAAATTTATAACGGAAGCCAATCTAATAACCTGCCGAGACAATTGCATTCATATCCATAAAACTCATTTACACGTGCATGTTCATGAAAGTCCAATTACAAAAATTTATATATTTCAATCGGATCATTACAATAAAACTACTTCTTCCGGGTAACTCCAAAATGTGCTTTCGAGTCCTTACAATCATTCGGACGGAGCTCTAGTCACTCCATCTCATCAGGCATGAGCTCTATTGTTTCATTGGGAGGGAGAAAAACAGAAAACAGTGAGTCGGAGCTCAAAAAAGTACATGCAGATTTTCCGTAAAGTGTTTATGCTGTAAGGCGGATACATATGCAACATGAATAATATAAAATAACAGTTGACCGGATCATGACAATTACATAATGCAAAGAAATCAGGAAGGCGGGAACAGTCAAAATTCTAAAAATCGGGACAGAAAACAGAGTCAGTCTTATTATAAATATTTCTCTTCTCTTTTATTTTTTACTAGTAAAGGACATCGCTAGCGAAGGGGGCAATAATCGACGATAGATTGTGCACATCTCCTCACAATCACGGCAATACCTCATTGTACAAAGTCCCAAGGACGGCTTTCACTTCCTCCTTGTATAAAGCCCCGAGGATGGCTCCCTTTCGTTATCCTCGATTACCACCATAATGTTTTAAGGCATGCCAGAAAACTTTATCTCCCAGTGCTAAAGTCCATTCACTTTTTCCTTAGTTCACATTTCGGATGGGTACAAAATTTTCGGTCATCATATTACAAAGCCGATTTCAAAATTCATTTTTTTTATTCCGATCAAGTATAAAGACTTTCAATTGACATGAAACCAGTTTTAAATCTATAAATCTCATTCCGATCAATACTTCTTCATTATATCATTATGACTCAAAGCCGGTCTACTTCTCCATTTTTATACAATTCAAGTTCAATCGTAAGTTGAACAAAAAAAGAAAACAAAAAGCAACAAGCATGAATTAACCATGAAGTTAAAATTATATTTTTAGTCCGATCATAAAGCAAGCATGATGTTAGAGATGCAACTTATCAAGCAATAATTAAAATAGCAAGTCTAATACACTACATGCTGAAGTATTTAAATCTGAAGAGAACACTTGCAATTCTTCTTAAAGCTGGGACTTGAAAATAGATGTGAAATCTGAGTTTAAAAGAAGGTACACTTGCCTAATTGTTGACCACCCACTCCAATTAACTTGAAGCTTTTTTCGTTCTTCACTCCTTACCTTCCTTCCTTGCTAGGAATTCCACACCCGTCCCTCAATTGGAGCTCAGTATATAAAGAGGAGGGATTAGGTGGAGTAAGTGGGATGAGTCACTTACTTAGTACTTCCCTACAGGGGTTAGATGGAAGTGAGTGGGGTAAGTTACCTACTTAGTACTTTCATCAAGAAGGTCAATGGGGTAGTTCACTTGCTCTGATTTGATAGGGATCTAGTTGGGATCTAACAACAAAGTTGGGCCTTGTCTTCTGAATTCGGTAGTCAACTCTAACTGGTCAATATTTTTTTCAAAGTCGATTAACCTTTCTATTGGTCAACATTTTCAATCAATGCTTCTTACTCTAACTCGGCCAACTTTTACTCAAAGCCGGCCAATATTTCTTTTCTCTTATTCAAGGTTGGTCAATATTTCTAAAAACCGGTCAAACCTTCGGTCAACCTTTCGGTCAACATCTTGACACCGATCAAGTCTTGACATCGGTCAACATTTTGACGATGGCCAATTATCTCGACGTTGGTCAACATTTTGACGCTAGTCAACGTCTTGACACCAGTCAACATTTTGACGATGGTCAATTATCTCAACGTTGGTCAACATTTTGACGCCGGTCAATATCATGACACCGGTCAACATTTCGACGATGGTCAATATCTCGACATTGGTCAATATTTTGATACCAGTCAATATCATGACACCGGTCAACATTTTGATTACCATTAAATCCGATCTTCCAACAGTGTAAGGCCACTTCGGTTTAAGTCGAAATCAAAACACTCCCATTTTTAAGTAGCAATATTTTATTTTAATTTTGATTTTGGGATCTCACAAACATGATCCGATAAAGGCGGATATTTGGATTCGAAGGATGAAGATCTTTGCGGTGATCCGACGTTTAGATCAGGAAAAGGTTTCTTTTGCTGTATATAAGTTGGGAGGAGAAGCTGACAACTGGTAGAACATAAAAAAGATGGTGTTAAGTTTGCCCGATGATGTGATTACTTGGAAAATATTTGAAGAAGCCTTTATGAAAAAGTATTTTCCTCCCGTCTTCAGGGATCAAAAGAGATAAGAATTCATGCGACTTAGGTAGGAAAGTCAGACCGTAGTAGAATATGACGCTAAGTTTACTAAATTGTCCCGATTTGTGCCAAATTTTGTGGAAGACAAATTAATGAAGGTAAAGAAATTTCAGTAAAGATTAAGGGATGCTATTAGATGGCATTTGGCGACTCTAAAGCTCCAAATATATGTCGATATCTTAGATCAAGCCCTGATATATGAAAAGGAGCTGGAGATACAAAAATCCTGTGCTAAGAGAGTAGCCAGCCAGATGAATAATAATACAGGATTAAGTTTAGAACCCTCAGAGCCATCAAAGAGAGCAAAGACGGAAGATAAAGGAAAGAATATCATTGGGGTTCAATCAGTGATTGGTCTTCAAGAATCTAATGTGGACTGTGTGCAGTGTGGGAGGAGGCATCCGGGGACGTTTATTATAAAAGTAATGGGAGCCTATTTTAATTGTGGTTAGTAGAGCCACCTGGTTAAGAATTGTCCCCTACCAAGGAGATTAGCAGTAGTCAAGACACTTACAATAACAGTTCAGGACGCTAAGGCATCCCCAATCGTGGATGAAGGTATTTTCTCATTTAAGGAATTTGATTTCTATTTCATTTAAAATTGGGGATTTGCGTACTCTTTCCTGAATCACATATTATGTTACATTTGCCCTGTAAATTTTAGATTATCTCCTGATTTATATATATATTCTTTTGTGGATATTGTGAATTGTGGAGAATAATTGGCTGTATGTTTGTTGGAGGAATGAATGTAACGTGAGCGCAAGCCCTTTGAGGCCATTTTTCAAATTTCAAATTTGAATTTTGCGTTGCTTTTCTCAGCTAATTCTCACCGTCACCGGCAAGTTTATCCCTTTGAGGCCCTCGAAAGGTCTCTCTCGTTCGCTTCCTTCTTCTTCTTGGCCTGTCCTCTTTGGCAGTGCACTCAGGTGTTCTTCCACTGAGGGTTTTGCTGTGTTAAGGGTTTATGGCTATGTCAAGACGACCTACTTCTCCCATGCGCAATTCCCCCGCTCCGTTCCTCCCTCCTTCCCTTGCTCCTGTGGATGAGTTGTTTCCTCCGCTGTCGAGGAATCTCTCTGGTAATCTTCCTTTTCCAGACGCTTCCTTCCAGAGGTGTTCGAAGGCACTGGTTCGGGTTCTTGTGACCTGCCACAGATGAAGGCTTTTTCCCCTGCTTCCTCTGGTTATTGAGCTAACTGTTGTGGGCCTCTTTCTCCGAAGGAAGGGTTTCCTCCTCTTACAGATGCTCTCCTTCTCTCAGACAGTCAAGCAGTCGATCATGTGCTCCCCAGTGCGTAGGAGGCTCTCAATCCGTTGACTCTGGTTCTTGCCTCCAAGATTCAGGTACTCTCCTCCCCAATACTGTATCGTGGAGCTCTGGTGCTTTGGTTGGGCATTCATTTGCCTCCAGGTCCTCTACTGTTCAAGAGGATGGTTTTACTTTTTCTCATTTGCTGAAATTTTTTCCTCCACTAAAGCTAGAAGCAGGAGTTTCTTCTATTTTCCCCCCTTCTGCTGTCATCAATCAAGGGGTGGCTGTTTGGGAGTCAACTTTAGTGGGCAATTTTTATGGCATCCCTTTGCACTTTAATGCTGTTAATATTATAGCAAGGAAAATTTGGGCTAAATTTGGGATCTACCATGTTGCGGGGAATGCCTGTGGGTTCTTTTTCTTCTGCTTTTCATCAGGGAAGCTGATGGAAAAGTGTCTAGCCAATGGCCCTTGGGTTTTTGCGAGGCATCTGCTCTTCCTTAAGCATTGGATTGTTGGGATGCCTCTGTCAAAAGAGGGGCATAAAACCATTTCGATATGGATAAAGTTACTTAATGTTCCTGTGGAATATTGGACTACTTTGGGTCTCAGCTGTATTGCCAGCGCTATGGGTAAGCCCACTTAGTTGGACTCTAGTACTGCAAAAATGGAGTGATTAAACTTTGCTCACATTTGTGTCGAGGTACCAGGTGATGTTGACTTGCCTTCCAAAATCTGGCTTTGCCCTGCTCAAAATTCTAGAGAGGGGATGGAGTCTTGGATTGAGGTGGTCATTGAATATCAATGAAAACCAGCTAGACGGGATTTTAACCGGGAAGCTGGGCTTAGTGTTGCCGATGTTCAATCAGATAATCTGTACCATGAGAGTAATCTTTTAGCAGTTGTTGAGCACAGCAAGATGGGGCATGAGGATCTACCGATTTCTCCCCAAGTGAGGATGGCCCTGCACGCAGGTCCTCTGGTCATGAGTCTACTGTGGAGCGTCATCATTTGGTTGGTTCACCTGTGTGTTCCCCTGTCGATTGGCCGAAGCTGGAGGATTCTGAAGGTGTATCATTGGTTCATTTGGTTGATAGCCATGTTGCGGATAGCAATCTGGAGGTCCCTAAAGCTACGGGCAAGGAAAAACAAAAACAAAAACAACAACAAAACCACCTCCAACAATCCGGAAATAATCAGAGGGGAGTGTTATTCTATGGCTCTGATCATGGTTGTGTAGAAAAACCGATTGCAGAAGCTAGGAACATTCCACATGTTGATCTTGCCAATTATCAGGATTCATTGTCCTCCCACCATCATGAAGGCAACATGGAGATTAACCAGGGCATGGTAGGCATGCCTCCAGTTTCATGCATTGATATGTTGAAGCGAGGCAGTGGATGCTCTCTTGCTGAGACACAACAGATCCCTTAAAATGCCTCACCTAGACCCTCAAATGATCTTGCTAATTCGGAGGCTTCTTGCGGTGATCTGAACACACATCATCGTGAGCAGGATTAGTTTATTTTAGCTGGATCAGTGGAGGCCATCGATACTGGTGCTTATGTCCGCGCTGATTCTTCTAATCCTCCAGGAGATGTCCTAGAAGAGGGAGTTTCTAATGGCGTATCTGTGGATGCGCAGAAAAGTCAGTTGAAGAATCTTTCTCCTCTAGCTCATGAAGTTGTAGCAAGGATTAAAACCCTCCTCCAGTATCAGGATGAGGCTCTTCCCGGCCAGGCATCCCCATAGGTTGGCTTACTTAGTCCAAGGTTGCAGGACTCATCCCTTAAGGTGTACAATTCCATTATTGAAAAATATTTTTACCAGCAATTATGTCATTACAACCCCCTATTGATTAATGATATGGATATCGAGAATTGGGTGTTCTGTAAGACTAGGGCTTCACATGGAGGCCAATGGTGATATTCATGGCCTTCAGTGCATGGATATGCTAATATGGCAAATTGCCGGTTTTGTGCCATTATGCTGTTATAGTGGTGGATCATGTTTTTTCCTCCTTTGCTTTTGTTTTTTATTTTTGTTTCATCCCTGTTTTGTCTCTCTCTCAGAAAAAAAAGCATCTGTTGTTATCTTTGGTCCAGTTATATTACTTGGCCTAGTGGGTCTGGGGCTGCTATGATAGCCAACTTGGGAGTATCTCTCTCCATGTCTCTTCCCTTTTTGTCGGACCTCCTTGATATGGTGTCCGTTGGGACATGTTGGTAAAAAAAAAAAGTCTATTCTCCCTCATTTCAGGCTCATTTGGTCGGCATGGCATCTCAAAAATGCCTGTCGTGACGAGTAGGCATTTGATGATTTGGACTGGATCAGTTGCTCTTGGCCGATGTACTTTAAAGCTGCCTGGTGGCCTTTCCGTGGTGTCCTGACATTTTGCCCGCTTGATAGTTCGCTGGTTGGTTGATTTCGCTGAAATCTTGGTTTGGTCTTCATCATCCTGGTGGAGCTTGGCCTTGAAGTTTAGTCTGCTGCTATGGTGGATGACTTTTTGATACGTTTCGGACTCATGATATCTCTGCTCGAGAATTAGTGGGCTTCTGCTGGTTTGGAGTATCTTGCCAGTTTGCAGTTGTGGCAATTTCGAGAGCTGGTTTGCTGCTGTTATCCTGCTAGCCAATTTTTGGAGGACCTTCTCCTGTGTGGTTTAAAAAAAAAAAAAATTTAATGAGCTGATCATGGTTACTAGAGCTTCCCCTCGCGTCTATGTCCATGTCCATTGTGAGATTTACCTTTGGAATTTGAACTTTGGTTCTGTATTCTTTTTTCTTTTCATCAATGAAATTCAATTACTTACCAAAAAAAAGAAGTGGTGGATCGTGTTTGGGCGGCTTCCATAAGGAATGCATTTTCCTTTCTAGGCTACTGTTTTCGGTGGGGGTTGGCTCTCTAAGGTTGCCAGGTTGATTTTTTTGCCGGTCTGGTGTAGGCCTAAAACAAAAAACAAAAGCATACCTACCATTTTGCTCCTTTCTCCCCTGTTGTATCAATTTGCTATTGCTAGCATGGCAAGTGTGGAATTCCTAGAATGAAGGCCGGTATTCTTGGGATGGTTTGCTTGAGATTGATGGATTGGCATATGCTGTTTCGTCTCTTTATGGCAACATGGACTTGGAGAGTCAGCTTATGGCATCCTGGTCTCTGTTAAGCTAGAATACGTTTGCCAGTTTTCTTTTTGGTTCTGCCGATGTGGCTCATTTGCCCGCTATAGATGCTTCTGTTTTTCTAATGGGCAGTGTGAGTACCTTGGCCGGTTTGCTGTATGCTGTACGACCGGTAGGGAGTATTGGCCGGTTTGATGTGCCTACCGGTGTTATGTTTTTGCCGGAATGTTGCATAATGTTGGTTTGGTGTGTGAAAAAAAAAACAAAGCACACCGGGCGCTTCTTGCCCAGTGTGCTATATTTGCCAGTTTGGGTATTCTGCAGGATTGGCCTGCTGCCAGGTTTGCCTACCGGTATGAAGTTACTGGGTTGGCCGGTATGAAGATGACAGATTGGCATACTAGACGGTATGGAATTCCAGGTTTGGATGGCCGGCTTGGCCAATATGGAAGGAACGAGGGTTTGACCGGTTTGGTTTTACCTATGCAATTTGGTCTATTGCAGCACACAGCCGGATTGCTCCTAGCCTAATTGGAGTAGAATGCCTGTTTGGGTGTATTGATTGGATTGGTAACCTTGCCTGGCCTGATGCAAGGTGGTGGTATGCTCTGCTCGGTTTGCCCATTATGCAACAATATGCCGGTATGGTATGCTATGGTTTGCCCGATTGACTGGTATGCTCTTACTTCTGAAGTGGATGCTTGTTAGCACGCCAGGTAGACATGTTGGGCCGCAATACGGGCATTGTGTTCTACGGTCTGACCGAATTGGTTGATGGACTTAGGGGGCTGTAACTCTTTTTATTCCTTTGTTTTTTTTTTACTTTGGTTTCATGACATGTTTTACGGTACTCGAGAATTGCCCCTGTATCTTTGTTCTACATCCAAGTTGGCAAAACACTTAGAGATAGAATATTGATTCTGTATTTTTTTCCTTTTTTATTTATAAAATTTACTTACTAAAAAAATACGTGGGCGCAAACCACCTTGATGATAGTGAATTATTGGGGAAGTTAGGATCTTGTTATTTCTGGATTATGATAGGTGGCTACCCTCTATCTAAGTGGGGGAGGAGCTTATAGTTCAAAATTGTATCGCCAAAGTGAGGTTTTGTGGTGAAGTCTTTGCCTTGAAAATTTATGGATATTACTTTGGAAATAATGGATGTCTTGCGAATCTATAAGTTCAAGACTGTAAAAACGGCTGGATTCTAGTTGCATCATATGTAAATTGGTGCCCTTGGGTTGAGAGGGAGGAGAATTCCTAGTGTGAGTTACTCCTTCATAAATTGGAGTTAGCAACTAGAAGTTTCAGTCTAAGAAATTATGGGTAGGTGTGAATGTTTGAGGCAATAGGCTGTTGTATTCCTAAATTGGGAATTAGAATCTTTTTTTTTTGTAAGTAATTAATTGCATTAAAATTTAAATAAACTGTACAAACAGCTATATTTTTTACCAAGTGTTTTACCGACTTGGAAAAAAAAACATAGAAAGAGAGATTCCCCTAAAACATGACTCAGAATTCATAAATAAAAGATTACACGATTGGAATCGGCAATTGAGACGAAAGACCACAAACTGCCAGCAATACTGAACAGGAGGATGCTACTTCAGCAATTCCACGTCAGGAGGCGAACCCAGCCACGTCAGCATATCCGCATGAAGAGAGCAAAGAGGCAGTCACGAAGGCGAATAGAGCCACTCCGTCCAAGAAGAGCATCAAGCACTCGCCACAGGAGGGAACACAAGCCACTCCGTCCTTCCTTTTAGTGAAACAAAGGGACTCCGGAAAATGTTCGCAAAGAGGTCACTCCGATTTTTAGAACTCCGGATAAAAGTGATCTGGCTTTAAGAGCTCCGGATGAAAGGAAGCACTCCGTCCATGAGGGCTCCGGATAAGAGCACTCTGGCTTAAGAGCTCCATATAAAAGTGATCCAGCTTACAGTCACTCGAGATAAATGCACTCCGGCTTAAGGAGCACCGGAATAATCAGTCGCAAAATCACTCCGGCCAAGAAGCATGTAATAAATATAAATATAAATATAGATATGTTTTTTTTTAGCACCAAAAAAAAGGACAAAAAGAACACCGAAAGAGGAAAAATAGAAGTCCGGCCTTTTGGGATTCCGAAAATAACTAAACATCAGGCACTCCGGATACAAGGAAGTGCTCCGGCCATAAGAGCTTCGGGTAAGAGCACTCCGGCCTTAGGAGCTCCGGATAAAAGTGAACCAGCCAATAGGTCAACAGAAACGACAAACGGGAAAAGGATAAATGCACTCCGGTATTTTTTTTTTTTTAAAAGCACCGGAAAAAAAAGACAAAAAGAACACCGAAAAAGGAAAAATAGAAGTCCGGCCTTTTGGAGCTCCGGAAACAACAAAATATCAGGCACTCCGGATACAAGGAAGCACTCCGGGTAAGAGAACTCCGGCCTTAGGAGCTTCAGATAAAAGTGAAACAGCTAATTAGGTCAACAGAAACGACAAACAGGAAAAGGAAAAATGCACTCCGGCTTTAAGGGCTCCGGAAGCATCAATCGCAAGATCACTCCGGCCAAGAAGCAAGCAATAATCCTTTTTTTTTTTACTCCGGCCTTAGGAGCTCCGGATAAGAGCACTCCGGCCTTGAGAGGACCGGAAAAAAAAACGATCCAGCCAATTATGGCGCCAGGAGCATCATATGTAAATGCACTCCGGAAATGACGATTAAAACACTCCGGCATTTGGGGGCACCAAAAACATCCATCGCAAGATCACTCCGGCCTAGGAGCAAGAAAATTTTATTTTATTTATTTATTTTATTAAAACCCCACAAGGATAGGGGAGAGAGACACCAACCAATCCATCCCCAATGCAAGGATAAGGGAAGCCACCAAAAGCAGAGAGCAGTACCTCAGGCTCCAGAAAAACCCCGCAGAGAGCTCCAGAAACTACAAGGCGAAAGAGCACTCCGACTCAAGGACAAAAGGCACCCCAGCCCACAGGGACTTGAATGATTTTTTTTTTTTTTTGATAAAGGTCTCCGGAAAAGGAAATAAGGCCCCTCCGTCCTTCAACAGGACAAGAGGGCACTCCGGATATAAGGCTCCGGATAAAAGAATAGATCCACTCCGTCCAATGATAACAGAATACACATTCCTGACGGAAAGCACCAAAACACACTCTAGCCATCAAGATGCCACAAAGCACTCCGAATTTATCAAACGCTTGGCCACTTCGGATTCATCATGTGCAGAGCTACTCCCCCCATAAGCCGAAACATAAATCACTCCGGCCACCAAACCATCCAGCAATACAGCAATCAACCGCATCAGCAGTCACTCCAGCTTCCAAGGGAATCACATCAGCAAGACAACCTTTTGTCAATCGGAATTCAAAACGTCCGTGTGCAGACTTATATTAGGGATGTTCCATCTATTCAAAACCTGCCTGTCCTGAACCGTGGTGGCATTATGAGATACCTCAAGCTTCCCCCGGACTTCCGTAGAGATCAGGGTAATCATTTGGGTTTCGTTAAGCGCCCTCATTTTCTCAAACATACGATGATTCCTTTCTTTCCAAATAAAGTAGACAGAAGCAGCAAGGGTGAGCCGATAAGAGTAGGCTTTGAGGTTTTCTCCCTTCCAACGATTAGCAACCCATAAAATGTTAGATTTCCAATTGGAGTGGGGCCAGCAACACCCAGCCCTATGGCGCATTTGACGCCAGACAACCGAGAAAAAAAGGCAATCAAAGAAAAGGTGATCATGACAATCTCTTCCATTTGGACAGAGGATGCATGCATCAGGAATGTGAAGGTAATTGCCTATCCTATCAAAAGTGCTAAGTCTGTGGCGGATAGCCAGCCAGAGGATGAAGGTGTGAGCCGGAATAACCATGGGGCCCCATACAAGGCAACACCACTCGACCGTAGCTTTTGGCACTCGGAAAATCCCATACGTAGATTTTGAAGAGAAAGTCCCACTTCGATCGGCAGTCCAAACTATCACATCATTGCGGGACGGGTCCGGGAGATATGGAGGCATGTTTAAGATCCCAGCAACCTCCATATCAAACGGGTTTGGCCATTTCCAGATGTCATTTCTGATAATCTCCTTAACCTTTGCATCTAATGGTGACCCCGTTATACACCTGATTCTCTCATTAGATCTCTCGCAAAGCGGACCGAGTGGATGCCAAGTATCGAGCCAAAGGAAAGTGTCAATTCCGTTACCAATTTGATGCCGAATCTTAGAGTGCAGGGTACAGCGGAGTTTCATCAACTTTTTCCAGCTTCCACGGGTAGAATCCGGAATTTTGATGGTCCAGATGCATCGATCTTTGATACGATGATCATAGCACCATGCAACCCAAATGGAGCTCGGATCCTTAGAAATAATCCTCCAGAAATGGCGGGCTAACAATGCTTTATTAGATGCGATCAAGTTTTTGATTCCTAACCCGCCTTCCTCTTTAGAAGAACACACATCAGTCCAAGCAACCTTTGCAGAGAACCGATCAACAGAGGATCCGTGCCATAGAAAGGTGCGAATGGACTTTTCAATGTATTTCAAAGTGGATTTAGGAAGGATGAACAAGGAGGCCCAGTAATTATGGATTGTGGATAAAATGGAGAAAATCAATTGAAGCCTACCCACGAAGGAGAGCCATCGATTCTTCCAGGAAGAGATTCGAAGCTGGACTCTATCGAGGAGCGGTTTGCAATCAGAGATAGAGAGTTTAGAGGTTATGAGGGGGACCCCTAGGTATTTGACAGGGAGAGAGCCTAATCTAAACCCGAGAATGTCAAGGATACCCCGGATAGCGATCTCGCTTGCTGAACAACAAAAAACCGCGCTTTTATCCGGGTTTGGAGTAAGCCCTGACAGAGAACTGAAAGTTTTAAGACTCTCATGTACAGCTTAGATGGATTTGCAATCAGCTTTGGAAAAAAGGAGAAGGTCATCCGCAAACCCAAGCATCACAGTTCTAGTGTCCGTACATTTCCAGTGGAACTGAAAATCCGGATTGGTCTGAGTCATTCTAACTAGGATACCATTAAGGACTTTCATCCCTAAAACAAAAAGATAGGGCGAGAGGGGGTCTCCTTGTCTAAGTCCTTTGGCACCACGGAAAAAACCCACCGACTCACCATTGAGGCTTATGGAAAATGAAGTTGTGGTAATGCATTGACTAATCCATTTGGTCACAATAGGGGGAAAATTCATCAGTTCAAGCACCGCCAAAATGAAGTCCCAATGGATAGAGTCATATGCCTTCATCAAATCCACCTTAATCGCACAACGCGGGACCCCCTTATTCAGGTGGTATTTATGCAGTAATTCCTGTGCTAGCAAAATGTTATCTCCAATGTTCCAACCAGGAACAAAAGCAGTTTGACACTTTGCAACCAGGTGAGGAAGCGAAGGTTTAATGCGGGTGACAATGACCTTGGAAATGATCTTATATAAAACATTACAGCAAGCAATGGGCCAGAAATCAGAGACCTTGGCAGGTGATTTGATTTTCGGGATTAAGCACAATAAGGTCGCATTAATTTGTTTTAAAATCTTCCCATGATAAAAGAAGTCCTGGATAGCTTCAGTTATGGAAGGGCCAATTTCGTTCTAGGTAGCTTTGAAAAATTTGGCAGAAAATCCATCCGGCCCCGGAACTTTATTATCATCAATGGAGAAAAGAGCCAGACGAATCTCCTCCTCATTGATGGGCCTACACATCTCCTGCCGAAGCTCATCAGGGACGGAGTGGAGAATGAAAGGCCGGAGTCTCTCCTTTGGGAACGGCCCGCTCATTCTGCCCGCACCCAGGAGTTGAGAAAAATGATTGATGAAGAGCTGCCGGACTTCCTCCAAGCTACTCGAAACTGATCCATCTTCTTTGGTTAATGAGAGAATCCGATTGTTGTTTCGATTGCCAGCAATTGATTGAAAAAAGTATTTAGTGCATTGGTTGCCGTTTCTGAGCCAACGAATTTTCGCTTTTTGCTGAAGAAATTCAAGTTCAAATCTCAGCGCTCTACGGTAATCAGCTAAGAGGCTTTCCTCCTCGTTAATCCCAGGATGAGGGACAGCAAACGGGCCATTCTTCTGGTATTCCTCAAGGGCCAGTCTCGTACGAGAGACACCTTCAGAGATGTTACCCATGTTCCAGTTAAGCTCCTTTATTCTCTCTTTTACGAGCCTCAATTTAGAAACAACCCGGAACATGGGGACACCCTGGATAGAGTTGTTTCAACATTGTTGAACAATATAAATGAACCTAGGGTGCTGGGTGATGAAGTTGTTGAACCAGAAGCATCCAGATTTGTAGGTCCTCGAAGAAGTGGGGGACAAAAAACAGGGAGAGTGGTCCGAGAGACGAGGCGGGTGGAAGGAGGCCTTGTAGTGGAATTCTGCCAGCCAAGGACCATTAACCATCACTCTATCAAGCTTACGAAAGATGCAGGATCCCGGGTCTCTGCCATCATTCCAAGTGAAAAAAACACCTTCAAAGCTTAGGTCCTGGAGATCGCAATCAGTGAGGCAATTGTCAAGGTCCTTTGCACTGTTTCCATGCGAGCATCCCCCCAGATTTTCAGAAGGCACTCTGATAGCATTAAAGTCGCCCAAAACTGCCCAAGGATTACCTGAAGTAAGGTAGTGGATGGCACGCAGATCATCCCAGAGAGTTCTCCTGAAAATCTCAAAGTTGGAGGCGTATATGAAGGTAATGAAAAAAGATGAATTATTGATTCTATTAACAATTCTGCAGTGGATGAATTGGTCAGATTTAGATAAAATGCTTAAATCAACATTGATATCATCCCAACCAATCCAAATACGGCCAGAAGGGTTTTCAGAATAGTTCATCTCCCACTTCCATGAAGGCATCAATATGTTTGAGATATAAGATGCCTTATTTTGTTTTACCAGAGTCTCCACAAGACCAAAAATAGAACAGCGGGAAGACCGAATGATGTTTTTGACTTCATGGGATTTGATTGCCCCATTAAGTCCACGGACAATCCAGCAGGCGATGCTAACCATGGGGCAAAGGGGAAGGGGGTTTTTTCTTCTTAGGCCCCTTTGTTTTTTTTTTTGCCTGGCGCTTTCCCGAGGGCATTTCAATGTCCTTTTCACCCAGGACAGGTGGGAGACACTCTGCATGGCTAGAACTACCAGCCTCATTCGATGTGGTTGGAACACGCCTAGCCGTCAAACGAGAACTCCGAGTAACTGAAGGATTGCTAGTGGTGGAGGGACCTGGAGGCTCCCCCACCAACTGGCCATCTTCAGGTAAAGGGGGATCACAATTAAGCTCACGCTGGACTCTGCTACTGCCAATTTGACCAGCGCCATCATTTTTCAGGGGAGACTCTCCCCGAGACTCCCGCTCTAAATCAGAATGGGTCAAGGTCCTCATATCATCTTCCACTCCGCCCAGAGAGGGGCCTAGGTCTAGCTCAGCGGATTCAATAACATCATTTTTCTCACTCCCATCAGTAATGCCTGAAGGGGTGTCTGCCTCAGAGCATTATAAAGCCGCAAAGGAGTTGGACTCCGGCACAGATCCAACAGACTTAACCGCAGATTCAGGTTTGCTTTTAACTCTCCAAGGACGTTTTCCACCCCGATCCCTGCCAACTGGTGCCAAGGGGATCTGGCGCTCAGTTGGTTTGATTTTAGGGGGCATCTTGCTCTGATTCTTAAGGATCCAAATTGGGAATCAGAATCGCATCAAAAATGTTGGAGTTATCATTTGTGTAACGAATTTAAAAACCACATCGAATCCGTGGTGAATGTGCCATTGTAGTCTCTGATCTTGTTGCGGTTTGAGGATTTGTGAAAGTTGTTTCTTTAGTATGGGCACTTTATGACCTTATAACTCCTGCGAAATTGGGTATTCAGAGAGAAATATATATTTTGAAAAAATATCAATTTGATGACATACCAACGAAATGAGAAGGAAGCAAAGTATCTTGCCTTAGATATCTGATTTTGATTTGAGATCTATATCGGAGTCTTAACCAAGCATGATAGAGGAATTGGAATGTTAGGTTAAGATCGTGACAGTAAATGGTAATCAGATAACTTAGAGGAATTTATCAGAGCGCACATCGAAAGAGTGATGAACTTGTGTATATATTAAGGTTTAAGTTAATGTTTAGAGAAAATGTTCAATCTTGAAGTTTAGTATGAAATGAAATGAGACATGCTGCTTGTTTAATGTTCAAAATCAAGTTAGAAAAATAGTTAATAAAATAGGATTGCCTTCGAACTTAGTGAATTTGAATCCGAAAAGGACGCGTCAAATTATGAGGGTCAAGGTAATCCGGATGTTTTAGGTTTTCTAGGATAATCACCTTAATCTAGAAATAATTTGGAGATGTTAGGAAAGTCCCTTGATTTTGAAATTCAAGGATCGTCAAATTTCAAGGATGAAATTTTTATAAGTACGGGAGAGTGTGACGACCCGAGTTCCCAAAACATAGAAAATCTAGTAATTGAATTGATATAATTAAGTTTGAGATAAGTAAAACTAAAAAAAGTAGAAAAATTTTTGTAGTTCAGCAAAACGTAGCACGGCGCCTACTGTGCGCTCGAGCGTGGCAGTGTGCACCAAAAACTAGTAGGGTGCCGCTCGCTGGGCGCCTGTCGCGCTCGAGCGAAGCCCTGGTAGTGAACCTACACTCGTTGTGCGCCTACCGTGCGCTTGAGCGCAGGCACAAAATTCGGCCATCGACTTCTATTTCCTTTATAAATTAAAAGAAGGGGGAGAGGGTTTGGCAGCAAAGCACGATGAGCAGCGAATGGAGAAAGGAGAGAAAAGGGAAGGGAAGAGAAGAAATCCACAGTTCTGATCCGATCTGGATAAAAATAACGGTAGAGTAAGCTAAGGCAAGTGTACCTTGGACGCTATTTTCTGTTCTTACTGCTTTTCTGTATCTCTGAATATATGTTTATGCTCTAAATTACCGTTTCTTCACGTTTTATGTAAATAAAGAATGATTCTGTAAATTAATCAGTTAGATTCCAAGTTTACCTATATGTATTGTACCATATGACTTCAGTTTCATGATTATGCATGCGTTTGGTGTCCGATTATGGTCCAACAGCTCTGCGTGAAACCCTAGGTTGAGAAATAAGGGATTTGATGCTTTTGTTCCCTAAACTTCGAGATGTAATTGTGATTCTGTAATATGTTAAGGCTATGAGGTTATTTTAGTCTGAAAAGTCCCATAGGAATATACTGTTAAACTTCTGAGATGTTTTGAGGTTATCTAAAGGGTTATTTGTATAGGTTTGACTGGATTTGTACTTAAGGATTAAACTGTAAACTATACTGTTAGGTTACAAAGAAGTTCTGAAGTGACTGAATGTTCAAAGGTATGAATCTTATGAATGGAAGTGTTAGTTGGAGACTTGATAAAGCTTATCTGACGACTTGCACTTAAAGATTTAAATTGGAACTGAACCGTTGAGTTATAGAGAGGCTCTGAAGTTGATCGAAAGTTTAAAATTATGAATTAGGATGATCTTCGGGGTACGGAGAGACAGATTAAAGAAAGGATGAGAATATCCTCCGTTAAGTAAATCAGTAAGATTCTAGTAACAAGTCAATGACCTTGCCCTTAAGTTAACGAATCGAAACACTGAATAATAAACTCTAGAACTGCACTGAATAATAGATGATAGGACTAAAGAAATCATCCTGCCATCGGAATGTAAAGTATGGAGGGTCTGTAAAGATTAAAAGTGAACAAAACCATCCTACCCTCGAGATATAAAGTATAAAAGGTATGTAAAAATTAAAGTAAATAAAAGAGAATTCATCTTGCCATCGGGATGTAAAGTATGACAGGTATGTAAAGACTAAAGTGAACAGATGTCATCTTGCCCTCGATATGTAAAGTGTGGAGAGTATATAAAGACTAAAATGAATAGATGTCATCCTGCCCTCGAGATATAAAGTATGGAGGATAATAGGTTTAAAAGAAAACTTAATACTCTGAAATATGAACTCTGTATCAAGAATTAGGGTTCCATATGTATGGTTTTCTTGTATTCTGCATCGTGTTTATACTTCTATTACTATCGCCTGTATGCATGATTTTTTTTCCGTATCCCTTTTAAGTTCTCGTCTGAAAGTATATATATATATATAATTTTACTATTTTGGGTACATTTACTGAGCTGCTAGCTCACTCCTTATTTTCTATTTTTCCCTCCAAATAAGTAGATCCTGAGAAGGATCGAAGTCAGAAATAAGTAGAAAAAGTCAAAGTTTGAGTTTTGAAGACCTTGGTAGACTTCAGTGATCCGAAGGATTTTTGGATTCCATATAGCTAGTATTGTAAATGAATGTTGTATATTGTGATGAATGTGGAATGATACTATGTCTTGATGAATGCTTTGTTCTTGCTTCCGTAAGTTGACTTATGAATTTAGTTACTTCCACTTTATTTTGATATTTTGGATATGTATAAGTCCTAGATGGCATTTTCTTCTGAACTTGAAATAGTGGATAAAAATGTGTTGTGTTAAAGCCATGGACGGTATGGCTATTGTAGATCCTGTGTCGTGTTGTACATATGATGTGGAGTCAATTTATGAAAAATTGGATATTTGTGTATCTGTGCAGGTTAATTTAACAGGTTGTATTTTTTTATTTTTATCTAATTATAGAGAAAACTCTACTAAAAATTTTTATAAATTTTATGGATATTAATTTTGTTTATTTATTGATGAAAGGTCTTTAAAGGATAAAAATTTATTTCGTCACAATAAGCGCCCTCCAAATGATAGCCATTTATTTTTCCAGGATGTAACCCTCTTCTTGATTCTGTCAATAAGGGACTGGCAATCCTTGTTCGTCAAGCGAGATGTGATAAGTGTCACTCCCAAATATCTGACTGGGAGCTGCCTTTTTTTATATCCAAGGATGCTGATGATGTTAGTAGCATGGTTGGGATTGTCCATGCATACAAAAACCTCGCTCTTATCTTTTGGCCATAAGGCCGGATAGAATCTGAAATTCCTAAAGGCACTCGTGTAAAATTTTGGTAGAGACGGGGTCTATCTTAGAAAAGAGCAGCAGGTCGTTTGCGAATGCAAGCATCACCGTTCGTGTGTCCTTGCATTTCCAATGGAATTGGAATAATTTATTCCACCGTGCTTTCATTTCAATTATATCGTTAAGGACTTCCATGGCCAAGACAAAGGGATATGGTGATAGGGGGTCACCCTACTGCAGGCCTTTGGCACCTTTGAAAAAACCTATCGATTCGCCATTAATTTTGATGGAATACGACGTTGTGATGCACTGCTGGATCCAAGTGATCATCTGGCTAGGGAACCCCATCAGATGTAGAGTAGCAATAATAAAATTTCAATGAACAGAGTCATACGCCTTCATCAGAACTACTTTTATGGCGCATCTGGGCTCTCCTTTGCCCAAATGATATCGATGCAGAAGCTCTTGGGCTAGAGGATATTGTCACTAATTTGACGTCTAGCGACAAATGTCGTCTGGCATTTATCCACCAAAATAGGCAGTGTACTACGGATACAGTTAGCAAGAATCTTCAATATGATCTTGTAAATTACATTACAGCATGACATTAGCCTGTAATCGGTCACCTTTGTAGGGGAAGTTATCTTAGGGATAAGACTAATGATAGTAGCGTTCACCTATTTTAAGAGCTTCCCATTGGTGAAGAAGTATTGAACAGCTTCCACCACCGAAGGGCCTACAATGTGCCATGAATCCTTGTAAACTTTGATGAGAAGTCATCAAGGTCAGGAGCTTTAGAGTCTCCGATTAATAGAAGGGCCTAATGAATCTCTTCCTCGTGCACCGGGTTATAAAGAGCCTCTTTGACCGAAGGAGGAAGAGTGTGCTGAATATACGAACGGAGCCGCTCCAATCCCGCCATTGCTGTGTCACTACTAGTTCCCAACAACCTCGTGAAATGGTTAATAATCAACGTTTGCACGTCTTCCTTAGTCTTGGTAAGCTCTCCATCATCTTTTGTAAGAGAAAGGATTCGGTTGCCGTTGGATTTGCCCTTGATGGAGTGGAAAAAATATCTCGAGCATTGATCCCCTTCCTTAAGGCAGTGAATCTTAACCTTTTGTTGTAAGAAAGCAATCTCTTTAGCCAATGCGCGAAGGTAATCTGCCTTGCATGATCATTCTACCTCACTAGCTATACCTCCATCATAAGAGTTGAGCTGAGCCCTCTAAATTTCCTCTAGCTCTTTACGTGTGCTGGTCACTTCCTCGAAGACACTCCCAACAGATGTGTTAAGATCTTTGAAGAGCCGTTTAGCGTTTTTCAGCTTCTCCATGAGTCTGAACATTGGGGAACCATATCTATCCACCTGCCAAGCTTCACTAACAGCTGGAAGAAATCGAAGGTGAAAGGTGAGAAAATTGTTAAATCGGAATATGCCCTTCCTTTTTTGATATGTTTCCTGGGAATGCAGAAGACAAGGAGAATGATCAAATAATCTAGCAGGAAGGAAAGTGGCTTTATATCTGGCATAGTTAAAGAGCCAATTGCCATTCACTAACACACGATCTAGCTTCCTATTGATCCGAATAGATGCATTGTGGCCATCATTCCAAGTGTAACAGAGACCCTCATGGCACACATCAACAAGATCACAATTAGTAAGGCAAGAGTCAAGGTCTATACTGCTGCGAACATGCCAATTACCTACCAACCCTTCTGAAGGTGCCCGAATGGCATTAAAGTCCCCTAGAGCTGCCCAAGACAGGTCCTTGGCAAAATCACACATCCTCCGAAGGCTGTCCCAAAGATCGCGCCTTTGGAATTCCAAGCTGGCACCATAAATAATAGAAATAAGTCTTGCCTTCCCATCAGGTCGGTAAGTAGCTTTGCAGTGGACAACTTGATTATCCTTAGAGATAATATCCAAATCGACTTAATTCGGATTCCAGTTAATCCAAATACGCCCAGTAGAAGTGTCGGAATAGTTCATATCTCATTTCCATGTAGGCATAAGTTTACTGGCAATCATAGCGACATTTCGCTCTCTAACCTTGGTTTCTACCAAACCAACAATATCACATCTAGACGACACAATAAACTGCCGAATTTCATATCTCATGATCTTTCCATTCAGCCTACACACATTTCAACAAGCAATACTAATCATGGGGATTGGATGGATTTGGGGGGCTTTCTTTCGCCCCTTTATATCTTTTATGAGCAGAGTTCGACTTCTAACCTTGAGGAGGCCCATCTCTTGCTGCATGAGCAACAGTAGACTTATTATTGTTAATGCCACTTTCAGGGGGAATGGAGACATTCCCACTCAAAGTGGTCGAACGGTCCTGGACCTTAATCCTGCTTGGCCCAGCATCAGATAGAGTAGGCTCCTTCCTCAAAGCTTCAAAATCCTTAATCAGCTTATTAATATGAGAACAAGAATATTTCAACCTGGGAAGATGCAAGTCCTGGCACGTTCCTCTACTAGCTGTACCAGCCTCATTGTCCAAGCTGGTAATACTAGCAAAGCTAGAGGAAATAGCGCTTTTCTGTTGATCAATACTCCCCTGCACCAAGTCATAGGGCTTAGACTCAATTACTGCTGAGAAGTCGCTATCCACTCCACTCTTGCCAATTGTCAAAGCCAGCCTGGACGGACCCGGCCAAAAACTATTTTCCCCATAAGAAAATGCAACAGAGGGACTGGGGTCATTCGGACAGTGCTTAGACATCTCCAAAGTACATGAAGTAGGCCCTACAGCAACCGAGTTCAAGGGATCATCTACATGAGCAGTGGCCACCAATGTAGTATTCAGGTCACTATGCTGCGAAATCATATGATGGATTGGGTCCTCATCTGGTTGTAAGATAGCGAAGGAATTAGATGAAATCGCTATCGAACCATCCACCAGCTTGCTATTGTGACTGTCAAGCGGCTTATTCTTAGAAGAATCTTGCATAACCTGGCCAGACTTCATCCCCAAAGGTTCCAAACCCTTGGTTGGGACATTTGAGGGAAACGTAGAAGGGAGAGTTTTTCCGGTGGGCCCATAGACTTTCGTTGTGTTACATTGGGACATACTATGTCCAAAGAGATGACAGCTACTACACCGGACAGGTTTTCAGTAATATTCAACATTGACCTCCACTAGGGTTGTCAACTCCGTATCAAAAGTCCTCCCGGAATCCAGCCTGATCTCGAAAGGCAGAACTGACTCAGTGCTAACCTTTACACACACGAGCAAACTTCAGACGTTCCATCTTGGCCGTATTAGAGTCTAGCTGCAGTGGTATCCCAACTGCACTGACAATCCAACTAAAACTAATAGGAGTCTAAAATTTCACTAGAACATTGTGTAAATTGATCCAAAAAGGAAAGATCTTATGTTCCTCCTTAATCAAGGACATACCCGGAGCCCACTATTTGAGAAACAGAGTTCTTCTGGCAAGAGCCCAAGGTCTAGCAGACAAACATTTTTTCATCATCACAGAGGATGCAAACCGAAAAAAAAAAGAAGAAGCCAGCATCATGTTCAGCAACATGGCTAACCCCAAACCTAGCCCAAATTTTCGGTGCTATGTAATTAATGGCATGGAAATGAAATGATTTTTCATAAAAGCATCCAACAAGAGTAATCCCCAAACCTCCTCACCTTACTTGACAACTTCAAAAGGAAGGGAAATAACAGCAGTATCCCCTTTAATTTTTTGAGGAAAAAATTTCATCAGCAAGGATACATCCACATTTCCTTTTTGAACTACATTAGACAAGGAAGATTTGGGAATGCCTTTTCTGAAGCTAGAGGAAGCCTTCCCAGAATAGGACGAATGAAGGAGAGGGTTACCTTCCTTTGGCGACATGATCCAACGCCTGTCTGCCTCATCATCAGGAGCACGGAAAGAAGCATTCAGCACCGACAGGTTACCATTGCATTGTTCCAACGGCTTCATACATTCTAAGAAGGAAGCATCTAGGACAGGGGACTTAACTAGGTCATCCCTCTGTAATGGAGAGAGAATCAGATGAATGGTTTAAAGGAAGAAAGAGAAGCAAAGAAGAGGGATTTGGCTGGGAGGAATAATCAAAAGGCACAGGCAACGGCGGAAGTGAAACAATGATCGACGAAGGAGGACCAATAAGTGAAAAAGGAGGCGAGGAAAGGGTCAGTTTGGATGGCGCCATAGGAACACTGGCCATCCCGACGCCGAGGATCCCAGCCCGAGCCAAAGAAGTTTGAAATTTGAAATCTAAAGAGAAGGGAGAGCTTCTCTCTCAAGAATTCCAGTAGGAACCCTTCACGAATTTTCACCCTTCCAGCTCACAAGCAATGGTGGAAGAACACGACGAAGGTATTCCAGCCGGGCTATAACATTAAATCAAGACAACTAATCACCATCTCAGAAATACAGCGGCTGCGAAATCAGGGGGCTCCTTAAAGGAGAGCAACCCATTTTCTTCATGCAGGAATTGGTTTCAACCAAATTAAATTGGAAAAACAAGCTCAGATCTCAAATAGAAAGGAAGTTACAAATCAGGAAGTAGTTGACAGCAATACATACCAGCAGCAGGAGCAGCTAATTTGATGCCGACATCATAGGCAATGTGAGTGACGAGATGGGCATAGCCATTCTCATGCATTAAAAGAGTAAGAGCCTTAATACAATGACAAGGTTACTTCACTGAAATCTCGAGTTCATGGGTATAATGTTCAATGGAGAGATTTTGGTGCTACAAATTTCAGGACTTCTGGCGTTACTCGGCAGGATTTAGTGAAAAAATACTTTGTATTTTCTGACATCTGGATAGATCATTCATCACTGCATCACATAAAACTGTAATTGCAATAGCCTGCAAGAAGAGTAAATTCCACGTAGCCAACACAGCCATGACTGACATGGGTAACAGCTAAAAATGACAAACATATGTCCCCAACCAAGAAGCTGGTTTCATCTTCATCTTCATCTTCATCTTCATCTTCAATGCTATGAGCTGTGGGCCTAAAAACAACATAGATGTATCCACAAAGCCAAGATTCAACGTCTCTGCCGCAAAGATAAACCCTCTGTCCTTTACACTGACCCAACCCTTTATTTGTTTTTCAGAAAATTACAGGACAGGCATGTCCAAAGCTCGCAGCACATCTTTGAACTCAAAGTCACGCGTTTGCTTGTTGAAGCATTCGACGAGCTTGAACCTGGAATCATTCAGATAAAAAGACTGTGCGGTCTTCAGAAGCCACTCTGCTTCCGAATCATTCAGCTTGCTTGTAAACACGACGTCACCCCGGATCAGCACCAAGCCTTTGCTTTCGGCGAATTCTGTGTAATGACATACGGTCAAGTAGGGTGATGCCTGAGTTCCTCTAGCTTTGTAATCTTCCAGGCTAGTGAACATCATATGCGGGATCTTCACTGCAAGAATATTCAAACAGAATTTTCAGAGTCAACAGACCTCTGTACTAAACTGTTGATTAAGCATTTCTTTCACCAACTATTTACAGGCTGAAACGCAGTTTACATTTTCCAGATAAATGTTAGTACTCTTCCCCCTTGATGTACTTGCCAGTCAGTCGGTTCATATTTTCCTTTGTCAAGTAAATTTGAAATGAATATCGGGTAATGCAACCACCCATCAGGACAAAAACAATAAAATGATTAGTGTAGTGCCATGATAAACCAGCTAAAAGTGGTGATCATCTGCCCTGATGGTCAGCGGCAGTATCCAAAACCAGTTTTAGTCATCCTACTCTGGTCAAATGTATTAAAGCCTTAATCAAGAAGCACAAAACAGAGCCATTACAAAGGGCGAAATGAGGATTACAAGTTAAATATCACAGCAATGTTGGGTTTTAGATCGCTCCTTTGTGAGTCCCACAACCAATGTATATCATTCAGTGACACGCCTGATGCTGCATGAGACTAGGCTTAGTGAGAAGAAATTTCCTTGTGGCACTAACAGGTGTCGGAACTGAGTATGTGCGTTATTTGATCACAATAGCAGCACCTGATGTACGCCTAAGGAGCGCACATGCATGTTTTGTCCAAAAAGATCATGCCTAAGAAGCACCTAAGAGATGCTCATGCTCTGTTTGTCTAGAAAGGTTGCATCTAAGGGATGCTTGTACACCACTTATCCAGTAAGTCCATACCTGATACGTGCATAAAGAGTGCTCGTGTGCTAATTCTACTATAAATTATCCTAACACAATTTTAGAACATTCATTTCGGTAAGTTCTTGATCACTGACACAATGAGAAAAAGAAGAGAGAGAAAGAAAATAGAGAAGAAAAAGATTTACTCATCCATTTAAGTACTAAATTTTACTCCATTCTCCACCGATCTTAGGTACATTGTTGTTATTATTGTAAAGGACATTTTATTGGTCATTTTATTCTCTTTTGTCTTATATTCTCTTTATTCAGGTCAATTATTATAAGGTATTGTGTCCTTATATTTGTTAAAAGTTTTTACAATAGAAATTTACCGCATGGTGGATATTTTTTAAACTCATAATCTCGTAATTTTTTCCCTCATTTCTAAAAGGTTTTTATATAAAAATTTTGTACCTTTTTATTTGCTATTGTTATTATTCATTGTACATTATCGTATTATCTCCTCGTGTTCAAACAAAGGGTTTGAAAACGATCCTCAAAGAGATTAATTCTCAATTTTATAAGCAAAGCTTTGACACCTAGAATCCAATAAGTGATATCAAAGAGAGATTGTTGTTTTGTTAAAATTTATTTGAACTGATAGAGAATGAAAATAAAATGACATGCTTGAATGACTCAAGCTATGACACTTAGAAGAGCAAGATGAAAGGTTTATTATTCATTAAAATAATGCATCTTCCAGTGTTTGTTACTCAAAAACCATAATCAAAATCTAATGAAGAATGGGCTTTTAAACATGAATAAATTTGTAGATACATTTGGTAATTTGTTAATGATAATGTTTACAATCACATTCGTAATGAAGTGCACGCAAAAATATTATAGGAGAAGCTTAAAACGCATTATGCATCAAAGACGAGTAACAATAAGCTGCATCACTTGATGAAATTGATGTAAGTGAGATACAGAGAAGACACTTCTACATCCGACCATCTAAACAAGTTCCAAGGATGCATTGACCAATTGAGTGGCATGTACATCAAATTTGTTGATGAGTTGTTGGGCTTGTGATTATTGATCATATTACTGGATTCATGGATAATTATCCAAATCACTATCGCCAACATCGCTCTTAACGATGTAGTGACCCTAAAGATAGCCAATAGTGTAGTTCTAAATAAGGAGATGAGGAGAAAATCGTAAGGCTCCACTTTCTAACACTTTAAAGTGCCGATCTTAGAGTCATGGGGAAAAAGCTAGGGGAGAGCTCCAAAATCTTGTGAGAAAAGCTGAAGTAAATCAAGATTGAGGTATCAAAACCACAAAAGTCATCATTTTAGGAAAAAGGGTTACATTAAAAAGCACTACTATAAATATAAACATATGCAGATCACGGCAAATTGAAAGCCAAGAAGTCCAGAGGCAAGGAGAGATCCATAATTGTTACCAAGTTTGATCTTCTTCTTGTATGCAAAGAAGGAGATGTAATTAACTTAGCCGATCATGAGATAATCTGGATGATCGATAGTGGTGCATCACTCCATATTACGTCAAAAAAGAAATTCTTCACATCCTATACTTCTAATGATTTTGGAGTATTGAACATGAGAAATGAAGAAGTGTATTGGATCGTGGGTTGTGGTGATGTATGCCTGATCATTGGAAACAAAACCAAGATATTTTTGAGGGATGTACGACATGTCTCATGCATCCGGCTGAATTTTATTTTAACAAATAAGTTTGATGATGAAGAATTTCACAACACCTTCTGTGAAGGCGCATGAAAACTTACTAGAGGATCTCTAGTGGTGGCTTGTGGAAAGAAGTTTTTTAGCATGTACGTGTTGTAAGCCTCTATTTAGCTTGAGGTATACAAGTAGCTAAGAATGATGAGTCTTCATATCTATCGCATAGGCATCTAAGCCATACGAGCAAAAGGGGGCTAAACTGCCAAGTAAAAAAGAACCTCCTTCCGAGCGTACAGGATGAAAAGTTGAGGACATGCACTCATTATTTGGCCAAAAACAATAGAAAGTTTCATTTTATGGAAACTCATCTATTAAGAAGATGAATCTTCTTGAGCTTGCTCATGCTAACATATGTGGCCCTTTCAAAGTGAAGACACTCGGCGGAACACTCTATTTCATCACATTCGTTGATAATTATTTAAGAAAATTGTGGGCATATCACTCAAACTCGAAGGATCAAGCCCTTGACATCTTTGAACAAATTTATGCATTCGGTGAAAAGTAAATGGAGAAGAAGTTGAAATGCATCCAGAGTGACAATGGAAGAAAGTACATCGAATCATTTGATAAATATTCTCAGTCATACAGAATACAACACCAAGAGACTCTACCGAAGACACCACAGTTCAATATTGTGGCCGAAAGGATGAATATAACGCTAATAGAGAGAGCCCATTGTGTACTTTCAGAGGTAAGACTCCCTAATTTGTTTCGGAGAAAAGCCTTGAATGCAAAGACTCACATAATCAATCTCTCACCTAATGGCCTACTAAATAATGACATACCGGACAATCTGTGGTTTGGAAAGGAAGTTTTTTATGACCACTTGCATGTGTTTAGATGCAAGTCATTCGTCTACATTTAAAAAACAAGATGTCCAAACTTGAGGCAAAGGCAAGACAATGTATGTTTCTTAGTTATGAGAAAAATGAGTTTGGCAATCGGTTTTATGATCCGATAGAGAAGAAGCTTCTAAAGTCAAAGGATGTGGTGTTTGTGAAAGACGAGACTATCGAGGATATCTACCAAGCAGAGAATGTGATCTTCAACAAGACAAAAATCAACTTTATGATATGAATCCTAAGTCCTTGATACCAATGACAATTCAAGCCAAAGACAGTGCTCAAGGTGATCTTAAAGGCGATAAAGACCATGAGATTCTCACCCTTGATGAGGTGGATGGTGTTGATGTGGATGTTAATACTCATGATAATACTCATCATGATATTCCCGGACCTACACTAACCATTCCACTCCGATGATCCATGAGAGATTGATGACCCTTCTCTCACCTATCACTTAATAAGTATGTATTACTCACTAATGATAGGGAACCTGAATGTTTTAATAAAGTAATAGAGAATGAGCTCAAGACGGAGTGAATAGATGTTATGCAAGATAAGATGAAGTAATTGCTGAAAAATCACACTTTCAAGAGGACCAAATTGCCTAAAGGCAAGCAAGCTTTGAAGAACAAATGGATTTTTCATTTGAAATTTGATAAAAGCAAACCTCAACTAAAGTATAAGGTGAGATTAGTTGTAAAAAAGTTTAACCAACAAAAGGGTATCAATTTTGAGAAGATTTCTACTCCCATTGTGAAGATATCTTCCATGAGAGTTGTTTTCACATTGGCAGTAACTCCTAATCTAGAAATAAAACAACTAGATGTGTCAACGGCCTTCCTCTATGGAGATCTAAAGGAGAAAATCTATATGGAACAACTAGAAAAATTTCGAGTAAAGGGGAAAGAGTATTTGGTATGCTATTTAAAAAAGAGCCTTTATAGGCTAAAGCAAACCCTTAAACTATGGTATAAGAAGTTTGAGTCCATGATGGTGAGCTAAGACTACCGAAAGAATATTTTGAACCACTGTATCTTTATCCAAAAGTTTACAAAAGAGGACTTCATTATACTCATCCTTTATATAAATGACATGCTCATTGTGAGTCAGAATGCCTCCCAGATTGCATAGTTGAAGAAACAACTTAGAAATTCTTAGTATAGGAATCTTTTGCGACCGGAAAGTAAAGAAACTTTAGATGTCCCAAGAGAGCTACATTGAAAAGATGTTTTGACGCTTCAATATGGAAAAGTTTAAACTAATGAGTAGTCCGCCTGCTAATCACTTCAAATTGAGCACTCAACAGTGTCTTACAGATGATAAAAAGGCTGACATGAGACACATTCCTTACTCTTTGGTTGTCGGCAGTTTGATGTATGTAATGATGTGTACAAGATTGCTTATAACTCATGATTGAAAAAGTCAGTAGATTCCTTTCTAATTCTAGAAAGAAACATAGGTATGCAATAAAATGGTTACTAAGTTAAATGGTGAGCTGCATCTAGAAGGGTATACTGATGCAAACATGATGGGCAACATTGATTCTCAAAAGTCCACATCGAGTTATCTAGTTATGTTTTTGGGAGGAGCTATATCTTAGCAGTCAAGGCCACAAAAATGGGTTGCTCTTTCTACTACCGAAATGGATTATATTGCGGTGACGGAAGCGAATAAGGAGATATTATGGATGAAGAAGTTCATTCAAAAGCTCGACTTCAAGTAAGCAATATTTGGTACTATATGATATTCAACGTGCCATTCACCTTTTTTAGAACTCATCGTTTCATTCCAAATCAAAGCGTATTTGCATTTGATATCATTGGGTAAAGAATATCATTAATTTGGAGTTGCTGAGAATCGATAAGGTCAAGACTCAAGAAAATAGGTCTGACGTGATGAAAAAAGTGGTGTAATGAAAAAAACATTTAAGCATGCCGAATGATAGTTGGAATGGTGACAACCCCTACAAAGTCATGAGAGAAAGTTTGTTAGGTTTTAAGTCACTTCCTAATAAGTCCCAAATATATTAGCATATCATCTAGTGACACGTCTAATATTGCACAAGACTTGGTTCGATCAAAAAAAATTATCCAGTGGCACATGATAGACACATGAACTGAATATGTGTGCCGTTTGATCAAAATAATAGTGCCGGATACACAATTAAGGGGTACACATATATATTTTGTCCAGAAAGGTTATGCCTGAGGAGCTTCCAAAGAGCACTCATGCTCTGTTTGTCTAAAAAGGTCACACCTAAAATGTGCCTAAGGGGCACTCGTGCGCCGCTTATTTAGCAAGTCCACGCTTGAAGGGCGCACGTGCGCTGGTTCTGTTGTAAAGTGTCTTGACATCATTTTAGGGCATTTATTTCGATTCTTTTGAGTTCTTGAGCGCCGACACTGTGAGAAAAAGAAGACGAAGAGAAAGAAAAGAGATGAGGAAAATTTACTCATCCATTTAAGTTCCAAATCATATTCCATTCTCCACCGATCTTGGGTATGTTATTCTTATTGTTGTCAAAGGCATTTACTAGTCATTTTCTTCGCTTTCTTCTTATATTCTTTATTACTCGGGTCTATTATTATGATGTGTTATATCCTTATATTTGATGACGATTTTTGTAAGCGGAACTCATTGCATAATAGATATTTTTCAAATTCCTAGTCCCTTGATTTTTTCCCTCATTTCTAACCCCATGTTTGGTTGGAGGGAATAGAAATTCTATTCCCTCCTTATTCTTGGTGAAATTATTATTCCACCGTTTGGTTGCACTTAAGCTGGGAATAACAATTCCCGAAGGAATAGTTATTCCTTGATTACAAGGAATAACTATTCATTGGTGGCATTAGGTATTTTTTATTCCTGGTTAGGGAGGAAAAAGAATTCCCACCCAATAATTTTATAAACCCAAATTTGCCCCCAATTATTATTATTATTATTATTATTATTTTATTATTATTATTTTATTATTATTATTATTTTATTATTATTATTATTATTATTATTATTATTATTATTATTATTTTGTTATTATTATTATTATTTTATTATTATTTTTTTATTTTTATTTTTATTACTTTTATTATTATTTTTTTATTATTATTTTATTTTTATTATTTTATTATTTTATTATTATTATTATTATTATTATTATTCTTTTTATTATTATTATAAGAGTAAAAGCGTCATTTCGATAAATTCTCACCTTATTCCTCATACAATTCTACAAACCAAACATTGTAATACAAATTCCCAACTAATTCTATTCCAATAACCAAATATAGGAATAACAATTCTCAACTTTATTCTCATCTAATTCTATTCCCTGGGAATAACTATTCTATTCCCTGGGAATAACTATTCTATTCCCACCTTATTCCATTCCAGCAACCAAACGTGCCGTAAAGGAATTTTCAAATAAAATTTTGTGCTTTATTATTTATTATTGTTATTATTCGTTATACATTATCGTATCATCTCCTCATGTATTCAAATAAAGGGTTAGGAAATGATCCTCAAAGAGAATACTTCTCACCTTTATGAGCAAATCTTTAACATCTGGAACCCAACAAGCTCAACCATAAAATAATAAGGTTCATCACAGAAAATTTCACTTGCAAACATTTTTGTTTTCATAGGGAAGGAAGGGGATTGGGTTTTCAAGTCCCGAACTACAAACTTTTAATAGCATAATTTTAAAATCATTGGTCAGATAATCAAGTAGAAGGGTCCAAGAAAATAATTTCTGACAAAACTGGATAATTTGCCCCATAGTCAAGCTTCAGATGCCCAGCTTGCGCATGAGCGCGCGCAAGAGAGAGAGAGAGGTTAACTTCAAAGGGGTGCATTTTAGAAGAACTACCTGCTGTAGAGCATGCCTCACTACTAGTCAGTATAAGGAAAAAGGGTTTCTATTCTTGTCAAAATGAATGGGGCAAAGGAGAAGCAAACCTTGAGCAAACATGGTTGTATAGCCACTTCCTCTCCACAAGGGAATGACAAAATACTGACTACAAGAAATGGGAAAAGAAATGAGAAAACAAGTTGGAGACAATGAACAGTAAACAAGATTGATAATATGTAGAATTACCAATCAGCTGCTCTTTGCTCTAATAAGCGATACAATTTTGCTTTCATGGATGCGCCAATATGACCTCTTCCCAAGTGATACTGACATGACATGGGGGCCCAATCAGCAGAGGACCACAGTTGCATGACACAGTCGAAAGCGCTAAATAAATAGATATTCTATGATCAATGCAACAAATATGCATAAATTTCAGCAAGAAAGGCAAGTTAAAATATCTTTATGGGCAACAATTGAGTTAAATGTTACTTAATTCTTTTTTAGTTCTCTCCTGAGACCTAAAAGAAATTTACTCAGCAGTTGGCATGTACACATGTTCTCAGGACAGAGATCACTGGTGAACTCTCTCGCCTTTAATTACATATGAATACTGTCCCTACGATGATTTCAAAGAAGTATTAGAAGACAAGGATTTCATTATTACTTGCTGCTAGACTGATAAGACAACAATAGAAACTTGGAAAAACCAGATATCATCTCATAATCCTGCCAGTCCAACTAACAGGAAAAACTGCTTGTTCACTTGATAATCCTTTTCAACTATCCAACTCCCCTAGCATGCACAAGAAGATAAAGAAAAACTAAAAGATTGTTGTTCACAATTGAAAATATGATGGAAGAAACTTTTTTTTTAAAAAAAAAAAACATGGTTTTTCCGTCTCCTTTCACGGCATAAAGATTAATACTCCATGGCTTCAAGAGCAAAAGTAAATTAATCAACCAGCACACAGCAAAAGTAAATTAATCAACCAGCACACCACCAATACAAAAAAGTCTCTTCCATAGTTAAGTGAAAACGAAGCACTCAAAGAAATCATATGATGAAAGGAAAGCAAATGTCAAGCAAGAATGTGAGAGTTGACAGATTTTCAGACATTACATCATCCCATATTGAAGCAAGGTCCTCAGGTGACTTATTTTTAGCCCTCCCAATATCCATAATGGACTCCAAAGGCTTCGGCTGTAATGGTGTAAATCCAGTTGCAAACATATAGGCACGAAAAAATCCTACAGAAACCCATTTAAGGAAATCTGATCGAACAGCTTCTTTTTGAAAATTCTGGTTCCCTTTTCTGTTAGAGAAAGTACTAAATGTCCCTTTTGAAGCAAAAATGGATAATGAAGTTTCAACAAGTCGACTTGAAACTGAAGATGCCAACATAGCTCCTGATACAATAGCTGATAAACGCTGCATTGTATATGCTCTGCAACAACATCAAAAAAATTGACATGACAACAACAACTGTTACTGCATACACGCTTCAAGATGCTAAAACAAATTGTAAGCCTAAACTACTCAGCCTCTTGATATAGCTGCTATGAATTGTGCTTTAACTTGGATAGATGATAAAGTCCTTCAGGATTGCATTGTATATGGCACCTAGAATTGTAATGTTCTGTGGATTATCAGATCACCGTAATTGAACATAAAATTACAAGGCTACATTTTATTCCAGTATTTTTAAGGAGTCTCAGGCTTCAAAAATTACAGTTTAGTAAAAGGAAGAAATATCAGCCAGAAGCCTGACATTTGAGATTAATCTATTCACCATAGGTATACCATTCGGACCTATTGGCCAATGCTACACAATGTTGTCTTTACTGATGCAAAGGGCTAACAATTACAGGGTGGCCCTGCTATGAGCAGGGTTTACAAGGGATTCTATGATTACAAATTAGTTAGTGTTTAATGCACTTGAAATTGGAGTATTGGACAACTAAGCTTTGCAAGTCATTATCAAGAGAGGCTATGCACAAAATGCCCAGATGAATAAAACAACTAAACATAAAGATCTTATTACAAAGCTGCAGGTTTTGGTCGGTAAAGTGGATTTTTTTTGTTGCTCTGATTACACTCAGATGGCATGTAAAGTACTGCTCTAATGATCTGATTTATTTGTGAGCCCAGTAAAAGAGATACAAGATACAAAAGATAAAATGAATTGACTGAGGAGATATATTTCCTCATAAGCTAAATGAAGAATAAATCATTTCAATGGAAGAAAGGCCCCACAAATCCATTCAGGGCTTCAAAGAAGCCAAAAGAAAAGTTTTTTGGCCTAATTCTTAGAGCAAATAATCAAATCAATTTCTGTTCCCTTGACCAATTTCAAAGCAAGCCAATCACAAGGATGCATTAAGGTACCTATGTGCCCTTTTCAGAGAATCAACAAAACAAAATGATAGCATTCATATCTGATTAGAATTCGGGATGAAAGCAATGGTTTGAAGCCAAAGGTTATATAGCTCATGAACATGTGCACAGGAACTTTCTAACTTACACGTAGGCTGAGGGTCAATGGCTCATTGAAGAAATTTCATTTGCACAATTCTATCAAAGGGCTTGTTTCTTTCCCCAAGGGGGAGGGTTAAGGCAAGATCTTAGTCTCTTCTTTGTTCATTCTATTAAAGGAGGTCTTCTGCCTGATCTTTGATAAAGTTGAGAATGGTGTTTTTATCAATTGGTTATTTAGTTGGGTAGGAGTGATGAGAACATATAATTGGCTTTAAGTTAATGTCCATGAAATCAACTTCTGTGACGCTTGTAACTTACTCTGTCTGATATATGACTTGAGTTTAAAATATTTTTTCCTTTAAGTTGCATACATAAATATGACCAGTTTGCTAGCATTCTCCATAGAAGAAAAGTTTATCATTACTAATTAAGATCCACTTGGGGCCAAATATGAAGATGTGAGTGTTAAGGATCAAGTCATACACAACTTCGGGAAGGGGGGAATATTTAAAGCTTGGAAGAACAAAAATACAATGCATGAAGTTGGAAAGTTAATGCTACTTAAAAGTATGCCTTCAAGCTTAAGTATAATATGATGACTTCTAAGTTCCAGGTTCAGTTGTCAAAAACTAGTATGTCAAAAGAAACTTTATTCGTTACACTTCCAATTAAGGAGGCTTTAAAGAAGTGGATGAAATTTTTAATTTTAGTGAGGTACTATTAAGGAAATAGTCTAAAGACTAAAGGTTTACAATTGGAGTGAAGGAATGGGTGCAGCTACCAAGAAAGATAATTAAAGGTTCTAATGGTATGAATTATCTAGGCTGGTGGTCAACAAAATCAAGAAGCATCTTAGAGGTTACTCTTTGTAAAGACAATCAGAATGGAATTTTTTCAGCCTCAGATTTCTGTCATGGTTTGGTCAGATGAATCTCTGAGGTTTTGATTGGATATTGGGGGTCGATTCTTCTCCACTAGAGGCTCTTTTTTACACTGGCAGTTAGTAAACAAGTAATTTGTTAATAATTCTTATCAGAGCATTGATGGTCAAATCATATGGTGTCCAAGGCTTGTCATTTGGCAGCCATGCTTGCACTGCTGGGGCTGCCACAGGTGTTGGATTCTGCTCAGCCACTTGCATGGGGAGATAGGGTGCATTTGGAAATGGTTAAAGTAATAGAATAGGAGGGTCAAGATATGAAGCCTTGTAAATCTGGTTAGCTATGGATCTTCATTTACGAATTATTGAGAGGTGGTAACACTGTGCATTTTCATTTGGAAATTGATTCAACAAAGGTATTTTTCTATCTTGGCAAGCAACTTGGAATAAATTTTGGATAACTTAACCGGTAGGAAAAGGATATCCAAAAACAACACCAAGGGGAATGCCACTCATATGCTCAAAAGTCTTCCATATCCAGTTCACAAGACTAAACAACCTTTGGATCCACCATACAAGTGATGGTAGGTCACATGAGCGACTCCATTTGGTGTTGTTTTGGAATAAATTTATTCCAAGATATTTGAGATAAATGAATGACGGTCCCCTTGAACATAATGATTTACACCAAAACTGATATTAATTGAATCAACCCTAGACTCATCAACCCATCTGAGCAATGTCCAGCAATCTTATACTGGTACTCCAGTATCAGTAATCAAATACTGGTTCATGTCCACGCATAGGGCTCAACTATTTTTCAAAAATTCATAGATTTTTCAACTTATTTTGAAGTGTCAGTGGCATATCCAAGTCCAAGTGTTGAGTTCCTAACACAAGTGCTTTAGAGTAAAATAAAAGGTCCAAGTAACTATAATTTCCAGAACCACCAACAAGTTCCACTTGAAGACTCTCAATAAGTAAGCCTTTGTCACACCCATCACTTCCGAAAGAACGGATACACTCAAATCTCACCCATTCCCCTAAAAATCTTTCTTACACCCGACATCATTATCTCAAGGCAAAGATTGAAACAGTTCATAATGACACACAATGTTGGAGCACTCACGCGAACCAAATCCATGTTCAATTCAACACCACTTAGAGGCTTCACCACAAAATCAAAGACTATGAAGAGATAACAATCGACGACCTGCCAATGTCACCTACAGTCACTTGATAGATCGAAATCATGACCAACTTACCCTTCTTAGCAGACTAAAGATCAGGAGTTTCCACATCCTTGCTAACAGCAGTAACGATGTTGGCCTACAGTATCACATCCTCCTTGCTCAGCAATAATCAAAGATTCAGCCCCTCTACTACTACGTAGGACACCGTAAACTGATCCACTTAATTTGTAAAGCAACTGTTTGGCGAAGAATCAAACTAAAATCTTTAGGGATATTCAAAAGTTGGACAGAAACGAAAAGGGCAATAGAATTCTAAATCCATCAGCAACATGAAATCATGAGCCGGCATTCACTTCACACAACACAAAGTATCAAACTTAAATTGAAGAAAAGCAAACCAAGAAAGAAAATTGACGGAACGTAAGTAAAAAATTGAAGATGAAAATTCATCGACGTACCGGGGGAGGGGACGGCAGAGATCAATTACGACGAAAAGAGCATTCCGCGGCACAGCTGAATCAAACGAGCCAACGATGGGTGGAAGGAACGAGAATGGTTGGCGAGCAAGACTGCCTTATGGTGGTGGGTCGGCCTGCGGCGAAGCGATTAGCGATCGTAGGGGCAACTGAGTGAGGAGGTAAAGGTGATGGAATCCCCGACAAGCTGTCGAAATTGGGGTTCCAACCCTTTTTTTTTAATTTGGTAAGCTTTTCGGTTTATGATGACTACGGGAAATTTGGCAGATCAATGGTGGGATCTGAAGCATGGAAACAGAAAAAGCATGACACTCCTTGTTTAAAATGGAAGTAAATCTTCACAAAAATTACTCTTTAATATTTTTATTTTTACCAAATTAAATATTATAATTTTTTATTTATCGAATAATGTGATATCTCAAATATTTATAATTATTGGGATTAAATTATATTATATATTACTTAAATTTACATAGTGTTATTATGGCTAAATTAAGAATAATTAAATTTTAAAATTAATTAGAGTTTGTCTTCCATAAAGAAGGAAGAATTGATTGTGATATTTGATGTGGCATTTAAACGATGCCTCAAACACCAAAAGACTATTGTGTTGACAGATAAATTTTTGATGTAAAAATTAATTGAAAATTATAATTTTTGTCGATAAGAGTTGGTTAATGATTAAAAATTTGTTAATCAATCAGATTATGGACATATTTAGTTGGCTTAAATTACATAGGAAAACGTGTAACTCCATATAAGAAAAACATTTTTACATAATTAGTATTCACAACACTCTTACAATCAATGTAAAAAGAGATAAAGTTTAGAGAAAAAAGGAAAAAGAAAGGAAGATTAGAAATAACAGAAGAAGAATTGAGGAGAATGAATTAAAGTAAGAAATCAAAGATTAGAAATTAAATAAGTTATTTTTTCTTCTTGAAGTAATTCATATTCTTCTTATTCTTTTATAAAATTTGTGTGGTTTGACCATTTTTTTAATGTTTTTTCTTTTAAATAATTATATTATAATCTAATTTAAATATTTTCTCAATTATATTTAAAGTATGAAATGTCTATTTCAAAATATAAGTTTGTATATAAGTGATATTTTATATAAATTAAAGAAACTTTGAAGGAAATGAAGAATATGGCATGATAATGAAAGTGATCTATGAATTCGCATGTAAAGGTTTGATTTTATATCTATATTTGGTTCTTATTCAAATTTATAAATAGATAATTTAACTAATTATCTTATTCGTCGACTATATTCAAAAATTATTCAAATTTGAAATAGTTTCTTTCTATTTTTGTCATGGCATTTGATGTATTATTCGAATACTAAATATTTATTCGGACAATTTTGTCTAATTTTTATATTTTTTTAAAATTTTAATCAGATCCGTTGGCTCTGATAGTTAGTTATTATATATGATTTGTAAAGCATTTTAAATGTTGTACGAGTCTTGATATTTGAATTTAAGACATTTCTTATTAAGTTTGTTAAACTTTCACTTATTTAAAATTAAATAAAAGTTTCTAATGTCTTAATGTTTGACTGGTATGCGACCTGCGTTTGAATGTCAGTTTTGGTTCTGCAACGTGCAAGCTAGTACTCCAACACCAAGCTTACATATTATTATTTGGGTTTTGGAGTTATCCTAATTCTTTGGATTCCAAACTTTGGTTGTTGATGCTTGAGTTTAAGTATCGAGAATTGCTTCTTCTAACTCATGACTATGAATATGGTTAAGAAAATGATATGAAAATATTATAATATCAATAAATATAGAACATATGGTATTATAACATAATCTATAAATTTTAGATACTAGTTTACATATTTTAATAGATGTTAAGGTCATGTTGATTGTAGTGGAATGCCTAAATCTACATGACTATTGTACTGTGATATCGATTGGATATTGACGAGAGATATCAGATCTTATTACATATAGTGTGAGTTGGTTACTGGCCATTGCATTGCAATGTGAGGTGGCTGCATGACACCACATTCCATATGAGTTGGCATCACTATATGAGTTGGCTACAAAAATAATCTTAAAACTTTAGGGATTTGTGTCATTTATCCATCTATGCAAAGGTGTAAATATGATAGCCTTTATTCAATGGTTAATAAAATTCATAAGAGATTGTTTGTTTATTTCTTAAGTTTATGACATTGGTTGTGATAAGATGGATAAACATATATCCATAAGACATCGTTATTATATCTTTTTTTTGGTAAGTAAATAAAATGGAATTAAAATAATAAAACGGTACATACGCGAAGTTCTAACTCAAAGTATTTTGCCGACTTATCTCTTGAGTCGGTACAAAACGTTATTATATCTCGAGTTTATTACATAGGTTGTGATAGGATAGCTAGATATTTTCTTCTTACATCTTATATGAAAATTTCAGGTCTTATCCTTTGCATTGTCAATTGATATTTCTTTAGACATATGGATGATTTCTTGGGTCTTATCTTTCATATTATCGTTTGCTCTATCTTTTAAGTGTACAATTGATATCTCAAGTTTTTTTTTAACTCTTGATTATTTGATGTTGTATAGATACATTGATATGAGCATGCTTATGTGTAATACTTTGATATTTTCAATCAAACATATTAATTAATTTTGTAATACCAAAAATAATAATAATAATAATATAATAATAATAATAATAATAATAATAATAATAATAATAATATTACTCTCATATCTCCCTCAACTTCTCACATCTTCGAACCCTTCCTTACCACTGGCCCTCAACCAACCACTCTCCCTCATCATGCCCTGCCCAAATTTAGTTCACCTGCTCTGTAGGAACTTCTTTTTCAATATTAGGTATAAATTGACATCCTTTCTGTAAGGTTCGAATTTAAATTTTATCATAAGTTTACTTAATTAAATTAATACAATTAAAATTAAGATCTAATGATGAAGAAAATTGGGTTAAAAGTCAAATTTAAACCAAATTATATCAAGTTAATGGGTGCTCGATTGGCGCCGACGCATGCCCATACATGGGAAAGTAGAATGTTCATACCCGAAGGACGCCTAAGCACATGCTAGATCATCATGTCCATCACATCGCTCATAGGATCCATCACAATCACATAATCGCCTTCACGACTTGAGTCAACCAATATCTTGCCCGTAATATCCTCTCGACTTGTAACTGATTTTTTGCCCTATCATCTTCTCAACTTAGGATTGACTTTTTACTCTTAATCTTGTCTTCTTGACTTGAAAATGATCTCATGCTTCTAAAATTTCTTTGATATATCATAATATTTACCTATCATACAAAAAATTCAATCAACAACCTTCCCGAAAGCAACCCAAAATTGTCCCAAAATATTTCTCATTATCACTCTATCTGATACCATTTCTTTCACGAATTAAGATCAAACAAGTCGAATTAATAAATAATTAAAATTCAAATAACTGATAAATAATAAATTTTAAATTTGGGCTTGACAAACCAACATACATGGGATCCAAATATAACCTTTACAAGATCTCATTGAACAACCTTTGAAATAATATAAATATGACATGCTCTAAACAATCATAAGGGAAGTAACCAAATAACAATAACCACTCATCTACATAAACAACATATCAGATAATTCAGAATATTACATTCCTTCAAAGGCCTACAGTTGGCCGATTCTTAATAACCAAAAAATAATCTAATCCAAAAGAACGAAAATATAACCAATGCCATCTATCTAAAGAGATACAATACTCACTAGAAAATACAATGTCACGTCAAATCTCAACTAGCTCTTGCTCAATATGTTCAAGTTCTCTACTTTGGATGGATAAAATAAAAAATGTGAACATAAAGTTTAACAAGTATCATTATATACATGTATAAGACAATATATAAAAATCAGAGGGAAAGGGACGCCGCATAACAAATTGTATAAAATAAATTACCAAGTTTGTATCTCATATGCATATCCATCGGCTATATTTTAGGTTTGCGACTCCCGATCATTTCATATCATCAGCTCTCGACCCGCCACATTTTAGGCCCTGCAACTTTCAATCGTCTCATATTATTGGATCTAACTATATTTTAGACCTATAACTCTCGACTCATCTATATTTTAGACCTGTAACTCTCATCTCAGTTACATTTTAGGCCTTCTCATATCATTAGATTCTGACTATATTTTAAGCTTGTAATTTTTGTCACGACTACATTTTAAGTTTACAACTCTTAACTATCTTATATCATTTGATCCCGACTACATTTTAGATTTGTAGCTATCAGCTCGACTGTGTTTTAGGCTTATAACTCTCGATCAACTCATATTATTGGCTCTCATATCAATCCACCAGAGTCCCGGTAGTGTGCATGCAAAAATGCAATGCCCAATGTAAGTTTCACACTCAGTCCTATACGGATATATTGATATAAAAATTTATAATTCCAGATAATCACCTATTTTTTTAGAAATAACAAAACCTTCAAATATTAGTAGAAACAAAACAAAGCCCTCAATCAACCGATAACAATATCATGCATGCTCAGAGAAAATATGTAGGCTAAGCAAAAATAGCATGCACGAAGTCAAACCTCCTAATGAATGCAAAATATATCAAATATTGAAATAGACCGAGGATAGAGTTAGAAGATACCTGTATTGACTTTATACCAAGCAGATCAGACAAAAGGATACTCCGAGATACTTGAACTTCACTTCCTCTCTCTTCTTCTGGTGATCTCTCTCCTCTCTGCCTCAGCTGTGCACAAAAATGATGTGCACAGTGCACGCGCACTCTTAGATAATAAAATTGGCACTCAAGTGCACCTCAGGCACAGCTTGGGCTCCTGCTCCCTAGAATCAGCGCTCGAGCACGTTTCAAGTGTGTATCAGACACCACGCTACTGAACTGAATATTCTTGAAAATTTTATAGTATATAATTATTTCAAAATATATCTAATTAATCCAAAAATCACAATTCATATCAAAATAATCCAATTGAGAATTCGGGATGTTACACAAACCAAAGAAACTACAAATCTTAGTAACCTTCATTGGCTATTTCTAATTTACTACTGCTTTAATCTTTTTCTAATTCATCACTGCTCCATCAAAAGTAATCTATCTGAGAAAGGATATATCTTTAAGTTAAAATTCATACTTCTTTAATTTTGTGAACAGCTACTTACCTCTCAAAATCTATAAGGTGATTCTCAAATAGGCTTATGATCCTCATAACTTCTCAAGTAAATACAAATATTATCAATAAAAACCACTATAAATCGATCCAAATACAGTTAAAAATCCTAATTCTTCAAGTCCATGAATGTAGCTAGCGTATTAATTAAACTAAAAGGTATCACAAAAAATTCATAGTTGTCATACCTCATTCAAAAGTGTGATGAAATGGATTATTTTCCTCTAATAATCTCTGTCAATAACGTATAAAACTAATTAACATAAATTTTTATAGAAAATCGGGTAGAATTTTCTCTAAAATTGGATAAAAATCAATACAAACAACCTGAATAAGTATACAGATAAATAGACTTCAACATTCATTCATAATACAAACACAGGATCAATTAGACGCCATAATTATCCTTGGCTTCAACACAATAATACTATCCACTATATTAGGTTCAAATGAAAGATGCCATCTAGGAACCTGTACAAATCCAAAGTCAAAATATGGAAGTAAAACTAAATCCATAAGATAGTCTTGCGGAAACAAAAGTAGTATCCCAACATAAAACATAACATGCCATGACTATTAAATATACAATTTTCATCCACAGAATTAGTTGTTCACATTCACAATTTATCAAACTCTAAAAGTTCTTCAAAAGACTTCAGGGCTCCACAAAGTTTCTCTAACTAAGTCCTTCCTTCACTCTTGCCCATCAGGCATCAACTCTACGGTCTCATCTGGAAGGGTAGACAAAAACAATAAGTGGAGCCGAAACTTAGTAAAGTACCATAAAAAACAAAGAAATACAAATTTCGTATAAAGCATATATTTAATAGAGGGAAAGGAGCATGGAATGATTAAAGAACAAGAATACATGCAGAAATAGGAGAAAAGTATGAAATGATATGGAAATATGAGTTTAGAGACAAAAATCCTATTCTTGTTTCCTATATGTTTCCTTTGGTTATTCCCTTTACTAATCTTAGTTAAAAAAATGTGCCAAAAATTAAAAATCAGTTCAAAACCTCCCTTATCATTTAAATCAACTTTTATTGTCCGAAGGGACCTGAACTAGTAGACTCTACTAGTCGAGGGAGAGAATAATTAAGGATAGATTGTATTCACACCACACAATCCAAGGCCAAAGTTCAAAAGTTCTCATTCTCAAAATTTCCACCCCTAGGGTAGGATAGTTCAAAAGATCTATCCTCCAAAATTAACGTCCTAAGGAAGGACGGACCACGTATACTCTATGGACAGAATTATCCTTAATTACCATCGTAACGTTCTAAAACATGTCAGAGAACCTTATTTAACTGTAAAACAGTTCTAGGTCTAATTTTCTTACTGACTTAAGATATTCTTGTTCTTAATTCTTAGTCTTAACTCATTATACCTCAAAGGCCACTTCGAATTCATACAATCAAACTTTCAGAAAATTTCTAAAACTCTTAGAAATTTGACAGTATAGCCTTTGCACAAATTCTCAGATAAAAATCATCAAACAAACTTAACTAATGTGTCAAATAATATTTTCATCACATTTCTCAAAGTTTTATAACCAACATACTCCCATTTTCAAGTTAGGGTTTAAGGCAAATCTTCCTGATACAAAACAAACACAAAACGCATGCGAAACGACAAAATTGAAGCCCTAAATTATGATTCTTATGTATAAACACAAAATTTAGTCATGAAATCATAAGAAACACACATTATCCGTAGCAAATATTAGAGGAAGAGGGTTTTAGAGTATAAATGTCAAAGTGGAGATATTAAAAGGCAATAATATGGGAAAATAAAGTTTAGGGTACACTTGCCTCAACCTCTTCTATCATTTTTCTTACTCTGATCAGATCAAAAGTGACCGAAATCTCCTCTTCTTTCCCTTTTTCCTTCTCCTTCCCTCTCCTTTCTCTCCCTTCTCTTTGTGTTCTATCGCTTCTCTCTCTCTCTCAATCCCTTTTTCCTTCTCTATATAAAATATTAAAAATTAAGTCGATGGAAAAAATTTAGAACTGGCGCTTAAGCGCTATCTAGGCATCCTTCGAGCACTGGGTTCTATTAAATGCGTTTGAGTGTCATCTCGGGTACTGCTCGGGCGATTCTGTTAAATTCGCCCAAGTGGTGCCTCAGGCGCTGCTCAGGTACCAGACCTGCCTTCCTCCCTTTTGCTTCCGGCAATAATTTTTTTTTATTTTTCAGGCCTAATTTTAATCATTATTAATTTAGTTATCTCCTAATTAACATGTTTTAAAATCAGGACCTCACAACTCTCCTCCACTTAAAGAAATTTTATCCGCAAAATTTAATGAAATTACGTACCTTAAGAGAATAAATTGGGGTATTTGTTTCAGATTTTCTCTTTATGCTCCCATGTGACTTCATCAGGTGAATGATTATTTCACAAAAATTTCACCAAGGGAATTGTCTTCGTACATAGTATCTGATCATTCCGATAAAAAATCTACACCGGCTCCTCTACATAGGACAAATCCATACTAATTGTTTAGGGTTCAAGCTCAATGACATGTGTGAGATTGTAGACATACTTTCGAAGTATTGATACATGAAATATATCGTGGACATCCGCCAACTTAGGTGGTAACGCCAATCTGTAAGCCACATCCCCAATTCTCTCCAAAATCTCAAAAGGGCCAATGAATTGCGGTTTTAATTTTCCTCTTATTACTTACCAAAAAAATTTTAATTTTTCTCTTTCCCCAAATCTGAATGTTCCTTTTGACAGAGATACTTTCAAAAAGACATAGTCACCCACTTCAAATTTCAACTCCGATCTCCTCTGGTCTGCATAGCTTTGCTGCCTGCTCTGAACCACTTTCAAATTCTTGTGATTTAGTTTAATCTTCTCCGCTATCTCTTTAATGATCTTAGGGCCTAAAATTCTCTTATCTCCTGTTTCCCCCCAATATATCAGTGATCTACATTTTCTCCTATATAATGCCTTAAATGGTGCCGTACCTATACTCGTCTAATAACTATTATTAGCCATGGATCCAAGGCGGCTAGCCACGCCCATTTGATGCGTTACCTCTGATCAATGGGTTGACTGGCCTAAGAGCAATAGGCTGGTTAATACGCTGACTGGTAATGGATTTTAGAGGGAAAAAAAAAGAAAGATAGAAAAAAAATTTTTCAATCAACGGATTGACCGGCTGTGTGGCCGTGGAACCAAGGAGCAAAGAATAGAGGTTGGGCTACAAAGGAGGAGCGCAGATGCACTAGGCTGCAATTGTAGGAGCTTGGGGTCACTGTGTTTACCATTCTTTTATTGTCAGTTAAAAAGAAAGAAGCTGGCAGAAATAGTTTTCCTGTTTGGTGTGAAGGAATGAGTCACTATGCTCGGGGTAGCTTGTATTAGCCGGTTTACTTTTCAGAGTGTTGGCATAGTGTAATTTGTCTTTGCCGGCATGGAATTCCTAGATAGGATGGTGAGTTGGTAGTTGATTCGACTTGGTGGAAAAGGAGCATGATGGAATCGGTTGAAGGAGCAAGGAGCTTGGTGCAGACTCCGGTCAATGGGTTGATCGTCAAAAATCGGTCAACCCGTTGACCGGCAAGGGAGTGATATGAATCGTAGTAAAAAAGGCTGCTAATGGTGGAGAGTGGAGCATTTGGTCTCTATCAATTCCAGCTTATTTAGCTTGTAATTGCACTTTGGTCAAGTTGGGTGAAGGTAAATGACCTTTTGGAAGTTACCGATTGACAATTGCAAATGGAAGAGCGTGGGGCATGTGGTCACTGTTAACTCTAGCTTGTTTAGCTTGTGTATTTGCGTTTTGGTTGGTTTGGTTGAAGGCCAATGGCCGTTTGGGATGTCCAGTGTGGTCATTGTTTCCTTTTATTTGTTTTTTACTTTGGTTTCATGAATTGTTTCTTGGTGCTCAAGTATGCCCTAGCGTCTATATTCTAACTGCAAATCGACAAAATATTTGGAGATAGAATATAGATTGTTGTAAATTCTTTTATTTTAATATAATTTTACTTACTAAAAAAAGTTTGATAACTATTATTATAGGAAAACTCTACCAATGCCAAATGATCATCCCAATTCCCTTTCATATCTAACACCGAAACCCTTAACATATCCTCTAGAATCTAAATTATATGCTCCGATTGGCCATCAGTTTGATGATAATACGCTGTGTTAAATTTTAATTCTGTCTCCAATTCTTTATGCAGACTCTCCCAAAATTTGGAGACAAAGCATAGGTCTCAATCAGATACAATCATTGTAGGCAAGTCATGAAGTCTAATTATCTCATTCACATATAACTATGCCAATTTATCACGAGAGTACGTTATCCTGATTGCTAAAAAATGGGCTGATTTAGTCAACTGATCGATAATAACCCAAATGGCGTTATGGTTCTTGGGAGTCCTTGGTAAGTCTGACACAAAATCCATCGCAATATCTTTCCATTTTCAACTCGGAATCGACATCTATTCTAATAGTCCAAATGGTTTTCTCCTTTCAGTTTTCAATTGTTGACACACAAGACATTTCTCCACAAAAGTTACAATATCTCTTTTCATGTTTCTCCAAAATGTTTTTTTTAAATTTTGATACATTTTATTCATGCCTAAATGAATCATATATTGGGATCGATGTGCTTTCTTCAAGATTTTTTCCTTTAACTCCTTATCATTTGGCACATACAAACAATCCCTAAATCTCAATACTCCATCAGCACGAATATTCAAATTGATTTTGAAGTCCTTATTTAAATCACCAACAATATTCATAAGGAAGGAATCATTTACCTGCTTCTCCTTAACTTCATTTATCACCTTCGGCTGAATCTGAAGATATGATAAAATCATCTGGTCACCTTGAATGTACCGTTAGATATTACATTGTTTTAGATAATCTAATATTTGTATCTACTTAATCTATAATCTCACCACATAGCTTGATTGGTGGCTTAATGCATCGGCAACCACATTCGCCTTCCCAGGCTTATATTGAATCTCAGTCGTAATCTTTCAAAAAATCAACCTATCTCCTCAACCTCATATTGAGCTCCTTCTATGAAAATAAATACTTTAAACTTTTATGGTCAGAATAAATAAGAAATTTCTCACCATAAAGATAATGTCTCCAAATCTTCAGAGCGAACATGACTGCAGCTAACTCCAGATCATGAGTTGGATAGTTCTTTTCATGTACTTTTAGCTGTCTAGACCCATAAGCAACTGCCTTGCCATTCTGCGTTAACACACAACCCAAGCACACTTTAGAGGTGTCACAATATACCTCAAAATCACTTGATCCCTTTGGAATAGTTAACACCAGAGCAGTCGTTAGGCGATCCTTCAATTCTTAAAAACTCCAATTGCATTCTTCAGTTCAATGGAACTTGGCTTCCTTATTTGTCAACTGAGTCAAAGGATAACAATCCGTAAAAAATTCTCTACAAATCTCCTATAATACCCTGCCATGCCGAGAAAATTCCTAATTTCGGTCACTGAGGTAGGTCTACTATAATTAATAACAGCCTCTACCTTCTTTGGGTTTACGATAATACCTTCGTTCGAAATCACATGCCCTAAAAATATCACCTCCTCCAACCAAAGCTCACATTTTTTTCAATTTGGTATACAACTTCTCCTTACAAAGCACTTGGAGTATAATCCTCAGATGAGTCTCATACTCCTCATGACTCTTAGAATATATAAAAATATCAACAATAAATACCACCATAAAGTTATTTAAATATGGTCTAAATAATCGATTCATCAGATCTATAAAAGCAACAAGAGCATTAGTAAGACCAAACGATATAATAAGAAATTCGTAGTAGTCATACCTTGTCCGAAAAACTGTCTTGGCCACATCCTTTTACTTAATCCTCAACTGATGGTATCCCGATCGCAAATCAATCTTAGAAAATACCTGAGATCCTTACAATTGTTTAAATAAATCATCAACGCGCGGCAATAGATATTTATTTTTTATCATGATTTTGTTCAGTTCATGATAATTCACACACAACCACAAGGACCCATCCTTCTTCCTCACAAACAGTACCGGTGCACCCTATAGAAATACATTCGGCCTAATGAAACGCTGGTCTAACAATTCTTGCCGTTGCACCTTCAACTCCCTTAATTCAGTTGGTGCAATACGATAATGTGCCTTCGAAATCGGGCTAGTACCGGGAATAACTCTATGTCAATTTTGATTTTTTGATGAGGGGGTAACCCAAGCAACTCCTCTGGGAACACATCTTCAAAATCATATACAACCAAAATGTCTCTAACCGGCACACTATGACTCCCAATAGTGCTGGCATATGCAAAATAAACTTGACACCCACTTTTCATCAAATGCATGTAAAGTCAAAATCAATACAGGCATCTTCTTCTTCCTAATACCTTGAAACAAAAAGGGTTCGACTCCAGGAATATCAAAACACACTCTTTTAAGAAAACAATCAATACTGGCATGAAATTTAGTTAGTCAGTCTATCCCCAAAATAACATCGAAATCGCACATATCCAACAATACCAAATCCACCATCAAATGCATTCCATTGACCTCAACTATACACTCTAGATTCATAATATTAGTAATTATTGACGATTCGGTAGGTGTCGTTACCACCAAAGAATAATCTAGAATTCTCGGAGTGGACACAATATAGCATACAAATTACTCTTTTTTTTTTGTAAGTAATTAAAGTTTGATTAAAGTTAGAAAAAAATGTACAAATCTCTATTCTACCTCCAAGTGTTTTGCTGACTTAGATATAGAATAAAGCTGCTAGGGCATTCCCCGAGCACACCAATAAAGAAACATGAAACTAACAGAAAGTATACGAGGGAAATAACAATTGGCCAAGACCATCAGCCAACCAGCCCAAACCGCAACCTCATAACAGAAGAGTGCACGGGAGTAATCTTCCATCCTCCTAGATACAAAAAAATTTGAACTGTCGAAACCGGGTGCATGTTAAGGACCGGTGAGACCAGTATAGCCCTCCTTCCACATCATTCAAATCAGCAGCCAAGACAGGGCTTTTCAAACCAGCCAGATGACACTTACCTGTCACCCACCAGAATGGGGGCTTGTAAGCGCAAGAGCCATATAGCCCAAAAGAACCTCTTCATCCAGGTTAGCAAGGGTCCAATCCGAGAAATTGTGAGAACCAACATTCAGGTACTTAGTCCCAGTGAGAAAAAGCAAACCGGCAAACCACTAGCAGTCTAACGGTCATTTCTAGAGAACCACCCACCGACTAGCATTTCCAGCAACTACTCCATCAGGTAATAAAGCAAAGCATCACCAGATGATTAAAAGGTGTTCGTCCACATCAGCTGGGCTTGAAGGGGGCTGCACCCACACGTCCATGTCAGCCCAATCTGCCACACACCGATCAACAAGTTGACCGGCCAAAACAAGTTTTTTTTTTGTCCACGTCAGCCTACACCCAACCCGGGGAAGGGTGAGCATAGGAGCCAGAAAGCACCGCATTGCCATCCGGTCAACGAGTAAAACGCCTTCTTTTTTTTGTCCACGTTAGCCTACACCCAACCGAGGAAGGGTGAGCGTAGGAGCCGGAAAGCACCGCACTGCCAAATCGTCTACGTCAGCAACACCATCGGGAGAAATGCTCCAACAACACACTCACCACATCGGCAACATCACGATCCACAAAAGTGTCCATGTCAGCAACACCATCGGGAGAAAAAGCTCCAAGAGCACATTCACCATGTCAGCAAAATCGCGATCCACAATCCAAGAAGCGGGTCAACGAGCTAACCAGCCAAACTCCTTAACCCGGTCAACGAGTAAACCGTCTTTTTTTTTTGTCAATCAAGGAATAACCATGAAAAAAATAGAAGACGACATAATGGCACCAAAAAGTATAGCATACAAATTACGGGAAAATAAAAGAGTGCGTAGATCCAAAATCAAATAAAATAGAAGCTGAAACTCCAAAATAAGAAGGGTACCTTCCACCACATTTGGGAATACCTCAGCGTCCTTTACAATCACCGCAAACACTTTAGCTGAAACAGTAGGCCTCTTTGCTTCCAACTTCTTTTGTAGTGGACAATTCTTAATCCAGTAGCCCTGCTGACCACAATTAAAACAAGCCCCCATCGCTCTAAAATAGGGCTTCCCCATGTGCTTTTTCCTTAATGAACACAGTTAGCTATTGATGCCAAGGAACTCGTCATCGACTAAACCTCAGTGATACTCTTTCTTTTTGGTAGGTAAGAAAATTGTATTAGAAGAAAAAAATTTTACAGAATCCTATATTCTATCCCCAAATGTTTTGCCAACTTGAGTTTAGAATATAGATGTTAGGACATCCCCCGAGCAATACTTTCACACGTGTAACATAAGTAAAAAATTAAGCATCGCATACAGTGATGTACCAAAATATAACCGGCAGCCCTCAATCATATGTGGCTCCCTATCTCTGACAACAATACTCCATCGTGCACACTAGACTTTAGCGCCCTTAGGTTTCTTAAGATTGGATTTCAGTTATTTTTGAGACGTCGATTGTTTCATTGATCTTGCTTGCTTTGATCGAGAAGGAGTTATTACTTGATCAACCACCTCCTGAGCTACATAGGGACGATCACCCCTTTTCTTCCTATCAGTAGGCTTCAGATGGCTAGTGGAAGATTCGGGTTGCGCAACTCCTCTATGATTGTTCTCTTCTGGGACAATTTCATCAACTATGTGAAGTTCCTCCACTATGCTTCCAAGCTGAATAAATCAACATTTTGGTGATTCAATCTCTGCTTGCAAACAATTATCTAGGAGACCACAAATTGTGTAAGGACCAAATCCTTTTGAGGCGAGGGGAAATCGCAATCCGGTCAACGCTTGTTGACCGGAAAGCTTAGAAGAAGACTTATCTGGTCAACAGGAGTTGACCGAAAGGGGGAAAGAGGAAAGTAATTCGGTCAACGCCTGTTTGACCGGGAAATGTTAAAGGGAAGTTAATCCGGTAAATGGTAGTTGACTGGGATATAAAAAATCTGGTCAACACCAGTTAACCGGAATACATAAGAAGGAGCAACGAAATTCGGTCAATGCCAGTTGACCGAAAACGGGAAAGAGAAACCTAATCCGGTCAACGATAGTTGACCAAAAATAAAGGATGAACATTTAAAAGAATTAAAGGCGAATCAGGAGGCCGAAAGTACTGAGACAATAGAAAGCCCTAAAAGGAGACATAACCGGTCAACGTCAGTTAACCGAAAATAATAAGGAAACCCTTACGAAAAGTAGGGTCAGGATAACCATACCTTAGTAGGTAACCTACTCCCAACCACCCTGATGACCTTATAGAAAAGAAGAACAAGCAATTGACCTACCCTACTTACCACCACCAACCCCAACGCCTATAAGTAATGGTCCCATGATTTAGGATAGGAAGTTGAAAAAACGACCAGGTAAATGCACTAAGAACTTCGAGCCAGAACCAAGTAAAGGGTTCATAAATCCAATCCAGGCAAGAGTACTCACCTTTTAAGTTCACATTTTTAAGAATAATGCAAGTGTACACACCCTTTTGAGATTATGTTTATGATGCATCCTTTTAAGATCATATTTGTAATACAAGTGTATCCCCCTTAAATTCATGATTTACTATAAGCGTACTCATCTTTCTATAGTTCATATTTGCAATGCAAGTATATTTGATTTTGATGAACTTATGTCACGGTATGCATGATATTTGTTTTGATCATCTGGATTTCTGTTAATGCCATCAAAAGATATGAACTAAGAACCGAGTTTTCTTTAAGCTTGCTGTTAAAATTGGATGAAGGATATTGGAGTGACACTCGAGGACGCCCCTGGGCCACGGGGAAATTTCTAGTGGCACAAGGCTTATGGACTACGGCCCCGTATGCCGGGTAAAAGGCGTTACCGCCTGCCTCTGGGAGATAATAGGAGGATACGGCCTTAGGTTGTGGGGTAGCACACATCCCTTCCTCAATGTTGTCCGCTTCCGTCCAGTCCCTAAAAATGATAAACATTTCGTTCGGCTTTTATGAATTTTCTGAAGACAAGATAATAAGAACAAGAACAAGGAACTCTAAACTTAAGAAGAAACAATATGGTGATTTTCGTATGCTAAGTTATGTTATGGAATCTTTATTTTGATCCGATGATATGTATCTTAATGTTTTCTGCATGTGGGTACCTTGCTGGGCTTTGTAGCTCACTCTTGCTATTTTTTAGATGATGAAAAGTTTATGGAGGACAAAATTGAGTAGAGTCATATGAAGTAACTAGGCGGCATAGCTGGCCGGAGCTGATCAGTGAAGGAATTGATGTATTTTTCTTTTGATGTTTTGAGAAGGACTTGTAAAACATTTCTGCTGTAAAAGAATTTGTCGATGTTAGCATGTTTCAGTGATTATAATATGGAAGAATGAAGTTGATATTTCTATTAGCATCTCGTTTCATGTCAAGGACTTCATATCCGACCAACCTGAATGTTGGCCGGCGAGGTATGAAGTTGAAACTTTGATGGACAACTCAAGGAGCTCGGCCTTAAGCAATCCTGTGCACGCGATAGGAAGTGTTTAAAAGAAAAGAAAAATTTTTATGTCCACCAAGTTAGTATTATACCGTATATGTGCAAAGTTAGGTTTGATGGCGGCCGTATGTAGTGGAATGTGGTCGGTCCGTCACAGTTTGTATCAGAGAAAACTGAGATGCTTTAGGTTCGATCTAAATCGATATGGAACTTAAGACAGGATTAGTTAAGGATAAAAAGGAGTTAGCATTGCTTATGCTTAGAACGGAGTACTATGTGTTAGCAGCATTTGGCTAGTAATTTGACCAAAAAGTTCTTTTTAGGAATCAAAGTCGTTGCTGAAGACAAGTCTAATAGAGAAAAATGAGCCGTCTAGACTAACAACCCTTCGGACCCGGAGACAAGGTACTTAAACCTGCTAGATAGGATGGCTGATGTCATAAAAGCCTTGACTCCACCAACTTTGGTGACCGCCCCAATTCCTGTTCATCAGGAGAAGTTGGTCTATGATCGCTTTACCAACGAGTGAGTTCCTGAATTCTCCGAAGAACCCGACTCGTTGAAGACGGACACCTGAATCCAGCGATTAAAGAGGATGTTCGCGATAATTGAGTGTCCTGGCAGAGATAAGGTCCTGTTCACCACCCATAAGTTGGTGGGTGAGGCCTACCACTGGTGGGAGATACAGAAGAGAGTCTTTGAGGTGCCAGAAAGGGAAATTATTTGGAGAATGTTCGAAGCAGCCTTTTTGGAAAAATGCTTTCCTGCTAACCTTCGCGGACAGAAGAAAGATGAATTCCTTCGTTTAAGGCAAGGCACTCGCACTGTGGCTGAGTATGATGCAAAGTTTGCAGAACTATCCCGCTATGCTCCTTAACGGTGAAAGATCAGGAGAGAAAGGTTAGGAGATTCTTTCAAGGATTAAGAGACGATATTAGGAGATATCTCTCAACTTTAAAGTTGGCCACGTATGGGGAGGTATTAGAGAGGGCCGTTATTTATGAGAAGGAACTGGAAAGAGGGGAATTTTTCAGACAGAGGACTTTTAATCAGGCTTCAAAAGCCAGTGCGAGTGGAGGACCTTCTAAGAAGGCAAAACCGTTGAAGTCCAGTGGGGAGCAGGACCAATCTGTACAGACTTTCCGTGTGTCCAGCAATATATGTGATCATTGCGGAAGGGCGCATGAAGGGAAGCTGTGGTATAAGAAGCTGGGAGTCTGCTATAACTGTGGTCAGGGCGGACACATGATCAAGAACTTTCCACTCGCCAAGCAAGCCCTAGAATTTAAATCCCCCATTCTAGCCAAGGTGTTCGCTGTTTTTGCAAAGGAGGCCAAAGCCTCTACTGAGGTAGTGGAAGGTATACTTTCTATTTGTGGCAATTTTAGTCATGTGCTCTTTAACTCAGGATCCACCCACTCGTTTGTCTCCCATGATTTTATAAAATGTCTTACGACACTTTCCTAAGTTCTTGGCTGTCCATTGATAGTCGCCTCACCCACAAGGTCATTAGTAATTTTAGATGTCATATACCCAGAGTGTCCAGTCGAGTCGAATGGATTCTTAATGCCCGTTAACCTAGTTTTACTAGAGATGGCAGACTTTGATGCAATCCTATGAATGGATTGGTTGGCAAGGTATCATGCCAGTATCGGTTGTTTCCGAAAAGAAGTGGAATTCACTATCCCTGAAAACAGACCCTTCTATATTCAGCGAGTCCGGTGGAAGGAAGCATCCTGCTTCATTTCGGCCCTCCATGCTCGACACTTAATTAGTAATGGGTGCCAAGCCTACCTAGCCTTCGCTAGTGTGACTGAGGGTAAAGGAACTTTTGCCAAAGAGATTCTTGTAGTATGTGAGTTCGAAGACCTATTCCCTGATAAATTACCTGGGCTGCCACCCAGACGGGAGATAGAATTTGAAATAGAATTGGTGCTAGGATCAGCGCCAATATCTAAAGCACCGTATAGGATGGCGCCGGCTGAACTTAAGAAATTAAAATAACAATTGCATGAGTTATTATATAAGGATTTCATCCGGCCAAGCGTGTCTCCTTGGGATGCACCGGTCCTATTTGTAAGAAAGAAGGATGGAACCTTGAGGTTATGCGTGGATTATCGGGAGTTAAACAAAATTACAACTAAGAATAAATATCCCTAGCCAAGGATAGACGACCTCCTTGATCAGTTGCAAGGAGCTTGCATATTCTCAAAAATCGACCTTAGATCTGGTAATCTTTAACTTCGAATCAGAAAGGATGATGTAGCAAAGACTGCTTTCCGAACTAGATATGGGCACTATGAGTTTGTAGTAATGCCATTTGGATTAACTAATGCTCTAGCCGTGTTTATGGACTTAATGAACCGAGTTTTTAAACCTTATTTGGACAAATTTGTGATAGTCTTTATTGATGACATCCTTGTGTATTCGAAGAGTCATGAGAAACATTTGAGGATTACTCTTCTGATTCTTAGAGAATACCAGCTATTCGCCAAATTAAATAAGTGCGAATTCTGGTTAGAGGATGTGGGATTCTTGGGACACATCATTTCTAAGGACGGGATTTCCGTCGACCCTAAGAAGGTGGAGGTAGTGGTGAAATGGAACCGGCCAACCTCTGTGACCGAGGTATGGAGTTTATTAGGCATGACCGGATATTACCGAAGGTTTGTGAAAAACTTCTCCCAAATTGCCTTGCCACTCACGCAACTGACAAAGAAAGAGGCTAAGTTTGAGTGGACCGATGACTGTGAAGGGAGCTTTCAGGTACTAAAAGACCGTCTAACTTCTGCACCGGTCCTGACCATTCCAGATGAATCAGGAGGACTGATTGTCTATTGTGATGCCTCAAAGATTGGGTTGGACTGTGTTTTAATGTAGCACAAAAGGGTAGTTGCCTATGGATCACGTCAATTAAAGGATATGAAAGGAATTACCCAACTCATGATCTAGAATTGGCTGCAGTAGTATTCGCGCTAAAAATTTGGAGATATTACCTGTATGGTGAGAGATTTTTGGTCTATTCCGATCATAAAAGTTTAAAGTATTTATTCTCTCAAGAGGAACTGAATATGCGGCGGCGAATGTGGATTGAGTTTCTAAAGGATTATGACAATGAAATCCAGTACGAGCCAGGTAAGGCCAATGTAGTCGCCAATGCACTAAGTCAACAACCAAGTATCTTGGCAAGGTTGTAAGTCAAGCAAATGGAGATGTTGGACTGTCTAATGTATTATGACATCCAACGATATGTTCAAGGAAAGTGAATAATTTTAGCATACCTTCAAGTCTAGCCAGAGGTGATAGACGAGGTTAAGGGAAGGAAGGTGAACGATCCCTTCCTTGTGAATATCATGAGTGATCTGAACAAAGAATCCCGAAGTGACTTTTATGTTAGCCTGGATGGAGCATTGAGGTTTAGGGATAGATTATGTGTACTGGACGACAAGAAATTGAAAGAGAAAATTTTTAAGGAAGCCCATCAATCACGGTATACAATCCACCCAGGAGTCAATAAGATATACCAGGATTTAAAGAAAACGTTCTGGTCGAGGAATATGAAGAGGGACATCACAGCTTATGTAGAAAAATGTCTTGTGTGCCAACAAGTGAAAGCGAAAAGGAGATAACCATCTGGGCTATTACAACCAATGCCGCTTCCAGGTTGGAAATGGGAGGATATTAACATGGATTTCGTGACCGACCTACCAAGGACGCCAAGAAAACATGATGCTATTTGGGTTATAGTTGACCGGCTGACAAATTCGGCCAATTTCCTAGCAATCCGGATGACTTACTCCCACGATAGACTGGCCCAATTATATGTAAACGAAGTTGTCAAGCTTCATGGTGTGCCTGCCTCTATTGTATCGGATAGAGACCCTCGTTTTGTTTCGAGATTTTGGAAGAGTTTATATAAGGAACTGGGAACGAAATTAAAATTCAGTACCGCTTATCATCCGTAAATCGACGGATAGTCGGAACAGACAATTCAGATCCTTGAGGATATGTTAAGAGCCTCAGTCTTAGAAATGAAAGGGGCTTGGGATAATTTCTTGGCCTTGGCAAAATTTACATATAATAATAGTTATCAGGCTAGTATAGGCATGGCTCCTTTTGAAGCATTATACGGAAGGAGATGTAGATCATCGATCCACTGGGAGGATCCCGAAGATAAAAGAATTTTGGGTCCCAAAATTGTTAAAGAGACAATGGAACAGATAAAGTTAGTGCACAAGAATTTAAATGTTGCCCAGAGCAGACAAAAGAGCTATGCAGACCGGAGGAGATCTGCTTTGAAGTTTGACGAAGGCGACTTTGTATTTCTAAAAATGTCATCATCTAAAGGGACGTCTAGATTTGGGGTAAAAGGAAAGTTGAAACCACAATTTATTGGCCCTTTCGAGGTTTTAGAAAGGATCGGAGAGGTGGCCTACAGACTTGCTCTACCACCAAGCCTGGCGGAAGTACATGACGTGTTTCATGTATCAATGCTCAGTAAATATGTCCATGATCCTGCACATGTGATTGAGTTAGAGCCTTTGACAATTAACAAGTACTTATCCTACGTAGAAGAACCGATGCAGATTTTGGATCGACGGGAACAAAGGCTACGTACAAAATCAATCTTTTTAATAAAGGTACTCTGGAAGAATCACTCGCCTGAAGAGGCAACTTGAGAACGAGAGGAAGAGATTCGGAACAAGTATCCCCACTTGTTTTATTGAGGTTAGTAACTGCATTTAAAATTTCGAGGACGAAATTTCTATAAGTGAGGGAGAATTGTAAGGACCAAATCCTTTTGAGGCGAGGGAAAATCGTAATCCAATCAACGCCTGTTGACCGAAAAGCTTAGAAGAAGACTTATCCGATCAACAGGAGTTAACCGGAAGGGGGAAAGAGGAAAGTAATCCAGTCAATGCCTGTTTGACCGAAAAATGTTAAAGGGAAGTTAATCCGATAAATGGCAGTTGACCGGGATACGAAAAATCTGGTCAACACCAGTTGACTGGAATACGTAAGAAGGAGCAACGAAATCCGGTCAATGCCAGTTGACCGAAAATGCGAAAGAGAAACCTAATCCGGCTGACCGAAAATAAATGATGAACATTTAAAAGAATTAAAAGCAAATCAGGAGGCCGGAAGTGCTGAGACAATAGAAAGCCCTAAAAGGAGACATAACCGGTCAACGCTAGTTAACCGAAAATAATAAGAAAACCCTTACAAAAAGTAGAGTCAGGATGACCATGCCTTAGTAGGTAACCTACTCCCAACCACCCTGATGACCTTATAGAAAAGAAGTACAAGCAGTTGACTTGCCCTACTTACCAACACCAACCCCAACGCCTATAAGTAATGGCCCAATGATTTAGGATGGGAAGTTGGGAAAACGACCAGGTGAAGGTACTAAGAACTTCAAACCAGAACCAAGTAAAGGGTGGGTTCATAAATCCAATCCAGGCAAGAGTACTCACCTTTTAAGTTCATGTTTTTAAGAATAATACAAGTGTACTCACCCTTTTAAGATCATGTTTATGATGCATCCTTTTAAGATCATGTTTGTAATAGAAGTGTACCCTCCCTTAAATTCATGATTTACTATGAGCGTACTCGTCTTTCTATAGTTCATGTTTGCAATGCAAGTATGTTTGATTTTGATGAACTTATGTTACGGTATGCATGATATTTGTTCTGATCATCTGGATTTCTGTTAATGTCATGTTTAAAGGAAGCTCTGTTATGTGTTTTTATAAAGATATTCACTTTTACCTTACTTGCATGAATTCTGGCCACGAACTAGCTATTAAGATATCTGACATAAGTAAAAAGACCTCCGGCACTTAGATTAAAATTTCGAAACTGGCATTCGCCTTTGATTTTGAAACCGGCTTTGATTTGAAACCGGCCTTATAGAATAATTGAAATCGGCCTTAATCAAAACCGGCATTTATGTTGAAATTTTGAAACCAGCAATTGTACTATAATTTCGAAACCAGCCTTGTATCGCATTTTGAAACCGACAATTTTACTATGATTTTGAAACTGGCCTTGTATTGCATTTTGAAACTGGCAATTGTACTATGATTTCGAAGCCGGCCTTGTATCACGAATTTGAAACTGGCATTTGTAATATAATTTTAAAACTGGCTTAAAGTATATGATTGATCTCTGACTTTTGACATAAGACCTCCGGCTTTGATAAATGAGACCTCCGACACTGTGACAAAAGATCTTCAGTTTTAAGACATTAAAGGAAAGGCTTTACGGACTTCAAATGCTGAAAGTAAGAACAAAGGCTATAAGAATAAGGAAAAATGTATGTAAGCCGGACAGCAAGTGGAACTCTATGACTTTCGACTTTTGAACTATGATAGATAGCCATCGAAAGATATAAACTAAGAACCGAGTTTCCTTTAAGCTTGCTGTCAAAATTGGGCGAAGGATATTGGAGTGACACTTGAGGACTGCCCCCGGGCCACAGGAAAATTTCTAGTGGCACAAGGCTTATGGACTACGGCCCCGTATGCTGGGTAAAAAGTATTACTGCCCGCCTCTAGGAGTATAATAGGAGGATATGGCTTTAGGTTGTGGGGTAGCACACAACCCTTCCTCGATGTTGTCCACTCCCGTCTGGTCCCTAAAGATGATAAACATTTCGTTTGGCTTTTATGAATTTCTAAAGACAAGATAACAAGAACAAGAACAAGGAACTCTGAACTTAAGAAGAAACGATATGGTGATTTTCGTATGCTAAGTTATATTATGGAACCTTTATTTTGATCCGATGATATGTATGTTAATGTTTTCTGCATGTGGGTACCTTGCTGGGCTTTGTAGCTCACTCTTGCTATTTTTCAGATGATGAAAAGCATATGGAGAACTAAATTGAGTAGAGTCATATGAAGTAACTAGGCGGCATAGCTGGCCGGAGCTGATAAGTGAAGGAATTGATGTATTTTTCTTTTGATGTTTTGAGAAGGACTTGTAAAACATTTCCGCTGTAAAGGAATTTATGGATGTTAGCATGTTTCAGTAATTATAATATGGAAGAATGAAGTTGATATTTCTAGTAGCATCTCATTTCATGTTAAGGACTTCGTATCCAACCAACCTTAATATTGGCCGGCGAGGTATGGAGTTAAAACTTTGATGGACAACTCAAGGAGTTCGGCCTTAAGCGATCCCGTGTACGCGATAGAGTGTGTTTAAAAAAAAGAAAAATTTTTATGTCTACCAAGTTAGTTGTGACGGAACATATATATTTTTTTTATTCCGTCATTCATAACACAATTGAAAACCCAACTAAACCAATTGGGTGTAACACAGGATCACAGATGCCATCTAGGACCCACATACTTTTAACCATTATAAGTATAGTAGAAGTTATTCTAATACTTGCGGAAGCATTCATATTCATTCCAAAATATTCATTTCCAAGTACATAGCCAAAACTGTTTAACCATAGAAGTCCATCAAGTCGTTATAATAATATTTCTCCAAAATAAGCTTCTGAGGTCTTTAATAATCCTTCAGACAAGCCCTAATCACTCCAACTCGTCAGGCACAAGCTCTAAAGCTTCATCTGTAGGGGAAAAATATAAAACAGTGAGCCGAGGCCCAGCAAAGTATATACACATGAGTAGTAAAACGATTATGCAGAACGGTTATGTAACTATGCATGAACAGAACGGTTATCAGAATGTACTCTAGCAAATAGAGAAATCATGCTTTGACCATATTATACTTCGAAATCAGAAATCAATAGTCAGAAATCGGTGATCGGTAATCATTATAATCCAGAAAGCAGAATCAGAAACTTCTCTTTTATTCAAAATAGTACAAAGAATCGATGACGGGAATGCAAATAAGTACAATAATAACAAAGATGCAATACCACAGTGCAGAATGGAACGTAATCGAATAGAACTGTATCTAAACAGAATAGTATAGACCCTGCCAGTATCCCCTACTAGCTGAGGGGGCGAATAATCGAGGATAGATTGTGTTCACTCCACACAATCTAAGGCCAGTAACAGAAGTATCCCATCTCGAGGGATCAGAACAGGGTGCCTCCCGAAGGTAGGCCTGTAACAGAAGTATCCCATCTCGAGGGATCAGAACAAGGTGCCTCCCGAAGGTAGGCCAGTAACAGAAGTATCCCATCTCGAGGGATCAGAACAGGGTGCCTCCCGAAGGTAGGCCGGTAACAGAATCTTCCTGACTGTAACGCCCCGAGGTAGGGTGGATCACAAATGACTCAATGGACAGAGTTATCCTCGTAACAGAAGTATCCCATCTCGAGAGATCAGTACAGAGTGCCTCCCGAAGGTAGGTCGGTAACGGTATCCCTCCTGTCCGTAACGCCCTGAGGGCAGGGCGGACCACAAATAACTCCATGGACAGAGTTATCCTCGTAACAGAAGTATCCCATCTCGAGAGATCAGTACAGAGTGCCTCCCGAAGGTAGGCTGGTAAGGTATCCCTCCTGTCCGTAACACCCCGAGGGCAGGGCGGACCACAAATAACTCCATGGACAGAGTTATTCTCGATTACCACCAAAAAGTCCTAAGGCATGCCGGAGAACCTTTTCGGACTGTAGTCAGTCCCGGGTCTTAAAATAATAGAAACAAAAATACTTCCTTCTTGAGAAGCCATTTTCAATAAAGCCGGGGTTCATTTCCAGTTACGAAGTCGAAGTTCATTTTTGACAGAAATCGGAGTTCTTTATCGACAAAAGCCGAAGTTCAAGAAAAGTCAAAGTTCTTTTTCTTCAAAATACCGGACTTCAGAAAGCTTGGACGAAGTACTTTTAAAAAGGACGGAGCTCTTTTGGGACGGAGTACTCTTTTTGGACGGAGTGCCTTTCCTTTAAAACCGGGGTGTAAATTCCTTCTTAAAAATCGGAGTGACATTCCTTTAAAACCGGAGTTTGTTTTCTTCTTAAGGCCGGAGTTCTTTCTTTCATAAAGGCCGGAGTTCATTTTAAAGCCAGAGTTCATTTTAAGGACGAAGTTCTTTTTCTCAGAAGCCGGAGTTCATTTTCAATACAAAGCCGTAGTTTATTTTAGATTGAGGCCGGAGTTCATTTTTCAGTACAAAGCCGGAGTTCATTTTCCTCAAGGGATGGAGTCCATCTTCTTAATACAAGGCCGGAGTTAAAAAGCTGGAGTGCTTTTCGGGCGGAGCTCTTTTCAGACGGAGTGCTTTTCACTCAAAAGGGACGAAGTACTTTTAAAAGCCGAAGTTTCATAAATCCGAAGTGCTATTTACTGAAAGACGGAGTGCTTTTTACTAAAAGGGACGGATTGCTTTTTAAAGGGCGGACTACTTTTCAAGCCGAAGTTTTCATAAATCCGGAATACTTTTTACTGAATGACGGAGTACTTTTTCATTATGGGAAAACCGAACTGATTCTTTATCAAGGAAAAACCGAACTTAATTTTCATTAATGGAAAACGGAACTTCTTTTAAGCATGCGGTTAACAGAAATTCTTCTTACTCAATGATCAGGACAAACATCGTCCATATAACATATACTTATCCAGAATCAAATATACTTATAATGAAACATGCATATACTTGCATTAAATCATGATCTCAAAAGCAGATATCCAGAACTGATTCTTTCGTATACTTGCAATATTCTTAAAACATGAATTCAAAAGCAGCGTCCGAAGTACACTTGCCTGACGGGCTGACTCAAATTTCTTTCCTCCTTGCCTGACAGTCGGTTTTTACCGTCTTGGAGCTCTCTCCTTCACTCCCTTCTCTTGGCTTGTATTTTGCCCCAGCTTCAACCTCGTTGCCGGTATTTATAGAGGAGGGGTTCGGTGGAGTAAGTGGGGCAGGTAACTTACTTCAGTACTTTTTTTCAGAGGGTAGGTGGGGTAACTAGATTAGTTTACCTACTCCATTTGGTCGCCGCCTAGTTGAATTCTGACTAAACCCTAAAGTTTTATTTTTGTTTTTAGTTGTATTAATTTATTCCGGCCAACTGCTCCTTATTTATTGTCAATGCTGCCAGTTTTAATTTTTGTAAACCCTTCAAGAAATCCAGTCAACTCTTCCAATCCGGTCAACTTCTTATTATTCACTCTGTCCATCACCTTTTTATAAACTTCGGATTTCTTCTCCACAATTCTACTCCGGCCTCACCAACACACAAAACCACTCTGGACTTCAAGGCCACTTCGGCCTCTCTTCACACAATTCACTCCGGTCATTTCATGAAGTGCTCCAGCCTTCAGTGGCTTCAAGAGACCAAAAAGGCAACTCCGGTCCCCAAGTGGCGCAAACCACTTCCGGTCCTTAAATCACTCCGGCATCATGGGACACAAAATCATTCCTCTTTTCATGAATCACTCCGGCCTCATGAAACCACTCCAAATTTCATCCTTATCAAAATACTCTAGTATTAAGTTGGGATATTTTCTTCCGATTTTTAGGCTTTTTTGATTTTGGGATCTCACATTAGTATTATACCGTATATGTGCAAAGGTTAGGTTTGCGGTGGCCGTATGTGGTGGAATGTGGTCGGTCCATCACACATTGCCTGCCTCCTTTCAGGGGATAATGAAGCTATGTATGGCTAAGTAGTTTTTGCATTCATCAACATCTGGATAGCATCTATTATTGTATCATGAAAACCCTCCTGATCAGCCACTACCAGAGTAGGAAATTTGTAATCAGCCCTCTCTCCACTATCAGTAGAGATTAGCACCTCATCAATCTCAGCTTGCAAACAGATATCCAGGAGACCACACACTTCCTGCCTCCCTTCAAGGGATAATGAAGCAAGATATGGTTGAGTAGTCTTTGCATCCACCAACATTTGGATAGCATCTATTATTGTACCATGGAAACCCTCCTGATCAGCCACTACCAGAGTAGGAGATTTGTCATTAGCTCTCTCTCCACTATTAGCAGAGATTGGCACATCATCAATTAGAGGGATAATCAGTCCTCTCTCTATCAGTAAGTTATCTTCAGCAGATATTGCATTCAAAATCTAGTACAATGGTCAGATCCCAAAGTTTGGGCTATGTCCTGCTTGAACTGATCTATGAAGTTCGGCAGATTTCAGCATGTTGTCATGCGGGCCATTAAGAACAGAGTTAGAAAATCGAACAGCCACTGCTGGAGAACTAGGTTGAGATACATCATGCTGTTTTTTTCTGGACTGCAACTTTTGTTCTCCAGCAGCTTCTACTGGAAAATGAGCCAAGGGAGGGAAAACTCCACTACTAATATCTGAATTGGAAAAAAGACTCGGAACAACAACTCTTAGGTTGACTTCTGCTGGCATTTTAGACATTTCAATACTGTGCTGCTGCACTCTTTCTCTAACAGCAAACTGCTCACTACGGAGCATATGGTCATGTCTAGATTCATGCGTCTCAGGAGTAGGCGATACAGCAGGGAACATAATAGCAAGGAACCTTAGTGATACTCTTCCCCTTATTTGCTATCTTCGCCTTTTTAGATAGCCCTGCATATCCCAAACTTGATCCCGTGCTATAACTTGTCTGACTAGCTGGCTTCTTAGCAAAGAATTTTTGAGTTTTTAACTTCCTCTCAAATATCAAAGCTCGATAAAAAATCTCTGCGTATGTTTGGAGCTTCTGAGTCACCAATTGCCTCCTAATGTCACCTCTCAATCATTGCTGAAACTTTTTAGCTTTCATCAATTCATCCTCTATAATATATGGTGCATACCGAAATAATTTAGTAAATTTTGCATCATATTCTGCTATAATATGGTTCCCCTGCCTAATCTGCGTAAATTCCCTTTCTTTTTGATCCTGGAGGCTAGAGGAAAAGTATTTTTTTCATAAAAGCTTCTTTAAATATTTTCCAAGTAATATCTTCATCGGGCACTCCTAACGCCCTTTTCTTCATGGCCCACCAGCTATCCGGTTCCACCGCTAACTTGTACGTCGCAAAAGTAACCTTTTCTCGATCAGAGTATTAGATCATCGTAAAAATCTTCTTCATCCTCCGAATCCAAATACCCACCTTAGCTGGATCTCATTCTCCCAAAAATTCAGGTGCCCTCTCTACCGTAAATTTATCATAAGCCATCAGGGCAGTATTTACTAGGGTCGGCTTTGGTGCAAGAACTGGAGCCATGTGATGTTGCTCCATTGATTCGATAATGTCCATCATTCTCCCTAATAAATTTAGGTATTCGCCCTCTCGATCTTGGAGAGTACTAGCACCTCTGTGGGTATTTCTTCAACCTCTTCTACTAGACATGCTATATCCCATAATAAAAAACATTGCAATATTCTTAGGGAGGGAGGGATTAACAATAACTCAATATAATTTAGGATTAACCTAGGGGCTAACATCTAAACACCATATCTAATCCTAACTACCCTCAACCTATTCCTACTGAAATTTAAATCTAAGTTTCTACTTTAAGATCAATCAATTCTAAAATATCTATTTTCTCTAATACCAATTGTAATGGAACAGATTATTTTTCTTTAATAATCTTCGTTAGAAAATATATAAAACTAACTAACATAAATTTCTGTAGAAAATCGGGGCAGAGTTTTCTCTAAAAGTAGACAAAAATCAATATAAACAACCTGAACAAAGCATACGATAAATAGATTTCAACATTCAATTATAACACCAATACAGGATCAATTAGATGCCATAATTGTCCATGATTCCAACACAATAATCCTATCCACTATATCGGGTTCAAGTGAAAGATGCCATCTAGGAACCTGTACAAATCTAAAGTAAAAATGCGGAAGTAAAAATAAATTCATAAAATAATCTTGCAAAAGCAGAAATAGTATCCCAACATAAAACATAACATGCCATGACTATCAAATATATAATTTTCATTCACAAAATTAGTTGTTCACATTCACAATTTATCAAACTCCAAAGGTTCTTCAAAAGACTTCAGGGCTCCACAAAGCTTCTTTAACTAAGCCCTTCCTTCACTCTTGCCCATCAGGCATCAGCTCTATGGTTTTATCTGGAGGAGTGAACAAAAATAATAAAGGTAAGTCGAAACTTAGTAAGGTACAATAAAAATAAAAATATATAGAATTCATATAAAATATATATTTAATAGAAGGAAAGGGGCATGGAATGATTAAAGAACAAGAATACATGCAGAAATAGGAGAAAAGTATGAAACGATATGGAAACATGACTTTAGAGACAAAAATCCTGTTCTTGTTTCCTATATCTTTCCTTTGGTTATTCCTTTTACTAATTTTACTTAGAAAAATGTGTCGAAAATAAAAAATCAGTTCAAAATCTCGCTTATCCTTTAAATCAACTTTTATTATCCAAAGGGACCCGAGCTAATAGACCCTACTAGTCGAGGGAGATATTAATCAAGGATGGATTGTATTTACTCCACACAATTCAAAACCAAAGTTCAAAAGTTTTCATTCTCAAAATTTCCACCCGGAGGGTAGGGTCGTTCAAAAGATCTATCCTCCAAAATCAACACCTCGAGGAATGGTGAACCACATATCATTCCATGGATGGAGTTATCCATAATTACCACCGTAACGTTCTAAAGCATATCGGAAAACCTTACTTGACTGTAAAACAGTCTTAGGTCCAATTTTTTACTAACTTAAGGTATTCTTATTCTTAATTCTTAGTCTTAACTCATCATGTAGCAAAGGCTACTTCGAATTCATACAATCAAACTTTCAGATAATTTCTGAAACTCTCATAAATTTGATAGTATAGCCTTTGCACAAATTCTCAAATAAAAATCATCAAACAAACTTAACTAATGTATCAAATAACATTTTCATCATATTTATCAAAATACCTCCATTTTCGAGCTAGGGTTTAGGACAAATCATTCGGACACAAATCGAACACAAAATGCATGCCAAACTACGAAATCAAAGCCATAAATCATGATTCTTATGTATAAACACAAAATCTAATTGTGAAATCATGAGAAACACGTATTATTTGTAGCAAATATTTGAGGAAGAGGATTTTATAGTATAAATGTCAAAGTGGAGATATTAAAAGGCAATAATAGGAAAAAATAAAATTTAGGGTATACTTGCCTCAGCTTACTCTATCATTTTTCTTACTCTGATTGGATCAAAAGTAACCGAAATCTCCTCTTCTTTCCCCTTTTCCTTCTCCTTCCCTCTTCTTTCTCTCCATTTTCTTCGTGTTCTGTCACCTCTCTCTCTCTCTCAATACCTTTTTCCTTCCCCATATAAGATATCAAAAATTAAGTCTGTTGGGAAAATTTGAGACTGGCGCTCGAGTGCCAAGCAGGTGTCTTTCGGGAACCAGGTTCTGTTAAATGCGTCCGGGTGGCGCCTCAGGTGCTATTTGTGTATACCCATTTTGTTAAACCTGCCCAAGTGGCGTCTCAGGCATTGCTCAAGCGCCGGACCTACTCTCCTCCCTTTTGCTTCCAACAATAATTTTTTCTATTTCCCAAGCCTTATTTTGATCATTATTAATTTAGTTATCTTCTAATTATTATGTTTTGAAATCGAAACCTCACAAAAAGGCTCTTTTTGGCACATCCTCTTACTTAATTTTCAATTGATGAAACCACAAGTATAAATCAATCATTACGAAAACCTAAACTCCTTACAATTTATCGAACAAATCATCAATTATTAGCAAATGATACTGATTTTTAATTACAATCTTATTCAATTCCCAATAATTAATGTATAATCTCATCAATTGATCATTCTTCTTTATAAATAATACTGGAGCTCTCCACAATGATACCCTTGATCGAACGAATCTTTTTTCTAATAATTCTTATAACTGCTGCTCCAATTCTCTCAATTTAGATGGAGCCATCCTATATAAAACCTTCGATATAGGTATGAATCCTAGTACTAGACTAATGGCAAATTCAATCCCCCTATTTGGAGGCAAACCAGACATTTCTTTAGAGAAAGACATCTTTAAATTCTTTAATAATTTTAATTTTTTCAATTGGCACATTATTGTTTCCAATAGATGTAATATAAGTAAGGTAAGTTTGACATCATTTAGTATCAAATGGCATGTATGTAAAATAAAAATCAACCATGTCAACTACTTCATGACATTTTCTTGAAACTCAAAAGATTTATAGCCCATAATGAAAAATAAAATTTTCTTATTGAAATAGTTGACTTTCATGTAATAGCATACTAACCAATCTATATCCAAAAATGAAACTTGCATGTTATCTTCAATCACTGATGGGTTGGGTTGAGCACTGTTTTCTATTTTCACAAAAAGTCTTCCTTAGAACAATGAGCGTTCAATTTGTGTCTCTTGATGAAAAAGGACAATCCTTTACCACATAGCCAATTTAACCATAATTAAAACAAGTTTCAAGTTGCTTGTAGCATGGTTGCTCCTTGCAAATATTTCAATTAAATTACAAAATAGAATGCTAATAAAAAAAACTTAAATAAAATTAACATGCAAGGTTCAACATGCACATATTCCATGATTTTCTTTATAATGTTTTGATATCTAAATATAATCCTTTAAAATAACTATGTTTTAGTAAAAATAAAAGAAGTCCCAAAATATTATGTGAAATAAATATTCATGCAACAATATTCAAAAAATATGTATAAAGGGTGACATGTACGTATATGCAGACAAATATTGGTAGTAAAATCAAAGAATTCTAAAAATAGACTAAAATATGAGCTTAAATATATTTGTTTTAACCATTAGATTTAATAGATCTGGTATGTAAAAACTTCAAAACTTCTTTTTTCTTGTTCTTTCTCTTCTTCTACCTCTTCTTCCCTCCTCTCTCTTTTCTCTCTCTTTTTCTGGCATAAATGATAAAAATTGAGCGAAGGACCCTTTTTATACCCAGTCAGCATGCGAGTGTTGATCAAGTACGTATTAAGCATCACTTTCTTACACTAACGCATATGAGCGTTACATCAAATGTATCTCAGGCACCGCATATTTTATCCAAATTATGTATAAGTGTCTCTAAGGCATCTATTATATCTATATATTCTATCTAAAATATACACAAATGCTCATTGGGCATTGCTTAGGCACACTTCATGTGTGGAGATTTTGTCAAACCATGCATGAGTATGGAATAGGCATCTATCAATGTTGGACTTGATTTTCTTAAAATTTTCATTGTACAATTATTACTCATATTAACCTAATACCTAATAATTATAATACCATAAATATAAATGAAAAATCATGCATTACATTGGATCTATAAGTTTACATTGGCACAACAATCTCCTCCCTCAACTAATTCTCCATTACTAATCTGAACTTTCATAGGAGTGTTTGTAATACCATGAATAATTTTAATTTTATTATTTAGTTAGGAGACTTATTTTTAGTAATTTTAGACATAGAATTTTGTAATTTGGGCTGAAAATATAAACTTAAAGTATATAAATCGTTGAATTGGGTTTAAAAATTTGGGTCTAATAAATTAGAGTATTTGAATCAAGAAATTTACGAATAAATATTTGGACCACTAAATTAAATTTAGATTAATTAATAATAATAATAATAATAATAATAATAATAATAATAATAATAATAATAATAATAATAATAATGATGATGATGATGATAGAACCAGCCGAGGGAAAGAAAAGAAAAAGAAAAGAAGAGGGAAGGAAAGAGAAGGAAAAGGATGGAGAGGAAAGAAGGAAAGAGGGAAGAAGAAAGGTGCACGTATGGCAGCGGCGAAGGAGGAAGGTTTTGGAGAAAACCCTAACCAGCCTTCTCATTATTTAAAGCAGCATTAGGGTTAGGGAAGGAGGAGGACGAACCCAAGATCTGCTCTGCTGATTGCCGCCACCGACGCCGAAGTGTAAAGAGGAAATGGAGGCAAGTAAAGTTTCTCTATCACAAAATTAATTCTCCTTTTATTCTTGTTGATGCAAATACTCTAATTTTATGCCCTGATTTGGTGGGAAACTGTTGAAAGTCGAGGGTTACAATTTAGGGAACCCGAATGCAGAGCTCCAGCTCAGTGAGAAAATGACTAACTCTTTTGAATCAACGATATATTAGGACTTTGTAAATTATCTAATTGAATCATGAAATAACGATTTTTCATATTATACCTTGTTTTTTGGGGAATTTTGGGTGTCATTGTGGAAACATTCTCTGTTTCCCTTTGTCCAGCCAAGTTTAGTAACCGGCGGTGGCCAGGGAACTTGGACCCATTAGTTGCAAGTAAATCCTTCACTTTTTATTCTTAGATGTTGATTGTATGCCTTCATGTAGCGATTTGTGCTAATCATTCCAATTTGGTGGTGAATCAGGAATTGGGGGGGGGGAACAGAGCATCGGCTCTAGATGATGGAGACGAAGTTGTTTCAGGGGCTTAGGCTGAATTGGAATGCAATAGTTGATGGAATTATGTTGTGAAATCTACTAATTTACTTGTGAATGATGAAAAGTTGGGACTTTTTCCATCACCCGTAACAATCGACCTGTGGCCGAGAGAACACAACGTTAGGCTTTGTGGTGTGGACTCGGTGATGGAGATCGTGAAGAATGGAAGGGTGATGTAGGTGTGTGCTGGGTGCATCGTGGGTGCTGCTGGACAGAGTGGGTGTGCTGGCTAAAGGTGCACTGTGTGCATGCGTGAGAGAAGCAGCATGTGCTACTGGTGTGTGCATCCATGAGTGCGTATAGTTGTGTGTGGGGATGTGGCTATGTGGTGTATACGGGCAGTGACGGGAAGATGCTGGGGTGTAGGGGAACCGCATACAGCTAATGTAATGTGTACACAATGCACAGTGAGTGGGTGTATGTGTATATATAAAGAAATAAATAAATATATATATATATTGGAACATAATAGCTGATGAATATTTATATAAATTTGTGGTAGAACATGTTGTATGAACTTATGCATGTGTGTTGATACGCTTGAAATGTTAATAATCGGTTACATAATTATTTCTATATCTCATTGATAAAATCTGATAAAAATATTCTTCGGGTTAACTTTGGTGGCATGCATATAACTTTATTGGCACTCGATGACTAAGTTGAGGAGAGAGTATGAAAACATTAAGGTGTCGAGTTGAATGGGAGGTTATGGAACCTTAGTGTAATCTACACTTTTCCGATACTGATTCCATATTCCGAAGGATGAGGTCGTTGATATTGAGGAGGAACGCTTATAACCTAATAACTATCGTAGAGGATGATATCTGAGATATCATTGACGAGCGGTATCGGAGGTGGTATCGGCATACTACGGATACAGTCTCTGGATCACGTATAACAAAAACGTATGTCTTGGGTCCGATCAAGCATGTGGGTCCTGTATCTACAAGCCCCTGTGAGTCCTCTGCTGAAATTTATGTGGGGCGGGCCATTGATTACTCCAAAGAGAAAATTTTAAGCGTCAATGAGGCGATGGCTCTGGAGTGTGAATCTTGGAAGCCATCAAAATCTCAGAAAAAGAAAAAATCCAAAAAACCCAAGGCTTCTCCGGGAGCCTAGGTTCTATGATGTTGTAGCTTTTCTTATAGGCTGATAATAATTGTTGTGATTGGTTTGGCAACTGGAACGGGGTTCCTATTCCGGGGACGAACTAATGCCCCTTGTCTTCTCCAAGATCTCTCATGGTTCCCCAAGCACATGATGATTTTCCTTGTTGAATCTGACAGTGTCCCATTGGTCTGCTGATGGCCTTGCTGTCATAATGTTGTTTTTGCTGATGCTGGTTGCTGGCTGTGGTACTCAAAGGGTACGTTATCTTTCTTGGCAGATGAAACTGGATTTTGTATCATCATTCTAGGTGTGCTTCGAGCATTCAGGTAGCTGGAGCCGATCTGCTATTGTAGGCTTTAGCTGTGATGCCCAATATTTGGGTCCTTGCTGAGGTGGTATTGGTTGCCGAATTATTGATTGGTTTCAATTGTTGCATTGATTGCTATTGGGGTATGGCTACTGATTTCACCTTATTTGGGTGACTTAGTTGCTGTCCCTTTTTGCTGGTGGAGTGTTGTATGCTGCAAATTTTGCTGCTGAATTTTGCTAATGAACAACAGCTCCTGAAGTTGGCGGTGCTGTGAAGTCTTGCTGCTAGTGCCCCCTCTGATGGGCTGTAAAGTTTGGAGTCTTTTGCTCCATTTCCATCCTATTGGTTTAGGTTGTAAAATCTGCATGGGAGGGCTGATGTTGATGCTGTAGCTACTGCTAATATAGCCTCTTGAGTTCCTATCCATGATGCCAAATCTGATGCTATAACTACCTTTGCCATTGCACAGGATCATTGCTGTTGTTGTGTGCTGCTGCTGGCCGAAAGGAAGCTTGCAATTGCCCTATGCACTTCCACGAACCCGAGGTCCTGGATGTGCTGCCAGCATATGTTGCTGATCCAGTGCTACTCCCTGTTGTTCACTTCCTGAATGTGGTGAGTGGCCGGGCTGCTGATTTGGTAGAGCGCCTATCCATCCGGTTTTGAAGACCTGTTGGGCTTCTTTGGACTGATGTTTGGTTGTTTTGTGGTGTGTTGATCCCCTTGTGGTTGATTTGAGCTGCTGTTGGCAGCTACTGATGGGTGAATGGCTGCAGTTGCAAGTGCCCACTGTCCTGCTTTTTTGCTAGACTTCAGCAAATGCAGTTTTCATGTTACAGATGCTGCAGGCCATCATACCGGATTGGATGCAGTTGGGTCTTTGCTGTGGGATGCGATGTCGTAGGAGCAGGTGATGGATCGGGTCTTAGCTTAAGGCTTCCTGTTAAGTAATGCTGATGGGCCAACGATGTTTTGCTGTGGATTCGGATGGGACACGGCTACTGGTTTCCTCTGATGCAAGAAAATTGCTTGCCCCATGCTGATGGTTGGTGCTCCTGTTGCTGGTTGTTACCCTCCTCAGTTGATAATGGAGCTGCGTTCCAGAGGGAGCTGATACGGCATGGATGCCATTCGATTTGCGGAGTCACTTCTGTTGATTCGGGAGTTTCTGATTATGAATCTGTTCATGTGTAACATTAGACAGATTTCATATTTGGTCGTTTCTGCTGATCGTTGTCCTCCTGGAGGTTTTTTTTGTATTATCTGATGTACTAGTTGCGAGGGGTATGCGCTAGCGTGTTATGTTTTATTTCCAAGTCAAATTACTTGGAAATAAATATAGATTTTGTAATTTATTTTTCTCCCTTTAATCCAAAATACTTGCTTACCAAAAAAAAGATACAATCTCTGTGAGGACTGTAGGGGTAATTGGATACCATGGATAACCTCGTTGTATTACCCAGTTCATTCAGGCGTAAATATATGGCCTTTGGTTCACTATGATAGAATAAGGTCAATGGAGACTTCTGTTATTCATACAGTTGTGACCTCGTATTGAGTTGATGATCGGATTCAAAAGAATCCATATTGCTTCTTGATATCCGGTTGTTCACATGACTATTGGTTTGTAAACACGACATATTATTGAATTTCGGATAGTAGTTGGTATATCATATGTTATTATTAATCTTATTCATTATTTTATCATCCAAGATACTTTATTGTACTCATCTATTATTGTTTATTTTTACTTGTTGGGTATTCGGCGTACTTTTGTATTTTATTGGCTCCAGAGTAGACAAGTTGATATCAGGATAGAAGAGATCGCGTGGGTAGACTCTAGGCAGAGGTGATCTCCAATATTGAAACTTCCAGGATAGAGACTTAAGATTTTTATGATTCAATTATTGTTCAATTTCTATTAGATCTTCTTTATGATGATTGATATTTTTTAAAATCGATATCATTTATTAAAGTTATTTATTACTATTACGGATATTTATTCAATGATACATTTATGATGATTATTGATGGTGGTTTAAATGATAGTATTGAGTTCATTTAAGTTACTTAATGACGTGTAATTGATGATTTCGGATGATTTGAGACTTTTACCGTGACGGTCCGGGTCGGGTTCGAGATCCGAGTTCAGGTCGTTACAGTGTTGGCCCTAGCTTCCAATTGGGCCCTTCTTAGCAAAATTAGATCCACAAAATTATGGGTATTCCTGAATCAATCAATATTACCACAATAACTCCATTCGCCCTTCCTTTAACCTGTATTATCTTTGTGTGTAGAGCTCTAATGATGACAAATAATGAATCTCAGTCAATTGTTCTCTAGTGGGGTTGGCTTTTGAAGCAATGGGATTCTTCTCAATGTCCTGCTCCTCTGGTTGATTTGGTCCTTGACTTCTACTATAAAAAGTTTTTAGGTCCTACGACCTCTACTATAAAAAGTTTTTAGGTCAAGCATTTTTGTTTTTGGGTTCCATTTTTCATCGTAGTTGTAGCACAGCTTTCACTCTTGCCTTTCTTTCATTTGTATAGGGGTGATCCGATGGACCACCATTTTCAGATTGGTAGCAACTTGGAAAGAGCTTGTTGCCTTGGTCGGAGTCTAATGAATCATGCAAACTTCTGAAGAAGAACTTTGACCCCTATTTGTCTTTTTCCGGCCTGTGACAAACTACTCCTAAGTTGGACCATGCTAAAAGCTTGAAGTAGATTGGTAGGGTTAAGGAGTTTGATCAGATACCTGCGTTCATTTTTGAGTCCTCCCAGAAATAGCTAAACTTTTTTTTTTTGTGCCAAGACCCCTCTTTGCTGATTGGTAATAGACTTGAATTGAGTCTTATAATCTGCCACAATTTTGAATTGTCTAAATTTCTACGACTCTATTTTTTTTGTGCCAAGACCCCTCTTTGCTGATTGGTAATAGACTTGAATTGAGTCTTATAATCTGCCACAATTTTGAATTGTCTAAATTTCTACGACTCTATAGGATCATCATAGGTCATGCTATCAAACCAAGTTAATAAGGCTCGCGGGAAGGTTTCCTAATTCACAAACTCTCTAGCCTTGTGTGCTCCGTGAAACCATATAAGCGCTTTCTCTTCCTTATAAAATGATGATAACAACTACTCTTAGTTATTAGGTGCATGGAGAAGCTGAGAGTTTATTTAACCTTATAAATCCATTCATGGGGATTCTCACCATCAAACCTTAAAAAATCAATTTTAATATTCCGATGCAAGTTGATTCGTAACTGCTCCTCTCGCTCCCCTTGGGTCTATTGTGTGTAGGGCTAGGGTTTGAGTTGGGGACTGAATTGAAAGAGTTCTCAAATGTAAGTAAAATAGATGCTTCATTTGTTCCATAAGTCTTGCTATACTTTGCTCAATTCGATACAACCATTAATTGTTGCCTTGCTTTGGCGAGTCTGTTCGTTGATTACTACTTTTCTTGATTCGGTAGAGTCTTTTATTGATAATTGCAACAGACTCAATCAGCTGACTCACTCGTGTATCTTCGGCCATTGAGCATCTCTCATACCCAGCTGAATGTACGCCCCTTTTTGTTTTTCCTTTCTAAGCTTTTGTGTTTATGATGAATTCAGAGAATTCGGAGCTTCTTGCATATATCAATGGTGGGATCTCAAGCAAGGGGAAGTAAGAAGAATAGCGCTCCCATTTCAAGAAGGAAGTAAATCTCCAAAGAATGTATTTCAAGAAGGAAGTAAATCTCCAAAGAAGGTACTTCTAGTATTTTTATTCTTACTAAATTTGCTCTTTCAATCCCATATTTATACTAACTGCAATCTACAATATTCTAACAAGTTGATTCTTCTTAAGAGAAATTCAAGAGGAGGGGCCAGTAACTCAATGGAAGAAGCTACCACGTGCCAGTTCAACCATCCTTGAAACTAAATGGAACCAGTCACACGCCAATGCATTTATATTTAGGAACAATGGATAACTTTGATAAGCTTTGATATGAATGGCTCTAATTATGCCACGGAATCACCATCTCCCGAACCTTCTTCTTTGCCACCTCATCTTTGCATCAGATGGCTCAGATTTCTTAAATCTCCACGGCTTCAACCCTGCCACACCCTCCTACCCAATGCAATTGTCCCCTGATTCCTCATCAACTGCTCCATCACCATTTACAACCATCACAGTCGAAATTAGAATATTTGGGCAAGTTCTTGCTCTTTAACATCTATTAAAATTGATGCGTCACATCCAACTTCAACAGATTTGGATTAAATGCTGATAACTCGATCCGGCCTCCGTTCACCGAGTCAATCCCGCACACCAAAGAGAATGAGAGGTCGGTGTGTGTCGGGCGGGATGTTTGTTCCACCGAAAAACACCACGCCGTCTTTCCGAAAAAATCCTTCTAAGCAAGGAAGGTAAACTGGAAAGCAAGAGAGAGAGAGTAAGATGGTCGGGAGTGTTGGCTTGTTCAGAACGTGAGCTCTCACTTCCTGCTTACAGAGAGCGTAAGAAAGTGGCGTCCCGAAAGCGTGAAAGCTTTAAGGAACGATTCTCAGAAAGCCAAAGAGGTCTCCAGGAATCTAGAGGCCTCTGGTGGGATTGGAGGACGAACGCTTGTGCAGAGAGAAGGAGAAGGTGTGCCTCTATTCGAGCCCTGTAAGCGTTCATGTGGGAGACTGTAGGAAGTCTTTCAGGAAACCGGTTCTTAGTATTCTCAGGAAGACCAGTCAGAGAGTGAGCAAGTGAGCTCCTGTTTTTTAGTAAGCTTTCATTGTTTGTTCGTGAGCTTGTGTGTCTGAGAATGCCTGTCTGTATGTGAGCTTGTATGAGCACGTAAGAGTGTGTGTGAGAGCCAGTAAAAGCATGTGTCATCCAGAACGAAAACCTTAAGCTTTTATGGACAGCAGAAGAGCCTCCTTCTCTGGGAAAAGTGGCATGCTCCTCCTGGACTGGCAATGGCGGCCTTCTCAGAGTTTGTGGGCTTGATAGTCGTAATTTGATGGATCCTCTTTTTGCTACACAGTGCAACGGATCTTCGAATTGTCTCATGCCTGTGTGACCATTTTGTTGGCGCTGAGTTCATTGCCGCCCTTTTTGGAGAAGATCAGCTTTTAGAAAAGGCATGTGATCATGAAAGGATCGTTCTTTTTCGTGCACGTGTTCGCCTGGTAGTTTGGGCTTGGGCCGTAGCAGGTTCGAAACCTTTTTGGGCCTGCCGTTACAGGACATCCGGCGAGTGTTAACCGTCTGTACGCAAGTTGGCCGCTTGTTGAAGTCTGGATGGTCAACGCTGGCGTTGACTATCTTGGGACTTTCAGGATTTGGGCCTGTACCTCTTGTTGGGCCGCTTTTGAGTTGACCATCCAGTAGGCCATTTGGGCCTTTTTTGACCGTGGGCCAGCCCATATTGCGGTATACCCATCACTAGCCCCCCATGTCGGTGGCCAGAATTTTGGCCTCCGGTATGTTCATGATGGGATGCCCCTCACTACCCTTCTCGTTTGAGGATTCCAGAGGACTCCATGACAGGTGGAGAGGAAAGTTGACCAAGGCGTCCTTAGAGTGGTTGACCAAATTGGTCAGGGACCACCTTGTGGACTTCAAGCGGGACTTCTTGGTCTCTAGGGCAGAGACCAAGAAGGTAAACTGGGGACCGCCTTCCCCGGTTCAAAAACACATGCCGCCGGCAAGGATGATGTGGCCGGAGGACTCCAAGGGTCTGCTTATCCGTCTCCACCCCACAGATGAAGGCTTTATTGGTCTGCTGCCTAAGGGGTCGTTGGAGAGGCCTTCCTCGTCGTCGTCGTGCCCCGATTACATCATCGTCGGGATCTGCAGCGGCCCCGACAGTACCACAGGCATGGAAAAAAACTTCAAAGACCTGCCGGTGGCCATGGGAGAAAGTATCATCTTGGCACCACGCCGTAGGTGGCTCTTCGAGTGGTGCAAACAGAGTCCTTTACAGAGCTCGCCCGTGAGCCAGTGGTGGAGGTGCAGGTGCCATCCATTGGCTCTCCAGTAGTGCGGACTCCTACTGTGGAGCCAATGGTGGAGCTTGATCCTCCGGTTGGTGCTGCGGAGGCTATAGTCGGGGAGCCTGTGGTTGCTATGGACGACATTGATGATGGGCTGTTGGATAAGATTCTAGAGGAGGCTGTTGCCAGCTCAGCTCGAGAGGACATCGCTCCTGGCCCACTGCCACCTGGGCCAGGTCTGGAGGCTAAGCCAGAGACGCCCGTGAGGAGAGTTTGGGAGGTATAATTCTTGGTGATGGCTTCTGCATACTTTCTCCTTTCCCGGATTTCTAACTTGTTCTTCGGTTGTCTTTCGTGCAAACGTCGAAGCTGGCTGCTGCTGTCATCAAGGCGATGGAGCAGCGTGATCGGGTGATCATCGATAGGGAGGCAGAGATCGCCTGGTTGGACGCTAAGCTGGCTGCTTCAGGGGGGAGCACCGTGAGGAGACTGCTGCCCTCGAGACTGTCCTGGCGGGGGTTGAAATAGAGAATGCCAACTTAAAGGCTGAGGTTGCAGACTTGAAGGCCGAGGTTTCCTGTCTGAAGGATGAGGGCGATCGAGCCAAAGCGCGCATTAATCAACTTGCCGGGCGAGTGGCAACCTTGGAGAATGACTTAAGCCTCCGCATTAGCCCCCACGAGGTCGAGGGCATGATGTACGCATGGCTGTTGGAAGGGGTCAACATCAGTCGGCGCATTGTGCGGTTGGTCGATCCCAACTTTCCCGTTGACTTCATCAATCTATCCAATAGAGCAGCGCAGCACAGAGACAGCCCTCGTGGGAGCCCCGTGACAGTCAGAGGCCTCCGCCGCCCTCGTAGCCTCTTATGTTGTACATTTTTGGGACCTCCCTTGTATTTATGTACATAAGATGTATCTTGTAACACATTCAGAAGCAATAAAATGGAAAATTTTCAACCTTGTGTCCATTTGCCTTTAATGCTTTTGTGTTTGCATATTTGTTGCATTGGACGGCCAACTTGGTTGGCCGACTGCCATTCTTGTGTTGCCTAAGGAGTGAGGTCCTTAGGTTTTGCTGGCGGTTGTGTTAACCGGCCTGGCGGCGTTGCCTAAGTGCTGACTTGGACAGCCAGCGTTGGAGAAGGATTCTCCTCCCTTCAACCATCTTTAACTGATTATGCTATCTCCTCGTAGAGGAGGTCGTTGCGTGTGCTGCGTAAGCCCCCTAAGATTTTGATCGTTATTGGGCCACTTGGTGACCAAGGTTTGGATCCGACCGCGCATGGACCGCCTGGATAACCAAGGTTTAATACGACCACCAATGGGCACTCGGATGACCGAGGTTCACATTAGACTGCTCACGGGCCACCTGGATGACCAGGGTTTAAATACGATCGCTAATGGGCCGCTCGGATGACTGAGGTTCATATTCGACCACTTACGGGCCGCCTGGATGACCAGGGTTTATTAACAAGAGGGTGAGAACCCTCCCGACTTAGGGGCAGTCTAGGTCGGGTAACCTACAAAGCAAACACATATATATATACATACACATGGGAAAGGGGGGCAGTATGCTAAGTAAACACTCATTTTGGTAAATTAAAACAAGCAGGCGAATGCACACACACACAATAATGCAAGTACGTACCTGCGCCTTCTACTGGAAGTAGCGTCTGAGGTGGATCGTGTTCCACATTCGCGGAACCAGCTTCCCGTCTTGGCTCCGGAGCTTGTAGGTTCCGTTTCGTAGGACGGTGGAGAAGAGGAAAGGCCCTTCCCAATTAGGAGAGAGCTTATTGCGGCCGGCCAGCTTGCCTGTGACTTCGACGCCTCGTAGGACCAGGTCTCCAACATCGAATTGCTGCGCCTTAACCTTTTTATTGTAGTATCGGGTAATCCGATGTTCGTAGGCCACTGTCCGTACTCTGGCGGCGTCGCGGGCTTCCTCTAATAAGTTTAGGTGCTCCCTGATTTTTTGGGAGTTAGCCTGCTGGTCGAAGGATTCCACCCTAAGACTTGGAAGTCCGATTTCGATCGGGATTACCGCTTCAGTCCTGTAATAGAGGCTGAAGGGCGTCTCGCGTGTTGGTTCCTTTGGGGTTGTCCGGTAAGACTAGAGAACGGAGGGGAGCTCGTCTACCCAGGAGCCCCCTGCGTCCTCTAGCTTAGTTTTCAACCCGTAGAGTAGCGTTTGGTTCGTGACCTCCACCTGTCCATTCACTTGGGGGTATGCCACCGAAATGTGGACCAGCTTAACGTCAAGGCTGGCGCAATACTTGGTGAAGTGTATCCCCGAGAATTGGGTCCCGTTGTCGGTCACAACAACCTCAGGGACGCCGAATCTACAAATGATGTTCTGGCGAAGGAATTCCTGGGCATTATGCTCCGTAATCTTTGCCAGTGGGATGGCTTCGACCCACTTGGTGAAGTAGTCGATACCCACGATGACAAACTTTCTTTGCCCCATGGCAATGGGAAAAGGGTTGCGAAGATCGAGCCCCCATTGCGTGAAGGGCCAAGGGGCCTGGAAAGTCTTCAGGCAGATGGTTGGCGGTGAAGGTTGCTGTGAAGCTAACAGCTTTCACATTTCTTCACAAACTCAAGAGCGTCTTTTTTCATCGAGGGCCAGTAGCAGCCCTGACGCATAATCTTAAAGGCTAAGTTTTTTCCGCCAATGTGTGATCCGCAAATTCCGAGGTAAACTTCGCCTAAAGCATAATCAGCCTCTTCGGGAGTTAGGCACCAGAGGTATGGGGTTGAGTAGCCACAGCGATACAACCGTCCGTCAACCACAACATACCAGCTAGCCGTCTTTCTGATTCGTTTAGCCTTCTCCACATCCTCTGGCAATGATCCGTCAGCCAAGTAACTAAGGTAAGGCGTCATCTAGTTTTTCGCTTCGAAAATCTGTATTACCTCTTATTTCTCAATACTGGGAGCGTTCAAGATCTCCCTCATGTCCCTCGAGTACTGTTCTGGATTTTCGGCTCATCGGCTCTAGCCAGCTGGTCTGCCTTCCCTTTTTCAGTTCTGGGAACATGAACCAGGGTTACCTTGTCGAAACCCTAGGCGGCCTCCCTGGCCTTTACCAAGTACTTGGCCAGGTGTGGGTTGTTTACCTCAAAGTCTCCGTTAACCTGTTTAACGATTAGCTCGGAGTCACTGTAAACTGTCAATCTCTTGGCGAAGCATTCCTTGACTAACCGTAATTCGGCTAATAGGGCCTCGTACTCGACAACATTGTTGGTTGCCGAAAAATTGAACCTGAGGGAGTATTTCACCTCAAAGCCGTCAGGGGTCATGAGGACTACTCCAGCATCACTGCCAATGTCCCTAGACGATCTGTCCACGTGGAGTATCCATTCCGAAACTCCGTTAGGCTGTTCTGCGCTTTCTACGGGCTGCTCCTTGAGAACTGGGGTTGTAGTTTCAACAATGAAGTCAGCCAGCACCTGCGCCTTTACAGCAGGTCTGGGCTGGAATTCGATGTCAAACTCGACCAACTCGTTATCCCATTTTACCGATCGTCCAGAAACGTTGGGTTTCTGGAGTATACTTTTCAGAGGCTGGTCCGTAAGGACTACTACACGGTACGCCTGAAAGTAGAGCCTTAACTTTCGCGTGGAAAATATAAGCGCTAAAGCTAATTTTTTTGCGGGCGAGTAGCGGGTCTCTCGGCCGGTCAACATTTTACTCACGTATTAGACCGGCCGTTGAGTGTCAGAGTCCTGGCGCACGAGGACAGAACTGAGGGACGCCTCCAACACTGCCAAGTAAAGGTATAATTCCTCTCCACCCTTGGGTGACACCAGCGACGGCAGGCTGGCCAGATACCACTTCAGCTCATCGAAAGCTATCAGACAGTCTACCGTCCATTGAAACCCGTTGGATTTCGTTCCTCTATGGGCCTTGAAGAAGGGCTAGTACTTGTCGCCAGACTTTGCGAGGAAGCAGGACAGTGCTGCCAGCCACCCAGTCAATCGCTGGACGTCCTTTACACTCCGTGGTGGAGCCATGTCTGCGAGAGCATTGATCTTCTCTGGGTTTGCCTCAACCCCCTGTTGGGAGACGATTAAACCTAAGAATTTGCCGGAGGCTACTCCGAGGACACACTTCGCCAGGTTCAGCTTCATGTGATGCTTACGGAGCACCTCAAACGACTCTGCCAGGTCACGGATGTGGTCGTCAGTGACCTTACTCTTGACAAGCATGTCGTCAACGTAGACTTCCATGTTGCGACCAATATGATTTTTGAACATTTTGTTGACCAGTCATTGGTAGGTTACTCCAACATTTTTCAGTCCGAAAGGCATCACTTTGTAGTAGTAGGTGCCCTGATCAGTCATGAACGAGGTGTGCTCCTCATCCTCCAGACTCATTCGGATCTAGTTGTAACCCAATTAGGCGTATATGAAGCTTAGCAGCTCATGTTCGGCTGTCAAGTCAACCAGCAGGTCGATCCTGTGAAAGGGAAAGCTGTCCTTCGGATAGGCTTTGTTAACGTCTATAAAATCGACGTGCATCGCCACTTCCCGTTGCTTTTCTTTACCAGGACGACATTAGAGAGCCAGTCCAGGTAGTGGACTTGTCTAATGAAACCTGCGTCCAGCAGCTTCTTCACCTCCTCTCAGATGGCGATCAGCTTTTCGATAGAGTGATTCCTCCACTTTTACCTGACGAGCTTTCGGCCAGGATCAAACCCCAACTTGTGGACCATCACCTCCGCCGGAATCCCAGGCATGTCTGCTAAGGTCCATGCAAAGAGGTCAGCATTCCGTCGTAGGAACGTGATCAACTCATTCTGCAGTGTCCCGGTGAGTGAGCCGCCGATCTGTACATACTTTTTCAGCTCCTCCGGGTCTAGTGGGACTAGATCTATTGCTTCACCGGATTGCACTTGCTGAAGGGTTGTCTCGCCCCGATGATCGAGTTTTTCAATTGTTCTAGTGCTGCCGCTAGGGGCAACCTGAGACATGTAGCAGGTTCATCCAGTAACCTGGTCACCTAACACCTCTCCCACACCGTAAGGCGTCGAGAACTTCATCTTGAGGTGTGGAATTGAGGTGACCGCCCCGAACGCTGTTAAGCATGATCTACCCAGTATTGCATTATACACAGAGGGTAGGTCGACCACCAGGAAGGTGAGTGTTCGGCTTGCTATTTTTGGATACGTACTCAAGGTGACCTCCAATTGGATGGTCCCCTGAATAAGCACAGGCTCGTTGTCAAGGCCATACAATGGCCCTTCGACAGGTTTTAGTTAGTTCTTTTTTAAGCTTAGTTTGAAGAACACATCCAAGTAAAGCAAATCCTTAGAACTTTCATTATCGATGAACACCCGCTTCAGCTGGTAGTCGACACTACCATCCGAAATGAGTGCGGATACAACAAGGGGATCAGCATGGAGGGATTTACATGAGCTAAATCATTATCATTGAAGTTAATGGTGTTGCCGCCGTTCGTTGCTTCTTCCTCCCAGTCTGCTGTTCCTCGCAGCCGGCTGGGTTTTTAGCAGGTCGAGTGGTGATCATGTTAACCACCCCTGCTGTAACCCGATTTCGGGGAGGAGACTGCTCCTGTCCCTCTCTGCCAGCTGCTCTAGAGCTCCGCTTGGGGCCCCTGACGAACTTGGTGAGGTGGCCTCTGTGAATCAGCTCTTCGATCTCCCTTTGCAGCATCTTGCAGTCCTCAATAGAATGCCCAGCAGAGCGGTGAAAATTGCAGTACTTTGACTGGTTTCCAGAGTCCTTCTTTAGTGGTTTTGGCCACTTCAGGAACTTCTCTCCGTAGATCTGCATGAGGACGTTTAAGCGCGTGTCCGTTAAAGGCAAAAAGCTGGTGGGCCCGTAGTCTCAACGTTTCGGCGGCCCAGTCTTGTGTTGCTTCCTGTGGGAGTGATCACCGCCCCCGTACTTCCTTTTTTCCTCTTCAGGGAATGATCGAGGCTGATCTGCCCGCTCTGGATGTTTTGCCTCGTTGGCCTCCTCTGCTGCAGCGTAGGCCCGAGTGATGGACTCTGCCTCCCGGAAGGTTTGAAAATTCTTATGGGCGAGGTGCTTAAAGAAGTCCCTGTAGGTTAGCGCGGACATGAAACTGTCCAGTTTCATCTCCTCTGTGATCCGGAGGATCCACCTAGCCTCTACCACAAAGCGGTCCAGGAATCGCTGCGGGTTCTCTCCCGACTTCCGCTTATTGTGAGACAGGTGCCACGGTTGCTTTTTTCCCGTCAGCTCGAGGCGTACTGAGCCAGCAAGAGATCCGTGAGTTTACGGAAGCTGCCGATGATGCCTGAAGGGAGGTGATGAAACCAAATGTGGGCGTCTCCCTTCAGTGTGAGCAGGAAGCATCGGCACATCGTTGAGTTTTCCAACCCTTGTATACTCAGATGGGTGCGGAAGTGATTTAGGTGGTCAACCGGATCACTGTTCCCATCGTATGAGTCAAAGAAAGGCATTTTGAACTTGGCAGGCAGTAGACGATTCAGGATCTCTGCTGTGAAAGGAGATCTGTCTAGGTCAACAGCGTATCCCTCGTCCTAGAACATGCGTTCCAAATTTTGTCCACTCACGAATCTATACCAGTGGCGTTGGCAGATCTCTTGGAGTTGAGGTAAGCCCTCAACTCCGTTTTGTCTCTAGAGGGTCTGGCAGCTGGCTGACTGCTACCTCCAGCGGACCCGGCAGTCTAGAGTTGTGCTCCCTGAGCGTTCCTTAGGCCTGTTCTCGCTTGGAGCACATAAGGAGGCTGGGACCGGATTTTTCATGGGTCTCTTCGGCCTTCTGGCCGGTTTCTTTTTCCTCTGGACACCCTTTTTGGTGGCCGACACAGGGACGGCTGCTGGCAGAGCCACTTGCTGTCGCTGCTCATGTTGAGAGCAGAGTATTTGGAGCAGACGATTGTTGGCCTGTATCTGCTCCATCAGTTGCTAGAAGTAGGGCGCTGGCACTCCACCTATTGCCCCGTTGACCATGGTACCAATGGCGTGGTCCTGGTCTGGAAAAGTGACGTCTCTAGCGGGATCGGTAGCTTGGGCTCTCGTATTCACCATTGAGAATGAGTCAGGCAATGAGAAGAGAGCGCTGTGCAGAGTTATGGTTGGCTTTTGTAAGCGTTTTCCACAGACGGCGCCAATGATGCGTACCTAAATCTGACTTCAAACAGATTCGGATTCGTCTGGATAGCTCGACCCTGCTCTGTTCACTGAGTCTGAATCTTGCACACCATTAAAGCGAATGAGAGGTCAGTGTGTCGGTGGGATGTTGTCCCATCGAAAACACTCCGACTCTCAAGTCAGTAAAAGCCTTCTAAGCAAAGAAGGTAAACTGGAAAGCAAGAGAGAGAGTAGGATGGTCGGGAGTGTTAGCTTGTTGAGAACGCGAGCTCTCACTTCCTGCTCACAAAGAGCGTAAGGAAGCGGCGTCCTGAAAGCGTGGAAGTTTTAGGAAATGATTCTCAAAAAGCCGAAGAGGTCTCCAGAAATCCGAAGGCCTTTGGTGGGATTGGATGACGAACGCTTGTGCAGAGAGAAGGAGAAGGTGAGCCTCTGTTCGAGCTCTGTAAGCGTTCAAGTGGGAGACTATAAGAAGTCTTTCAGGAAACCGATTCTTAGTGTTCTTAGGAAGACCAATCAGAGAGTGAACAAGTGAGCTCCTGTTTTTTAGTAAGCTTTCGTTATTTGTTCATGAGCTTGTGTGTCTGAGAATGCCTGTGTGTATGTGAGCTTGTATGAGCACGTAAAAGTGTGTGTGAGAGCCTGTAAAAGCATATATCTTCCAGAATGAAGACCTTAAGCTTGTATGGACAGCAGAAGAGCCTCCTTCTCTGGGCAAGGTGACGTGCTTCTCCTGGACTGGCAATGGCGGCCTTCTCAGAGTTGGTGGGCTTGACAGTCGTGATTTGATGGATTCTCTTTCTACTGCATAGTGCAACGGATCTTCAGGTTGTCTCATGCCTGTGTGACCGTTTTGTTGGCGCTGAATTCATTGCTGCCCTTTTTGCAGAAGATCAGCTTTTAGGAAAGGCATGTGATCATGAAAGGACCGTTACTTTTCGTGCACGTGTTCACCTGCCAAGTTGGGCCTGGACCATAGTAGGTTGGAAGCCTTTTTGAGTCTACCGTTACAGTACATCCGGTTAACGCTCGAGTTAACCGTCTGTACGCAAATTGGCCGCCTGCTGAAGTCTGGACGGTCAACGCCTGCTTTTGAGTTGACCGTCCAGCAGGCCATTTGGGCCTTCTTTGAGCGTGGGCCAACCCATATTGCGGTATACCCATCATAAATATTCTTTTACCCTCCTCCCCCAGAAAAATAAAATAAAATCTGTTAAAAATTATTGTAATTATGTAAAATATAAAGCTAATGTAAGATAAGTTTTTTTTAATATTAAGAGAAAAATAAAAATTCAAAATTTCAACGATTGTGGACTAACTATGCCAGAGAGGGGCAAGAGAAGAGAGACGACACAAATGGCAGATCAGAGAAGCTATGAGAGAGTGATACAGTAAAGAGATCATATTTCTTATTTAAATTGATAATAAAATAATATTCATTAAGAATTTTTAAATATTTTTGATAATTCAAAGTAAACGTGAGATCCTTAACTTGAGGGGGTTATCATTTTAATTAACGTTATGGGTATTTTAAACATTTGTATATTTATATTGATAGAGATCTGGTAAGTCATCAACAAAACAGTAAAAATGTAAACTCATTTTCTAGGAGATTTAGGAAATGTAGATATTTGAGTGACCGTGCTGTCGAGTCGTGGAATGGCGGAGCAGTCACTGCGCTAATAAACCACAAAGTTGCCGAAATCACATAGATGCTTGAACTGCCTAGCTATTATGCCTCATTGTTGGAGAGACGCTAAAAAAGGGAATCCGTGCTGTTAGATTTACTCCGTCAGCTCGAACCAAAATGATGGAATGACTAGAGCCATTGGTCAGAGTCAAAACAGATCAATACTATTTAATATACCATGTCAACCACGATTAAAATAAATTATTTTGATAACACGTGACAATACCACTCAAAAATATATAATAAACTACCATTCTTTTAAATTATAGTAAATTACAAAATAATGACATAACATATACACTCAATAAGAGCAATTATAAAGACTAGGCTACGGCTAACTCAAATCGCTCAATTGCTTAGAGTAATTAATGGAAAATAGTTACTTGATAACCATTCTCACTGTGTTATTAACCTGAAGAATATTACTAAATTATTTTCAGTAAAAGGCAATGGGCCCCTATAAATAGAAGGTTTTTGAAAACAAGATTGACATTTGGTTCTTCAATTATTGAAGCACCTAAAAAATCATTAGCTTATCTGAATACTCATTTTCATTTGAAGTAAGCTACAAACACTTATTCAAATGTAAATTTGTAATATTCAAGCCAGCGGATAAAAGGTTTAGGAGCTTGTCATTCATATATCATTTTCTCTAACAAATTTCAAGAAATAGAGTATTGTATCCTAGAAGTTTGAAAGCTTGTCATTCACATAATATTTTCTCTAATAAATTTCAAGGCATGGAGTATTACATCCTAGAAGCCAGTTTCATCTCATGTACTTCACTTTCTAGTTTGTTTAGTATAACACTAGTTAGAATATTAGAGAATAAACTAGAAAATTATTTATACATCTTGTAACTCCTATTTTTATTTATGATGTGAAATGTCAAGTGTGTGCCGAGATGTGATGTGAAGTTGGACATTCAAAAGGTTTTATGATTCAATGGAGTTGGATTTTGTTCTTAATACCATATGTGCAATGGGGCTTCCGGATCGAGTGGTGCTTTGGTTTAGTCAGTATATCCCCAAGCCCTCTTTCTCTATTTCCTCAAATTGGGAGTCAGTTGGATTTTTGCTGGAGTGAGGGGTCATCATTAAGGTGATTGTCTTTCTCCTTATGTGTTTACTATTATAATGGAGGTTTTGTATGGTATGATTTCAGCTAGAATTGGGTCTAATGGAAGGTTTGGTTACTATTGGTAGTGTAGGGCTATTAAGAACACATCTCTCATTTGTGGATGACTCGTAACTTTTTTTTTTCCAAGCCAACTTTCACTCAATTGGTATTCTAAAGGATCGTATGCTGATTTTTATGGAGTGTTCGGGACTTTGACCCAATATCGATAAGAGTAATATTTTGTATTGTGGTTATGAAGATGTTGTGATTGTAGATATTTCTTCTTGCCTTGGATTTCATGTTGGATACATATTGGTTTGGTGTATGGGTGTTTCCCTTATATCCATTAGGCTTAGGGTGGTGGATTACGTGCTTATTTTAGAACATATTTTACTTCGTATTGCGGCTTGGCGTGGCAGAGCTCTATCTTTTGTAGGAAGACTGCAACTTGTAAAGTTTATTTTATATAATATCACAAATATTTTTATTTGATTTAATTAAGTTTATTTATTATTTTGGGTAATTTGGATGTGATAAAAATTAATTAAATATTATAAAAATTTTGGGAGATATTTGAAATTGTTGGACCGGCGCCCAAAGTGCGCCTATTTGATTACCCGAATATTGATTTGGGTTTTGAAATTTAAAGAATAAGGGATAAATATATAACAACAATAATAATAATAATAATAAAGTAAGTAGGGGAAGGGGGAATTCAGGGGATTGGAGAGTTCGGGAAACAGAAGCGGGTTGGAAGAAAGGTGAGGAGAGAGAGGGAGCCGGTGGGTAGAGAGAGAAAGAGGTAAAAATGAGGTTTTTGGATTCGATTTCGACTACGAGCTAATTAGAGAAGCGGTAGATCGGGTCGAGATAAGTTTACTTATATCCTCTTTGTCATCTCTTTCGATTTTTATTCGTATTCTCTTAGATATTTTCGTTCCAGTACTTACCCAAATCATGTAAATCATGGGACTCATGATTATTGTATGAAGTATTTGTAGTTTAATGTCTGATTTTCCCTTCGATCCACACGGTTTGGCTTCACCCAAACCCTAGACCCACATCAAGCACATGTAACTCCTCTATTTCAAATTTTATGCATGATTTGTCCTTAATTATAATTTACTAATATCCTAAATATGTATATTCGTCGGTTGGGTGTTCGATTTCCCAAGTATTGACCCGTTGGGCACGTCCGAAAGCTCTAAATTCTACTCTAACAATGTTCATCCAAGGCAACCACAAATTTTGCATGATTCCACCTTATTTAATTGTTATGTAAACTATATTTGTTTGCATATATTTAATTGTATAATACGAAAAAATATGTTTGTGGTCCGTTTGTAAAGAAAATTTTATCCGGAAGCCTCTAAAGTTATATTTGTCTTTCAGTAGTAAGAATTTTTATTCTTTTCTATATTTAATGATGTCCATGCATAGAAATTAGATTGTGAAAAGATTTAAATTCGAAAGAAAGATAAAAATTATGCAAGTATTATGAGGAAATTTTACAATTTGTTATATGATTGCTTTGTTCTCCTGGATGGAGAAATTTACGAAACAAGTTTGGTGGACCTTCCCTCAAAGAATAAGAAATCACGAAACTAAGACCACGGATTTGTATTACGGAGGATAATATCCCTTAGCATGCCATTAGTATTACAGTGGAGATTCAAGGATTATCCTGGCTGCATATTGTAGCGGATAATACTCTTGATAAGCCTTAGAATAATACTGTGGAAGGATGGGAAACTGCCTCTGAGCCTCGGGGGACATGGGGACATATTGTTATTTGCCTGTCTACAGGCATGATAAGTAGATGGCCCCCCTCTGGGTCTAAAATAAGCCCTCACGATTTTAAATCATGTGAGATATCATGATTCTTTTTTTATTCTCCTACACCTTTAGCTAGTAAGACCTACTGGCCCTGGTTTATAAAGATAAATATAAATTGATAAGTACATTAAATTATGTTTCATATCTTCATGCATTCCAACTTATTACTCCCATCCCATTCCTATTTTGTTTGAATATATATTGCTTATTATTTATTTATATTACACTTGTTAAATATTGCTTACCTTTACATCATTCTTCCTTTCAGATGAGCACGCTCTTATACCTAACGAGTCCAAGCAGGCCGTAAGCACAGGATAGATAGTAGATATCGATTGCATAGCTTTTTGGAACTTAGTTTTATAATTTTGTATGAGACGGAGAACTTGTATTATTTATTTTAATACTCATGGTTATTGATGTATGTGATCATGATGGTTACATAGTTTAGTTTTTCACTGTATATGATGTATGTTTGTACTTCCGCAAGTTTTTATAGTTATATTTGATTGCCTAATTAGCATCTTATCCGAGTCGATGACATACCAGAGTTTAACGTCGATGTCATCAATTGTAATTGTAGAAGTTGGGATCCTGTGTGTGTAGTGTGTATTTTGTGATTGCTATACAGGAATTTGTATAGGTTTTATATTGGCAGATGTCCGTATTATAGATAAAACTTTACCAAATTTTTGGTAGAAAATACGGTCCGTTATAGTTGATATCAAAGAAAGAGAAACCTTAGAATTTATTTCAATCTTATATGGAAGTTTAGGGTAGTATAGGCTAAGATTGAATAGGTCAATGTAGGCATGGAATGGCTAAATTAGGATGGATAGTTGTAGTTACCCTAACCCGCGTAACTTAGATTAGAACTAAGTTAGGACAGTAGTCTTATTTAATTGCGCATATTATAATGTCGTAATTAGAGTCCAATCTTTTGATTAATTCGTAATTGTTCTTGCTTCAAAAGTATCTTCGAAAGTCGAACATGCCGCCTAGACGTAGAGGCTCGCGGGGAGGTGGTCGGCTAGAAGATTGGGAGGCAGAGTATTTGAATCTATTGGGACAAATGACAAACATTATTGAGAATATAAAGCAAAGCAATCTTGCGCCTATTCCTGCTATGGTTCCTGTACAGGCTCCTACTAATCCGGGACCTTCTGCCAATGATCACTTCATCCAGAAGCGAGTCCCGAAATTCTTGAGAGAGCCTGATCCTATTAAAGCAAACACATGGTTTGAGAGATTGAAGAAAGTGTTCGTTGATATTTGATGCCCCGAAGAGGATCGGGTTCTGTTTGCGTCCTACCAACTAGAGGGTGAGGCACACCACTGGTGGCAAATGAAAAAGAGAGCCTTTGAGGTGCCTGAGGACAAGATTATCTAATCGATGTTCGAGTAAGTATTCATGGAGAAATATTTTCCTTCCAACCTCCGTGTCCAAAAGAAGGAGGAATTCATCCATTTGAGGTAGGGTGGTTAGACCGTAGCAAGGTACGATGCCAAGTTTAGTGAGTTGTCACTGTTCACCTCTGATATGGTCGATGACGAGGAGAGGAAGGCGATGAAGTTTTTGCAAGACATGCGCGATGACATCTGCAAGTAGTTGGCAACCCTAAAGTTGACGACCTACGCAGATGTGTTAGATCGTGCCCTGATCTATGAGTAAGAGCTTGTTAAGGAAGAGTTTTTCAAAAAGCGGTCGTTGGACAAAAGTGGAATTGGTATTAGTTTTGATGCAAGTTCAGGGAGGCCGTCCAAGAAAACAAGGCAATTGGATTCTGATAAGAAGGGTAGTTAGACCTCTTCATCTTCTCAAGCTTTAGTGAGCCCATGCTAACATTGTGGGAAGATGCATGGGAGTAAGCCTTGTCTTAAATTGATGGGTGGCTATTTCAATTGTAGTCAAGTGGGGCACAGGGTCAAGGAATGCCCTCATCCGCCGAAGGTCCGTGCTCTGAAACCTATGGTACAAGGAAAGGCCTTTGCAGTGTTCGCGAGTGAAGCCAAGACATCAGATAATGTGGTCAAAGGTAATCTTTCCATTTGTGGCATTTCTTATACAGTACCTTTTGATTCTGGGTCTACTTATTCTTTTGTTTTTCCATGGTTTGCCTATTATATTGCATCCTTTCCTACGATTCTTGGTTTCTCTTTAATGGTTTCAACGCCCACGGGATCTTCTGTTATCATCGATGTTTCCTACCCTTGGTGTGTTATTGAGGTGAATAGATTATCTTTGGTAGTTGAGCTGATCCTTCTGGAAATGCATGATTTTGATGTTATCTTGGGTATGGTTGGTTGTCAAAATATCATACAACTATTGATTATTTTTACAAGAGGGTGGACTTTGTGAATTCGAAATGTGAGCCCTTTCATATTCAAGGAATCCAGAGATAGAAGGAATCTAGTTTTATTTCGGCCCTCCAAGCTCGCCATCTATTAAAGAGTGGTTGTGAAGCCTTTTTGGCTTATGCTAGTGTTGTGGAGAGCCGTGAGCTGTCAGCAAAGGAGATTCCGATTGTGTGTGAATTTAAGAATGTGCTTCCTAATAAGTTGTCTACTCTGCCGCCGCACCATGAAATCGAGTTTAGGATTGATCTCGTACTGGAATCAGCACCTATTTCGAGGACCTCTTATCGCATGGCCCCTATTGAGCTAAAAGAGTTGAAATAGCAGTTGTAAGATTTACTTAATATGGGTTTATTAGACCGAGTGTTTCGCCATGGGGTGCTCCAGTCCTATTTATAAAGAAGAAGGATGGGACCTTGCGGCATTGCATGGATTATCGTGAGTTGAACAAGATCACAATAAAGAATAAGTACCCGTTGCCGTGGATTGATGACCTCTTTGATCAATTGTAAGGAACCCGAGTGTTCTGAAAGATCGATCTTCAATCAGGCCATCATCAGCTTCGGATTAAGCAGGAAGATGTTGCGAAGACGGCACTTCGAACAAGATATGGCCATTATAAGTTTCTCGTTATACCGTTCGGATTGACGAATGCTCCTGCAATTCGGATGACCATTTTTCAGCCCTATTTGGATAAGTTTGTAGTGGTTTTTATCGATGGTATCCTGATCTATTCATGGAGTGCTGTGGAGCATGAGGAGCACTTGAGGATTGTCCTCTAGACTCGTAGGGAGTATCAATTATTCGCAAAGTTGAAGAAATGAGAATTCTGGCTTCATGAGGTTGTATTTCTAAGCCACGTCATTTAAAATGGAGGTGTCTCAGCAGATCCGAAGAAGGACGAAGCCGTGATCAGTTGGGATCGATTGACGACTATGACAGAGGCTTGTAACTTTTTGAGTATGGCCAACTACTATCATCGATTTGTGAAGAATTTCTCTCGTATTGTATTGCCGCTTACCCAGTTAACGAAGAAAAAGGCACATTTGAATGGACCGAGGAATGTAATCGTAATTTCTGTGAGTTGAAGGATCGGTTGACTTCTACACTGATTCTGACTCTTTCCAATGATTTTGGTGGTTTTCAGGTTTACTACAATGCTTCTAAGGTTAGGCTCGGATGTGTTTTAATGCAGAATGGGAAGGTGGTTGCCTATATATCTTGACAATTGAAGGCCCACAAGAAGAATTTCCCGACCCATGATTTGGAGTTAGCCGCCGTGGTATTTGCATTGAAGATTCGGAGACACTATTTATATGTTGAGAAATTTTTGGTGTACTCCGATCATAAGAACCTCAAGTATCTATTTTCATAGGAGTTGAATACGAGGCAGCGGTAATGGATCGAGTTTCTTAAATATTATGATTGTGAGATCCAATTTTAGCCGGGGAAGGCGAATGTGTAACAGATACTCCAAGTCGCCAGACTAGTTTGGTGGCGACGATGTAGATAAAGTAGATGGAGATGCTGGATTGTCTGAAGTCTTACCACATCTGGTGTTACGTCAAGGGCAATCGTATGATATTATCTTTATTGCATGTGTAGCCCAAGATCCTCTAGAGGATCCAGGAAGGATAGGTGAATGATCCGTTTTTTATGGACATTGTTGGTGATCTTGGTAGAGAATTTGGATTGATTTCAATGTTCGTGCTGATGGAGTCTTGAGATTTTAGGAGCGGCTATGTGTGCCTGATGATAAGGAGTTGAAAGAAGAAATCATGAAAAAGGTGCACCGAACCAGGTACACTATCCACCCTATGATTAACAAAATTTACCAAGATTTGAAAAAGATATTCTGGTGGAAGAACATGCATAGAGAGATAGTTTCTTTTGTTAGGCGATGTCTCATTTATCAATAGCTTAAGGCTGAGAGGAGGAAGCTTTCGGGTTTGTTGCAGTCGTTGTCTATCCCGAGTTGAGAATGGGAGGACATTTCGATAGACTTTGTTTTCGGTTTGCCTAGGACTCCGAGAAATCATGATACAATCTGGGTTATTGTGGATCGGTTGATGAAATCTGCACATTTTATAGCCATTTGGACTACATATTGTAATATCTCGAATATTTTTTTATTCGATTTAATTGGATTTATTTATTTTTTTTGAGTAATTTAGGTGTGATAAAAATTAATTTAATATTATAAAAATTTTTGTGAATATTTGAAATTGTTGAGCCAGCGTCGGGTTGCGCTCGTTCGATCATTCGAGTATCAATTTGAATTTTGAGATTAAAAAAATGATATATAATAATAATAATAATAATAATAATAATAATAATAATAATAATAATAATAACGTTATTAATAATAAGAAGCAGAAGGTAGAAAATGAGGGCGAAAAATCGGGGGGAGAGAGAGAGGTCGTGAGGGTTTGGGCAGTTTTATGGCTCAATGGTGGGCTTAGTCGGCAGCATATGGTGGCCAGTGGTGGCCGGCGATGACTGTCAGGTGACAGCAACACGCAAGCAAGGCGGTGATGGCCCGGGTGAGGTGGTTGCGTGCGCAAAGGTCGGCGCTAGGAGAGAGACCGCGCAAAGGAGAAGAGGAGAAAATGGAGGCCTTCGGGTCCGACTCCGAACTCGAGCTAGTTGGAGAAATGGTACATCGGATCGAGGCAAGGGTTCTCATACTTACTATTTACTTTCTTTTGATTTTTATCCATTTTTCTTCTAGTATTCTCGTCTCGATACCCACTCAAAATGTGAAAATTACGTAACTCATGATTAATGTTCAAAAATATGTAGTTATTTATCCAATTTGTTATCCGAATCATTCGGTTTGGTATCACTAAACCCTAACTCACGCCAAAATTCGGGATTCTCATTTTTCCTTTCGTAATATGTTAAATTAATTCCAAAATATGGATCACCACATCCAAATTGTATATATATATCGACCGGATGTTCAATCTCACAAGAATCGACCCGTTTGCTGCGTCCGAATACTCTAAATGACCACTATTACTGTTCACCCGAGGTATAATTAAAAATTTGCATGCTTTCACCCAATTTAATTGTTATAAGATTCATGTCTAATTGTTTAAGTGTAAATGTAAGCTTCGGAATAAGTGTTCGTACTCTATTTGCAAATAAATGTGTTCCAGAGGACTCCAAGGTGAAATTGCTTATTTGTGGTACGATCCACAATGTGTGGTATGATCAAATTGATTTTCCGAATGGAGATATGTGATTGAAATGTGATCTCCCAAATGGAAATAATGTGAATGAATTACGATGGATCCTCTATCCAAAGAATAAGTAATCATGAAATAAGGACCACGGACTTATGTTCATTGGGTAGTATTCTCTAACTTGCCATTTTCATCACGGTGGAAACCTAAGGATTACTTTGGCCACGTATCCTGACGACTTATGGGAGTGGGTGATGTCCGTGGTACGCCTTAGGATACTACTGTGGAAGGACGATGACTACCCTGGTACCCTGGGGGAATGGGGCGTATAATTATTAGCCAATCTACAAGCATAATATATAGATGACCTCCCGATTGGGTCTAAGAATAATCCATCATAGCCTTAGATCATGTGGAGTATCATGATCCTTTCCTCGTCCTCTCACATCGTTTGCTAGTACGACCTACCAGCCCTGATTCGAAAAGACTAATATAAATAATAAATGTATTAAAACATGTTAAATGGTATTATGCATACCTAATTGCTCCTTTCCCTACCCGTTCTCTTTATAACTACAAATACAAGATACCACATCCAATTATCATTTACATAATTATTTATTATTTGATAGCGATGTATATTTACACTTATTGAGTTATACGCTCACCCTTACTGTTTTTCCTTTCAGATGATAATGCACTAATACCCAACGAGTCTGAGTAGGCCATAGGGGCACGATAGGCGATTGATATCAAGTGCGGTGCTTGAGGACTTAGCTTAATCATTATGTATGAAACAGGGACTTGTATTTATACCTTATGTTTCTGTGATGATGATTATTATGTGGATGATTGTATGATCATTTTTTGCTGTATATTATGGATATTATGCTTCCGCAGGTTTTCTTATTATGGTTATGTTTGGGATTCCTCGTTGGCATCTTTCTAAACCGGCGTCATACTTGAATTATGACGTCGGTGCCACCCATGAATTGTTGTGGCATTGGAGATTCTGTGAAATTGAGTTGTTTGTGGTTGTGGATTATTGTACAGGGTTAATACATGTGTTTGTATTTTGATAAATGTCTGATTTATAAATAAAACTCTACCCAATTTTTTACAAAAATTCATAGTATTAATTATGGGCTTCATTATGTGTTTATTGATAGAGATTATTTAAGAAAAATAAGCCAATTTGTCACATATATTCTTGTGATCGTCTGGCACAGCTGTATATCAGCGAGATTGTTAGATTACACGGTGTGCTAGCATATATTGTGTCTAACTATGATCTGCACTTCATCTCTAAATTTTGAAAGAGTTTGCATCGAGAGTTAGGTACGAATTTGAAGTTCAGCATAGTGTATCATCCCCAGACAGATATTCAGTCAGAATGGACTATTCAGATTTTGGATGATATGCTTCGAGCCTCGGTGATGGAGTTTAAGGGATGTTAGGATTATCACTTGGCATTGGCGGAGTTCACGTACAACAATAGCTTTCAGGCAAGCATTGGTATGGCTCCATTTGAGGTACTATATCGTAGGAAGTGTCGATCCCCGATCCATTGGGAGGAGACTAAAAATAAACGACTTATGGGGGCCGATGTGATTAGAGAGACATCGGAAAAGATTGACATGATTGTAGATAAGTTAAGGGTTGCCTAAAGTCGGCAGAAGAGTTACGTGGACCGAAGAAGATCAGAGTTTCGATTCAAGGTCGGTGATTTTATGTTTCTTAAAGTTTTTCCATCAAAGGGAATCACGAGGTTTGGTGTTAAAAAGAAGTTGAGGCCACGTTTTATTGGACCGTTCGAGATTTTGGAGAAGGTTGGAGAAGCAGCGTATCGATTAGCGTTGCCACCGAATTTGGCCGAGGTGCATAATGTCTTCCATGTATCGATATTGTGGAAGTATGTTCACGATTCAGTGCATGTGATTGATTACGCCCCGTTGATTATCAACGAGGATTTATTGTATTTGGAAGAGCCAATGGAGATTTTGGATCGCAAGAATCAGATTTTGTATTCAATGACGATCCCTCTCATGAAAGTTTTATGGAAGAATCATTCCGTGAAGAGGCTATGTGGGAGAGAGAGGACGAAATCTGGGAAAAGTATCCCTATCTATTCCGAGGCATATAGGTTTAATTAATTCCTAGGATTCGTTGATTTTGATGACGAAATTTTTATAAGTGGGGAGAATGCAACATCTCGAATATTTTTTTTGATTTAATTGGTTTATTTATTATTTTGGGTAATTTTGGTATGATAAAAATTAATTAAATATTATAAAAATTTTGAAGGATATTTAGAATTGTTGAGCCGACGCCCGAAGTGTACCCGTTCAGTCGCCCGAATATCGATTTGAATTTTGAGATTTAAAGAATAAAGGGTAAATGTATATATAATAATAATAATAATAATAATAATAATAATAATAATATGTAGGGGAAAGGGGAATTTAGGGGATTGGGGAGTTCGGGAAATAGAAGTGAGGAGGAAGAAAGATAAGGAGAGACAGGGAGCTGATGGGTAGAGAGAGAAAGAGGGAAAAATGAGGTTCCCCATGATTTCGAGCATGAGCCAGTTAGAGAGTGGTAGATCGGGTTAAAATAAGTGTACTAATACCCTCTTTGTTCTCTCTTTCGATTTTTATTTGTATTCTCTCGGGGATTTTCATTCTGTTACCCACCCAAATCATGCAAATCACGGAACCTATGATTATTGTATGAAGTATTTGTTGTTTAATGTCCGATTTTTCCTTTGATCCGCACTGTTTGGCTTCGCCCAAACCCTAAACCTACGCTCAGCACATGTAACCACCCATTTTGAATTTTATGCATGATTTATCCTTAATTATAATTTACCCATGTTCTAAATATGTATATTCATCAGTTGGGTGTTCGATTTTAAAAGTATTGACCAGTTGGGCACATTCGGAAGCTCTAAATTATACTCTGACACTGTTCATCCGAGGCAACTATAAATTTTGCATGATTTCACCTTATTTAATTGTCACATAAACTATATTTATTTGCATAAGTTTAATTGTATACTTCAAAAAAATATATTTGTGATTTGTTTGTAAAGAAAATGTTGTCCAGAAGCCTCTAAAGTTATATTTGTCTCTCGGTAGTAAGAATTTCTATTATTCCCCATGCTTAATGATATCCATACATACAAATTAAGTCGTAAGAAGATTTAAATTTGAAAGAAAGATAAAAATCATGCAAGTCTTCGAAGAAAATTCTACAATTTGTTATATAATTGATTTGTTCTCTTGGATAGAGAAATTTACGAAAGAAGTTTGATAGACCTCCTCTCAGAGAATAAAAAATCATGAAATTATGACCACAGATTTGTGTTACGGAGGGTAATATCCTTTGGCATGTCATTTGTATTACAGTGGAGACTCAAGGATTATCCTAACCGCATATTGTAGCAGGTGAAACTCTTGGCAAGCTTTAGAATAATGCCGTGGAAGGATAAGGAACTACCTTTAGGCCCCGGGGGACATGGGGGTATATTGTTATTGGCCCGTCTATAGGCATGATATGTAGATGACCCATCTTCTAGATCTAAAATAAGAACTTATGACCTTAAATCATATGAGGTATTATGATTTTTTTTTCGTTCTCTCGTATTTTTAGCTAGTAATACCTATTGGCCCTGATTAGCAAAGATAAATGTAAATCGATAAGTGTATTAAATCATGTTTCATATCTTCATGCATCTCTACTTATTGTTCATATCCCATTCCCATTTCATTTGAATATATATTGCTTATTATTTGTTTATGTTACACTTATTGAGTATTTGACTCACCCTTACTTCTTTCTTTCTTTTAAATGAGCACGCTCTTATATCTGACGAGTCCGAATAGGCCGTAGGCGCATGATAGGCAACATATATCGATTGCATAGCCTTTTGGACTTAGTTTTATGATTTTGTATGAGACGAATAACTTGTATTATTTATTTTGATACTCATGGTTACTGATGTATGTGATGATGATGATGGTGGTTACGTAGTTTAATTTTTCGCTGTTTATGATGGATGTTTGTACTTCCGTAGGTTTTTATGGTTATATTTAGTTACTTAATTGGTATTTTATTTGAGTCGACGTCGTATCAGAGCTATAACGTTGGTGTCACCTATTGTTATTGCGGCAGTTGGGATCCTATGTGTGTGTAGTGTATATTTTGTGGTTGCTGTACAGAAATTTGTACAGGTTTTATATTAGCGGATGTCCATATCATTGATGGGACTCTGTCGAATTTTCGACAGAAAATACGTTCTGTCACATTTTATTGTCCATCCTCACATTTTGGGCTACCATCTTCATTATTCTGATGAGTATTATTAATTAACTTGACTCTCTTTTTTGTAATTTACTTTGGTTTGTATCTAACATAGCTGTGCTTTGGCTAAGGTTATATAGGTTGATAATTGTAAGCCATAGGTGGAAGAGAAAATGATAAGTGACATTAAAAAATTGACAGAAGTTATCATTGTTGGTATCCATAGCAAAATCAGTTTGTTAATATTTTCTTATTCTGGTTAGTCTTAGACTATCCCAAAGCGATGGAGTGTGAGTTGTCGTCACATTTGTACTACTAGTGTTGATGGGTTTGGATGTAATAGTTAGATATTCTTTTACTTTTATATTTTTTTTTATTATAATCATTCCTTAGTTGAATTATATTTTTTCTTTTGATTGGCTTTTATAAGTGTCAATTATTTATAAAACCAGAATAACCATAAATTGATATTTATAAAGATTATACAGTTTTGATTTATATATCTTAATTATTTGTCCAAAAAAATAGTAAGGTTATAGGATTTATAAACCCAATTCAAAAATTATCAAATCAAATTTTTAATTTATAATATGCATCAAGATTTTGACAAATTCTAATGTATAGATTATAGACTTTAAACTAAAGGCAAAATGTTTAGATAATCATATGTATTAATAGAGTTTGGTTTGGCACAAATTATTAAACTTATAAAAATAAATAAATATAACATTAGCCAAATTGACTATGAATTAGATCAACCATTTTAGATAATATAATTCTATGTAATATAATTATTTTTAAGAGTATTCTAAAATTTATAATTTTTTGTCACCAACTGGTTTTTGGGTAACAATAACGATCTCTGCTAGTAAGTATACACTTGTATCATTACCCGAGTAACTTTACAGTTGTGAACCAGGTCATAATGATGTGAATACAACTGTACTTGTTCCTTTTGCGTTTGTAAATATAAAAACCATTTTGTCGTCATTCCATTACTATGTGGTGCTTGCCGACTCACTGCCGAGATTCCCGGCATCCTCTGTCTGTCTATCTCTACACCCTCTTTTCCAACCTCTATCTATTTCTTTCTCTCATTTTTCCATTTTCTGTGGTTCATAGCGAACAAACATTAGGTAGTAATCAGCCCATGTGAATATGCGGTGAACCCATGTTGCTTGCCCTTGAACCAACCGCATTTTGTCATTGAGCTATAAATTGAGGGACCAGTGACCACCCGTTTATCGTCCACAGTGCCGATGGCCGGAGACGGCATAGTCCGCTCTCTACATGACCTCGTTAACGAGGTTGTTAGGATCTCTGTTGCCGGCGGGTTTATAGATTTGTTTAAGAAGGATTGTATTGACCTAGGCCGTCGGATTTCTCTGTTATCCCATTTGATTGATGAGATTAGAGAGTTCCCAGGTAACTTAGGGCCGTTGGAGGCCTCAGCTTCTTCCTCCATTCCAACATCATCTTGCTTGTCTGACCTGGTGTTTGCTCTGCAAAATGCCAAGAGACTCCTATTGTTTGCTGGGAACTCCGATTCTAACAAAGTGAGTAACTTTTTTACTTGATTTGAGGGTTAAGTAGCGTAGATCTGGTGGAAAGTCAGTTCTTTTTCCAATGATCTGAACTAGTTTTAATGGGCAATGTGCAGTGATTGTAATTTGGGAATTTTGAGATTGTTGTGTTTTGTTGGTGGTGTTTGTTCCACAACAACATGGGTCAGTTCTGGTTTGATTACTTATGCCGTGTTTCATGAACCTAATGTAGACCATGAAAAAGGCAAATGTGCCCCCCATCGTCTAGTGGTTTAGCAATATGACACGCACCCCAACTAACGGCAATTACCCTGGTTTTTGATGTTGTGGAATTACGCAGTAGATTTCTTTGTGAATAAAGGGCCATTTTGGTTTGGTTAGTTGTGACACGTTTTATCAAATTAGGTGTGTTGATTGCTTTTGATTTGTGACTCTGGTGATCAAATGTGTAGCTATTCTGATGAAGCTTTTTTAATTTTCATATGTTGACTTTTGTCTTCATTTCAGGAATATGACACAATTCCCAACTGAAAGCAATTATTCCGGTTTTTTACTATTGTGGAAGTGAGCGGTAGATTATTTTGTAAATAAAGGTCTCTAATCACTGTATATCCCCTTTCAGAATCACAGAGATGATAACAGGATTTTGTAAGCTGAATTGAACCATTCAATAGGAAGCGTTGTCCACTGATGGGATAAATAATGTCAATTTTTCAAAAGTTAATCAGTAATTGAGAATTATATTTTAGTTGATTTCTATTAGAGATGCCACATATCTGAACTCTCTTCCAAATTGTATTACCTATAGAATTTTTTTTACTAGGATCTTTTGCATACTTATCACTGGATAAGCTTTGGAGCCTTGGCATGTTCTATGTACTGTGTTCAGCACTCGTGGTTTTATTTACTTTCTACATCTATGTCCAATATGGCTTCTATGATGCTTGGTATAAATTCACGAATCCTACTGTGCTTCCTGTTCCTGTTCTTATCCTCCGTCTCTCTGGTTTTAATATAAGTGTGGCGATTTGAGCTTCTTGCATCGAGTTAACAAAAAGACTATGCAAACATGTGGTGCCTGTAATTGCTTTCTCCGTGTTTCTCGGAGAAACTCGAATGTCTAGGAAGTTATTTTATGTAATTCAAAAGATATGCATGTCCAGAGACTTGCTTTTCACCAGCATTAGTATCTTAAGTATGGGGTATTCCATTCACTTTTTAGAAGCTGCTAGCCAGTCTTTGGTGCCTCAATGCAATGCGTGCTTTGGAGGTTTCTTGTCTTTGTGGGTTATATTCTAAATCTTCACAACCGCCACTTCTAAATTCTCATGTAGATTATTAATTTCATAAAGCTTACTCCTGAATTGTGATATGCTTCAGTCAACTTTTTATCTGAGGCCATATGAGTGCTTTTCTGACATTGTCCTTTTTTCCTGTTTAAGGATGGTGCTGCAAAGAAAATTGCCTTTCAATTTCAATGTGTGACATGGAAATTAGAGAAAGCATTGTGTAATATACCATATGATCAGTTTGGTATCTCCCAGGAAGTGCAGGAGCAGGTACTGCTTGCATAATATGCTTTTATTGTGGCATGAATGAGTATGGGGTTAATATGTTGACATTCATCAGGTTGAACTGGTAAGGGCACAGCTGAGAAGAGCTACACAAAAATATGGACCCACGAATTCAAGTGTGTTATCTCGGGCCTCATCTCAGCCTCTGGATAAAGAACTTGATCTGCAGCAATGCAACAGAGCAATGAGTAGCCTGCATATCGATAACATAGGTAACATTGACCATGAAGTTCAAGCAAAGATGGATGCTACTGTGTTGGGAAGCCAAAATCTAATGCAAGGAATGGAAAGGCTGGAAAATTCCTCTGCATCATCAAAAGATTGTGTGGTCAAAAATAGTAATGGTGTTGATGCTGACAAGGATGATAAACTATCTAACAAGACTGGAGAGAAATCTTTGAAACCAGATCCTGTGGTCATACCTGAAGATTTTCTTTGTCCAATTTCTCTTGAAATTATGAAAGATCCTGTCATTGTTGCCACGGGACAGGTATTTAGCGCCATCAAAATCTAATGCTTACATTGAAGGATCATCATATGGTTTTCATGTCTCAAAATAAACATTATTGTTTGTTGTCTGAAAACAACATTTCTATAGCAGCCACATTTTGATTGATTTTTATTCATCATTTGCAGACATATGAGCGATCATACATCCAAAGATGGATTGACTCCGGCAATGTAACATGTCCAAAAACACAGCAAAAGCTCCAAAACTTCACTCTAACCCCAAATTATGTCTTGAGAAGCCTAATCTCTCAATGGTGTGCAAAGCACAACATCGAGCAGCCAACGACAATAGTATCTGGTAAAATAAAGAAGAGTGATGGGTCATTTCGTGATGTGAGTGAGAACATTGCAGCCATTGAGACTCTGGTCCATAAGCTCTCAAGTACGTCAATTGAGGAGCAGAGGGCTGCTGTAAGAGAAATTCGTTCTCTTTCCAAAAGAAGTACTGACAACAGGATACTAGTGGCAGAAGCAGGAGCCATTCCGGTTCTCATCAATCTATTGACAATGGATGATATCCTAATCCAAGAGAATGCTGTTACTTCTATTCTCAACCTCTCCATATACGAAAATAACAAGGGGCAAATAATGCTTGCTGGGGCAATTCCTTCTATTGTCCAAGTCCTTCGAAACGGAAGCATGGAAGCAAGAGAGAATGCAGCAGCAACCCTTTTTAGCCTGTCGCTTGCTGATGAGAACAAGATAATAATAGGGGCATCAGGGGCTATTCCTGCTTTGGTGGAATTGCTCAACAATGGAAGCTTAAGAGGCAAAAAGGATGCAGCAACGGCGCTCTTCAATTTGTGCATATACCAGGGTAATAAGGGCAGAGCTATGAGGGCCGGTATCATTACTGCATTACTGAATATGTTAACGGAATTGAGTGGCAGCATGGTGGACGAGGCTCTGACAATACTTTCGGTTCTTGCGGGCCACCAAGAGGCTAAGGCTGCCATCGTTAAGGCGCACACTATACCTGTTCTTGTTGATCTTATGAGGATGGGCCTACCGCGCAACAAAGAGAATGCAGCTGCCATTTTACTTGCCTTGTGCAAGAGAGATATGGAAAATCTTGCTTGTTTAGGCAGGCTAGGCGCTGTGATACCACTAATGGAGCTCGCTAAGAGTGGCACAGAGAGAGCCCAGAGGAAGGCTACTTCATTGTTGGAGCTTCTGCGAAAGCTGCAGCAGCTCTAGCCAAGAGACAAGAGTTTGACTTTTCTTTTCCTTTTCTTTTTGGTCTGCATTTTCTATTTTATTAGTTGCTTTGGTTATTCTATGTGAAACTTGGGGAGGTAAGCATGAGAGTGAAAGCTACTCTCGTTGCTCTATGTATTTGCATTGTTATACCTGTAAGTTTGCGTGAAATTCAATTGATCTGCAGTGGTAATGAAATTGTACATTTCTTTCCATTATTTCTTCCTTGATGTTATTGTTGATATTTTTATAACTTTTGGTATATATTAAATTGACGACTCACTGTCTGGAAGCTGTTTCTTCTAAGATGTTGCAGATCCCTGAATTCCTATATTGCTGTCATGGTAGGGTTGATTCCACTAAGATTTTAGCAACCTCGAAGTTCCCTTGTGGCCTTTGTAGGGTTGACACTAACCTAGAATTTTTGTCACAACTCAAGTACTGATGCGTTCTCAGGTCTAGGTTATTGAGCGGATTACAGAGCTTTCAGATTTTTTTACATCGGGTCGAATTTAAACGGGTTCAATCTCCACGGCTTTTAACCTGAGTTCTGCACATCATAAATAATTAACAAGAGGTCAGAGAATTGGCGAGTCTTGTTTCCTGATTTATTATCCGATACTCAAGTCAGTAATTTTTTTTAAAAAAATAGAAAGATACAAGAGTGTGAAGGTACACGAAACGTAGAATTTGAGGGTACTTGAATGCAGGGGGTGCGAGTGTGGATTAGAAGAGGCTTGGGCTCCTTTTGTGCACTCCAGTGAGTGGCTCACAAAGGTCGCTTGGTGAGAGCGATGGTTTTTGGTGGAAAAAGCGTTGGGTTCTTTCCTTGCTCTTAGTAAGTTTGGGCTCGAGCTTGTGATTAAAGCTTAGCTTGTATGGCCTCTCTCTCTTTCCCCTGGTGAAAGAGAAAGGTATTTGTAGAGCTCCGTGGTGAAGGTTATGGGCACTGGAGCTAGTGGTAGGTGTTCTACCCAAGTTTGCTGCCTGTTGAGCACTGGTGGTGATCACCAGTGTCAGGTGTCATCTTGTGATGATGAGGGGACTGTCGTCGGACGTGGCTGATATGGGCCTGGCTACTTTTTGCTAGAATTTGTTGAGTCCCTATTAGTTGGTGGGTGCAGCAGCCCACCAGAGCTGAGTGCGCCCGCTATTGGCTGGCGCTTTCTGAGCCTGCATCTTTGCGATGCCAGTCTACCGCCGTCGAGGGAGGAGGCGCATGTAGACTGTGATTGGGTGTGCATCAGGAGATGTCGGATGGGCTTGAGTGCGGCCTGTCCGGCCCAGGATCCACTTCGCGGTGTTGGGCTTCGCATGAGACTCTTTAGACCTCACCGCCCAACTAGATCTCTTGGCAGGTCGAGCCTTATTTCAAGCCAGCCCATGCACATACTGGACCTATCTCTAGCTTCTCTTGCCTGATGACGGCCATCTGTCGGGCCCTAGCATGTTGGATGATGGGCTATGGCCTGTTGCGCTAGCTCATGCGTTGCTTCTTGAGGCATGCCAGTCGCCTATTCCTGAGGGTGTTGTTCCTTCCCCATGTGTTTCTGCAGCTTTTTAGAGCGTGTCGTAGAGATTTGATGCTCTATTTAGGAGTATTTTGGCTCGAGACTTCGTTCTACATTGATGCCCTTCCTGTTTTCTAATTGATGACCATTAGTTGGCGTGCCCCTTTGCTAGGAGCACGCCTGTTCTCCTGCACAGTTATAAATTGGAGGTTTTGCAAATTTTGGGTCCCGGGTCTATTCCCACGCCAACGAAGCAATGTGGTGACCTTAGCCTGTCCCATGCTTCGTGATGTTCCGTACAGGGATTGGATGGATCTGCGAAAGATTTAAAGCTGCTCTTGAAGCTCGTCGTCATGCCCCTTCGAAGGGTGTCTTCTCGTTTTAACGAGGGTAGCTAGGCCACTCCGCCATCGTCACGCGCCTTCTCTCTGCTAGGCCTAGATGTTCAACCTCTAGAGGAGCCTCGGGAGACGAGAATCCAGATTCCAACTCACTGATCTCTGGGAATGCTCTGTCCCCCGCTCCTTTCGTCGTTGGTTGTCTCTAGGGCTCGTCGGAGGAGGTGCATCTGGGGTCCTGTCGGGTTGGACTGTTGGTGATTTTTCGGGTCCCATCGCCTCAGCGGTTAACCCCAGGGCGGAGGCCTTTCCCTTGTTGTGGCGGTGTGTTATTCATCCTTCAGCAAGGGAATGGCATTCCATCTGTGCTTTGCGAGATACGATCCTCCAGGTGGATGCAGTCGAGTGGAGGACTCTCTCCACCAGCGTGTCTTTCCCAACCTAGTCTCCCAGTCGTACACCATTACCTCTCAACTTCATTTATTTTGCATTATATTTAACTTTTTTTGTACTTGCGCTGATGCAGGTTTTGTACTTTGTAAAGGGACTTCAATGAATTAAAATGTCGGAATTTGTCCTTTCCCTTGTGTTGCCGAAGCTATTTTTTTTTTGCTCTTCCTCTATATGACTTAAGGGACGAAGTGCCCTCGCGCTATCATACGTGATTAGTCATTTGCCAATTCTGTGGACGCCAACGGCCATCCCCCGAGATCATCTTCGGACCTTCGGTGGGACGATCAAGTCGAAGCAATCTAGGAGCACACGCAGCTTGCGTTCTTTCTTGGGCAACGAAACATCACCAGTTAGGATCGCATCCATCAAATTGTCCTCGCACATTTATCGCGATGGCAGTCAAAGAGCCGTCGCGTTGTAATGATCTTTTTCGTAAAAAGTTGCGACACCCCAGGATGGCGCCACATGGTTGCATCACTTCGGGCGGTGAGTTGCCTTACCTTCGCCATGATGTCATTATTTTCAGGGGATTTCGCGCGGTTATTTGGACTTTGCCATCTCTCTTCTCCTTGTTTTGCTCCAACTTTTGAATGGCTAACGAGAGGCGCATCTTCGTTCTCGAGTTGCTGGCTTGGCCAGTGGAATCGTCCTCTTCTGAATCCGAGCCCTCTGTTGAGGAATTATGATGGGAGGAGCAGGAGTCGAGGGAGCGCGACGAGGTGGGTTTCGCTGCCGTAGCAGTCGTGGCGGGAGGTTGCCAATCTAAGTCCTCAGTCCTCGGACCGATGGGATTCCTAAGGGTGTCGCTGGGCTTTGATTTTGAAGTGGCCTCGAACTCTTCACGTAACCAGGGGCCCGACTACGTAGGCTGAACGGTTCTGCATGCTCAATGGGCGACTGAAGAAGCTAAACGCCGGGTGCAAGCCGCCAGTGCAGATGTTGATTGAAGTTGGGCACGGGCTAATTACCTTGAACAAACCTTATTGGAATCTGAGGCCAGGTCGTCGAAGCTTTCCAAGGCCAATGCTCAAGCTTGAAGTCAGATTGCGATGCTTCAAGAGGAACTTCAATGGTGTCGATAGCGGCTGCGGGACCAAAGCAGTGTGTGCACGTAGCTAGAGGTAGAGGTGAGGTCGAGGATCCATCTGGAGGAGATTACCCCTATTCAGGAGGGACATTTTCTGATGGGATTCGCCTAAGCCGAATGATTGCTCTCTGGCCATGCCCGACTTCCCCGTGGGCTTCCTAGATTCTTGGAATGAGGGGGCTTCTAGGCGCTCGGAACTGACCAAGTTCTCGGCTTCAGAGTCTACAGAGCCTGATAGGCGTAGATAGCCTTTGTTGTATTTTGAGGCCGTTGGATACATTTAGCTGTAAAGAAATTGCATTAATAAAATTTCCTTATGGTTTATTTGCCTGTTTGTGTTAACATGTTGCTCTCGGGTGTTTGTTGTCCGTACTTTCGGACGGACACGTTGGATTGCCACCGTGGCAATCCTTGACGGTTAATGCCCTTGCATTTATTGCTGCTGTGGCGGTCGAGATTGATGGACGACTATAGTGCGCGTCGTGGGGCGGCGTGTTAGGTGCCATTATGGGCTGATTGGAGAGATGCACCGTTCCCTATGGAGAGGACATGTGTTAGGGCCATCATCAAGGGAAACCCTCGAGTCTCCCGCATGACGTCATTTGGAGCTCCTTGCCTTGGCCTATTTAAGCACCGCTCCCCACCGTTATTTACACACTTGATTCCTCTTTGTTTCTTACTTCATCGATGAGAAAAAAGAAGTTTGCACCACCCATGGCTCGTTAGAGCGTCCATGACATTAAGTCCATCCTCACTTCCAGCGCTGTTGTGGCCTTGTATGTGAGGTATCGCATCCCAAGCGACACAGTTTACCTCCTTCTTGACAAGAATGACAAAGTGTGTACCCCTTCGGAGGGATTTATCACCATTTATGAGTTCTATTTGAAGGGCAAGCTCTGCTTTCCTGTGGCGCTAGAGTTGTATGGGATCCTACCGGCCTTGGGCATCCCTGTGGCATAGCTGCACCCCAACGCCGTGCACTACCCAGTCTATATGTGCGTAATCACTTGTCTTCATAAGCACAAGTTTAGTGCAAGGTTGGTGAAGGTCATTTTTTGCTTTAACCAGGCGGATGACTGGATTTCCATGTCGTGTTTTGACTTCCATTTCCGTGGGGGAAACCCTGACTCCATGAAACAATAGAAGGACCGATTCTTTTTTTGCAGCTCCCCCGGAGTGGGACATTCCCATTGTGTGGGGATTCCTGTAGGTCTACTTTACGAAAGAGGTGGGCCAACGAGATAAAGAAAAAGAGGAGGCGCTGACGGGGCTCATCCTGGAGAAGGTCGTGACATTTTGCATGAAGGGGTACTGTTTGACCCAAGTGCTTTTTGCTCTGGTTAAGTGGGAACTAGCCGGGGCTTTAGTGGCGTCTGCCACTCAAAAGAGGAAGCCTAGGATGCTGATTTTTCAGGAGCCGTTTGGCGAGTCTGCCAAGAGGTAGGACTCTTCTTCTTCTTCGAAGTCCTCCTCGAGCGAGGACATGGTAGCCCTGAAGAAGTTGAGGCGGTGTGACGGACCATATTTTATGTCGAAAATTCGATAGAATTTTGTCTGTAATACGGCCATCAAGTTGATACAAAACCTGTACAAACTCATGTATAATACACAAAATATATCTAAATAACTGTAACATCTGACAACATACAACAACAGCACTTAAAACCACATAGGATCAAATTGCCACATAATATTCGTGGCTTCAACGCTGTATATCTAAATACAACGTCGGCCAAAGAGAGATGCCATTAGGTACCTATTATAAATCATAATAATCTGCGAAAGTATAAATAAATCTAAACGACAGTGGAAACTAAGCTATCTGAATATCAGTCTTATGTATAATATATATTAATAAGTCCAATTAAAATATAAATATATACAATTATCTATAACATATGTAAAACTACAAATTATAAGTTTTCGATACAATTTTTCAAATCCAGAGCCTAGTCAACTTCGAATCTCTTCGCTGTCCCATCAGGTATAACAGGCCTATGCTAATCTGGAGGTAAGAGAAGGCAGTAAGGGTGAGCCAAATGTTCAGCAAGTGTAATATAATCAAGGATGATAACAATATATGCGAAGTAAAACAAAAGAGAGATATAAGAGCATGTAAATATAAAAATATGATTGAATGTGCTTTCGGGATACAGTTGACTTCTCATGTTCCATCCTTTTTCTCTTGGTGATATAAATTATGCATAATTACTCGTCTTTGCAGACTAGGGCCAGTAAACTTTACTAGCTAAAGGTGCGGGAGAACGATGAAGGATCATGATGTCCCACATGATCTAAAGTCGTGAGCTCTTATTTTAGATCCAGAGGAGGGGCCATCTACATATCATGCCCGTAGACAGGCCAATAACAATATGCCTCCATGTCCCTCGAGGCTCAGAGGTAGTTCCTCGTCCTTCCACGGTAATACCCTAAGGCCTGCCAAAAGTATCACCCACTACAATACGCAGTCAGGTTAATCCTCGAGTCTTTACTGTAATACTAATGGCATGCCAAGAGATATTACTGTAATACTCTGCGTAATATAAATTCGTGATCCTAGTTTTATGATTTCTTATTCTTGGAGAGAAGGTCCACCAAACTTCTTTCACAATCTTTTCCATCTGGGAGAATAAATCAATCATTTAACAATTGTAGAATTTTTCTCCAAATACTTGCATGTTTTTTATCTTTCTTTTGAATTTAAGTTTTCTCATATACGAATATTATAAATATAGGGAAGAATAGAATTCTTACTACCGAGAGGTAATTATAACTTTAGAGGCTTCTGGATAACATTTCCTTCACAATTGTTTAACGAACATATTTTTCAAAATGTACAACTAAACATATGCGAATATATATGCAACTTAATTAATAATTAATTAACGCAAAAACTATGCAAAATTTACCAAAGAGGTTCGGGTAAACAGTACCTGCACGTGAACAGTGCCCGGTTGTGCATATCGGAGGATTCTCAAAAATTTGGACATCTAATGGGTAAATTACGAAAGTCAAGACATGGGTTATCATAATTTCAAGCCAATTTATGCATAAAACTCGAAATAAATGCTTAAACAAGGTTCGAGCGTGAGTTAGGGTTCCGACGAATGAAAATCAACATAAAACTACCAAATTAGATATTTAATAGATAAATTAACTTATATAAGATATGAGCAATAATATTTTAGACCCAATTTACGTAAAAGCCCCAAAATTGAAGGCTGAAACCACTCGGGCGCAAGGTTAGGGTTTTAGTGCAAAAATCAGTTAATTTCTATAAATTTGGATACGAAATTCATATATATGTATAAGCAAGCCATGGGTATCACAAATACATGTAAGGATCAGACATCGGGATAATAATACCCGAAGAGGATCAAACGAATATCAAACAGAATAGAAGAAAAATGTATGAGTGCACTTGCCTTAACCTAATCTACGATTTCTCCAACTAGCTCCAAGTCGGAATCGAATTCGAGAGTCTCCATTTGCTCCTTCTCTCTCTCTTCTCCATGCCCCCTCTCTCTCTTTCCTTGCGTTCTGTCACCAAACTGCATAGCCAACGGATAAAAAGACCTGCATGCGTCTTTTATGCGGACTGGTGCTCGAGTGCCATCTGTGGCGCACAGCAAATGCGCCTGGGCTAGATCCGGCGCCTGCTGCGGGCGATCGAGCTCCCGACACTGCCGCCCAATTCCGACTCCAAAACATATTTTTTCACATACCTCGAGCCTAATTTTAATTATATTAATTTAATAACCTGAGATTATCATAATTTAAAATCTGAATCATATTTATGGATTAATATTTTGAGATTATAACGCCGGTTCTCTATTCCACAAATTCTGGGTTTTCGGCTCTTAAATCCAATTTCTCCCGTGTCCCTTGATCTCGATGCACTTATATTAATTTAATTACTCATATCTACTATGTTCGGGAACTGGTACCTTATAGGTGGGTTGGCAACACGTTGAGTAGGAGAGCTCTAATTTTGGCAGCGTTATCGATCCAAATCCTTCGGATCCAACTTGCTGATTCCGGCTAGCGCTAATCTCACGCCACCAGGGCCGGCATCTTAGCCACAAGGGGGAGTGGCTGAGGCTTTGCTAATTCCTGCGGTAGCACTTATGCGGTTTGGGGTCCCCCTCATTGACTATCCGCCGGTCGTGGAGTCTGCGTAGGGTCCTTCTGCTGGTGCTGCTACAGGAACCCCCCACAAGAACAGGCCAGTGGAACCAACTGTGGAGGAGGCCGTTGTGGCCTACGAAGGGGAGATAGTTGTTATCGCTGGTGAGTTCGTGGGGGTGGCACAGGAGGCTGTTGTTGACGTAGTGGATGTTGAGCTTGTTGCCGAGCCCACGGGTGTCTTGGAGGTTGTTGATGCACTTGCCGCGCCACCAAAGCCTGTTATGATCTCAGGTCCACTCGAGGGGGCTGATGTGGGGCCCCTTGCGCCTGAGGTCTATGAGGGCGCTAGGGAGGAAACCACTGCACACCAAGAGCCCCTAGCTATGCCTGTGCTCAGGGCTGTGCTGTACCAGCTTGACGTCGCAGAGGAGTCCTTCCTCGAGGTATGATTTTTTCATCCCCTAGGCTCTAATTTTGTTTGCTGATCTCCTCCGTCCAATAAGCTCAAGCAAGACTCACTAACTTTTCCCTTTCCTTTCGCAGAGTATGGTGCTGGTTTGCTATGACGCACCGTATTTTCAAACTGAAAATCGGCAAGGGTCCGGCTGTAATACGAACGTCGGTCTAATACAAAACCTGTACAATATCCTGTACAACAAACATAAATCCATCTAAATCAACCTCAACACATCCAGGCAACCATAATCTAACCACATAGGATCCAAAATCCACATTAAAATATGGCTCCAACGTTGTGTGTCAGAATACAATATCAGATAGAAAAAGATACCACTAGGTACCTGAAACAAATTATCACAATCCTGCGGAAGCATATACTATCACCATACATACAGCAGAAACTACTATATCATACTACTATCCTTAGATACGATATACATTATTAAATCCATTAAAAAATATACAAGTCTCCAGAAATGCTATACAAAATCACAAAATGCAAATCCTCCGAATAGGTCTTCCAGTCCGAAGCCTAGTCCACTTTTAGTCACTACTCTGTCTCGTCGAGCCTAAGGGTGTGCTCATCTAGAAGAAAGAAAGTAGTAAGAGTGAATCAAATACTCAATGAGTGCAACATAATCAAAGACAATAATAATATATTTACAAAATAAAGTAGAAAAGGGATATATGAGTATAATGAGGATGCGTAAATATAGAACATGATTGAATGTGTTTTCAGAGTACAAATAACTGCCAACATTTTATCTTTCTTTTTTAGAATGTAAAACATGCATAATTACTCATCTTTGCAGACCAGCACTAGTAGGTCTTACCAGTAAAAAAGTACAGAGAACAAGCAAAGGAATGTGTTTATTTCTACACATTCTAAAGTCGTAACCTCCTATTCAAGATCCAGATGTGGACCATCTATATATAATCATTGTAGACGGGACATTATCACATATGCCACCATATCCCCTATGACCCAAAGGCAGTCATCGTGCTTCCACAGTAATATCCTAAGGCAGGTCAAGGAATATCACCTGCTACGATACACAATTAGGATAATCTTTGAGTTTTCACTGTAATATCAATGGCATGTTGGGGGATATTACTATCTAAAAGATAAATTTGTGGTCCTGGTTTCATGATTTTTATTCTTTTAGGGAAAGTCCATCAAACTTCTTTCATAAAGTTCTGCCTTCGGGAGAACGAATCATACATATATCAAATCGTGGCATGCCCTTCGTATACTTGCATAATTTTCATATTTCTTTTTGGGTTTAAATATTCAAATGACATAAATTATATGCATAAACATCCTAAAGCACGGGGAAAATGAAAACTCTTACCACCATGAGCTAAATGTAACTCTAGAGCTTTCGGACGATATTTCCTTCATAAACGGTTCACAAATATAATTACGGACTATACAATTGAACATTTACAATTATATGTAATTAAATATCAAATTCAAAAAAAAAAGAATTATTCAAAAATCTCCAAAAATTCGGGTAAACAGTGTCGACGCGGGTTTAGGGCTCCTAGACGCATGAAATGGGTCAAAATTTGGAAATCGAGCACCAAACCGATAAATATGTATATTTAAGACATTAGTAAATTGTAATTAAAGCTAAATCATGCATAATTTACCATAATTTTGGGTCAAACCAAAGGGGGCACGGGTCTCGGGTTTGACCGAATCTGGGCCGCGCATAATATGGGAAAATCGGACATCATACGACAATTACTTCATGCAAGGGTCATGTGTTCCGCAAAATATAAGTTTCGGGTGGGTACTAGAACGACAATATTTAAGAGATACGAATAAAAATTAAAAAGAGAGAACAAAAAGGGTATGAGTGCACTTGTATCGATCCGATCTATCATTTTTCTAATTAGTTCCAAGTCAGAATCGGACCCGAAAGCCTCGATTTCCACTCTCTCACTTCTCCTTCGCACCGCTTCTTTCTCTTGTATGGCTCTCTCAGCACGCACAGCCGCCATTGCTCAACCTGCCACCGTCGTGAACGATCGTTGCCGGCCACCGCCGACCACCTGCTCGCCCCCTTCTTCCTCGACGAATCCTCCTCTCTCTACTCTTTTCTTCCCCTAAAACCCTCTCCCCACTCTACTTCTTTGAATCCCCTTTCCCCCTTCTGCTTATGTTATTATTATTATTATTATTATATTAATTTCTTTTTCTTTTAGTGCCAAAACTCAAATTGGTACTCGGGCGACCGAACGGGGGCATTTTAGGCGCCGGCCCAACAAATCCAAATATTATCCAAAATTTTATAATATTTAATTAATTTTTATTATACCCAAAATAATCAATAATCCAAATTAAATCAGAAAAAAAAAATTTAGGATATTACATTCGCCTTATTCAGATGGGTCTGCTCCGCCGGGACAAACTTATTTGCCGACGGGACAAGGAGCTTTCCAGTTGGGATCATGCCTTGCTGGAGACCGCTCAGGCTACAGCTTGGAGCAGGGAAGATGAGCTAGCTAGCTTGAGACGAGAGCTATCTGCCTTGCGAGAAGAGAAGGCCCAGACCCTATAGGAGAACGAATTGCTGAAGAGCGCGAATGCGGGGGCACATTGCCATGTCTCCGAACTCCAGGAACAGAACACTCATATCGAGGCTGACCTGCAGACTTGGCTCAACCTAGAGGAGAACGGTTGAGTATTGGACGCTAGGTTCTAAGATGGCATTCGCCTATGTCATCGGATAGCGTCGGAGGGCTTTGTATTCGGTGATGTTATTGATCGCCAGGAATCCGAGTGTCAAAGAGTGCTTTATCTCTGATCCGTTCGGAGTTTTGAGAACTATGCCAGCCCCGCTCCTGCCTTGCATTGACGATCTATCAACATGTAAGATCCATATTGGGGCGTTCGTAACATCTACACCTCCAGTCCAGTCTGGGGCATTGAGAATAGGGGTCGTCGTTTTAACTACGAAGTCCGTGAGGGCCTGACCTTTCAGGGCAGGTCAGGGTTGGAACTCCACATCGAACTCACCCAGCTCTATAGCCCACTTGACCACCTGCTCGGACGTCTCCGGTTTCTACATGATCCCTTTCAGTAGCTAATTGGTTAGTAAGACGATTCAGTGCGCCTAGAAGTGTGGTCATAGCTTTCTGGTGAAGTAGATAAGGGCCAGAGCAATTCTTTCAGCGTGAGGGTAGTAGGACTCCATGTCTGTTAGCACCTTGCTTACATAATACACGGGCCGTTGCACATCTCCTTGCTAACAGATGAGGACCGAGCTCAGGGCCATGTCCAATATCGCCAGATAGAGGTACAACTTTTCTCTCTCCGAAGGTGAAGTCAGGAGTGGTGGGTTGGGGAGGTATTCTTTTAGCTCGTGGAACGCAGACTCACACTCGGCGGTCCATCAAAATCCAGTTGCCTTTGTTCCTCGAAGTGCCTTGAAGAACGACAAGTACTTTTATGACAGAACGATCATTTTTCCTCAAATAACCTCCATATTAAAACAGATAACTAAAGCCCATAAGAAAATAACACAAATATCTGTAGAAAATCATGTAAAGTTTCCTTTAAAATTGGACAAAAATTAATACAAACAACCTGATTAAGACATACAGATAAATAGACTTCCACATTCATTCATTCATTCATTACATAAATACAAGATCAACAAAACGTCATATTCATCCATGGCTCTAATACAATATTCCTATCTACTATATTGACTTAAAAGAGAGATGCCAACTAGGAACCTGTACAAATCTAGACTCAAAATGCGGAAGCAATACTAAAGTCCCCTTGATTCTATTGATTATGGTCTCTTGGGAAACATCCCGTGTTTCCGCGTGACTCAATGTAATAGAGACAAAGGATCGTATGGTGGTATTATCTTTCGCCTTTTTAGGGCAATAGTTGGTAAGTTAATTCTTGACCATGGTCAAGTTGTTCCTCTCCTTTCCTTTCTTCGTGGCTGGATTCGAAAATGACAGAGATGTAACTCAAGATGGAACTAAGGAAACTCACTTAACTTGCTACTTTTAAGGCAAGGTAAGCTGATTCGCTGCCATCTCTTGCTAACTATGCATTCTATTCCTCTTTCCCCATGTCAGTTGTTTTGTCTTCCAACCATCTAAGACCGGATTCAATAGCTGCTCCTCTCTTGTTTTCATTCGATCTATCATCTCGCGGCAGGTATAATGGTATAAGAATAAGACATGGATAGTGCGGCAGTGGGACCGGGAACACCTGTGGAAGCTCCATAAGGTAGTCCTGCGAAAGCAAAAACAGTAACCTAACATAAAACATAGTATGCCATGACTGTAAATACATAAATTCATTCACAAAATTTGTTATTTACATTCACTATTATTAGACTCTAAAAGTTCTTCAAAGGACTTCAGATTTTCTCAAGGCTTCTTTAACCCTAAACCATTTCTTTACTCATTCTTGTCGGGTAGTAGCTCTACGGTTTCATCTAGAAGAGAAAAAACAAAAGAGTGAGTTGAAGCCCAACAAAATACAATAAAAGTATACAAATGAAATTCCTTATACAAAACATAACTATGACAGAGGGAAATCCATGCGAATATATAAGGAACAAAAGGTACGTGAAAAAAAGTGAGAAAATCATTAATCATTGTAAAAGCATGTCAGAAATCATAAGCCAATTTCAAACTTCACTTATTCTTCAAATTCAACTTTATTATCTGAAGAGACCCAGACTAGTAAACCCTACTAAACGAGGGAGCGAATAATCGATAATAGATTGTGTTTATTCTATAAAATCTAAGGCCAAAGTCCAAATGATCTCATTTCTCAAGATTCTAAGTTCAAAAGTATCTATCATCCCAATTTAACACCCCGAGAAGAGGCAACCACGTATCACTCCATGGACGGAGTTATCTTCGATTACCATCGTAACATTCTAAGGCATATCGGAGAACTTTACCTAACTGTACAATAGTCCTAGTTCTGATTTCTTACTAATTTACTTAACTGAAAGTATACTTATTCTTATTTCCTTAATCTTGACTCATCACTCTTCAAAGGCCAAATCAAACTCTTACAAATAATCCTTCAAATAGTTCGGAATACTCTCGGAAAGTCTAACAATGTTGCCCTTTTTCAAAACTTCAAATAAAAATCGTCCAACAAGCTTAACAATAGATCAAATAACCTTTTTATCACATTTCTCAAAAGTTTAGAACCAAACATTCTCAAATTTTTAAGCTAGGGTTTGAAGCAAACCGTTCGGATATAAAACAAATACAAAACGTAAGCTAAACAACAAAATTGAAGTCACAATTCATAATAATCATATATAAACACAAAATCTAAGCAAGAAAGTATGAGAAACATGCATTATTTGTTACAAAGCTTAGGAGATGAGGGTTTTAGAATATAAATATCAAAATGGAGATGTCAAAAAGTGGTAAAAACGGAAAATAAAGTTGGGGGTATACTTGTCATCGCCTGGTCTACCGTTTTCTTTACTCTAATTGGACCAAAATTGGCCAAAATCTCTTTCCTTTTTCCTTTCTTCTCCTTCATCCTTCGCTACTCTTCGTGGTCATGTCCTCACTCTTCTCCCCTTCCCATTTATAACAAAAACGAAATCAGTTTGTGGTAGAAAATCACGCTTGTGCTCGAGCACACGTTGAGCACACACATACTGGAATTGGCGTCTTCTGGCCAGCTCGAGCCAGCAGCGTGCCCAGTAGCTATTAGAATCTGCACCTCCTTTTGGGCTGGAGTGCACGGTGAGCCCAGCAGCTACTGGAATCTGCGCCTCCTTTTGGGCTCCAGCCTGCACCAGGCTCAGTCCTTCAGTTTGTTGCACTAGATGAATTTTTTTATTTTTTTTCAATTCACTAATCCTAAACTTAATTATACCAATTTAATTATTAAAATTTATTATGTTTTAGATACCCGTACTTTACAATCCTCCCTCACTTATGAAATTTTGTTCTCAAAATTTAACGAAGCTACATACCTCAAGGAAATAAATGCGGGTATTTGCTCCGGATCTCATCTTCACGCTCCCATGTTGCTTCCTCAAGTAAATGGTTCTTCCACAAAATTTTCACCAGGGGAATTGTCTTTGTATGCAGCCTTTGATCCTTCCGATCCAGAATTCGTACCGGCTCCTCAACATAAGAAAAATCATTATCAATTGTTAAGGGTTTGAACTCAATAACGTGTATGGGATCGTGGACATACTTCCAAAGTATTGATATATGAAATACATCATGAACATCCACTAAATTAGGTGGCAGCGCCAATCTGTAAGCCACCTCCCCAACCCCCTCCAAAATCTCAAATGAGCCAATGAAACATGGTTTCAGTTTTCCTTTCATCCCAAATCTGAATGTCCCCTTAGATGGTGATACTTTCAAGAAGACATAGTCACCCACCTCAAATTTTAATACTGATCTTCGTCTATCTGCGTAGCTTTTCTGACTACTTTGAGCCACTTTTAAATTCTCATGAATCAGTTTAATCTTCTCCGCCGTCTCTTTAATAATTTTGAGGCCCAAAATTCTCTTATCTCCTGTTTCCTCTCAATGTATCTGTAATCTACACTTCCTCCCATATAATGCCTCAAATGGTGCTATGCTTATACTCGCCTAATAACTGTTATTGTAGATGAACTCCACCAGGGTTAGATAATTATCCCAATTTCCCTTCATATCCAATACCGAGACCCTTAACATATCCTCGAGAATCTGAATTGCACGTTCCGATTGACCATCAGTTGAGGGAGGATACGCCATAGTAAACTTCAATTCTATCCCAAATTCTTTATGCAAACTCTCCTAAAATTTGGAGACAAAGCGCAGGTCTCGATTCGATACAATCATTGCAGGCACACCACGGAGTCTAACAATTTCATTCATATATAACTGAGCCAACCTGTCACACGTTGTCCTGATTGCCAAGAAATGGGCTAATTTAGTCAACCGATCAATAATAACCCAAATGGTGTCATAGTTCCTGGGGGCCCTCAGTAAGCTTGACACAAAATCCATCACGATGTCTTCCCATTTTCAACTTATGATCAGCATCACTGTAATAATCTAGATGGTTTTCTCCTTTCAGCTTTCAATTATTAACACACAAGACATTTCTCCACATAAGCCATAATATCTCATTTTATATTTGTCAATCAAAATATTTTCTTCAAGTTCTGATTACATTTTATTCATCCCGGATAAATTGTATATCGAGATCAATGGGCTTCCTTCATAATTTTCTCTTTCAACTCCTTATCATTCGGCGCACACACAAATGATCTCTAAACCTCAATACTCCATCAGCTCGGATATTAAAATCGATTCTGGAGTCTTTATTTAAATTCCCCGCAATGTCCATAAGGAAGGAATCATTTACCTACTTTTTCTTAACCTCATTTATTACCTCCGGCTGAATCTAAAGATATGATAAAATCATCTGATTCGCCCGAACATACGGCTGAATATCACATTGCTTTAGATGATCTAACATCTCCTTCTATTTTATCTAAAAACTTGCCACAAAACTTGATCGGTGGCTCAAAGTATCAGTAACTATATTAGCTTTTTCGGGTTTGTATTAGATCTCACAGTTATAATCTTTCAGAAAATCAAACCACATCCTTTGCCTCATATTGAGCTCCTTCTGCAAGAACAAATATTTTAAACTTTTATAGTCAGAATAAATAAGAAATTTTTCACCATAAAGATAATGTCTCCAAATCTTTAAGGCAAATACCACCATAGTTAACTCCTGATCATAAGTTGGATAGTTCTTCTCATACACCTTTAGCTGTTTAGACTCATAAGCAACTACCTTGCCATTCTGCATTAACATAACCCAAACCCGCTTCGGATGCATCACAATATACCTCAAAACCACCCGATCCCTCCAAAATAGTCAACACCAGAGCAGTCGTTACACAATCCTTCAATTCTTGAGAACTTTAATCACATTCTTCTGTCCAACTAAACTTGGCCTCCTTTACTAATCGAGTCAAGGGTATAGCTATCCAAGAGAAATTCTCTACAAATCTCCTATAATATCCTACCACGTCAAAAAACTCCTAACTTCAGTCACTAAGGTAGGTCTACTCCAATTAGTAACCGCCTCTACCTTCTTTGGGTCTACAGTAATGCCTCCATTTAAAATCACATGTCCCAAAAATATCACCTCCTCCAGCCAAAACTCACATTTATTTAATTTAGCATATAATTTCTCCTCACGAAGCACTTGAAGAACAATCCTCAAATGAGTCTCATGCTTCTCATAACTCTTAGAATATATCAAAATATCATCAATAAATACCATCACAAATTTCTCCAAGTATGGTCTAAACACCCGATTCATCAGATCCATAAAAGTAGGAGCATTTGTAAGACTAAAAGCCATAACAAGGAATTCGTAATGGCAATATCTCGTTCGAAAAGTTGTCTTGGCCACATCCTCCTACTTTATCTTCAACTGGTGGTAACCGAATCTCAGATCAATCTTTGAAAACACCCAAGACCCTTATAATTGATCAAATAAATCACCAATGCATGGTAATGGATATTTATTTTTAATCGTGATTTTATTCAGTTCATGATAATCCACACACAGCCGCAAGGACCTATCATTCTTTCTTACAAATAGTACCGGTGTATCCCACGGAGATACACTCGGTCTAATGAAACTATTGTCTAACAATTCTTGCAATTGCACCTTCCGCTCCTTCAATTCAGTTGGCGTTATACGATAAGGTGCCTTTAGAATCGGTCCAACATTAGAAATAACCTTAATTTCAAATTCAATCTCCCAGTGAGGGGGGTAGCCCAGGCAACTCCTCTGTAAACATATCCTCAAAATCACATATAACCAAAATATCCTTCACCGGCACACTCTGACTCCCAATGGTGCTAGCCTATGCTAGATAAGTCTGGTATCCACTTTTCATCAAATGCTTAGCATGTAAAATCAAGATCAATATAGGTATCTCCTTCTTCTTAATACCTTGAAAGAAAAAGGAGTCAACTCCAGGAATATTAAAGTACACCCTTTTTAGAAAACAATCAATACTGGCATGAAATTTAGTTGGCCAGTCCATCCCTAAAAGAACATCAAAATTGCACATATCCAACAACACTAAATTCACCATCAAATGCATCCCATTCACCTCAACCTTACACTAAGGATGCATAATATCACTAATTATCGATGATTCGGTAGGTGTCGATACAACCAAAGAATGTTCTAGAATCCTCAGAGGAGATACAATATAACATGCAAATTAGGGGAAACAAAAGAGTGCATAAATCTAGAATCAAATAAAATAGAAGTTGAAACACCACAAATAAGAAGGATATCTTCAACTACGTTCAGGGATGCCTTAGCGTCCTGTACTGTCATGGCAAACACTTTAGCCAAAACAGTTGGCTTTCTTGCTTCTAGCCTCTTAGGCAGTGGGTAATCCTTAATTAGGTGGCCTACTAACTACAATTATAGCAATCTCCCGACGCTTTATAACAAGACTTTCTCGTGTGCTTCCTCCCACAGTGAATACAGTCTTCCACTGACGCTTGAGGACTCTTCACTGGCTGAACTTCAATGACACTCTTTTCCTTATCTGTCATTTTTGCCTTTTTAGATGGCCCCGAGGGCCCTACATTAGATCCCATACTGTAACTTGTTCTGCTAGCTTCCCTCTTGGCAAAGAACTTTAAGTTTCCAACTCCTCGAATATTAAAGCTCGATCTAAAATCTTCGCGTAGGTCCGGATCTTTTGAGTCACCAGTTTTTTTTGGTAAGTATTTTTGAGTCACCAGTTGCCTCCTAATATTGTCTCTTAATCCCTACTAAAATTTTTTAACCTTCTTTAATTCATCATTCACAATGTACAGAGCATATCGGGACAATTCAATAAACTTTACATCATATTTGTTACAATCTGATTTTCTTGCCTAAGTCGCATAAATTCTTGCTCCTTTTAATCCTAAAGACTGGAAGGAAAATATTTTTCCATAAAAGCTTTTTCAAAAATCTCCCAAGTAATGTGAGGTTCCAGATTTGTGAACCCGATAATAATGAGGTGATTAGTATGTTAATGATCAATACTAAACTTATGGGATGATTAAGGTTTGGTATCGGAAGAGAAATCGGGAAAATCATTCGGTCCGGGACTCTTGAAGCCACTCGCCAAGACTTTGCGCCTGCTGGGCGCTCGAGCCGGGCTCGAGCGGATAAAGCGTAACCGCCCGTGGCTCGGCCTCTCGCCAGCCGCTCGGGGCGCCGAGCGGTGGCCGCCCCGTGGCCTCGGCCGCTCGAGCGGCCGGCGCAGTATATAAGTCCCGTCGCGACTTCTCCTCGCCATTTTTCACACGGCCGAGGGTTTGGAGGAGAGAGAGTGGGGCGCGACCGAAGAGAGAAGAAGGGAGATCGAGCCCGGGAGTCCGATTCCGCCCGAGAGCCAGGTATAAAGGTGAAAGCACGCGTCGAGGCAAGTGTTCTCATACCCACTTCTCGTTCTCTCTCGATGTTTTATGTATTTTCGTTGGGTATTTTGTGTCGATACCCACGGGGAACGTTAGGATCTCGATACCCATGCCTTGAGGTCCAAGAAAATGTGGTTAGTTGTCCGATTCGTGTCCGATTCGCCCGGGTGGGTTTTACCGAAACCCTAACCTACGGGATTTTGGGGGTTTCCCGTTTCCCGGCCTTGTATCATGAAATTGACCTCAAAATTGGAATCCCCACGTCCCAATGATGTATATACGTCGGCCGCGGGTCCGATCTCGCACGTTTGGACCCGTTCGCTGCTCCGGGCCCTCTAAAGGGGCGCTGTTACTGTTCACCCGAGCCGGAAGGTGATAATTGCGCGTTGTCACCTTCGTAAAATGATGATGTGATCCTAGAATACGAATACCCGTACCCCAATTGTATGTATATATCGACCGGATGCCGAATCCCGCAAGATTTGACCCGTTCGTGGCATCCGGGAGCCTTGAAAGAATTCCGTAATCGTTAACCCGAAAGTGAATGGGAAGTTGCATACTTCCACCCTCGTGATAAGTTAAATCGAACCCAAATGTGTAATATCGTGTACAAAGAGTACGTACGAATCTACCGGACGTCCGATTTCCAAGTATCGAACCGTGTACGGCGTCCGGGTGTTCAAAGAGAAATCCGATAATGTTCACCCAAAACGAAATGAGAAATGCAAAGTGATATGTGATCATAATTGTAATGAAAGTAACGTTTAAATGATTAAACGTGAATGTAAACCCCGAACGTGAATCCGCGTGCTGAAGGCAAAGGAATGAGTCTCGAAGGTTCCAAAGGGACTTGTGATCATTTGAGGTATGAATCTAATCTATATTGTGAACTTGGAGTGATTTGTTGTGGATTAAGGGAATTGAGTCCCACCGATTGTGAATAAAGAATTGAATTCCATTGGATATGGAGAACCGTGACGAGAATGGAAGGGAGTCCACATTATGCTTGTGATGATATGATCTCCTGGATGGAGATGTGTTTGATGATGTAATCTCCCGGTTGGAGATTATTGTGATGGGAATGAGATTTTCCGAGATGTGATTGTGTGGCAAATGTGAATTTTCCTCTCCAAGTGTCGAACCTAACCCTGAAACTAGGACCCTGAGTCATATGGGTAGTATTCTTTAGTGTACCATGTCCATCGTGGTGGGAACCCGAGGGATACTTGGCCACGTATTCCGGCCGCTCGTGTGAGCGGGTGATGTCTGTGGTACGCTTTAGGAAACTACTGTGAAAGAACGATGATTGCCCTGGACCCCGGGGGTGTGGGGTGTGTCGACGCTACATATTGAGATGTAGTCGTCTGAGATGATTGTTGCATGGATGCAACCGAGGGTCGTGTGCTACCGACCGAAAGTAGTAGCCGTGGCTTTAGAATGTGTAGCGAACACATTCCTGTCCTCGTTCTCTCGCATCGTTGGTTAGTACGATCTACTAGCCAGGGTCCGCAAAGATGATATAATAAAGAAAATGAATAATGTTCAATCGATGAACCCATGAATCAAGTATTCAAGATAGAACCGTGAAACTGTAATGAGAACCGTGAGAATCTTGTGAATCCAAATGATGACCAATCAGTGTAATTGTGAGAATGGTAGGAATCAAGTGATTCCAGTTATTCCTGTTCCCTCTCCTGTTCCCTGATTTTGGAAAGTATGTATTCCCTCCCGTTTCAGTCCTTGTTCATGCCTTGGAGGGGTGTTTATGATTACATTTGCTGAGCTGCTGGCTCACTCTTGCTGCTGTTGTCTCTTTTTCAGATGAGAACACTTAGCTGGCGCATGTAGATAAAGTAAGGAGAGGCTTGCTTGATGTGATTGGCTGGACGGCGAGTGTTCAGAAGAATTGGACATAGAGTTGGATCGGACTGTGGGCAGCCACTTATCGTTGAGCGTGGCTCATCGTTGTTGTTTTTATGGTTTTATTATGCTTCCGTATATTTGATGATCTAGTTATGCTTCCGTGTCTGTATTTATATATTTTGATTTTGGTTTCATTAGATGGCATCTCTCTAGATCTAGTATAGTAGGTTGTGTACTGTATTGGAGCCATGGATGATATGGCAGTGTTGTGATCCTGTGTGGCGTGTTGTAGGCTTTGAGTTAAGCCTTTGATAGATGTGTGCTTGTTACAGGATGATATTTAAACAGGTTGTATTTTGGTTTTCGTCCAATTGCAGAGGAAACTCTGCCGGATTTTCTGTAGAGTCCATAGGTTAATTATGGGCTTTAGGGTGTGTGTAGTCTTTGACGGAGGTTATTCAATGGAGAATAATCCGTTCTGTCACAAGTAATCTCATTGTCGGGCACACGTAATGGCCTCATTCTCATGACCCACCAATTATCAGCTTCACCTTCTGTGAGATCCTGATTTCGAAATATGCTAAATGTGGATTAATTATATGAATGAAAATCCTATTTAGGTCTAAATATGTCAAAAAATTTGGTATCGAAGCAAAATGAGGTGAAATGGCCAAGGGAGCGCTGCTCGAACGCCCACTTGAGTGCCCAAATGCGTGAGCAAACACTCGCGGACCGCTTAAGGCAAGGCGGCAGCAGCCCTCGGCTATGAGTAGGGCGCTCGAGCGCATATTTGTGCAAGTGATCGCTCGAGCACCCTCAACCGGCGCTTCAGCGGTGGTCACATGACACACATGTGACCGGTTTTTCTTTCGTGTTTTAAGGGATTTGGGGGCTTTTTGTGACAGAGCCTTCGACCAACAATGAGAGGAAAGGAGAAAGGGAGAAGAGGGAAAGAGAAAAGGAAAGGAAAATCTGTTGTACAGTTCTGATCAGAGTGACAGTAACTGTAGATTGAGCTCAGGTAAGTGTATATCAGACATTATTTTCTATTTTTACTACTTTTTGGTATCTCAAAAATGGTATTTATACTCTAAAAGCCCGTTTCTATAAATTATTCAGACAGATTTCATGTTTATATATATATACTACAATATCTGGTTTTGATTTTATGAAAATGTATGTGTTCGGTATCCGTTTATCGTTCGATAGTTTCAGCTAAACCCTAGATACGAAAATGAAGGGTTTTAATGATTTTTACCCATAATTTCTGTTGTATAAAAGTTAATCTGTACTGAGATAGAGTTTTTGCTGTAATTTATTTCTGAAAATTTTACACGGACTTATACTGATAAATCACTGTGGACTTTTGAAGCAAAATCGAAGGGTTAATTGAAATAGTTTTGACTAATTTTCGAGAACTGTAGCGTTATAAGTTAAGAAAAATATTTCTGACACTGTTAATTAGGACCCAAGACTGATATACGGTTAGGTTAGGTTCTCCGATATGTCTTAGAACGTTACGGTGGTAATCGATGATAACTCTATCCATAGAGTTATATGTGGTCCACCCTTCCTCAAGGCGTTAACCTAGAGGGTAGATATTGTACTGGCCGACAATATTGTACCAAATCCTACGAGACGGGATGTCCCACCAGAAGAAACGACTTATACTAGCCTTTGATTGTGTGGAATGAATACAATCTATTCTCGATTATTCGCCCCCTCTACTTGTATGGTCTACTGGTCAAGTCCATACTGATAGAAAAGAAGATTTCTTTATACTTCACAGATTTAGTACTAATTTCTGATTTCTGAATTATGTTCACTGACTTATGGTTTTTGAAACTTAATTTCATTGTATTAAGTTTTATCTACTTTCATGTACTTTCTGCTACTGCCATGAAAGAATATTTTCATATTAACTGTTCACCTGCACTTATGTTCTGTATAGAAGTATATTTTACTAACTTCAGATTTTCAAAACTCAATTTAATATCAATTTATACTTTCTCTATTTCCTAGCACTATCCTAACCCCGAATGATTTCATGTTTCGATAAGATCATATAACTTTTCTACATAACAGAATTTATAATATGCCTGTATGTACCTTGTTGAATTTTGGCTCACTATTTTACTAAATTTTTTCCCTCCAAATAAGATTATAGAGCTAGTACCAGACGAGGAGGAGTGACCTAAAGCATATCTGAAGAGTTTTGGGAATCTGACGAGTTTTGGAAGATATAAGGGAGATTACACAACCCTGAAAAATTCTTCATAGGAGAAGGAAGAGGGCCTTTAATTTTATCTCTACCAAGGGGAGAACTGGGAAGATCCTTTGCCTGAATCCTTCCAGTAGGCCTGGGGATCTCATAGGGCGGATTAGCAGCTTGCAATGGAGAAACCTCATCAGCCAAGTGCAACCCAGCAAAGGAGTTTGAACAGGAAACACCGGGACAAGAATCCCTATGTAATTGAATCCCTGTGCTCGGTTCAATATTTGGGGCCTTCTCATTTCCAGATCCAGCCTCGTCTATGGCCATACTAGATTCAATAGGGTCCTTATAGATAATAACGGCGTTGGATTTTACAGGTCTTGGAGCCACCTGCCCAGCAGTTTCAGCAGGATGACTGCCTAACTTTCTCCTGCCCCTAGATGAGGGATTCTTAAAAATTCTCCCAGTGGGGCGATATTCTTTTGGAGGTTTGCACTGAGATTCGGTGTGTCCCACCTTGGAACATTTACCACAGCGGGAAGGCTTCCATTGATATGCTATGCTAATCTTAGTGACCGCTTGATTGGGTTGCCCCTCAGTGTTCCCAGGCCTAAGCCGCACGGTGGATGGCATGGAGGCATCGGCTGCAACCTCCACACACACCCGGGTGAAGCTCATACTCTCCATCTTTTCTGTGGTGGGATCGAGCTGCAATGGTTTACACACTACACTCGCAAACCAGCTCAGTCCCAGTGGCGTCCAAAGGTCAACAGGGATGTTGGACAAGGTAATCCAAAGGGTGAACATTTTATGTTCCTCTTTCGAGAGTACCATCCCTAGTTTCCATTTCTTTAGAAACAGAGGGAAGCCAGAAAAAGTCCAAGGGCCTCCCTCGAGGCATTTCTCTATCATATAGAAGGAAGAAAAACGGAAGAAGAAAAAGCCCTGATCATTTCCAGCCACATGCTGCAGTTCGAACTGAGCCCAAACTTTTCTAGTAATATGGTTTACAACATAGAAGTGCAATGGGCTTCCTAAAAAGTATCCCACCAAAGCTTCCCCCCACAAAATCTCCCCTTGCTTAAGCACTTCAGAGGGAGGAGTTAAATCCACATAATCCCCTCCCCCAAGTTGCAGAGGAAAGTGATGTAAGGAACACTTACCTCCAGAATTTGCTTTCCGCACAATCTCTACCCAGGATGCCGAAGAAGATTGGGTCACCTGCCCCTGCAAAGGCTTCAAGGCAGAAGGGTCGGGAACGCCCATATGGGCATCGCCAGAGCTATTATTGGGATCTGGGACCTTAGGCAACAGAGACAAGTTCGAGTCCACCTGACGAAGCTGAGCAGCAGGACCAGAATCAATAGCATCAGATGAAAGAGCTAGCCCCAAAAAATCCAAGGACCCATTTCGCGGTGAACTTATATACCGGTCGGCATGCCCAGCAGACGAATCAAGGGGAGAGACAGTTGACACTAACAGATGACTATGGCATAGGTCTAGAGGCTTCAGACGCTCCAAAAAGGAAGAATCCGGGGCTGGGGAAGGGAGCACAGCATCCCTCTGTAAGGAAGGGAAAGAGGGAGAGGGGAGGGTGATGAGAGGAGAGGAAACCACCGACGAAGAAGAAAAATCGGGGAACCGAGGATGACAAGAAGACCACGGAGGGCCTGTCAGCACCGACAGGGGACCGACCATGGCCTGCACCGACGTAAATATGAACAGGTAGAGGCGGGAGAACCAGGTTTAGGAAGCAATTTTCAAATTTTGAACCCTAGAGAGAAGACAAAGCGTCTCTCTCTAGAACGATAGCCTGATGCCTTCAGAAGAAGTGTCCTGTAAAAATTAAGGACATATATATATATAATTTAAGGACATGTAAGAATATTTGTGTAGAAAAATAAATTTTTAAACATAATTTGTATGAATTAAAAACTTGTACTTCAAAAAATTTCATGAATTGTGAAGAAAATTATATGCATGCAAATTATAATAAGTTTAAGTACGAAAATAGCATATGCATGATAGAAAAAAATGATAGAAAAGATCTGCGATAAAGAAAGAAAGTGATTCAGATATACTTGTATTCACTTAATTTTACCAAAAGATTACTTGAATTCACCTTAATTTTACCTTATCATTCTTTCTCTCTCTTCCTCCCTATTTCACTTCTCTTTCTTTCTCTTTTCTAAAATCTCAGCTAGAAATGAGTAAAAAATGACTAGAAGGCGTATTTATAAAAATGGATGCATATGCACCGATCAAGCATAGAGTCAAACTTTATAATACATATGAGTGCTCACCGGATGTACATCAGGTGACAACATTCTAGTTTAAATACACACATGTGCTGGTTGAATGCATATCAGTTGCAAATATTGTAAAGAACAAGTTTGAATTTTATTTTTGATCATAATTAATTAAACTGAGATAATTAATGTTGAGGTCAAATGAGGAAAAAAATTAGGTCAAAAGTTAATTTCGGATCCGATTTCTATGAGTTGATAGATACCTGATCGACGCTCAACGCATTCCCATGCGTGTTCAGGCTAAGGAGGTCGCGCTTGATTGTCACTTGAGTGGAGCTCGTGTGCGCTTTCTAGATTAGCCCATACTCGATGCACACCCAAAAGATGCTCGAGCACATTGAAGTAGAATGTCGATGCTTGATGCATACCTGAAACAATGCTCGCGTGCCACCATATTTGATCGTGGCAGCTGATGCGCATCTAACATGTGCTCGAGCACCACTCTACTATATGTATCATATCCGATGAATTTTCGGTCATTTTCTACTAAATTTTGAGAGATGAGAAAGAAGGAGAAGAGAGTGAATGAGAGAGAGAAAGTTAGAAAGGCCCAATACAAGAAAATCTAAGCAAGATTTTTAATAATGTAGAATTAAGGCAAGTGCATCGGAGTTTTTTTTACTTTGTTGTTGAATTCTTTTCATTTCTTTGAATATTTATTATTTTAAATAGTCAGACATGATATGTTTTCATAATTAAGATAATGATACTTCACATATATGATTATTTACTTCCATTCTTTATAATTTTTATTAAAATCATGTTCTTAATTCATATATTTGGGTTATTAAGTTATTTTACTACGATTTTCTTGCATGCATATGTTGGATTCTTGGCTATTTGACTCTTATAAGCTTTAATTTCATATTTAATAATCTTAAATGCATAAATGCACAGAGTTTATGTCTTGTATGTTCGGAAAATACAATAATTCGCCCTTACATTCATGTTATTTAAAATGAAACATTTAAATCTCAAAATACTATTGATTTTTTTTACAATTTAGTTTCAAAAATTTATAATGTAGCCTTTGTATGCTCGAAAACTTACATGTTTAAGTTTATGTAAAATTTTTATGTATTATATGATAATTATTTAAAGATATTATGAAGAAAACTCTATAATTTGTTAAAGAACTAAAAATATTTTCTTCGAGAAAATAAATATAAAAATTATGAGAAATTGTATAGAATTTTCATATGTCTATTGTCAAAATACTATAATAAATTTAGCGAGTGGTATATTATAGCATGTCCTTGTATATTATAGTCGTGATTAGAGTTTGAACCTACCATCCGCGATTGAAAGTAGTTTTTGACCCTATCTATAGTATTATATGTATAATAGCCCACTTACAATCTTGAATAGTAGTGTAAGCTTTTGGCTGTGTGAACATAGATATAATTTGGATTTTAATTATCTATTCTTTTAACCGATAAGGTTATATTTGCCATTAGTCCCTAAGAATTTGCATAATTGAGTATGGATTTCTTGGCATAATTTAAATAAGAATATAAAAAAACATTTTAATAAGTTGTTTATATTTGTCATAGAATTTCATACCATTTCATTAAAATTGATTCATTGATCCTTTGGGCATGTTTTAACGAGAATTATATGTTAAATTATATAAATTTATATGCATTATTAAGATTTTAATTCACTGTTATTTCTATGTTTTACTAACCTCTTTAGATTAACGACTCGAGCATTTGTAAAGGAGGTAAAATATTGGTTGGGAAGCTGATTGGGGAAATTAGATTAGGTTTTAAAAGAAAGTTATTGTATTTAGTTTTTGAATAGTAATTTAGAATGTTTATGATATTCGGACGATGGTTTGTAAATTATGATATTGATATTGGCTTTCTATTATGCCTGTTTAAATACTCTAATTTTATTTTGGATTACACATTACTACTTATATATAGTCCAACGTCTTGTTATAGTCAATGTTCTAGCCACCCATGAACGTGACATTTTAGGTCCTATAGTCTGGTTATAATATTTTTATTTTATTTGGTCAACGTATCGATGTGAAACTCATGTTTATGAATAATCAGGTTTTTAATTATTAATATCAGTAATATCATTAATTTTTAATGCTAAGATTGGGTTTGAGACGTGAGGATCAGAGAAGTCGTAAGGAGAATGCCTTGTTTGATTTAAGGATCTGCTGTGATTAAATATTTTGTGATAGTAATAAAAGATGTCTTCAGGACAATGAGGCGGTATTGGACCAACCTCTCCTCCCGATCGAGAAGAAGAGTATTTGGCCATCATGGCTTGGATAGATGATGTGATGGAGTTTATGGCTCAAGAATCTCAGAACCCGAAGCCACAAATGGCTAACCCAACGGCAACAACATATGATTGGTTCACAAATGAGAGAGTGTTAGAATTTATGGGTGACCTACTAAAGTTGATATTTGGATCCAATGGATTGAAAAATTTTTTTACTGTTATTCACTATCCAGAGGAGGATAAAGTTATTTTTGTCTCCTGCAAGTTGGAGGGAGAAGCTCACCATTGGTGATTAATGAAGAAATGATATATGGAATTGGAAAATAAAGAAATTTCTTGGGAGATGTTCGTAGAGGCATTCATGGATAAATATTCCCCGATGAGCATAAGAGAATAAAAGGAAGATGAATTTTTTCGTCTATGGCAAGGAAACCAGTTTGTGGTAGAGTATGATGCCAAATTTATTGAACTGTTTTGCTATACCCTTCACATTGTCCACAATGAGGCCAAGAAGGTGAAGAAATTCTTGCAAGGTTTGAATGATACTATCTAGAAATAGCTTGTGACATTGAAGTTAAGGATTTACGGAGAAGTTTTAGATCATGCTCTTCTGTTTGTACAAGAGTTAGAAATAGAGAAGTTATTTGAGAAGAAGTTAGCTAGTTGATGAGGCTAGAGTTTAGGACCTTGCTCTTACGATCCCATAAGAGATCAAAGTCGATGGATAAGGGGGAGAAAAGAGCTGAAATCCAGTATACATCGGGCCCTTGACAACCAAAGCATGCGTGCCCTCGCTGTGGAAAGTCTCATACAGGAAGACTCTATTATAAGGTCTTTGTAGCGTGTTTCAACTGCGGCTAATCCCACCATATGATCAAAGATTGCCCATATCTCTTGAGGCAAATGGAGAGGAAATCAAGTGCCTCAGGAAGAGCTTTTGCGGTAACGGACCAAGAAACAAATTCATCACCCATAGTGGTGGAAGGTAAACTCATGATTCATTGTATCTCCCAAGTTTGTTAGATATTTGTTGTTAAACCTGAGAATCATAAATTTTTCATTAATAGTGTCAACACCTACGGGATCGTCTTTGGTCGCGGATTATGTGTACCCTAAGTGTATTGTTTGAGTTAATGGGTTAGAGTTAATAGTAGATTTAATTTTATTGAACATGTATGATCTTAATATAATCTTATATATGGATTGGTTAGTTAGTTATCATAGTAGTATAGATTATTTTCATAAGAGGGTGTATTTTTTTAATTTCGGAATGTGAACCATTTTATTTTCAAGGAGTAATACAAAAATAAATCTCCATACATAATGTTGGCGTTGCATGCTTGCTATTTGATGAGGGGTGGATATCAAGCTTTTTTGGCTTATGTGATCACAATTGGTAGTCGTAATGTGCCGACAAAGGACATACCGATTGTATATAAATTTGAGAATATTTTTCTAAAAGATCTTCCAGAACTACTGTCGAACCGAGAAATTGAGTTTAAAATTTAGATTGTTCCTAAAGCGATGCCTATATCAAAGGCTCCTTATAGAATGGCACTATCAAAACTTAAGGAATTAAAACAATAATTGTAAGAGCTACTGGAGAAGGGTTTCATCCAACCAAGTATATCTATATGGAGTGCCCTGGTATTATTTGTAAAGAAGAATGATAGGTTTATGTGGCTGTGTATGAATTATCGAAAGTTGAATAAGATCACTATTAAGAATGAGTATCTATTGTCAAGAATTGATGACTTATTTGATCAATTGTAATGGGCTCAAGTGTTTTCTAAGATCGATCTTCATTCGAGTTATTATCAATTGAGGATTATAAAAGAAGATGTGGTGAAGATACTTTTTAATGAGATATGTGCATTACAAGTTTTTAATTATACTTTTAGGATTGACTAACACCCCTATTTCTTTTATGGGCTTGATGAGCAAAGTATGTTCACCCTATCTTGACAAGTTCATGGTAGTGTCCATTAATTACATTTTGATATACTCGAGGGGTTATGAAGAACATGTATCACACTTGAGGATTGCACTTGAGTTATTTTGGGAAAGGAGTTTGTATGCCAGGCCGAAGAAATGCAAGTTTTGGCTTAAAGAGGTCATGTTTTTGGGTCAGATAATTTCAAGAGGAGGTATTTCAATTGATCCCAATATAGTCGAACTAGTGATTAATTGGAATCAGCTGACTATGGTGATGGAAGTTAGAAACTTTTTGGGAATGATGGATTATTACTAGAGATTTGTGGAAAACTTATCTGAAATTGCTATGCCACTAACCCAATTAACACTGAAGGAGGTCAAGTGTAATTGGATAAAGGATTGTGAAAATGGTTTCTAGGAATTAAAGGATCGTCTAATGACAGTCCCAATTTTAATGATTCCCGAAGGATTCAGCGGATTTATTTCCTATTGTGATGCATCTAAAACCGAATTATGGTGTGTCCTAATGTAGCATGGAAAATTGATTGTGTATGGATTATGACAATTGAAAATGCACAAAAGGAATTATCCAATGCACGATCTAAAATTGCACTAAAAATCTTTGCACTCGAGAAATATTTCATGTATTAGGACCACAAGAATCTTAAGTATTTATTTTTTCAAAAGAAATTAAACATGAGACAGAGAAGATTGATGGATTTTTTGAATGACTATCTATGATTGTAAGATTCAATACTAACCTAAAAAGTCTAACGTAGTAGTGGATGCTTTGAGTTGTCCAACGGTAAATTTTATAGCTCATTTAAGGATTAAAGACATGAAGATATTAGACTGTATGAAACAATGTTATATTAAAAGGAACTTCCAGAGTATTCAATGATATTGTCTTATTTTCAAGTACAATCTGAGATTTTGGATAGGATTAAAAGAGCTTAGATATACGATCCGTTTTTGGTAGATATTGCTGGTGATTTGAATAGGGAATCAAGGTGAATTTCAGTATACAGGCCGATGGACTTTTGAGATTTTGAAAATGGATTTGTGTGTCGAATATTGGAGAATTAAAAGAAGAAAACATAAATAAGGCTCATCGATCAAAGTATACTATCAACCCCGATGTTAACAAATGTATCAAGATTTAAATAAGATATTTTGGTGGCATAAGATGAAAAGAAAAATAGCGGCCTATGTGAAAAAATATTTGATATGTTAATAATTAAAGGCCGAACACAATAAACCACTAAGACTTTTACAACCCATGCCAACCCCTAGCTAGAAGTAAAAAGACATAATGATGGATTTTGTGCTGGGATTGCTAAGACTGCCAAGAAATCATGAAGCTGTTTAGGTAATTGTAGATTGACTCAGTAAGTTAGTAGATTTTATTACTATTTGGATGACGTTCTCTAGAAATTGACTAGCAAGGCTATATATTAATGAGTTGGTTAGATTGTACGATGTGCTAACTTTCATTGTATTAGATCGAGATTCAAAATTTATCTCAAAATTTAAAAAAAATTTACATTAGGAGTTGGAAACCAATTTAAAATTCAGTACGATCTATCACTCTCAAATATATGGATAATTGGAAAGAACAATTCAAATTATGGAAAATATGTTGAAAGCTTTGATTTGGAAATGAATGGTAATTGGGTTGAATATCTATCATTGACCGAATTTGCGTACAACAATAACTATCAAGCGAGTATTGGTATGGTCCCGTTCAAAGTTTTATATGGAAGGAAGTGTTGTTTACCAATTCATTAGGAGAAAACGAGGGATAGAAGACTTTTAGGATCAAAGTTATTCAAGAGACATTTAACAAGATTTGTATGATCCACAATTTGTTGAAAGTCGCCCAAAATCGATAGAAAAATTTTGTTGATCAAAGGAGATCGGAGTTGAGTTTGAATGTTGGGGACGATATATTTTTGAAACTATATTTGTCAAAGGAAATTTCTAAATCTTGGATTAAGAAAAAATTGAAGTCATGGTCTATTGGACCATTTGAAATTTAAGAGAAAATCCGTGAAGTATCTTATTGATTTGTTCTACCGCCGAATCTAGAAGATATCCATAATGTATTCCATTTGTCAATACTTCGAAAGTATATTCATGACCCATCGCACATTATTGAATATGAACCATTGAAGATAAATGAAGACATGATGTACAATGAGAAACCAGTTCAGATTTTAGGAAGAAGAGATCAAGTGCTTCGCATGTAGGTAATTCTGTTAGTCAAGGTCTTATAGAGAAACCACTCGTATGAAGAAGCGATATGGGAAAGAGAAGACGAGATCCAAGAGAAGTACCCGCGTTTGTTTCTTTGATGAGGTACGTTAAATTTTGAGGACAAAATTTTTATAAAACGGAGAAAAATATAAAAAAATAAGTTTGAATTTTATTTTGATCATGATTAATTAAGTTGAGATTATTAATATTAATGTCAAATGAGAAAGAAAATTGGATATAAAATTAATGTTGGATTGAATTTCTGTGAATTGATGGATGTCTGATCGGCGCCTAATGCACACCATGTGTGTCCTGGGCAAAGAAGTCACACTTGACTGTCACCTGAATAGAGTTTGAGCGTACTTTTCAGATTAACTCATGCTCGATGCATGCCCAAGAGATGCTCGAGCACATTAAGGCAAAATGCAGGTACCTAATACTCACCCAAGGCAGTGCTCATGTACCACCATATTTGACTGTGGTGCCTGATGCGTTGCCAATGCACTCTATAACACCAGTTTGCTATATATATTATGTCTGATTGATTTTCGATTATTTTTTATCAAAATTTGAGAGAGGAAAGATAATGAGAAGATGAGAAGAGAGAGAAAGTTAGAGAAACTCAATTCAAGTGAATCCAAATAAGATTTTTAATAATTTAGAGTTAAAATAAGTGTATCCCAAACCTTTTTTTCCTTTATTACTAATTTTTTTTTAATATTTTGAGTATTTATTATTTCAAATACTTATTATACATGATATTTTTTTCATAACTAAGATAATGGTACTTTGCATATATGAATCCTTACTCCCATTCTTTATAATTTTTATGAAAATCATATTCTTAATTCATATACTTTGGCTATTAAATTATTTCCTGCAATTTTCTTGCATACGTTTGTTGGATTTTGGTTATATGACTCTTGTAAGCTTTAATTTCGTGTTTGATATTCTTACATGTTTAAAATCACTAAATTTATATTTTATATGTTTTAAAAATATAGTAATTCGCCCTTGCATAAATGTTATTTGAAACGAAATGCTAAAATCTCAAAATACTACTGATTGTTTTACAATTTGATTTGAAAAACTTATAATGTAGCCTTTTTATGTTCAAAAACTTACATGTTTAAGTTCTATAAAATTTTTATATACTACATGATAATTATTTAAAAGAATTATAAAAAATACTCTATAATTTATTAAAGGACTAAGAATATTTATTTCGAGATGAAAAAATACAAGGATCATGAGAAATTGTGCAGAGTTTTCATATGTTTAAATATCGGGCCTCTATAATAAGTTTAACCGATAGTATATTATCGCATACCTTATTATATTATAGTGGTGATCGATGTTTGATCCTATTATCTGACGGTGAAAATGGCATTCGGGCCTATCAAGTATTTCTTTTTTCAATTCTTCAAAATTGAGTACACATATCCAATTTAAAAACCTCAAAACTCTATTAACTCGAATGTTAAAATTAGCCTTTGAAACCCTATTAAATCTTCAGCTCTATCCACTAAAAATTGATCAGCCATTTGTGTTCCTTTTATTCTCTTATATATTTCTGATTGCACCTAAAAATACGATAAAATTAAATGCATACTTTGTGAATATCTTTTGATGTTGTACTCCTTTATGTAATTAAGGATCTCCAATTCTTTAATCTTTAAGTTAGCCATCAAATTCGTGGTATTGTGACTCAAGATATCTGTTACCATGTTGATATTCCCTGATTGATATTGAATTTTATAATTATAGACTTTCAAAATATCTATTCATCTCTTTTACCTCATATTAAGTTCATTTTGGGAGAATATATATTTCAAACTTTTATAGTCAAAATACTCTAAAAATCCCTCTTCGTATGGATAATGCATCTAAATTTTTAGTGTAAAAATTATTATTGTTAACTACAAGTCATTGGTTGGGTAATTCTTTTCATATATTTTTAACTATCTTAATCTGTAAGCAATTACCTCATCATATTATATTGGTACACACCCCAATCTATCCTTAGATGCATAATAGTAAACTAAATATCCACCAAATACTTCTAAAATTGTTAAAATCGAGGCAATCCGTAGGTGGTACTTTCATCCCTAAAAACTCCTTTCGCACTCTTTATCCCAACAAAATTTCACTTTCTTCTGTATTAGGTAGGTCAGCAACATTACAATCCTCAAAAAATTCTCTACAAATTTTTGACAACAACAAGCTATCCTGAGAAATCATTGTACCTCCGTCACCATTATTAGTCGACTTTAATTTGTCACAGCTTTAATTTTTTATTTTTAGAATCGACCAAAATGCCTCATGTAGAGGTCATATACCTAGAAGTATAATTTCTTTGGGCCAAAACTCATGCTTCTTCAACTTTGCATATAGTCTTCTCTTCCGAAGTATTTGATCAGTGTACAACTTTGTTTAGGTCCTGATAGTCTATATACAATCTCATAAACCTATCATTTTTTTCATAAATAACACCAGTGCATCTTAAAGTGACACACTTGGAATAATGAAACCTTTTACCGATAACTTTTTATAATTAATTCTTTAATTTTTTTTTCAACTTTAAAAGTGCCATTCTATACGGAACTTTTGATACTTACATCAATCCTAGAATTATCTCCGTTTTGAAGTCGATCTCTCTATTCGGTAGTAATCCAAGTAGATCCTTTACAAAAATATCTCAAACTTCTTACTGCAGGGATTCTTCAGCTGTTACATTATAACTTCCGATGGTGGTAACATAAATTAAGTATGCTTGACATTCGCCTTTTATAAAATGACATGCATGAAGAGTCTTAAAATCTTATAGGTTGAATCCTTTTTTTTTATTCCTTAAAAATAAATGGGTACACAACCCGGAATTATAAAATATACTCTCTTGTAGAAATAATCTACATTAGTATGATAATATGCCAACCATTCAGTTCCTAATATTACATCAAAATTATTCATGTCTAACAAAATCAAATCTACGGCCAAATCAAATCCATTCACCCAATCAATGCACATAAAGTAAAAAACATCAGTCATCAATGATGTACCAATAAGTGTCGGCACCACTAAAAAAAATTCATAATTCTAGGTGGTAATTTCAAATGACACAAATCTTGGGAATTCAATTAAGTGTGTAGACCCGAGATCTAACAATACATGTACAGATATTTCAAAGAATGAGAATTTACCTTCAACCACTAAAAGATACTCATCGCATCATTGGCCATTACCATAAACACTCTCCTCGAAACACTTGGCTTTCTTATTGTTTGTTCAAAGGATAGGTTCAATATTCAATCTTGTGGTCAGATTGTCCACAATTGAAGCACCTTCCTATTTGCTTGGAGGAAAGCCTCCCATCGTGTATCTTTTCATAATATGAGCACACAAGCTTTAATTATTACTAACCCATTATGCCTTAGAGTTGAGCTCCCATCTTTGATCCCTCATTGTGGGACTTTGATCTTTTATGGGATCCCTCTGATCTCAAGCTCGGCCTTCTCAGCTTTGCACTCTTCTTCTTGAAAAATTTCTCAATTTCTAACTCTAGCTAGAATAATATGGCCAGATCCAAAATTTCTCCATACATTATCAGTCTCAACGTCAACAGTTGCTTTTGAGTTGTATTATTTTGCCCTTACAAAAACATTATTGTTCTCCTCGTCTGGTCTACGACCACGTGGGGAATACAACAAGCCAATTTATTGAATTTGCCGTCATAATTTGCCACAATTTGGTTTTCTTATCGTATCCCTCAGACTTGCAAGAAAATACTTATTTAGGAATGCCTCCAAAAAAAATTCTCATAAAATTTTATCTATTCTCTTGTCCAAAGATTCTTTTCTTTATTACCCATCAATGGTCTGCCTCTCCATTAAGAATATAAGAGGTGAACTTCACTTTATCTTCCTCCAAACAATTAATAATTTTGAAGACCTTCTCAATTCAACGAATTCAAATATTTGCTTTCATCAAATCTGGATTCCTGAAGAACCCCAGTACTCGTTTATTCGTAAAAGAATCATATGCCATCATTGCAACCCCTAGATTTATTAAAGTTAGCTCGGAGTTTGGCAGTCTCTAGGCCATCTAGTCCATTACATCTGCAATCCTTGCCATTATTGTGAGGTGCTCATACTTTGTGCTAGATCCTGCTCTGCTTTGATTAGCCAATATTTTCAAACCTATCACGAAAACATTAAATATTTATTTCCTAAAATCAAATAAAATAATTTTTTTTATGACTTTCTCATATGCCACTTTCTATTTGTCACATGTCTGATTCAAAAATACTAATTTTAGTTTATTCCATCAATAGAATTTTTTCCTAAATCACATTTTAAATTGTCCCAATGATTGATCTCCTTGATTAACCAACGTAAGCTTAGACCAAAAGTAGGACACAAACCTGTAACAAATATCGTTAAATTGTCCAAATAAAAATATCTTAACCAAACATGACATCTAAATGCTTCATTTGAAAGTAGCTTCAAAACTACCTAATTGTTTAAATTAATTTAAATAGTAAGAAAAAATATCTTAATCAAAATTAGTGTACTGAACTATAAACTTCAATTAAACCACACTAATTCAACTTAAACATAATTCTTTTTATAGACCAAAAGCCATACAAAATAGTAACAAAAAACCACAAAATCAAAAGCTATAAATTTGAAACATCAAAATTACATCTCAAGAATCTAATCATCCTAAAATAAATCTCTGAAAAGCATCTTGACATTTCTAATCTATTTGCAAGTAAGTTTCAATCACCTAATTTGAAGGATTGGTAAACTAGAGGTAATAATGAGTTTAATACTCAATAAAGTATGCACAAATTTTACATGAATATATATATATATATCAAATGAACATACTAAAAATAATGTCTAATGAAAAATTTAAGAAGCCAAAAAGATCAATTTTTGATAAAGCATGTGAAATTTATATACTAGTAATTGAACATGCCCAAAAGCTGCACAACGACAAAATCAATGCCAAAAATCATATAATTAGTATAAAAACATGATGTACATAAACATTCTACTAACATATAAGGAATTAAAGATCAATAATGACCTTACCAATAAATGATAAATATTAAAATTTTGATTATAATTATTTATACATAATAAAAGACTATATGCCACTATTTATAACTCGTTGGTATGCATAGTACATATTATTCATTATAATTGTGGTCAAACCCCATTTGTTTTACCCATGGATATTAGATTTTACCTTTAATTTACTAATAATATATTATGATATATTCGAATATATTTTATCGATTCTCTACAGTAGTTATTATTTGGTCAAAATTAAAAACTTTACATAAAATACAAATATACACATATTTTCTTCTAAGCAAAATCAAAGTATTTTCATCAATTTTTCCTATAACTTTGTGGTATGCAGAAATATTGAAATCATAATTTATGATATGCAAAAGCTTATATTTTTAAATTGAAGACATGTGGAATCCTTTAAGATGAAATTTTAGAATGCTAATATATTTTATATAATTTTTTCCATTTCATATAATATAAAAAATGTGGAAACATATATGCGGAAACAAATGACATGTAGGAATATATATGTGTGTGTGTGTGTGTGTGTAAATTGAAGACACTTAATGATCTTTGTACAAAAAAATTTAATACTTACATATAACTTGTATGAATTAAAGGTATGTACTTCATAGAATTTTATAAAATGTAAAGAGAATTATATGCATATAAAGTATAATAATTTAATTACAAAAATAACAGATATATGAGTACTGAAAAAGAAATGTTAGAAAAATTTTTAAATAGAGTAGCAATAAAAGAAGAAAATGGGTTTATATGTACTTAACTTTACTTAATTTTGCCAAAAGATTACAATAATTCATCTCAAATTTGCCTTTTCTTTTTTTCACTCTCTTCTTCTCTTTCTTCCACTTCTCATTCTCTTTCTTCTCTCAAATCTCAATTAAAAATGAACCAAAATTAGTCAAAAGGCCTATTTATAAAAAAAAAAAAACATTGATACATGCACGTTAATCAGATGTGGGTTAGGCACAGAAGTAAAATCTATACTACTCATTAATGTCTATTAGCTGTGCATTTGTTGCTAATATTTTAATTTAAACACACACATACACCATTCAAGTATAACTTGGCACAAACATTTTATCTAAAATACACTCATGTGTAGTTAGGTGTACATCAGGTGCCACTCAACTTAACTTATTTAATTTAATTTTAATCCAAAATCTCAATTAACGTTAAAAATTTATTAATTAATTTAAAATTGACATTAAGAGCACTGCTTATGCATGATTGAACCAAAATATTAGCACTTGATAGATGATTGAGGGGCGCTTATGAATAGTATAAATTTTGCCTGTATGATTTAATTACACTTGACCAGTATATATGTGCAAATTTTATATAAATGGGTCATCTGATCGATTTTGCCTCTTTTTTAACAGATATTTGATAGACAATAGAAAAAGAGAAGAGGAAAAGAGATATTGAAAGAGAGAAAAGGAAAGAGAATGTGAAATTAAGGAGAATTTAGGCAATCTTATTGATAATTTTAAGTAAAGATAAATATATATAAGCCCTTTATTTCTTTATTGCTAATCATTACTAAAATCTTTGAACATATTCTTATTTAAATGTTTATGCATGTGTTAATTTCTTTTTTTAAGTACTTTTGCTTTACATGCATGTAAATCTATTCCTATTTTATAAAATTTTACAAAGCTCATATCATAAATTTATAAAAATCATGTTTAAGTATTGAAATTTTTATATAATGGTTCTTGCATGCTATTAAATTTCACATTTATACTCCATATCAACAATGTGTATATAATCATTCGTACATATTTTCTAGTTGTAAGAAAGTGATAAAATTATATAAATTATATTAGATTCCTAAAATTACAATATAAATGGTTTTGTATGTCAGCAATTTCTACATTTAAGTTTTTGAATGTTAAAATTTTTACTCTATTGTTTGCTATATGTTATATATTTGAAAAAAAATTATGAAAACTCTATTTAGACTTTGATTAAAGGAATTAGTTTTTTCAGCATGGAAAAATATGTATATTTTGTATTGTATAAAATTTTTAATTTTGACCAAATAAGGACCATAGTAGAGAATTTAATAAAATATATTCGAATATATTTTAGTATATTATTTGTAAATTGAATATCAAACCTAATATTAACGGATTAGAAAAGTAATATTTGAATCCGACTATTGAAAATAATAGTTAGTCGGCCACTCACGAATTGTGAATAGTGGCGCATAACACTTGACTATATAAAAACAATCATAATCCAAATTTTAATATTAGCTTATTATTAGTGAGGTTATCACAGATCATTAGATCTTATATATTAGTATAATTTTTATACGTGTCAGATTTTTCATATATATTGAACAATTTTTCCATGTCACAGGGTTTCTAGCAATCATGTGATTTTGACATGATCTTTGAATTTGTATAAATTTTAAAATATTTGATTATTAGTATACAAGTTTCACATGCTTTATTAATAATTTAATATTGTTAGCATTCAATTTTCAATTATAATATCATCCTTAACATGTTTTATTTGATTTATTTCAACATATAAAATTATATATGATTTTTGGAGTGTCAAACTTATTCATGTCATTATTTACGAACCTTTCAAATTAACGAGCTTTAAATAACTTATAAAAGGTTCAGATCGGGGAAAATCTTTTGATAGAATAGTTTTAGAATGTCTAGATTTTTATAATGTAATTTAATGTTTCAAGATTGACATTTTTGTAGATTCAGTTAGCATTGTATATGGCTACTAGCCAATAATGTTATTTAAGCTTATTTTCATACATTATTAAAGTCATTGGATAAGTACTCTGATATTAGTTAAGATTTTTTTTCTTAATTATAGTTTGAATTGATCAATTGACAAGTTGTTAAAGTCACTTTTGAGTGTGACATTTTTAAATCCTATATTTGGATGTTAAATTCTTATTTTAGGCCTTTTAGTGGTCTTTAATGTAGATTTGTTTCCAAATTTATTATTTTGTATTTAAGTTGGTTAAATTAAACAAAAGCAAATTTTCAATCTTAATTTAGAGTATGATTTTCTTTTAGTTAATTATGGGTTTGATGACTAAAAAAATTCCATTTGGGGATAGGGCGCTTGATCATGATAAAAAGTGCTATAAAAGAAAGTCATAAAGAAAATACCTTATTTGATTTGAGGAATTATATTTAGTTAATTGTTTTATGATAAGAATAAGAATATCTGTTGGATAAGGTAGAATTGGATCAAGCACTAACAGGGAGGAAGGGTATCTCATACCGATGGCAAGGGTGGTAGAAGTAATGGATTAGATAGTCTAAAGTCAGCCAAATTTGACGCTAAATGTAGTAGATTTGGCTGTTACATTTATGGCATATAATTATTTCACAAATGAAAGAGTATTGTGGTTTTTGGTTGACTTGATCTGACTAAGGTAGAGATTTTGATTTGGGAATTCGAAAAGGTTCTTAAAGTGAACAATTGTTCGATGGAAGATAAAATGAAGCTTGCCTCTTACAATTTGGATAGGGAAGCAAACTATTGGTAGGCCACGAAGAAAAAGAATTTTAGAGTTGGAAAATGAGCAAATTTCATAAAACATATTTTTAGACATGTCCCAAGACAAATACTGATCTACAAGTCAGAGAGAATAGAAGAAAGATAAGTTTGCCCATTTGAGGGAGGGAAATAAAACCATGGTAAAATATGACGCTAAATTTATCAAATTGACTTGTTATGCTTCCCATGTAACCATTGACAAGACGAGGAGATTAAGAAAAGTTCTACAATTGCTAAACAATACAATCTAAAACCAATTGGTGACCATGAGGTAGATGATGTATGAAGAAGTTCTTGACTGAGCTTTACTATATGAGTAGAAGTTGGAGATAATTGTTTTTATAAAGACGAGTGCAAGCCATGAAAGTCAGAATTTGGGATTGGAAAGATCTCATAAAAGATCTAAATCACTTGACAAGGGAGTGAAAATGGGAGATGAACTTTAAGATGTATTGGACGCACAGTAATCAAAGCCTGTGTGTCCACATTACTAGAAGCTAAATGGAGGAAGGCCATACTACAAGAAAATGAGAGTATGCTTCCAGTGGGGCTGATCCGGCCATATGATTAAATATTACCCCTACACTAAGAGGTAAATGGCAAGAAAGCCAAGCGCTTTAGGAAGAGCGTCTGCGGTAACAACTAGGGATGCGGATGCATCTCCTTCGGTAGAAGAAGGTAAATTTTTAATTTTTGAGACATCTGTACATGTATTGTTGAATTATAGGTCCACGTACTTATTTGTATCCCCTAAATTCTTATGTCATTCGAAATCACTTCTTCGGATGATAGATTTTTTTATTAGTGGTGTCTATGTCTATCAGTACATTATTAATAATCGATGTTGCATACCCTAAGTACATTGTTTGGGTGAATGAGTTTAAATTGACGGTAGTTTTTGAATTACTTAATGTGCATGATTTTGATAAAATTTTAAACATACATTGGTTGGCATGCTTTCTTGCAATGTGGACTATTTTTACAAGAGGGCATATTTTATAATTTTGGATTGTGAACTCTTTTATTTTTGATGAATAAAAAATGGAGTCAACCTACATTATTTTGACCATGCATGCATGCCATCTTATGAAAGGCGTATATTAAGCATATCTAACTTGTATTACTAGTACTTACCAAAAAAAACTTATATTACTACTGCTAGAAGTTATAGTGTACTAGTCGAAGAAATTTCAATGGTAAGAGAGTTTGAGAATATGTTTTTGGAAGATTTACATAGGTTACTGCCAAATAGGAAGGTTGAGTTTAAAATAAAGATAATGTCAGGATCATACAATTTTTTAAAACCCCATATAGAATGACACCTTTTGAGTTAAAAGAGTTAAAGAAATAATTATAAGAGTTATTAAAGAAGGATTTCATTTGACCAAATGTATTGCCTTAAGGTGTATCGGTGTTATTTGTGAAAAAGAAAGATGAGTCTATGGGTTTTTGTATAGACCATTAAAAGTTGAATAATTTAATTATCAAGAATAAATACTCATTACCAAGAATAAATGATTTATTTTATTAGTTGTAAGGAATTCTAGTGTTCTCAAAAATTGTTCTTTGATCAATGTGTCATCAATTAAGAATCAACAAGAAGGATATAACAAAAATAACCTTTGAACAATGTACGATAATTATGATTTTTTAGTAATGCCTTAATAGCATTTTTGGATTTAATAAAGCATATGTTTCAATCTTATCTAGATAAATTTGTAGTGATCTTTATTAACGATACATTGAAATATTTGAGGAGTTATGAAGAATATTAGATTTATTTGAGAATTGTTTCACAAACAATTACGGTGCGTTTGGTTGTTGGAATGGAATAAGATGGAAATAGAATAGTTATTCTAGGAAATAGAATAGGATGAGAATATAGTTGGAGTTGTTATTCCAATGTTTAGTTGTTAGAATAGAATAAGGTAAAAATTAATATTCTTTTATTTGATTTGTAGAATAGTATAAGGAATAAGATGAAAATAGTGATAATGATAATAATAATAATAATAATAAAATAATAAACACAATAATAATAATAATTACAAATAATAATAATAATATATAATAATTATTATTATTATAAAATATAATAATAATAATTACAAAATATAATAATAATAATAATTAAATATAATAATAATAATATAAAATAATAATAATTATTATTATTATAAATAATAATAATAATAATAATAATAATAATAATAATAATAATAATAATAATAATAATAATAATAATAGTTGGATGTTGGAATAGATATTCCCGCAAATGTGGGAATAAATATTTTTCAAAAATATTTATTTCTAATTAAATTTGTAACCAAACGGAGGAATATCTATTCCCTGAGAATAGATATTCTATTCCCACCTTATTCTCACCTTATTCCAGCAACCAAACATGGCCTTAGGAAAAAAAGATTATATGCTTAGTCGAAAAATGTGAGTTTTGACTTAAGGAAATGCTTTTTTAAGCCATATAATTTCTAAAGTAAGTGTTTCGATTGATCCGAAAAAAATTAAATCGGTAACAGGTTATAGTTGATCAGAAGCATAATGAAAGTGCAAAGTTTTCTTAGGTATGCTAGATAATATAGAGGATTCATAGAGAAATTTTGAAATTATTGAAAGAAGCCTGATGAAATTATTGAAAGACTTTGATTGAGAGATTCAATATCAAGCAGCAAAAGTAAATGTAGTAATAGATACTTTGAGTTACAAATTTGCAAATTTGATTGCCTATTTGAAGATTCAAGAGACGAAATACTTGACAGTTTGAAGAAATGTGATATTAGAAGACAATCTTAAGGTATGTGTTTGATTTTGTCGTATTTTTATGTACAACTAGAGATATTTAAAGGAATCAAAAGAATACAAATGAATAATCCATTTTTGAAAGACATTAGAGATTTGAATAGAAAATCTATAGCTTATTTTAATATTCAAATTGATGAAGTTTAGAGATTTTCTAATCAAATATATGTACCTAACTTTGAAGAGTTGAATGAAGATATTTTTAGCGAAACCATCAATCCAAATTCATGTTCCATCTAGAAATAATTAAAATGTATTAGGAATTGCAAAATATCTTTTGGGGGAGAAATATGAAAGAAATTTCACCTTTTGTAGGAAGGTGTATGACTTATCAATAGATGGTTGCCAACCATAAGAAGCCACTAGGTCTTTTATAACTAATGTCGACTCCTAGGTGCAAATAAGAGCACATAAGTATAGATTTTGCGATAAGTTTACAAAAAATATCAAGGAATCATGATATTTCATGAGTAATTGTCGAATGATCAATGAAGTCAACTTATTTTATCACTATTGGGAAGATATTTTCTAGTGATCAATTAACAAAATTATACATAAAAAATAGTCTGATTTATGGGATTCTATTTTGAATTGTATCAAATTAAGATCCAAATTTATATTTAAAATCTGAGAGTATTTATATCAAGAGTTGAGCACCAATTTTAAATTCAATATGACATATCATCCACAAATAAATGGACAGTTAGAACGGACAATTTAAATTTGGATGACATGCTAAGAGTATTAATTTGGAGATAAAAGAAAATTGTAATGGCTAGTTATCGCTAACTAAGTTTACCTACAATAATAGTTATCATGCAGATATTGATATTACACCTTTCAAAACATTATATAGAAGAAGATACCATCTCCAAATTAATTGGGAAAAAATTGGTTATCGATAACTTTTGGGACCGGAGAAAATCCTTGAGATGTTGGATAAATTTCGTTTGATTTGAGATTAACTTCAAGTTACTTAAAGCTAACAAAAGAATTATCTAGGCTGTAAGAGAATCTAGTTGAGTTCTAAAGTCAGAAGTCATGTATTTTTGAAGATTTCTCTATCAAAAAAAGTCTCTACATTTGGATTGAAAGGAAAGTTAAAATTAAGATTTATTAAACCATTTGAGATTTTGGAGAGGATTGGAGAAGGGTTTGCAGGCTAGCCTTTGCTCCAAGTCTAGGAGTTGTTCATAATATTTTTCATGTCTCAAAGTTCTGTAAATATATTCATAACTCTTCACATATCATCAAATATGAACTGTTGAGGATCAATGAGAATTTGATATATATTAAAGAACTAGTTTAAATTTTAGGCTAATAGAATCAAGTATTTTGCACTAAAGTTATTTCTTTCGTTAAAGTATTATGGAGAAACCATTTATATGAAAAAATTGCATGAGAATGAGAAGAAAAATCTTAGAGAAGTACCCCCATTTATTTTTTCATTCAGGTACATAAACATTAATGATGAAATTTTATAAGAAGGGGAGACATAAAATATTCAAACCCCAAGATTTATTTTAAAGATATAAAATTTAAATAAATTGATAAATTATTAAGACTAATTGTAAGTTTAAATAAAAAATTTAAGTGTTAAACCGAAATGAATTAAGTTTGAGTGGTGCATGAGATACATCTGGTCTACATATAAGCATGTTTTAGACAGATTTGTTACATTTAAAGTGTGTATGAGTATTGTTTATACGCATTTAGTCTAAAATATTAATGCTTAATGTATACCTGTTGGGAGCTTGTATGCGAGGTTGAAGAAATCTTTGCACTTGAGTTGTGTTTGATCAATATATGTATACTAGTTTATTATAAATAGGCAAATCTGATTAATTTTAATCTTATTTTTTTATAAATTGGAAAGAAGAGAGAGAAAAAAATAGTGAAAAAGAGAGAAGAAGAGAGAGAAGGAATGAGAAAGTGAATCCAGGTTTGTTTTCGGTGGACTCAAGCTTCTTTTTAGGTAAATCAAATTTAAAGAAAATACATTTAAACTTATTTCTTCTTTTTGTTGCTAAATATTTCTGAAATCTTTGAACCTTTTTTTTTATTATTATTGAAAAACTTATATATATGATATTTGCTCATTTCTCATGATTGTATATTGCATACATGTTAATTGATTTTTATTTTATAAAATTTTTAAAAACTAATGTTTTAAATTTATATATGTCATATTAAGACCCTAAAATCTTTGTAGATATATTATTACATGTCTATTATTTACTCATAAATTGAAGAAAACTTTACCTTAATTTTGATAAAATTGATTTTTTTCAACTTCGAGGAAATAATCATATATTTATATTTTGGTATAAAATTTTTAATTTTGATTGAGTAATAATCATTATAAATATTTGATGAAATATAATTAGACATGTCCAAATATATTATTAATAAATTAAAGGGCAAATTTAACATCCATATATCAAAAACCTAACATTTGATACTAAATATAGAAAAAAAATGTAGATCACCCACATATCGTGAATAGTACATGACCTTTTACTATATGAAACAATCATAGCATGAATTTATCATGTTTTACATCCATATTTGTATACGACTCTAGCATATTTTATTGCAATTTTGATATTATTAATATTTTAGTTTTTGATAATATATATCATCATTTGCATATTTGTTTACTCAATCCACATATATAAAAATTATATATATTTTATTGAATATTAAAATCATTCTCATCATAATTTTACTAACCTTTCAGATTGGTAAGCTCAGATGTAATTGTAAAAATTTTGAACGATGAAAATGTTTTAGAAGAAATAGATTTTTTGGATGTTTAAGTTATATTTTAATTTTTTGATTAAGAAATTGTTAATTCAATTTTTGGATTATTGTATTATGACTACACGTCTAGAAGTGTTCAATTTAGTACAATGTTGAATTTATTATTGGTCACTCTGATTTTAAATTTGAGATATATATATTTTTTTATTTATGATTTAAGTCAATTAGAAAACGAGTTATCAGAGTCATTTTTAGATACGACTTTTAAACTTTATGGTTTGATATTTATATATTATCAAATCGTTTAACGATAATTATCATAAGATAGCTTTTTAATGTTTGGATTGTATTTAAGTCAATTGATTAAACATTTATATATGGGTTTAAATTAAAATCTAATTTTAAAACATTTCGAAGTTGGGATGTGATGTGATGTTATTATTCATATATATGTTATAACATAGAGAGAGAAAGAGAGATAATATTATGTTGTCATTATCAAACGAGGGGGGCTGCAACGTGGCAAAAGCGTTGCAGTCCGTACGTTTCCATCGCAGCTGTCGGATGAAATAAACCGACAGCTATATGTATATATATTAAAAAAATAATTTAATATTATTTTTTTTATTTTGATAATTTTTTGATGTTTGACTTAAAAAAATACGATTATTATTATTTTTTTTATTTTTCTTAAGTTTTTTTTTTTTAAAAAAATATCGGCCGTCGAATTTTCTATCCAACGGCCAAACGTACACCGTACGGGCTACGACGCGTTTCCCGCGTCGCAGCCCCCTGCTCCATTGTCATTATGAACCCCTGCACTATTTGTGATACCACTAACGTATACTATAATACACACACACACACACACACACACACACATATATATATATATATATATATATATATATACATGCGTATTATCTTAAGCATAACCAACGTAATAAAATCAGACATTTCCACGGTACATTTATAAGTAGGAGCAACGCATAAATTCAGGGTGGAGGGTGAAGAGAGAGGGACGGGCGGTACCTTCTTGGGGGCCAATTAATTGTCCGGCGTATTATTAGGCACTTGGCTCACATCTTGCACAAGCGGAAGTGGAAGACTTCCATATATCTTGGGAGTACGAGTCATTCGAAATCGGGTGTCGAAGCCCATGCAAAATCTTGTCAAATAAACAGTCCATAGCGATGACCTCTTATTCGTCGTCGGTTCGACCTTAAACATTATTAATATCTACCATCTTCTTAGCTTAGCAGTGCTAGTTCTATTTGTATAGTCATCCTTTAAGGTTTAAACTGATATATTCAATTATACGAGTATATATAACTAAACCGTTATTATTATATGAGCACATATGAGACTTCTTTTTTTGTAGTCACTTAGGTATAAACTCGTTAAAATTTTCTGAATTTGGACGAGCAAGATAGGCAGAATCGTAGTAGCTAGCTAGCTACTGTTCAACCTTAAACAACCTGCTGTAAGGTTGTTGCCATTCATGGGTACTATGGTACCTCCAGTGCAGACGCCTCAAACAACCTGCTGTAAGGTTCATTTACACTTCGTTTTGGTGGCCCACCTCCCCCAACCTTAACTTCCTTCCTTTAATTTTATATTTATCTAGCTGTGCAGCTTTTATTTTGCATTTAGATAATATATATTTTCTTTAAAATAATAGTTGCTTTATTTTGATGAGAAAATAAAAATTTAAACTACAAAAGATAACATTTTTATAAAAGCAGAAAGAATACTAGACTTAACAATTCTCAAATTTCATATTGCCAGAAGCTAATATATGTACGTGTGTATAAATATAATATATATATATATATATATCAACCAACCCTGCCAACAAAAGAAAAATAAAAACTAAAAATTTGTTGAAAAGCAAACATGCGTTCCTGAAAAAGCAGAACCAAAGGCTAGCGGCCATCCATCCCACTTTGGTTTTGTCCTTGCATAAAAAAGTACTATATAGCTTACAAGGACAAAAGCCTTTCAATGCATGCACAGACTTACCAACTTACAATAAAATCCATACTAATAAAAGTCTATATAAATGAATGCTACTACCAAATAGAAATTGGGAATGGCAGATGATCATTCATGTCCTTTTAGTCAACACCATATATATATATGTTGGCAATGAGAGTTCCAAGATATAAACTGGCTATCAAGAAGGAGATGTAGCTAGTTAGCCTCATCAACTGCATCGTTATCAAAGCTTTAATCTTCATTACCGTGAGTTTTTATGTCTTAATCATGTAGCTAAAAACGTTTTTAAAAAAAATCAGATGATGATCAATATCTAATTACTTATGATTTTTAACCTTAATAAACTAATTCTTATTATTGTTTCTCATCCTTTAATAATTCAAAATCGAGGATTTGAGATAACGATTTTAAGGATTAAAGGGATCACTTACCTCACATATACAGTCCAAAAGACACGAGGCAGCTGTCGAGAGAGAGAGGGAGAGAGAGAGAAGCGCAACGTATAAAGGAAATAGTTCTTCCCCTTTTTCTCATAAGTGAACGAAATAACCGGCTTCCTTTATTTAATTTAGCTTGGAAGACATGAGGAGTTATTGTTCAATTGGTTTCTCTCCATATAATTAATTACACATTTCGTCTGCAACTTCATTGAAATTAATGAAACAAACAGTAAGCAGCACAAATATTTTCCCATCTCTCTCTATTCTCGTTGACTGTGGGATGAACTTTATTACATGACGAATTAAGGTGCATATTTCGTGTTTTTGGCTGTTTCTTTATGTTTTCAAAGCTGGGAAAATTAATCACTCATAATTTTACCCAGGAAAAAAAAGGGCATATATTCAAAGAAGATGCTTGTGATATATAATCCATCTATTGCTTGAAATCATTATTTGCCAAATAAACTCAGCCGAAATCTTGTTTGTGCTTGTAGCTATTTAAAGATTATACACATTTCCTTTTATTAAAATACAAGCCTTGGCCTGTACAATATTCTTAATTGTCTTCTTGTTTTCTTCTCTTCTTTTCCTTCTCTCTCTCTCTTCCCCCTCTATATATATATATATATATACATATTGTCGTTATTTCTTCCCTGAGAAATCAAATAGAATCCTCTCAATCTGTGATACTACAACCTCATGAGACATGATGGGAATCATATGGAAAAATTTTACTCTTTGTAGGACTGATAAATGTTTTTTTTATGGATACAGCATGCCTTCGAAGAGAGACTGTTATCACCCAATGCATATTATAGCTATATAAGATTGAATTAGACTATACCTACATAAGAAAAAGGTTGATGATCTATATGTCACCAGAAAGCCTATATCGAGTTAGACTACAAGGAGATTAAAGCACTAGACTGAACCTAGTTAACGAGAGATTAAACTACTTCATAACATATTAAAAATATATTAGGGTTTCTTTGATTATAATTTAAGTAACAAAGATTTGTATATTTTAAGAATTTCAAGGTCGAACAGACAACGAAATAAAGGATAAATCTGCCAGAAGACTGCTTACTTGACAAGCTTACAGGGAATTCACTCACCCCAACATGGTGATAAATTTGTTTCTTCACGATCACCCATCTTTTTAGCTCATGGATAGCTAGAACCAAGTACTGCAAAAAGAAATAAATAAACAAAGACCTGAGCAACACGGTCACAAGAATGAGAAGAAATGAAAAGGATCCGAAGAACAAATCGCAAGAGATAATAAATGGAAGTACCAGAGGGGCTTTACTTACTGATGAGAATTCTTGGGCATCCTTTTGTGCAAGTCTTCTAGGGTTTATATAGGGAGAAGATAACTTGAAATAAAAATTAACTTAAATTCAGCGTGTGATTTTTTTCTTTTACTTTCTGAAAGAGCACAGCTAGCTGCTGCTTGTGTGACAAGTGAGGAAGAGGTTTGACTGGCGGGTGAGATACATTAGGGCAAAGGGTGCATGTGATTTTCTCCCATAACAACCTTATAAGCAATTTTTTAATTACCAATCCAAAGAAACCTACCGAGTGAACGGAAAATTTCCAGATTTTATATTGTAATTTGAATGATTTTGTTTTTGTTTAAATTCATGCAATTTTGATAAACTGCCATGTCATTTGGTAAAATTTTTCAAAATTAATTCACGCTTCTCAGTTTTTTTTAATTTATTTTTTTATTTTTTGGGGTTGTGGTGGGTAAGCAATAACACATCATTTTACACTTCTCCTGAGTGATTAGATAGTAAAGAGAGGAGAGGCTCGAGCAATCAAATCCTCTCATGTTGGAGGCACGAATTCAAACCATAAGAATTTGACACGTGTGTGTGTGTGATTGATATAGCATTTGGATTCATTTCTTGTAATGTAATTTTTCTTAAATTCGGACTTTTTTAGTGTATAAATATTTATCTTTTCAATTGCAAGTAAATTCTAATTAAAAAACATTTAAAATAATATCAATTAAGAGAATCTACATGTATTATTTTAACTATTATTGGGTATTATTTTAACGAAAGGCAATGAATGAATAAGTAATAACGTGTATTTTCAACAAATCTACATGTCCAATAAACATTGCACACCTAGCTAAATATTATAACTATGGAGCAAGTCTATGTACAAGTTTTTTTCAAAATAAAATTATATTATAGGACATAATTTGTGAGAAAGAAATAAAAGGGATTAAGGGTGTTTTTTTTTTTTTTTCATCAGTAAAAAGGAGGAGAGAGAGAGAGAGAGAGAGAGAGAGTAGATGAAAAGAGGATGAATGAAGAATAGGGTTGAAAGAGAAAAAACAAGAGTGGGGTTAGCTGTGCTCGTGTGACTGGGAAGTACAGATTGATATATGGGGGGGCATGGAAGCGACGTCGTCGCACGTGTTATCATTAATTTGCTATCTACCTTCCCCCCTCGCTGCTCGATCTGGAATCAGGATGTGTACTTGAGCCCTTAACCAAACACACTTACCAACCAATTTGTCAAATGTAAGGCACGAGGCTATACGCTCCTGAACTTTTTGGACTAGTAGAGTGGGGATACCCTTCATTTACAAGCAATATTTTAGTTTTCATAACTTGTATCCAATAAATAAGGTATTAATAACATATCTTTCTACATTTTTGAAAAGACATTCAATAATAAAGGACCTAATAGTTCATCTACATTGGAAGATCTAACGACAACTTATTTTATTGATGAACAATAAATATGGAACAATGGTCCCTGTATTAGAAATGCTCCCTTGCACATAGTGTGAAAGTGCCTCTTATTTTGTTTCGAACTGACATTTTAGCTATTATTTTTAAGTCAGTCAACATCTTCGACGAATAACTTGTGAACACATTGAAAAAGAACTTGTGGGGAGGTGGAAAAAGAGCGTATAATCAGCACATAAGTTGTGCTCGTGCTCAATTGGATTGTGACTCCATACTCAATTAAAGTTTGATTGGCACATGCGATTAGTTTAGACAAATCATCGCATCTGATGCATATATAAATGGCATGCATGCACTTTAATGATAGAACGGTAGCATGTGATATGGATATGAAGGATGTTGACTTATTGGCCAAGATTGGCCAAAGAGTTTTGATGCGTCTTGAATCTAAATTTTTGAATAGATTTGAGTCAAGTTGGTTATCTGAGTCTGACTCTATCCACCGAGTCTGGATCCTACATATCACAATTACAAATAAGAGGTCAAATGACGATGGAAAGTTATCCCACCGTAAATACTCTAACGCTCAAGTCAGTAAGTAACATTCGAATTAAGAATGTGAAAGTAAAGAATATAAGAAAATGTAAAAAGTGTTTGAGATGAATAAATACTCTCGTTGAGAGAAACTTTGTTGGCTCATGAGGAGCGTTGCCTTTAAGCATTATGTTTATTGAGAACGTAGTGGCAAAGAGAGAGAAAGTTTGTCGAGCGAGTTTAATTGTGTGAGCTTTTTGTGGGCCAATAAATGCTTGCCTTAGAGTGAGTACTCCATGGCCTTTTATAGGGGTTGCTTTGGGTTACCTTCATTGTGTGAAAGGGTTTGATTTTCGCGCTCTATTGAAATTGCTTCCTTTTTCAGCGTGAAACTTTTATGGCAATAATGATTGCTAGATTGATTGCTTTCCTTATATGTTCTGTAATTGTCAGGGTTTCCAACAAATAGGGAAAGGATTCTGTCGCCTTTTTATAGGAATGCGTATTGAATCTGCTCGTGACTATTGTCATTGAGATTGTCTTTTGTAAAAAGCGCTAAATCAGGGGAGAAGACCGTTACTGGTCGAGGACGGTCGCGTGGACCAAATTGGGTTTGGCCCACTGGAGGCCTGGTCTGCAGACGGTCAACTGGTTATACTTTTGATTAATGAAAGCGTTGACCTTCTTGCATGATTCCGATCAACGAAAACGTTGACCGTCTTAGACTCAAGCGGGCCGTCATGTTCTTGGGCTTCTCTTGACTCATTGGCCTTTCGAATGGTCAACACTTACCGTTGACCGTCCAGGCGCTAATGGTCCGTTGTGGATTTGGGTCCTTCATCGTTCTTGGGTTAGCTCACTATTGGCATACCATCAAGTTTGATGAGGATCTAACTTATATATATGCACTAGTCTTCTTATATAATTTTGTTTAGCTTATTTTTTCACAAATTTTAGAGAGAATATAAAGAAAGAGAGGAGAAGAAGTGACATAATGAGAAACGAAATAGACTTCAAAGAAAAATCTTAGAAAATTTTATGATTTAGATTAAGTCAAATAAATTTTAAGCCTGATTTTTTATTTTTTATATTGAAACTTTAAAATCTTTTATATTTATCAAATATATGAGATATATATTCTTATACTCCATAAATGTTAATCCTTATCATTTTTGATATTTGGCATGCATGCATATTTCTTTAATTTATGAGATTTTAAAATCAATTGTTTATATTCATGTTAGATATTGAAAAATCCTAAAATTTATTGAAGTATGCTCCTTTTATATTCTTTTTTTTACGAGAACCTTAAAAAATCTCTACAATAAAATTAAGCTAAGTTATTTAGTTTTTAAATTTTGGGTATTGTATTTGTTTGTGAAGTTTGTTCAATTTTGAAATAAATTATCCTAAACAATTGATGAAATATAGAGTGACATATCCTTATATATTGTTTGTGTTTGTGAAGATTATGTTGTGTCCATTCATTAGTCTTAAATAGTAGGATAAAATCTTATCAATAGGGTAAATATATGGACAATTTATCTGTGAATTTTAAATAGCTGAGTATGATTTATGTTTGTAGGGTAAAATATTTAGATAAGCCTTTAAAGCTTTTGACCTTAATTGCTGAAGATTTATCACTAGGCTTTGATTCATATTTGCCATCTTACATATTTGTAGTGACTTCTATTGCATATGATTATTTATTTACTGAGTTTTTAGCACATGTGATTTATTATATTTTATATTAGTGGGCTTGGTTCAGATAGCAATTTTGAAACTATGGGTGTCTATTCCAAAACATTTTTTGCGAAGAGGATGTGAATTATGTAATAACAAATGTATTTGGAAAACGAATTAAGTATTTGGAACATTATTGTATGTACAAGTTTAATATAACATGTCAGATTTTGTTGGTTTTTATGTATCGCTAATTCATATGACTTTAATATGGTATGATTTTAAATATTATATTATCTTATTGAGTACGTAGTTAAAGTTGGGGATTAAATGGAACAAAATAGCCCGAGACTAATATGTATATTATTGTTTAGAGGTCATTTAATCTGTTGCTCAATTAAGTTATATTTACTCATTCGACCATTTTATACTTGTTCATTCATTTAGTTAGGGCTTTGAAAATTTAAATATTAGCAATCTTATGTATATGATACTTCAGCATCTAAGCTTCGGGAAGATATTTACCATAAATGGAACTTGGCCTGGTCAAGTTTTTAATATTTAACAGAGCCTAAATAAAAACCGTTAGAATGTTTCCATTTCGTACTCTTGGTGTCAAATTAAAATAAATAGCTAAGAATATCATGAATGGTGGTCAATTTAACAAAGGTAGGCCAAACGTTTCTTCTATATATATTTATAAAGCCTAAGCGCTAAGTTAAAATGAACAGATATACGTGATTTAAGTATTTGTTTTTTTATTTTTGAATTAAGCATAATGTAGTTGACGTTTAATTTCAATGGATTCATACCTTGAGGCAAATTTGAGTCTTGATTATTTTTCATTTGATGGTCATTAGCCTTTAAAATTAAGAAAAAAGCTTTGGCAGAATTTGATATATAAAATATTTTGAGCAACGGATTTGAGGGGAATCGTGGGAATTGTCAAATCCTAGTTTTGGTTACGTTAAATTGAAAGGTCCCATGCTCCATAAAATCGCATGGGAGGAATGGGGTTTTATTTTTCTCTCGGGGAAGAGACTCTTTTTCTTATCTAAATATATGGATTTAAAAAAATTAATAGTTGAAATTTAAATATTAAGTAATATATTTTGAATAGTTGGTTTTATTTTTAAAAAAATTAATATTTAGTATACATTAATATTATAAATTAAAAATGTTAAAATATAATTATATTTGATGGGTACAGCATACCCAGCCTAGAAAACTGTTCGAACCATTCCTTCCAATCCACCGGCGGTTATCTTTGGTGGTTGGCTATGGATAAGAATGACCGGCGGTTATCTTTGGCGGTTGGCTGTGAATAAGAATGATCTTCCTCCAACTATATAAAGACCCTCCAAAAGATCTCCCAAGGGGGGAGACATCTCTTCTCAGGCACACTTCTAAGCCGTTTATCAATAGGATGCATCCACGCTCAATCCACCACATATGCATCCTCCATTTATCTTTCTATATTCTTGGAAAGACATCTGACTTGAGCGTCGGAGGATTTTTGGTGGGAGCAATTTTTGCCGACCTCTGATATCTCGTTTTTAGTTGTGTTGTGCAGGGTTCAGGTTTGAAGTTATGGAGAGTGGATCCTTGTTAAATCGACCAGCAAGAAGATCCGACCTGCGGCCCCTATAACCCGTATTCCTGGAACGCAACATTGGCGCCATTTGTGGGAACCGGCCAAAAAGCCAATTTTACCACTAAAAAGCATAAAAATAAAACTGACGCACTTATAGCAAGTATTTTGACCAGAGAAATTAGACGACTTTCTAAACAAATGATGGCAGTACTCACCTTGCCATTGGCGTGTTGACGCTTGGGGGCTGGGGGTTATTTCCTATCTTCTGCGATTTCCTAGTAAGGAGAAGTCGGAGAGCCAAGCCAAAGCCCAGTGACGCTCTCACCATTCCTAATGATTTTGCCAATAGCCTTAAAGAAATCGGCAGGCGTTTTTCATGCAAGAGATCAATACTCGCGCAGATTATACATCCGAAATACTCCAAGCTTTGTGTGTACGATATAGTCGTCAAAAGCTGGGAGCTTCCCCTCCACACTGGTATCTAATACCCCAAAAAAAAGAAAAGAGGAGAGAGAGAGAGAGTGGATTTGGCCTATAGCCAGTTTGACTTTGTCAAACTGGCTGCTTCCAATATTAAAAAAAAAGGAGCTCATGGTTGATTTGACTTAGTTAAACCGGCTCCAACTTCCTCAAACATAAAAAAAGGAGGAAAAACGATGAAAGGCAGGATTGCAGGGAAGCTGGCAGGCAAGAACAGAAGAGAAGAAGGAGAGAGGGAAGAGAAGGAAGAAGGGGGACGCGCAGAGCGACGGCGACCACCATCTCTCGAGGAGACACAACCCATATCGGACACCAGCGAAGCCCACTCTATTTTTTCCTCTCCAATTTGTCTCCGGTTTGTGCCGCAATTTGAAGAAAGGAAAGAGATCGTGAGCCGCAAGGAGCCACCGCCGCTGTCGCCACCATCACCGGAGCAAAATCAACAAGTCAAGGCAAGTGAATCCTTCCTTCTTTTTGAGGATGCTGGTGTTGTGCTTGCATGTGGCAAATTTGAAGTGAATTGGCCAGATTTTGGTGTATTGTGTGGCGGAGAGAGGAAGAAGGCACTAATGGGGCTCGCGTAAGCTACCATCGCATCCCCGCCTCCGGGTGGTTGTCACCGTTACTGATGACGCCACCCATGTCGAGACAACCCTTCACCGGTGTTCATCATCATCGCTTCTCTATCTGGTTCCTCAAATCACACCGACTAAAGCTCTCTTTGGTTCCTCAAATCGCACATAGAGCCACTCCATCCAAAAGCAGAGCAACTTGCGCAGAAGCGGAGCATTTGGCCCGTGAAAGTCATTCCACTGATTTTCACTTCACTCCAAAAATCATGCGGGCTCCCAAGAGTGCTCTGGAAGGCTGCCAACTCCAGACTTCGGCTAACTCCGGACTTCAATCGACTTCGGATTTCAGCGCAGATTTTCCCTAGTGGCACGAAGCACTCCAGAAATCTCTCCTAAATTAAGCACTCCGGTAGCAATTCAACTAGTCAAAGTCCACATCGGCTCCTTGAACCACTCCGGCTCCCAAAATCAACCCCGAAATTTCCTCTCTCACTCAGCCGCTAGGATTCATTCCAGCGCTCTCATTCTCACCCAGCCAATTGCTCTCCAGATCTCCCTCTCACAAATGCTTGGTCTTAACTCCATACCAGGATCTCCTCATACTCCAAAAGTAGCCCGGTCCCAATGCCAACTCAGTAGGTTTTGCCCAAACCGACAGTTTCTCTCACAGGTGCTCGATTCTAAGTGGCAATTTCCTCTCACAAAATTGTTAACTGGTAATTTCCTCTTATAGCTGCCGGGCACAACTGCAAACCAGTAACTCCTCTCACGATCAGCCAGCCCAAGTTGCTTCCGGAAACCAATGCCGAAATTTCCTCTAACAACTGGCCGGTCCTTCCCAAACCGGCAATTCCTCTCATATACAGTCAGTTCATTTTCACTTCTGCGTGTAAAAGCCAGTCCAGTCCGGATCTTTGTCTCACATTCGGCCGATTCAAATTCTACTCTGGCAGCAGATTTGCTACGACGTCCCAAATCTACTCCTACCTCATTTTCACTTCTGCGCGCAAAATCCAATCCGATAATTTCTTCTCATAGAAAACCGGTTCCAAATCCAAATCGGCATTTGAAGGTGTCAAAACCGATTTTAATTCAAATCGGCTGAGGAAAATCCAAATCGGCATTTGAAGGTGTCAAAACCGATTTCAATTCAAATCGGCTAATAAAAATCCAAATCGGCCTTTGAAGCTGCCCGGTTAAAAGCACTTCGGATTTTCCATTCACAATTGCCCGCAGAAACTCTCAGGAACAAGCATTTTGTATGTGTAGCACTCCGAAAATCTCTCGCAAATTTCCAAACGACATTTCCCCTCACAAATTGCGCAGCCTTTCCTCTCACAACTACAAACCAGCACTTCCTCTCTCGCACAGTTTGACTCATTTTCACTCCGGCATTCAACATGTGTTCTGCTCGCGTGGAAAACCGGCACCCAAACCAGCGCCACGAGTAGCTCACTCCAGCATCAATTATGCCATTTTGCTAATCAGGCATTCAGCCGGTTGAGATCAACTCCGGCCAAAAAGGGCATTCTGTCGATTATTTTTACTTCCGATCATAGCCCAATCTGGTGCACAAAAGGCACTCATGCTGATTTTCACTCCGGAGCACAAAAAGTCACTTAAGCAGGATAGCTGTCCAACTGAGTTGCCAATCATGCCAAGTTGCCAATCAAGCATCTAGCCCAGTGAGGAAACAACTAGCTGGTCGCATTTCTTTGTTTCCTAGTGAGCCGATCAGATTCACTCCAGTATTTTGTCTCTCATCAAGCTGATTTAGATTCACTTCGGCATTTTGTTTCTCATCACGCCGGTTTAGATTCACTTCGGCATTTTGTCTTTCATCAAGCCGGTTTAGATCCACTTTGGCATATTACTTCTTTCAACCAACCGGTTTGATAGCATTCAATCCGGTTCCTAGAAGCGGAGCATCCGGCCCGTGAAAGTCATTCCGCTCATTTTCACTCCGCTAGCAAAAATTGTTACGGAAGTTTGGTCACTGCAGAAGTTTGATCACTTTGGAAGATAGTCATTCCGAAAGTTTGAGTACTCTGAAAGTTTTAGTACTCCGAAAGTTTTGGAACTCCGAAATATGACCACTCCGAAAAGTTTATTCATTCCAGAATTTTTATCAGTGTGAAGCTTCAACCCATCCCGGAGGTTTTTCACTTTGGAGATCATCTCAATCCGGAAGATTACTCAGTTTGGATTCTTAGTCCACTCTGAAGGTGTTTTCACTCTGGAATTTCATCTGACTCCAGATTTCAGCCACTTCGGAGGTTTCATTCACTCTGAATTTGCCGCACACCAAATTTCCCTCTGGAAGATAATTCACACCAGATTTTTAGTTCGGATTTTGTTCATTTATGAATTTTCACTTCGAAAATTGAACTCTAAGAGTTTTACTATGGAATTCTCTTGAGGTCATATCGTGTGCAATACATCCTACTATGAATAACCGAACCCAACACAACGGCCTTTGTTGACAATCTTCTAGTGGTTTCAAACTGCTTCGACTTGTACTGGTCTCAAGATATTACGCTGGAGTTTCACCCTTCAACTCCCATGTAATTGAGGTCGTCCAGCATTCGCAGAAAAAGGCTTGGATTGATAATCTCGTAGCCCAAGCGGCCACTAGTGACAAGACATGATGGTGATCAGGGAATCGATTCAGTCATTAAATACTGATGAAAGCCAAGAGCATGGTCCATATTGTTCCAAAAACATGGCACACCATATAATTTGAATGCCAAGTGGCCCAAAGGAGGTCAAATTCTAAACATCGGTTACATAACCGTGCGGCCCAAAAGAGGTCAAATTCTAAACCTCGGTTACATCACCAGCGGCCCAAAGGAGGTCGAATTCTAAACCTCGGTTACATCACCGAGCGGCCCAAAGGAGGTCGAATTCTAAACCTTGGTTACATCACCGAGCGGCCCAAAGGCGGTCAAATTCTAAACCTCGGTTACATCACTGAGCGGCCCAAAAGAGGTCGAAGTTTGAAAATCAGATTTTTCAAAGATGGCAAGTCGACAAAATCAAACAAACAGCGTCCCATCAGAAACATGTCGGGAGTTAAAAATTTTAAACCACCCGACATGGGGGGCTAATGATGGGTACAGTATACCCAGCCTAGAAAACCGTTCGAACCATTTATTCCAATCCACCGGCGGTTATCTCTGGTGGTTGGCTATGGATAAGAATGACTGGCGGTTATCTTTAGCGGTTGGCTGTGGATGAGAATGATCATCCTCCAACTATATAAAGACCCTCCAAAAGATCTCCCAAGGGGGGTGACATCCCTTTTTAGGCACACTTCTAAGCCGTCTATCAATAGGATGTATCCACGCTCAATCTACCACATATGCATCCTCCATTTATCTTACTATGTTCTTAGAAAGACATCTGACTTGAGCATTGGTGGGTTTATGGTGGGAGCAATTCCCACCGACCTCTGATATCTTGTTTTTAGTTATATTGCGCAAGGTTCAGGTTTGAAGCTATGGAGAGTGGATCCGCGTTAGATCGACTAGCAAGAAGAACCGATCTGCGGCCCCTATAACCCGTATTCCTGGAACGCAACAATATTTAATATTTCTTTTTTTATATATATTCACTATTTAAAATTTACTAACCAAGATTAATAACATTTTGATCAAGTAGGGCCCTACTTCTCTTGATGAGATTATTATTATTATTATTATTATTATTATTATTATTATTATTATTAGTAAGTAAGTAAAATGAAATTAAATAAAATAAAAGTACAAGAACTATGTTCTAATTTCAAGTGTTTTGTCGACTTAGAGGTAGAATATAAGCGCTAGGGGAGACCCTGAGCACCATCGTCAAACATACCACGATAACGAAAGAAAACATACAAAGGAAAAAACAAACCAGCCAAAAAATCATCATCCAAACTGGCCACGAGCCTTCGGTATAACCGGTTGAGCCTTAACACAGCATTAACAAACCGACATTTGCTCCATAGTTGCAAAACGGGCAAAAATGCAACGTGTCATTCCGGCAATTACATCAATAAGTTGCAAACCGGCAAATATTCACCATTTAGATCAAAATCAGATATTCACCATTTAAAAGTTACAAAAGATATAAAATATATTTATATTTTAAATTTTGCATGATACTAAAAATAAAAATAATTATTTATATGGTACAAACAAACATAACATCTAGGGGATACTAAATCCAAAATTAAAAAAAGAATTAATAAAAATAATTATTTATATGGTACTATTTATTATTTAAATTTTAATAATTATTATTTTTTAAAAAAAATCCAATAACTTAAATAAGAAAAACAGAACTCCACTTCTTCTTAAAAAAGAAAAAAAAACAAGATTCCCAAGTCCTCCAAGAAAATGAAAAAATACAAAGGTTGAAGGGCAAATAAAATCTCTTTTTTCTTTACCACTTCGGTTCCCCATCCTTATTATCCATCATCAGAATTCAGGAAATATATTTAAAAAATTATCCTTGCGCAGGGGCTATGCTAATCTTCTCTGTATCGTTCCAAATTTATCAAATGTCTCCGAAGAGACAATTATTTTTCTTTTGCCAGAGAAAATTGGGCACTGTATTTGCAAGACTTGCAGGCATTCTCGCTAGGGTTGTAGTTTGGCACACCCGCCGGCCAAGGCTGGCCCCCCGGAGGTGCTTCCCTGCTCTCCTCGGGATCACTCCTGCCCTTTCCTGTCTTTGTCTACTTCCTCGCCGGCGCTGCCATCTATGGCTACTCTTCTGGGGCGCCGAACGCCATTCCTCATCCCCCCATACTTCTCCCGTCGCTATCTCCCTCTTGTGCTCCTTTATCTCCCTCTCCATCTAGGCCTTCTGTAATTGAGAATTCTCTCTATCTCAAACCTCAGATCTTCCATCGTTCTCTTTCAACCCTTGCCTTATCTCATTCAACTCCTTCGACTATTAACCCTAGTGATTTTCCCCTCCTCCCTGATGCTAGGGTTTTGCCTCTCCTGAATGCCCCTTCGACTTTGAGCCCTCAAGAGGACAGGTCATTAGATCTGGGCTGTGTCCCTAGAGTAAGTGATGTTGTTATTTCGGATGTTCCCCCTGCAGCTGCTAATGGTTTAGACTTAGAGTCTGATGAGTTGCACTTCAAGACTCGGTCTTCTTGGGCTGCTATTGTCTAGGGCAAAGGTAACAATCCTGGTATTCAACTCAAATTTTTTCCTCCGCAATTAGTAGATGGTAATGTGGTCACCATTTCACCCCATCTAATGTAATTCAGCAAAGTTTAGATGTATGGGGGGCTACCTTAGTGGGGTACTTCTATGATAAGCTATTACACTTTCAACTATCAACTTTATTGCACGTAAAACATGGGCTCGATTCGGTCTTAGTCATGTTGCAGGGAATGATAAAGGCTTTTTCTTTTTTCAATTTGGTTCTGATACCCATTTGGAATCTTGTCTTGCTAATGGTCCTTGGGCTTTTGGGGGGAAAACTATTTTTCGTAAGAAATGGTCTCCTAGTATGGCTTTGTCTAAAGAGACTCACAAAACATTTTCGGTATGGATTACACTATTTAATGTTCCTGTTGAATATTGGACTCTGTTGGGGCTTAGTTGGATTGCAAGTGCGGTTGACAAACCTATTCAGCTTGATTCAAATACAGCAAGAATGGATCGTGTGCAGTTTGCCCATGTTTGTGTGGAAGTTGGACTAGTTGACCCTTTACTGGCCAAAATCAGATTGAACTCCGGTAAAGAACCAGATGAAGAGTGGGATTCATATATTGAGGTGGAGGTCGACAACCAATGGAAGCCTGTGAGATGTAGTAATTGTCAAAAATTTGGTCATAATACCATCCATTGCAAACCGAAAATGATGTACAAGCCCACGGGGCGAATTCTGCCGATGATTCCGGTTTAGCCTAGTAGCACTACAAAGAAGCCTAAGTCTCCTCAGGAGTGTGTAAAGGAAAACATTGCTGTTATCTCCATTTCAAATTCCTTCGAGGTTCTCCAAGCTGAGAATGGATCTTCCACTTTGACGAACCTATTGGATGTACCTTCGGTTGAGGATAATCCGTTTTCTCTGGATATGATGATCAACCCTATAGCTAAGCCTTTGGATGAGATCGTGGTGGAAAGGATGGAGACTTTCGATACAAGCAATTCTGTTCTTGGAACTGCTTCCCTTGGATCTTCTCATTTCGATACAATTAATGAGGAGCCTGAGTCTATAGTTGTATTAACTGATAATCATTTTATGAAGATCTCAAGAGTCGACCATGGATTTAACCCAGCTGAGTCCAATTTATTGGGAGTAAATCCTAATTGCCCTCATGAAGATCCCGACAAGGTTCATAGCCTCAGTATTTCTAGCCCCTCAGAGGAGCTGGCTCTCAGCACGGATCTAGTACAAGAAACTTCTCGGGGAAGTCAAGTGATTGTCCAAGTTCAGAGTAGCATTCTTCTGAGCTCGGTTGCGGCCCATCTGGCCGGAATACCAGTTCCAGTAGTAGTTATCCAGACAGCTACCATAAGTCTCGCATCACAAAATGGTCCAATGTTATTACTACCACTACAAGTGGTTCTATATTGTACCCTGGTACTGCCCGGGAGATCTAGGATCAAACAAAAAAAATTAATGCGTTTCTAAGGAAGACTAAGGGGCCTAAAAGTTCAAATCCCCCTTCTCTTATGAATCATGGTGAAATTTGCCTGTTGGAATGTTCGTGGGATGAATGGCAAGATTAAGGTTCATGAAGTACGTCAATTTATTATTTTTTCTCGATGCAAAATTGCGGGTCTGGTTGAAACAAAGGTCCGCGAGATCAATACCTTAAATATAGCTAGGAATCTAATGCTAAATTGGCAGTGGGCTATGAACTACTCGTCTTCTCCTTCTGGTTGAATCTGGGTGGGATGGGATTCGGAACATATGGCGGTTGATATTATCTTCAAGGAGGAGCAAGTTATTCTATGTGAAGTCCGTCTCAAAGACATTAATAAAACCCGCATGATATCATTTATCTATGGAGCCAATTCGGAGGTATTGCATCGATCTCTCTGGGATAATCTTCGTTCCATCAGCAGACAGTTCCAAGATATGGCGTGGGCGGTGATGGGGGATTTTAATGCAATAAGGTCTTCTTCAGTAGGGTTGGGTGGAACTTGGCATGCCAGAAGTTCCATGGATCTGGATTGCTGCCTTTTCGACTGTGATCTTATGGATGTTAGTCATGATGGCATCTTTTATACGTGGAATGATGGCAGGGATTCATCTCTTCGCATTTAAAAGAAACTTGACCGGATTGTTGTCAATGGCAATTGGTTAGTGGAATTTGGTGCATGCAAAGCTTCATTCCTCCCTCCCAGTCTATTTGATCACTCTCCTAGCATTCTTAGTATGCTGGAAGAGCCGGACTCCCGAAAAGGCATGTTCAGGTTTAATAATTTCCTTACTTCTCATTCCCAATTCCACTAGATTGTGAATGAGGTGTGGCAAGAGGAAATTCCTAGAGTCTTAATGTTCCGCCTTGTAGCCAAATTAAAACTCACCAAAAAGCGCCTTAAACATCTTAATCTTTAGCTGGGAAATATCCATGAGGAAGTCATTTGGTCCCGGAAACAATTAGAGGATGTGCAGCAATGGTCGTCTGATTCTGCGGATGAAAGGAAATGCAAGTCTGCATATGTAAGGGAAATTTCTCAAGAGTTGGATTTTCTTCAGCAAAAAGCAAAATGAAACTGGTTAAAGGCTGGTGATCAATGCACCAAATTTTTCTTTCGTACGGTCGCTAGCAATTGTTACCATAACTGCATTCTTAATTTAATTAAGGATGATGGATCCTATACCTAGAGTAAAAGTGAGGTTCAGCAGCTAATTCCTGAACACTTCCCGTGTATTAAGGATCCACACTTCCCGTGGATCCTATACCCAAAATTCCCGAATTTTGGGTTTGGTGCGCAACCAAGATCCGTGTATTAAGGATAAACTTTGCCCCTTTATTTTGCCGTCAATTCCCTATTCTCTCTAGGAATCTCTGTCATTCAATTACTGATGAATATATTCAGAGAGCTATGTTTTTCATTGGCGATTCAAAAGCTCTAGGGCCTGATGGCTTTTCAGCAAATTTCTTCAAAGTTGCATGGGATATAGTGGGGTCGTCTGTTATTGAAGCAGTACGTGATTTTTTCACCCATGGTAGACTACTCAAGCAAATTAATGCCACGTGTATTAGCTTCATTCCAAAGGTTAATATCCCTCTAAGGTTGGTGAATTTAGATCCATTTCATGTTGCAATGTAATCTATAAAGTCATATCCAAAATCATTGCCGATCGAATCAAGCACGCTATCCCCTTCCTTGTCGATAGCCGTCAAATAGCATTTGTGCCTGGACGGAAGATTAGTGATAACATTTTACTTGCTCAAGAGCTTCTGCATAAATATCGTTATAGACAGGGTGCTTTGAGATGTGCTATGAAGGTTGATCTTATGAAAGCTTATGATTCCGTTCAATGGGATTTCCTTATTGCTATGCTGGAATTGATGGAATTTTCTCATCAGATGATCTTGTGGATTCAGCAATGTATTACGACTGGCACTTTCTCCATTAACAATAATGGTGAATCTGTGGGTTTCTTTAAATGTGCTAAAGGGCTGAGACAAGGTGACCCCCTGTCACCTTATCTTTTTGTCCTAGCTATGGAAGTATTGAATGGGATTATTGAGATTAAAGCTAGGCGCAATAGTGGCTTCCAATATCACTGGAAATGTGAGAACACACAAACTGTTATGCTTGCTTTTGCAGATGACTTGATCCTTTTTTCTAATGCGGATGCCAATTCAGTTTGTATTCTTCATGGATGCGTTGAAACATTCTAGTTGCTATCCGGATTGACCGTAAACAAAGACAAAAGTGAAATGTTCATTTGTTCTAATAACGATAGGCTGATTCAGGAGATCAAAGACATTATGGGCTTTAAATTGGGAAAGCTTCCAGTCAGGTACTTGGAAGTTCCTCTTATCACTACGCAGCTCTCTGTTGCGGATTGTAAACCTTTGATTGATGAAGTTGTGAACCAGGTGAATTCTTGGACAAACAAACTATTATCATTTGGAGGCAGATTACAATTTGTTCGATCTATTCTCACATCTCTCCATCTGTATTGGGCGTCCATCTTTATTCTCCCCAAATCTATTTTGAAGACCATAGAAGGATATATCCATCGGTTCTTATGGCACGACTCTATCAGTGGGAGTTCAACTACTAAAGTTGCCTGGGAGCAGGACTGCAAGTCTAAGTCAGAAGGTGGACTTGGTATTCATAATCTCCTAAATTCCAACAAAACTCTCATGTCTCACCTCTTCTGGAGGATTATTACGAAGAATTCCACCTTTGTTTGGGTTACATGGATGCATATCAATAGGCTAAAAGATAGGTGTATATGGACCATTAAAGTGCCATCTAACGCGACTTGGTACTGGAGGAAAATTTTGAAGTTTCGTCTAGATATTCGCCCTTATATCCAATATCGGATTGGAGATGGTGTTGATATTTTCTTGTGGCTTGATAATTGGCACCCGAAAAGTCCTCTTGCCGATCTCTTTTCATCTAGATTGATGACTGTGACTGGGCTACTTAAGGATGCTAACGTTTTTTCTCTAATCATTAATGGTGAATGGAGGTGGCCAAATCTGTGCGATATGGAAGTGGCTTAGATCTTGACAATATGCCAGATTACTTCCTGGATCCTGATAGGAAAGATACTATCAGATGGAGTGCTGAACCTAGTGGGTCTCCACAACTCGTTCAGCTTACCGTATTTTCCAAGGAACTATAGCCAAATGTGTTTGGGCATCTCTCGTGTGGGGTCCAAATCATATACCCACACATGTGTTTACCTTCTGGCTTGCCATATTAGGTAAACTTAGTACGCTGGACATAATTGGGAGATTTGTTAATCAAGCCCATATTTGTACTCTATGCAAGAATGCTGCAGAAAGTCACAATCACCTATTCTTCGAGTACTCTTTCTCCTCCGAGATTTGGGGTAAGATGTGTAATCAAGCAGGGATCCATTGGCCATACCGGGATTGGAGAATGAATATCGAGTGGGCTGCATGTATTTGGAAAGATAAGAATACCAAATCGCTCTCCTTTAGGCTCACACTAGCTGGCACAATTTATTTTACATGATAGGAACGTAACCAAAGAATCTTTGATGGTGCTAGTGGAAGGAATCTACTCAAATTACTAAGCTCATAACTGAATCTGTACGGAGGAAGTTGGAAATTAGTATTATGGGTCATAATAGTTGCACCAGATATGTTATCTCATGCCGGAATTTATTGATAGCTGCTAGCAGACTGACCAGACGAAGACAATGTTGTTAGTGCCGAGGTGTTATTGTCTCTGGTTATCGTATTGATTGGTTGTACATGATTACCATCCTGTTGGTTTTTGCAGTTTTCCCTGCTCTTTTTTTATTTTTTTTATTTTAGGGAATGACCTAGCTTTTATTATTTATCTTTAAGTCTACACAACACTTAAAAAGATAGATGATAGGTTTTTGTAAATTTTCTATTCTTTTATAACTACTTACACTTATCAAAAAAAAAAAAAAAGTTTGTTTGCTCGGTTTGGTGTCCTGCTGATGTGGCTCATTTGCCCGGTCTAGCTGATGATTGCTCTTTGCCTAGTTTGGTGTTGCTGCCGATTTGGTGTCATGCTGATGCGGCCCATTTGCCTGGTATGGATGAGCTCCGTGATCGGTATGCTATTAGTTGTCTGGCTGATATGGAGCTTGGCTGTTTGGTGGGCCTGCCGTGCTATGCTTTTTGCTGGATTGCTCCTGATACTGATTTTCCAAAGTACCGATGTGTATTTTGCCAGGATTGGATATTTACCGGTATGCAACCAATTGTTAGAAATGCCAGAATGACATGTTGGTCCAATGCAGTAAAATGCCGGCTTGCTCCTTGCTCGATATGACCCAAGGTGGCTGTGTGCGCTTTTTGTCCGGTATGAAGTAAAAGGTTGGGATGGCTTTTTGCCCGGTATGCAACAAAAATGACTGTATGAAAATGTTATTCATAGTATCTTAACCAGTTGGGTTGAAGGCTCCTGGCCAGTTTGGATGATGGTTTTTTTCCTTTTGTATGTCTTATTTCGGTATCATGAAATGTTTCATGGTGGTACTCGAGATATACCATAACATTTATATTCTACCACTAAGTCGGCAAAATATTTGGTATTAGAACATAATTTTTATATATTTTTTATTTTAATTCAAATTTACTTACCAAAAATAAAATATTTAAAAAATTATTTTTTTTTATTTTTTCAATTTTTTAATAATTTGTTCATTGTAGATAAAATGTTAAGTTAAATTAAATATATTTTAAGGCATATATTATTAACTTGTGATGTTATAGATGTAACGTCCCAAATTTCAATCATAATATTAATATTAAATCAATATTATTTAACCAATCAATAGTTAAATAATTTTTAGACGTGAATTTTATATTGATACAATGACTGATTACAAATAGAATAATAACCCATCATACACAAGATACAAATATGTGCTATGTCATAGTGTGGCTTTGACACCGATCTAAGCAACACGACGTTAGATATTAAGTAAGGATTGATACTTGTACAATTCAATAATCAACATATAATGATGCGTGAAAGCAATTGAACATCTATAAACTTGACCAAATCAAAGTTAAAATCATTAACAATATCAACCGACACCAACCATGAACATACGATACCCAAATTATCACATAGGATTATAGCGGATCTCAAACTGATATAATTTACAAATAATAGACATACATCTCAAAATACAACCCTACTATCCAGCTTTAAAATATTGTTTAAAATACATCATAATTACAATCTAAATCTATCCGAAAGTCAAATTACATCATTCAACACATTCTAAAGTTATCTGAATAACCAAAATATAAGTTAATATCATCCAAAACTGAATAACCAATTAAAATACAACATTGGACTCATTAACCATCGTCCAAACGTTGTCCAAACATAACACAAATACAATTAATGTCATCCGGAATCATTAAACAGTAATAATTATCGTCAATTTATTACTCTAAACTCATTTTGTTAGCTCAACATTTTAATCCTGATTGTCTGGTAAGGACTTATACACTTTATCTGGGAGAGTTAGTAAAAATAGTAAGCAAGTGAATCAAAAATTTAGTAAGGTACATAATATGTCAATGAACATGTATACTTGCATTTAAAAACATATCGGATAGAATACGGAACATGATTAGATGCAAATGTATGAATCTTGTGCTGAGAAATTTCTATAATTATATTTTTAGATTTTCTCATCTTATCTTATAACTTTTTTATCATCAAAATATGGTTAAATTCTTATTTTCTTTAAGGATTAGGGCCGGTAGGCCCTACCGGCTAAAGGAAATGATAATTAAAATTCAAATTGTACATATTTTCATACAATTAAAGACCACATACTCCTATTCAAGACTCAGATGTGGGCCTTCTATATATAACTCTATAAATAGGGTAAACATCACTTCTTAACTCTGTAGATAATAGGGTTGGATTTTAATATATCACTATAACATATTAAGGCATGTTAAAATATATATTATCCACTGAATATAATCTATGATCCAATATTTAATTTAGGAAAACTTTACACTTCTTTTTATTTTCTTGATTCTCACCATTATGGATAATGATTCATAAATACTTAGTATAATTATAGAGTTTTCAATTATAATTCAATATTTTCATACTAGACTTTTGTAGAAACTTCATCCCATTAAATTTGAAAGTATGGCATGCAAAATTCTAGACCAAATGCAAAAATTCCAACATAATATAAAAAATTTAGCATGTATATCTAATTTTTAGACCTCATAACTAAAATTTTGTGTCGTCTCCAACTTATATAATACATATTTTTTATGGTTTAAAGCCTATGCAAGCTAATATATGAATTTATGGTATGTGAAAATCAATAATGCAGCAAAAATTAGCAAGACAAGTAACAAATCAGCTTTTTGACTTTTTACAGCAATACATTAAACGTGCAGAGAGATTTTGCATTTTTTTAGAACGTTTTAAGCAATTAACTTTATAGTTTTAAGACACGTAAAAAGATTGTCTACGAAATTACACATGCAGGAGCTATAAACCCAAAATTTCAAACCATGCAAGTAAAAAAAATGCAGAATTCAGAACACGTTTGCTTTGTACATAGAGTTAGGCATGAGTTCTTATGAATTTTTCTATAAAATCATAGAAAACAAACATGCATGTTCAAGATAAATATTTATACTTTGAAATTACAACTTGGATGAGTATTAAAATAATAAATGCCTGAAAGATTTGAGAAGGAACAACAATAAGAGAAGAAAGGATTTAGAATACATTTGACTTGGATTTACTCAAAGCCTAACTTGACACCTCAAATTCGAGTCTCTTGGTTTTCTTGCTCTTCTTCGCTCTCTTCTTCTTGGCTCTTTCTCTCTAACTCTGAAAATCGTTGCAAAAATGATAGAAAAGAACAAGAGTGTCTTTTTATAACAATATAGTACTCGAGCACCAGTCGAGCGTTCATTGATCACCATTCCCACTAAAATCAGAGCTCAAGCATGAGTTAAGCCTTAAGCTCATTGGAATTAGCGCTCGAGCGTGACTTGAGCGAGACTCAAACGTAGAGGTTCTGATTTTGGCGCTCTAGCGTGGGTTGGGCCTCCCTTGGGCGCCATTCCACTTGGCCCACATCCGGCCCAATACTAATTTTTAACCTAATTTATCATATTCTTTAACCTTAATTTTAATTATAATAACTTAATTAACTAAGATTATTATAATCCGAAGATTTAGGCCTTACAATAACCTTTATGAGAGTAGAAAGTTTAAAATAAAGATCAATTTTATTCTTTTTAAATGATAATCTTGGGCATGTTTTTTGTATATAATAATAAACAAATAGTCATTAGATAGCACACGATGACACCCCCCCCCCCCAAAAAAATAAATCGATGGAATTCAGTGTTGGTCAAGCCCATCACAATCTCTGCACTAACGTAACTCAATTAGGGTATACGAAAATCTCTCGATTCCTCCTTTTCTCCCCACAAAACCAAAGAATCCCTTTCCTTTGCCTGATCCGATGGGATAGTTGGTGGCCCGTTGGGGCTGCCCCTCCTCTGTCGTCCACAATCTCTTTCTCTTTTTTCTCTCAATGTAAGATCTAAATTGCAAAATTTATTTAAATGATGCTAAATTTAAGAAAGTTAAATGAATTATTGATGTTAACTTTAAGTTTGGGTTAAAAGCTAAGGTTAGAACCAAAATTGTTTATGTTCAAGTGGTGGTACCTGAGGCATGTTCATTAAGCACTTATATGCAAGCTTAAAGAAGCTTTTATACCTAATTCGTACCTAATCGGTGCATGTGAGTCAACCTGTTATTAAAAAGTTCATTGGCTGATTTCAACTCACTTTTGATAGACTTTCGAGAAAAGAAAGAGAAGAAGAATATAATAAGAGAGAGAAGGGAGAAGAAAATGAGTCTAAGTTAATTTTAGGTTAATTTAAGCTATTATTTTAGTAAATTAAATATAAAACAAGTATATTTACTTCTATTTCTTATTTTGTTGCTAATTTTGTTTAAATCACGGATCATTTTTTTATCTAAATACTCATATATACAATATTTACTTCTTTTGATTATATCTTGCATGTATGTTAGTTGATTTTCATTTCATAAGATTTTTGAAAGCTTATGTATAGCAAATCAAGTCCATGTGCTAACATTTTGTTCGCGTTGGGTGGACGTCATGGGCCGACGCCTACACAATTTTATTCTTTGTAGGATTCTTGAAGGAAAAAGTATGTTATCATGGACATAACTATTTTTTCATAAGGTTCATAATCTCTTCTTCTCCATAGGCTGAGAGATCCAAGATACTAACTCTCACATTCCACCATACTTAAGGATCGACATCTTTATTATGTATGACACAACTCATGATTGGCCCAATTCATGTTTGCACACTTCCCGTTGGAAATTGTCTTAAATACTATTGTATAGCAACTCGAATTCACACTTGATCAAGCCTTACTATATGAGTAGGAGCTAGATAAAATAAAAGTTTTTTAGGAAAAAGAATGCGAGTCAAGGAGGGTAAGCGACAAAATGTTGCTTACAAGCAAATGAGAGCTTATTTTAATTGCAGCCAATCTAGCTATATGATTAATGACTGTCCCTATCCCTAGAGGTAACTAACTAGAAAGCCAAATGCTTTAGAAAAAGTTTTTGTTGTAATGGCCAAGGAAATTGATGCGTCTCCTTTAGTAGCATAAGGTAAGATTTTAATGTTTTAGACTTCAGCATATATATTATGGGACTCGAGGTTTACTAAATTTTTTTATATCCCCTAAGTTTATATGTCATTTGTATTTATTACTTAGGATTATTGATTATTCTTTAGTGAAATATATGCCTATAGATACATCATTGATAACCAATATAGTATATCTTAGCAATATAGATTGGGTGTATGAGTTTGAGTTGGTGATAGACTTAATATTGTTAGATATGCATAACTTCAAAGTAGTTTTAGATATGAATTAGTTGACATATTATCATGATAGTGTGGATTATGTTTTCAAGAGAGTGTATTTTTTAATTTCGAGTTGTGTACCGTTTTATTTTCAATGGAATAAATACAAAGAGTTGGCCTATGTGATTTCTATCCTTCATTCATGCCATTTAATAAAAAGGAGGGTGTCAGGCACACCTTGCCAATGTTACCATTACCAAAAGTCATAATGTGTCAGCCGAAGAGATTCTAATGGTAAGAAAATTTGATGATATATTTCCAAAAGATCTATCTAATTTGTTGCCAAATATGGATATTGAGTCTGAGATTAAAGTAATGCTAAGATCTATGCCAATTTCTAAAACTTCATACATGATAGTATCTTCAGAGTTGAAAGAGATAAAAAAGCAATTGTAAGAGTTATTAAAAAATGGCTTTATTCGACTCAGTGTGTTACTCTTGGGGTGCACCGATTTATTTGTAAAGAAGAATATTGGTCTATGAGATTGCGTATAAATTATCGGGAGCTAAATTAGATAATTATTAAGAACAAGTACCCATTGCCAATGATAGATAATTTGTTTAATCAATTGTAAGGAGTATAAGTATTCTAAAAAATTGATATTCGATAGGGGTATCATCAATAAATGATTAAGAAGGAGGATATAGTAAAGCCGTGCTTCTAAATAATGTATGACCATTATAAGTTATTAACAATACCGGTTAGACTAATTAATCCCCCTATTGTGTTTATGGACCAAATGAATCAGGCATTTAAATCATATTTGGATAAATTTGTAGTGGTCTTCATTGATGATGTATTGATATATTCAGCGAATTATGAAGAATATGATATTCATTTGAAGATTGTTTTGCAAATACTTAGGCAAAGAATATTATATACCATGTTGAAAAGGAGTGAATTTTGGCTCAAGGAAGCGGCTTTTCTATACCACATGATTTCTAAAGGAGGTGTCTTGATTGATCTAAGAAAGATTGATGCAGTAACAAGTTATAGCGGGCCAACAAGTGCAACAAAATTGCAAAGTTTTTTGGTGTTAGTTGTATGCTAAAAAAGATTTATTGAGAATTTTGAAGAATTACATTGCATTGATTTGCCTGACATAAAAGAAGGTGGAATTTCGTTAGGATGAAGATTATGAAAGAAGTTTTTAAGAGTTAAATGACCGTTTATCACCGTTCCAATTTTAGCTATTTCAAAGGGATCCAGAGTGCATGTGATTTATTATGATGAATCTAAGAATGGGCTGGTATATGTTAATGCAATATGGGAAAGCAATTTCATATGGATCAAGGTAACTCAAGACTTATAAGAAGAAATATCCTATGATTTGGAATTAATAGTGATTATTTTTACATTGAGATTTTGGACACATTGATTATATTGAGAGAAAATTTTTAGTAAACTTGCACCATAAAAGTTTAGAGTATCTTTCCTGACAAAAAGAATTAAATATAAAGCAAAGAATATGGATGAAACTATTGAAATATTTTGATTGTGAGTTCAATATCAAGCGAGAAAAGCCAATGTAGTAGTGGATGTTCAGAGTTGCAAGTCAGCAAATTTTATGACTTATTTGAAAATTAAAGAGATGAAATTTGATGATTCTAAAAATTCTAACCGAAAACCAGCATGGTTTCGGCTATAAAACGGCTGTCAAACTAATACAAACCTATATAAAATTCATGTACAGCACATATATATATGTATCCACAACAGACAACACAAGATCTAAAAAGTTATAACAAATACGTGGCACAAATGTCATAATTTCGGTTACAACGTCAGCTAAGATAATATACCACTTGGTACTTAACATCAAATCATAAAAACCTGCAGAAGTATATACAACTATTGAAATACAACGAAAACTAAATTACTTGTATAATCATCAACATACACATACATCATCAATACATATCATACAACGAAACTAAACTATCTTGTACAATCATCAACATACACATACATCATCAATACATATCCATCTAAAAAATATACAAAAGTACTCCATGAGGTACAAATCCACAAAAACTAAGTCTACAAGATCTTTCTCCAAGCCTTCTGCCTAGCTGACTTCTAAACCTCTACTTTGCCTCATCAAGTATAAGCTCGTACTCATTTGAAGGAAAGAAAACAATAAGAAGTGAGTCAAACATTCAACAAGGTACAATATAATCAAGGACATAAGTAATATACTCCAGAATAAGTAGAGGAGGGATATAGGAGTATAATATAAATGTATAAACATGAAACGTAATCAAATGTACTTTTCAGAATACATTTATCTTTCCTATTTTACTTTTGATTCCTTTAGATTCTAAAACATACAGAATTTTATTATTTTTGTGGACCAGGACTAGTAGGCCTTACTAGCTAACGGTGTGGCCGAGTGAGGAAAGGAATGTGTATGCTTTCACACTGTTAGAGACATTTTGTCTAATTGGCATATTCCGTGACCATATGTATTATTGTATTGATGTCGGGTTGTGGATTGTCGGGTTAAAGTCTGTTTTGTCCGCCCTCCAGTCGCTCGAGCCCGTCCAAAGCCTTCCCGCTCGCCTCTCGCTCGATACTCGCTCAAGCCTAAAATCCAGAAGGTCCCCGGCTCGCTAGGAGCTCGAGAACCGCTTGAGCTGAAATTCCAGTAGGGGGGCCACTCACTGCGTGCTCGAGCCCCGCTCGAGCGCCCGCAGGGTTTCTCACGAAAACCCTACGGCCGCTCGTCGCGCGCTCGAGCCTCGCTCGAGCGCTGGCCCAACGGGAAGATTTTTTGAACGCGTTTTTGGCTCCACTATAAATACTAGCCTTATTTTTTGAAACCCTAAAAATTCTGGACTGATGATTTACGTGCCTCTTTGGAGAAGAAAGCCTCAAAAGCTCAATTATTCCTACTTCTCTTGAGAAAACTAATTACTACAAGAGTGCTCTACATATTCTAACTAATTTTCTCACCCATTTTCTTTCACCATTGAAACTTTGCCTTCTACCATCGTTGTAGACGTTGGTTTGTGAAGAAGGAGACTCGTTCGTGATTGGAAATTCAAGTGGTTCGAGGGAAGATTGACGTGAAGATCGGAAGGAGTCCGGTTCCGTTGCCGCGGGCAAATCCAAGGAGTTCCTTGGTAGGGATCACGTGACGGGGAGTAAGTCGGCTAGGTTAGCGTCGTTACCACCCGGTCACGTAAGTTGATTTTCATAGTGCATTGCTTCCCTGGCCGTTGAAGCCCGGAGTGTTTTTCTCGATACCGTGGGTATTAAGTTTTCACTTCGTCACCAAAAAATTGTATCTTTATCTCTATTACTTATCGTTATTATATTATGCATGATTGTTAGTTTCGTATGTATCTAGTGCTAAATATCTTTTACGTGTATTAGATATTTATTTCTACTGCTTCCGCGATACTTTTAACGGGGTCGAAACACGTTAGCACGAAATGTGCATTTTCAATTGGTATCAGAGACTTACCCCGATCTGCGACCCCCGATCTAGATGTATACGAGTGGATCACTCTTCGTTCCTCCCTTCTTTGATGGGAGTAACTATGCCTATTGGAAGGTTCGGATGAGAGCCTTCCTAAAATCTCTAGATGAGCGTGTTTGGGCACGTACCCAAGTTGGGTGGACACCACCCACTAGTTCCTCTAGTAATGAACCAAAAGACTTATCTTCATGGACCAAAGAGGAACTTGATGCATGTAATTGGAATAGTAAGGGGTTACATGCTATTTTCATGGCTTTGTCTCCCGATGAGTTTAAACGAATTTCAATGTGTGAGACGTCCAAAGATGCGTGGGATATTTTAGAAATCACTCATGAAGGAACTAAGCTAATTAAAAATTCAAAATTGCAAATGCTCACCACTAGATTCAAAGAAATAAGAATGAAAGATGATGAGACATTTGATGAATTCTATGCCCAATTAAATGATATTGTAAATTCCACATTCGATTTAGGCGAACGAATCCCGAAAAATAGAGTTGTTAGAAAAGTTCTACGATCGTTGCCTGAACGATTTAGACCCAAAGTGACGGCGATTGAAGAGAGCAAAGATTTAGATAAATTGAAAATAGAAGAACTTGTAGGGTCTCTACAAACTTATGAGCACACATTGCCACAATCAAAGAAGAATAAATCACTTGCTCTAAAATCAAGTAGGGAATAAAATCAAGTAGGGAAGAGCGAAATCGGGATTCCGATGAAGAATCATGTAGCGATGATGATTTTGCATTATTTGTTAAGAATTTTTAAAAATTCTTAAAGAAAAATAATTCATTTTCAGAAAAAATGGATGTGGACTTAAAACGATCACATAAATTTGAGAAGAAAGACCGACGTGAACTCAAGGACTACAAATCAAAAAATATTCAAAGAGTTCAATGTCATGAGTGTAAAGGCTTTGGCCACTACCGGGCTGAATGTCCTAACCTTAAATGCCAACAAGGTCAAGCCTTTAAAGTTAACGTGACACTTAGTGATGACGAAGAAGAAGAGGGTGAAAAATGTTCTGACGATGGCCCTGTCAAGTACATGGCTTTTATGACCTCTATGTGTGACCATTCAGTAGAAAATGTTAATCACTCTGATGACTCTGTAGATGAGTCAGAAGCTGAATCTGATGGCCTTCAAGAAGTATATAACAAACTGTTTAGGGTATGCTTGAAAGTAAAGAAACAAAATAAAATCTTAAATAGTAGGGTCATTGAGTTGGAACAAGAAAGATTAGCTCTACAATCCGAGTTAGATTCTAAAACTCAAGAAATTGAGAATCTGAAAGTCTTAGTTACTAAGCAAATAACAACTTTAGAATCTGAACTTGAGGCCTCGCGAAAAGATTTGAAACAATTTTTAAATGGGTCTACAAAATTAGATCATATGCTCGGGTTGGGAAAAATTGGCGGAAATAAACAAGGTTTGGGGTATGCTGCGAATTTTGTCCAAAATGACGTGAAACCTAAAACCGTGTTTGTTCCTGCCACGAAAATTTCACACAATCATGCCCACACACCCAAAGTCATCAAGGCCGTGCCTCAACGTGTGAATAACAGATTTGGCTCATCTAATCTAGGTAATCACAAGGCTATGAACAATTCTTCCACCCCTAAGTTTGTGCCTACCTGTCATGCATGTGGGAAAGTTGGTCACATTCATCCACGGTGCTACACCATGAATCCTTTGCACAACCAAAGACTAGGGCTAAACATGAATAAACTTGTTGATCACCTTCAACATTTGGATGCACAAGTTAAAAGTTTGAATGCTAGAGTGCATTCAGTGAGACAAGTCTGGGTTAAGAAAAGTGAGCTAAATTATCCCTTGGCCATTCGTGACAAAAAGGGGGAGACTTGATTCAATTTGATAGGGGGAGCTTAGGGGAGACGAAGTGGAGTTTTTTTGTTATTTTCATGTTATTTCAGTTTATAATTACTGTTAGGGGGAGTATTGATTATTTTAGTTAGGGGGAGCATTGTTGTATGTTCTCTTTCTTATGTACCACGTATACTGCTATATTGTTATTATACTTTGTCTTGTTGGTACTAACCTGCTTGTCAAGGCTATTCAGTCCCACAATCCTCGCAGCTCTAGGCTATTCAGTTACATGTCCTCGCAGCTATCATCACTTGTCGTAGCAATCCTAGTATAGCTGTTTATATTTTTTTGTGTTCTTATGTATCACTAGGCATAGGTTTTCATGTACACGGGTTTTATCTCGGTGGTGTCTGAACCCGTGATTCTCTTGTATTTCTTTATTTATTTATTTTTTTTGGGTTTTGTCACGGAATTGCCAAATGGGGAGATTATTAGAGACATTTTGTCTAATTGGCATATTCCGTGACCATATGTATTATTGTATTGATGTCGGGTTGTGGATTATCGGGTTAAAGTCCGTTCTGTCCGCCCTCCAATCACTCGAGCTCGTCCAAAGCCTTCTCCTCGCCTCTCGCTCGATACCCGCTCGAGCCTAAAATCCAGAAGGTCCCCGGCTCGCCAGGCGCTCGAGAACCGCTCGAGATGAAATTCCAGTAGGGGGGCCGCTCGCTGCGCGCTCGAGCCCCTCTCGAGCGCCTGCAGGGTTTCTCACGAAAACCCTACGGCCGCTCGCCGCACGCTCGAGCCCCGCTCGAGCGCTGGCCCAACGGGCAGATTTTTTGAACGCGTTTTTGGCTCCACTATAAATACTAGCCTTATTTTTTGAAACCCTAAGAATTCTGAATTGAAGATTTACGTGCCTCTTTGGAGAAGAAAGCCTCAAAAGCTCAATTAGTCCTACTTCTCTTGAGAAAACTAATTACTACAAGAGTGCTCTACATGTTCTAACTAGTTTTCTCACCCATTTTCTTTCACCATTGAAACTTTGCCTTCTACCATCGTTGGAGACGTTGGTTCGTGAAGAAGGAGACTCGTTCGTGATTGGAAATTCAAGTGGTTCGAGGGAAGATTGACGTGAAGACCGGAAGGAGTCCGGTTCCGTTGCCGCGGGCAAATCCAAGGAGTTCCTTGGTAGGGATCACGTGACGGGAGTAAGTCGGCTAGATTAGCGTGTTGTTACCACCCGGTCTGTAAGTTGATTTTTATAGTGCATTGCTTCCCTGGCCGTTGAAGCCCGGAGTGTTTTTCTCGATACCATGGGTATCGAGTTTTCACTTCGTCACCGAAAAATTGTGTCTTTATCTCTATTACTTATCGTTATTATATTATGCATGATTGTTAGTTTCGTATGTATCTAGTGCTAAATATCTTTTACGTGTATTAGATATTTATTTCTACTATTTCCGCGATACTTTTAACAGGGTCGAAACACGTTAGCACGAAACGTGCTTTTTCACACAAATTCTAAGGCACAACCTACACAATTGAAATATTTCGTGGTAAATAGTATACCTTTAGCCCGATATACGGGGCCATAAAACTTATGCCATCATGTCCCCTGTGGCATAGAGGCAGTTCTCATATTACTACAGTAATATCCTAAGATATGTCAATGAATACTACTCTCAGAATATAAATTTTTGGTCCAGATTCATAATTATTTATTCTTAAGGGAAGGTTCTACCATAAACTTATATAAAGTTCTTACTCCCTGGAGAACGAATCATTAAATATAACAAATTATGAAATTTTTTCCAAATACATTGCATAACTTATATAATTCTTAAATACAGATACAGATAATTATGTTCTTATAAGTTTAAGCGTTCACATGCTTTTAATTACATGCACAAATCAATATACAACTTGAAACATGTAAGAAATTTTTATCACATTGAGCCGAACATAACTTTATAGCTCTAGATGACAAATCCCTTCACAAATACATGCAACATAATTTTCGAAGCATATACAAGATAACATATTTAATGTACATGTGACTAAATACCATTATTCATGTTCAATAATATTTTCAGAACATAAAAATAACAAATACAAAATATACATAAATAAATACCAAATAATCGGTGTAGCCATGTCCATGAAGTTAGAGTTTCAAGTTTCTAAGGCCAAATCATATATAAATTACAAATAAAACAGGTAAAAGTCAAGGGGGCGCGGATTAAGGTTTTCATGTGCGAAATACCGCACAAATCTTACAAATCGGATATGAAATTGAAGTATATATATGCTCAATACATGGGTTTTATAAAATATAAATTTAAACAGTTATTGGAATGAGAATATCCGAGAGGAATGAAATAAGAAGTGCAAAGAGAGAAATAAAAAGGTATGAGTGCACTTGTCTTGACCCTATCTATCACGTCTCTAACTATCTCTAAGTCAGAATTGGACTCGAGAACCTCGATCTCTTCCTTTTTTCTCTTCTCTTTCGCGTTCTCTCTCTCTATCGTTGGAAGCTGGAAAAATGATGCAAAAATAACCCTTATGGATTTTTATATCATAGGCTAGTGCTCGAGCGCTAGCTTAGCGCGCAGTAGGAGCTCAAGTGCCAGCTTGGCGCACAGTAGGAGCTCAAGTGCCAACCTGGCACGCAGTAGGAACGCCTGTCACTGCTTTCAACGCCTGCCCGAGGCACTCGAGAACTCGGCAGGTGCTGGTGCCCTGGATTGGGCGCCTGCAGTGCCGCCTCGAGCGCTCGGCAGGTTCCCCCGCTGCTGCCACCTACATTTTCAAAACTTAATTTTTTCACATGAATTAAGACTAATATTGATTATATTAATTTAATTACCTCCTAATTACAATATTATGAGAATCGAAACCTCACAACTCTCCCTTAATTAGAAAATTTCATCCTCAAAATTAATGAACCTAGAAATCAAATGAATAGATATACCTCGAATCTATGGTCGAATCTCCTCGGGTTAGTATAACTCTTCTGTCGATTTTTAACCATTTTCAATTTCTCAAAAATTATCGTAATCTTTTTCGATGTCTCTCGAATCACAACTGGACCAAAAAGACGTCTATCACCTGTCTTCTTCCAATGGATTGGAGATCGGCACTTCCTACCATATAACGCCTCAAAAGGAGCTGTGCTGATACTTGCATGGAAACTATTGTTATACGCAAATTCGGCCAAAACCATGTGATCGTCCCAATTCCCCTTCAACTCCATCATAGAGGCTTTAAGCATATCCTTTAATATTTGGATAGGCCCCTCAGACTGGTCATCTGTCTGAGGGTGGTACGTTATAGTAAATTTCAAGTTCGCCCCTATCTCTTGGTGCAAACTCTCCTAAAACTTAAAGACGAAATGTGGATCATGATCGGACACAATAGATGCTAGCAATCCATGCAATCTAACGATCTTATTGATATACAGTTGTACCAGGCGATCACAGGAATAAGTCATCCGAATGGCTAAGAAATGAGTTGATTTCGTTAGCCGATCCACAATGACGCAAATTGCATTGTGATTCTTTAGGGTCCTAAGCAAGTCCACAACAAAATCCATAGAAATATCCTCCCATTTCCAACTTGGAATGGGCAAAGGCTGCAATAATCCCAAGGGCTTCTTCCTCTCACCCTTCAGCTATTGACAAATAAGATATCTCCCAACAAAAGCAACTATCTCCCTTCACATATTCCTCCACCAGAATATTTTTTTTAGGTCTTGGTACATTTTATTAATTCCAGGGTGGATGGTGTATCTGGTCCAATGTGCTTCTTTCATGATTTGTTCCTTTAGATCTTTATCGTCAGGCATACACAAACGCTCCCGGAATCTCCAGACTCCATTAGCATGGACACTGCAATCTATCTGAGAGTCTCGACCAAGATCTCCAACAATATTCATTAAGAATGGATTGCTCACTTGCCCTTCATTATTCCTCTAGAGAATCTCAGGCTACACCTGCAAGAAAGACAACATCATCTGATTTCCTCTAACATATCACTGGATATTATAGAATTTCAGACAATCTAACATCTCCATCTACTTGATTTGCATCCTCGCCATAAAACCGGTTTGATGACTCAAAGCATCCACGGCCACACTCGCTTTCCCTGGCTGATGGTAGATCTCACAATCATAATCCTTAAGAAACCCAATCCATCTTCGCTTCCTCATAATCAACTCTTTCTGCAAAAATAAATACTTGAGACTCTTGTGATCGGAATACACTAAAAATTTCTCGCTATATAAATAATGCCACCATATCTTCAACGTGAATACTATGGCAGCTAACTCTAAGTTATGGGTTGGATAGTTCTTCTCATAGATGTTTAATTGCTGAGACCCACAAGCAACAACTTTCTCATTCTGCATCAAAATACATACGAGGCCAATCTTAGAAATATCACAATATACCTCAAAGCCACTAGAACCATCGGTGATAGTCAGAATCGGTGTCAAAGTCAAATGATCCTTCAACTCTTGAAAGCTTCGGTCACACTCTTTAGTCCATTCAAAGCTTTTTTTCTGTAAGTAGTCCATTCAAAGCTCACTTCCTTCTTCGTCAATTGGGTAAGCGGCAAAACAATATGAGAGAAATTCTCTACAAATCGACAATAGTATCCAGCTATACCCAAGAAATTACGGACCTCCGTCATCATTGTCGGTCAACTCTAACTAATCACAGCTTCAAACTTCTTTGGGTCTATTGAGATGCCTCCATTAGAAATGATGTGGCCTAATAATACAACCTCATCGATCTAAAACTCGTACTTCTTCAGCTTCGCGAGCAACTTATACTCCCTAAGGGTTTGAAGTATTATCCTCAAATGCTCCTCATGCTCAACACAACCCTTAGAATAGATCAAGATGTCATCGATGAAAACCACAATAAATTTATCTAAATATGGTTGAAAAACCCAATTCATCAAATCCATAAATATCATAGAGGCATTCGTCAATCCAAACGACATCACAAGAAACTTATAATGGCCATATCTCATCTGGAAAGCCGTTTTCCCCACGCCCTCCTACTTAATTCTCAGCTGATGATACCTCGATTGAAAATCGATCTAGGAAAACACGTGGGTCTCTTGTAATTAATCAAAGAGATCATCAATCCATGGCAATGGGTACTTGTTCTTGATCATGATCTTATTTAGCTCACTATAGTCTACACATAACTGCAAAGTCCCATCTTTCTTCTTCATGAATAGGACCAGAGCATCCCAAGGTGAAATACTGGGTCTAATAAAACCCAAGTCCAGAAGGTTCTGCAATTGCTGCTTTAATTCTTTTAACTCCGCATGAGCCATACGATAGGGTGTCTTTGAGATAGGTGTTGATTGCTTTAATTCTTTTAACTCCGCATGAGCCATACGATAGGGTGTCTTTGAGATAGGTGTTGATTTTGACACGAGATCAATCCCAAACTTGATCTCCTAGTATGGCGTCAAAGCATACAACTTATCAAGAAACATATCCTCAAATTCGCATGCTACTAGAATCTCCTTCGCCGATAATTCACGGCTATCTACGACACTAGAATATGCCAAATAGGCTTCACACCCACTTCACAACAAATAACGGGCTTGCAGAGCCGAGATAAAACTAGACAACTCCACCTGCTGAATTCCTTGAATGTGGAAGGGCTCACGTTCTGGAATTGCAAAATCAACTCTGTTATGGAAACAATCAATGGTTTCATGATTTCTTGACAACTAATCCATACCCAGAATCACATTGAAATCATGCATCTCCAATAAGATCAAATTAGCAGCTAAGGATAACCCATTTATCTCAACTAAACACTTGAGGTTTGAAACATCAGTAACAACAGAAGATCCTGTAGGCGTCTAAACAACTAACAAATAATTGAGAATCACGGGAAAAGGTACTAAATGACAAGAAAATTAAGGCAAAACGAAAGAATAGGTGGATCTAGAATAAAAAAATACAGTACCAGAGGTGTCACAAATAGAAAGAATACCTTCCACCACATTATCAGATGCCTTTGCTTCACTTTCGGACACCACAAAAGCCTTTCCTTGTACAATGGGCTTAGAGGAGTGGGCCTTCGTTGGATGAGGATACTCCTTGATTTTGTGTCTCGATTGCCCGCAGTTAAAGCACACACCCATAAACTTATAGTAAGGCTTACTTCCATGCATCTTCCCACAGTGTTGGCATGAAATGACTGAAGATTGTGAGGACGGTGTGGTTTGACTACTCTTCTTTCTTGAATTAGACTGTCTTATCCTTTCGGCGGTCTCTCAAAACTCACTTTTTTTAGTAAGTAAATTTTATAAATAAAAGTGGAAAAAAGATACAGAAATAGTGATCTATTTCTAAGTGTTTTGTCGACTTAGATTTAGATCAAAGACACTGAGGCATACCCCGAGCACTGTGAAACACATCACGAAATAAAAAAGTAAACCAACGGAGTAAATAAAATTACATCCGCAAAGGACACCACCCAAGACAATCAAAAGAAAGACAGGGACACGGCTGGAGAGTTGCACATCTACCTGTCACAATGCACTCTGGCCCTCTGAAGCACGGGGCCAAACCACTAGCTCGGCTAGACTGGTCTCGTAAGGAAAAGAAGACAACACCTCGGCGAGAGGGCTGCACCTCATCCATGTGCAACGGGGTCACGGCCTCATCCACATCATCACGACAACAACAGATCAGCCCTCTGAATCTCAGCCAATCAACCAATACGCCCGATAGGGATTAGGGGGAGAAAGAAAAATAAATAAAAAAAAAATTAAAAAAAAATATATATATAGAATTTTTTTTGGATATATAAATGAAACCATATCAGGCCAAGAGCACAGAGCAGCCACTCTAGGCTCCAGTGTGATGGCACAGCAGTCCTTCGGACCTTGCTACAGGAAGGGAGCTCAACGTGCGCCACAGAAACAAACGAAGCTCCTTAGGGCAGAGAAATAGCTTCCAAAACAGTCCAATCCAGCACCTCCAGATCAGGGAGTGGAAGCATACAAGTCCGCGCTACCAACAATCAGCCAATCATAACAATGTAGTAACCCGGGCATGGCACAGACAAAAAATGCCAATGCTCTAGCTCCATCAACCCGCAACACCAGACCCGACAGTCACATACACAAAGGTCAGTGCCTAGCATCAAGAGAAACTAACCAAAGAAAAGGGCAGGCTACAAAATAGCAGAACAGAGCATCCAGGAGGCGCAATTTTTTTTCTACAACATCTAACCTTTTTTTTTTGGTAAGTAAGTAAAGTGAATTAAAATAAATAAAAAGTTATAAAATGATGTTCTAATTCCAAGTGTTTTTCTAACTTAGAATTAGAGCAACAAGTTAGGGCATACCCCGAGCATCACCATGAACAAATTCATGAACCGAGTGAAGGAAAACTGAAAACCAACACCTAGATGAACATTACCAAAAGCGACTGTATGCATCCCGGCCCAACACCAAAACACACCAAAAAAAAAAAACAGTTTCAAAAGGAAGAACATTAATGGGAGCGCCAAAAAACCAACGGCCCCATCAGGATCTTATCCCACCGTCATATCGGGTTCAGATGTTACCAGTAGCTGCACCCAACATCAGCCAATACCAAATCCGCCCACAGCAACAGCAATGGCTATATACAGCATCAAGGTCCTTTTGCCCAGGACCAGCTCTACTCCTAGTAAATACACTTGATTCCAGCAGCCTCCACAACATCTAACCCATCAGATGAACCAAGAAAAAACCCAAGTCGGGCGACACCAGTAAGGTTTTTTTTTCTTCTTCCAGCAACAGCTAAACCATCGGATGAGCTAATAAAATAACCCGGGACGGGTGACAAAAGTAAGGATTTTTATTTAAATTTTTTTTCTAGCAACAACAAAACCATTGGATGAGCTAATAAAATAACCCGAGACGGGTGACAAAAGTAAGGATTTTTTTAAATTTTTTTTCAGCAACAACTAAACCATCAGATGAACCAATAAAATAACCCAGGACAGGTGACAAAAGTAAGGATTTTTTTTAAAGTTTTTTTCTAGCAACAGCTAAACCATCGAATAAACTAATAAAATAACCCGGGACGGGTGACAAAAGTAAGGATCTTTTTTTGGGGGATCCACTACAGGTTCTAACAAATCTGGTGTGCTCGGTCCACACTTTTGGAATCATCAATATAGGTTATCAGTTTGGACCTAACAACGTTGATGATAAGAGAACATAGATGAGAGGTGTCCTGTGGGGGAGAGTTATGAAAAATACAGTTGTTTCGCTCTTTCCAAATAAAATATACTGTAGTCACAAGAGAGAGCCGTTTAGAGAGGGCCTGAAAAATTTTCCTTTTCCATTTATTTGCAACCCAGCTGATGTTCTAGGACCATTCAGGGTAAGGCCAGTGAATTCCAGCATGCCCTTGAATCATGTGCCAAAGGGATTTAGAAAAGGGGCAGGAGAAGAAAATGTGCTTATGATCTTCGTCGCCTGTCATGCATAAAGAGCATGTGGTGGATAGGATGGGAACTCCATGAAGTCGGTCAAGGGTGGTAAGTATGCTTCTCATTGTTAACCAAAGAGAGAAGACGTGGGAAGGGATGTGGGATGGGCCCCACACTAAAGCAGCCCAACTTATTTTTGGTCTGGGTGGGTGGATGAGAAAATAGGTAGATCGGGTTGAAAACAGGCCATCAGTGCTGCCATTCCATCGCACTGAGCCTTTACGATAGGCATTGGGGGGATAGCCGGGCATGTTTTCCACAAGACGTGAAACCTCTAAGTCATAGGGGTTAGGCCAAGACCATTGGTCATCCTGAATGATGTCAGTGACTTTTATGTCCCACGGAAGGCCAGAGACCAACCGGGTACAGGCAGTACTTACATCTCTTAGCGGGCCCAGAGGGTGCCAGTTATCAAGCCATAAGAATGTTTCGTAGCCATGGCCAATGGAGTAGGTGGTATAGGTGCACATAAAAGACCGCAGCTTCATAATTTTCCTCCAACACCATGGGGTTGAAACAGTGACTTTAAGGGTCCAGATATAATGATCCTTGATCCTATTTTGGTGGATCCAGGAAGACCAAGCCAATGCCGGATCCTTAGTGATGAGACGCCAAAGCAGTTTACATATCAATGCTTTGTTTTGGGCATGCAGGTTTTTTAATCCTTGGCCACCTTCACTCTACGGGTAGCAGATATCATTCCACGCCACCTTTGCATTCACCTTTTTGTCAAGGGTTCCATTCCAAAGAAACTGACGAAGATGGCATTCAATCGTTTTGAGGATAGATTTAGGCAGGATGAACAAGGACGCCCAGTAGAGGTGGATGGATGAGAGGATAGAGGAGACAAGTTGGAGCCGTCCTCCAAATGAGAGCCAGCGGTTCTTCCACGACGTGATTCGACGGGTGATTTTCCCAATGAGTGATTGGAAATCTGAGACAAAGAGTCTAGAGGTGATCAGCGGGACACCCAAGTATTTCATCGATAACTTTCCTTCTCTGAAGCCTATAATGCAAGTTATATCTTGGTGGTGGGTAACGTCTTTTGAACAAATGAAAACTTTTCTTTTATCTTTATTTGTGGACAGATCAGAAACCAAACGGAATTCGTCAAGGCATTCCTTAAGGATAAGGATAGCACTGACATCAGCCAGAGAGAAAAGAAGTAAGTCATCAGCAAAAGTGAGCATGACAGTTTGGGTTTCCTCGCATTTCCAATGAAAGTGAAACTTTTTTTCCCTCCTGGCTTTTACCTCAATAATCCCATTCCATAGCAAGCACGAATAAGTAAAGAGATATGGGGTCACCTTGCCTAAGGCCATTACCTCCTTTAAAGAACTCCACCACTGCCCCATTAATATTAATGGAGTAGAAGGGGGTGGTGATACATTGACGGATCCACTCAATCAATTGAGGAGGAAAATCCATAAGGGTCAAAATGTTGATGATGATGTCCCATTGGACGAAATTGTATGCTTTCATAAGATCTATCTTCATAGCACATCTGGGGGGGCCTTTGCCAAGCATGCCTTAGAATGTTACAGTGGTAATCAAGAATAACTCCGTCCATGGAGTGATACGTGATTCTCTTTTTATCGGGGCGTTATCATCTGGAGGGTAGATTCTAAGTCTGACCTGCATTCGAGAGGTATTATTGTAACTGATCCCACTAGAAGGGATATTACTGTACTGTTTCTGGCCTTTGATTATATGCAAAACACAATCTATCGTCGATTATTATGACGGACCGTGTTATTTTTTTAAATAACCTCCGTCAAAATCCACAATAAAGCCCATAATTAATATTACGAGTTTTTGCCAAAAATCTGGTAGAGTTTTCTTTGTAATTGGACGAAAATCATAATATAACTTGTTTAGAATAAACCTGTACAGCACACAATTATCCGAATTTAACATTTTGCTCTACAATACAATACGTAGGACTACAATTGTCATATCTTTTTTTTTGGCAAGTGCTACAGTGTCATATTATCCCTGGCTCCAATACAGCATACCTAAACTACCATGTTGGATCTAAGAGATGCCGCTAAATACCTGTTATAAATCCATATATAACCTGTGGAATTATAAATAAACCCAACACAGTGGAAACTAATCTGTCCAATCATCAGTCATTTTGTATAGTATACATCAATCTTTCTAACAGAAGAATATAAATATACATATACAATTTTATCCAAATGTAAATTAAACTACAAGATCTAAGTCTTCAACATCGTCTTCTAAATCTAATATTTAGTCCACTTCTAGCCTCTACTCCAACCCGTTAGGTATATCAAACCTGTGCTAAATTGGAGACAAAGAGAAGTAAGAGTGAGTTAAAAAGCCTCGCAAGTACATCATAATCAGACGAGAACCAATATAAACAAGGATAAGCAAGAAAAGGCGTAAGCATGAAGGAGATACATTATACAGGGCAATGATTGAGTATGCTTTGGTATACAGTTTACTTTTTCTTTTAGATTAGGATTTTCATGTCATTATTTGTCTTTACGGACCAGAGTCAGTAGACTTTACTAACAAAAGGTGAGGGAGGACAAGAAAAGGATCATGACAACCCCCATGATCTAAGGTCATCTGACGTAATCAACATGCATCAACAATCTGTCAACATAGGCATCAATTGGCCAACATAGGCCCGTTCACCACGTGGCGCAACGGTGTCACCCACTACCTATTCCCTCCCGCGGTCTAGAGGCAGTCATTGTCCATCTATAGTAATATCCTAAGGTTTGACAATAGTATCACCCGCTTCAGTAAGCAGCCAGGACGCTTGGCCAAAGTAATCCTTGAGTTTCTATTATGATACTCATGTCATGCTCAAGAATACTACCCATCGTAACATGGTCCATGGTCCTAGTTTCAAGATTAATCTTTCTTTTGAGAGGAAATCTACCATGCCCACTTCGATTTACATTTTCTCCACTCAGGAGAGTCACGTTTCTATATCACATATCACATTGTGGACTTCCCGCCGATCACGCATATGACTATTATCTTTCTTTTAGATTTAAATCTTCTCATGACTTAAATTACATATGCGAATTTCATAAACATAGGGAAGAGTAAAAATGCTTACCACCGAAGGGAAATTGTAACTTTAGAAACTTTCGGATCTTAATTCCTTTACAATTAGTTCACAAACATATTTTCCGGAGCAACAATCAAACATAAGCAAATATATATGTAACTTGATTAACAATTACACAATGCAAAATTGAGCAAAATTCATCATAGAGCCTCGGGTGAACAGTACCCGCGGCATAAACAGTACCGTGAACAGTATCCGGTGCACATATTGATTAATTTTTAGAATTTTGGACATCCAACAGGTAATTTATCAAACCCAAGGTGTAGGTAGCTAAAATTCCAAGTCAATTTATACATTTAACTCCAAATCGAAGGTTAAATGGTGTCCGGGAGCGAGTTAAAGGCTTTGTGAACGAAATTCCACTAAATTCCACAAATTCGGTTACCCAATCAGTGAATTAACTTACCCAAGTCATAAATAATCATATTCTAGTCCCAAATAAATCAAAAGCCCCAAAAATCGGATCCTGAAACCACCCGGGCAAATTGTTAGGGTTTCACGAACGAGAATTCACATAATTCCACCAAATTGGGTATTCAATCGACAAATTAACTTGCCAAGGGTGTGGGTAATAGTATTCTAGCTTCAATTTATGCAAAAGCCCCAAAAATCGGGGGCCGAAATCCACCCAATCATGAATGAATAGTACACGTGCGTGGGTAAGGGTTTCGGACCTGCAAAACGGTGCGAAAATAATGAATCAGACGACGAATTTCATATATATGGATAATTAGACTATGGGCATCACGGTGATATACATAGGGTCGGGTATCGGGATAAAATACCTGAAGGAGATCGAACAAAAATCAATAAAAATGGAAGAAAAATGGTATAGATGTACTTGTTTTGATGTGCTCAACGATTTCTCCAATTAGCTCGAAGCTAGAATCAGACCCAAAGGCCTCCATTTCTCCTCTTCTCCTTCGCGTGGTTCCTCCTCGTGCTGGGCTCCCACAGCTGCTACCGCTACTCCACCGCGTCGCCTAGTCAGATACCGTCATGCACCATCGTCGCCAGCCACCACCGACCTGAGCGCCGTCTCCGCTAGCACCGTTCTCCTCCTTTCTCTCTCCCTTTTTCTCTCTCCCGAAACCCTCGCCCGATTTCCCTGCTTCTTTCCCCTCTGCTTTCCTTTTGCTTCCATGCTTCCATCGTTGTTTATTATTATTATTATTATTATTATATATATATATATATATATATTACCATTTTCTTTTTAATCCCAAAATTTAAATCGATACTCGGGTGATCAAATTGTGCACTTCGGGCACCGACCCGACAATTTTAAATATTCTCAAAAATTTAGACAATATTAAATTATTTTTTATCACACCTAAATTATCAAAAAATAAATAAATCGAATTAAATCGAATAAAAATATTCAAAATATTACAATTATTCGCTCCCTTGGGTAGTAGGGTTTACTAGTTTGGGTCATTCGGATAGTAAAGTTGAATTTCAAAGAATGGGCGAAGTCTGATACTGATTTATGATTTTCGATACATATTTATATTGATTTATACTTTTCACATGGTTCTGTATATGTTTCTGTTCTTCAGCAATTCACATGACTTTTGTTTTACTGCACTCATGTTCTACACGAAAGATTTTACATTTGCATGTTTTATGGTACATTACTAGGCTTTGACTCACTATTACTATTTTTTTCCTTTCAGATGAGACAGTTAAGCTTGTACTTGATGAGCAAGAATAGACAAAGTTTAACAAAGAAGACTTTTTGGAGCCTCAAGACCTATTGAAGATTTTGAGAGTTCTGATAGTTTAAATATAAATGACTAACTTATAGATGAAAATTGTATATTTATGGTCTTAGCATGTTATGTATTTTATTATAGCAATATTTATGCTTCCGTAGGTTTATCTTATAGAAATAGTTCTGCTTCCGTTATCTGATTTTTGGATTTATACAGGTCCTAAACGGCGTCTCTCATTTGAACTCAAAATAGCAGATAGGAATGTTAAATTGGAGTTATGGATGTATATATGGCATTTGTTGATCCTGTAGATGAATTGTAATTGTGTTGTAAATTAAATTTTTGAGATTTGAAGGTTTATATGCATTGCAGGGTTGTTTGTACGATTTTTGATCTGTTTTTAGAAAAAACTCTACCCGTTTTCTACAGATATTTGTGTTATTTTTTTGTGGGCTTTAGTTATCTGTTTAATGATGGAGCTTATTTGTGAAAAATAATCTGTTCTGTCACACAAGTGCTTCAAACTAATGCTGTTTCTTTTGTCAACGTATTTTGGAAAAGTAATCTTACAAGAAAGTTACATGGGAATAAGAAGTAAGTGTGAAGGACCGCCACATTCCACCATATATGACATCCTTCAAAATCATACTTAACGTCTCTGTCTTAAGTTCGGACATAAAAGCAAGTAAATTTGTAGTATAAAAAAATTATTTTCTTTTTATACGCACAGGATCACAATTGGCTGGATGGCCTCAACCTATTCGGTCTCATCTTGGTTAGCCGAGGTTCTCGGTCGGCGTTAACTAGGTCGATCACCTCTTGACCGGCCATGGATCTAGGTTGGTCGGCCAGATACATATGAGATGCCAATAGGAACCAAAATTTGACAAGCCATATAATTTCAGTGGAAGCATACAATTTTCCTTCAGTTTACATATACATCAGAAGTCATAATACAAAGTCTCCAAAATGACCAAAAATATATAAAATTGATCAAGACTGCGACATGAATCTACATCTGTCCTCTTGCCTAGCCAGACCGCCCAACTCTAATCTTTCTCATCCAGCATACAGTCTTGGTCATCTGAGGGCAAGAAAATGGTAAGGAGTGAGCGGTAGCTCAACAATGTACCAATGCAAAAAACATACGTATATAACTTCAAATGAAATCTAAAGGACTAGAACATAAGCACTGTCATGCAAGAGTATTAAACATAATTCAATACACTTTCATGGAAACCAGTTTACTTTAAGTTCGGAAGTCTTTTTCTTTATTCTTAGTTATTTTTCCTTTAAAATCTTGCGAAGAACTTATTCATCTTTAGGTACCTGATGGGAGCAGACAACATTGGGGAAGGATTGTGTATCACCTCGCAATCTAAGGCTGTCCCCTCCTATTCTACTCTCAGAGGGGGCGGTAATGCCTTTAAGCTAACATACGAGACCGTAGTCCAAAAATATCACCAAAAGTTCTCTAGTGGCTCAGAGGAAATCCTCGAGTGTCACTCCAATATCCTTCATCCAGTTTTAACAGCAAGTCTAACGGAGTTCATGCCGAAATGGAGTTCATACGATGGCCATCTTCCAAATGTCAAAAGCCAAATAATAGAGAGTTCCACTTACTGTCTGAATTATACATGTTTTCCATGGTCATATAGTTTTCATCTTAACTTCCAACCGATGAAGTTTTCCAACTAAATGGACTGATACTATCCAAACATTCCAAATAAACATGTAGGTTAACTTTATTCACATGTTGTTGCTTAACTTTGTCATTTACTGAAATACCGGATTCAAATGCAAGGAGGAAATTCAAAGATGACCGGAGTTCTTTAATAAGGGAAAATAACCGATGTTCTTTAATGAAGCATACAATACGACTTCATGCCAATAAACAATTAACCGGTCTTCCTAAAATATGGAAATTCCGGACTTCTTTAGACATGCAAATGCTGAACTTCTTTAAACAAGCCAATACCTGAAGTTCTTAAGAGAGCATGCTTACGTTCATGAATGTCATCAATGATGCAAATGAATAAGCGTTCGATATTTGCTAGCCAAACTTAGACGTATAGAAAGCAATTAACATAACATAATTCTCATAGAAACTTATCCAGTAGAACATGAAAACATGAATGCATAAATTTGTAGGGTACACTTGCAAACTTCCTACTTAATCCCCCCAAACCTAGTATTTATAGGCAATGGGATAGGTGAGAGTAGGTGGGGGCAGGTCACCTACTTTAGATATTTTTTCCAAATCCTTATCTAGAAGGTTCCATATTAATTGCAGTAGTTGGGAGTAGGTAAGAGCAGTTCGCCTACTCCGACCTAGCCACTACGGCCTTAAATTAAAACTAGTCAATCCGGTCAATAATTCTTTTTCGCCGTTAGTTTACTCTGGTCAACTCTTTTGTCTGGTTAACATTCCATCCTCTCCGAAAATCTTCTTTAGAAAACTACTCAAACCCCTTTGGAAAATGTCTCCAAAAACTTACCCAAAATTGTCTCCAGAAACGTACTCAATTTTCTCCAAAAATCGTCTCCGAAAACTTACCTAATTCGCCTTTGAAAATCGTCTCCATATTTTTTCTCAATCCTTTCTGGAAAGTCATTTAATCCTCTCTGGAAATCACCTCCGGAAATTATCTAAATTTTCTCCGAAAATTGTCTCCGAATTTCCTCCTAAACTTCTTTGAAAATCATCTCCAGATTTTACTTAATCGTCTCTGGAAAGTCACTTAATCATTTCTGGAAAAATCCTCAAACCTCTCTCGAAAATGTCTTTGGAAACTACTCAAACCTTTCTGAAAAATGTCTCCTGAAACTACTCAAATTCGTCTCCGAAAAATGGCCTTTGGAAATCATCTTTGAAAAATCATCATCTTCAGAAGATGGTCTCTAGAAATAGTCTCTGGAAAATTATCGTCTCCGGAGGATGGCATCTGAAAACCATCTTTGGAAAATCAACGTCTCCAGAAGATGGCATCCAAAAATTGTCTCCGAAAAATCGTCTCCAGATATCTCCTTTGGAGATCATCTTCGGAAGTCTTGCCATGCGAGACGGTCAACGTCTTCTTATTCCGGTCAAATTGCCATTCTGGCATTTTACATTAAAACGCCTAATGAACTAGTCTGTCTAAAATACTCATTCCACCGAAAATACCAATCCCGGGCATTTTGGCTATACCGGACAAATTGCATTACACCGGCCATTCTCTGCTCAAAATTCATGCTGGCAATTTCTCTCACAAGCATACCGGTATTTCTTCTCAATGCATCCTAGTCATTTCCTCAAATAAATTTCTGGTTATTTAATCCATACCAGTCTTTTACCTTAATCAATGCCGGTCATACAAACTGGTAAATTTGTCCGTTCCGGCATATTTATACAAACCAGTAATTTTTTCCATACCAGTAATCTCATCCACGCAAATTCATTCCGGGCATTTTCCATCCATTCGTACCGATTAAATGCACAAATTGGCCATTTTGCCATTCTGGGCAAAATGGCACAATTCTTGGTCAACGTGTGGACCGAAATTTTGGCAACAGGATACTTTTCCTTGAAATGCTTTTCCTGGGAATTTGTGCTTTAGCCGGTCAATGTATGTTTGGCTGGTCATTTTCCTTCTATAAGAATTTCTGGCATTTCGTACAATAACTAGTCAACGTATTGACCAGTCTCTTTTGCATATCTACCAGTCAATGCATGTTGACCAAAATTTTCATCCAATTTCTACCGGTTACCAAATCTTTGTTCAGCCATTTTCGCATAGGTCCTCGGGCATTATTTCATTTGTCCTTGGCCCTTAATATTGTTGGCCGTCCTTGGTAAAATTGCAGCATACCTTCTAGTTATTTTATTTTGAAAATTTGAAACCTCACTACTCATTTTTACCATATGGTGAAAACCGGTACCTTATATACTCTAAACTTAATTTTATTAATTTAATGATTGGGATTTACTATATTTTAGAAACGGGGTCCTTACAATAAAATTTAGGAGAAGTATCCCAATTTATTTCTTTATTAAGGTACATACCTCCATTCGCTAAAAGGCCGGATTGACTTTTTAGCGAACATTTCCCGTTGTCCCTTTGTTTCTCTAAAAGGTCGGATGGAGTGCCTGTGTCCCTTGACGGCCGGAGTGCTTTATGCTCATCTCAGACGGAGTGGCTTTGTTCATTTTCTGGAGTGCCTCTTTGCTCTCTATTGGATGGAGTGGCTTTGTTCGTGTTCCTTTGGTGGACTCGCTGCTTGTGTTGTTGCTGATAAGCTGGTTGCTGGTGTACACTTCTTTTCTATGATTCATTGCTGAAGGCTGTGGCTGCTGGAATCGAGTATGTAGCTACTGAAGTTGCAGTGCATGGGATGGGTATTGTCTGATATTGGGCGTAGGCGCTGGAACTGTTGATGCAAGGTTTTTGGTGCTTGTTATGAAGTGCCCATTTTTGTTTCTCTAGTTGAAACTGTTTTTGTTTTTTGTAGTGTTTTTCTTTGTTAGGCCGGGTCACTTTTGGCCTGTTTAGGTGTTGATCACCTTGATGTTGTTTTTTTCAATTTCTTTCTCTCGACTCATGATTATGCTCATGGAAGTGCTCGGGGTATGCCCTAGCTCGATGTTCTAATTCTAAGTTGGCAAAACACTTGGTATTAGAACATCGTTTTGTAATTTTTATTTAATTTAATTCAATCTTCTTACTTACCAAAAAAATAAGGTACATACAGTTTGGGAAGAAAAATTTATGATAAAGGAAACAACATAAGACCCAACCCCAATATTTATTTTAATGATACTAACTTTTAAGTAAATTGATGAATTATTAAGGTTAATTTCAAATTTAGGTTAAAAATTAAGATTTCAATCGAAGTAGTTTAAACTCGAATGGTGCCTATTATCCATGTTTTCCATTCATGAGAATGTTTTAGATAGAATCACTATTTCTAATATACTCATGAGAGACACTTATGCGTGTTTAGTCCATAATGGTGCCTGAGGCACACTTATTGAGCGCTTTTGTGTAGGCTTAGATAAGCCTTCATGCATGATCTAGTAGGTCTATTATAAGAAGGTGCTCTAACCTATTTTATTTCATTTTTTCAAAAATTTTAGAGAAGAAAAAGAAAGAGAAGAGGAAAAGATAAGGGAAGAGAGAGGAAGAAGTCAGGCACCACTTATTGAGCGCTTTTGTGTAGGCTTAGAGAAGCCTTTATGCATGATCTAGTAGGTCTATTATAAGAAGGTGCTCTAACCTATTTTATTTCATTTTTTCAAAACTTTTAGAGAAGAGGAAAAGATGAAAAGATAAGGGAAGAGAGAGGAACAAGGAGAAAATGAATCAAAGTTAATTTTAGGTGAATTCAATCAACTTTTTGGTAAGTATATTTAAGTCTATTTATTTCTTTATTGTTAATTTTTTTTAAAATTTTTGAGAATTTCTTATTTAAATATATATGCATGTGATTTATTTATTATTTTCTTAATTATATTTTGCATGTATGTTAGTTGATTCCAATTTCATGAGATTTTTGAATGTTTATATATCAAACATGTCAATGTTATATTGAAATCTTAGAAATTTTTGTACTTTTATTCATGCATGTTTTTTATTTGCTGATAAAGTGATGAAAATTCTACTTTGATTTTAATAAAATTAATTTGTTGTTCTAGCTTGATGAAACATTTGCATATTTGTATTTTGGCGTAGAGTTTTCAATTTTAATTAGATGAAAACTAATGTAAAAATTTTATTGAATATATTTTGACATACCTTAATATATTATTTGTAAATTAAAGGTCAAACATAATATTCATTGATCAAAAAAATTATATTTGGCCCCGATTGTAAGGAATAATATACAACTAGTTTACCCATAGATTATAAATAATAGTATATGACCTTTGGCTAGGTAAAAATAATCATAATTTTTTTGATAAGTAAGTAAAATTGTATTAAAATAAAAGAATTTACAACAACCTATGTTCTATCTCCAAGTGTTATACCAACTTAGAGTTAGAATGTGAACGTTAGGGCATACCCCAAGCACCAAGGAATAAGTCTTTTTTTTTTTTGGTAAGTAAGTATTTTAGATTAAAGGGAGAAAAAAGTTACAAAAAACTATATTTTAACTCAAAGTATTTTGACTTGGAGTTAAAATATAAAACGCTGAGGCATGCACCGAGCAACTGGTACATCAGAAAGTACATTAAAAAAAACCTCTAGGAGGACAACGATTAACAGAATCAACAGAATATGAAATTTGTCTAAAATTTCACTGAACAAAAACAAATGGCACCCTTGCCATCCATTGCAGTATAGACCCAGCACCACAGTGGCCGCAATTTCTGGCTATCACTGGACAGAAGATCAGCAGCAACATCCTTCTTCATGATAGGACCAAGACCCACCTACAGCATTAAGAGCCAGCAACCACAAGCATCGAATACATCATGCCTTAAACGAGTTGCAACCTAGTCCAGGAAACAAGACCGCATAGGAAGCTGGAAGCTTCCCAATCGGAAAATCCCTGGACTGCTGGACAGCCAACTGAAAACTTCAGCCAGATCTTCAGCAGCATTGCTCCTACTCGACACCACACAACAGCTATCAAAGGGTCAAAGAGCAAACTTAGTCAACTGTAATCTGCCCAAGGCTCTAAATGCACCAGCTGTAATCTGGATAGCAAATTGAAGCATGCAATCAAACCAGCACCTGCTCACTCATCCCATGGGAATATCAGCATCAAGGCTGCAACTGCAGCCAATTCAATATCAGCCTTCCACTGTTATCGACAGGATCAGACATGCCAGAATAAGGGCCTACTGCTTTAGGCATCGTGACCATCATCAAGATTTGCCAATGAGAATCAGCAAAGCAACCCCATCCACATCAAGGCCATGCTACATCAGCAGCATGAACTAGCATACCAAAATGCCTATCGGGCAGCAGAGCATTCCAAATCCAACAACAACCAGACAAGCTTGCAATCCAGATACAACCAACAAAACTGATGATCTGCCACATCAAAGGCACCTCTAGGATCAGCAACACACCAGCCTCATTTTCTAGCAGCAAGGCACGAAGAAGCATACCCAACCATCAGTCAAGCAGATGAGTAACCGCAGTGCACCGCATACCCTCTAGGACAGAACCAACTGTCCAAGCAAGTCCAAAACAGCAGACCTTGCTTCACACAAAGATAGGATCCGCATCCTACTATCAACAGCAAAACCAATTCAGGAATGCAGTATAGCAAGATGCATACCCAACATCTTCAGGAAACAAAGAGGTAGCTGGGTGGAGCTATAATGCTTCCACACTCACTGCAACACCACTCAGCGTGGTCCAAAGAATTAGACCCAGCAGAATTAGCATCAGCAACAGGGCTCCAAACGCCCCAATCATTTCCATAGCCAAACAGGGTCTAACAAAAGGCCTCGAGCAATTAACTCAAACCATCAAAGGGACAATTCAAATATTACACCATAAGCAACAGAGCAGTGCCTCCCACACCTATTCTGGGCAAGCCAAACTGCATCTTTCCAAGCGAAAGGCTGCAACAGCAGCATCAAAAACACCCAGCCAGCAGACTACCTTGTTAGAGAGGATCAACAGCAATCCAAGAGACATGCTCCACATATAGGCTACACACAGAAGGAACTCTTGCTACCAATCAAGTCCTCAACCAGCTCTTCATCATCTCAGCCAAGTAGTCCTAAGCCAGTGCACGGGCAACCCCCAACCCATCCAACAGGAAGGAGCACACTAGCTGAGGCTCATCAGAGCCAGCAGCACCGGACAAATGACAGTGCCAGCTCCATAAAACAATGCAAGACCGACAATAGACCAGTAGAGGCAGCTACAGAGAAATGCAGTGAACCACACACTCAAAGCAATCTACCAGCAAATTCATCAAAACAAGCATTGGAGAATCTAGACCGATCTGACAAAGAGACATTCTAACCCTTCAATCCAAAACTGGTCTCAGCATTAGATACCAAGTCAACCGCTTTAGCCCTTCAATTCATACCAGCCATACAACTGGAATGAATACAGAGCAGGAAATCTCCTCAGCATTCAGCAAAGTAGAGGAAATCACCTTACAGCAGTAGCCCACATCAGATGCAAACCAGACATCGCACCATATATTGGCAACAAACAGACAAAACTACATCGCAACAAGAAGGAAATCTTGCAACCAAACAGGTCCTCAGCCAGCACTTCAGCCCTTAGCCTAATAGTCCCGATCCAGATCTGCAACGAGCATCCCCAACCCGTCCAATAGGAGGGAACACACAGTCAGAGGACAATCAGAGCAACGCCACAGGACATTCGACTGCATCAAATCCATCGAACAACACGAGAGCCAACAAAATTTCAGACAGCAGCTCTCGAACAAGAAACTGTAGACCCAGTTTTCCACCAAGAAAAGGACTTCATCTGCAGCTCACCGGGAGGGCAAAGCTGTCCAATACCAGCCAGCAACCAAGGCCGAAGCTTTCATAAGGAAATCTGAGACAGGGTCTCTCAGCCACCGCAGTCAGCGCATGGAAGCCCAACCAAAATCGGAGGCGAGAGACCCGAAATGAATAACAGAGAGAAGCCAAAGCCATCAACCCACTCTGATACAATGAAAAGGAAACGTCATTTACGGACAAAGAGTCCCTATGGCTCAGCCATAAGGCGGGAACTGAGGAAAAAAATGTCGATCCAGTGAGAGCTACGTGGTCTTAGAGGATGAACACAGTGGAGGGACCGGGAGGAGCCACAGGGGAAGCACCAGGCAAAGCAACTAGGAGACCGGCCGTGGCCGGCTCCGGCACCGCCCAGCCAGAGGAGGCAGAACCCAAGGTGCCGCCTGTGAATTTCTAGGCAACTCTAACTCCCGCCTACGAGAAGGTTCAAAACTAGAGAGAGATGAGAGCTTCTCTCTCAAGTACCAAGGAATAAGTCATGAACCCAAAGTTGAAAAAACAAAAGCTAGACAAGCTGTAGTTAACAGTGACCACATGCTCCATGCTCTTCCATTGTAACCTGGCCGTCCGTGCACCATTTAGCACATTGGCCAAAAACCCCCAGACTGCAAGCTCCACTCGGACTACATTGAATCCTCCTCAGACTTATATGCTTCCTCAGCTAAGGGAAGATCACCAATGACAATGATATCTCATTCAGAAGTAACTTATAGCATTCAATCACCAATCTTGGACAATAAAGATGCACCAACCATGGGTAATCATGGTATTCCCAAGATCCCTCGAACAACAGGCCCGGAATATTTAGGATAGCAGTTAGAAGGCTCACGGTAAAGATTTTTTTTTTCGAAAAAGCATACCCTGCTAGAATGTATTTTTTTTTTTAGGAGAAGCATACCCTGCCGGAATGCTCTTATATATATATACACACACACACACACACACACACACACACACACACACACACACACACACACACACACACACACACACACACACACACACACACATATATTTATGAATATATCCAACTAGCAGCCTCACCCTACCGGCATAACTTAAGACCAACAAATAAGTCAAACTGGAAAAAACAAGTCATACTAGGTAATATGCCCAAGACCGTCCAAATGCTCCCAAACAACCGATGTAGACAGTAATAAAGCATTCTCGTCGGAATGCAGCTACTTCTTCTTTTTCTTTTTTCTTCTTTTTTTTTCTCTCGGGAGATAAATCCATACCAGCATACACTAATTACAGACAAAAGACCCAAATTAGAATACACTTCATATGAGGCAAAAGGTAGAGGAATGACCAAAGGCTTCCATACTGGCGTAAGGACGCAAACAGACAAACAATACAAAAATAAAGCATTCCGCCCGGAATGCGTTTTTTTAGGGGGAAACATATCGGGCATTGGGAACCCAATCGACGAGAATCCAAATTGGCAAAAACACCTTACCGGGCAAAAACATCATATCGGGAATTTTTTTTCTAAATAGGCCTACCTACCAGGAAAAAATCTTTTTTTTGTTAAGTAATTAATTGCATTAAAATTTAAATAAAATGTACAATCAGTTATGTTCTTTACCAAGTGTTTTGCCGACTTGGAAAAAGAAACATAGAAACAGGGAGTCCCCTAAACCATGACGAAAGTCATTAATAACAAGATTACAATATCGAAATCGGCGTTGGAAATGCAAAACCAGCTCAGCATTTGAATCGCACTCCGAAAACGGCAAGCACTGGACAATCATCGCAAAAGGTCACTCCGGTCAGTAAGTGAACAAAAAACACTCCGGACACTGTAACAAATCCACTCCGTCCAAAAGAGAGCAAAAAGCAGATTGGCCTGTTCACACTCAAGGCCTCTCCAGTCATTGAGCGATAAAGGCCACCCCGGCCTTTAAGAGGACAAAAAGGCAATCCGGATATAAGAACAAATGCACTCCGGATAGAAGAACAAAGCCACTCCGTCCATAAAAAAATGGACTACGGATTCATCAAACGCATTGCCACTCCGGCCAGTAGCGAATATAAAGCACTCCGGACACCGGAATCATCAAACGCAAGGCCACTCCAGCCTTTAAGCGAACAAGAAGCACTCCGGACTCCGGATCATCAAACGCAAGGCCACTCCGACCTTTAAGCGAACATAAAGCACTCCGGCCTCCATGATGCCCATTTTTTTTTTACGGCAAAGCCAACTCCGAATTCAAAACCTAACACACACAATAAGTACCGGACACTCATTGCAAAAGGCCACTCCGGTCAGAAAGTGAACAAAATACACTCCGGACACTGCGACAAATCCACTCCGTCCAAAAGAGAGCAAAAGGTAGACCGGCTTGATCACCCTGAAGGCCTCTCTAGACATTGAGCGATAAAGGCCACTCCGGCCTTTAAGAGGACAAAAAGGCAGTCTGGATAACAAATGCACTCCGGACAAAGCCACTCCGTCCAATATGAGTGTAAATCACTCCAGCCATCAAGAAACAAAACCACCTTGAACACTCCGGCCTCCTAGAATCACAAGGCCACTCAAGGCCAAACCACCCATGAATCCAAAGCGACCACGTGTCCAAAAACAGTAATCTCAATGCCATTACGTCAATTGACAATCCAAGTCAGCAGATCCAAACCGACCTCCAAACAAAACTGGCATTGCCCTGCCAAGTCAAAGAGCCAAAGATCCGGAAGAACACTTGGATTTATTGGAAACAGAATTTTTCTTTTTCCGAGACTTTGCCGGCTTCCTATTACCATAAAGCTTGGGACGGAAGCTATCAGAAGCAACCAGAGAGGCATGGCCAAGAAGCTCCAGATTAGTAGGAACCTCATCTGGATTACAATCCTCAAGGGAGCTGCAGGATAAAGAGTCCTGGGAAGGAGTCTGAAGATGAATGCTCTTTAACTCCATCAATTGCTTCCGCAGGGACTCAACTTTGGAGGAGATTTTGCTAGCAGTTGAAACCGACTCCTCCGAATCACTACAAGAGACTGGGTTGGGAAGGACATCATACACAGACACAGCATCATTAGGAGGGGTCTGGGAGTCAACCAAGAGCCTGCAGACAGGACCTTTTCAGGGGGCATCTTCAGGAGGAAGAGGGGAGGATGCCAATACGGGAATAGCTTCCAGAGGGGCCACCAAAGAATCCTTAGGGCCCAGAATGGATATGCGAGACACTAATGGATGGCGAATATCGCTGCAAGGCGCCATTTTCCTACAGCGAGAGGCATAACTAAGAGCCTCAGTAGACAAGATTTCAGGAGCAAACCGCACCACTTGAAGCTCCTGATCAACAACTCCCAGCTCCTGACCAACACCAACAGAAGGAGGAGAGGAGGGCAATAGGGAGGTTGTCACCTGGGCAACCCCAACTGGCACACGTAGATCCTCAGCAGAGGAGTTAAGCCAGGAGACATCATTCAGGATAGGAGACACAGAGTTAACCACAGCAGATTTACTACCCAAAATGGCACTGCGACTCTTCACAGGCTGCACTGGCTTCCCATGGTAAGAGACCACAATGTCAACCGAAGGGATCTCAATATCAACGTCAGACTTCAATCTAACAATTGAAGGGAGCTGAGCACCTCTGGCAATTTCAACACAGACTCGCGCATAATTAAGCCGCTCCATTCTAGCAGTGTTCGGATCCAGCAGGAGAGGTTTGCCCACTCCACTGGCAATCCAGCTCAGGCTCAAAGGGGTCCAAAACTCCGTCGGGACCTTGGACAAAGTGATCCAAATCGGGTAAGTTTGGAAAGCATCCTTATCTAGCACCATACTGGGCGACCATCTTTTGAGGACGATGGCTTTCTTACCTAAGGACCAGGGACCACAAGCCAAACATTGGTTCAATTGATCTTCGGAGGCAAAGCGAAAGAAGAAAAAACCACTGTCATTCCGAGCAACATGCTGAATACCGAATTTGGCCTAAATTTTACGGACAATGGCGCTAACGGCCTGAAAGTGGAGGGGGTTCTCGATGAAATGACCCACCAGAGTAGCTCCCCATATTTCTAGGGTCTGCTGAAGGACAACATCAGGGGGAGATAAGGAAACAACATCCCCAACAATGGGTTGGGGAGGGAAAAATTTTAGGGGAGAAAACTTACAGTTCCCTTTGGGAATAACAACATCAGACCAAGAGGGTTTTGGGAGGGGAGGAGGATCACTAGAGGGATTTGACTCGGACGGTAGGGGAGCAGAACCAAATCCTTTCGTGGAAGCCGCAAGCTCCGAAACATCCAAGGCACCATTAGCCGCCAAGAGATTCGAGGGGCAGTTCAGAGGCTTCACACGTACCAGGAAGGACTCATCTGGGGCAAGGGTAGGAGAGGGGCCAACCCTCTACAGAGGAGGGAAGAGGAGAGAGGGTTGGGGGGAAGAAAGAGAAGGAACGGGAGGAGAAAACGGAGGAGACGAAAGCGATGCCGAAATTGACGGTGTAGAAGGGAGATTGGAGGGCGGAGAACCAAGAGAAAATATGGGGGAAGGCATCACCGCTAGCGAAAGGGGCGGCCCTAGCCACCACCGGGGATGGCGAGAAGCAGCCAGTCGATGAAGTTCAAATTTCAAAATTTGAACTGGGGGTTTCTTACTAGGAAAAAATCATTGTATCGGCAACAACACATGTCTAAGCATGCCGACCGGAATTCACTATTTTTTTTGGAAAAACATACTAGGAATTGGAAACCCAATCGGCAAGAATCCAAACCGGCAAAAACACCTTACCGGGCAAAAAAATCAAACTGGGCTCTATATAGGCAAAAACACCATACCGGGCAAAAAAAATCATATCAAGCAGTTTTTTTCCTTTTTTTTCCCCGACACAGTGTTATCAGATTGTCCGTCCATATCTCGGGGGAACTAGGTGCCAGCGAAGAGCAAGATACCTGAAGTCCTAGACATAGGAGGCAGCCGAAAGTTCCAACTTGTGGCGGATGGTATCTGTAATCCAGGCAATCACTTGGTGCTCATCTTTGACATCTGGGTTGTTAAAAATACGATGATTTTGTTCCATCCAGATGAAGTAGATGATTGCTACAAGTGTAAGGCAGAATGATAAGGCTCTTGCATTTTTACCCTTCCATTTACTTGCTGCCCACTGAATGTTAGCTCCCCATTCTTGATATGGCCAATATATCCTAGCCTTGAGACACATTTGTCTCCAAACTTTAATAGTGAAATTGCATTTGAAGAATAAATGGTCATGACTTTCAATCTCATTACTTCACAAGGGCAGTTGTCTGAAAGATTCATGAAGGATCTGAGACAGTCCAATGTACTAAGCCATCCACGAATACACAACCATAGAATAAAAGTATAAGCAGGGATGTGGTGAGGTCCCCAGAAAAGAGAGGCCCACTCAACCTTTCTTTTCATGCCCTGAAACAGCTTGCAGGTAGATCTAACGGAGAACCTTCCATGTTTGCTGGCTTGCCACTTGATCGAATCACACTTGGCTGGGTCAAGTACATACTGAGGCATGGTATCAATAATGGTAGACACCTCCATATCAAAAGCATTGGGCCATCTCTATTTGCCTTGATGAATAATGTCCTTAACCTTAGCGTCAAAGGGAAAGACCTGAACCGTCATCAGTCTCAGCGAGGATGAATCACAAGCGATCCCTTTGGGTGCCAATTATCAAGCCATAAGAACGTCTTGGCACCATTCCCAATAAGATACTAAATGCATTTGCAAATCTCCACGCGAATATTCATGATCTTCTTCCAGGTCCATGGAGCAGATTGCGGGACTTTGATGGTCCAAATACATCTATCTTTAATACGGTAGGTGTGGACCCAAGATGACCAGATAGACTCAGGATTTTTTGTGATGACACGCCAAAGTAGCCAACTTATTAATGCCTTATTTGATACCTGGAGGTTCTTGACACCCAAACCTCCCTCTTCCTTAGGAGCACAGACTTCATCCCATGCAACTTTTGCCTTCGTCTTTCTTTCAATGCTCCCATGCCATAAGAACCTACGAATCAAACATTCAATCTACCGCAAGCTTGATTAAGGCAGAATGAATATAGATGCCCAGTAGATGTGGATAGAGGTGAGGATGGACAATATAAGTTGAAGTCTACCTCCAAACGAGAGCCATTTATTTTTTCAGGAGGAAATACACTTCCTTATTCTATCTATTATCGAGGTGCAATCCTTTATGATAGCCTAGAAGTAAGAAGAGGAACTCCAAGGTATCTCACCGGCAAATGCCCCAATTTAAACCCCAAAATATTTTTAATTTCCTCCGCAAGAGTGGCATTCCAGGTGCAAATAAAAGTCTCACTCTTGTCTCAATTTTCAGCAAGGCCTGATTGTTCATGGAATTCCAAAAGGAAATCGTGCAAAACTTTAACAGAGCTAGGATTCACCTTGGAAAAAAGCAACAGATCATTAGCAAAGGTCAGCATCACCAATACGAGTGTCCTTGCACCTCTAATGGAACTAGAATCGGCTGCCACGGTGCGCATTCATCTCATCGATCCCATTAAAAACTTCCATAGCAGGGACAAAGAGATAGGGGGAAAGGGGATCACCTTGCCGTAGTCCTTTAGCACCTTTGAAGAAGCCCACAGACTCACTATTAATATTAATGGAGTAGGATGTGGTAGAGATACATTGCTGTATCCATCTGATTATCAGAGGTGGAAACTCCATGAGATGAAGAGTAGTAAGGAGGAAGTCCCACTGAATAGAATCATAGGTTTTCATAATATCAACTTTCACAGCACACTTGGGCTCACCCTTACCGGATGATATCTGTGAAGAAGTTTCTAGGCCAAGAGAATATTATCACTAATTTGTCGACCAGCAATAAACGCTGTCCGACATCTATCTACCAGCAAAGGTAGAGTGGTCTGGATCCGGTTAGCAATGATCTTCGAAATAATCTTGTAAATTAGAGGTTTGTGGCCGATCATCTTGCTGGCTGGATATTTAGGTTTCTATGAGAGGATTTTGTTGTTGTCAACTAGGTCAACTAGTTGACCGACAAACTTGGTTTCCAATGGTAGAAAAAAAAATTGCTTAGGATGACATTTTGCCATTGTGCAGCCTTATGTCTTGAAAATGCCGGGATGGCATTTGCCTGGTTTGCAACAATTGTTTCAAAATGCCGGATTGGCATGTGGGTCCACATGCAGCAAAATGTCAGGACACTCTTTGATCGGTATGTACCATGGTGGCTGCATGCTTTTTGCCCGGTATGCAGCCAACTGCTGGGATGGCATTTTGCCCGGTTTGCAACACTATGCCGCAAACTGACGGTTGAATGTGGTCCGATATGTAGAAAATGCCGTAATGCACTTTGCCCTCTCTGCTAAATTAAGTACATCGACTGGCCTAGTGGCGGTGTGCATTTCTCCCGGTATGCACCCACATACAGCAAAACTGCCGGATTTGAGGTTTTGATGGTGTGCATTCCGGTATGGACGGACCGGTCTTCAATTGGCAAATACGGACGGAATGGATGATTGGCAGGCAGATAAGGTGGGATTAACTCTCCGGATTAGCTATGGTTGCTTTGGTAGAATTGGACGGTATGAGTTCCTGGATTGGATGCCTGGTCTTCACAGAATTTCTAGTTTGCATCTCTCTGTAGATTTGGCCAATTTGACTGGTTTGCTCTCATTTCTGGAGTGATGCTTTGGTAGTAGGTCTGGTAGGGATGGTGGGCTATTAGTCTGGACACTGTATTCTTCTGTTTGATCAACTTGGTTGTTGGCCTTAGGCAGATGCAACTCTGTTTTATTTCTTTAGTTTTTTACTTTTCCTTAGATTCGTGACATGTTCACGGTGCTCGAGGAATACCCAGCGTCATTGTTCTAATTCCAAGTCGGCAAAACACATGGAAATAGAACATTGGTTATTTATTTTTTCTTTTTCGTTTATAAAATTTAATTACTTACCAAAAAAAACCTTGTAAACAACACTACAACATGAGATAGGGCGAAAATCCGTCACCTTGGAGGGGAGGCCACCTTTGGTATTAAACTGATTATAGTGGCATTTACCTGTTTGAGCAACGTTTCATGAATGAAAAAGTCATTTTCCGCTTCAATCACAGAAGAGCCGACCACCTGCCAGGATTCTTTAAAGAATTTCGAGGAGAAGTTTTTTTTTTTTTGGTAAGTAAGTATTTTGGATTAAAGGGAAAAAAAAATTACACAAACTATGCTTTATTTCTAAGTATTATGACTTAGAAATAAAGCATAAGATGCTAGGGCATACCCCAAGCAGCTGGTACATCATAATATAACACACCAAAAAATAAAAAAAAGAAGTCCTCCAGGAGGACAACGTTCAACAGAATCGACAAAATCTGAAATCTGTCTTATATTGCACACTTTTTTTTTGGTAAGTGTCTTATATTGCAACGATCAGACAACTAATCAGCTATTCCAAAATCGGCTGAAGCAACTCAACAGCACAGATGCCAAACGTACCATCCAACGCAGCACAGACCTGCAGGAAGAGGCAAGCAAATTCAACTCACATGGCCACTCCGGCAGCATCACACACATGGCCACTTCGGCTTTTAGTGAACAAAGGGCACTCCGAAAATGGCCACTCCAGCCTCAACACACGCAGGCCACTCCGGACCTTTAGAGTTCAAAGGCACTCCAAAAACATCAAACTCAAGGTCACTCCGGCCTTTTATCGAAAGAGCACTCCGGAATCATCATTTGCATGGCCACTTCGGAATCATCATACGCATGGCCACTCCGGCCTCATCACACGCAAGCCACTCCAGCCTTTTAGTATGCAGAAGGCACTCCGAAAAAGCTCTCTAATGGAGGAACAGCTAACCAAATCAGCAGCAAGATTCCACTACCAGCATCATGGATCGTCCTGCCATTGTTCACAAAACACCACAGTGGATCCAGCACACAGAGAAGGATGAACTCTAACCGTAACAAAACCATCCAGTTTCCAGCATATGCGAATGGATGAATTAACAAAACTTATGGAGGCCCTCCACTAGACCATCCAAATTGCTAAATTGATCTGACGGAAAAGCCGTGTTCCATTTCAACATGACTTTTAGAGAATCTAATATAATCGACCTCCGATCAGGAGATAAGAAGCCATCAGGTCCAGGGGCTTTGTAATCCCCAATGGAGAATAACACTTGACGTATTTCATCCTCTTGCACCAGATTACAAAGAGTAGTCTTGAAAGAATTAGGGACCGTGTGCTAAATATAAGGTTATAATTTATCCAACTTGAAAATGCCTAGGATGCGACCCATCCCCAACAGCCTTAAAAAGTTGTTAGTAATCAAATTCTAGACTTCCTCCTTGTCAATGGTAGCCTGGCCATCCTCTTTTATCAACGAAAGAATTCGATTATGATTACTCTTACCGTTGATCACGTGGAAGAAGAATCGAGAGCACTAGTCTCCCTCTTTCAGCAAATGAATCTTTGCTTCTGCCAGAGGAACTCTATCTCTTTCACCATAGCCCGCACATAAGCAGATTTGCAAGATCGTTCCTCCTCATTGAAAGTCCGACCACTGGGAGTAGGGAGATATAGACATTGGACATCTTCTAAAGCTTTACGAGTCTTGGCCACCACCTCAGCAACGCTTCCTGTGACGAAACGGGTTTTTTTTTTTTTTTGATTCCATCATTCATAACACAGGATCACAGATGTCATCTAGGACCCATACACGTAATCCATAAAACATATAACGGAAGTCAATTTAATAACCCGTTGGAACTTTCAAATTTTTCTGCATCTGCGTTCCCTCGCAGGTAGTGGTGCCTAGGGTTCTGCCTCCTCTGGCTGGGCGGCACCGGAGCAGGCCTCGGCCGGTCTCCTGGTTGCTTCGCCCGGTTCCTCCCCTGGTTGCTCCTCCCGGTCCCTCCACCGTGTTCATCCGCTGAGACCTCGAAGCTCTCACTGGATCGACTTTTATTTCCTCGGTTCCCACCTTATGGCTGAGCCCGTTCCTCCTTTATCGCGGGATTCCTTGAAGATTCTGATGGCCCGAGTGCGAGCTGGCTTCTCTCTAGGTGTTTCAAATGTCAAAATTGAAATACGTGTGGTTCTCGGCCTTTTATTGTGCCACCGGTTCTTTGAAGATTCTGATGGTTCGGGCCCTGTTCTCGAACTCTCTCTAGCTTCCCGTCTTTCCTAGCTCCTCATCTCCCTTTCGCTGTTGAGGTTACTTCCTCTCGTCACCTGGTTGCTCAACCGTGCCTCCTTTCTTGTTGGAGAATGTGCTGTTTCGACCGCTCCCTTGGTCTGCTACTACATCTAGTTTTGCCAGCTGCGACCCCTTTTGCTCGGTCCGACATTGTCCGGCTCAGAACTTGCTGTATGCTGCAGATCTGGAATGTGGCCAGTTCCAGGTTATTGCAATCTGCCGTTTTCTGGTTGTCGACATGTTTGTGATTGAGAACGGGTGCTTCTTAGTAATGCTGCTGATTTGCTGGGTGTGAGTGATTTTGGGTTGTTCTGCCATGCCCGAGTATGGTGAGTGGGTGCCCTCCTTCTACTCATCATGTCTAGCGAAGCAGGTTGGCTGCCTGTGCATTCTCGCCCCGGATGTAATCTGGCTGAATAGATTCTACAACTGGTGTGGTTGGCTAAGGGCTTGAAGATTTGTAGCACTGGCTACAATTGTTGTTACCTCTATGTTTACTAAGGAGCAAGGCTCTGTTGCTGAGGTCTGGAGCTGTCGTAGGGATGCAGCTTCGGGCTGAGTTTGAGGTTGTAGTACTTCTGCTGCTGTCATGAAGATCCTGTCCGTGGACTATGCTACTGGCTTCTGCAGTTTCTACTCCTGTTTGTTTCTTCTTCTAGAACGATGGAAGTGCCCTGCTGATGGATGCTACTGGAAATGCTGAATCTGGTTCTTGGAGCCTTGATGATGCTGCTGGGCAGCAGCTCCTAAAGTTGGTGGTTTTCTTCCTGTTTTCATGCTATTATTGCAGCAATTTGTGACCTGACATGCTTCTAGTCTGTATTTTCCTGAACGTGGTGATGCTCTTTGGAGCCTCGGTCAGATGGCTTTAAAATGAGCCAGTTTTGCTGAATGATAAGGTTGGTTTTTGTTTCATCAAACTTGGAGAACTTAGGGCTTTCAGGAGCAGCTGGAGCCTGAATTGTTTTTCGAGTTTTGATGCTAACTCTGTGCAAAGGCACTTGCCCTGGTTGCCCTCTGTTTGGCTGAATTCAGTATATAATGATGAGCTGGTTTATCTTCAATATGCTGTTGGGGATCTGTTTTGTAGCATTAGCGAGCAGTTGATGTTGCTTCTGCAGTCGGCAGTATCCGGTCGCTGGTCCATGGAATCTAGGCTGGCCAGATGACAGCTGATGTTGTCCTACCGGGTGTTGCCTTGCAGACCATATCAGCTTGCTGATGCATATATGCTGATGCAATTGTGGATTAGTAATGGATGCTGTGGCTGAATCCAGCCTTTATGAGGGCATTATTTTTTGATCATGCTGATTTCTGTGGGTTGCTGAAGAAGATTTTGCTGCAACTGGGGGGGGCACGACTGCTTCATAGAAATTGTGAGATAGGGCTCTTGCCATGCCCATGCTGATGGCTAGGGGTTGTGAAGATTAAGCTACTGGAATTGCATTTTCAGTTGCTTAATCTAGCTGTCCCCCAAGTTGTGCGTGTCAAAGATGTAAATGATGGATTGGATGCTCTCATCCTTTATTGGCCTGTGAAGAATGGCTGTGGGAGCTGCGGTACTGGTGCTCCAGGAAGTTAATTGGTTGTTCTGGCCAACTGTTTTGCTGAGGTGGAAAATTATGCACGGGTGGGCTGCTGATATGGATGAAGCTTCTGCTGGTGTTGCCGATTGTGTATCTGCTGCCAGTAGGATGCTGATCTTTTCGAATTCTGGAGTGTGGCCTTTCTGCTGATATGGTGGAGCGCCGATACATCCTGCGTAGAAGACTTGTTGTTCTAATATAGACAGACTTCATGTCTGGCCTATTTTGTGGAGTGTAATCCCCCTAGTGGAACGTTTTTATTTTGTGTCATCCTTTGATGTCATCTGTTGTACCAAGCGGCTCGGGGTATGCCCTAGCGGTTTATGCTTAATCTCCCTGTCAAAATACTAGGAGATTAAGCATTGATTTTGTAAATTTTTTCACCTATTAATCCAAATTACTTACTTAACAAAAAAAAATTTAATAACCTGTTGAAGCATTCAAACTCATTCCCATAAATTCATTCATGTGCTCATAGGCACAAGGTTCTAATTTCAAAAATACATCTATTCTAATTAGATCATTACATCCACTTCTTCTTCCATGGTAACTCTCAAGTATGCTTTAGAATCTCTTAGACAGAGCTCTAGTCACTCCTTCTCATCAGGCACGAATTCTATAGTCTCCTCTGGAGGGAAAAAATAGAAAATAGTGAGCCGAGGCCTAGCAAGGTACATGCAGGTACGTAGTAAAACATGTATGCAGAACATAACAAAATAGATACTATTTCACATGAAGATGCAAATGCCATAAGAAAGTGATTTATAACAGAAACAAGATGAAGACGTATACAGGTCTATCAGGAAATAGAAATCGTCTTCGAAAATCAGAAATCAATGTACACATTTTTCAGAAAGCAGAAATTGATCTTACTTCCATAATTTATAGAAAACTTATCTTTTATCAGTAAAGGACCCTACTAGTAGACCCTACTGGCGAAGGGGGCGAATAATCGAGGATAGATTGTGTACAATTCCCCACAATCAACGGCATTAAGCAGAATAGAATGGATGATCCCACCTCACGAGATCCTTCCCCAATCCAGGGGGTGCCTACCAGAACAGAACAGAAGCTACCCTCCTATTATAACGCCCGAGGAGGGGGCGGACCACATATAACTCCATGGATAGAGTTATCCTCGATTACCACCATAACGTTCTAAGGCATGCCGGAGAACCTAACCTGACTGTGTATCAGTGTGGGTCCAAAATAATAGAAACAGAAATACTTTCTTCTTATCGCTTACTGAAAGTCATTTTCAGTATCAGTCAGAAACATCACAATTTACCCTTCAGAATTTGTGCACAGAATATCATAGTTCGAGTCTTAAGGAGGCCAGTTCAAAATTTCTTTTGTCCAAGTAAGAAGGACTTTATAATAAGGCCGATTTCAAAACATCAAGCCGATTTCAAAATATATCCGTCACTTATTCAAATCAAGGCCGATTTAAAAATCATATTATAAAGTCGATTTTAAAATCAAAGACCGGTTTGGATTTTCACCTCACAAGGCCGGTTTGGATTCATCGTCACAATGGCCGGTTTGGATTTTATCACTCAAGGCCGATTTGGATTATCACCTCACAAGGCCGGTTTGGATTCATCGTCACAATGGCCGGTTTGGATTTTATCACCTAAGGCCGGTTTGCATTATCACCTCACAAGGCCGGTTTGGATTCATCTTCACAATGGCCGGTTTGGATTTCATGGTGAGAAGGCCGGTTGTGATTTTCTTTATACAAGATGGCTGGTCTTGATTTCAACATACAAAAGGGCCGATTTCAATTTCTATGCAAAGGCCGATTTCGTTTTTATCATGCAAGCAGGCTGATTCTGATTTTCACATGGGTAGGCTGATTCTGATTTAGCCTGCAAGCAAGCCGATTCTGATTTAGCCTGCAAGCAGGCCGATTCTGATTTTCACAAGGGTAGGCCTGTTTCGATTGTGTAGGTAGGCCGATTCTGATAAGGGCCGGTTTCGATTTTACCATACTAAGGGGCCGATTTTGATTTCAATGCAAAGGGGCCGATTTGATTTTCATGCGAGGGCCAGTTTTGATTTCGACATGCAAGGGGCCGATTCCGATTTCAATGCAAAGGGGCCAATTTGATTTTCATGCGAGGGCCGATTTCGATTTCGACATGCAAGGGGCCGATTCCAATTTCAATGCAAAGGGGCCGATTTGTTTTTCATGCGAGGGCCGGTTTCGATTTCGACATGCAATGGGCCGATTTCAACTTTAAGCACGCAAAGGCCGATTTCGATTTTAGCATGCAAGGGGGCCGATTCTGATTTTCTTAAGGGTAAGCCGGTTCAGATTTATCAGGCAATGGGCCGATTTCTATTTTAAGCACGCAAAGGACGATTTCAATTTTAACATTTAAGGGCCGATTTCATGTTCTTACACAGGAAAGCCGGTTTAGATTTTATCTTTGTTTGGATCTTATGAGAAGGGAGGCCGGACTTCATTTTCTTCACATAAAAGCCGGTTGTGATTTTCTTTACACAAGATGGCCAGTTGGATTTCATACACAAGGTGGCCGGTTTGGATTTCATTAAGGAAGGCCGATCTTGTTTTAGGCTTAAGGAAGGGTCTTGTTTTAAGCTTAAAAAGCTGGACTTCTTCACACACATGGCCGGTTTCGTTTTTAGTCCGGATTTCATATAGGGCTCAGTTTAAGTAGAAACAGAAAGCAGAAGACAGAGAACATGAATACAGATATGAAATCAGAATGCAACTTAAGTAATAATTAAGAACGACAAGCACTTTTAAATCGGAAAGGAAACACTTTAAAACTGGACATTCGAAACGGAAAGATACTTAAAAATCTGGACTCTGAGAAGGTGAAGTATACTCGTATTATTCTTAAAGCATGAACTTTAAAACGGATACAAAATGGAAGTTAAAAAGGTTGGCGTCTGAAGTAACTTGCTTGACCGACCTCTCTGGCCGACTCAAAGTTCTTCCTTCCTTTGCTCCTTATTCTTCCATCGCGCCAAAAACTCATACTACCCCTCAACTGGAGTCCGATATATAAAGAGGAGGGAGCAGGTGGGTAAGTGGAGTAAGTCACTAACTCCTATACTTATTCACAGATGGTAGGTGGGAGTAACTAGATTAGTTTACCTACTCCATTTGATCGCCGCCTAGTTAGATTCTAACTAAATAGTAAGGTTTACATTTGTATTTAGTTACCATTAGTTTATTCTGTTAACTTTTTGGTCAATATTTCTTATTCTAATTAAGTTGGGTTCAAATACAAGCAGTGCCGGTTTCTTTGTTTTTGGTAAGTAAGCAGTGCCGGTTTCATTTTACACTTAAAAACCGAGTTCAATTTACAAGCAGGAGGTCGAGTTCATTTTACATGCAAATGCCGATTTTAACTTTTCACTTAAAAACCGAGTTCTACTTAAGCCTGCTAACGTTTCATTCTTTCCTTTCAAGACTGGTCAACTCTTCAAATCCGGTCAATTTCTTCAAACTGGTCAACATCTTTCGAAATTTGGTCAACATTACTCCAAATCAGCCAATCGATCATCATCATCCGATTAAATTTCTCTCATTATTTACTTCGGCCTTTTGCACTTCCATGAAGTGGTTTGGCCTTCTAGTGGCACAAGGCCACTCCAATTTTCAGTAGCAATATTTTGTTCCAATTTTAAGTCTTTTTGATTAAAGGATCTCACACTTCTAGTTTCTGCATTGAGCTCTTTCAACAGTTTTTTTGTGGACTTCAGTTTGGCCATAAGCTGAAACATAGGAACACCAGGTGGGTCCGTCTGCCATGCCTCATGAACCATATGGCCGAAGAGCGGATGGGCAATGAGAAAATTATTAAACCTAAACATACTTTCTGCTTTAGATCAGTACCATCTGGACGCAGCACACAAGGTGATTGATCAGATAAACGAGGAGACAGAAAAGTTTCTTTATAAGTTCCTGGAAGTAAGAGCCAATTGCCATTGACTAAAATATGGTCCAGCTTTCGGTAGATGCGAATAGATGCCTCCCGACCATCATGCCAGGTATAAAAGGCACCATCATGGCATACGTTGACTAGATCACAGTCAAAGAGACAAGAGTCAATATCCAAACTGCTTCGAGCATGCCAGATACCTCCTAATCCCTCAGAAGCCGATCTGATGGCGTTAAAACACCTAAGGCAGCCCACGACAGAGTATTAGCTAGAGCATGCATCCCCCACAAGCTGTCCCAAAGCATGCACCTATGGACTTCTAAGTTTAATCCATAAACAAAGGAGATGAGTCTAATCATTCTGTCTGGCCTATAGAGCACTTTGCAATGCATAACTTGGTCTTCGGAAGAAATAACCTCCAGGTTTACTAGACCCGGGTTCCATCCCACCGATAGACGCCCAATAGAAGTGTTGGAATATTTCATCTCCCGCTGCTAGGAAGGCATAATTTTCCTGGCAATCTCGACAACATTAGGTTACCTGACTTTAGTTTCTAACAAACCTTTTTTTTTGGTATGTAAATAAATTTGGATTAATGGGAGAAAAAATTTACAAGCTTTGATTTATCACCAAGTGTTTTTCTGATTTGGGGATAAAGCATAAGTGCTAGGGCATACCCAGAGCACGTTGATACATCAAATGATACCAACAGAGTAACCATGACAAAAGTCATTAAGAAAAATTACAATATCAAGATCAACATTCAAAATGCGGATCCAAATCGGCACTTGAAACGCACGTCGATGACGCACTTGAAACACAGATCAAAATCGGCACATTAAAAGCCACTCCGGCTTTTAAAAGGCATAAGGCCACTCCGGCCTTAAGGGGCACAAGGCCACTCCGGCCCTCAAGCCTCTCACAGTTTACTACGGCTTTCAAGATGCACAAGGAAATTCCGGCATTCAAGGCGGCACAAATCACTCGGGCTTTCAAAATGCGCAAGGCAACACCGGCATCAAGAGGCACAATTCAACTCCGGCCTTAAATCACACCAGCCTTTAAGAGGCACAATTCAACTCCGGCCTTAATTCACTTCGGCTATTAAGCGACTCACAAATCACTCCGGCTTCCAAGAGCGAAAATCAACTTCGGTTTTTTAAAGGCACAAGGCCACTCTGGCCTCAAAAGACGCAAGTCCAGTCCGGCCTTCAAGAGACGGAAGGCCACTCCGTCCTGAAAGAGAGCGTAAACCACTCCGTCCTTCAAGAAGCACAAGGGCACTTCGGTCAAATGGACTCCGGACTCATCAAGCCGCTCCGTCCACCAAGATGCTAAAGGCCACTTCGGTTTTTTTTTTTTTGGTGCAGGGCCTGTCCGGCCTTAAGAGGATAAAAGGCAAACCGGCCTCACCTCTCACAAGGCCACTCTGGCCTTTATGCCCAAGGACGGAGCATAAAGGCAATACCACACTTCCAGCACTTCCAGCAGCCAAACCACCAGCAAGGCTTGGCTAGCAACCAGACAGAAACAAGAGCTGAAACAGAATCCAATTCTTGCTCCACCTATTGGCTACAGACCTACAATAGTAGATCGTAAAGAAATAATAAATTGGTGGGCTTCATGGATCTTAATCTTTCCATTGAGCCCACGCATGTTCCAACATGCGAGATTAATCATGGGGACAAGGATGAGGGGGTGACTTTCTTTTAGGCTGTTTGGACTTCTTGGTTGAGGATTTTGATGCTTTCTCTCTAACCGTAAGAATGCTCCTCGCCTTGTAATTTGTATCATCATCCCCAGGACTACTGTCATCCATCTCAGGACCAAATGGTTGCTTGGTCCCAGTACAACTTGAAGAGTCCTGCTTTGGATTAAAATAACATTGCTGATCACTTATATTAGCAATGGCCCAGGGAGCATTCTGTGGGACAAGAAACTAGCTACGATTAGTTTTAAAAGTCTCCAATTGCCTTCGCAAACTCTCAACCTCACATGAGAGTTTTTGGAGAGAATTGGGCGTTGCCTTATAGGAGGGTGATTCACAAAATCCTACATCATTGGTAGATAACTCCTCACTCGCAGATCGAATCTCTCTTACCAGCTTAGGGCAGACCGAATTTAACAAGTGTGAGCCTGGTTTTTGTTGGCCTACTTGCTGAGAATCATGCTCATTATTGTTCCCACCGAGCAGTGACTATCATACCTGTGAAAGAGGAAACCAAATCAGAATGATCCAGCAGCTGCTGTGGAGAACCGGGAGGAGCAGCATCCATGTAATGATTAGGACCCAAGGTATCAAAGTGGGAAGAAGTCAACTTCTTTCCCACGATCTGGTATGCCATACATAGACTCTTATCCTCAAGGAGGATATCATGGTCAACTTGATCTCTTGATTCCGCACACCCTTAACTGGCCTCGTTTGGAGCAGATGTAGAAAAACCAGGGTTCGGACAGCAAATACAGGATGAGTGAACTTGCATTAAAGTATCATCACCCCTGTCAACATATTCGGGCTATGCTTAGGAGTCTCCAAAGTGCAGGTAGCATTAGCAATAACAGAAGTAGTATCCTCCTGGCCAGAGACCTTTGCTAGCGCTGAAGGTTTAGTGTCATCGTTGGATTGCAGGATAGCAAAGGAATTATATAGATCCTCCACAAGAATTGGCTTCCTTAGTGTGTCGCTGCCTATCTTTCGCAAGCTCCCTAATGGGAACCTTCTTATCCAATCTGGAAGGGGGGCCTCCAAAATCTTGCCTGTAGGTCTATAAACTATCTGAGGCTTACACTGACCATCGCTATGCCTAACTTTCCCATAGTTGTTACATCTGGAAGGTTTCCATTGATACTCAACCTCCACCTCTACGAAAGACTCCTCACCAGCTTCAATCCCTGATTTTAACTTAATTTTGGAGGAAAGAGGTGCATCAGCACCCACTTCAACACATACCCGTGCAAAATGCATACGGTCCATATGGTCCATATTGGCATCCAATTAGATGGGTTTACCAATAGCATTGGCAATCTAGCTCAGGCCCATTGGGGTCCAAAATTCCACCAGCACATGTATGAGGTTAATCCAGACGGGGAAAGATTTATGTTCTTCATTGGACAGGAGCACACCTAGAGCCCATCGCTTACGGAATAGGGGTTTCCTAGCAAACACCCACGGTCCTGCGTTCAGGCATTTCTCCAGCATCGCAGTCATTGAAAATCGAAAGAAGAAGAAATCTGCCGCATTCCCAGCAACGTGTAAAAGCCCAAAATGTGCCCAAATTTTATGGGCAATAATATTCATAGCTTGAAAGTACAAAGGATAATCACAAAAATAACCAACTAATGTAGATCCCCATAAAATCTCCCCTTGCTTAAGAACTTCAGACAGAGGAGATATAATAGCAGTATCATCAATTGCCAGAGGAGGAAAGAACTTTAAATCCGGACACACACTAGGCCCCTTCTGCTGGACAACATTAGACCAGGAGGAAGTACGAATGCCAATAGCAGGAGATTGAGATGGAGCGGGTGGAGGGTTCTTATACATTGGAAAGATTTTTAGCAAATTGTACGTTCTTATATGTTTGAATGACTACATTGTTTACATTTTTATACATACAAATAATTTTTACATGTTTTAAGTTCGTATATATTTTCATGACTCCGGCATAATTTATGTTTATAAATTTGTACATGACTTTTGTGTGTTTTATCGCATTTTTAATATTACCATTATTTCAATTTTTGATTATGAATATCGTTCTGTACTTTTTTTGTTTACTTATATTCACAAATATAAAATTTATATAGGTGTTGCTGAATATTACATTCATTCTTACTACCTTTTTACAAAACTTTTTGATTAATGGGTTCAAATGAATTTGTAAAAATTTTAAATGTTGGGGAGGCTTTCAGAAACAAATAGTATTAGCTTGTTTTAGTTGAATTTTGATAATTCAATTAATTTTGTTTTTGGATTGTCAGTATAATGCTCATTGGTCAAGAATCATTATAATTTAATACAATATCAGATATCTGATTAGCTACTCATATTTTGGAATAAAATAGTTTTTCTTATTTATGATCTAAGTCAATTGAAATAGATTAGTTACTTTAGCAACTTTTGGATGTGGCTTTTAGATTCTGTACTGTGACGGATCACATTTCCTACCGAAAATTCGGCAGAGTTTCGACAGAAAAATGGCTACCAAACAAATATAAAACCTGTAAATAACCTGACAACATACATAATATAACAACAATATCTCAATACAAGATCCAAAAGCCTCAACAATCATGTGGCACCAATGTCATAACTTCGGGTATGATGTTGGTTCGGATAAGATGCCACTAGGTACTCAAATTAACCATAACAACATATGAAAGCATTTACAATCATCAAATACAGTAGGAGCTAAATTATATGTACATCATAAAACGTACAACTACTTCCATATAGAAATTCTTCACAAGATATAGAAAGGTACCATATAAGGGTCCAAAAATCACGAAACTAAGTCATTAATGCTATCTTCCAAGATCTTCATATCTAGCCGACTTCTAATCCTTTAACCAATCCTATCGGGTATAAGTTTGTACTCATTTGAAGGCAAAAAAATAGTATAGATGAGACAAATACTCAATAAGTGTAATATAATCAAGAAAATTATACATGACAGTCAAAATGGATTAGGAAAAGGGGAGGTAGGAGCATGATGTGAGATGCATAACATGAAACGTAAATAAATACATTTTCGAAATATAAATTGCTTTCCATATTTTATCTTTTTTCTCTTAGAGTTCCAAAACATGTGTAAATTTCTTAATCTTTGCGGACCAGGGCCAGTAGACCTTACTGACCAACGGTGCAGGAGAACGAGAAAATAAATTTGTATGCTTCCATACATTCTAAGGCGCAACCCATGCCATTCAACACCCTGTGGTGAACGGTTATCTGTAACCCGATAAACGATACCATATCACATATGCCACAATGTTTCTCGTGGCCTAGAGGCAATCATCGTTCTTCTACAGTAATATATTAAGAAATGTCAAAGAATATCACCCGCTACAATACATGAGCAAGATAATCATTGAGTTTTTACTGTAATATCAATGGCATGTTAGGGGATACTATCCTCTAAAATATAAATCTGTGGTTCAGGTTTCATAATTTCCTATTCTTTAAGGAAAAGTCTGCCAAGCTTCTTTCTCATAATTGTCACACTGGAGAACAAATCAAACACATATCAAATTGTGGCATTCCCTTCGTATTCGTACATATCTTGCTTAATTCTTATATACAAATACGGATAATCATTTTTTGTGGGTTAAGTCTTCACGTGACTTTAAACAAATGTATAGATTAATATAATGCTTTGGAACAATTAGGATATCATTACCATATCGACCAAATGTAATTTTAGAACTTTCGAACAATAATTCATTCACAAATGGTTAACAATAACATTTTTTGGAATATAAAATTAAGTATATACGATTATACATAAATTAGATGTCAATTAAACAACACAAATTATGTAAAATTATCAAAGTAGCTCGGATGAATAGTGCCCGCATGATGAATAGTGCTCACACAGGTGTAGGGGTCCGTATGTGCAAAATTGGACACCCAATTGATAAATGAATATGTCCATAGTATGGGTAACGATATTCTAAAGCCAATTTATATAAAAATTTTAAATTAACTGGTGAAATCATTTGGGGCACAGGGTTAGGGTTCCAGATCTGAAAACTGGTCAAAACTATGAAATCGAGCATGAAATTCACATATGTGGGTCACCATGTTATGGGTAACAATTATGTAAATCCAAATCATATATAAAACTTAAAATAATCGGTTAAATGGGGTCCGGGCATAGGTTAGGGCTTTGGGGCATGCAAAAGTTGCGTGAAACCATGAATCGGGTTATAAATCGGTGAATACTCGTGCTTGGGTCATGGGTTTCAAAAAATATAAGTATGGGTCGGGTATTGGGATAAAAATATCTGAGGAGAAATGAACGAAAATTAAAAAAAGGGAACGAAAAGGGTATGAACGTACTTGTATCGACTCGGTCTATTGCTCTTCTCCCGCTCTCTCTCTCTCCTCTCTTTTCTTCCTCTCGAAGCCCCTGCTGTACTATAATATTCTGAATTTTTATTAGATTTAATTGAAATTATTTATTATTTTGGGTAATTTGAGTATGATAAAAATTAATTAAATATTATAAAAATTTGGGAGATATTTGGATTTGCTCGGCCGGCGCCCGAAGTGTGCCCGCCCGGTCGCCCAAGTACCGATTTGAGTTTTGAGATTTAAAGAAAAAGAAATAATAATAATAATAATAATAATAATAATAATAATAATAATAATAATAATAATAATAATAATAATAATAATAATAATAATAATAATAATAATATATTTTTTAGGTAAGCAAGTATTTTGGATTAAAGGGAGAAAAATAAGTTACAAAATCTATATTTTATCTCCAAGTAATTTGACTTGGAAATAAAACATAACACGCTAGGGCATACCCCGAGCAATTGATATATCAGATAATACAAAAAAACCTCCAGGAGGATAATGATCAATAGAAACGATAAAATATGAAATCTGTCTAATGTTACACTTGAACAGACTCATAATCAGTAACTCCCGAATCAACAGAAGTAACTCGGCAAATCGAAAGGCATCCATGCCGTATCAGACAAGAACATAGGCATACCATCAGCTCCCGGGAAAGCAAACTGCAGTAGCACTACTATAGATTCCAGCATAGTCTCAAAATGTTGCTCCTGAGCCCCAGGCAATTCTTCAGCATGGACAGAATTGCACCAGGACACAGCAACCTTTCCAGTCCAGCAAATGCATCCACGATGCCAGAGTCAAAACAACAGGGCCGTTTAAAGGCAGCCACATCAGCTTCCAAGAGTGGTTCATTCTCCTCGGACTATGGCAGTTCCACAGTAAGAAGCTCAGCACCTTTCACTCCTATGGGATCAGCCAGCCATAGTCCTTAGCATATACCATGCCAGTCAATGGAGAGCATTTCATCGCCACCATCAACCTCAAACCCTCCATCAACCGGATTCAACTGCAGTCCAGGGGCACTTCAGAAGCGGCAACCCACGGCAGAAACAAAAGTCAATGCAAACTAGCCTATTCCAGGATCAACGCCTTCAGGAGACAGAACACTGCACAAGACAGCCCATCCATCATGCCAACAGCAATGAACATCTAGCCTACTGCAACAAACTCAACAAGCCATCCACATTCAGGCAACTGCAGCATTGTCCAGCCCCAACACCAGCAAAAGTTTCCAACATCAGCAAAAACACCCTGAACCAGCAAGGCCAAAAACAGCTGCCATGCCTTCAACATCCGCAGAACATTTGCTCATGCCAAAATCGGGTTAACCCTCATCAGCAGCAGGGATTAACCCAGCAAACTCTGTTTCAGCATCAGCAAGAATGCTCCAGCCAAAGCTCTCCAACCGGTAGAACAGCAACCCAAGCGGCAGTAAGATTCGACAATAATATAATAATAATAATAATGCAATTAGGAGGGGAAAGGGATTTTACACGGGAGAGACGATTTCTGTGAGGTACCAATTTTTGAAATGTAGTAATATGAGTAATTAAGTTAAAATAAGTGATTCGAGGTCTAAGGGCACGGAGGAAGTGGATCGAAGGGCCGAAGACCTAGAATTGGTAGAATTGGGAAATGGCATTATAATCTCAAAATGTTATTCTGTAAATATGATTCCGAGTTTTAAATTATGATAATCTCGAGATATTAAATTTATGTAATTACAATTAAGCTTGAGGTATGTGGAAAGGTATGCTTCAGAGTCAAAAATCAGGCGGCAAAGCCGGGCGCTTGAGTGCCTGGTAAACGTTGATTCCAGGGTAGGTGCACCTGTTGCACGTCGCGGACCGTGCTCGAGCGCCAGTCCATGAAAAATCCACATGCGACTTTTTAATCGTTGCTGCATGCGGTGAAGGGAAAAGAAAAATTAGAGGGCTTTTGGTAGAGAGAGAGACAGGGAGGGCAAAGAGAGAGAAAGGGCAAACAAAGGCTTTTGGATTCGATTTTGGCTTTGAGCTAGTCGAAGAAATTGAAGATCGGGTTGAGGCAAGTGCATTAATATCCTTCTCTTCCGTTCTTTTTGATATTTTTTTGGTAAGTAAGTAAATTTTATAAATAGAAATGGAAAAAAATACAAAAGCAATGATCTATCTCCAAGTGTTTTTCTGACTTGGATTTAGAACAAAGACGTTGGGGCATACTTCGAGCACCGTGAAACATGTCATGAAACTAGAAAAAACATCGGAGTAAACAAAAATACATCCGCAAAGGCCATCAACCAAAACAGTCAAAGGAAGATAGGAACACGACTGTAGACTTGCACATCAACCCGTCTAAATGCACTTCTCGGCCCATTGAATCACGGGCCAAACCACCAGCACGGCCAAAATGGGTCTCGTAGGGAAAAGAGGACAACACCTCGGCGAAGGGGCTGCAATGGGTATTCTTTTTGATGTTCATTCGATCCCTTTCAGGTATTATTGTCCCGATATGTGACGGAATGTGTTATTTTCCTCTAATGACCTTATTTAATAATCATGCTTAACAAATTAAACTAATGCACCACTAATTTATTTCATTAAATTTTACAGAAAATTGGGCTGAATTTCCTCTAAAACTGGACAAAGTAAAAACAAACAACCTGAATAAACATGCAAATAAATAGGCTTTAACATCCAATCATTCATAATACAAACATAGGATCATCAAAACGCCGTATTCATCCATGGCTCCAACACAATAATTTTATCCACTATATCGGTTCAAAAGGGGGATGCCAACTAGGAACCTGTACAAATCCAATGTCAAACTGTAGAAGCAAATCTAAATCCATAATATAATCTTGTGGAAGCAAAAGTAGTATCCCAACATAAAATATAACATGCTAAGACTATTAATTATATAGTTTCCATCCACAAAATTAGTTATTTACATTCACAATTTATCAAACTACAAAGGTTCTTTAAAAGATTTCAAAGCTTCGGAAAGCTTCGTTAACTAAGTTCTTTATTAACTCCTGCTCATCATACATCTGCTCTACTGTCTCATCTGGTGGGGGGACAAAACAACAAGAGTGAGTTGAAGCCCAGCAAGTTACCATAGAAATAGAAATATGTAGAATTCGTATAAACATATATATGTAATAGAAGAAAATTGGCATGACATGATTAGGGAACAAAAGACATATAGAAATAGGAGAAAGCATGGAACAATCAGGAAACATGAGTTCAGAGACAAAAATCCTGTTTTGTTGCTTATCTTTTTCCTTTGGTTATTTCCTTGACTATTCTTAATCAAAAAATGTGATGAGATTTAAAGATCAGTTCAAAATCTCACTTATCCTTTAATTTAACTTTTACTATCCAAAGGAACCAAAATTAGTAGACTCTACTAGTCGAGGGACGAATAATTGAGGATATATTATATTCAATCCACACAATCCAATGCCAAAGCTCAAAAGTTCTTTAATCTGGTAAGTAAAGTTGTATTAAAGAAAAAAATTTTACAAAGAATAACACTATATTCGAATTCCAAGTATTTTGCTAGCTTAGAATTAGAACATAGTCTGTTGGGCAGACCCGGAGCACCGCCATGGAACACGCCTTGAAAGAAGGATAAAAAGATCAAGATAAGTAACATACAGGAACCAACCAAAAAAAGAAAACAATCTAGAGTCACGACTGTCGCGAAATAGCAAACGTAAGGGCATAGTGGGACCCGAAAATTCACACGCAGCAGCTAGACGAACTTGAAGCCTTCAATCAATCGATCGTTGAGAAAGTCAGTAATCTAAACCAAGGACTCCCGACAGCTAGAGAGATCAGCGAGGTAAGCAGCCGGCAAAGCCAAAGTTCTTTTTTTTTTGGTAAGTAATTAATTGTATTAAATTAAAGTAAATTGTACAAAGGACAATGTTTTTTACCAAGTGTTTTGCCGACTTGAAAAACGAAATATAGAATTAAGGGGGACCCCTAAACCCATGACAAAAGTCATTAAGAAATAAGATTACAATAATATTCGATTACTGTAAAGGAAAAACCCATCCGGACCTTACAGCCAATCCACTCCGTCCTAGAAGCCAAGAAGGCACACCGGCTAAAAGACAAATGCACTCTGGGAGTACGAAGAAAAGCACTCTGTCCAAAGAGAGGAATTACACTCCGGCTAAGCCACTCTGTCCAAGGAGACAAGAAAGCACTCCGGATAAAGGAAACACATGCACTCCAGAAGCACGAGCAAAATCACTCCATCCAAAGTGATAAATCACTCCGTCTAGAGTGAGAAAAACACTCTGTCCAAGGAGACAAAGAGAGCACTCCGGAAAAGGGACAAATGCACTCCGGAGCACTAACAAAGAGGCTCCGTCCAAAATGAGATAAAACAATCCAGCCACCTCACTAATAATTTTTTTTTTCTTCGGGAGGAGAAAAAACGCCGGACCTTGCTGCCAAGCCACACCGTCCTAGGAGACAAGAAGGTACTCCGGATAAATACATACACTCCGGAAGTTGAAAATAAGGCACTCCGTCCAAAGAGAGGAATATCACTCTGGCTAAGTCACTCCATCCAAGGAGACTAGAAAGCACTCCTGATAGAGGAAACACATGCACTCTGGAATGACGAGCAAAATCACTCCGTCCAAAGTGAGAAAAAGCACTCCGTCCAAAGTGAGAAAAAACACTCCTTCCAAGGAGACAAAGAAAAGCACTCCAGAAAAGGAAATGCACTCTGGGAGCACTAACATCGACGCACCGTCCAAAACGAGATAAAACAATCCAGCCACCTCACTAATTAAAATTTTTTTTTCCAAGCCCACACGGGAAGAGAAGGCACTCCGGACCCAGCATCCAAACCACTCCATCTAAGGAGCAAGAAAGCACTCCGTCCAAAGTGAGAAAAAAACAAACCATGTCAGGAATAGGACAAAACCCAGCTTTGCAAACCACAGCATCTAACGATAAGCTCCATTGCGCAATTACATTCCTGGTGCAGCAATCATAACCCTTGATACTGACTTCTAATTTCGTCCGAACGGCTTCAATTATAAGATTAGCAATATGAGTAGGGGTCTTTCCATTGGCATCGTCAAAGATTCTTCGATTTCGTTCTTGCCATATGAAATAAACAGCAGTAGCAAGAGTGAGCCTAAAGGATAGTGACTTGGCATTCTTTCTTTTCCAACTACAGGAAATCCACTCAATATTTCTCTTCCAGTCCTGGTGTGGCTAGGTTATCCCAGCATGAAGACACAGATTGTCCTAGATCTCAAAGGAGAAAGGATACATAAAAAACAGGTGATCGTGAGTTTCTCTAGCGTTCTTACAAAGAATGCAAATGTTGGCTTGCTGCACAAATCTCCCTACTCTATCGAGCGTGGTCAGCTTTCCTAATATGGCAAGCCATAATATGAAAGCATTTGATGGAATATGATTAGGACCCTAGACAATATAGGACCAGTTGCATTTGGCCGCGGTTCCTTGGAAAATGCGGTAAGCTGATCAGGTGGTAAACTCACCATTTGGTTCAGCAGTCCATCTAATTGTATCTTTCCTTTCTGGATCAGGGCAATAATCTGGCATGCCGTCAATGATCTGATCCACTTCCATATCATACCGATTCGGCCATCTCCAACCACCATTTGCCACAATCGAAGCAACCTTTGTATCCAAAGGCAGCCCAGTCATCGACATCATCCTTGAGGAAAACAAATCAGCCAGGGGACCTTTTGGGTGCCAGTTATTAAGCCATAGGAAAGTATCAACCCCATTTCCTATCCGATATTGGATAAATGGCCAAATAGCAAATCAAAGTTTTAACATTTTCCTCCAGCACCAGGACGTGATGGCTGGCACCTTAATGGTCCAAATGCACCTATCCTTTAATGTATTTATATGCATCCAAGAGACGCAGATAGATTTAGGGTCCTTTGTAATGATCCACCATAAAAGGTGAGATATTAGGGCTTTGTTAGAGTTTTGCAAATTTTGAATGCCAAGACCACCTTCAGACCGAGGTTTGCATACATGCTCCCATGCCACTTTAGCAGTTGAACCCCCAGAAATGGTTCCGTGCCACAAGAACCGACGGATATAACCTTCCATGATTTTCATAATAGATTTGGGAATAATAAAAATGGAAGCCCAGTAGAGGTGAATCGATGAGAGGATAGACCGAACCAGTTGTAATCTGCCTCCAAATGATAGAAGTTTGTTAGTCCACGAGCTTATTCGCTGCCTAACACGATCAATCAAGGCCTTACAATCAGCCATCGACAACTGCGTAGTAATTAGAGGGAGCCCCAAATACTTGACAGGTTGTTTCCCCAAATTGAATCCAATTATGTCATGGAGCTCCTTGATCAGCCTATCATCAGTAGAGCAAACAAAAAATTTGTTTTTGTTTTTGTTTGCTAATAGCCCAGATAATACCTGGAATTCCTCAAGGCATCTATGAAGAAGACGGACTAAATTGGCATCTGCATTGGAGAAGAGGATCAAGTCATCAGCAAAGGCGAGCATCACAGTTTTTGTTCTCTCACATTTCCAGTGATAATGGAAATCCTTATTGCACCTAGCCTTAACCTCAATAATCCCATTCAACACATCTATAACAATGACAAAAAGATAATGAGACAGGGGATCTCCTTGTCTCAACCCTTTGACACCTTTAAAGAACCCCACAGATTCCCCATTAATGTTAATGGAGAAGGCGGTAGTCGTAATACATTGTTGGATCCACAAGATCATCTGAGGGGGGAACTCCATTAATTCCAGAATGACGATAATAAAATCCCAGTGCACGGAATCATAAGCTTTCATAAGATCAACTTTCATAAGATCAACTTTCATAGCACACCGCTGAACACCCTTTCGGGAGTGATAATTATGCAAGAGCTCTTGTGTGAGAAGAATGTTGTCGCAAATCCTCCGTCCAGGCACAAAGGTTGTCTAGCAGGAATCTACCAGGTATGGGAGTACATGCTTGATCCGATTGGCAATGATTTTTGATAAGATCTTATAAACAACATTGCAACAGGATATGGGTCTAAAATCACCAACCTTAGAACCTTGGAGATTAAACTAATACATGTGGCATTAACTTGTTTGAGCAGTCTACCATGGGTGAAAAAATCCTGTACCGCATCAATGACAAAAGGCCCCACTAAATCCCACGACTCCTTAAAAAACTTCGCTGAAAAGCCATCTGGACCAGGGGCTTTTGAATCACCAATTGAAAACAGAGCTTTCTGAATATCATCGGTCGAGATCGGAAGACATAAACCCTCCCGAACAGATAAAGGAATGGAGCGCAAAACAAAGGGGCGAAGTCTTACCTTCAACTCCGGCAAATGTCTGCTCCCCGATCCCAATAGGCGAGTGAAATGATCAAGGATTAACTACTGGACCTCACTTTTGCTCTGGGTATAGGAATCATCTTCCTTAATTAAAGAAAGGATGCGGTTATGATTACAATTGCTAGCAACTGCCCGGAAGAAGAATTTAGTGCATTGATCACCATCCTTTAACCAGTTCCGTTTGGCTTTTTGCTGAAGGAATTCTAGCTCCCGAGCAATCGCTCTAGCATAAGCATCCTTGCATTGTCTCTCCTCACCAGCATCAGAAGACCTATTTTGAACATCCTCCAACTGACACCGGGATCGCGCTACTTCCTCATGGACATTACCCATCAAGAGATTAAGCTGTTTTAGGTGCTTTTTTGCGATAGTTAGTCTGGTAGCTAGCTGGAACGTAGGGATTCCCTTAACATTTACATTCCACTCCTCAATCACAATCTGCCGAAACTGGATGTGAGAGGTAAGGAAGTTATTAAATCTGAACATGCCTTTTCTGTAACCTGGCTCTTCCAGCAAGCAGAGAATATCAGGAGAATGATCAGAAAGTCTGGGAGGGAGAAAAGATCCTTTGCATGCACCAAATTGCACTAGCCAGTTTCCATTTACGACAATCCGGTCGAGCTTCCTGTAAATGCGGATAGAAGAATCCCTGCCATCGTTCCACGTATAGAAAAAATCATCATGACTCACATCAATGAGATCACAGTCAAGAAGGCATCTATCCAAATCCTTAGAACTTCTGGCATGCCAAATTCCACCCAGCCCTTCATGAGGAGCCCTGATGGCATTAAAATCGCCCATCACCGCCCACGCCATATCTGGATATTGTCTACTGATGGACCGAAGAGAATCCCAAAGGGATCGACGCAAAATCTCCGAGTTAGCTCCGTAGATGAAGGAGATCATACAGGACTGATTACAATCTTTAATACACACTCTACAGAGGATGATTTGCTCTCCTTGGGATATAACATCAACCTCCAAAAGATCTGGATCCCATACCACCAAAATACGACTAGCAAGTGAAGAAAGATAGTTCATAGCCCATTTCCAATTTTTCTTCAGCGAGCTGGCTATAACTGAGGAGATATTTTCCCGGACTTTTGTTTCAACAAGACCCGCCATGCTGCAATGAGAAGAGCGAAGGAATTGCCGGACTTCCTGGCCCTTCACCTTGCCATTCAGCCCGCGAACATTCCAACAGACCACTTTAACCATTACTCAAAGTAGAGGGGGGAATTGAATTTTTAGCCCCCTTTGATTTCCTCAGAATAGCATTAATTTTTTGGTCTGATCCTAAACCTCCCATGCATTACCAGGAATGGTTAACAACACACCAGATGAGGAATCCATTTCATTTAACCACTTTGCTTTGCGAGACCTAGTACTCCGGCCAGGTGGTTCACAATCAGGTTCATGAGATTGCTGGTTGTACGTCCCTTGGAAGGCTGATTTAATAGCCATATCCTCATATCAGCAGGGTGTCCCAGAGGAAGAAATCAGGCTGGAAACTGCATTAGCGTAAGAAGAGGGCATCTCCAAGTCGGTGTGCATATCTTCATGACGATCAATGTCGACTTGAGCTATCTGTGAAGATTGAGCAGTATGTGAGGCCTTATTAGTCACGGGCACCCCAGCAGGCGAGTTATTGTGGGTTGGATCAGGGAGAGCAGGTTCCAAGCAAGGGAGACAGGCATCATGAGATTCTAGATTATCCATGACAACCACCTCAGAGGATTTTTCAATCCGAGTAACAGGAATCCCCAGATTTGACGAATCATCCTCCTCATGTAGAATTTGAAAGGAGTTGGACGTGGCGATGGCAGCATAATTCTCCTTTACTAGCACGTGAGATGATTTTGGATTCTTCGTGGAATGACCAGGAGCCGACTGGGGGAGCGGCAACAACCTTCCAGTTGCCTTATACATCTTCTTCGGTTGGCAGTGAGAATGGCCAACTTTTCTACAAGTACTACAACGCACCATCTTCCATGGATATTCTATTGAAACCTCAATACTCAGATCCAGATTTGCCTTCGGAGCTGCACAGGATTTTAACTTGATTTTATCAGGCAGAGGGACCCCAGGATCAACTTCAACACACACTCGGGCGAATTGCATCCGGTCCATTCGAGCCGTATTGGAATCAAGTTGAATAGGTTTGCCAACTGCACTAGCAATCCTGCTAAGTCCCAACGGAGTCCAATATTCAACAGGGACATTAAATAGAGTAATCCAAACAGGAATAGTTTTAGGGGTCTCTTTTGACAAAACCATACCAGGGACCCATTTCTTAAGAACAATTGCATTCCCTCCAAAGGCCCAAGGACCCTTTGCATGGCAAGATTCTAACTGGGCATTAGAGTTAAATCTAAAAAAGAAAAAACCCTGGTCATCTCTTGCAACATGTCTGACATTAAATCGAGCCCAGAGTTTACGAGCAATAGCATTAACAACTTGAAAATGTAAAGGCATTTCCTGGAAGTACCCCACTAAAGTTGCCCCCAAACATCTAAACTTTGCTGAGTAACATCAGAAGGTGGGGATATGGGGACCACACTTCCATCAATCAAATCAGGGGGAAAAAATTTGAGTTCAATATCAGGAGGGTTACCTTTACCCTATACAATATCAAGCCAAGAAGACCGGGTCTTGAGGACCAACTTTGCATCCTCACAATCAGGAACAGTGGCAGCAAGAGGAGAACCACCAGCCAGAGGGGGACCTGCAATGGCATTAGAGACCGGAAGAGGGGATGCCAGTTCAGGAGGGCAAGGAACCTCCTGAAACGATGGAAGGCGGAAGTTCGCGCTTTTCTCCAAATGGGGAATCTGGAGAGGGGAGAGGCCTAGGGATTTAGGTGCGGAGTCCGAAGATAAAAGAGAAGGGGGCGAGCCACGAGAAGCGAAGTCCAGGGCAGGAGCAGAGTAAGCCCCAAGGATTCCAGGCTCAGAAAACCCGGAAGTCGGAGGAGGACCAGAAGCGGTAAGGAATGGTGCAGCTGAGGGTGAAGAGAGGAGGAAATGAGAGAGAACGGGAGGGGGGAAGAGGGGCGATAGGGGGCGATTGAGGTTCAGCAAGAGGACGAGGAAAGAGAGGAGGGGAGTCCGGCGCCATGGGCGCCGCGCCATGTTCCAGATGATTTCTAAAACTCTTAGAAATTGACAGAATAGCCTTTACACAAATTCTCAGTCAAAAATCACCAAATAAACATAAGTAATGTGTCAAATAACATTTTCATCACATTTCCCAAAGCTCACAATAAATTTCCTACTTCAAAAATTAGGGTTTTGGGCAAATTTTTCGGACATAAATTGAACACAAAATTCATGCCAAGTCACGAAATCGGAACCATACATTATTATATTTATACTTCAACATAAAATCTATCCAATAAATCATGAAAAACACGTATTGTTCAGAGCAAATCATAGAAAAAGAAGGTTTAGAGCATAAATGTCAAAATGGAGATATTAAAAGGCAATAATAGAGGAAAATAAAGTTTAGGGTACACTTGCTTTAGCCTGATTTACTGATTTTCTTATTTTGATTAGGCCGAAATCGATGGAGAAACTCTTCTCCTTCTCTTTTCCTCTCTTCTCCCTTTCGTGTTCTAGTTTTGTTCGAGCTCTTCACTCCCCCTTCCCTATTCAAAACGTGAAAAGTTAAGAAGGTCGTAGGATTTTTAGCTCGAGCTCCAGGTGGGCGAGCATGGCATGCTCGAGCCCTTAGCGAGTGTGTAGTGGGTGTTTGCATTTATAAAATAGCGCTTCCTTGTGCGTTCAAGCACAGCAGCGATCGCATCATTGTTGTGATTCTGCGCCCCCGTCTTTCTCGAGCCCATGGCGAGCCCAATAGCTACGGGAATATGCTCTTCCTTATGGGCTTGAGCCCATAGCCGGCTCAGCCTCGAAATTTTGCTACACTAAGTTAACTTACCAATTTTTTCAATTTCACTTACCCAAAATTTAATTACATCAATTTAATTACTTGAATTTACTATATTTCAAATACCCATAACATATATAATACTCGACCCATGTATGTATATGTGATACCTGTAACGTCCCCAGACACCCGTTTGTAGATATTGTCCGCTTTGTGCCTAGTCCGTACGGTTTTGCTCTTGGTAGGCCACGGCCCCCAAAAGGCGTCTACAAGGGAAAGGTCTCCACGGCTTATAAAGCACACTTCGTTCCCCTCTCCATCCGATGTGGGACTCCACAGTCCACACCCCTCAAAGAGGCCCAGCATCCTCGCTGGCACCCACTTGTGAATATTATCCACTTTGCCACACAGATGCACGGTTTTGCTCCTGGCAGACGACCTCCACCACCCCAAAATGCGTCCACCAGAGAAACACATAGTTTCCCAACCATCAGAGTTCGCAGCAGCCACACAGGCACACAGCATGGTGGATATTGTCCCTCCCAGCCACACAGGCCATAGGGTTTTGTTATGGTGACCCCCCACAGGTCCCAAGACGCGTCCACAAGGGAGAGGTATCTACGCCCTTATAAGGTATGCTTCGTTTCCCTCCCCATGCGATGTGGGACATCACAATAGGGGAAGATTCAGCAACCAAGGAGGATTTGGGCAAATTTGATTTGGCAGCTGTACTAACGTGGGAAATTAGGTGGATTTTTTGCTCCATGTTGGACTATAGTATGTATAAAATATAGTAAATTAAGGAAACATTATATATGAATAGGAAAAATGGAAAAAAGAGGCATGAAAGGTGGCATGCATCAGCAAGCTGATGATGCACGACACCTCACAGCTGCATCAGTAGCCAAGTTTTCCGACCTTCCAAACAGCCCTTGGAGCAGCTTAATTAGGATAAATCTGGCCACAAATAATACTAAATACTGGCCCTAGATTGTAGGCTCATTATTGCCTAACAAAGAGATGATGAATCAGCTAAACACTTTGCAATCTAATGCAACCACCAAGCTGCTGCTGCATGCAGAAATTGGAGGAGTGACATGAGGGTTTAGTGGATAAGATGAGTCAAATTATTAAAGGCATGAATAGGTTAGAAGAAGGGAAGAGATGAGAGATTGTGAAGCACAAAACAATCGGAGGTAAAGTAAGGGAAAAGAGGAAGGAAACCAAGAGGCAGCAAGGAGAAGTTTAACTGAATAAATTGGCAAGTGTACTTTGACTCTTTCCTTTATTGTTGAGCAATTTTTGGCTAATTTCTCTTGAGTATTTATGATCCAATACTTTCATATGCTTTGTTAGTTATCATAAATTCATGAGGAGTTGTAAGAAAAAAATTAAAAATGGGTGAACCGGCCCTGGACACATGATAGTATCCAAAATCGGGTTTTGCTGTGGCAGTTCCTGATGCTTGCTTCATATCGACCACTAAATAGCCGAATCAGCCAACAACCAAAACTGGTCAAATAATCCTTATTTAATGAATTAAAAGTGGAGAAAACATGAGTCTCTAAAGCATTCAAGAAGAGTTTCAAAATCGGACCCAAACTCGACTGTAGAATCAACTTACTGGTTTTGCTGATACTGAAATTTTAGTTTCTGAAATTTAGCAAAACATGCCCAAAATGAATTGATTCAAAGTCCAGCCCGGCTTGACTTGCTAGTATTAGGTGTGGACTATCACAATGTAAACCGGCGGTGCAGGAAAATATGGGTCGGATACTGAACCAGACCCATGAACAGCAAGGATCTTACTGAACTGCTTCTTTGAGCAGTTGGGGAAATATTTTTAAATAAAATACAACCCAAACCCAAAATGCGCCAAATCAGTGCCAGAAGTTAGCTAAGACCATATAGGTGATATTCAAGTATCGCTCCATAAAAATCAGAACCAAATTAAATATGATTTGGACACTCAACAATTTCCGTCCAGCCTTATCACGGTTAGAGAGAGAAGCTCTCGCTTGTCTCTACTTTTCAAATTTCATTTTGAAATTCGAACTAGTTTTCAGCGGTGCGCCAGGTTTCCGCCTATTCTCGCCTGGCGACGCCGGAGTCGGCCACGGTCGGCTCAGGTCACCCCTCCCGTTTCATTCCCGGCTTCCGACTCCCCCTCTCGACCTTCCGGTCCTCAGATCTGGCGGTGTTGGACTCCACGTCCTCTAAGGATTCGACGGGTTCTTCCTCTAAGCATTTTTGCTTCCCTCGCCGCCTCTGTCGGGCGGCGCTGGAGCCGGCCTTGGCCGATTTCCTGGTTGCTCTGCTCGTTTTCCTCCCGGTTTTTTACTCCCGTCCTCAGTGGCTTCGACTGTGGCTGTGAGCTCGGACCTTTTCTCCCACTTTTGTTTTGCTGTATCAGATTGGGTTGAAGGATCTTGCCTGTAGGCCTTTATCATCGTTTGTTGGAGCTGTTGCCTTGGTGCCCGGTGCTCGTGCAGATGCTGATTGGGGTTTTCTGCTGGAGTTAAGTTTGGGATAAGTAAAAATTAAGAAAAGTGAAAATTTTGCCTTAGTGTAGCAAGCAGCAGAATTGGGCTTACTACTAGCTTGAGCCTAGCAGTAAACGTAAAAAGTAGATTGCTCCCAAAATGGGCTCATACACCGCTCACTCGATCGAGGTGGAAGGCGCTGATTCCAGTATAGGTGCGTTTGCCGCGCGCCCGTTTGGCGCTCGAGTGCGAACTCGACTTTTAGCTACCGACCTGCTTTCGTTTTGTTTTAAAAAGGGGGAGTGGAGAGAGAAAATCAAAGGCACAAAGGAGAGCAACGAAGAAGGGAGAGGAAAAGCGAAGAAAAGGAGGAAAAAGAGGGGGATTTTGGCCGTTTCACTCCGATTCAAGTAAGAATAATGGTAGATCCGGTTAAGGCAAGTGTACCTCGGACCTTGTTTTTCATTTTTATCTGTTTTGAATATTTCTATTTTGCTATTTATACTTTAAATTACTTACTCTCTAAGATTTGTTAAGAGAAATACATGAATCTTATGACTTTCGGACTAGATTTCATGTTTATGTATATATTTTGTGACTTATAACTCCGATTTCATCATTTGGTTTACATTTTGTGTTCAATTTGTGTCTGAAAGTTTCGCCAAAAACCCTAGCTCAAAAATGAAGATATAGTTTTGAGTTTAATTCACGTTTATGTATATGTATTATGATTTATGGCTTTAATTTTGTGATTTGGTGCAAGATTTAGGTTCGATTTTTGTCCAGAAGTTTTATATGAAACCCTAGAACAAAAATTGGGATTTAATGTTTGGAAACCTTGAATCTTGAGATATAAGTATTATTAATAAAGCTTATTAGACGATTTGTATCTGGAAACTTTATATGGAATTGTATTATCGAATTATGGAGGCCCTTTGAAATTGTCTGAAAGATTGATTATATGAATTTGGACTTGGCCTTGAGATATGATAAATTTTAACTATGGAATTATGAGTTAATGCATTAAGTTAAGTTAAATTGGTAAGAAAATCGAACCTAGAACTATCGTACAGTTAGATATGATTCTACGGCAAGCCTTAAAACTTTATGGTGGTAACCGAGGATAGCTCCGTTCATGGAGTGATACGTGGTCCGTCCCTCCTCGAGACATAATCAGAGGATAGAGACTATCGAATCTTTGAACCTTTGAATCATTGATGAAATGAAATGGAAATAAATGTTGTCAGACCTTTGGCCTTTGATAGTATGGATTGAACATAATCTATCATTGATTATTCGCCCCATCGACTAGTAGAGTATACTAGTTAGGTCCTTGAAATAACAAACCTGAATTTTGAAGAACAAGTGAGACTTGAACTGATTTATGAATTCCGATACATATTTTTTGTTGATTTATGCTTTCTTCCTATTTCCATGGACGTCTTTGTTCTTCAGATATTCCTATGCTTTCTACTTTATTATACTTATGTTCTACATGAAAATATTTCACTTGCATGCTTTTAAGGTACCTTGCTCGGTTTCGACTCACTCTTCTATTTTTTTCCTTCTAGATGAGACTATAGAGCTGCTACACGATGAGAAAGAGTAAAGAAAAGGTTTAGCTAAAGAAACCTTGAGAAGATTTGAAGCATTTTGAAGAATCTTTTGGGAGTTGATAATAGTGAATGTAAATAACTAATTTTATGGATGAAATTTATGTATTTACAGTCGTGGCATATTATATTTTATATTGGGTTATTGTTTTTGCTTTCACAGGATTATCCTATGGATTTAGTTTTGCTTCCACTATTTTATTTTGAATTTGTGCAGGTCTTAGGCGGCATCTCATTTTTAGTTTGAATTTGTGCAGGATTATCCTATGGGTTATTGTTCAATTTCTTTCTCTCGACTCATGATTATGTTCATGGTAGTGCTCGGAGTATGCCCTAGCTCGTTGTTCTAATTCTAAGTTGGCAAAACACTTGGTGTTAGAACATCGTTTTGTAATTTTTATTTAATTTAATTCAATTTCTTACTTACCAAAAAAAAATCTCATTTTTAGTTTGGAGCCATGGACATATGGCATTTGAATGATCCTGTGTTGTGTTGTAGATGTATGTTGAAGACTATTTTTTCTGTGTGACTTGTTCAGGTTGCATAGTTTCACATTGTTTGTATTGGATTTTGTCCAGTTTTAGGGGGAACTCTACCCGATTTTTTACAGATAATTGTGTTATTTTCTTATGGGTTTTATTCATCTGTTTTAATGATGGAGGTTATTAGAGGAAAATAACCCATTCCATCATACTAAGCCCATAAGAAATATGAAAATTATAAAGGTATACGGAGAAAATGTCACAATATGTGTTATGAATAATCCGTTTTCTTGGTGTGAGGACTATGTGAAAGAAGTTTGCTGGACTTTCCCTCAAAGATTAAGAAATCGTGAAACTAGGACCACAGATGTATATTTAGAGGGTAATATCCCTCGACATGTCATCGATATTACAGTGGAGACTGAAGGATTACCTTGACCGCGTATCTTGGCCACTTATTGGAGTGGATAATGTCCTTGGCAAGTCTTAGATTATTATTGTGAAAGGAAGAGGGCTGCCTCTGGGCCTCGGGTGAAATGGGGGCATATCGTTATCGGCTCGTCCACAAGCATGATATATAGATGGCCCCTCCGCTGGGTCTAAAATAAGTGCTCACGACCTTAGATCGTGTGGGGTATCATGATCATTTTCTCGTTCTCCCACGCTTTTACCTTTTTTTTTGGTAAGGGAAAGTTTTAATAATGAAAAAAAGAAAAAAAAATACAAATTTAATGTTCTACCTTCAAGTGGTTTGCCGACTTGGATGTAGAACAAAAACGCAGGGGCAAACCCCTATTACCGTGATATATGTCACGAATTCAAAGAAACTAAAGTCAAAAGACCGGCCAAAAACATGAGACCGAAATAAGAGTTCAAAAGGAAAGAAAACGGCCAAAATGACATCATTCCAATTTAAAAGCAAGCAACAGCCCAAAGGGCAACAGAAATCCTGAAAGGACTTCAAGCACTGTAGCAGCAAGTCCTTGCCATCAGCAAGTCCACTACAGATTGCATCCCGTGCTTTTAGCTAGTAAGGTTTACTAATCCTGATTTGTAAATATAAATAATTATGCATAATTTATATCCGAAAGAGAAGAAAGATAAAACGTGAAAAGTTAATTATTTTCCAAAACTATAATTGATCACGTCTTATATTTATGCATCCTCGTTGTACTCGCATATCCCTATCCTGCTTTATATTACTTATATTGCTAACCGTCTTGATTATAGTGCACTTGTTGAGTTATGAGCTCATCCTTGCTTCTCATTGTCTCTAGTTTAGCATAGGTCTGATATACCAAATGAGATAACGTAGAGATTGGAAGTGGACTAAGCTTGGATTTGGAAAATCACGTTGAAGACTTAGAAATTGTAGATTTATTTATATCTTTTTTTTTTGGTAAGTAATTAAAATCTGATTAAATTAAAAAATATACAAAACTCTATTCTAACTCCAAGTGTTTTGCCATCTTAGAGATAGAATAAAGCCGCTACGATATTTCGTGAGCACACCATGAAAGAAACATGAGAAAGAAAAGAGAGTACTCAAGGAAATAACAATCGGCCAAGACCATCAGCCAACCAGCCCAACAGTAGCCTCATTACAGAAGAATGCACCGGAGCACTCTTCCATCCTCCAAGTCACAAAAATGGTCAAACTTCCCAAACCGGGTACGTGTGACAGAAGGACCTGTGTGCCCAGCATAGCCAATTGTCCACGTCAGTCAAAATAGGTAGTCAAACAGGGCAATGCAAACCATCCAGAAGTCGCATACTTGCCGCCAACAGGACTGAGAGCTTGTGAGCGTAGGAGATATTTCCCAAAAGAACCACTTCGTCGAAGTCAGCAATTTTTTTTTGGTAAGTAAGTTAAATGAATTAAATGAAATAAAAATTACAAAAACAATGTTTTAACTCCAAGTGTCTTGCCAACTTAGAATTAGAACAACGAGCTAGGGCATACCCCGAGCATCACCATGAACAAAATCATGAACCGATTAAACGACCGTATGCTAGCCAGCCCCACAATAAAAACAGATCTAAAAAGCAGATTCAACAAGAAAAGCACTAATAGGAACTCCAGCATCATCTAGCCACCAAGATCCAGAATCATCAGATTTAGCAGCTTCACCCAACTTTATGCAACTCCAATTCCACCCTCAACAATTCAGCAATAGTAGAAGTTAACCAGCAGCAGCTAGAGACACATCCGACTCAACGCAAAAATGCCTGCACCCAAGAACAATGCCTCCAAGAGTCAAAGCACATCACAAAATGATCTCAGCAAGTAGGCCGAGCTGAACTCAACAATAACCCTCAGCAAGATGATCAAAACAATCAGGGCATCAACAACTGCAAGGAAATACCACTATTCAGCCTCAACCAGCGTATACAACAGGAGCAATTTCAACCCCATGCCAGCAGGTATGCAATATTGCCAAAAGCCATAACTCTGGACAACTTAATTCAGCCACATGCCTTAGTGCAAAGCCCCACGACATCATTACTACCGCAACAAAAAAGGCAGAAGCAATTCCAGCATCCAGGAATAAGCAGATGCAACACACAAAATTGAAGGCCCTTCCCGCAACTCAAGTGTTATTCTCAACTTGATTACAACCAAGCTAATCCACATCACCAGAGCCAGGAGATGTCATGGGTTTATTGGATATGAGAAACCATCCAGCAGCCCAACTCTATAAAAATCCCAGAAGACCTCCTCGGAAGTTTGACAAAGGATCACTCCCGAGCCAACCGCACCATACACTCAAGTATGACGAGTCTGGGAGTTCTTGGGTGCAGATTTCTCTGCCTCCTAGATTTGGTTTGTTGCCAGGAATTTTCAAGCAGGATTTTAGGTGTATTACCATGGAGACCGGCCAAAAAATCCACCTGATTCCTAACGTAAATATCCGGAAAACTCATTGTCGTTTTCAACAGAGAATACAGGACTCCAAATACAGCCTTCTCCTCCTCGAGAGAGAAAGAGATAGTGTGGGTCTGAGAATTATCATCCTCCACTAAATATTGGAAAGCAGCCAGAGAAGCTTTGGGGGGGAAACCTTGTTCATCCGCAGCCATAGAAAAGGCTGAGTTGAACTTACATTTGGTCTCCACACTTACATCCTGCCAGCAATTGTTCAGGTAATTGATCACAAGTTTCTCATGCTCAGGGCGGGTAGCAGCAAAGAGACGACAAGAGTCATCTGAGTCCAGGACCTACTGGATAGCCTGAAATATTGGATCCACCTCAATTGACATTGCATCTTCATGCAAACAGTTGGCCATTGGGACGGGGACAGGAATCACATCATCAACCTGGGCCTTGCCCAGTTGATAGCCATCCCGAGCTGCCTCAATGTTCTCAGAGCTATCCCCTTCTTGGGGTGAATCATCAAGAGAGTATTTGCGGGATAATCTCTTAATGGAGTCAGGGGTGGGTACAACAAGCTCATGCACTAAGGAAGAAATAGTAGAATGAGTCCCATCAATTGACCCATCGAGCTAGTCCACATTTCCTGAGGAAGTGTCCAAGACATCATGCGCCCCAACAGGAACCTCAAGAGAGTAATGTGAGCCTCCTACATCAAGAGACTGAGCATCTTTGGATACCAAATCATCATCTGCCAACCCAGGCTTAATTACTTCTGCACGGGAAAGCTGCGGGAGACCTTGCCCACCGGATGAGGAGTCATCAAGGACAGAGCTGGAGACTTTCTGGTTCGAGGAGACCAAATCACATCTGGTTGAACATCCCTCCAAATCACCATTATTCCCAGGATTTTGGCAATCTGCATCTGAAAGAGCCTCACCTGAAAATCCATCTGTCTTATCTAATGGATTTGTAACTTGCTGTCGATGAGCCTTCCATATAAGATTCTGGGAGCACCCTCGGCAGCAAAGACTGCAAGCGTCGAGACTAACCAGAAACATCAAGCTTCTTAATAGTAGCCTCAAACATTTCACATCTAAAACATCACCGCACGCCCTATCCGAGATTCCACAACTACCTCATGAGAGACTCCTTCGGAGACAGTTCACTAGCCGAGACGTTGAGACAGACCAGGCCTATAAGAATTCTTGCGAAAGCCTATTCCGAGGCGACGGTTTCAAAGCCGAAGCCATGGAATGATCTCCAAGACACCCGATATCCCGAAAAGTTCTCTTATCGGTTTCATGGAGTTTTGGCCCTCCACCGGTAATCGACTTTAATCTCAACATGCTTGGCGATCAAACTCCTCGATTTAATTCGATTTTTTGCCGAGGGTATCCATGTTGCTCACTTCAACATATATCCTTGCGAAATGTAATCTATCCATTCTAGAAAGGGCGGGTCAAGATAGAGAGGCTTACCAACCCCGCTGGCTATCCAGCTAAGATCCAAGGTGTCCAAAACTTAGTCCGTTAAACAATGAAATTGATTGGAAAAGAATTGTGAATGTCCTTAGACGGGGAGGAAGATTGGTTTTCTTCCAAAAGTCCGTCCTCTAAAACTTGAAGTTGCGGCTCGAAGAAGAAGAAACCATCTTCATTTGCCGCAACATGTTTGATCCCAAATTTAAAATTTTGCGGACAATGGAGTTAACAAGTGGTTTTCTGTGAAGTCCGAAGGAGTATAGTGCCTCTCTCCAGTATACTCTAAACTTAGAGAGAGAAGCTGAAATCCGGGTTGAGATGAATTTTGGCATTAAAGAGTGTTGTCAATTTCCTATTGATCATTGGGCCTTAGTATGTGAGTTTGGATTTCGTGTTAAATGGCTTAATTTTGAATGCAGCCCAAATTCAAATCGCGTCTGAACAATCCAATGAATGCTCTCCATTTGATGAACTTCAACCATGAATGCCCCTCGGCATTTAGGCAAGGAAGCGGGTCACATTAAGGAATGGGAATTAGCGACTTTGAATATCTTGTAATTCCCAATACATGTTGAAACAAATTACCATGGAAAATAATTATAGTATAATTAATACAAAAATAGGAAAAATGATAATTAAAGGCCACCAAACTTCCTCCTCCATTTAAATCCATCTTCAATGCTACATTAGGGTAGCGAGGCCTTAGTCAAGCATTGGCCAGCCATTAGGAAAAGCACTGCAGATACTCACCGATTTCTAAAACTCACGTTTAATTATTTTGCTATGAAATGTTATGAAATATGCTTTTATTGAAATGCATGATTTATTCTTCAAGGGTGTTGAATTTCTCACATAGAAAGTTTAGACCATGATTAATGTTTCGCCGTTGGTTTCGTTTCATCAAGCGATCTCCGAAAGAAATGAATAAAAGACTTTTTCCTCCGAAATTCTATCGAGTCCGGCAAAACATTTACCATCCTTCGAAATTTAATGATAAATGACCCCGGCAACTTTCACGTTTTTCACTGTAAGCAAAAGGACCTCCCGTAAAATTCTATCGTTTGCTAAAAGGGCCTCCGGTAAAATATTTACTATTCGAATAAATAACCTCCAAAAATTTTATCAGATTCTTTGTATTTATTTTGCTAAAAGGCCTCCACAAGAAAGGTCTCCGGCATTTTTTTTTTTGAGAAGGATTTCGAATTTACGAAAAAGGATCTCATTTTCACTGGGACCTCGATCTTTGAAAAACCCAGAGAACTTGGCCTTCACGTTTTAAAAGAACTCCGTCAGGAAATTTTTTTACATCGTTCCTTGGTCCGGAAAGCACTCCGGATTGAACTCGGATTTTTTTTACCTCCTCCGGATTGAGCACTGGATGAAGCCTCGGATTGGCACTCCGGATGAAGCCCGAGGATGATTACCCAAAGCTCTCCGGATTGAGCACCAGAATTTTTACAGAATCCGAGTGTTCACCAGAAAGACCTCCGATATTTTTAACCCAAAAGCACTCCGGCATTTTTGAACCCAAAAAGACCTCCGGCTTTTGAACAAGGGGAACACTCCGGCTTTGGACAAGTGCGAAATGCACTCCAGATTTGAATCAAGAGAACACTCGAGAGCACTTTGAAATTTAGGATTTTCTCTTCCGCATTTAAACCCGAAATGAATTGATATTGATTCCGGAATTAAGTAATGCGATTTTTGCTCTCGGTATTTGAGGCTGAAATTCAGTCTCCGTGATTAAGTCCAATTTTACTCTCCGGCACTATGTCATCCGGAAGATTATTGCTTTCAAGTAATGTAGGTTTTAAGCAAGTTCAAAATCCACTGCTATTGAGCACTCATCAAACACTCCGAATGCCAGCAATGCACTCCGGCATTTGAAACTTTGATAATTGATCTCCGGCTTTTGTATGAAATGATCTCCGCTTTTGCCTGAAATAAATCCCAGTTTATGCATGAACGATCTCAGAAGATTCATCTGCATGAAACGTTCATTTCAATATGAAACAAATCGCTTTTTTTGGACCAACGTGAATTCGGGTTTGAGAGAAGAACTCCGGTTTTAGAATTTCCCTCCTTTATGCACAAGAATCACATTAAATAACAACTTTAGATTTTGCTTTGAAAGATGATCTTGGTTGCTTTGAAAGATGAACTTGATTTTCTTTGAAAGATGAACTTCATAAGATGATATGGACTTAGATATTGAAGTTAAAGAACAAAGAACAAGGAAAATGTATGAATATGGACAACAAGTGGAACTCTTCTTTTGATCTTTGATGAATGGCCATCCCAAGAACCGAGTTTCCATTGACTGTTAAAGAATGGATGAAGGATATCGGAGTGACACTCAAGGATGCCTCCTGGGCCACGGGAGGGAACCTTTGGGACAAGGACTTTTGGCCCCGTCGGGTTAAAGGCATGACCTCCCGCCCGGGAGCATAATGAGGGACATGGCTTTAGGTTGTGGGGTTACACACAACCCGTCATGTTGTCACTCCCTAAAGATGATATGAATTTCGAATGATTTTGATGAATGTTCTAAGACAAGATGAAAAGAATAAGATTTGAAGATGAAACGATATTAGCGATTATTATGATATGCTTATGAATTTATATTTTTGCTATATATAATGAATTGAGTATCCTCTTTGGCTTTGTAAGCTCATTCTTGTTATTTCCTCAGTTGAAATTGAGTAGAACCAAAAAGGACTAAGCTCAGGGGTTTTAAGAGTTTTGTTATTAAGATTAGTCTTGTACCCAGTGTTAGTTTATATCCAGTGACATTTTGGGATAAATAAAAATGATAATTTTAGTATGCATCTCAAAAGAAAGAAAAATTTTTATGTCCACCTTTTATCCTATGTTTATTAATTTACTTAAAGGAATAAAAACCTTGCCTTTTTAGATTGGTAAAGTCCAAGATCCAGATGCCTTAGATTGATCTCATTGTTGAATAAAGTAGTCAAGGTATAGGGTGACTAAGAAAAGACGAATTTAGTTGCCCCCGCTTAGGTTAAAACAAGGAAGTGGTCAAACACGTGATAATGGGAGGCAGAATTCGTTAAAATTTAGTGGTACTCAAAGATTTTGGACCAACTAAGATGGAAATATTAAAGAAGTGTACCTTAAGGATTGACTTTGCCTCAACGTCGAATGACTCGGACTAAATTCTAGTGGTTGTAAATTTAAGTATGGTGATTAGGTGTTTGAATTCTAAGTGACTCGGATCTTGTGAGAGTTGAGTTGTGGATCATAGATATTGGAATGATGTTTGCTCCAGAAGTTTATCTTCATAGATGTTTTTTTAATTGGTAGGTATTCTTTCTCACAATTTTAGATGTATAAATATTTATTCAATCGCAAGATTTAGGAATATTTATTATTGGGCAGTTGATGAAAAGATTCAATATTGTAATAAAGGCTTAAGGCTTTAATTTGAGGTATAAAATATTACTTGATGTAATGCTTTGGGATTCCTAAATTTATTTAATTGAGGATCTAAGTTTGATCTAAGTTTGTAGATTTGATTATTGGGTTGATATAAACCATTTGTCGTGCCAATATGTATCAACATTAAAGATTTGGTCAAGACGTCAATCTAGATTGTGTTGTAAGCGTATTATGTCTCGTGATTTGAAAACCACCAGTACTAAATCTTAATCTGATTTTTTTGTAAGTAGAGAAGAATTGGATTTGTAAAGAATAACATTCGGAATAGGTCTGAATTGATATTATCTTCCTTGTTGATCATGTGATAACGGATTCTCGCTAAGTCCAATTCCGGTGGTCACACCCGAGGAAAATATGTGGTCATTGTGGAATGTTGGTTGTGTGACTTTTGAGAAGGTTTTACTAATCGGTAATTCAAGTTCTTCTTAATCAATGCCAATCATTGAGGATTTTAGAGATGTATCAGCTTGAGTATTATGGTTAAACACCATGGAACCTTTGAGGTAAATAGATGGACTTTTACGGGGTTACCCTAGAAGGTTAAAAATTTGATAAAGCATACCTTGTAAATGGATAGGCTTAGTCCATGTATTGTGATGATTTCTCATAATATGAGCGTGGATAAATAGAAGTTGTAGTCTCAACAATTTTATAACCACCTAAAGTTTTAAAGCGTTGTTTGAGTTTTGTAGGTTCCATTTCATGAATTTCATGGGATAAAATTCGGGTCCAAAGCATTATCAAAGAACATGGTGCATGTAATTGTCAAATTATACCATAAGTTATGAACGGCTAATAATCATATGCCATAGGTAGTGAGTTTAGCTAAGGAAAATGCCTTGTTATATGACTCTTTGGTAGCATGATTTTGGGCTAATTGGGAAAACCAATTTTGTTGAAACTTATGGTCATCTTAGAATAACAAAAGTTCTTAAATAATCAAATGTATTTTGGAGGATTATAATTTAAGAGATGTTTGACTTTTGTAATTCCAAATTAGTCCGGTAGGTTATCGTGGAATCTAATGTTGTCAAGAATATAAGGGTCATACCTTTGATCATATGAAAGTCTTGTTTCAAAAAAAAAAAAAAATCTAGATTTGAAAACTTATGGTTTTGTCCATTTCCTAAAGTTTTAAAAGAAAAATTAAACCATTAAAAATATTTAATATATCAGATAGAAATGTTGAAAGATTGAACTATTAAATTCAGTAAAGCAAACATCAATGTTGATATACGAGCCTTGGGATGTGTGTCTTTGAAATTTTATAAGAAATATCAAAAGTAAATCACAAGAAAATTAATTGAATAATATAATGTCTTGTTCTTGAAATAAGAGTCAAAATCATAATTGACATTTGGGAAACCAGAAGTTCACAAAATACGAATTCTTATAGTTTCATTTTAGAAACCTACTTACAGTCATGGAAGATTTAGTTGGCTCATTGATTTGAGGTTGCTCGGTTATTAAATTATGTGGGAAGAATGATCTAAAACCATGTCAAAACTTTGGCTCCTAGGCATCACGTGCTGTGGTATTTGCTTATATGAAATGTAAGAATGAGTTGTAGGTAAGTTCATCCATTTGGCGAGTACCGGGATCTTAAGATTTTGAGTAATAAATTAAAATTTATGTTGACTCTTGGAATGATCGCTATAAATGTGGCCAAAGAAGGATTTTGGAATTGGCTATTATCCTATGTTATTTAAAACGAGTTGTACAACATAAGCATTGTGAAATCATCCCTGAGATTTTTAGTAATGTTAGGTTTCGGTGGAAATTCTCTTGAACTTTTTGAAATTAGAATTCTGAAAATTAATGGTTGAGGAAGTGTTTGGGTTGGTTTCCAAAGCTAAGGATTTGTTTTGAGGATTTAAGATGATTCATTAATTTGAGTTTTCTAGAATAATCTTTGTCTAAGAGAATAACTTCAATACGGGAAAGGGTATCGACAAATTTCGAGGAGTTTTTATAAGTAGGGGAGTTATATACCCAAAATTTTTAATAAGAAAATATTAATCTTTAAATCCGGTCAATTGAGGAAGAGATGAATCCAGTTTGGCATTTCTTGGGCCTTAGTATGTGAGTTTGAAAATTTTGAATGCAGCCCAAATTCAAATCGCGTCTGAACAATCCAATGAATGCTCTCCAGCATTTGATGAACTTCAAATTACAGAAATGCCCCTCGGCATTTAGGCAATTGAAGTTCGTATACGGGTCACCGTTAAGATTTTGGGAATTGGCGACTTTGAATATCTGTCTTCATGTTGGGAAACAAATTACCATGGAAAATAATTATAGTATAATTAATAACCCAAAATGATAATTAAAGGCCACCAAACTTCCTCCTCCATTTAAATCCATAAATACGGACATTTGGGTATGGAGTTATCAACAATTAGGAAAGTGGAGGCAGTGTTTAATTATTTTGCTATGAAATGTTATGAAATATGCTTTTATTGAAATGCATGATTTATTCTAAGGGTGTTGAATTTTTTTGAATGCATGTTTAAGACCATGATTAATGTTTCTTGATTTCCTCTTGTTGGTTTACGTTGCACAAACGATCTCCAAAGAAATGAATAAAAGACTACTTCTCCGGGATTCTATCGTTTCGCTAAAAGTACTCTCCGCAAAACATTTACCCATCCGAAATTTAATGATAAATGACCCCGGCAACTTTCACTCACTAAACTTAAGCAAAAAGGACCTCCTTAAAATTCTATCCTTCTATTTACTATTCATTGAATAAATAACCTCCAAAATTGAATTTAGTATTTTGCTAAAAAGGCCTCCGGCCGCTTTAACAAGAAAGGTCTCCGGCATTTTTTTTTTTTGAAGGATTTCGAATTTACGAAAAAGGATCTCGGTAATTTTCACTATTCCTGAATGCCTTCTCTTGCCTTCACGTTTTAAAAGAACTCCATCCCGGGAAATTTTTTTACCAAAAGAAATCCGTTCCTTGGTTTGCAAAGCACTCGATTGAACTCGGATTTTTTTTTTTACCACGAAAAGCCCTCCGATTGAGCACTGGATGAAGCCTCTCACTCCGGATGAAGCCCTTATGCACTCGATGATTACCGAAAAGCTCTCACCATGAATTTTTACGAGACCCTCGCCTTGCACTCCGGTATTTTGAACCCAAAAGACCTCCGGTATTTTTGAACCCAAAAGCACTCAGCATTTTGAACCCAAAAGACCTCCGGCTTTTGAACAGTCGAAACGCACTCCGCAATTGAATAAATGCAAACGCACTCGCTTTGGACAAAGATCCGCATTTGAATAGTTCGAATTTCACTCCGGCTTTTGAACAGTAAGAAAAGCCTCCCCACTTTGAAATTTAGGGATTTTCTCCGCATTTAAACCCTTCCTCCGCAATTGCTCCCACCACGTTTTTTTGTACGGTGCCTCCGGCAATTAAGTCCTGAAATGCAGATTTTTGCTCTCCGGTATTTGAGGCTGAAATTCAGTAATTGCTCTCCGTCCAATTTTACTCTCCGGTACGCTATGTCATCCGAATTACGAAAATACCCTTTCGCCCTTAAGCATTATTGCTTTCAAGGTACTCGGTTTTAAGCAAGTTCAAAATCCACTCTGCTGTTGAGCACTCCGGAGTTCAAATGATCTCCGGCAGTTTGAACACCAATGCCAGCAATGCACTCCGGCATTTGAAACCGAAATTTGCTTTGATCTCCGGCTTTTGTATGAAATGATCTCCTTTTGTGAAATAAATCCCGGCATGAACGATCTCCAGATTTAATGATCCCCGGCTCATTCACCGATTTCAATATGAAACAACCGCCGGTTTTGGACCAACGAAAATGAATTAGGGTTTTGACTAAATAAGAGAAGAACTCCGGTTTTAGAATTTCCCTCCCGGTTTTCGTCCAAGAATGGTGCTGTACATTAAATAACAACTTTAGATTTTGCTTTGAAGATGATGATCTTGGATTTGCTTTTGAAAGATGAACTGGGATTTTCTTTGAAAGATGAACTTGACTTTTGATAAGATGATATGGACTTCTTCAAGGAAAATGTATGAATATGGACAGCAAGTGAACTCTTCCGACTTTTGATCTTTGATGAATGGCCAATAAAAATACCCCCGAGTTTCCATTAAGCTTGCTGTTAAAGAATGGATGAAGGATATCGAGTGACACTTGGGAGGAACCTTTGGTGGCACAGGACTTTTGGCCCCGTATGTCGGGTTAAAGGCATGACCTCCCGCCCCGGGAGCATAATGAGGGGACATGGCTTTAGGTTGTGGGGTTATGTCCTTGATGTTGTCGCTCCAGTCCGGTCCCCAAAGATGATATGAATTTCAAATGATTTTGATGAATGTTCTAAGACAAGATTAAGATTTGAAGATGAAACGATATGACGATTATTATGATATGCTTATGAATTTATATTTTTGCTTATATATGAATGTCAAGTTACGCACCCCTCTTTGTAAGCTCATTCTTGTTATTTGCAATAATGAAGGACTCATGGTGATTGAAATTGAGTAGAACTGAAGTTATAGCAGAAAGGGACTAAGCTCCATTTTTAAAGAGTTTTGTTATTAAGATTAGTCTTGTACTTTTATTCCATTTTGAGTGTTAGTTTATGTTTCTGACATTTTGGGATAAATAAAATGATAATTTTAGTATGCATCTCAGTGTTGTAAAAGAAAAGAAAAATTTTTTATGTCCACCTTTTTATCCTATGTTATTAATTTACTTAAAGGAATAAGAAACCGGGGTTTTGACTTTTTGGGTGGTAAAAAGTCTTCTTTGGAACCTAAGTTATAGGGTGACTAAGAAAAGACGAACAGTTCTAGTCGAAGTGAAGTGGTCAAACACTTGAAATGGGAGGCCGACATCGTGTTGAAGTTAGTGGTACTCAAAGATTTTGGACTACCTAATGTACAAAAACGAAGGTTATTAAAGAAGTGTACAAGTTTGAGGATGATAATTAGAAATGTTTAGATAAGGAAAATCCAACGTCCGAATGACTCCTTAAATTCTAGTGGTTGTAAATTTAAGGGTGATTACCCTTTCTAACGATGTTGTGAGAGTTGAGTTGTGGATGTTTGGGAATGATGTTTGCTCGGAAGATAAGAAGTGCAAGAAGTGGGTTGGTATTTTCCGACTTTTAATGTATAAATATTTATTCAATCGCAAGATTTAGGAATATCATATTATCAAGCACAATATTGTAATAAAGGCTTATTTAGTGAGGTATAAAAATATTACTTGATGGCTGGGGATTCTAAATTTATTTAATTGAGGATCTAAGTTTGATACTCGAGGTCATAATATTTTCCTTTCGTGTGTTGGTGCTGTTTATTGCCCTTTCACCACAAAAATCTTAACTGATTTTTTTGTAAGTAGAAAGAATTGGATTTTGTAAAGAATAAATATCTAGGGATAACGGATTCTACGCTAAGTCCAATTGTAGGTGGTCATTGTTAAGTGTCGGTGACTTTTGCTTGAGGATGTTATCGACTAATCGCAAGTTCTTCTTTAATCAATGCCAATCATTGAGGATTTTAAGCAGGACCGTAGATGTATCTACCACCATGGAACCTTTGAGGTAAATAGATGGATGGTTGCTTAAATTTGTAAATGGATAGGCAGTCCATGTAATGATTTCTATGATCGATTTGGTTTCATAATATGTAGGTTGTGAAAATAGAAGATATTCAGAAAGGATATAAATCAACGTTGTTTGAGTTTTGTAGGTTCTGGCATTTCATGAATTTCATGGGATAAAGCAATGAGGGTCCAAGTATATTATCAAAGAACATGTGGTAAATTGCTCTAAATTATACTATGAACGGGCCTTCCTTGATGATTTTGTTAAACTAATTTTTGTTGTGGAAAACTATGGTCATCTTAGGAATAATAAATGTTCTTAAATAATCCAATGATGTTATAATTTAAGTGAGATGTTTGAGTCTTAGTCTGGTAGGTTATCGGGAATCTAATGTTGTGTTCCCTTAAAAACTTATGGTTTTGTCATAATCCTTCAAAGTTTTAAAAGAAAATCCAAAGATAGGATATTCGGATAGAAATGTTGGATTGAACTATTAAATTCTAGTAAAGCAAACATCAATGTTGATACTACGAGCCTTGGGATGTTTGAAATTTTATAAGAAATATAAAGTAAATCACAAGAAAATCCAAATACTTGAATAATATAAATGTCTTGTTCTTGAAATAAGAGTCAAAATCATAATTGACATTTGGGAAACCAGAAGTTCACAAAATACGAATTCTTATAGTTTCATTTTAGGAAACCTACTTACTGTAGTCATGGAAGATTTAGTTGGCTCATTGATTTGAGGTTGCTCGAGGTGGTTATGGGAAGAATGATCTAAAACTTGTCAAAACTTTGGGGCTAATCTTAAAGGTAGGCATCACGTCTCATGAGTATTTGACTTATATGTTTGAGGTTTCATAGAAGATGTGAAGAATGAGTTGTAGGTAAGTTCAAATGATTTGGCGATAGGATGTACCGGGATCTTAAGATTTTGAGTAATAAATTAAAATTTATGTTGACTCTTGGAATGATCAAGCTATAAGATCCTTAATTGTTATTTAAAACAGAGTTGTACAACATAAGCATTGTGAAATCATAACCCTGAGATTTTTTTAGTAATGTTACGAAGCTGTGATGGAAATTCTTGAAAATTGGAATGAACTTAAATAATAATCAACACTCCTCTTGAAATTAGGAATTCTTATAAGGTCCTTGTATTAATGGTTGAGGAAGTGTTTGGGTTAGTTTTGCAGCTAAGTTTGTTTTGAGGATTTAGATGATTCATTAATTTGAGGTTTTCTAGAATTCCTCTTAGAGAATAACTTCTTGGTTTTAGAGATTTTCAAATTTAGACGAAATTTTATAAGTAGGGGAGATTGTAACCGGCGATGGATGAATCGGTTGGCATTAAAGAGTGTTGCCTCCGGTTTCCTTATTGCAGGCCGGATCTTTCAGGTGTTAAATGGCGATCTTGCTCTCCAGCATTTGATGAACTTCAAATTACAGCCCCTCGCATTTAGGCAGTCAAATTCAGTTGCAGATTTTTTGGGAATTGCGTGGGAAAATAATTATAGTATAATTAATAACAGTTGAAAATAGGAAAAATGATAATTAAAGGCCACCAAACTTCCTCCTCCATTTAAATCCATTGGGCTAGTCCAGAAGAAATGGAGGCAATCGTGCAAGATACTCACCCGATTTCTAAAACTCACGTTTAATTATTTTGCTATGAAATGTTATGAAATATGCTTTTATTGAAATGCATGATTTATTCTGTGAAGGGTGTTGAATTTCTTCAATGCATGTTTACGTAAAAGAAAGTTTAGACCATGATTAATGTTTCGCTGATGATTTCCTACTGTTGGTTTACGTTTTCACAAACGATCCGAAAGAAATGAATAAAAGACTTCCTCTCCTGAAAAAGGCCTCCGAAAACATTTACCGATCCTCTGGATAAATGACCCCCGCAACTTTCACCGTTTTCACTAAACCTATGCAAAGGACTCCGGTAAAATTCTATCGTTTCGCTAAAAGGGCCTCCGGTAAAATATTTACTATTTCGTAAATAACCTCCAAAATTTTACTCAGATATTAGACATTATTTTAAAAAGTATTCCTCCGGCCGTTTTAACAAGAAAGGTCTCGGCATTTTTTTTTGAGAAGGATTTCGGAATTTACTGGATCTCCTGTAATTTTCACTATTCCTCCTAATTTAGATCTCGGATCCAGAACTCTCGCCTTTTGTTTTAAAAGAACTCCGTCGGGAATTTTTTTACCCAAAGAAATCCGCTCTTGGTTGCAAGCACTCGGATTGAACTCGGATTTTTTTTTACTACGAAAAGCTCCTCCGGATTGAGCACTTGAAGCTCTCCGGATTGAGCACTGGATGAAGCCCTTTGGGTGGATGATTACCAAAAGCTCTCCGGGATGAGCACCATGAATTTTTACAAAAGCCCTCCGAGTGTCGAAATGCACTCCGGGTATTTTTGAACCCAAAAGACCTCCGGTATTTTTGAACCCAAAAGCACTCCGGCATTTTTGAACCCAAAAGACTCTTTTCTTCCGCAATTGAACAAAGCTCCGCACTTCTGTTTGGACAGTCGGCATTTGAATAGTTCGATTTCCTCCCGCTTTTGAACAAGGCTCCGGCTTGTGAGCACTTTGAAATTTAGGATTTTCTCTTCGCATTTAAACCCGAAATTCAAAATGACCTCCGCAATTGGATATTGAGCACGTTGTTTTGTATCCGCAATTAAGTCTTCAATGCAGATTTTGCTCTCCGGTATTTGAGGCTGAAATCAGTAATTGCTCTCCGGCAATTAAGTCCAATTTTACTCTCCTAGTACGCTATGTCATCCGAATTTCTACCCTTCGCCCTAAGCATTATTGCTTTCAAGTAATGTAATCGGTTTTAAGCAAGTTCAAAATCCACTGCTTTGAGCACTCCGAGTTCAAATGATCTCCGGATGAACACTAGCACTCCATTTGAAACCGAATTGCATGAATTGATCTCCGATGAAATGATCTCCTGCCTGAAATAAATCCCCCCAGCTTATGCATGAACGATCTCCCCGGCTCATTCATCTAGTTTCGGTGAAACGTGATCCGATTTCAATATGAAACAACCGCCCGTTTTTGGACCAACGAAAATGAATTCCCTTTTGACTAAATAAGAGAAGAACTCCGGTTTTAGAATTTCAACCTCCAATGCACAAGAATGGTCTTTTTAACAACTTTAGATTTTGCTTTTGGGAAAGATGATCTTCGGATTTGCTTTGAAAGATGAACACCCTTCTTTGAAAGATGAACTTCTTTTGATAAGATGATATGGACTTCAATATTGAAGTTAAAGAACAAAGAACAAGGAAAATGTATGAATATGGACAGTGGAACCTTCCGACTTTTGATCTTAATGGCCAATAAAAATACGAACTAGTTTCCATTAAGCTTGCTGTTTGGATGAAGGATATCGGAGTGACACTCAAGGATGCCTCCTGGGCCACATGGGAGGGAACCTTTGGTGGCACAAGGACTTTGGCCCCGTATGATTAAAGGCATGACCCCCGCCCGGGAGCATAATGAGGGACATGGCTTTAGGTTGTGGTGAACACAACCCGCCCGATTTTGTCCGCTCCAGTCGGTCCCTAAAGATGATATGAATTTCAATGATTTTGATGAATGTTCTAAGACAAGATGAAAAGAATAAGATTTGAAGATGAAACGATTGACGATTATTATGATATGCTTATGAATTTATATTTTTGCTTATATATGAATGTCATCGTACGTGAGTATCCCGCTCGGGCTTTGTAAGCTCATTCTTGTTATTTGCAGATAATGAAGGACTCATGGTGATTGAAATTGAGTAGAACCTGAAGTTATAGCTCTAAGCTAGCCGGAGTGCTTTTTAAAGAGTTTTGTTATTAAGATTAGTCTTGTACTTTTATTCCGTTTTTGAGTGTTAGTTTATGTCTGTGACATTTTGGGATAAATAAAAATGATAATTTTAGTATGCATCTCAGTGTTGTGTAAAGAAAAGAAAAATTTTTATGTCCACCTTTTTATCCTATGTTATTAATTTACTTAAAGGAATAAGAAACCTTGGTTTGGTTTCCGGGTCGTCACGTAAAATTTCAAATTCGGGCGATGCCTTGGAGTTTGATTTTCAAAGCCGCCGGCCGTGGCCTTCCCTTTGGTCCTCCCTGACTTTCCCTAATTGGCGACGCTTGATAAGATTCCTCCTAGAACCCACCACTTTTGGTGTTCCTCTTGTTAATGCAGCCCGTGTTTCTCCATCTTCTTCTAAGGCTCTTGTGAAACCGCGTAAAATCCAACTCTGTGCGGCCCTTTCTTCTCCCCGTCCTCCCGGGCTACTGTCATAACCATGGAGTTAGCTTCGTGTCCTCCCCTAAAAAATATTATCCCCATTCTATTGATGGGGATCTCGTTTCCATTTCAGCCCCGAATGAGGTCATTCGGCAGAGCCGGGATGTTTGGGGAGCCACGCTTGTCGGTTTCTTCTATGAAACCCCTCTTCACTTTCAGGCGGTAAACATCATTGCCCGCAAAATTTGGGCTAGATTTGGGCTTCGCCATGTTGCTAGACATGAGAATGAATTCTTCTTCTTTCGGAGTCAATGAACAATCGAACCTTTGTCTCCTAAAGGCCCCCCGGGCATTTGGCAAGAAAACCTTATTCCTTAAATGCCGGTTTCCTCGAATGGAATCGGCTAAGGAAGGTCTCCAAACCTTTTCCTGGATTACCCTTTCCAACGTGCCCAAATTCTGGACTCCATTAGGCTTAGTGCTTGCAAGTGGGGTTGGTAAACCCATCAAATTGACTCCGAGTACAAAATGATGGATCGGCCGACTTTCTTGAAGTGTGTGAAAAGGATCAACTTCTAACAAAAATCGATTAAAATCTAGGGTTTGATGATGTTAAGTTCGTTGATGTTGAGGTGTGGAGGACAATTCACTTGCAAAGCGCTCTGAGCTACAGAAGGACCGGCTTCGCTGCAGGTGCTCCCCGTGATCCCGACCTCGACGACGCTTGAACGAGATGCCTTTTCTTCTATGGCCATCCTTGATGTTGTTAAATCACAACATTTAAAGACTGAGAATTGGTAATAACTGCTGGGGTAAAGCTGAGTCTCCTAGACCGGGCCGATTTTCCTCCTCTCGATGGGGTTTGTTGTGAGCTACTGAGGAGCTCACAACAAAATGTGGTTCCCTCCTCTCCCTCTCCCCCGATGTTGGTGTTGGAATGGAGGGCAAGTGTGTTTCTCTTTCTCGATGTGTCCTCCCCGGATGTGATGCAGAGCCGAGGTTGATGTCTTAGCCGGATCAATTGTTACGATGATGGGGATTCCTTGAGGCCGACGTGGGATATTCGCCCCTGTCAGGTTGTTGATGATGCTGTTGTTTGCGACATGACACCGAGGAGACTACAGCAAAGCTCCTTGAGGAGAGTTCCTCCGAATGCCCCCGAGTTGGGTGGGTTTAGCCCGCCGAGGGTGCTCCAAATGCTATCGGCTCTTTTCTTGGGCCCTTGCCGACCCGCCCGCTTCGTCATGCTTGGGTCCAATTGCGGTGGTAGAACCCGATTTTATCCCCGAATCTATCTCTCGATCATTAAATACTCTCTGTTCTTTGAAAGTTCAGCAAGGCGCCTAGCACTATGAACAAGAAGGATGCTCGATGGTGGTCTATCGACACGGATCCGGGTCGCCGATCGATCCCTATTCTGTTTCGATGCAAGTCTTTGGATTAGGATCCATTGTCAATTGAGAAGGATCCGTTGCTTATGGCTCTCCAAACAGCCTCTTGACTCGGATGGCTCTCATTTAAAGCCACCCTTCCCGAGCATAGGAACCTTTGTGATGGATTTCTGAACAGTATGTAAATGTTGTTTCTCTCACTTTTGGTGAGTAGATAAAGGGTTTCCCCGATACTTATTTGCTTGCTTTCCAATTAGTAGTGACGGATTTTCTCGGTAGTGCCTCATTCTCTCCCGAGGAAGAGAAGGTAGTTTTTTTGATTCCCGGCTTCCTTGCCGAAACGGCAATGAGTTTTCCTTATCCAAAATCAGAATCGCTTGAATTTTTGGCTGGTCTACATGGTAAGGCCTTTAAGATCCCGATTGAAGAACCTTGGCTATGTTCGATTTCTCGTGAAAACCTCGCACTGGGATTGGGTGTGGGTTGGTTGAGTTGTTCCTTTTCAAAGGAATTCTCCTTGTTTTCGCTAATTGGCCGGAGTTCCTTTTCGCTAAGAGGCCGGAGTGCCTTTTTGCTAAGAGGCCGGAGTGCCTTTTTGCTAAAAGGCCGGAGTGGCCTTGGCAAGATGAATCCGGAGTGCCTTTTATACACTTAAAGGTCGGAGTGTATGGCTATGAGGCAGAGTCAATGAGTGCCTTGTATATTTTGAGGCCGGAGTGCCTTTAGTAGCCGGACACTTTCGCGCAAACCCTTCCAATGAAGTCACCGATGCCTTTAGTATGTGCCGTGGAACTACCCGCAATATGGTCTCTGGCAGTGGCCTCAAATGCTGAAGGGCAGATTTTGCTTTCTAAGTTTCAACTCGCATTATTGATGCGCTAGTTATTAAATTGATTGTAACTCCCGGGTGTGTTGATGATGTGTGTTTGCAGATGACATGTGCTCCTTGTGGAATAACTGGTACTTTGGTCATTTGGGCAGTCCCGGGGTGGTGATATAGTTAGTTGTCAGCAGGTGATTTGGAAGTATCTCTTTGCTTTAGCTTCGTATAATGACAAGATAAATTTTGCTTCTTTGGTCCATTCTGTTAGATAGTTCCTATTTGATTTTTTGAGGAATTCTCTGATGTACCAGATGCTCGGGGAATGCCCTAGCTTTTTATGTTCTAACTCCAAATCAAAAATTTGGAGTTATAACATATTTTTTTGTAATCTTACTCCCATCAATCCAAAATACACACTTACTTATCAAAAAAAAAAAAGAATGCCTTTAGTATAAACTGGACGGAGTGGCCTCAAAGATGTCGGACTGCTTTTTGTATTCATTATGGACGGAGTGGCCATAGTGTGGTCAGGACGGAGTGGCTTCTGCACACTAAAAGGCCGGAGTGGCTTGCGTGTGATGAGGCCAGAGTGGCCATGCGTATGATGATACCGGAGTGCTTTTTCGCTAAAAGGCCGGAGTGACCTTGAGTTTGATGTTTCCGGAGTGCCTTTGTACTCTATAGTCCGGAGTGGCCGACATGTGTTGAGGTCGGAGTGGCCATTTCCGGACTGCCCTTTGTACACTAAAAGTCGGAGTGGCCATGTGTGTGATGCGGTCGGAGTGGTCATGTGAGGTGAATTTGCTAGCCTCTTCCTGCAGGTCTATGCTGCGTTGGATGGTACATTTGGCATCTGTGTTGCTGAGTTGCTTCGGACGATTTTGGAACAGCTGATCAGTTGTCTGATCGTGTGTAACATTAGACAGATTTCATATTTTGTCGTTTTTGTTGATCGTTGTCCTCCTGGAGGACTTCTTTTTTGGTGTGTTATTTTATAATGTACCAGCTGCTCCGGGTATGCCCTAACATTTTATGCTTTATTTCTAAGTCATAATACTTAGAAATAAAGCATAATTTGTGTAATTTTTTTCTCCCTTTAATCCAAAATACTTACTTACCAAAAAAAAGTTTTTCTATGAAGAATCCCACAAGAGTAGCACCCCAAACCACCCGGCTCTGCTTGATGACTTCTGCCGGAGGGGATGAAATGGATAATACATTCCCATCGGAATACAGGGGGGGAAAAATTTTAGAGTAGGACATGGGCACTCTCCCTCATCTTGAACAATCTCAGCCCAAGAAAACGAGGACTTTACACGGTCCATATCTGAATTGATATGCGAGGGGGAAAGCAATTTACCAGATTTGGCATCAGTTGCGTTCAAGGCTCCAGCGTGGGGAGGAGAAACACCGATTTGGAGTGGTTGCAAGGCACCGAAGGCTTCAGGTTCTCTAAGAAGGCCGAATCGGGCCCAAATGATGGGGTCATGGTGTTCCTACGTAGAGGAGGGAAGGAGGGGGAAGGAGGGGACGAATCTAATGACGGCTGTATGGTGAAGCGGGATGGAGAAAGGACGGAGGCCTTTGGTAGGGTCGACGGCACCAGTAAATAGCCATCCAAGCAGACGTTGGAGACGACCGGGGACACCGACGAAGGCTGAGGGATGCAGAGACCGCCTTCGGAGACAACACGATCTGAGTGCCTAACATTTAGAGGAGGGGGATGGAAACCTGGATGGGGCCAGGAGAAGCACCCGGGGGGCCGGCCATGGCCGGTGCAGGCGCCTCCAGAGCAGGGAGACCGCAGGCGAAGATTTAAAATTCGAAGCCCTAGAGAGAGGAGAGAATATCTCTCTCTAGAAAGATTTCCCCTCTAACTACCGAGTCAACTCTTCCAACTCGTCCAAGTCAGCAAGCATCCCATTCCGGGATATTGTGAGAGAAAACTACGTTCAGGCACTCAGTCCCAGCATGTAATAGCAAACCGGCAAACACTAGCAATCTGACGATCCGTTCTAGAGAAGCCACCCATCGACTAGCATCTCCAGCAACTTCCTCATCAAAGAAATATAGCAAACATCCCTAGTAACTTATAGGCGCTTGTCTACGTTAGCCGGGCCTAAAGGTTGCTGAACCCAACACGTCCACGTCAGCCCAACCGGCCATCGCTTTTGGGTGGACCAGAGCGTCGTCCACAGACCATGGAGCCGGTCAACTTTTTTTTTGGTAAGCAAAAAATTTTTTTGGTAAGTTGAGCCGGTCAACCAGATGACCAGCCAAAACATTTTTTTTAAAACCAAAGAGCCTATCTGCTTTTGATCGACCAAAACCCAGATATTACGTCCAGCCCTGAAAGAGCCTTGTCGTCAACGTCAGCCAGGTCTGAAGGTTGCTGAGCCCCACTACGTCCACGTTAGCCCAACCAGCCAACTCTTTTTTTTTTTTTTGAAAGAAAGTACAACCAGAAATCAATAGTCGGCAAAAAAGCACCAAACGTCTACACCCAACCGGGATGTAGGAGCCGGAATGCTCAGCACTGCTAATGCGTCCACGTCAGCAAAACCAGCGAGAGAAAAACTCCAACAGCACATGCCTCACTCAGTATCAGATAGGCAATGCGCAAGATTTATTGATATCATGGGAATTGTATATGTTTAAATTTCAATTGAACTCATTAATGTATGTTATACATTTTTTTTAGGGTAAGTAAGTAAAGTGGAATTAAAATAACAAAAAGGTATATAAGCGAAGTTCTAACTTCAAGTGTTTTGCTAACTTAGAAGTAAAACAGAGCCGCTGGGGTATACCCCGAGCACAAATACAAGGAACAATCTATGAAAGCAAAGAAAACCTACAAAGTAGGAAAACTAACGCCGACCAAAGAGCCAACTACCAAATCAGCCACGGGCTTGCCACAAAATCGAAAGAGCACATCAGCATGATAAAACAGCTTTCAGCGGTATGTTTGGAAAAATAGCAAAAGTAGCAATACGACATTAGCATAGGACGTTCGACAAACAGCATACCTAACGCAGATATCATCCAATGTGGGCAATTGGATCACTGGACCGTAGCAGCATGATACCAAATCAATAAACGCATCGAACCACTGAGCTGTGATACAGAGGAAGCCAAGAAAAACGAACACGGAGAGCATCCGATCCGAGCAAATGGACACTGGACCACATCGACAGGATACTAAGCAAACCCCTCAACGGACCACTGTGCTGTGAAGCAGGAGAAGCCATGGAATACTGGCCAAGAAAATTCAGATAGCCAGGATACCGGGTGGCTAGCCTCAAGGCGTGTTTTTTTATATAACCGGCCATTAGCTACCTACTAGGAAAATATACTTTCATCAAGGAACAAGGCAGGAAGACAACACAAAATAGCCAATCTGGTAAGTGGCATCCCATAATAAAAATAAAGATATATATATATATTTTTAACCAGGCCATTAGCTACCTACTGGAAAAATATACTTTCATCAAGGTACAAGGCGAGCAGACGACACAAAATAGACAATCTGGTAAGTGGCATCCCATAATAAAAATAAAGATAATTAATTTTTTTTGGTAAGTAATTAATTGCATTAAAATTTAAATAAACTGTACAAACAGCTATATTTTTTACCAAGTGTTTTACCGACTTGGAAAAAGAAACATAGAAAGAGAGATTCCCCTAAAACATGACTCAGAAGTCATAAATAAAGGATTACACTATTGTAATCAGCAATTGAGATGCAAGACCACAAACTGCCAGCAATACTGAACAGGAGGATGCTACTTCAGCAATTCCATGTCAGGAGGCGAACCCAGCCACGTCAGCATATCCGCATGAAGAGAGCAAAGATAATTAATTTTTTTTTAACTATGAATGTAGACACCGGCCTATTGCTGTAGACCGAAAAGAACCATACATCTACCAAGGAAGAAAGAGGACAAGTAGCCCAACAAGCCTTTCCAGCAAACAAGTCAAAATTGCTAACCTGTCATGGATGAAAGTAGTAACCGGCCTATTGTTGCAAACCAGAAAAACCATACAACCACCAAGGTACAAAGCGGGCAAGGAGCCTAACAAGCCGTTTCGGCAAAACAATACTTTTGTTTTTTTATTTAATTGTTAGATAAATTCCATCGGTCTAAAGATGTTTTGTCCACCTCAGAAGAGAAACTAAGGAGAGCCTTCAGGTGGTTATGAATAACGTCTAAGATTTTACTTTCCAAAAAAAAAAACGTCTAAGATTTGAGTGAACAGATGAGATGGAGCATGGAAGCGAGGAGATTGGAAAGCTTGGTGATTCCGCTCCTTCCAGATATAATACACAGTAGTGGCAAGGGTAAGGCGGAAGGATGTAGTTTTGAAATTATTCCCTTTTCATTTTGATGCGGCCCAAACAATGTTCTGGTTCCAATCAGGGTATGGCTATTGAAGGCCAACTTTTTTTGGTAAGTAAGATGAGATTGAATTAAATAAAATTTACAGAACGATGTTCGACCTCCAAGTGTTTTGCCAACTTAGAGGAGGAACAACACGTTAGGGCATACCCCGAGCACTACCATAGGCCATTTCATGAAAACGTACAAAAAAACAAAATAGCAATTTTCATCTAGATTACAAAAAATCTAATCAACGCAGAGCTCTTTGGCTAAAGGAACTCGTCTTGTCAATCAGAAATCCCCATCCACGAAGAAAAGGGAACCAGAGACATTTAGCAACTGAAAAGCGCATGCCATCAGCAGGATTACGATCAATTCAGCATCCCGCATAGTCCGCCAAATAGAGTCAAATACAAACAAGTGGAACTAAAGGAATCTACATCACGTGACCATCATCCATCATTGTGTATATTGGAAGGGAAATCTTCAATGGTGCATCAATCCGCTTCATAAACACACAAAGTCTTCATTAGTTATCTTTTAGAACCCATGGGAACGCCTATTCAAGGTAGCATCATTATCCAGCGGCTGGATTGGTCCACTCCCATGGAATCGTGTCCTGCAAGGAAAAAAAGAAGAATTTTTTTTTTTTTTGGGAAAGATAACCATGAAAAAAAATGAGGTCTTAAGATCAGAACAGTATATCTTGAAGTCGAGAACATAAAGGATTTGAACAATGGGAAATAACAAAGTGAGAACGGTAATCCCGAAAACTACGTTTTTTTTTTCAAATACACGATGCAAACCTCGGGCAACGAGACAAATTCAGCCTGGATTCAGCCCAGCACATACATATCATATCTAAGGGATTGGAACGCAGGAAAATATCAAAATGGGAACAGCCAATCTCGAATACAAGGGAATTTTTTTTTTTCCTCTTTTTTTTTCTCCTCTTTTTTTTTTGTTTTTTTTCTCCTCTTCTTTTTTTCTTTTTTGTTCTTCCTTTTTTTATAAATTCCAACGCATCAAATACATTCTCGGGGTGCTTTTGTCATTTTCCAATGTTGTCTTCAGTTTGTCTCGAGCTGCATTGATAATCGTCGAGAAAATCTGAGGAATACCTTGTGGGGCGGATGTATGAAAAATCCGCTTGTTACGTTCCTTCCAGATGAAATAAACTGTGGCTGCAAGAGTAATCCTTTTAGACCAAGCCATAAAATTCTTCCCTGTCTATTTCTGGGCAGCCCAATCAATGTTTTGTTTCCAATCAGGGTAGGGCCACTGAATGCCAGCTTTTCTTTGGATCCGGGACCAAAGATCTTTAGAGAATGAACATGAAAAGAAAAGATGTTCGTGATTTTCATCAGCCGAGTCACAAAGGATGCATTTAGACGAGAGGTTGGGAATCCCACGGATGCGATCTGTGGTACTTAGCCTACTTTTAATAGCCAACCAGAGTGTGAAGGCATGAGCAGGAATATGGAAGGGACCCCAAACTAGATTTGTCCATCTCAAAGTCGGCTTGTGAGGATAGATAAGAAAGTAAGCAGATTTAGATGAAAATTTACCATCATCATTGTCATCCCATTTCACTGAGTCGGATCTATTGGTGTTTGGAAAATAAGTGGGCATTTTCTCCACGAGACGAGAGATTTCGTGATCATATGGATTAGGCCATACCCATTGGTTGTTTCTGATAATCGTATGAACTTTAGCATCCCATGACAGCCCCAAAACCAAACGAGTGCGATCAGAACTGACCATATTCAGTGGCCCCATCGGGTGCCAATTGTCATGCCACAGAAAGGTATCAGACCCGTCACCAATGGTATGGATGGAATGAGAGCGCATGAATGGGCAAAGCTTCATAATCTTCCTCCAGCTCCACGGTGTTGACTCCGAAACTTTAATAGTCAAAATACAGCGGTTTCTTATCCTGTTTTTATGAATCAAAGAGGACCAGACCGACTCAGGATCCTTAAAAATGAGCCTCCACAGGAGCTTACATATGAGAGTTTTATTCAGATCCAGCAGGTTTCTTAGGCCCAACCCACCCTCACTCTTGGGGTAACACACTTCATCCCATGCTTCCTTTGCAGTAAACTTTCCTTCATAAGATCCAAACCAGAGGAACCGGCGAATGATACAATCAATCGATTTGAGAATGGATTTGGGCAAGATGAAAATTGAGGCCTAGTAGAGATGAATGGAGGATAGAATGGATGCGACAAGTTGCAACCGGCCCCCAAATGATAGCCACCGATTCTTCCAGGGCTGAATCCAACGGGTAATGCGATCGGTGAGAGAAGTACAGTCCTTGGAAGAGAGCTTAGTGGTAATCAATGGAACTCCCAAATAGCGAATTGGTAGATTTCCCTTTTTGAAACCCAAAAGACCAACTATGTCTTGGTGAGTAGAATTGTCCTTTGCACAGATAAATACCTCACTTTTATTCCTATTTGCAGAGAGTCGCGAATACAATTGGAACTCCTCAAGACAGTCCTTTAGAATTCGAACTGAGGTAATATCGGCATGAGAAAAAAGAAGAAGGTCATCTGCAAAGGTAAGCATGATTGTTTGAGTCTCTTTGCATTTCCAATGAAATTTGAATTGATCGTTCCTCCTAGCCTTCACTTCAATGATACCATTTAGCACCTCCATAACAAGCACGAATAAATACGGAGAGATAGGATCACCTTGACGCAGGCCTTTGCCCCCCTTGAAAAACCCAATTGCTTCTCCATTGATATTTATAGTGTACGAAGGAGTGGTAATGCATTGCCTAATCCATTCAACCATTTGAGGAGGAAACTTCATAAGAGTCAGCATAGTGATAATGAAGTCCCAGTGAATGGAGTCATATGCTTTCATTAGATTGATTTTCGAAGTACGCCTGGGAGGATCATGGCCAAGGTGATACTTATGTAGAAGTTCCTGAGACAGAAGAATATTGTCACTAATTTGATGACCAGCAACGAAGGCCGTTTGGCACTTTCCAAAAAGAGAGGGTAATGTCATCTTTAATCGGTTTGCAATGATCTTTGAGATGGCTTTGTAAATGACATTACAGCATGATATTGGTCGGTAGTCAGAAACGTTTTTCGGAGACGGCACCTTCGGGATAAGACTGATAATAGTTGTATTCAATTGTTTAAGTAGTTTTCCGTGATTGAAAAAATCATAGATGGCTTCGCAAACAGATTGACCTACAACCGCCCATGAAGCCTTAAAGAATTTTGAAGAGAAACATCCGGCCCAGGGGCTCTATCATCACCAATCGTGAATATCGCTTTTCGAATCTCCTCCTCAGTAACTGGACCAATGAGTGTGCCAGTTAGACAGTCCGGAATAGTGTGATGGATATAAGGCCGAATCCGTGATACATCAATCGGGCCACCCGTACGTCCGGACCCAAGTGCCTTCCTGAAATGATCCACAACCAATTTATGCACAGCCTCATTCCCAACAGTCGGGTTCCCAGTCTCATCAAGCAGGGAAATAATTCTTTTCCGATTATTGTTACCATTTATGGTCTTGAAAAAGAATTTTGTGCACCGGTATCCCTCTTTAAGCCATCTGGTCTTAGCTTTTTGTTGAAAGAATTTAGGTTCCTTTGCCATGGCATCGTGATTAGCTGTCCTACATGTAGATTCCACATGGGAACAACCAAGTGGTGAAGGGAGTTGACCTTGAATTTCCTCCAATTTTTTCCTGGTCCGCGAAACTTTGTCATGGACATCACCTTCCTGAAAATTTAGAGTTTTCAGTGCATACTTCGTGCTTTTGAGTTTTGACACCAGACGAAACATAGGGGTACCTCTCACAACATCAACCCAGGCATCTTTTACCACTTGGAGAAATCTTGGGGATTTGGTGAGAAAATTGTTAAATCGGAACATCCCATGATTTCAATTTCGTTCATCTGACGGGAAAAGAATGCACGGAGAATGATCAGACAGTCTGGGGGGTGGGAAAGTTGCTTTGGCCCTTCTGAAGTGATCCATCCAATGCCCATTTGCCACAACTCTATCTAGCTTCCTGAAAATCCGATTTGGAGGGTCCCACCCATCATTTCATGTATAATGCATACCATCGTGGCACACATCCTCAAGATCACAATCTCGGAGGCATTTGTCAAGGTCTAATGAACTTTTTTGGTGCCAAATACCGCCAAGGGCCTCAGACGGGGACCGAATAGCATTGAAATCTCCAAGCGCAGCCCAGGGAAGATCACCAGGGAAGGAAGCCACCCGTCTAAGGCTCTCCCAAAGATGCCTATGAAGACTTTTTGAGTTCGCACCATAAATAAACGATATAATACAACGAAAATTTTCCTCCAGAATCAGGACTTCAGTGTGAATAACCTGATCTTCTGAAGAAAGAATTTTCACCCCTACCTTGATAGGGTCCCAACCAACCCGAATATGCCCAAGAGGGGCTTCAGAGTAGTTCATGTGCCAATGCCAATTGGGTCTAATTCTAGCTGAGATAGACGCAGAGTTCTTCTCTGCTACTTTAGTTTCAACCAATTCCACAATATTACAGCCGTGGGGGCTGATGAGGTTACGGACTTCATGGGCTTTAACCAACCCATTTAGTCCCCTCACATTCCAACAGGCTATATTAATCATGAGATGAAAACGAGATCGGGGGAGACCTTTTAGACCCCAGGGATTTTTTCTTTCTTGGCGCTTTTCTCCCCCGCTTATTGACGCTGCCTGGGGGAGAACTTGTGGAAGCTGGGCTGTGCTTATTTGCTCGCAACCCTGAAGTACCAGCTAATTCAGTATCAGAAGATTCTCGAGAGTACTCCACATCCACTTGACCACCTGAATCAGGTGTTAGAATTGGAGAAGTGGAGTCCAAATGGCAGCTATGAATCAACCGATCCGCTTGAAGTCCGCAGTGCGATTACAGCCCATTATTTAGCTCAGCAGACTTTATAGAAGAAACTAATTCAGTATCGATCGAATTCAGAGGGGTAGAAAAAACTGGAGGGCATGTGACATCATGAAGTGAGTCATCCTTAGCTAACCCCTGAAGGGCACTAAAGGAGTTTGAATCTGAATTCAAACCCTCACAGCAAATATTTGAGGATGCTAGAACTGTTTTTTTTTTTTTTTTTGGTAAGTAAGAATTTTGGATTGATGGGAGAAAGAATTACAAATTCGATGTTTTAACTCCAAGTAATTTGGCTTGGGAGTAAAAACATAACCCGCTAGGGCATACCCCGAGCGATAAGTACAAACGGAGGTACATAACAGACCTCTAGGAGGCCAACGTTCTACAGAACCTATAGTAAATGAAAATTATTACATCACAAAACAAATGGGTCCAGCCCACTAAACCAAAAAAGGATCCGTGATAACAAGCATCCACATCCGTGTCATCCGATTCAGCATCGATTGATACATCGCCAAGAGAAATTTCAGCCGGCTTTGTACCGCTCTAGCAACAGAAACCAGCCTCCATTCAGAAATCGACATCACCGCCTTCCAAGACACCACCCGGATGCTGCATCATTCCATCATCCGATCCGAGATCGGTCCTCATATCGCCACTCTAGTCAATCCTCCTCCAAGCAACAAGGCACAGCAATGAAGCAAATTGAAAGCATATCCTAAGGTTGCAATACAGCAACACTACAGGTTCCGCATTCCGCGTGCACTGCATCATAGAATTACACCGCAGCCCAGCTCCAACGCTTAGCGTAATCAAAGAATAAATCCAAATTGACAGCAAAGCGGTGCTACACAATCCACCAAAAAGAATCACCCGTCAAGGAAATCGCATCCTTTGCGGTTAGCCCACAACTTCGCATCAAAATGGTGACAAAGGTCTAGGAGGTCAGACAAAGACTTCCTACATCAAAGAACTATTCTTCACCGCAAAATCGAAACAATAAGCATCCAAAATTCCAGAACGTGACCATAGGTACTTCTTGCAGATACCATCCAAAGAAAGATCACACCATCACACAAACTAGGCCATCAAGATTGCCAGAGCAATGGATCACATGAGCCCGATGCATCGGGAGCAACTTCAAGCCAAGGACAAACCACATCACTCCTCCAAATACACTAGCAAAGATCTTCATCATCCAACATCGGGACCGAAATTGAATGCAAATCAGCACTCCAAAGATGGCCAAAGAGCCAAAGAATTGCATACGCATGGACTAACATATGCCACAACCCAAGCCAACCGCATTAAGCGAAAAAGCAACACAGAGAGGAAACCAACAAAAGGCAATTTTCACAGCTGCAGACAGAGCCGGAATAAATTGCATCCCAAACAAATTGTTGCAAAGCAACAACTACAAATACAGCTCAGAGAAGCCGACCAAAGCAGACCCGAAGGACAATGTAAAGATCTTCATCATCCAACATCAGACCGAAATTGAATGCAAATCAACACTCCAAAGATGGCCAAAAGAGCCAAAGAATTGCATACGCATGGACTAACATATGCCACAACCCAAGCCAATTGCATTAAGCGGGGATGTGCAACACAGAGAGAAATCCAACGGAAGGCAATTTTCATAGTCAGACAGAGCCGAATAAATTGCATCCCAAACAAATTGTTGCAAAGCAACAATCGCAAATACAAAATCAGAAGCTGACCAAAGCAGCACCAAGGACTACACCGAAACTCACCATAGTAAAGCGGCAATCAAAGACACCCTATGGATTGGCAACACCAATACCATCAAGCCGAGACAAAGATCCCACAACTGGCCGTGGTCAACAGACCACAGCAGTCCCAAGGACAGCTACTCACTCAGTAACCCGAAAGGTTATCAATAAGCAAAGCTTCAATGCAGCAACTAGAGCCCTACCGCAGCAGAAGGATCGCAGACAACCCGAGGAACCATGGCTAGCTCTTCAGACCAACACCCAAAATCACCAGACTAGCACGACAGAGAACCCCAATCCGTCCACCAGACGAGCTACACTCAGGTAGAGGCGCAACAGAGCCAGGACAACAGGCCTAGGGAAGCGGCAGATCCAACGCGCAATGAGAGAGCCGACGGAAACTCCATATATCAGCTGCCGAATCCGAATTCAAAAGGAAAATCCCAGCCCACAGACAATCCGAAGCATGGCCCATCATCCACAGAGACGAGTGAATCGGATGGAGCCAAGATCGAGACCGTAGCCTACAACCCCATTAGAATGGGGAAACCGAATCGAGGACTCGACCCTAGGCTTGCACCGAGGAAACAAGGAAACGGTCTTGTGAGAGAAATAAGACCTCAAGGCCTCATTAGCCCAAGCCCGAATCAGCAGAAAAGAAACACACAAGGCGCCCGAAAGTTCAACGAATGCCGACACTTGTAATCGAGGTCCGTAATACGAAGGAAACTAGAATCGGGAACCATTAATCGACCGGGCTGAGCAACGAGGAGGCCGGCCAAGGCCGGCTCCGGCACCGCCCGGCCAGAGGAGGATCACCGAAGGGGCCGGCCGAGAGGGCCGAGCGCCAGCAGTGGGCATTTCAAAATTCGAAATCGAATTTTAAAAATCGCCTTGTCAGAGCGAAAATTGTCAAATGCCAGAACCGTTACAGCCGACTTAACCTCATTCATCTTTGAGTATGATTTTGAAATTGCCATAGATACAGAGGACACAGGTGACGAACAGGGCATCGCATGTTGTACAGAGATACTAGCAGGGGAAACAGAGATACCATCAGATACACGAGGACCACGATCTTCAGATTTTACCTTATAGGACATCTTTTTGGCAACTTGCAAACTCAAAAATTCACGTTCCGGAGGCAGTGAATCCATAGAATCCAGCTCTCGTGAACCAATAATTGCAGACGAATTCATCGACAATGAACAAAGTTGGGACCTGTGAAGGGAAGAATCACTGTCTGGAGATGATGGAAGACAAGAACAACTTTTCTTTGTATTCGGATATGGTGTAGAAGATCTTCATACTTGCATCACCATTCCACAGACCACAAAGACGCCGAACGCAAAATTAGAACAAGAAAATTTCCATACTATTAGACCCTGTTACTGAACGGTTTGAACGCATGGGCTTTGCTCGAGTTTATGTTGAAGTGGAAGTGGGTGCTCACCTACCTGACTCTGTAAAAGTCCGGTCAGATTGCCACCTCGAGAATCCTGTCTGCCCTTTCGTTGAAATTAAAATTGTGTATCAACAGAAACCACCTTGTCGTAGCCCCCCTCCGGAGCCTGGCATTGTGGCCCCCCCTCCAAAGTCGTCGGGGGAGTTTAGGGTGGTTGGGAAAATCCGGAGGAATCCTACCTCCTCTCCTCCTAACCCCTCGAATCCTTTGGAGACCCCTCAAGTAGAGGTCCCCCCTTTTGAGGGCCCCGCTAGAAAGGATATTTCGACTGCTAACTCCTTTAGCATTCTTTAGGAGCCTTCTCCGGATGACCCTATTTCAAGCGAAGACAATATTCCCACGGACATCCAGAGTGTAGTCAACATGATGCCCCCTTCCAATGACCTTGGGTTAATCCCTCCCTGTGAGTATCTGTCTGGAGTGTCCCTAAAATGACACGGAGGGTAGAAGACTCTTGATAAAATCTCCCCGATTCTAAATCCCAACTATCTTGTATAGGATCCAAGTCTTCAGTGGACGAGGACCCAGCTCGCGTTTCAGGTGACCTTGGACCACACAAGGACCTTGGCCTGATGGCTACCGATTCTCTATCCCCATCCATATTAGATACTGCGCTCCTTACTAACCCGAACACTCAATTGAGTCCTGTCCCCATCTTTGAAGTGAATGACTCTAGCCATTCTGACCTTAAGTCAAAAAGTAGAAGCCGTGAAAAGCGCAAGAATTCTCGGGGGCCTAAAAAGACTTCCCCCCTTCGGTCATTCCCAAATGAATAACATCGCATGTTGGAATGTGAGGGGACTGAATGGTTTTGTCAAAGCCCATGAAGTCTGAAACCTCATTAGGTCCCATGGATGTTCTATCGTGGGGTTGGTCGAAACGAAAGTCGTGGAGAAAAACTCGGCCTCTATTTCTGCTAGGATCAATCCTCATTGGTCCTGGGCCATGAATTATTCTGCTTCCTCTCTTGGAAGGATATGGGTTGGTTGGGACCCCCATAGGGTGGATGTTAAAATCCTCTCTATGGAAGACCAAGTTATCCATACTGAAGCTTCTTTCCTTGATATAAAAGTGCATAGCCTCTTATCCTTTGTTTATGGGGCGAACTCGGAAGACCTTCGAAGGCACCTATGGGATAGTCTTAGGGCTCAATCGGGCCTCTCGGGTGACCTCCCGTGGGCTGTCCTTGGTGACTTCAATGCTATAAGGTCAGCAACTGAGGCTCTTGGAGGCTCTGGGGCACCATAAGAGTTACGTGGATATCAACAATTGTTTCAGGGACTGCGACCTTGTGGATATTTGCCATGAAGGTCAATTCTATACTTGAACGATTTGCCATGATCCCTCTATCCGTATTTTCAAAAAATTAGATAGAGTGGTTGTTAACGGTCACTGGCTCGATCAATTCACTCGAGCTAAAGCTGTGTTTCCTCCTGCCAGACTCTCCGATCACTCTCCCTGCATTCTCATTCCCTCTAAGGTGTTGGCTAGGAAACGCTGGCTTTTTCGGTTTAATAATTTCCTCACTAAGTCCCCAAATTTCTTTTGGTAAGTACATGGGAGACTGAGATGGCCGGAACTCCTATGTTTCGGCTGGTGTCTTACCTCAAAAAGGTGAAGAATGGTCTCAAATCCCTTAATGCTCAGTGTGGGGATGTTCATGAAGAGGTAGTGCGTACCAGGACTCGTTTAGAGGAATTACAATCCCAAGCTCCCTCACTTATAGGTCTCAATTATACTAAGCAGTCATATAGGGCCGTATACTATGCTGCTATGGCGAAGGAGGCCGAATTTCTTCAACAAAAAGCAAGACTTAGGTGGCTCAAAGAAGGGGATCAGAGCACTAAATTTTTCTTCAAGACTGTTTGTGGGAATAACAACAGGAATAGGATTATCTCTCTCATTGATGAATCTGGCAACCCAACAAGCGGGCCGGAGGATCTCCATTGCTTGGTGGTTGATCACTTCAAAAGGGCTCCTGCCTCCGAAAGATTCTTTGGTGCGGCGGATGCCCACTGACTTCGTCCATACATTCTCCATACTGTCCTGGACTTCCTAACTGGCACTCTCACTAGGCCGCTTAGTGAGGAGAAAATCCACAGAGCGATTTTCTCCATTGGAGATGATAGAGCACTGGTCCCGACGGGTTTTACCTCAAAGTTTTTCAAGGATTCTTGGAAGATTACTGGCCCTGCTGTTTATGAAGCTATCCGTGATTTATTTAATCATGGAAAGCTTCTTAAACAACTGAATTCCACATTGATCAGTCTCATTCCAAAGGTCCAATCCCCTTGTATGGTTTCTAACTACCGCCCAATATCCTGTTGCAATGTCATTTATAAAGTGATATCAAACATTCTTGCAAACCAGATCAAACAAACCCTTCCCTATCTTGTTGACAAATGCCAAACGGCCTTTGTTGCTGGGCGTCAGATTAGCGATAATATTCTCTTAGCTCAGGAACTCCTTCATAGGTATCACCTCAGCCATGGCCCTCCTAGGTGTACTATGAAAGTTGACCTGATGAAAGCGTACGACTCTGTACATTGGGACTTCATCGTTAACATGCTGACCCTCATGAATTTTCCCCCTCAGTTGGTTAAATGGATCAGTCAGTGTATAACCACTCCATCATATTCCCTTAATATTAATGGAGAGGCGGTCGGTTTTTTCAAAGGGGGCAAAGGCCTCCACCAAGGTGATCCTATATCTCCATATTTATTTGTACTTGTTATGGAGGTCCTTAATGGCATTATTGAGATCAAGGCTAGGCGCGATAATCATTTTAAAATTCATTGGAAATGTGCCGCGACTCAAACGGTCATGCTAGCCTTTGCTGACGACCTCCTTCTCTTTTCCCATGCTGTCTCTCACTCCACTCAGATCCTTAAGGACTGCCTTGAAGAATTCCACTTCATATCGGGCCTATCGGCTAACATGAATAAGAGTGAAATTCTCATATGCTCCAAAGACTCTTCCCTTCACCAGCACATTGCAGATATCATGGGGTTCAAAGAGGGCAAACTTCCCATTAGATATTTGGGAGTACCTCTGATCACCTCTAGACTCTCTGTTGCTGATTGCAAATCGCTTATTGATAGAATTACCAAAAGGATAACATCCTAGAAAAATAGATGGCTCTCTTTTGGTGGACGGTTGCAACTCGTCGCTTCCATTCTCTCGTCCATTCACCTTTATTGGGCATCTATTTTTATTCTGCCCAAATCTACCCTCAAAGCAATTGATAGCCTCCTTAGGCGCTTTCTCTGGAATGGTTCTACTAATGGCAGGGCTAATGCCAATGTAGCGTGGGACGACATCTACTACCCTAAGTCTGAAGGTGGTTTGGGCATTAAGAATCTGATGGCTCAGAATAAATCTCTCATCTGCAAGCTTCTTTGGTGCATCATCTCTAAAGACCCTAACTCGATATGGTCGGCGTGGGTTCACATCAATAGAATCAAAGACAGATGCATTTGGACTCTAAAAGTCCCGGATTCAGCTTCCTGGTGCTGGCGGAAGATTCTGAAGATTCGCCCCTTTATGCGCTCCCACTCTATTAAGACAATTGGGGATGGCTTAGATACCTTCCTATGGCACGATAACTGGCACCCTCTGGGCCCTTTGAGAGAAGTTAGCTCTGATAGGACTCGATTGGTATCTGGCCTGCCGTAGGACGTAAAAGTTTATGCTATTATTAGAAATGATCGTTGGGAGTGGCCGAACCGTTACGATATGGAGATCTCCTATATTGTCGATCACATGCCTACTTACTCCCCTCGCATCAATCAAAAAGACTCGCTGAAGTGGGTCGGGCATGCTCATGGAAAGTTCTCTACGAGAACTGCGTACGCCCTCATCTAGCCTCCCAAACCAAAGGTTAGCTGGGCATCTTTGGTGTGGGGCCCATCCCATATCCCTGCCCATCCGTTTACGCTCTGGCTGGCAATCAGGGGGAGACTCAATACAATTGACCGCCTCCATGGTGTTCCTAACCTCTCCCCTAGATGCTCCCTATGCGACACAGGCTTCAAAGACCATGGTCACCTTTTCTTCTCATGCCCCTTCTCCAATTCCTTATGGGTCAAACTACAACGACATGTGGGTATTCAATGGCCCCACTCCGAGTGGTGCCACAATATCTCGTGGGCTGCCTCAATATGGAAAGGGAAAAGTCTATTGGCTCTCTCAAAACGCCTTTCGTTAGCGGCTACTGTCTATTACATTTGGAGGGAACGTAATAACCGTATCTTTCAAAAATCCCCCCTCAAGACATTTCCCAAATCTATCCTCAGATAATAAATGTCGTTCGGCTTAAACTGAAGTCCGTCATGGAAGCTGACGGTAGTGTTCCTAAATCGCTCCGGATTCGCTGGTGTATACAAAAATAATCCGGAGTGTTTTAACCTTCTCAGGGCCGGATTGGCCTTGTTTGAGCTGATGCTGAAGTAGTTTTGATTCCGGAGCTCCTTTTGTTCTCTCAGCGACGGTGTGTCCTTGTGTGTGTTGAGGCCGGAGTGCCTTTCTTTTCTGATGACTTTGCGTTCTTAAAAAACAATAAAAAATAAACAGTGTGCCCCTGATGGCCAGTGTGCTTTATGTCTCTAAAGACGAGTGACCTTTCGTTGGACGATTCCGGAGCTCTAAAAGGCCGGAGTGAGTTGCCGGTTTACTTTTATCCTTTTACCCGGTGTGCTCTTCTTGTCCTCCTAATGGCTGGAGTGGCTTTTTCGTTAAATAAACAAAAAAAAGAAGAAGTTTGCTCGCTTCAAGGCCGGTGTGCAGTTATCCTTATATCCGGAATTCTGTTCAGTTTCATGTTTAGTTTTATCCGGTGCTCTAAAGGCCAGAGTTCTCTTATCCAGAGCTCTCCACTCCGGTGTGCCTCCTCAATTCCGGAGAGCCTTTACGCTTGATCTTTTTAGCGCCCTAAAAGGCCGGAGTTCTTATGTCCTTTTCCAGAGTAATGTCTTGGCGTTTATAGGCTGGAGTGGTTTTTTTTTTTTTAAAAAAAAACAACATAAAAAAAAAGAAAAAGAAAAATGAAGACACCTTGAAGGCTGGAGTGCTTTTCATTCGCTAAAAGGCCGAATTGACCTTTTAGCGATCTTTCTTTGTTTCAATAATAGGTCGGACGGAGTGCCTGTGTTCCTTGACGGCCGCAGTGCTTTTTGCTCATCTCAGACGGAGTGGCTTTGTTCGTTTTCCGGAGTGCCTCTTTGCTCTCTATTGGACGGAGTGGCTTTGTTTGTGTTCCTTTGGTGGACTCACTGTTTGTGTTATTGCTGACAGTGTACCGTTGAGTTTAATATTCTGGTGCCCTAAATGGCCGGATTGCTTTTAACCGGAGCTCTAAAGGCCGGAGTACTCTTATCTGGAGCTCTAATCTCCAGTGTGCTTCCTAAAATCCGGAGTGCCTTTTCGCTTGATCTTCCTGTCGCCCTAAAAGGCTAGAGTTCTTTTGTCCTTCTCCGGAGTAATTTTTGGCGTTTATAGGCCAGAGTGGTTTTTTTCAATCAATAAAAAAACAATAATCAATATATAATAATAATAATAATAATAAATAAAAATAATAATAATAATAATTATTATTATTAAAAAAAAAAAGAAGACACCTTGAAGGCCGGTGTGCTCTCCATTCGCTAAAAGGCCGGATTGACTTTTTAGCAAACTTTTCCCATAGTCCCTTTGCTTCTCTAAAATGTCGGACGGAGTGCCTGTGTCCCTTAATGGCCGGAGTGCTTTATGCTCATCTCAGACGGAGTGGCTTTGTTCATTTTCCGGAGTGCCTCTTTACTCTCTATTGGACGGAGTGGCTTTGTTCGTGTTCCTTTGGTGGACTCGCTGCTTGTGTTGTTGCTGATAAGCTGGTTACTGGCATACACTTCTTTTCTATGATTCACTACTAAAGGCTGTGGCTGCTGGAATCGAGTACATAGCTACTAATGTTGCAGTGGATGGGATGGGTATTGTCTGATATTGGGCGTAGGCGCTGGAACTGTTGATGCAAGGTTTTTTGTGCTTGTTATGAAGTGCCCATTTTTGTTTCTCTAGTTGAAACTGTTTTTTTTTTTGTAGTGTTTTTCTTTGTTAGGCCGGGTCACTTTTGGCCGATTTAGGTGCTGATCACCTCGATGTTGTTTTTTTTCAATTTCTTTCTCTCGGCTCATGATTATGCTCATGGAAGTGCTCGGGGTATGCCCTAACTCGATGTTCTAATTCTAAGTTGGCAGAACACTTGGTGTTAGAATATCATTTTGTAATTTTTATTTAATTTAATTCAATCTTCTTACTTACCAAAAAAAAAAAAAGACTTCCTTGCCTGGGAACACAGAGGCTAGCTCCTGGCAGCAAGTCAGCCTCCGACTCCTTTGCGCTCAAATTGCCAAATTGAACATTAAGCAATTCGGCTGGGATGAAACCATCCGAATCAAGGTGGCAACCAATGGCGTCAGAATCCAAACCCTCACAGCAGATATTAGAGGAGGCCAAAACCCCTTCATCCGACGGAACATTATTCAGCTCTGAGTCCAGTTTTGGAATTGTAATAGGAACAGAGGACATAATCGCTGAACAGGGCAGCGCATGTTGTACAGAATGGTGCGATCCCACCTCTTCTTTGCAGTAATCGGATTGAAAAACTGGGGTAGCAGGGGAAACAGAGATACCAGCAGATACACGAGGAAATCGATCTCCAGATTTTACCTTAAAAGACACCTTTCTGGCGGCTTGCAAACTCAGAAATTCATGCTCCGGAAGATGTGAATCCATAGAATCCATCGCTGTTGAACCAATTTTTACAGACGAATCCATCTGCAATGAACAGATTCGAGAACTTTGGGGGAAGAATCACCTGTCTGGAGATGATGGAAGACAAGAACGACATTTCTTTGTATTCGGTTATGGTGTAGAAGACCTTCGAACTTTCATCGACATGGGCGCTTACCAGACGGACACCATTCCACAGACCACAAAGACGACGAACTCAGAATTGGAAAAAGAAAATTTTTCATAACAAAATAGAGTGAGTGAATCGATGTGAGGGGAAAGTGAATGCGAAAGATTCGAAAAAGATGGAGACAACGAAATAGAAGATTTGGCCAAATCGGCGCTGGTAACAGGGGAAGAACCAGATATGGAACAGGATGAAACCAAGCCGTGGAAGGAGAGGCGGATGAGGAAGAAGAAAGAGACCAGCGTCAATGGCACAAGAATAGGGAAAACGAGAGAAAGAAAGAAGGAAATGGAGAGGCTGGACGAAAGGGACGAGATTCCACAGCGGTGGCAGCAGGAAGAATGTAACGGCCTCCAACAGAGATGGAAATTACAGCCGTCGGAAGCTAGGGCAAAACGGGACGCAAGAGAGAAGGGAGAGCATCTCTCTCTTGGGTTTCGTGGCGCAAGTTGGTCGCGCGGACGCCAAGAGCGTTTTCTCTTCCTTAGAGAAAATACAGTTAAAGAAAAGGTGGTCATGATTTTCAAACTTATTTTGGCATAGAACCCAGTAGGGAGAGAGGTTAGGTATGCCTTTGATACGATCAGTGGTACTTAACCTGCGACGAATGGTTAACCAAAAAATGAATGCATGGGCCGGGATATAGGAGGGGCCCCAAACAAGGGAAGCCCAATATACTTTCACACGAGGAGGATGAAGAAGATGGTAGGTTGATTGGGTCATAAATTTCCCATCTTTATTAGCCTTCCATTTGACTAAGTCTCTAAGGGAGGGATCAAGGGATAATTGGGCATATTCTCAATTAATTTGGACACTTTCATATCAAAGTGATTGGGCCAAATCCATTGGTTGTGCCTAATTATAGCCTTGACCTTAGAATCCCAATGCAATCCGGTAACCGTTCTAATCTGGTCGGATATGCAATTATTAAGAGGCCCTACAGGATGCCAGTTGTCATGATAAAGGAAGGTGTCCGAGACATCACCCATATAGTAGACAATCTGAAGGCGCATCACAGGGTGGAGCTTCATAATTTTCTTCCAGCTCCAAGAAGCTGTTGTGGGAATTTTTAGAGTCCAAACACATCGATCCTTAATGCGATTAGCATGGATCCAAAGAGACCAAATCGATTCCGTATTTTTGGAAATAATGTGCTATAGCAGTTTACTGATATGCACTTTATTCTGGGTCAGAAGATTTTTGATTCCCAGGCCTCCTTTAGACTTAGGATAGAAAATATCCTCCCAAGCAACCTTGGATGCCAATTTACCCTTTTCTTACTTACCAAAAAAAAAAAAAAAGGATGCCAATTTACCCTCATTATTTCCATGCCAAAGGAATTTCCTAATGCTTTTTTCGATCGTTTTGAGAACATAGCTTGGCAGAATAAAAATGGAGCTCCAGTACGTATGAAGGAAGTGTGAATGGAGGAAATAAGCTGGAGGCAACCCCCAAAGGACAAGCATTTGTTCTTCCAAGATGGTATGCGCTTGGAAACTTTTTCAAAAAGGGGGTTGCAGTCTGAAATCGTTAGTCGCGAGGTGATAAGTGGCACCCCCAAGTAACGAACTGGGAGTTTACTTGCTTTAAATCCCTTGATGCTCAAAATTGATTGATTCAATGAAGGGTTACCGGCTGTTGGGGCTGTGCTGCTGTTGCCAAGTGATTGTTGATCTTTGCTATTGGATTGTTGGGATAATAGTCTAATGGCTTATTAGATGCTACTCTATGCTATTCCGTGGAGTTGCACTTGTTGGTTGACCTGCTGTTGGTTGCTGTTGTAGTGGGTGATTATGGGATACATTTGGTCATTTTAGTGGACTCGGTTAGGACACGACTGCTGGTTCCCTCGGATGAAGGAATTGCCTTGCCTGGTTCTGATTTTGGTGCTCCTGGTGCCGAACCATTTTCATATTTTTTATGAAGGAAAATTTCATATTTTCTCGTTTCGGTGGAATGTTGTCCTCCTAGAGGTTTTTTTATGTATTCTCTAATGTACCGTTTGCTCGGGGTATGCCCTAGCGTTTTATGTTTTAAATCCAAGTCAAAATACTTGGAGATAAAACATATATTTTGAAATTTTTTCTCCCTTTAATTCAAACTACTTACCAAAAAAAAAATAAAGGGTTACCGAAACAGATGAAGATCTCACTTTTACTATTGTTGGCTGAGAGCCCAGATAGTAGTGTGAATTCTTCAAGGCAGCTATGCAGGGTCCGAATAGAATTTTCATTGGCTCTAGAAAAAAGGAGCAGGTCATCCGTGAAGGCAAGCATGACTATCTTAGTATCAGCACATTTCCAGTAAAATTGAACCATCGCATTACGATGGGCTTTCACCTCAATGATGTCATTAAGAACATCCATGGCAAGGACGAATAAGTAGGGCGAAAGGGGGTCACCTTGGTGGAGACCCATGCCTCCTTTGAAAAACCCCACCGATTGCCATTAATATTTATAGAAAAGGAGGTGGTTGTAATACATCGCTGAATCCAGATGATCATCTATGGGAGGAATCCCATGAGATCGAGAATGGATGTAATAAAGTCCCAATGAACCGAGTCATAGGCTTTCATGAGATCAATTTTCATTGGCAACAGGAGGACCCTGTACCCAAATGATATTTTTGCAGATGTTCCTTGGCAAAATGTACATTGTCGCTTATCTGTCTTCCCTTGATAAAAGTAGTTTGGCATTTATCCAACAGATGAGGAAGAGTGGGGTTTAGACGATTTGCAATAATTTTTGAGATCGCCTTGTAGATGACACTACAGCAGGAGATAGGTCTGAAATATGTCACCCTATAGGGGGACGCAACCTTGGGGATGAGGCTGATAATGGTAACATTAATTTGCTTCAGAAGCTTTCCGTGAGTAAAGAAGTCACGAATAGCTTCTGTTATCAACGATCCAACAACGTGCCAAGTGTCTTTGAAGAATCTAGAAGAGAAGCCATCTAGGTCAGGGGATTTTGTATACCCAATGGAGAAGAACGCGTCATGAATCTCTTCATCGCTAATTGGGGATACTAAGGGGGATTTCAGGAAATCCGGGAGGGATTGCAGGATATATGGTCGAATCCTATTCTTATCCACAAGACCATGAGAGCGGCCATACCCCAGCAGCCGTTGGAAGAGGTCAACAATTAGGTGGTGGACATCTTCACGACAAGAAGTAGGGGAGCCATCATCCTTAGTCAAGGAGAGGATTCTGTTGCTGTTATTATGACCTGTGACTGTGCGGAAGAAGAATCTGGTACATTGATCGCCTTCCTTAAGCTATTGGATTTTTGCTTTTTGCTGAATGAGCTCCAGCTCTTGCTCCAGGGCAAGAAAATAGGCCTCTCAACAAGAGCGTTCCTCAGTATTGGTGGCCATAGAAGACGGGTTTGCTAGCTGGATATCCTGAAGAGCATTGTGAGCTCTAGCCACCTGTGCATGAATATCTCCATTCAGCTTGTTAAGAGATTTAAGCGATCTTTTGATATTTTGAAGTTTTTTAACAAGGCGATACATTGGAGTACCATGCACTCCTCTTGCCAAGCCTCCCTCACTACATGGAGGAATTGAGGATGCTTAGTAAGGAAGTTGTTAAAGCGGAACATTCCTTTCCTCCCACTACTTACATCAACCGGAAGTAATAGACCCGGAGAATGATCAAAGAGTCCAACTGGGGGGAAAGAGGCACGCACGGAGCCAAAGTTTTCAAACCAATTACGACTCACCATAACTCTATCCAATTCCTAAAGATGTGAATGGAAGGGTCACGATGATCGTTCCGTGTATAGAACAAACCATCATGGCTGACGTCGTTTAGCTCACAATCCTTGAGGCAATTATCAAGGTCTAATGAGCTTTTAGCATGACAGATCCCCCCAAGACCCTCAGATGGGGCTCTAATAGCATTGAAATCCCCGAGTATGGCCCAAGGAAGGTATTGGAAAAGTACACTAAATTGGCGAAGCCTAGACCAAAGGGAACAGCGCATGGCTTCCGAGTTGACACCATACAATAGCAAAAGCAAACAATTTTTGTTAATTCTTTTAATAAAGACACTGGCATGAATAACCTGATCCTCAATGGACCAGCAGCTAACGTCCACAAGGTTAAGATCCCAGCCTACCAAGATTCTTCCTTTAGAGGAATTCGAGTAGTTCATTATCCATAGCCAATTGGGCATAAGCTTGCGCATTATAGCATCAGCATGACACTCCCTAACTTTAGTGTCAACCAAACCAACAATGGCGCATTTGGAGGAGCTAATAAAATTCCTAATCTCATGGGCTTTGACTTTGCCGTTAAGCCCTCTCACATTCCAGCAAGCGAGATTAATCATTGGCAGGGAGGGACGGGGTAAAGATTCTTTTAGGCCCCTTGGAATTCTTTAATATGGACTCAAGAAATTTTGAGGACTTGCGCCTATAGTGACCCGATTTTTTGGCTGAGGTCTGAGAGGATCCAACCCGATCTTGATGAGAAGGGGGTGGGCCGTGGCTAGTAGATGGGGTAGGGAGAGTAGCATCCATAGGAGAACCAGGACCAACATTGCTGGAGGGTCTACTATCGGAGGTTGATGATATATCCCAGCAGCATTGTCAGCTCCCAATACCGTTCACTGTAGCTTTCTCCCTCGTTTTTGAATTTCTGCCCAGCCCGTCTCCGTTCACCCTGCCGATGCCCATGGCGCCGGTCGACTCTTCTCCCTCTCCTTCCTCGGTCATCGGCGCTCCACTCTCCCTTGTCCTCCCTCCTCACCTCTCTGCGGCCTCCTTCGCCCCCTTCCACACTCGCCCCGCCACCCCGTGGCCTCACGCCACTTCTAATCCTTCTGCCTCCTCCCCTCCCTCCTCGCCGTCGTCCGCCATTGATTTCCCTCCCCTGTCCCCCACCTCCCACCGTCGTCGTTCATGGCAACGTCCTGGTTCTTCCTCCCCTTCTGTTAACCCTCTGGCTCCTGCCGTTCCTTTTCCAACCCCCTCTTCCCCTCCCTTCTCCACCGTTAACCATAATTTGGGTTCCCAGATCCCCAGCTCCCTCTCGCCTCCCCCCTGCTGGTCTCGATCGACTTGGGCGTGGCCGCTGCTGATTCGGTTGGGCCCATTTCGCCGTTGGCTCCCCCGTGTCACGCCAGTTCACTTCCCGGTGTTGAGATGCCCTGTTTTCAGTCGTCCGATTCTGTTCGGATTGGGGATGTGTGCCTCTCAAACCACACCCCTTGCCCTGCCGGTCCCTCTTCAGGCTCCCCTGAGTCCCCTGCTGGGTTGTTGCTCGGGTCGGGAGGCAGCTTGCCAGCAGCGGGTCAGTTTAATCCCCTGTTGTCTTCTTCAAGCATATTGGTTGATGCCTCCCAAAAACCTGCTTCTGTTGGTTTGATTGAGGTGCTTCCTCAGAAGCCTAGTGCCCCTGTCTTGCCTAGTGCTGTTTCTTCCTGCTCTGGCGTTGCTCCTGTCTCCTGCCCGTCAGGCTCCTCATGGTCCTCTGTTGTTGAGAAAAGGGCTTTTGGAGGTAAGTGTTCCCTTAATTTTTTTCCACCAAATATCTCTGATTCGGATAATATCATTTTATCCCCCCCTCCTGAGGTTACCAAACAGGGGGAGGACATGTGGGGTCCAACCCTTGTTGGATATTTCGTCGGCAACCCTGTTCACTTTAATGTGGTTAACTATATCACCATGAAAATTTGGAAGAGATTTGAGCTACAACATGTGGCCTGTAACGAATCGGGGTTTTATTTCTTTAGATTTTCATCTACTTCCATGCTTGAAAAATGTTTGGCTAATGGCACGTGGACGATTGCTGGTCATCCGTTTTTCCTTAAACATTGGTGGCCTGGGATGATTCTGTCCCGTGAGGAACACAAATCTTTTCCTACCTGGATCACACTTACCGGGATCCCGGTTGAATACTGGACCCCGCTAGGTTTAAGCTGGATTGCGAGTGCGGTTGGTAAACCACTCTTTTTAGATCCGGTCACTGAAAAGCTTGAGCATTTGGGTTACGCCAGGGTATGTGTCGAATTGGGGGTCAATGCCCCTAGACCGAATTCTGTGAAGATTCGGACAAAAGGAGGCCCCGGTGAACTAAATGAACATCTCTGTGAAATCAAAATTGAGTACCTTCTTACGCCGTCGCGCAGGGGCGTTCCTGACTCGCGCAGGACCTCGAATCACCCAATCAAACCTTCTTGGGTCCCCAAGAAGGGTGTCCCTTCTCAGGACATTTCAACCTCCTCCGTTCCATCTCGGTCGCCTCCCCGCTTAAAAAAAAAAAATTGCGGCTGCCACCGCGGCGTCCATAGATATCGTCCCTAAGGCCATAACGACCTCTAACTCGTTTATGGCCTTACAAGAGGATAATACAAATGAATTGTCGAATGCCCTGTTAAGCGAGTTCTTCTGCCCCGCCCCTTGGATGTGATCAAGTCCCTCCTCCTAGTCAAGAGGGTCATGCCTCTGATGAGGCACTCGTCACGGCCCTAGCCGACCCGGCTCTGCCAAATGCCCATGACGGTGTCGGCTCGTCCAGTCTTCTACCCTGCTCTCTTCCCCCCCTGGGCCTGGTTGTCCAAACCGTGATTTGGAGCCTTCCGGTTCACTCCCTACGAAGCTTGAAAGGGCTTCCTCTGCTCCTGGATTGATTGAAGCGCTTAATCCATGTTCTTCTTCCACCCCAGACCCTCCAGATGGCACCAAACATTGTGCTTCTGTGTCGGGCCCCATTGGCTGTTTGAAAAATGGTGGCCCACCAACCAACATTGGGGGCCGTGCCTCTTCTCGTAGAAATAAAAAAACTCGGGGGGTTAAAAATCCTTCCCCCCCATCAACCTTAACCCATGACCAACATTGCCTGTTGGAATGTGAGGGGTCTTAATGGGAATGTAAAAGCCCACGAAGTCTGCAACCTCATTTCCTCCCATAGGTGTAGTATCGTTGGCTTAGTGGAGACCAAGGTTGCGGAGAGAAACTCTGTGGCTATCTCCACTAGAATCAAACCTAACTGGTCTTGGTTTATGAATTACTCTTCGTGTTCTGGTGGTCGGATTTGGGTTGGCTGGGACCCCAATCTGATTACGTGTAATATTCTTTCCTCAGAGGACCAGGTCGTCCATCTTGATGTCCTGCTCCTTGAGGAGAATACCCGATGCATTCTGTCCTTCATATGTGGTGCAAACTCAAAAATTTCCCGTAGGCTCCTATGGGATAGCCTTCGTGCAGTGTCTAACCATCCGGGCGACCTCCCTTGGGTGGCCCTCGGGGATTTCAATGCTATCCGGTATCCGTCCGAGGCCCTGGGAGGGATTTGGCATAACAAAAGCTCAATCGAGCTTGAAAATTATCTTAGAGACTGCGATCTTAACGATGTGTGTCATGATGGCATGCACTATACCTGGAATGATGGGCATGACTCTTCCCTTCGCATCTACAGAAAGCTTGATCGTGTTGTCGCCAATGGGATGCTTACCAAAAAAAAAAAAGTTGTCGCCAATGGGTCTTGGTTTGACAAATTTCGTAGAGCTAAAGCCCTTTTTCCCCCTCCCAGGCTCTCTGACCTCTCGGCCTGTATTCTCATCCCTACTGGCGATCCACCTAGAAAATACGGTTTTTTTCGGTTCAATAATTTCCTTACCAAATCCCCGAAATTTCTCCCTTTGGTCGCTGATGCCTGGTCAGATGACATCAATGGCTCTCCAATGTTCAGGCTTGTGTCCAAACTTAAGCAGGTTAAAATTTCTCTTAAAGTGCTCAACGTCCATGAGGGTGATGTTCACGAGGAGGTCATACGTACTAGGGAGAAGCTTGAAGTGATCCAATGTCAAACTCCCTCTAGACTAGGAGTTCTCTTGAGGAGCGTCGCTGTAAGGACGCTTACCATGCTTGCTCCGCCAAGGAAGCCGACCTTACTAAGCAAAAAGCTAAGATAAGGTGGCTCAAGGAGGGTGATCAAAGGCAATAAATTCTTTTTAAGACCGTGAATAGTAACAACAATAAGAATCGAATTTATTCCCTCCTTGATCAAGATGGGAATCCTACCAAAGGGCGTTGAAAACGCTCGAGAATCTAATCGTGGACCACTTTAGAAAGGCTCTTGGGACCGGGCCGAACATACGGTTCGGCTGATGTGGCTAGGCTTCGTCCTTACATCCTTAATACATGCTCGCATCTCTTATGGACCCTCTTGTGGCCCCGGTAAGTGATGATGAGATCCGCAAAGTGATCTTTTCCATAGGCGACTATCGGGCCCCGGGGCCTGTTGGGTTCAGCTCCCACTTCTTTAAGGAGTCGTGGGATATCATAGGCCCATCTGTTTGTGAAGCCATTCGTGACTTTTTCAATCATGGAATGCTCCTCAAGCAAATGAATTCGACGATCATCAGCTTGATCCCCAAAATCAAGTCTCCTCGGTTGGTCTCTGATTTCCGTCCCATTTCATGCTGTAATGTCATATACAAAGTCATCTCGAAGGAGGAGGTCATACGTACTAGGGAGAAGTTTGAAGTGATCCAATGTCAAACTCCCTCTAGACTAGGGAGTTCTCTTGAGGAGCGTCGCTGTAAGGACGCTTACCACGCTGCTTTGGCCAAGGAAGCCGACCTTACTAAGCAAAAAGCTAAGATAAGGTGGCTCAAGGAGGGTGATCAGTGCAATAAATTCTTTTTTAAGACTGTGAATAGTAACAACAATAAGAATCGAATTTATTCCCTCCTTGATCAAGATGGGAATCCTACCAGTGGTGTTGAAAACGTTCAGAATCTAATCGTGGACCACTTTAGAAAGGCTCTTGGGACTGGCCGAACATACGGTTCGGCTGATGTGGCTAGGCTTCGTCCTTACATCCTTAATACTGTGCCTGCATCTCTTATGGACCCTCTTGTGGCCCCGGTAAGTGATGATGAGATCCGCAAAGTGATCTTTTCCATAGGCGACTATCGGGCCCCGGGGCCTGATGGGTTCAGCTCCCACTTCTTTAAGGAGTCGTGGGATATCATAGGCCCATCTGTTTGTGAAGCCATTCGTGACTTTTTCAATCATGGAATGCTCCTCAAGCAAATGAATTCGACGATCATCACCTTGATCCCCTAATCAAGTCTCCTCGGTTGGTCTCGATTTCCGTCCCATTTCATGTCAGAATGTCATATACAAAGTCATCTCGAAGGAGGAGGTCATACGTACTAGGGAGAAGCTTGAAGTGATCCAATGTCAAACTCCCTCTAGACTAGGGAGTTCTCTTGAGGAGCGCGCCGTAAGGACGCTTACCACGCCTGCTCTCAGCCAAGGAAGCCGACCTTACTAAGCAAAAAGCTAAGATAAGGTGGCTCAAGGAGGGTGATCAGTGTAATAAATTCTTTTAAGACTGTGAATAGTAACAACAATAAGAATCGGATTTATTCCCTCCTTGATCAAGATGGGAATCCTACCAGTGGCGTTGAAAACGTTCAGAATCTAATCGTGGATCACTTTAGAAAGGCTCTTGGGACTGGCCGAACATACGGTTCGGCTGATGTGGCTAGGCTTCGTCCTTACATCCTTAATACTGTGCCTGCATCTCTTATGGACCCTCTTGTGGCCCCGGTAAGCGATGATGAGATCCGCAAAGTGATCTTTTCCATAGGCGACTGTCGGGCCCCGGGGCCTGATGGGTTCAGCTCCCACTTCTTTAAGGAGTCGTGGGATATCATAGGCCCATCTGTTTGTGAAGCCATTCGTGACTTTTTCAATCATGGAATGCTCCTCAAGCAAATGAATTCGACGATCATCAGCCTGATCCCTAAAATCAAGTCTCCTCGGTTGGTCTCTGATTTCCGTCCCATTTCATGCTGTAATGTCATATACAAAGTCATCTCGAAGATTATTGCAAATCGTCTAAAGATGACTTTACCTTATCCATACTTACCAAAAAAAAAAAAAAAGACTTTACCTTATCTTGTTGAAAAGTGCCAAACGGCTTTTGTGGCGGGACGCCAAATCAGTGACAACATTCTCCTGGCCCAGGAGCTTCTCCACAAGTATCATCTAGGTCATGACCCTCCACGATGCACTATGAAATTTGACCTCATGAAAGCCTATGATTCTGTTCATTGGGATTTCATTATCAATGTCCTAACCATCATGAATTTTCCACCCAAAATGATAAACTGGATTAAGGAATGTATTACCAGCCCCTCGTACTCTGTAAATATTAATGGTAAAGCGGTTGGGTTTTTCAAAGGGGAAAGGGTCTTCGTCAAGGTGATCCCATTTCTCCTTACCTTTTTGTCCTGGCGATGGAGGTATTGAACGGGATCATCGTTTCCAAGACTCGTAGGAACAATAAGTTCACATTTCATTGGAAGTGTGAAGCGACCCATACTGTCATGCTTGCCTTTGCCGATGACCTGCTCCTCTTCTCTCATGCTGATGTCTACTCTATCCGTATCCTCAATGATTGCCTTGAGGAGTTTTTTTGGCTCTTTGGCCTGTCAACTAACACAAACAAGAGTGAGGTCTTCCTTTGCTCTAAAGACCAATCCCTTAATCAGATTATTGCTGACATCCTGGGGTTCAAAGTTGGATCCCTACCCATTAGATACCTTGGCGTTCCTCTGATATCTACCAGGCTATCAATCCGGGACTGTAAGGCCCTCACTGAGAAAATTACTTGCGGCATCAACTCATGGAAAAACAGATGGCTATCCTTTGGGGGTCGCCTTCAATTGGTGACCTCGATCCTCTCTACGATTCACCCCTATTGGGCTTCTATTTTCATTTTACCCAAATCTATTCTTAACCAGATCGACTGCATATTGAGGCGTTCCCTCTGGAATGGTTCTACGGACGGTAAGGCAAATGCAAAAGTGGCCTGGACCGATCTTTGCTACCCAAAGAGTGAAGGTGGGTTGGGGCTTAAGAACTTGCAGGCACAAAATAAAGCTCTCATCTGTAAACTTATTTGGCGTCTCATGTCTAAAGACCCTGAATCGGCTTGGTCTTCATGGATCACAAGACTAGAATCAAGGACCGGTGCATCTGGACCCTCAAAGTCCCTGACTTTGCCCCTTGGAGTTGGAGGAAGTTCATGAAACTTCGTCCGTTCATGTGTTCACATACTATCAAGATCATTGGTGATGGCGTTGACTCCTTTACTTGGCATGATAATTGGCACCCTGATGGCCCGCTCATTAGGGTTTGCACGGATCGCATTCGTACGGTCACTGGTTTATCCTGGGACAGCAAGGTTTATCAGATAATCAAAGATGACCAGTGGGCCTGGCCTAATCCTTTTGATCAGGAGGTTTCTAGTCTCGCCACAAACATGCCCCATTATCTACCAAACAATGAGCAAAAGGACTCTTTGAGATGGGCTGGGAGCCCTAATGGTGTCTTTTCGTCTAAGTCTGCCGCCTCCTTCTTCACCCACCCAAACCGAAGCTGAACCGGGCCAACCTTGTATGGGGTTCTTTCCATATCCCCGCCCACTCATTCACCCTTTGGTTGGCAATAAAAGGCCGGCTTAATACCTCGACCGTGTTCACGGTGTTCCCAACCTCTCACTTACTTGTTCTCTTTGTGATTCTGGATGTGAAAACCATGACCACCTTTTTTTCTCTTGCCCTTTCTCCTCCTCCGTGTGGACCTCTATCCAACGGATCGCTGGCATCCACTGGCCTTACCCCACTTGGTCCCAAAATGTTGATTGGGCTGCGCACATGTGGAAAGGCAAGAACCTCATCGCCCTTTCCAAGCGGATCTCTCTGGCGGCCACTGTTTATTATATTTGGAGAGAACGTAACAATCGTGTTTTCAAAAAATCCTCCCATCAGGATGCTTCCCAGATCTCAAACGTTGTTCGCGACAAGCTGAAGACTTCCTTGCCTGCTGATGGTTGCCCTAACCGCCTCCTGGTTAGGCGTTGGAATTTATAAACAAAAAAAAAACGGGGGGGGGGGGTTTTTGCTGCTTTTGAGGCTGCTGGTCTTATTGGCCCTGTGGGTTGTGCTATTCGTGGCTTTGCTACGTGATGGCTTTGGTTGTTTAAAAAAAAAATGAGAGGGGGTTTCTTTTGCGTCTTATGAGGCTGCTGGCCTTTTTGGCCCTGTGGGTTGTGCTCTTGGCGGCTCCGGTTCGTGGTGGCTTTGGTTGGAAAAAAAAAAGAAAAAAGAAAAAAAAAAAAAAAAAGTCTTGGGTTTTCTACTATGGGTGTTCTGGCAGTATAATGTCCCCCCACTTGTTAATTCTGTTACCCTGTGGTGGCTGGTACTTTTGTCTTTTGAGTGTGACATGGTGTGCTGGAGTGCCCTTCGTACATGATGTGGTGGGTGAAGATTCTGCTTGCTTCTGATGGCGGGAATTGGGTTGAGCTTCTGGACGGGACTGTTGTCTCTCTACTGGATGAGTCGCCGTGGTTTGGCTGTGCGTTGGTCTGCTGTGGGGTCTCTGGGATTGTGAACGGTGATGATTGGAGTTCCGAAGGCTTGAAATCAACCTATTCTCGTAGCAGCCTGCTGGTTTTTGCTATCTTGTGAGAGTGATGGGCATGAGGTCACATCGGGGTTTTTTTGCTCGATGATGCCATCACGGTGCTGATGTAATTTGTTCACCTTGCTGTTGGTTGCTACTGAACCTTGTACAAAGTCTTGATGGTTGGCGTTGAATTCTGTATGAGCTGTCCTTGGAGTTCTCGCCCTACCGTTGCTTGATGGTGCCGATGTCTTTGTGGCCCGGGTGTTGTGGTCCCGGCTCAAGCTCTATTTATTTGATTGCTATTGAATTGATCTTTGACGCTCAAAGATGCTTGAGTTCCCCCATGAGACCTCGGAGCTAGCTAGCTCGCCGGGTGAAATTGGAGTGGTGAATTTGATTGTTACCTAACCGATGATGCTGATTCTCTGGTTGATCTTGCTGTCCAAATAGCGGTGTATGGCTGCAGATGCTAAGATTGGCTTATAAGTTTAATGCTGGATGGCATTGGGGATGTGCTTGGCCTTGCTGGATTAGGTTCAGAACAGGGTTACACTAGCTCTATTCCTTTTTAGGCTGGGGTTGTGTGTGGTTGTTCTCGATCTGCTGCCCGGTTGCTGATGGTGATTGCTGGCTGGAGGCTTCTGTTGGCTGGAGGCTTTGGAATATGGTGGCAGTTCATGGTCCTGCTGGTGTTAGAAGTTTTATAATATTACAACTGCTTGTTCTAAGGCTTTACTTTGTACGTCGGGCTACAATATATGTGTGCTGGAGACCGATGTCAAACTGGCTTCTTCAGTGAGGGAATAGTCAGTATTATAGTCGAAGCCCGGTGTTGCTTCTATTGTCGTTTCCCCCATGCTGCATTTGAATTTGGGTTCTTAGTGGTGGAACGGTGATGTGAAAATTTGATGTGGATTGTAAACTGCCTTGCTCCACTCTAGGCGTGTATGATTTGTATCTGGTGCTGTCTACTTTGCTCTTGATTGATGTCCTCGGATGCTGCTGGTTCTTTGCCCTTCGAAGACTTGTCCTGCCTTTGTGCCTTCATGCTGCGGCTGAGCTGAAGATCTTGAGGTGCTGGAGGAGTTGCTTCGGGTTTGATACGAACTGCTGGAAAGGGGTGTTTGAATGGCGTTGCCCATGGTAGCTGCCTATGGTTGTGATGGCTCGTTGGTTCACCTATTCTCGGATTGGTAGCTGCGCATGATGATGTTGCCATTTTGGAATTTTGGATGGTGGCCTTCTCCGATTGTTTGCACTTTATTGACCGTGTTTGCTGCCTCGATTTGTGATGCTGGCTGCGGTTTGGCGAGATGGGTAATTTTCCCCTCTTGAGTGTGATGGTGCTGAATTGACCATTGTCTTAAATGGAGCCGCTGAAATGCTTTTCTGGTTGATGGGGCTGAATTATTTGGATCTTTGCTGCTGGTCGGGTTGTCCACCCTTTTGGTTGTCTCTGCTACTGGCCTAGTACGATGGGATCACGGCTGGTACGCGGATAATGCTTCCAGTGTGCTTGCGGCGATTTTGTTTGCCCAAAGCATATGATGGGGCTGGTTTACTCGCTCTCTCATGTTGTTATGCTATCCGGTCAGTGGGATGCTGCCCTGTACAGATGATGATCCAAGATGGATCTGTTATTTTGGTTTGCTGTGTCGACCTTGGTGATTCAGGCGTAGCTTAGCTCGGCCTTGTTTGTGTGTAGTAGATGACATTTTTTATATTCTGTTTTTGTGGTAGATCTTAATGTTTTTCTTTTCTTCTCTGATGTACCAGTTGCTCGGGGCATGCCCTTGAGCGTTTTGTTTTACCTCTAAGTTAAATACTTGGAGTTAAAACAATTTTCCTGTAATTCTTTTTCTCCCATTAATCCAAATTTCTTACTTACCAAAAAAAAAAAAAAAAGGTTGATGATATATTAGTTTAGATTCCGTGGTTAGTTTGGAGTTGTTGCTGTGATGCAGTTAGTTGCTGCTGCTCTCAAGCTTCCTCCAACTGTCTCCTTATCCTGGAGACATGTTCCGATGGAATCGATATGCCTGTCTTGCATATTTGAATGGGCAGATGGAGTAGATATTCTGGGTGCTATTGGGTAGTTCCCCCTTCCGTTCCCTGAAGTTTGGCATGCTGATTCTTAAAGTTTGGCATACTGTATCATTGGATCCTAGTTGGAATGGTAGCTGGGTTCACTTTGGATGCTGTTTTTTCACATATGGTGAAGAAGATGGTGTCAATGTGAATTGCTGTGCTGCTGCCCGATATCTGCAGCGGCTGTTTATTGATCTTGCACATGTGGGATTGTATCATGTGATTTCGGCTAAGAGTGTCTGCTGGCAAGTGAAATCTCTTCTGATGTTTTCCTTGGAAGGATGGAATCTCATGACTTGAGATGCTGGTGCAGCATCATTGCCAGGTGCTGGGTTCCTTCCCATGTATTACCTGCTTACCTCTGAGCTACATATGGCTTAGTCTGATGCTGGACCGGCTACTGGCCAAGGATGATGATTGAAGGACTACTACGCTGTGGTTTATCGGATGGCCTATGGTAGCTGATGCTGTCCTACTGGTTCCTACATCAAGCTGGTCTGGTTTGATGCAGCAGCTATGTAGTATCTGTTGATGGATGCTGAGACTGGCTCCTAGTCTCTTGCTGCATTGTTTGGCTGGGGTGTGTGGATTACGATCCTTGAACTAGCTTTTGACTTAGCTTACCAAAAAAAAAAAAAAGAACTAGCTTTTGACTTTAGAATTTCTCTTCTGTTTTTTTTTTCTCCTTCTAGAGTGATGAACCCCAGCTGACCTGTCCTGTACGTGGATTTAGGCCGTTGGCATGTGGGTGCTTAAGATAGTTTCTTATCCCTATGGTTCTTCCAATGTTCGGTCTTTTGACAGGTAGGTGCTTGGGGAATACCCTAACACATTGTTCTATCTCTAAGTTGGCAAAACACTTAGAGTTAGAACATCGTTGTGTAATTTTGTTTATTTTAATGTCATTTACTTACTTACCAAAAAAAAAAAAAGATTCTGCGGTAATTCGATTTTTTTCTAATAACCTCCGTCAAATCACGTAAAACTAATGCCCATAATTAAATAATATAAAATTTTTGTAAAAACTTGGACAGAGTTTTCTCTAAAAATGGGCCAAAACCAATACACAAAACTTGTATAAACAACCCTGCACAAAGCATGTAAACATCCAGACATCCATATTTCCTTTGTTCATTCTTGTGCCTTATCTTAGTCATTAATTTTATGTTGAAGACTTATTTCGTTTGGGGGCCAAGTAACAGGAAGCCTCACTGACAAAGGAGCGGTTGGTCGTGACTCAGATTGTGTGCACTACACAATCAAAAGTCTATCCTCCTATTATGGACTCAGAGGCGGGTCATCTACATACAATCTCTGTAGATGGGGCCATCTATCGCCTGGCAGTTCCGAAACAGACCACAACATTCCACTATAACATACTAAAGCATGCCAAAAATACCACCCGCGAGAAAACACGATCAAGATACACGACCAGAGTAATCCTTGAGTTCCCCCATAATATTTTGGCATGTCTAAGTTTGTTATCCATAATTCTTGGTTTGAGTTCTTATTCAATAGGAAAATCTGTTCTCAAGCACAAAATCCTTCGTTCCCATTCTGTTAGAGAACGTTCCAAAAATCAATTAGTCCAAAAGTCAATCTCTTGATTACAGAATTTTCTCCATCATCGAATTTCCTTTACTTTTTCCATAGACATATTCCAGTGTAAATTTTGATATTTCCTTGTGAGCTTAAGTCCACATGTGTTATTGATTCCAGGCACAATTTCCTTTAAAGAGTAAAGGATTTAGGGATTCCTTATTTACATTAAGCCAATGGAATCTTAAACTCTAAATCGATAATTTTCGACAAATGGTTCATAACACGATTTTTGGAATACTCAAATCATTGCGTTCACGATACATACATAAATCCCCATAAGATAGGAATAGTTAGGAAATACAGGGGCCACATTACAAACAGGGCACCTGCTCGCAGGATTTAACACTTTGTTTCTCAAGAACAAAATCTACTTGATTACATTCCATCTCACCAGGAACTTCAGAACTCATAACTCCATCAGATTGGCACACATTACCTGGTGCATTTTGCTGAAATCCATTCGGCTTATCCATGGTAAGAAGGATAAGAGTCATTTGGGACTCCAAGTTTCTACCTATGGGGCAAGATACCGACAGAGATTTACACAGGGCAGAGTGATACCCTCCTCTACTGCTTCTCGACAGTTTACCAGGTAATTCAATCTCAACTTCAACAACAGACTCCTCCTCATTTGTAGAACACTTAAGAAGATTTTTGTGGGGAGAACCGCATCAAGCTTGACTTCAACGCAAACCCGAGCATAATGCAATCGGTCCATCTTAGCCGTGTAGGCACCAAGTTAAATGGGTTTTCCCACTGCACTGTTGATCCAACTGAGCCCTAAAGGGGTCCGACATTCAGTAGAGACATTCTATAATTTTATCCAAACCGGGAGAGAATTGAGATTCTCTTTTACCAATGGCATACCGGGTTGCCATCATTTAAGGAATAAATATTTACCTCTAAATGTCCACAGGCCTCTGGCCAAACAAGCTTCCAATTTTGCATCAGAAGAAAACTGAAATAGAAAGAACCCATTTGCACTCTCAGTAACATGACAGATGCCAAAACGCTGCCATACACGTCGTGCAATGTGGTTAACAGTTTGAAAGTGCAAGGCTTTGCCAGAGAAGAACCCAAGTAACGTTGTCCTCCAAACTTCCTTACTTTGTTGAATCACTTCGGGAGGAGGAGAGATACAAGCAATCTCTCCATCCACACTCTGTGGAGGGTAGGATTTTAGAATCGGGGAGGAAGCCATACCTCCGTGTTGGACTATGTCAGACTAGGAAGAGAGGGTTGCAGCCAGCAATTTTCTGGATCTAGAGGGGCTGAGACCGCCCTCAGCAGGCGAGGGAGAACACCTAGTCGCAGAGCAAAATCGGACGAAGAGGGCGAGTCTACCAGCTCTAAAGGAACAACGGGTAGAGAGGGTGGAGCGGAATCCTGGAGAGTTCCAGGAGGAGCTCCCAAGAGACCGGGCATGGCCGGCATTGGCACCGCCAATGGCAGACAACGGCAAAGGCGAATTTGAAATTTGAAAACCTACAATTCTAATAGTTTACAAAACGTGCTGCAAGTATTTATACATAATTTCATTTACAAAACTTTATGGAACATGTAGAACTGCCAAAATGGATCGTTTGCACTCTGCTCGAGTGTGTGTCGAAGTCACCCCTGATGCGTTGCTTCCGTCCAAGATTTTCTTAAATTTCTCTGTAAATGAGGTGGAGGAGGTTACTATTGTGGTGGTGGAACTGCCTGGTTCTCAGACTAGGGGAGGTCGCAGCTCTTCTCTAGGCCGCAATCAATCAGCTGCTTGCCTCCAGGGCAGAGGTCTGAAGTCTAGTGGGTCTTCTGGCTCCGATGGACCGATCCAGCCGTGTGAGACCCAGCCGACTAATTCTCCTGGTTTGGATCCTTGTGATGTTGTTACGAATTCTATGGACCTGGATGCTTGGTGCCCGACTTGGTTCAGCCTAAGCTGGATGCGTCTACTGCATTGCGAGGTTTTGGAGAGCCTGGATGTCTTAAGGATTTGAACCATGAAATTAAGACGCAGAACTTAGGTTCTGTTAAGAATATGGAGGGGATGCTCCTATGGCTTTGTCTGACGCTCAATGTGGGCTGATACCTCAACTTCATGATGCGAACTACAGTGCCAGGAACCCCTCAGTGGTTTCTGTGTTGGATCCAACGGATGTTGTCCCCAACTCGGCTCCCTGCTCTTCTATGATGCCTGTATGCTCTCAGTTGAATGAACGGCCTCATGTACAGGCTCTTTGTTCAGTATCTCCAGCTCCATGTGCTCATCCAAAATCCTTTGCTGAGATCCATTGTCCTGGGCTGGATACAGGCTCGAGGGATTTTGTGGCCGATGGAGTTGCCATGTTGCCCTGTAGGTCGATCACTGATGAGGACCGTGTGGCTGCTCTTGGCATGGTGGATGGTTCCACTGTGTTGAACCTACCTTCTCCAGATGATGATGAGGCTGATTTGGATCCAGCTCCTTTTCTTTTGTCTCTAGCCCCTGGCCGTTCGATGTGCCTTTCGAATGCCACCGGTCGAATGGATGGCCCTCCTGATGCGCACCCCAAAAGGACAGGCCCTGAAACTGATACAGATAGTGAGTCTACTCCTATCTCTATACAACGTATAACAAAAAAGTATGCCTTGGATTCGATCAAGCATATGGGTTCTATATCTGCAAACTCCTGTGAGTCCTCTGCTGAAATTTATGTGGGGCGGGCCATTGATTACTCCAAAGAGAAATTTTTAAGCGTCAATGAGGCGATGGCTCTGGAGTGTGAATTTTGGAAGCCATCAAAATCTCGAAAAAAGAAAAAATCCAAAAAACCCAAGGCTTCTCCGGGAGCCTTGGCACTATGATGTTGTAGCTCTTCTTATAGGCTGATAATAATTGTTGCATTTGGCTTGGCAACTGGAGCGGGGTTCCTATTCGGGTGATTGAGCTGATGCCCATGTCTTCTCCAAGATCACTCATGGCTCCCCAAGCACTTGATGATTTTCCTTGTTGAAGCTGGCAGTGCCCCGTTGGTTTGCTGATGGCCTTGCTGTCATAATGTTGTTTTTGCCGATGCTGGTCTGCTGCCTGAGTTACTCGAAGGGTACTTTATCCTTCTTGGCAGAAGATGCTGGATTTGTATCATCATTCTAGGTGTGCTCCGGGCATTCAGGTGGCTGGAGCCGAACTGCTATTGTAGGCTTTATGTCCTCGCTGAGGTGGTATTGGTTGCTGACTTATTGATTTGTTTCAATTCTCTATTTGTTGGGCTCTAGCAAATGCCGCATTTTTTATGACAGCAGATGGGTTGATGTTGCATTGATTGCTGTTGGGGTATGGCTACTGATTTCACCTTGTTTGGGTGACTTCGTTGCTGTCCCTTTTTGCTAGTGGAGTGTTGTAAGCTGCAAATTTTTGCTGCTGAACTTTGCTGATGAACAGCAGCTCCTGAAGTTGGCGGTGCTGTGAAGCCTTCTCCATTTCCAACCTATTGGCTTGGGTTGTTAAATCTGCATGGGAGGGCTGCTCTTCCATTGCATTGGATCATTGCAGCTGTTGTGAGATGCGGCTGGCCGAAAGGAAGCTCGCAATTGCCCTATGCCCTTCCTCTAACCCGAGGTCCTGAATGTGCTGCCAGCATATGTTGCTGATCCCGTGTTGTTCCCTATTGTTCACTTCCTGATTGTGGTGAGTGGCCGGGCTGCTGATTCCCCCTTGTGGTTGATCTGTGCTGCTGTCGGCAGCTGCTGATGGGTGAATGATAGTAGTTGCAAGTGCCCACTGTCCTGCTATTATGCTGGACTTCAACAAATGTTGTTTTCATGTTCTGATGCTACAGGCCATCATACTGGATTGGATGCACATGGGCCCTAGTTGTGGAATGCGCTATCATTGGGTCTCAGCTTAAGGCTTTCTCCTGTTGCTGGTTGAAACCCTCACCTGTATGTTGTCCCTGATTTTGGCGTCTGAGATGGCCAGGTTGCTGGTGTGCTGTGCTCTTGCGATGTGGGAGCAGCTGCCGAATTGGCTGCATCCCCCTGATGTTGTGTTTTTGTGAAGATTGATAATGGAGCTGCTGTCCAGTGGGAGTTGAAACGGCACGGATGCCTTTCGATTTGTTGAGTTACTTCTGTGTATTCGGGAGTAGCTGATTATGAGTTCGTTCATGTGTAACATTAGACAAAATTCATATTTTGTCATTTCTGTTAAGCATTGTCCTCCTGGAGGTTTTTTTCTATTATCTGATGTACCAGTTGCTCGGGGTATACCCTAGCGTGTTATGTTTTATTTTCAAGTCAAATTACTTGGAAATAAAATATAGATTCTGTAACTTATTTTTTCTCCTATTAACCCAAAATACTTGCTTACCAAAAAAAAGGAACATGCAGAACTATTAGATTTTTTAAAATACTTTAAAATAATCTTTGAGGTTTCACTGAGGCTTCAGAATCTTCCTCGCTAGCTCTAACTAGGCTTGATCATCCAGTATCTTCTCTATATTCTTATTTGGAGGAGAGAAAACAAAACTTTTTTTTTTTGTAAGTTAAATGAATTAAATGAAATGAAAATTACAAAACGATGTTCTAACTCCAAGTATTTTGTCAACTTAGATTTAGAACAATGAGCTAGGGCATACCCCGAGCATCACCATGAACAAAATCATGAACCGATTAAAAGAAAATTGAAAAAAATATTACCTAGGTGTATTTCACCTAAATCAGCCATATGCATCCCGTTCCCACAACAAAAAGCACTAATGGGAGCACATTAAAAACAAGGCTTCAAGACCCGAGCAATCAGCATCCCATATCAGCAGAAAATTCCATCAGCATCCGAGAAAGTAAACTGCAGCAGCAACATCACATTTCCGGGCAAGCCAACTGCAGCACAAAACAATTACCAAGCAAAAGATGCAGCAGCAGCATCTGAATATCACTGAGAAGAAGCAACAACCCAGCAGAAGGGCCGTCCGCAGCTTCCAGCACCCTTCAGCTGTGAGCCCGAAGATGCCATTCTGCAATCCCTCCCAACTCCGAGCATCAGCAGAAACTGATCAGAAGCAAAGTTGCAGTCCCTCCAACCGACCCACACAGCAGTGGAACAACAAGTATCCAAATGTTACGGCACTAAAGCAGCAAAACACATTTCAATAGAAGAGTAGGGTCATCTGAGCAGCTGCGCACTGGCAGTCCAATCCAAGACCAATGCCACCATTCAACATCTGCAATTATACGCCAAACTAGCCAGCCCCGAGCACCACCAAGAACAAAATCTTGAACCAAGCAAGGGAAAGCAGAAAAAATATCTCATCCCGGCCCCAAATCTGGACCAGCTGATCGCCAGCAACATCCGGCATCATCATCCAGCAACAGGCTACTTCAAATCCACCCTCAATGAAGAGCAAGTTGGATGGGGCAAAAAGCCCCACAAGCAACCAGCTACATAAGCAACGTCACCTGCCTGCTATTGCGCCAAATTCAATCCCCAATAGCATTAATGACATTAGTTCAGTTTAAAAACTCTTTTCAGCCAAAAACAGATGCAACCGGGCATAGTGTTTTTGCTCAGAAAGCAACCAATCTCAGCAACCCATAATACCATTGAAAGATCACATCACCCAATATACATTACAATCTGCATCAGCTCCTAGCCCACCATCAGGGAGCTATGTCATTTACGCAGCAACAAATTCCATCACAGCACTAGTCATAAGGAAGAAAATAGACCCAAACAGGGATCCATTTCATTACAGCAGGCAAATTCATCTAGTGCCTGAAAAACCAGGAGATGTTTTAGGGGCTTTATTCCTTTTCCTCTTTGATTTTTCTTTACTCCATTCACCATTTTGCACAGCACATGCATTGTTATGGTGCACCTCCGTCTTCCGCCGCCTTTCCATATCTTGTGAACGTAAGTCATGGAGGCCAGCCACTAAATCATCTAAATTACAAAAATGATCGAATGAAAGAGTCCGAAAGTAAGTTCATTAAAGATCTAAGAAAATCAAAAACTATCTACTTCACATCCATAGATAGAGATCCACTGTGTGGATGTGCAAGCACTGTCCACCTGAGTGCTTCAAGAGGGGCATCCACAGGGCTAAGGAGGGACACCCCATCACATGAAAAGGATTTGATGAAGTCTTCCTTCATCTGATCTGATACATTATACCAGCAATTGTCTAAAAAGAGCAACACCACAAATCTGTGATCCGGAGTGAGGGCATCTAGAGAGGGCCGAAGAACTATAACCTTAGTCAGCAACTGGATGGCACGGGACAATGGGTCAGACCCATCCATTGTTACATCTGATTTCACATGGGGCTGGGTGGAATCAATTTCAGGACAGCAATCAAAGGAACCATTAACATCAGGCACAGAATTGCCCACGATCTCACTAGCTGACTGGACAAGGTTATACTTGCAAGTAAGCCGAGCAATTGATTACGGAGTTGAGTCAAGATCCCCAATCAAAGAATTCAGGTTCTGAGGATTTACTAAAGAGGCTGGGCAATGTGGAAGGGGGAGTAGACAATCCTCAGCATTCAGGTCACAGCCACCATATCCATCATGGCCAGCAGGGGAATTGAAAGAATGACCATCGGAGCAAGGGGCCATATTCATCTCAACACCAGGATGAGACAATTCCAACGACACATCCCCCTCCAAGCCATGGGAGATGTCTACCTCAGCACATGGACCTGATATATGATGATCAAACAAGGTAGCAAGGGGCCCAGGAGGAGTGTCAGCATCATGAACGCCTACTGACAAAGTAGCCGCATCCAAGCCAACATTGCATGCCTCAATAGAAAAACCCACCTCACTACTACCGGTTGGATCACCATCAACAGGCAGCATCTCGGGAAACTGCATTATCGAATCTGATAGAGTTTTTTCCTCATCATGCTCCTTGGGCAGAGGGACCTCATAACCTTCCCCATAAAGGCCAGCAGTCAGCAACACACCAGCCTCAAAAAGAGTCCCATAGCACAAATTTCGCATCCAGAAACATCAATTAGGCTGGAGATGATTTCAACATTCGGACTAGGAGTCCCTGTGCCCTCACAACATTCCACAGCCTTCACTTCTGGCAATTGATCAAAGGCATCAATCAGGGAGGAATGGATAACAGCCTCTTGCCTACGTGACTCTGAGATGTTATCAGTAACGTGTGTCATCTGAGAGGGGGGAGCTACATCCCCATTTAATTTTAAGTCCATACGCCCAGCCACACGATCAGGAGCAGATAACTGATGGGATTCCTCAGTATGATCGGCAATAATCATAATCCCCCACTGATTTTTTCTAGATGCCTGAGAAGGATCATTCTCAGGTATTGCAGCACCAGCGCCAGGCTGGACACCAGAATAATCCCGATTAAACACTTTCTTACGCTGTTTTGAAAATGACAAGTCCTGCCATGACTTCCATTGATAGGCCACCGCAACTTCAATCTCTACACCAGCAGACATTAGTTTGATTTTGGAAGGAAGAGGATCATCCCTACCCACTTCAACACACACCCGAGCGAACTGAACTCGATTCAAATGAGCTGTATTGGAGTCCAACTGAATGGGCTTGCCAATACCACTGGCAATCCAGCTAAGACCCAGGGGAGTCCAGAATTCGATCGGGATATTGGTGACAGAGATCCAAATAGGGAATCGATAGTTGGATTCCATCGAGAGATCCATTCCAGGTAGCCATTGAGAAAGGAGGAGAAGTTTTCAACCAATGACCCAGGGCCCTTTGGATAAGCAATCATTCATCTTTGCAACAGATTCAAAACGAAAGAAAAAATTTCCCTTTTCGTTTCCAGCAACATGACACAATCCAAACCTAGCCCAAATCTTTCTAGCAATGGATTCAACCACTTTAAATGGAAGGGCTTTGTCATGGAAGCAACCCAGCAACGTAGCCCCCCAATACTCCATGCTCTGTTGAACAACTTCAGCAGGAGGCGAGGAAATGCCAACAGTTACTCCATCATAGGACAGAGAGCGAAAATGCTTCAGATTAGTTGAATGATTACCCACATTATTCAAAATCGATCCCACCCAAGAGGAGGATATGGGAATCTGGTGGACACCCACCTGAAGGGGCAGGGATATGGAACCAAAACAAGGAGAGTGGAGCTTCGAAGAAGTACCTTTCAACGAGCAAGGGTTAATCCGAATTGCAGCCAATTCAGTCTCGAGCTCTACGGACCCAGACGTCGCACCAGGAGACTCAGTAAGCACCGCCTCCTTACTACTTACCAAAAAAAAAAAGCACCGCCTCCTTACTTTGAACGGAAAGCCCAACTCCCGGCTCGGGCAGAGAGCAATCCAGTTTCACGGAGGCCAAGAATTTTGCATTAGGGCCCTGGGGCGAAGACAGGGAAGTTATCTGAATAGGAGGGAATGAATGGGTGGCAGGGGAAGTTGAGGGGCCCGAACACATGGTTGGGTGTGGGGAAACATGGCATGGAGAGGGGCAATGGGGACGGGGAGGCCGAATCGACTGCCTTGAAAAGCAATCCATGCTGGCGCCGTCTGAGAGACGGCGCCCAAAGCCACCTGCGTGGGAACTCCAGTGGAGTTCGGAGGAACACGGCTTCAAGGCCGGGTGCGAAGAGATGAGGGACAGAGGGGAGCCATAAGGACGGGAAGGGCTCACCGCCATCCTCAAAAAACAAGCCACGCCGGCACCGGTGCCATCAAAGAGATGACGCCTTGGCCGACCAGAATGCCCGAAATGGCAATGACGAGGAAAAAAAGAATCCTTAGAGAGAAGGCAGAGCTTCTCTCTCTAGGTTTACCCTCTCTAGGTGAAGAAGCAAGAAGAGAGACAGAGAGAGGGAGAGAAGAGAGAGAGAGAAACAGTGAGCCGAAAGACAACAATGTATCAAAATATGTAGATTATAATGCTTTCATGCGGAATATAAGTGTAGATGGTCATGAAATTGCTAGAGAACAGAAACATATACATAAATTATGACAAAAGCATAGTTCGATATAAACAGGTTTCGATAATCAAGATTTATAATTTCATGCAAAACATATTTACGCAAGAATAGAAAAATCATGATAACATCAGAAGAAAACAAGCACTCATGGAAAACTGGAAGAAAACATAATTCTATTTAAATGCATTTTGGAATCCATAAAATAGTTCCAAATTTCATTTATTCCTCAAAACTCTAGTTTGAAATCCTATAGACCCAAATTGTATAATCAAGGATAGATTGTATTCAATCTACACAATTAAAGGCCGATAGTTTCATTGTATATGTCTAAATTCGATGGTTCGATAGTCCGATGATTCGATAACTTACCCTCGATTACTACCATAACGTTCTAGGCATGCCGGAGAACCATATGTAACTGTTCAACAGTTCTAGGTCTGTTTTCCCTACTAATGAACTTAATTTAATGCATTTGTTCAAAATTTCATTATCAAAATCATCATATTTCAAAGCCACGTCCAAATTTCATCCAGTCACTCTTTCAGGCAATTTAAGAGGTTTTCATAGTTTGATAATGCAATTCCATAACAAGTTTTCAAATACAAATCGTTCAATAGACTTTATCAAAGTATCAATTTAACATTTAAATCTCAAAGTTCAAAGTTTCCAACACAAATCTCCAAATTTTTGCGCTAGGGTTTCGGGCAAAATGCTCGGACAATAATTGGACGCAAAACATGGGACAAATTACAAAATCAATGCTACAATTCATAAAACATACATATAACGTGAATTAAACTCAAATTTACATCTCATTTTCGAGCTAGGGTTTGCGATACACGGTCCGGACATGAAACAAAGACAAAACGTAAGCTAAATCAAGAAATTGGTGTTATCGGTCACAGCATATTTACATAAACATGAACTTTAGTCCAAAAGTCATTAGATTCATGCATTATTCATGTCAAATCTTACAGAACAAGATTTTCAGAGCATAAACGATAATATAGAGATATTAAAACACTGTAAAAATGGTATATAACGTTAGAAGTATACTTGCCTTAGCATGATCTACTGTTATTTTCACCCGGATCGGAGTGGAATGGCCGGATTCCTCCTCTTCTCTTCCCTTTCCCTCTCTTCTCCGGCTCCTCTCCCGGTGGAATGCCAAAAAATGGCTGAAGAAATGTGTACGGCATTTTTATAACTATTGGGGTGCTCGAGCGCCCGTCGAGCGGTCCTCGAGCGCTCCCTTTTCACAAAACCGCACTCGATGGGGGCGCTTGAGCGCCCATCGAGTGCCCTCCTCGTACCACTACTCCGCTCCCACCTTGCCTCGAGTGGCCATTAGGTAACTGCGTTAGCATTTTGGTGCCTCCCTGGTGCTCGAGCGGCCATCAAGCGCCGATTCCTTTCCTCATCCCTTTTTGCCCGATTTGCTTATTTTACTTCGGTAATAAAATTTTCAATTATATTTAATCCTGAATATGATTTTCAACCACATAATTATTCCATATTTGTCATATTTTGGGATCGGAATCTCACAAATTGACCTTCACCTAGAAGTCGTAGTGCTACTAATATTCTATTTGAAGGCAAAACAAAGCAGATTGGGCTATTCTTAGGAAACTAACTTGGATGCATGAGTGGGAGAACCAAACTCATTTTCTACCTCTAATTTAATTCAAGCCTAAAGTAGCCAACTAACTCTAATGTAATAGGCTATGCTCTGTCTTCTCTCTAGGTTGGAAATTTGAATCCTTCGCTTCAAAATTTCAAATTTCTGCGGGATTTTCAGACGCCGGCATGGCCAGTGGTTCTGGAGCACTAGCCGGCCTATCTACATCTCTGCCCCCTTCCTTTCACGCTCTTGACCTTGCTCCATCAACTCCTCATTTGCCTCCGCTTTTTTCGGCGCCATCCCTTTCTCAAACCTACTCCCTTAAATCTCTTGATCCGGTGTTACAGCCCAAAGCCCTCTTTTGTCTCCATTCCGTTGAGGCCTTCCCCGCTGCCATCCGATTCCGAATCTCCCATCCCTGCTCTGTCTGGGAACTAGGCAGATCATCAGACGTCTGTTGAGCTAGCTAGTTGTTGGACCAAACTGTCTCTGGCGGCCTTCCCAGCGAAACCGCATGGCCCTAATTGTTCCTAGTCTGATGTGGTGTAGAGGAAGGGTGTAATCCCAAGCCTTGAACTGAAATTCTACCCTCCACAAGTTGTTGACGGTGAGGTAGCTTCCGTCTCTCCTCCCTCCAATGTTCTTGCTCAGGGCTTGGATGTTTTGGGGTTACTCTAGTTGGGAATTTTTTGGCAAGCCCTTACATTTCCATGTTGTTAATTCCTTAGCTCGTGAGGTTTGGGCCTGTTTTGGCTTACGTCATGTTGCTGCTGGACAAAATGATTTCTTTTTCTTTTGCTTCTCTTCTGATGCCCAACTGGAGGCATGCCTTGCAAAAGGTCCATGGACGTTTGGGCGGAAAACATTATTCCTCAAGCACTGGAAGCTGGGGATGTCCATTGCTAAGGAAGAGCATAAAACCTTCCCAGTTTGGATAACTTTGCTAAATGTTCCTATCGAATCCTGGACCCCATTGGGGCTTACCTGATTGCCCGGCGTGGTTGGAAAACCGATTGTGCTGGATGCCAACACGGCAAAGTTGGACAGGATGCTTTTTGACGCGTATGTATTGAGGTGGGAGTAGGTGCTGTTCTTCCCACAAGAATCCGATTGAACTCAGGTGGCCTTCCCCTGTACCAGAAGATCCCCTTCTTGAGGTGGAGGTTGTGTATCATTGGAAGCCTATACGGTGTTCCAGCTGCAAAAAACTTGGGCATGGCTCCGTTCAATGGCAGTCTCAGACTGTTAAGCCGCCAAATGGAAATTTGGAGCCTGTCCCAGCTAGAGTTAATCAGTCTGCCTCTAATAAGCTGCTGGCGACCTCTAGGCAAAGGTCCTCTCTTCGGGCCCCTACTCAACCGCTGGAGGGACCAGATATTGCTTCAATGGCGGATTTGAAGACGTTAGATTCTTCTAGGACTCCTTATCCTCCTGTATCAGCTCCTAACCTCCCAGAAGCTGATTCTGGTGTCAATCAGACAATGAAGATGGCATCTGGCAATGATGGTGGTCAAATCATGAACATAGGCTGTTAACAGAATTCTGCTTAAGGCGCCCTTCCTGAGGCCACACTTCCTTGTGAAGCGACCTTCCCTGATGCTTATGGGCATACACCTGAGCTCCTAAGACTTCCAATCAATAACAATCAATTTGCCGACTCCAGTAGGGTTCATGCTGTAGTCCCTCCAGATGCTCCCCAGCAAATATAGGTTCATTTTGAGTCGAGTAGCCCACAGATTATGACTAGCAGTTCCAGGTCTGCCTCTGGTCAGGCTGAGGAGGCTGAGATGGATGAGGAAGATTTCCCTAACCTAACACTTATTGCCCTCATGATGTTGCTAGAGGCCAACGTAACTCAAATCTGTCTTGATGCTTTGACCCCAGATAGCAGGGAAATTGTGAGTAATTTCCTAGAAAACTGTTTACTATCCGAAACAGTAGAGGTGGAGGATGAGTTCACCTCTTGTTCTCCTTTGGCTGAGGTTGAAAGGGTCAGCTCCTCAGTTGCCGCTTTTGAGGCTATTCGTATGTTGCTGGTTGCTAAGACTACTCAGCCATTTATTGCTTCCCTATCTCCTGATGGGAAGAATGTAGTGTATGGTTTTTTGGATACCCTTATGAAAATGGAGTCCGAATTTTTGAATTGCAATTTTAGCCTTCTAGATGGCTTAATAGAGGGCTTTCATATACTTGATGCATCTGTCCCCGAAGTGAACCCTCTTGGTGTTCTTGACTTCTCAAATAGCCCTCAGCGGCGGCTTGAAAGGACAAACGATGATGCACCTTCCAGTCAGGCTCTAGATGAGGCAGATCAGATAACTACTCCTTCCGAGAAGGATGGACATTGGAAGCAAGCCAAGTCCCGAAGACGCCGCAAATCCACTTCCAAGCAAAAGGGGTCCTGGCAGGTCAATTAGTTGACCGGCATCGTGTCTCTTCTGTTTGGTGCATAGGGCAAGAGTTATGGTTTTGTTTCACTTGGCCGGTTTGTTGATTTTTTCTGGAACGGATCGTCGGCTAGTTTGTGGTTTCTGCCGATTTGCTACTACACTTTGGGATTGAGTGCCTGAGTGCGGTTTTGCTTGTTCTACTTCTGCCTGGTGAAAAAAAAGGAGTATCTTGACTTCTATGCTACTCCCTGCCAGGTTTGCTGGGAGGGGTATTTGGCTGGATTGGGGTTGGGTTGCTTTTGCCCGGGTCTCTTGGCATGAATGGGGATTTGGCAGGTATGGAGGATAATCCTGATTTGCTGGTAATTTTGCCCATTGTACGGCATTCAGTACACCTCCAGGTTAGCACATCGACACTACGGGGTTCGCATTCTGCCCAAATAGCATCAATTTGCTGCTGTTGACAAGATGGCAAGTTGGCTAGAATGCTGCCTTTCGATAGTATTCTCTTTAGCCGGTATAAGGCTTGACACGCTGGGATGGGATGCTGACCTGGCATTTTACCTGGTTTCACGTAATGTGCAACAAACTACCGGAATTGCCTTTTGGGCTGATTGCTGGTCAACGCCGTATTGCTCTTTGCCTTTTTGAAGTAGAATACCGGTTTTGGGTGTATTGACTGGATCGGTAACCTTGCCTGACACGATACAATGTGGCGGTATGCTTTGCTCGGTTTGTCCATAATGCAGTAATATGCCGGTATAGGTATATCGTCTGCGGTGGGTTGGACATTCCGGTTCCTCACAAGAAACCGGTATGGGGGTGTTCACTAACCTACCAAAAAAAAAAAAGGTGGTCTTCACTTCATATGGCTGACTCGGCCGGTATGGAAGCTTGGTAGGCACCTTAGGTGGGACTGTTTCCTAGATAGGCTTTGGAAGGTTGGCAAATTTGGGATGAAATGGATGTCTTGGGTTGCCGATTGACCGGTTTGCTCTTACCTCTAGACTGGATGCCTTGTCAGCACGACGGGTGAAATGTAAGGCTGCAATATGGGCACTGTGTCCAATTATGTGTCCAACTTTTTTTTTTTGGTAAGTAAAATTGCATTAAAATAAAAGAGAAGTGCAAAGAAGTTATGTTCTACCTCCATGGATCAACGTGATTTTTTGTTTGATTTCTTTAATTCATGTTGGTCTGATGTGTCTGAGGTTACAAAAAATTTATTCAGATCCTCCTTTCCATTGGAGGAAGATTTCCTGAATTGTCCTTCGAGTGCTTACTTTGAAGTCCTCCGCTTGTTTGTGACTGCCAATTCCTCAAAGCCTCACATTGACTCCCTAGCTCCTGATCGGGGGTCGATTATATTAGACTCTCTAAAAGTCATGTTAAAATGGAACACGGCTTTTCCGTCAGATCAATTTAGCAATTTGGATGGTCTAGTGGAGGGCCTCCACAAGTTTCCAGTTTTGGCTGGAAACTGGATGGTTTTGTTTCGGTTGGAGTTCAGCCTTCTCTGTGTGCTGGATCCACTGTGGTGTTTTGTGAAGAATAGCAGGATGATCAATGATGCTGGCAGTGGAATCTTGCTGCTGATTTGGTTAGATGTTCTTCCGGTAGGAGAGCTTTTTCGGAGTGCCTTCTGCACACTTAAAGGCCGGAGTGGCTTGCGTATGATGAGGCCGGAGTGGCCATGCGTGTGACGATTCCGGAGTGGCCATGCAAATGATGATTCCGGAGTGCTCTTTCACTAAAAGGCCGGAACGACCTTGAGTTTGATGTTTCTGGAGTGCCTTTGAACTCTAAAGGTCCGGAGTGACCTGTGTGTGTTTAGGCCGGAGTGACCATTTCCGGAGTGCCCTTTGTTCACTAAAAGCCGGAGTGGCCAAGTGTGTGTGGACTGCGTTTGTTGAGGCCGGAGTGGTTTTTTGAAGCCGGAGTGCCTTTTGCACACTAAAAGGCGGAGTGGTTTTCGTGTGTTCGAGGCCGGAGTGGCATTTTGAAGCCGGAGTGCCCTTTGTGGCCGGAGTGGCTTTTGAAACCGGAGTGCCTTTTGAGATCGAAGTGGCATCTTGAAGCCGGAGTGCCTTTGTACTCGTAAAGCTGGAGTGATGTGGGATGCGGATTTTTTGATTCGAAATGGTGTTGATCCGAAGTGGCTTTATGATGCTGATGTGACGATGATCTGTAGTGGCATGGTGATTCTTCATTCACTCTGGCCGTCTGGATTTTTTATTACATTGATCAAATATTAATGTAACCTTATTTCTCTTTAATGACTGCTGTCATTGGTTTAGGGGACTCCCCTATTTCTATGTCTCTTTCCCCAAGTCGGTAAAACACTTGGTTAAGAACATAGTTTTTGTACATTTTCTTTAAACTTTAATACATTTAATTACTTACCAAAAAAAAGACTTGGAAATAGAACATTTACGATGTGCAAATTTCAAGTGTTTTTCGACTTGAAATTTGAGCACAGACACCAGAATTTGTTCCGAGATAGCACATCTCAATCCACAAGCAATATCATAGTACAACGCACACCGCTTCGGCCATAAGGACCTCGGTCAAAAGCAACCCATCCCAGGCATACATCTCGGCAGAATGTTGAGATAGGGCATCTCAGCCAAGGCACACCACGGGGAGTATGCGTCGTCCCAGTCCATTGCGAAATTGCTGTCCAAAGCATACCACCTCGACACTTTCCAGCAGGAGATTTCGAACAGCAGGGATCCACACTATTCCTCCACAACTGCATTGTTTCGCCACAATGCACCCCAAAAAACATCACTTCCCAGTGCATATACCGATGGATCACCATCCTGCTTCATCAAGGCTCACTTAAGCAAGAGCACACCTAATGCATTCAGAAGAATCCTGGTCTCTGGCAACTTCCAAAACATGGACAGAACACCACCTCGCCCTAAAAAACCACCTCAGACAGTGCTCTCATCACAGCAATAGCAACTCAGTCGGCTTTAAGGATGACTCATTGCCAGCGAAACCCTTCGAGGTCATGGAAGTGGATTTTCACTGTCTCTGGGACTTGACATGCTTCCAGGCTCCTTCTTTCTCCGAAGGAGAATGAATGGAATTTGCAACATTAATGCTTTTGTTTGACAGTCGATGTGGGCACTTGGAGACAGTGAAAATCCACTAATTCATCCAGGTCACTAAATTTATTATTCGAAAATTTAGTATTCGTTTTCAATACTAATACTAACGAAATATAGTATTTGGAAATTCATTAAAATTTATTAGGGATTTTCTTCTTCTTTTTCTTCTTCTTCTTTATATATATATAAAAAAGGAGCGGTTTGGCCATGCGTGGATCACTTTTCAACATGTTCTACTGCCGACGTATGGTTGGCTTCTCCCTTTGGCACGAACGTTCGGATCCTTGACATGGTGACGGCTCCGGCGCCGATCTATCCCCTGGTTCTTTGCCAATTGATGTGACGAGTTGGATTTCAGGACTAACTGGTTGGGGGAGGATTATCTTTCCTGGATCAGGTTGATTTGCTGCTGATGTGGGGTTGGCTACTCTTCACGCTTTACTGCATCGTCTGATCTGTATGATGTCTGTTCTCCTACCGTTGCATGAATGGTGTTTTCTCATTGTTTAGCTTTGTAAGTATATCGCTACCGAAGTCTGTTTTTGTTTTCTCCTTGGAATCTTGTATTTCTCGTCTCGGGGTATGCCTTAGCATAGTTGTTTATCTCCGATCTATTTGGAGATTGAACATATGATTTGTATTCTTTCATTTTTATTAATACATTTTAATTACTTACTAAAAAAAAGGAAATTCAGTATTCTTTTTCAGTAGAGTAGCTAAAAAGCCACAAATTAACTCCTTCCTGTCTGGAGTTAATAGGCTTAACCAATGTAACTTTTTCTCCTATGGTTTTCTTTGGATTCGTGACATGTTTCACGGTGCTCAGGGTATACTCCTTTGTCTTTGTTCTACATCTAAATTGGCACAACAATTGGAGATAAAAAATTATTTTTGTGTTTTTCCTTTTCATTTATAAAATTACTTACGAAAAAAAAGGGATAATTAGGACTATCCAATCTAACTTAATTGTCCTATATTTGCATCTACTTATCTAGTCAATCTTAGTCTATCCTAAGCTTCTTTTTTTTTTTTTTTTTTTGGTAAGTAAGTCAATTTTATTGAAAAAAGAATAGAAAAAAATACAACCTATGATTTAATTCCAAGTGTTTTTCCGACTTGGAATATAGTCATAGATGCGATGGCATTTGCCGATCAGCCAAAAGAAACACAAAAGAGTCCTACAAAAGGACAAATATCATCAAATGAAAGCCATACCAGCCATACAAGTATAAATAAAAAGATGCCACGAAAGTAGCAAACAAGAACAGGGGGAACACCATCTACACCCCCAAAGATGAGAAATCAAGAGCCCCGTAACCTACATGGCACTTTTGATCAACATCCGCGGGAATTCCATACTACAAAAGCAAGGGTCGTGGTAAAGCAAAATCATAGGCATGCTGGGAGGAAACAGCCACTCGATGAAATAGACCACCCAATGTAGAAGCCGAACAAGCATCGACACCATCACCCAGGGGCAAAAAGCAATGGGACATTCGGATGCCAGCATCGCTAGTATACCCATCATGCCATCTAGCTTGCAGCAAGAGAGATCATACAGCATGGGCATCAAACATAGAATAACAAAAAACACCAGGTGCAGCCGGCAACAACTTGGCAGCTAGGCGGGTTTGCAGTAAACAAGCCCTATCCTAAGCTTCCGCATACGATTCAAGTAAAATATAAGGTATCTCTTTTTTCTGATACCAAAGGTGATGGGATGGGTTATTTTTTTCCTAATAGCACCCATAATTAAATAGCATGAATTTTTTTGTAAAAAATCTGGTCGAGTTTCCTCCAAAAATGAGCTAAAACTAATATATATAACCTATATAAACAACCCTTCACAAAGTTTTTTTTTTTTTTGGTAAGTAAATTGGAATTAAAATAAAAGAAAGTACAAAAACATTGTTCTAACTCCAAGTATTTTGCCGACTTAGAGATAGAACAAAAAGTTAGGACATTCCCCGTGCATCACCATGAAAAAAGTCATGAGACCAAACGAAAAACACAAAAATCGGCTAGATTAATATCATCTAAACCGGCCACATTCAACTACTAAGATATACAACCCGGCCCAAATTCACACACACAAGAAACCAGTAGCAGCAGATTAATTCATCATCAAATCTAGGAGCAAACTGAATGTTGCTTTACCCGTGCTGAAGATGCAATGTCTTCTGGCTGGTTGTCTTTTCAGTACTCGATGCTTCTGCTCTGTTTGAACCTGTTTTTAGATCTGTGGATGATGAAGCTTTCCTTATACCCTGCCTTATCCCATTAGTCTGGAGGGGTTTTCCTTTGTTCTACCATGATTGTTTCATGTCTGCTGGGCGAACGATGATGCATCATTGCCAGTGTACGATGCCTGGCTTGGCGCGGAATGCAACGGAAGGAGCTTCCAGGTTTGTGGCTCTGTTTGGCTGAGGATTGTGGGCTACCGTTTCTGGGATGGAAGATTGCCTGCTGACTGGAAGCTGGAGCCCCTGCTTTTGGTTGCTCCTTTGTCATGATAATCTGGTTATGAACAGCTCTTCCATGGTGAGATTTCCTGCTGGTCGCGTTTTGGAGTAACAAAATGTATTTGAGGAATCACATGTTATGTTGACCTAGCCAGCTTTTTTCTTCTCTCGCTCTTATCTTCACATGTTTCCCTGAATTTAGGCGTGTCATTCTCTTGTATTGTCTGACGGCGTTAATGGTTGTAACTCCGTTTTTGCCGTCCTAAACTACATTATTTTCTTTATTTAGGTTTTGTGTTTTGGATCTCGTTGCTCGGGGTATGCCCTAGCATCTTTGTTCTAAACCCAAGTCGGAATAATATTTAGAGATAGAACATTGTTTCTGTATACTTTTTTTTTTTCATTTATAAAAATTTTCTTACTTACCAAAAAAAAAAAGGAGCAAACTGAATTTCCACCGTTCCAAAGTAAGAAACAAGCAGCAAGTTAAGCTGCAGCTGCCAGCAGCAAAGGCCTCGGATTGGTTTTGCACATGCCATTATGCGTGCATTGCTACCATAGCAACTCAGACAAAACCACCACCACGACACAGGCAGCATCTCATCCAATTGCACAGGGATCTCAGACTCATCCATCTGACCTCGGATGAGAGCAGCACGTCCACAGCATCTCGGGTAATTCTACCGTAGGAGACCTATGAGTAGGCATCTTGGCCATGATCCAACCACGAGAGCCGACATTAGCACTAGACTTCAGCACCCAAATCCACAGAGCTACAAACCCAAATTCAAGTAAAAACCAGCTGCCATTTCAGCTATATAGGAAGAACTACTCAGCCCAAATTCTCACACTAGGAACAGCACAAAGAATCCAGCTTCAAAAATCATGGAGCAAGCTGAAATCAGCAAAGGCATTCATAAAACTCCCCATCATTTCATCAAGGCTCGCAACAGCAACATAGAAAGGGGCCACCATACAGCCGACAAAACAGTAGGAAGCCCAATTCCCTCCAGCATCACCAGCCGCTCCATCATTAGCGACATCCCCAACAGACTGCCAGCATTAGTAAGAGAGCATATCCCCCCATTCGAGCAAAGAACCCAACCATGAACTCAGACCACCAAGGATTCAGCCCCAGGGCACGTTCAGAACAACACAGCCAAATGCACAATCTGAGTGGCAACCTCAGACAGCATCAACATACCAAGAAACAGCAGGATAACTAGGCACCTGCAACAAACCGGACATGGTAGATTAGTCCAATTACCACGAACCAGACAGCAACCAGAGCCGTAGCTACCGCATCGCAACCAGAACAGGGACTCTCAGCCACTGCAGCCCCAACAGCCTGGGGCATGGAAGCCCAGCCAGGATCTGTGGTGGCGAGACCCACAGAAAGTCAAATTTCAAGTTTGAAATTTGAAACACTTATAATCCAAAACACTTACTTACCAAAAAAAAAAAAGTTTGAAATTTGAAAATGAAAACCCAAATGGGAGAAAGGCTTCAGGAAAACCCCAATGAAAACCCACAGGAACTGTATCGTTAGACGAAGATACGGGCCAAGTGGCAAGAGCCAACAACCCAAGCAGAGACTGCAAAGAGGATATGCCCTTTATGACCGAAGGTGGGAGAATCAACCGAGAACCACCTTGAACAGGTTATGGAAACAAAGAGAGAATGGAGTGACAGCCAACCCTTAGCAAGAGACGCACCCGAGCGCACAGCCAAAGTGGTAAACGGAGAAGAAGAGAAAAAAGAAACAGAGAGAGCATCGAGGCCGCGGAGGATGAAACATGCCGGCGACGACATTAATCGGCCAAGAGCCACATGCATTTCAAATATGAAATTTGAAATGCTCAAAGAGAGAAGCCAGAGCTTCTCTCTTTAGACGAGAGTCTACATCTCGAAGTTTTACAACCCTTCAGAAAGTAAACAAACATCCAGACATAAAATTAATAACTAAGACAGTGCACAATAATGAACTAACGGAACATGGATGTCCAGTAACAAACATCCAGGACATCCATATTTCGTTAGTTCATTCTTGTGCCTTGTCTTAGTTATTAATTTTATGTCAAAGACTTACTTCATTTGGAGGCCAAGTATCGTAGAGGCCTCACTGATAAAGGAGGTGTTGGTCATGGCCCAGATTGTGTGCAACTACACAATCAAAAGTCCATCCTCCTCCTACTATGGACCCAAAGGTAGGTCATCTACATATGATCCCTGTGGACGGGGCCATTTGTCACCCAGCGATTCCAAAATAGACCATGACATCCCACTGTAACATACTAAGGCATGCCAAGAATATCACCCGCGATAAAACACGGCTAGGATATACGGCCACAGCAATCCTTGAGTTCCACCGTAATATTTCAGCATGTCTATGTTTGTTATCCAAAACTCTTGGTCCGAGTTCTTGTTCGATAGGGAATTCTATTCTCGAGCATAAAATCCTTCATTCCCACTCTGTTGAAGAATGTTCCAAAAATGATTCAGTCCAAAAGTCCATCTCTTGATTATAGAATTCTCTCCTTTTTTTTTGGTAAGTAAGTATTTTGGATTCATGGGAGAAAAAATTACAGACTAAATGTTTTAACTCCAAATATTGTACTTAGAGTTAAAACATAAAGTGCTAGGGCATGCCCCGAGCAACATTACATCATAAGAGAAACCATAAAGAATGACACAAGAACCGAAAATGGGAGTGACATCATTTTCACACTAGCAAGATCGTAGAAAACTACTCCTAAAACAACGAAGATGACACTGCAATCCATCTACGATCTTCAACAAGACAGAGCGTAAACCATAGACCAAACAGCAAGTCACCATGAGGGAGCATGCATAATAGCGCTTTCAATTGCTTCGAGCAAGCAAGGCCAGCCGCACGCACCCAAAAAGATAAGCAAAGACATCAGCCATGCTCATAGCCAACTCAAGTCTAGTAAGATCAATCCACAAAAAACGGAACCTCAATCCAAAGATTCCAAAGAAACATAAAAAAGATTACAGCAAACCTTCAAAACCAGCAAAATCCAGCACCTCTCCGGCAGCAACATGAGGTCTCAGTAGACAAAAAGCTGAATGCATGTAATACACCATCAGCACCCAAAACCAATGTTTCAACTCAAAACCCGCATGCTTCAACATTTACAAAGACCAAAGAAGCCAAAGAAAGGCCATCAACTTCAAAGAAGTCAAGTCGAGTCAAGACGGCAAAGATAAGCACAACAAATATGCCATCCCGTTACTTCATTTGCGAGCGAAGACATTAGATTGATCATCGGCCAAAATCGCGAAACTAGAATATTTCCAGCCCAAGATAACAGACATGATTTCAAGCACAACACAAAAAATCGGATTAGAGCAAGATATAAGATCGGCAGAATGATAACAGCTCCCAACACTGCCCGAACAAATTGAAACATCAGAACATGGGGATTCTTCCAAACCACACCCGGGCTAACTATCATCGCTGCCGCATCAAACCGCCAATGCAATCCTTCATAGTGGTCGGACAGCCGAGATAACATAGTCCATACAATCAAGCAGACCCAAATATCAATGAAACATCACTTGAAAGAGCCAAGGCAAAGCCAACAAGATACTCAAGATCGGGCCACCACAAATCCAAAATGACTCGCAGCAAGTTGAAATTGAAGCACCAGGCAGAACTTTGAAACTCGGGCAACAACCAGACCGACCAAGACCTACATAATGCCATCCAAAGTACAAGAAACTGACCCACTTCAAAACCGAAAGGCTACCCATGCTTCAAGAACCCCAAGCAAAGACAAAGCCATAGGTATATCAACCCAAAGATCGCCACTGAATTTCCATCAAGAACCAAATGCAAAGAAAATCATTAAATCCATGGTCGCACTGTAGCAACACAAGCGGTGTTAATAAACAAAAACAATGGCCATACTCCAACAAACCATTGCACCAACCGCATTGCGTCCCATCATCAAAGCTGGGCCAGCAGGTCTCCAACGACACCTCGCAAAAATAGCAACAATCACTCCCAAAGTGACTTACAAATAGAGGCACGGCAAAGATCGCTTAGCACCATAATACTCCAAGTACCAAAATCAGCAAACACAGTCTCATCTACGAGGTAGAACTAGCAAAGAACCAAAGAACCGGAACACCACCAAAGCAGCGAGATCGGTCTCGGGCGGCAAATGAGGACGGCCACAGTGTCAAATGAGAATGGCCACTTCAAACTAAAAACGGCCCCACATACGATCGGCAATTTGATGAAGTTGCCTACGATCGGCCCCCACCCACAAGGAAACAATCCAGCTTACCTACCACAAAGACTCGGAGAGCCAAAAAACCATTAGCAATGAGAACCGGCAATCACAAATTCCTCGTAATGCTTGAATAGACCGAACAACACCATAATTCGATCTAGTGCAAGACACAAAGACCCCATCTTCAAGCTCATTCCCAAAGAAAATGTGCACCGCAGATTTGCATAGCAATATCAAGACCTAATCTGCGGGCCGAGGCAACGGACAGCAGCACTCAAGAGAATGCAACATAAACACCACAAAGGAGCAAATATCACCAAAAGAATCTGCGCCATCAGCCAAATGAATAAACCGATCCTGCAATATGGTCCAAAGATCCGAGTCATCCAAAAACAGCACCGTGACAAGAATAGGCACAAAGTTCCAAGGTCCTGCAAGATGAGACAGCAAAAGGCAAATTGTTGTAAAGCAACAATTGCCCAAAAGAATCAAGAAGCCAGATTCTCGTAGGCAAGCGAGCCAGTCAACATCCGAGACTGGACCATGTAGCTCCAATCTCAAACCTTTTAATCAGCCACACGGAAAAACAATAACACCAGAGCCCGCAGAGATCGACCCAAAGCAAGTGCAGCAATGTCTCATACACAAAGCAGTCAACAATGCATTGCAAAAAGGCCCCAAGTCACGGCTAGGTCAGCCAAACTTCTACCTGCTGCAGCCTCATATCCACTCCCGGGAACACTACACCGCAGGACCCCGCAAACCAGCAGAACCAACTGTATCCAAAGATCAACCACAGATCGCGGCCAAACCACGAGCAGCTACATTTCAGATAACCTCATCAACCAAACAAAACCAAAAACTAGGAACACCCGGGCTGAGTACTCCACACATAGCACCACTAAATTTCCAGAGAGAAACAAGACCAACGATGGTAACCAATCCTCAACCAAGCCACCAAGAAAATAGCAATACCAGCCCACAACAACATCAGAGCAGAATAATATCAATAATATATATATTTTTTTTTCAAGAAAACTACTGTGACAATATCATCACTCAATTTTTTTTTTTCTCCAAAGCAAAACGACTGTGGACAAAAATCAGTAATTTGCTTAATTAAATTTTTTTTTAATATAACCAGCGCCTAGCTAACGAGCGATCTTTGAGACCAAAGACGGGGCAATGAGACCTTGACTTATCTCGGACAGCATTTGATATCCGAGAGCATATAAGGGAAATGTCCCGAGGTGGGATTTTTCAAACACCCGGTTGTTTCGTTCTCTCCAAATATAATAGACAGATCGCCACCAGAGAGAGACGTTTGGACACAAAGCAGATAGATTTTTTCCTTTCCAAATGTGAGCAGCCCATATGACGTTTTGTGACAGTTTGGGTAAGGCCAATAAATTCCGGCATTCCTTTGGATGGTGGTCCATATCGATTTAGTGAACGGACGGAGAAAAAAGATGGTCATGATTTTCAGCATCCGAGTCACGGAGAGCAGGAAAGAGAGAGATTCAAGATGCCGTGAATACGGTCGGATGTATTAAGCCCGCCTTTGATTGCCAACCAAAGGGTAAAAGCATGGGCAGGGATATGAAGAGGGCCCCGACTAATTTGGTCCAACCCACTTTCGGCTTAGGGGGTGAAAAAGGAGGTAGGCGCCTTAGTCGAAAAATACCATTTTGGCATCCAATCCAACTAAGAGAGTCTTTTCGCTCGGCATTGGGAAGGTAAAGGGGCATGTTTTCACTAAGCACGAGACCTCCCGATCATAAGGGTTAGGCCAAGCCCACCGGTCATTTCTAATAATCTGGATACCTTGGCGTCTCTCAATAGACCAAAGGATGCGATGCGAATGCGTTGAGCAAACACTATTAAGGGGGCCACTAGGATGCCGGTGGTCATGCTGCATAAAGGTATCCAAGCCATCTCCGATGATCTTAGAGGTGTGGGCGTACATGAAAGGACGGAGACTCATGATTTTCTTCCAACTCCGTGAAGCGAGTCGAACTTTGAGAGTCCAAATACACCGATCCTTGATTCTAGTCTTGTGGGCACAAGAAGACCAAGCCGAATCGGGGGTCTTTAGACGGGATGCGCCAAAGGAGTTTACGGATGAGGGCTTTATTTTGAGCCCGCAAATGCTTGATACCCAATCCTCCTTCACTTTTTGGGTAGCGATGATGTCACCCAAGCCACTTTTGCATTAGTCCTACCTTCCATGCACCCATTCCATAGGAATCGCCTCAAGATACAATCGATCCGCTTAAGAATGGATTTAGGAAGGATGAAGATCGAAGCCCAATAGAGGTGGACAGATGAGAGAATCGATGCAATCGGTTGTAATCGGCCTCCAAAAAGAGAGCCACCTATTTTTCCAAGATTTAATGCGTCGGGTAATTTTCTCGTAAGGATCGTGCAATCACGAATCGACACTGGTAGAGATCGGAGGGACACCGAGGTATCTAATGAGGAGAGAGCCCATTTTGAAGCCCAAAACATCAACAATGTTCTCGAGTCGTGGCTGGGTTTTTAGAGCGAGATAAAGGTCTCACTCTTATTTATGTTCGCCGACAAACCCGAAAGCCAATGGAATTCCTCAAGGCAATCCTTGAGAATCCGGATGGAGCATACGTCACCTGAGAGAATAGGAGAAGGTCATCGGCAAAGGCCAAAGATGACAAGATGAGTCGCTTCACACTTCCAATGAAATGTGAAATTATTATTCCTACGGGCCTTAAGATCAATGATGCCATTCAACACTTCCATCACCAACACAAAGAGGTAAGGAGACATTGGATCACCTTGGCGAAGACCTTTACCCCCTTTGAAGAAACCCACCGCTTCCCCATTAATATTGAGCGAGTACGAGGGGGTGGTAATACATTGCCTAATCCAATTTATCATTTTGGGCGGGAAGTTCATGATGGTCAGGACAAATATGATGAAATCCCAATGAACAGAGTCATAGGCTTTCATGAGGTCAATTTTCAAAGTACAAATGAGGAGGACCTTGACCCGGATGGTACTTGTGGAGGAGTTCTTGGGCCGAAGAATGTTGTCACCGATTTGGTGACCCGCCACAAAGGCCGTCTCCCGCACTTATCAACCGGATAAGGTAACGTCATCTTTAAACGATTGGCAATGATCTTCGAGATAAATTTGTAGATGACATTACAGCAGGAAATGGGACGGTAATCAGAGACCAGCCGAGGAGACTGAATCTTAGGGATCAGACTAATGATCGTAGAGTTCATTTGTTTGAGGAGCAAACCATGAGTGAAGAAATCACGGATTGCTTCACAAACAGATTGACCCACGATATCCCATGCATCCTTAAAGAAAAGGGCACTGAACCCATCAGGGCCCGGGGCTCTATAATCACCTATAGAGAAAATGGTCTTACGAATCTCTCCGTCACTTACAGGGCCTTCGAGAAGGTCCATAAGTGATTCAGGCACCGTGTGGAGGATGTAAGGGCGAATGCGCTCCGCGTCGGCCCGACCCGTACGTGCGACCGATCCCAAGAGCCTTACTAAAGTGATCTACAATCAGATTTTGGACATTTTCGATTCCATTGGTAGGAGTCCCATCATGATCAAGGAGCGAGATGATCCGATTCTTATTATGGTTTCCATTAATGATCTTAAAGAAGAATTTATTACACCGATCCCCTTCTTTGAGCCACCTTAACTTAGCTTTTTGCTTAGTAAGGTCAGCTTCCTTGGCCAGCATCAAGGTAGGCATCCTTGCATCTGCGTTCTTCAAGGTGACACACAAGGTTAGGAGGGGATTGACCTGAATCTCCTCAAGCTTTGTCCTCAAAGCGGGTAACCTCCTCATGGACATCACCTTCGTGGACATTAAGCTTTTTTGAGCCTTTTCACCAACTTAAGACGAGTCACCAGCCTGAACATCGGATATCCAATGGTGACGTCGGCCAAGCCTCGAAGAACCAAAGGGTGAAAATTTGGGGATTTTGTGAGGAAATTATTGAAGCGGAACATCCCTCTTTTCCTGGGAGAAAAACCGGAAGTGAGAAGAATACAGGGCGAATGATCGGAGAGGCTAGCGGGGGGAAAGAGGGCCTTAGCCCGCCTGAATTTATCAAACCAGTGACCATTCGCAACCACTCGATCAAGCTTTCTGAATATGCGAAGGGACGAATCGCGGCCATCATTCCAGGTATAGTGCATACCCTCATGGCAAACGTCGTCAAGATCACAATCTCTAAGACAATGGTCCAGATCAAGCGAGCTTTTATTGTGCCAGATACCGCCCAAGGCCTCAGAAGGGGATCGGATGGCGTTGAAGTCCCCAAGAGCAGCCCACGGGAGGTTGCCCGGATGGTTAGACATCATCCGAAGGCTATCCCAAAGGAGCCTACGAGAGATTTCAGAGTTAGCACCATAGATGAAAGACAAAATGCAACGGGTATTCTCCTCGAGGAAAAGGACTTCAAGGTGGACGACCTGATCCTCCAAGGCGAGAACATTGCATGAAACCAAGGTGGGGTCCCAGCCCACCCAAATCCGACCATTCGGGGACGCAGAGTAGTTCATGATCCAAGACCAATTGGGTCTAATTCTGGTAGAAACAGCCAAAGAGTTTTTTTCCGCGACTTTGGTTTCCACCAAGCTAGCTATGCTACACCTATGGGAGCTAATGAGGCTGCAGACTTCATGGGCTTTTACAAACCCATTAAGGCCCCTCACATTCCAACAGGCAATACTAGTCATAAATAGAGGGTGCGGGGGGGGCTGATTTTTAAACCCCCGAGATTTTTTATTCCTCCGAGCGGAGACACGCACCTTAGTTTTTGGGAAGGGGCCAGCTCTATTAAGGCAACCAGGGGTTCCATAGGGAGGATCACGATGAGTGGAGACCATCGTAGCATCTGGTGTGAGAGGAGGATGATGATTAGAAGAGTCAGACAACTCGGTTCGAGAGAAGATCCATTTGGCCTCATTTTAAGGGGACCGGGAGGCTCGGGATGGCGAGTGGGGCTCCCGGGTCTCGGGAGAGGTAGATGACTTAGGAGGACGACTAGGAGAGTTGATAGCGACAGGGCTATGAGGCCGAATGGGGTCGACCACCGCCAACTCTGTGCACCGAACAAAGTCGAGCAATTGCGACCGGGAGGAGGCTCATGAAAATCCTCCCGTAAGGCTATAAACGAGTTAGAAGTCGTTATAGCCTTACATTCAAAGAACCATGGTTAGGGGCCGCACCAACCGGAGATTTTGGACGGGGAGACTATCCTAGGGAGCCGGGAGATGGGAGGATACCCCGGGAAGAAACCGTTTGCTTTGGAATCCAAGAATTTTTGATAGGGTGATTCTTGTTCCTAATCTTTCGAAACGCGGTCCTACGCGCCGGCCTATCTTGCTGGTATTCAATTTTGATTTCGCATAGATAATCGGGACGGGTGATCGGCACAGCCTCTAGCGTGAACCTTCACGAGATCCCTACCGAGGGGCATCACCCCCATTTCAACACAAACCCTCGCAAAACCCAAACGTTCAAGTTTTTCGGTGGATCGGTCTAAAAGAGAGGTTTGCCTACCACACTCGCGATCCAATTTAAGCCCAATGGGGTCCAAAGATTCAACCGGGATCCCAGACATGGTGATCCGTAGGGAAGGATTTATGATCCTCACGAGATAACATCATACCGGCCACCATTTTTTAAGAAAGAAAGCATGCCCAAAGAATCAACCACGGGCCATTAGCCAGGCATTTTTCAAGCATTTGGCTTGAGGCGAAGCGGAAGAAAAAGAAACCTGATTCGTTTCCGGCCACATGTTGCAGCTCAAATCTTTTCCATTTTCTTTGTGATAAAGCTAACTACATTAAAATGGACGGGTCACCAACAAAGTAACCAACAAGGGTGGTACCCCACAAGTCCGACCCCTGTTTAATAACCTCGGGAGGGGGATAATATGATATTTTCCAAGTCGGAAGTGATCGGAGGGTAGAATTTCAGAGGACATTTACCTCCAATAGCCCTTTCTCAACAACCGATGCCCAAGAGACACTGGCGAGCAAGAGCCACTATCAATGGTGGGGCCAAACATCAATAGTGGAGGGCCCACCGGCTTTGGAAGTCTGAATCGAACTGTGGCAAGCCGGATTGATCACAAAGTCCTGGAAGAAAATCCGTAGGACCAGACGGGCAGACATCCTTCTCCACCTCCCCCCCGATTTACCAAACTCAAGGAGATCCGGCAGCAAGCCGGCGAACCAGAATCGCCCGGATTGAGAGGAGAGCTAATTTGATCACCATGGCATACGGCCCCGAGCCGACGCCGTGGAGGGCAGGGCCGAGGGAAGAACCGGACGGACCCGTAGAGACAGAGCAAGAGCCCGCTTTCATAAAATCAATGGGGACTCACCATGGCTGAAAGAGGCAATCGAGGGGGAAAGGGAAGGAAGAGAGCCCGGGAGGCCTGACGAGATGTGGGAATTAGGGGGTTGAAGATTCGGGAAGGAGAAGGAAGCAGAGAAGGGCAAAGATCGTCACCGAAGGGGAAGAGAGGGCGCCGAAGCCGGGCTATGGCGGCATAACGCCGAGGGGCGAAGATGGGGATGCAACGACGTGCGGAGAGGAAGTGGAATGGGTAGAACAGGATTGGGGTTGGGGGCCATGAGGCCAGGGAGTGGCGGGCCGGGAGCAGACGGAAGGAATCGTATTTAGATAAGAGGGCGAATGAAGGTCGGGGGGGAGAGCTTTGAGGAGTTCGGACAGCAATGCAAAGGGAGGTCGACCGGTGCCATGGGCGCCGGCAGGGGGTTGAAGTCGGGCTCAGTTAGATTTGAAATTCTCTCCACCATCGAATTTCCTTTCCTTTTTCTATAGACATATTCCTGTGGAAATTTTCATATTTCCTTATGAGTTTAAGTCCTCATGTGTTCTTGATTCTTCACATAATTTCCTTTAAAGCATAAAGAATTTAGGGATTTCTTATTTACATTAAGCTAATTGGAATCTTAAGCTTTAAATCGATAATTCTTGACAAATGGTTCATAACATGATTTTTGAAACACCTGTTCAGGAGGATTATTACAAAGGATGCTAATTCTATATGGGTCTCATGGATGTATATAAATAGGTTAAAGGATAGGTGTATTTGGACCATTAAGGTGCCATCTAATACGTCCTGGTGCTGGAGGAAACTGTTGAGATTTCAATCTGCACTTCGGCCTCTTATCCAATATCGGATAGGAAATCGAGTAGATACATTCCTGTGGCTCGATAATTGGCACTCAAAAGGCCCCCTTGGTGATTGTTTTTCCTCTAGGCTTATGTCTGTGACTGGACTGCCTTTTGATATGAAAGTTGCTCCGATAGTGATTAATGGTGATTGGAGATGGCCAAATCTGTATGATGTGGAAGTGGATCAGATCATTGACAGTATGCCGGATTACCGACTGGATCCAGATAGGAAAGATACTATCAGATGGTCTGCTGAACCAACTGGAGTCTTCACCACCCGTTCGGCTTACCGTACTTTCAAAGGAACCTCAGGCAAATGTAGCTGGGCATCTCTCATCTGGGGCATCTCTCAACTGGCTCGATGGCCTTCTTGTCAGTTTGGTTGTTAGCTTGTTGTTTGGATTTAAGTTAGGTTGTATGTTCTTAAACCTGTCATGTCTAGGTCCGTGATCTTTGATCCCATCTGTTTCCTTGAGTTTTGGGGGTATACCCCTCTTTCCTGTGCTCTAATTTCAAGTTGGCAAAACACTTGGAGTTAGGACATAGATCTATAAATTTTTATTTTTAATACAATTATTTACTTACCAAAAAAAAAAAGTGTGTTGAACCCTTTACCTAGTGGGTTAGGCTGAATGCAGGGTTGGGGTTCCTGCTCCAGTGGCCTAGTGTGATGTCCTCGAGTGGATTTCTTGCAGCTGGATGTAGTCAAATGCTGGCGCCTTGTGCTGTCATCCTGCTGATTGTTGGATTGCAAAGCTACACTGCAATCTTTTGATTGCTCCAAGGGATTGGAGTCCTCCTGAATGCTGGGAGGCTGTTTTGCTAAACCTTGGGGTTGCTGATTTTGTACTGACTCTTTCAGTAGCTGTCTTATGGTTGCCTAACGCACCGATGAAACAGTTTCTGGTTCCTGGAGGCTCGACTTGAACTTGTTGGAAAGCTGGGCCGAGATACTGGCAGTGTTGGTCTTGTGCTTTTGGACTATTCTCATGACCCTGCTGGCTCCCTGAGCATTCAGTGCTTCTGAAGCTGGCGATGATGCTCTGTCATCCCAACTTCCTTCTCTAGTGGATGCGAGAAGTCTAGAAAGTGGATTGGCGTTACTTTGTTGTGTTGGATCTAAGAAATATGCTGGGTTCTGATTGAGCCCGTGACCCCTTTTCCCTTAGGGTAAAACCTGTGGCATGGTGTCTGATGGCTGCTGACTCTTTGTGCTGAATGAGGGTCTTGATCATGCCCTGAGGTAGGATGATGTGGATGGTCATTAGCCATTTGTATGCTGGAGTGTTATTGATACAGCAGTGGAGCTGGATGGTTTGTAGTGCTGATGCTGTAATCTGCATTGGTCGGGTTTTCTGATTCTGCACTGATGGCTCATTTCCCTTTCAGCTGGCGGTGTCCTACCTGGTGCATGCTGGAAAATATTAGTCAGAACCAGAGGCGGCAACCAGTAGCTGATTCAGTCCAATGAATCCCGGTTTGGCTAATCTTCCTTTGACTCGTATGGCTCTAATGGCAGTGATGCTGTGCTGGACGCTTTTCCTGACTGGGATAGCGTTTAGTTAATTTCAGAGTGCACTGCTGAGTTGCTGAATTTTGATTGGTTCTGAAGCTTGTTGATTCAGCTGGTGTGAGATGCTACTATACCCGAGATCCATGCTGCGTTCCACCAGGCAGGCTTGTTGTACCGGCCTTTTGTTTGTCGGTTTGGAGGAGCAAATTTTGCTGCTTGGCGCCCAAGGTTGCAATGCATTGTTGCCTTAGTAAATTGTACATTTCTTTACATAGGTTGACTGGTTACTGATCGTTATTGCAGTTGTAAAGTCTCCTTGTTTTCATGACATGATCATAAGGATCGGGGTATGCCCCATCGACTTTGTTCTTACTTCAAGTAGGAAAAACACTTGGAGTCAAAACACTGTTTTGTATTTCTTTTAATTTTAATGCACTTTTCTTACTTACCAAAAAAAAACAATCTAGGGCCCATATCATATTCCTTCACATGCTTTTACTTTATGGCTTGCCATTTTAGAAAGACTGAGCACGCTTGACAGAACTGGGAGATTTGTGAATCAAGGTAACACGTGCACTCTCTGCAAGATCTCTGAAGAAAATCACGACCATCTTTTTTTTATGTGTCCCTTTTCTTCTGAGATTTGGGGCCAACTGTGTCATCGTGCTGGGATCAACTTGCCATACCGGGATTAGAAGAGGCATATCGAGTGGGCTTTATGTATTTGGAAAGGTAAGAATGCCAAGTCGCTTTCCTTTAGGCTCTCTCTTGCCACTGTAGTTTATTTTATATGGCAGGAACGCAATAAGAAAATTTTTTATGATACTTGTGGAAGGACCTCTACTAAGATTTTTTTTTGATAAGTATTTAAAGTTTGATTAAATTAAAAAAATATACAAATCTCTATTCTAGTTCCAAGTGTTTTGCCGACTTAGAAATAGAATAAAACCGCTAGGGCATTCCCCGAGCACACCATTACAGAAACATAAAAACAAAAAGAGAGTATACAAGGGAATAATAACTGGCCAAGACCATTAGCCAACTAGCCGAACAGTAGCCTCATTGCAGAAGAGTGCACCGAAGCATTCTTCCATACTCCAAGTCACAAAAATGGTCGAACTGTCCAAATCGGGTGCGTGTGAGAGAAGGACCGGTGTGTCCAACATAGTCAACCTTCCACGTCATTCAAAACCAACAGCCAAACAGGGCAAGGCAAACTAGTCGGAAGTCACTTACCTGCAGCCAACAGGACTGGGAATTTGTGAGCGCGGAGCCGTATAGCCCAAAAGAACCCCTTCGTCCAAGTCAGCAGGGATCCATTCCGGGAAATTGTGAGAGAACCTACGTTCAGGTACTCAGTCCCAGTATGTAATAGCAAGCTGGCAAACCACTAGAGATCTGACGATCGTATCCAGAGAAACCACCCACTGACTAGCATCTCCAGAACATCCCCATCAAGGTAATAAAGCAAAACATCACCAGATGACAAAAGGTGCTCGTCTACGTCAGCTAGGCTTGAAGGGTGCTGCACCCAACACGTCCATGTCAGCCAAATCGACCATCGCTTATGGGCAGACCAGAGCGCTGTCCATAGATCTTAGAGCCGGTTAACTGGTTGACCGGCCAAAACATTTTTTTTCTAAATCCAAGGTGCCTGTCAACTTTTGTCCGGCCAGAACCCATAAAAAAAGACCAGCCGCAAAAGAGCCTAGTCGTCCACATCAGCCAGGCCTAACAGATGCAAAGCCCCACTATATCCACGTTAGCTCATCCTGACAACTCTAACTTTTTTCTTTTTTTAAACCCAAGTGCCTGTCAACTTTAGCCCGGCCTAAACCCAGAAAAAACAACCAGCCCCCGAAGTGCCTAGTCGTCCACGTCAGCCAGGCTTGACAGGAGCAAAGCCCCACTATATCCACGTCAGCCCTCTAGCCAACTCTAACTTCTTTGTTTGGTAAGCAAAGGAACAACATAAAATAATAGACGGCAAATTAGCACCAAAAAACGCCTACACCCAATAGGGAAAGGGTGAACGTAGGAGTCGGAATACACCGCACAGCCAATGTGTTCACGTCAGCAGCACCAGCTGGAGAAAGGGTCCAAACAGCACACACCCCACTCAAAGTGAGATATGTAGTGCGCAGTAGATCCAAACTGGCCAAGCAAGAGATTAGGGACCGGAATGCTGGTGAGTCCCAAAACAACCACGTTAGCCCAACCGGGCAAAACTTCAGGGTGGACAAAATCACAATCCGCAATCTAAGAAGCCGGTCAACGAGCTGACTGGCCAAACTCCTTAAGCCGGTCAACAAGATTACCGCCCAAAAAACATCCTTTTTTTTTCCAAAGACGGCAAATAGGCACCAAACCGCCTACACCCAACCAGAAAACAGTGAGTGTTGGAGTTAGAATGTTCACACAGCCAATGCGACCGTGTCAACAAAACCAGTAGGAGACAAAAAACTTCAACAACATACGCCCCACTCAGCATCTGATATGCAAAGCGCATGAACCAAAACCGGTCAAGCAAGAGAGAGGGACCAGAGTGCAACTTGAGATAGTAGGCTTATTATCTCAACCAGACTGCTGACCTCGACCAACTATCCATTTAGCACTGATCTTCAGCCGACCTCCAGTTCAAATGACGGATACTCCATCTAGTCAGAATAGATCTGTTGCTATGCGTTCTGTCTACGGGAGTGTTTTCCTGTTTACACTGGACCACAGAAGTGATTAGATTAAACATTTGGGATTCATTTTTTTTTAAAAAAAAAGAGTGTTAGCTTGTTGGGCTGATGTGGGCTTTGAGGACTCAGCACCCTCAGGCCTGGCTGACGTGGACAAACTTGTTGCTTGGTTTTGTTGGTAAGCTTATTGCTTGTTTCCATGGATTTACTTACCAAAAAAAATTGTTTCCATGGATTACGGTCAGCACTTTCTTCCTTCAGTCCTGGCCCCTTGGAAAAAAAAGAAAGAGACTAGTTTGCTTGTTGGGCTGTCGTGGCCGTAGAGGGGATCAGCTTCCTCAGGCCTGGCTGACGTGGATGTCATGGCTCTTTGGGGGCTGGGCATATTATCTAGGTTGTGGCCAGACTTAATTGTTTGGCTCAGAAAAAAAAAGTTGAGGCCAGTCAACCAATTGACCAGCTCCATGGTCTATGGACAGCGCTCCGGTCTGCACAAAAGCAGTGGCCGGTTATGCTGACGTGGACAATTTAGGTTCTATAACCCTCAGGCCTAGCTAACGTGGGCGAGTGCCTAAAAGTCAACTGGTGAAGTTTGCTTTATTGCTTTGATGAGGATGTTGCTGAAGTTGCTAGTTGTTGGGTGGGTTTCTAGAACGGATCATCACATTATCCCGGAATGGAATGCCTGCTGACTTGGACATAGTGGTTCCTTTGGTCTGTATGGAACCTTCGCTCAAAAGCTCCTGGTCTTGTTGGTGGCAAGTACCGGCTGATACGCAAAGCCTGTGTGGCTGCCAGTTTGGCTGACGTGGATGGCTGACTATGCTGGGCACACCGGTCCTTCTCTCACGTTCCAGGATTGGGTAGTTTCAATTCCAGTTTGCTATTTCTCGATATGACTGAAGGCCGGATCGTTATTTTTTCTTAGCCTTGTCTTGGCTGCCGGTTTTGTCCGACGTGGAAGATTGACTACGCTGGGCACACCAATCTTTCTCTCACACGTTCCCGATTATGGGCAGTTTGACAGTTTTTGTGACTTAGTGGATGGAAGAGTGCTCTGGTGCGTTCTTCAGTAATGAGGCTTCTGTTGGAGTGGCTCATTGCAGCTCTGATTAATGATGCTAACTTGATCTGGCGTTCCTATGGATTCTAAGTGATGGTTAATGAAGAATTTATTTGCTTATGAAGTTGATTGAAGTACCATTGAATTTTGTCCATCCGGGTTACACAATGATGGCTGATGGTCACGTGCTGCTGATACTGTCCGGTATCAAGCTACTTTGCTCCTCTGGTTCGTTTTTGGCTCTCGTCGTGGAATATGCCAGATAATATCCTGCTATAGATGTCGACTTGGCCATTTCCACACTGAAGGCAATTGGACTATTCATCTAGATGTGATAATGCTCGGGGTATGTCCTAGCATGTTGTTCTACCTCTAAGTCGGCAAAACACTTGGTGTTAGAACATCGTATTGTAAATTTTTTTTATTTTAATCTCACCTTACAAAAAAAAAGCTTTTGTTGGGCTTGAAGACTGATGGCTTGGGGGGCATTGCTGGTTCTTTGCCGAACCTTCTCCTGGGTCAAGAAGGGCGCTTCCAGAGAGAGAAGCTCTCGTCTCTCTCTAGAGTTTTAAATCCGACGCTGTCATTTTGGGCGCCGGGTGGCACCGGAGCCGGCCATGGCTGGTCTCCGGTTGCTCTGCCCGGTTCCCCTCCGGTTATCCATCTCCACCTTTCCGGTTCTCTGCCTTGGATGCGTCGTTCACGGCGCCCTCGGAGCCTTCGACTTTGTCTGCGAACTCAGTCTGCTTCTCCCGCTTTAAGTTTGAGGAGAAGGATCTTACGTTGGTCCTATTCTTCGCCTGTTGGAGATGTTGGTGCTGTCGTAGCTTGGGCTTTGTGTCCTCTGAGGTTTTGGTGGCGCTCATCCTTTGAGGCCTCGTATCTTCTCCTCGGTGCGAGCCTAGGGTTGAGCTCTTGATTCGTTTCTCCCATACAGATTGGGATGAAGGCTCTGGCCTCGCTATGGGCTCCTTTCGGTCCTTTCGCCTTCGAAGTCGGTTGGGCCTAGCATTGGCTTTGGTTGCGGGTTGGTGTTAGCCAGCTCTGCCCTCCTAGATTTGGTATTGGGATCTGATATCTGAAGCTTTTGACGGCTCTCGTGCTGCTTGATGGATCTGGTGCATTCGAAGGTCTGTTATGCTGGCTCTAAAGTGCCTTTGCCTGGATGTTCCCTTCTAGTGGATGGTTTGGAGGATACCGTGCAGTGCTGGTTTGGAGCTATTAGGCCGATGTACTAAAGAGCTAGCCGTGGACCTTTTGGATGCATGTGAACCTTCTGGTGCGGTGGGGATCCTTCAGTTTGCTTCCATTTATGGAGCTTTGCTTGGTTGCAACGATGTGGGTTGTTGCAAAATGCTGGACTCTCACTGGATTGCTTTTTGACGGCAGATGGTAGTGCCTTTTTTGCCTCTCGTATTGTGGGCATTTTCTGCTTCAGGCAAATTGCATTGAAAGCATTGTCGGAGCCAACGGTCTGGTGCTGTGTTTTATTGTGCCCCTGCCAGTGTGTGGGATGGGTAGGGGGCTGCCTGTGTGCTGAATTTTGCCTTTTTGAAGAGCTGGCCTCGGACTGTTTGGCTGTAATAGCTCCTTGTGTTGCAGGGGTGTTCATTCTGTCTATAGACATTAGGTGGAGCAAGGATTGGTCTCTGTTTTCGGCTCTTATTTCTGTCTGGATGTTGGCCTTGCTTGCTGGTGGTGGTTTGGATGCTGGATGTGCTGTTTCCTGGATGCTGAGGATGGCGGCTGGACATCTGCAGAGTGAGAGTTGGCTGGGGATGTGGATGGTGAGTTGCTGGAACAGATGTGTTTTTTAGGCCGGCGCTGCCATTCCTGCCGGTTCCACAGCTGTCACCTCCTGTTACATTTTCCATTTTAGTCCCGTCTCCTACTTCTTTAGCAGCTGATACTGCCTAATGGCTTTGGGTGGTTCAATGCCCCTGGCATTGATCCATTAATCTTGTTTCGGTTGTGCTTTGAGGGCATTGATTGAAATCTGTGGAATTGCTGAAATGCTGTGATGTGCTGGGTTTCTTGCTGCTGTGCTGGGTATCTTGCGGCCCATGAATTGCTGCTGTTGCCTTACAGATGTCTCCTTAATTTGGGGCATCCGTGCATTATGAATTTTCGGATGTGGTGGCTGGTATTGAGATCTAGGCATTTGCTGGTGTAGTTGCCTACTGGGAGGACTTACATCAGCTGAAGATTGGGCTGTGTCTGTGCTGAGCTCCTTCTATTGCTGGCCTTGGTTAAGACACCAAGGTTCCAAAAGGCGGAAAAGAAGAGTCCATTTGCTGTAAGCTGATGAAGTACTGGACGTGCTGTCATGGCTTGACTGGAATGCTGATAAAGTACTGGACGTGCTGTTTTACAGCATTTGCTGATGTATGATCCTGGTGCTGAGGACGGGTGTGGGTTCTTGGATGCAGCCCTGGTGCTGAGGAATGCTGTAATCCTAGTTTGAAATCTCCTCTAGATCAGTTGGGTGTAGATGTTGGTCTGGAATTATCATTTGTGCTCCTGGGGCAAGGCTGGCGAGGTTACTTGTTGGGTTTGATACCCAATGCTAGAGCCTCATTTTCTTCCACCATGTTGTCTCAATATTTTTGTGAGCTGATCAAAATGCTCTCCGTTTGTATTTTTATTTTTCATGCTTTGACTATAGTCTTAGATTATGTCATGATCATGAGGTTTGGGGTCACCCCCTTGTCGTTGTTCTAATTCCAAGTCGGAAAAACACTTGGAGTTAGCACAAGATTTTGTAACTTTCTTTTAAATTTAACGCATTTACTTACCAAAAAAAAAAACTGATGGCTTGGCCGAGTGTTTTTTCTTTATGTACCTGCTTTTTGTTTTTTGATGTTTCTTTCATGATGTGCCCGGGGTTTGCCCTAGCGGCTTTATTTTAACTCTAAGTCAGCAAAACACTTGGAGTTAGAATAGAGTTTTGTATATTTTGTTTTTATTTAATCTAATCTTAATTACTTACCAAAAAAAGAAAATTTGTTGGTTTCTTTCTTTCCAAATAAAGTAAACTGTGGTATGAATGAAGCTACTGCTCCTCCTTCTTGGGCGGATGTCATCCAGAAGGAATCTGCAGGTAAGTGTTCAGAACTGACATACTACCCACCCCGGGCTCTCAATGGTGACTCGGCCACCATTACCCCCTGCCTAATGTAATCGAACAAGGCCACCTTTTCTGGGGTTTCACTTTGGTTGGACACTTTCTCGACTCCCATCCTCATTTTCTGGCTGTTAAAGCCATAGCCAGGAAATTATGGGCTCGTTTTGGTATGAAGCACGCTGTCGAAAACGAAGCCGGTTTCTTTTTCTTCTGCTTCTCATCCTAGGAGATGGAGAAATGCCTCCGTTTTGGCCCTTGGTTGTTCTTGGGGAAAGCAATTTTTCTCAAATGCTGGGCTCCGGGTATGCCGTTGAAAAAGGAAGAACATAAACGGTATCCCATCTGGATTAAGCTCTCTAATCTCCCGATTCATTTCTAGACTCTTGCTTGGCTCAGCTGGATTGCGAGTGCTATCAGGGTTCCTCTGCAACTTGATTCTAGAACAGCACGTATGGAAAATGTTTCCTATGCTAAGATCTGCATTGAAGTTTGGGTGGACGACCCCTTCCCTAACTGCATCGCCATTCAACAAAATCGTGAGTCTGATTCCATCTCGTTTGTTAATGTGGAATATTATTGGAAGTCGACTCGTTGTGGGCGTTGCCAACTCGTTGGCCAAGCTGAAGCCAATTGTCGTTCCAAGAATGTCAGCCTTCGATTTGGCTCCTCCAATTCTGCCCCTACTGACCAAGGGATTTCTGTCCATCCGACCCCAATTGACTATCAGCCTGATGAAATTGAATCCAGTGTGGCTATTGATCCCTTGAATCCTAAGGAGACTCTTCAACACTCAACGCTCCTTGGAGAGGCTTCCTCTAAGAGCTCTTTGGATACATCTGAGGTGAAGGAAGAGGCTAACAATGATGTTATGGTGGAGTGCCCTTCCTCTGGGATCAAGAAGGCTTCCCATCCCCCTCTTTAGGAGGCGTCTTCGGTTGTTAAAGCTCCATGTAAATGCCCATGTGCTGGGGAAGCTCTGGTCTTCCACGTTTCTCCTGGCGGTGAGATGTTAGAGCATGTGGACCCACTGAGGATGGATCCTGGCTACCGCCCCAGCCTCCTTTGTCTGAAGTTGAGGTCTCTGTATAGGGCTCCTTCCATCAAATTGCCAAAGAATCTATGCCTCCCTTATCTATCGCAGAGATTGCCATTAGGGGCCTCAACCCTTCTGATTTGCCTAGCAGTCGTGTCCACCCCCAACCAATCACTGATGAAGATCAATTTGGTGCTCTTGATCATTTTCCTCAGGCCCCTGACGATTGTGTGGAGGGCTTGAGCCCTACTGATGCGCACCTCATAGATTCGGGCTCCGATTCTATCTCCCGACTGTCAAAAAAATATAGCTTGGCCTCGGTAAAACATGTGGGGGCTGTCCCTACTAGCCCCAACGATCTATCTGCTGAGGTTTGTGTGGGACAGGCAATTAACTACTCCAAAGAGAAATTTCTAAGCGTCAATGCGGCGATGACCATGGATTGTGAGTCTTGAAAGACACCCAAATCCCGGAGAAAGAAAAAATCCAAAAAACCCAAGACATCACCTAGCTTATAGGCTTTCTGGTGATGAGGATTAGCTTGGATTGTAATTTAGTTGAAAATAAAACTTGAGTTGCTGGAAGGGCACTCAATTTTGTGCTGTCTTATACTAGCAAGGTGGATGCTGCCCTTGAGTGGGCTTGGGTGAATGCGATTCTGGCCTGTTTTGCCCAAGGCTTCTATCTTTGCTTTGCTGCTGCTTCTGTCTTTCTCCACTGATGCCCGATTGCATCGCCATCAAACCAATCCCTAATTCTGAATCTATTCTGGAGGTAAAGGTAGAATATTCTTGGAAGCCGACTCGATGTGGTCGCTGCCACCTAATTGGCCATGATGAAGCTAAATGTCGAACTTACCAAAAAAAAAAAAAGAAGCTAAATGTCGATCTAAAAGTGTCAGTGCGCTTCCTGTCTCCTCCAAATATATCCCTCCTGACCAAGGGAAGTCTGTACAGCCAAGCCCAATTGAACATCTATCTGCTGATATGGAATCTTGTGGGGTCATCGATTCCCTGACTCCCTTGCGTCTCCTAGGCTCCCAGATCCCTCCTGTGAGGTTCTATCTACGAGTAATTTGAAAGCGTCTAAGTTGAAGGATGAGACTGATTGCCTCTCTACCGTGATTGAGTTAGTCCCTCACTCTTCTCCCTGTGAGGCGACATTGGTTGCAAAAGTCCCAGACAATTACTCATCAACTGGGAATAAATTGACCTCCCATTTTCCTGCTGTTGAACTGGTGGAGCATGCGGTTCAAAATGCCAGTTCACCCATGCTTCCTTTATCTTTTGCCGATATTGTTAGTAGGGGATCAATCAACCTAATTTGCAAAGCTGTGATGTCCTTCCCATTCCTATATCTGATGATGATTGGTATGCTGCCCTTGGATTGTATCCTCTGGCCCTGGCTGCGGTTAGTTCAACTAGCTCAGCCCATCTATCTCCAGCTACCTCCGCTGAAAAGAATAATCAGGCCCCCTCGAGCAACTGAGGACCCAAAATGTTGAGGGGTCTCATATTACAGCTGCTGAAGTGGGAGGCTATGACATCCCACCATCAGGCCCTCCTGATGCTCTTCTCATTGACCCTGAATCTGACTTTGATTATGAGGCAATGCCTAGCCCTATTTCTCACCTGCTATCAAAGTATGGGCTGGCTTCCTTAAAGCAAGTGGATGCAAGGCCGTCGCGGGCTGCTTTCGGTTCAACAATTTTCTCACTCAACACCCTCGCTTTTCCTCCATAGTTCAACAATGTTGGGCTAACTCTATCCAAGGGGTCCCCATGTTCCGGGTTGTTTCTAAGCTGAGGCTCTTAAAAGAAAAGTTAAAAGAGATTAATCGTAAGATGGGAAATGTCTCTGAAGGTGTCTCTCGTACATGACAGGCCCTTGAGGACTTCCAGAAGAATGGCCCGTCCAATGTCCCTCAGCTCGGGGTCAATGTAGAGGATACCCTTCTTGCTAATTATCGTAGAGCGTTGAGACTTGAAATAGAACTCCTTCAACAGAAGGCGAAAATCCGATGGATCAGGAATGGCGATCAATGCACGAAATACTTTTTCCAATCAATCGCTGCCAATCGCAATAAGAATCGAATTCTCTCCCTAACCAAAGAAGACAAAACAATTACGAGTAGCTTGGAGGAAGTCCAGCAGCTTCTCATCAATCACTTCTCACATCTCCTGGGCTTCGGCCGAAGTGGGCTGTTCCTAAAGGAGCGACTCCGTCCATTCATCCGTCACTCCGTCCCCGATGGCATTCGTCAGGGGCTCTGTAGGCCCATTAATGATGAAGAGATCCGGCAGGCGCTTTTCTCCATTGATGATAACAAAGCTCCGGGGCCGGATGGCTTTTCTGCTAAAATTTTCAAAGCTTCCTAGAACGAAATTGGCCCTTCCATAACAGAAGCTATCCATGACTTCTTTCAACATGGGAAGTTGTTAAAACAAATCAACGCGACCTTGTTATGTTTAATCCCGAAAATCAAATCGCCTTCAAAGGTCACTGATTTTCGACCCATCGCCTGCTGCAACGTTTTATATAAGATCATCTCCAAGGTCATTGTAAACTGCATTAAACACTCTCTTCCCTTCCTGGTAGCAAAGGGGCAAACTGCCTTTGTTCCTGGCAGGAGCATTGGAGATAACATTCTTTTTGCTCAGGAACTTCTTCATAAATACCACCTGAATAAGGGGGTCCCCCGTTGAGTACTAAAAGTGGATTTGATGAAGGCTTATGACTCCATTCATTGGGATTTCATCTTAGCGGTTCTTGAGCTAATGAATTTCCCCTCTCTTATGATCAAATAGATTAGTCAATGCATTTCCACAACATCATTTTCTAAAGTCTCAATGGTGAGTCGGTGGGATTTTTTCGCGGTGCCAAAGGACTAAGACAGGGGGACCCTCTCTCACCCTATCTTTTCGCCTTAGGGATGGAAGTCCTTAATGGCATTCTCGAAAGAATGACTAAGACTAATCCGAATTTCCAGTTCCACTGGAAATGTGCGGATACAAGAACCGTGATGCTTGGATTTGCGAATGACCTTCTCCTTTTTTCTAAAGCTGATTGTAATTCCATCCATGCATTACATTAGAGTCTTAAAATTTTTAGTTCTCTGTCTGGGTTTACTCCTAACCCAGATAAGAGTGCGGTCTTTTGTTATTCTACAAGCGAGATCACTAGGAGGGGTATCCTTAACATTCTTGGATTCAGATTGGGTAATCTTCCTGTCAAATATCTCGGAGTCCCCCTCATAACCACAAAACTATCAGCCTCTAACTGCAAACCACTCCCTGATAGAGTTGATCAACGAATTTCTTCGTGGAAAAATCGATGGCTCTCATTTGCGGCTAGGCTTTAATTGATTTCCTCCATTCTTTCCTCAATCCACCACTACTGGGCCTCTTTGTTCATCTTTCCAAAAGCCATCTTGAAATGCATTGAAACCTCCATTCGCACATTTTTGTGGCACGGATTCTCTGTTGGTCTCTCTCCGCAAAGGTTGCCTGGGCTGATATGTGCTCCTCTAAAGAGGAAGGCGGCTTAGGAATAAAAAACTTGAGCGTGTCTAATAAAGCCTTGCTGGCCCATCATTTCTGGAGGATTATTTCTAAGGACCCGAACTCCATTTGGGTTGCATGGTGTCACGTCCATCGTGTCAAAGACCACTGTATTTGGACCATCAACGTTCCAGATTCTGCCCTGTGGAGCTGGAAAAAGCTAATGAGGCTCCGTGTTACCCTTCGCAGTAAGATCCGGCATCAAATATGGTAACGGGGGTGACACCTTCCTTTTGCTTGATTCTTGGCACCCTCTCGGTCCGCTTCATGAAAGATTTAATGAGAGAATCAGGTGTATCACGGGATTACCTTTAGATGCTAAGGTCAACGAAATCATCAGAAACGGAGATTGGAAATGGCCAAACCCTTTTGATATGGAGGTAGATATGATTTTGAATAACATGCCTTCATATCTCCATGATCCAGCTCGCAATGATGTGGTAGCTTGGACTGCCGACCGCAGTGGGATCTTCTCTTCAAAATCTGCCTACGGGCTTTTCCGAGATCCGAAAGGTGTGGTGGAGTGATTTAGCCTTGTCTGGGGCCCCATGTCAATCCCGGCTCACACCTTTATTCTCTGGCTGGCGATCCGCCAGAGGCTTAGCATTCTCGATAGGATTGGCAATTACCTTCACATTCCAGCGTCATGTATGCTCTGTTCCACCGGAAGGGAGTGTCATGATCACATTTTCTTTAATTGCCCTTTTTCCTCATCTGTCGGCGGCAAATGCCCCATAAGGCGGGGTGTAGCTGGCCTTACCCTAATTGGAATTCAAACATCTTGTGGGTAGCTAAACGATGGAAGGGCAAAAATCTCAAAGCAAACTCATTCTGCCTCACCCTTGCTGCTTCCGTCTATTTTATCTGGAAAGAGAGGAATCATCGAATGTTTAAGGATTCGAGGACTCTTGACGAAACCCATATGGGTACCCAGATTTCTGCGGCAGTCCGGGGGAAGATTGAGGCATCCCATAGTGCCGTTATTGTGTAGGACAGGCAGATTTTGGAAAGGTGGAACATTCTTAGTTCAAACTTGCATTCGGATGATTGGATTCCAGGTTGACAATTGGAGGGTGTGCTGGTGTGCCTTTTTTAGTTCCTTGAGCGTCTGAAGCTGTGCTGAGGCCGGAGTGCCTTCCTTCGCTGGTGTCTTTGCGTTAAAAAAAAACCGATGTGCTTTTTGCTGGACGGAGCGTTTTATTGGACGGAGTGCTCCGTTATCCTTGGACGGAGTGGCTCTGTTTCCTTTATCCGGTGCCTTATATCCGGAGTGCCCTCTCATCCTTTTAAAGGACGGAGTGGCCTTGTTTCCTTTTTCGGAGACCCTTCTCCAAAAAAAAAAAAAAAAATCATTCAAGCCCCTAAAGGCTGGAGTGCCCTGTGTCTTTAAAGACAGAGTGACCTTTCGTCTTGTCGTATCCGGAGCTCTAAAAGGACGGAGCAATCATTGAAGGTCAGAGTGCTTTTCCTTTACTAAAAGGCCGGAATGCTTTATGTTCTTTTCGGATGGAGTGACTTTGTGCATCTTTCCGGAGTGCCTCTTTGCCCTCTATTGGACGGAGTGCTCTCTCATTTTGCATGGAGTGACATTGTTGTGGTGTGGCCTGAGCTGATCTGTGATTGCCATGTTTTTTTGGGCAACTCGTGCGACTGATGCCGCGATGAGGCCGGAGTGCCTTTCTTTTCTTGTGAATTTGCGTGAAAACAAAAATCCGGAGTGGTTTTTGGACGGAGCATTTTATTGGACGGAGTGTTCTGTTTTCCTTTTCCGGAGACCTTTATCCAAAAAAAAAAAAAAGTGTGTGTGTTTTTGCCCGGAGTGTTATTTTTTTCTCACCTTGGACGGAGTGCTTATCACAATTTGGTCGGAGTGATTTTACGCATCATTCCGGAGTGCATGTGTTTCCTTTATTAGGAGTGCTTTCTAGTCTCCGTGGACGGAGTGGCTTAGCCGGAGTGATTTTCCTCTATTTGGACGGAGTGCTTTGGTTTCATGCTTCCGGAGTGTATTTATCCGGAGTGCTTTCTTGTCTCCTAGGATGGAGTGACTTGGCAGCAAATTTTGGCATTTTTTTCTCCTCGAAAAAAAAAATTAATGAGGTGGCTGGTCTGTTTTATCTTTGTTTGGACGGAGCCTCTTTGTTAGTGCTTCCGGAGTGCATTTGTCCCTTCCCGGAATGCTCTCTTTGTCTCCTTGGACGGAGTGTTTTTTCTCACTCTGGACGGAGTGATTTATCACTTTGGACGGAGTGTTTTGGCTCGTGCTTCCGTAGTGCATGTGTCCCCATTATCCGAAGTGCTTTCTTGTCTCCTTGGACGGAGTGGCTTAACCGAATTGTTATTCCTCTATTTGGACGGAGTACTTCTCTTCGTACTCCTGAAGTGCAGTTGTCTTTTAGCTGGAGTGGATTGGCTACAAGGTTCGGATGGGTTTTTCCTTTACAGTAATCGATTATTATTGTAATCTTTTTTCCTTTAGCTGGAGTGCAGTTGTCTTTTTTCGTTTTCCTAGTCAGCAAAACACTTTGTAACAAATATAGTTTTTTGTAAAATTTTACTTTAATTTAATACAATTAAATACTTACCAAAAAAAAAGTGTAGGCAAGGCCATCGACTACTCCAAAGAAAAATTCTTAAGTGTCAATGAGGCAATGGCTTTGGATTGTGAGACTTGGAAGCTTTCAAAATCCAGGAAAAAGAAAAAAATCCAAAAAACCAAAGTCATCACCAGGCTCCTAGCTGAAGGAATTGCTTGGTTTGTTACTGGATAGTTTCTTATATCTATGCTGTCAGCATGTTTCTTGGTCTGCATTTTTTGCTGCGGCATTGCTGATGTGACATTGCTGACGTGGCATTGCTGAAGTGGCGTCCTTTTTTTGGTAAGTAATTAATTGTATTAAATTAAAGAAAAATTGTACAAATAATTATATTTGTTACTAAGTGTTTTGCCGACTTGGAAAACGAAACATAGAAATAAGGGGAACCCTTAAGCCCATTACAAAAGTCATTAAGAAAAGATTACAATAATAACCGATTACTATAAAGGAAAAAACCCATCCGGACCATGCAGCCAATCCACTCCATCCTAGGAGCCAAGTAACCACTCCGGCTAACAGATAACTGCACCCCGGGAGTACGAAGAGAAGCGCTCCGTCAAAATAGAGGAATAACACTCCGGCTAATTTACTCCGTCCAAGGAGACACTCCGGATAAAGGGGGGACATGCACTACTGGAAGCACAAGCCAACAACACTCCGTCCACAGTGATATATCACTCCGTCCATGGAGACAAAGAGAGCATTCCGGGAAGGGACAAAAGCACTCCAGAAACATTAACAAAGAGGCTCCATCCTAAAAGCTAAAACAGACCAGCCACCTCACTAAATTTAATTTTTTTTTTTTTTTTGAAGAGAAAAAGCACTCCGGATAAATACACTTCGGAAGCATGAAACCAAGGAACTCCGCCAAATAGGGGAAATTCACTCCGGCTAAGCCACTCCGTCTAAGGAGAGGAAACATATGCACTCCGGAATGACGCGTAAAATCACTCCGACCAAATTGTGAAAAGCACTCCGTCCGCGGAAGCACCCGTGGTACTGAGCCTCCCTAAAAAATCCTTCGGGATTTCTGGGGTATAGGGCCGCGAAGCGGTGGGGCCAGTCACGTTAAAAAGCTTACCCTTACCACAGTTTTTACTTACCAAAAAAAAAAACTCCGTCCAAAGTGGAAAAAAACACTCCGGGCAATAAACACATGCGTTTTTTTTCTTGAGGAGAAAAAAAAGAACGCAGGAGTTTTCTACCAAGTCACTCCGCCGTAGGAGACAAGAGAGCACTCCGGATAAATACACTCCGGAAGCATGAAACCAAGGAACTCCGCCAAATAGGGGAAATTCACTTCGGCTAAGCCACTCCATCCAATGTGAGGAAACACATGCACTCCGGAATGACGCGCAAAAACACTCCGACCAAATTGTGATAAGCACTCCGTCCAAAGTGAAAAAAACACTCCGGGCAATAAACCCACACTTTTTTTTTTGGAAAACCGCAAATTCACCAGAAGAGAAAGGCACTCTGTCCTCAATGCGGCAACAGTCGCACGAGCAACCCAACAAAACGTGGCAATCCCAAATCAGCTCAGGCCACATCACAACAAAGTCACTCCATCCTAAGTGAGAGAGCACTCCATCCAATATAAGCCAAAGAGGCACTCTGGAAGGCTGCACACATTCACTCCGTCATAGAAGAACATGAAGTATTCCGGCCTTTTAGAAAAGGAAAAGCGCTCCGACCTTCAATGAAAGGTCCGTCCTTTTAGAGCTCCGGATACGATGAGACGAAAAGTCACCCCATCTATAAAGGCAAAGGAACTCTAGCCTTCAGGGACATGAGTTTTTTTTTTTTTTTTTGGAAAGGGGCTCCCGGAAAGGGAGCAAGCCACTCCGTCCTTTAAAAGGACGAGAGGGCACCCCAGATAAAAAGCTCCGGATAAAAGAAACAAAGTCACTCCATCCAAGGATAATAGAGTACTCCGTCCAATAACACGCTCCGTCCAGCAAAAGCGCATCAGGTTTTTTTTTTTTTTTTTATCGCAAAGACTCCATCAAAGGAAGGCACACAGGCCTCAGCACAGCTTCAGCCGCTCAAGGAACTAAAATGAGACACACCAGCACACCCTCCAAATGTCAACCGGAAATCCAGTCATCTGAATGCAAGTTTGAAACAGGAATATTCCATCGTTCCAGAATCTGCCTGTCCTGCACAATAATGGCGCTATGGGATCCCTCAATCTTCCCCCGGACTGCCGCAGAAATTTGGGTAACCATTTGGGTTACGTTAAATTCCTCGAATCCTTAAATCTACGATGATTCCTCTCTTTTCAGATAAAATAGACGGAAGCAGCAAGGGTGAGGTGGAATGAGTATGCTTTGATATTTTTGCCCCCAAAAAAAAAAAACTTAACTGGATGGCAAATATCACTACGAGGAGCCAACATGTTGCGGTGAGGAGCACAACTGGAAGCCTCGGCTGATAAGATCTCAGGAGCAAACCGTACCACCTTTAAGGACGGAGCCTGAACAAGTGCCTTAAAGGGGGACGCATCTAAAGACTGATCAACAGAGTCAACTACAGGAAACTCATCAGTAGCTGGAGGAGGGATACCAAGCCCACAATTCAGCGCATCAGCATAAGGGACAGGAGGCACATTTGTCTCCGAATGGTCAAAGAGCTGATGGGGTTGCAAATCAGCTCCTGGAACCACCAGCGATGTTCTCTCAATACCAGGCTCACGAGATTTCATAGTCTCACTACGACCAGTAGCACAATCGATCCCTGACTTAGGCACAGCAGACTTCGAATAAGCCCTGGGAGCAAGAACAGCCATCAGCTACTTCGGAGAACCAACAGAGCCCGGAAGAACAGAATTTCTCCTCTTCGGTTTCCATGGGTAGCTTACATGAATCTCAACAGCTGCTCTACAGTCAACGAAGAAGTCAAACCCGAACCAATCCAAATTTTAGAAGGGAAAGTAGAATCGGAAGCTACCTCAACACATACACGGGCAAATTTCAAACGCTCCATTTTGGCAAAATTGGGATCCAGTTGAATTGGTTTGCCAACCGCACTGGCAATCCAACTAAGAACCAATGGCGTCCAATATTCCACAGGAACGTTTTTTAGCCTAATCCACAAGGGAATAGATTTAAGCGGCTTTCTAGATAGGGGAGAACCAACGATCCATCTTTGAAGAATCAAAGGGCATCCTGAGATCACCCAAGGGCCTCTTTCGAGGCAAGCTTCAATCTAGGCGACCGAGGAAAAACGGAACAAGAAAATATCTTTTTTTTTTGTAAGTAATTAATTGTATTAAATTAAAGTAAGATGTACAGGGAACTATGTTTTTTACCAAGTGTTTTGCTGACTTGGAAAAAGAAACATAGCAAAAGATATTAATAAAATTATAGAAATATTTGATTACATTAAATGTAAAAAAACCCAACCGGACCTTGCAAACAAACCACTCCGTCCAGAAGACACAATAAAGCGCTCCGGAAGATTGCACTCCGGAAGCACGATCAAAATCACTCTGTCCAGAGATAGCAAATTCACTCCGTCTAAGGTGAGACAAAACACTCCGTCCAAGGGGACATAGAAAGCACTCCAGAAAAAATTCACTCCAGAAGCACTAACAAAGTCGCTCCGTCCAAAATGAGGTAATCAATCCAGCCACCTCACTCCATAAAAGAAAAAACATTCACTCCGTCCAAGGGTGAAAAACAGAACTCTGGAAAAAACTCTGAAAAACTACACTCCAGAACCTTGAGCAAAATCACCCCGTCCAAAGAGTTCAAATTTCACTCCATCCAAGGTGAGACAAACACTCCGTCCAAGGCGACAAAAAAAAAACACTCCAGAAAGAGTACAAATTCACACCGGAATCACTAACAAAGACGCTCCGTCCAAAATGAGGTAAACACTCCAGCCACCTCACCCCAGCTAATCCACTTCGTCCAAGGAGTCTAAAAAAACTCCAGCACAAATCCACTCCGGAAGCTTTAACAATGATGCTCCGTTCAAAATGGGATGAACGATCCAGCCTTTTTTTTTCTTGAGGAGAAAGCACTCTAAGATAAGAAAAAAAACACTCCGGATTCCGGAGTCCTCAACAATTCCGGAGTCAATCCAACAACTCCGGATACAAAACACTTCTCCATGTAGCAGAAAACAGTACCGGCAAAAGGAACTCCGGAATCCGGAGTTCCCAAAAGCAAAAGCAAAATCTTTTTTTTTTTTTTTGAGGAGAATGCACTCAAAAATGTGAAAAAAGAGCACTCCAGATTCCGGAGTCCTCAACAGATCCGGAGTCAATCCAACAGCTCCGGATACAAAACACTCTGCCATGCAGCGGAAAACAGCACCAGCAAAAGGAACTCTGAAATCTGGAGTTCTCAAAGGCAAAGTCAAAATGTTTTTTTTTTTTTTTTTTTGAGGAGAAAACACTCAAAAATGAGAAAAAAAAAGAGCACTCCGGATTCCGGAGTCCTCAATAGCTCCGGAGTCAACCAAACTCCGGATACAAAACACTCCTCCATGAAGCGAAAAACAAGCACCGACGAAAAGAAACTCCGAATCCGAAGTTTCCAAAAGCAAAGAAAAAATGGCAGCTCCAGAAACAATTCACTCTGCCAAGGAGTGAAAAAAAATAGCACCAGCAAAAAGAACTCCGGATTCCGGAGACCAACAGCTCCGGAACGAGGCACTCGCAAAGAAGTGAAACTTGCACCAGCAAAAGAACTTTGGATTCCGGAGATCCCAATAGGAAGGACCAAAAAAGTGTTTTTTTTTTTTTCAAAAGCAGTCCGGCCTAGAGAGAAAACAACATCGGATTCAACCTACACAAATTTCCGCTCCGGATCCAAATCACTCCGCCAAGTAGTGAAAAAAACAGCGCCGGTAAAAGAAACTCCAGATTTCGAAGTTCCCAAAAGTAAGGGCAAAGAGGTTTTTTTTTTTACGCAAATTTCAGCTCCGGATACAATTTACTCCACCAAAAAGTGAAAAAAACACCTCCAGCAAAAGAAACTCCGAATCCGGAGTTCCTCAAAAGCAAGGGTAATGAACCACAACAGCAAGCCCAAAAAGATCAGATGACTACACCCGATCTCATGGCCGCAAGGGGGATGTTCCATCTACTCAAAACCGATCTGGCTTTGTGGGCATCAGTAAGATGGGCTGACTCCAGTTTGCCCCACACCGCATTTGTTATCTGGAAAGCCAGCTGGGTTTCGCTACAGGCAGAAATCCTTAAAGCGCGTTGATTTCTCTCTTTCCAGATGAAATAAACAGAGGCCGCAAGGGAGAGCCTGTAGGAGCAAGCTTTGAGGTTTTTGCCTTTCCATCTGTTGGCAGCCCACAGGATATTGGAATGCCAATCAAGTTAAGGCCAAATAAGACCAGTCTTCTGGCGCATGAGCCGCCAGACGGTCGAGGAGAAAGGGCAGTCTAAGAACAAGTGGTTAAGACTTTCTTCCTCATTAGAGCAGAGAACACAGTTCGCTGAGCATTGAAGGAATCTGCTAATCCAATCTAGAGTGCTAAGCCTATTTCGAATAGCCAACCAAAGAATGAAAGCATGGGCCGGAATGTGCTTGGGTACCCAGACAAGGTCAGCCCATACCACCGCTTTGTTTGCCCCCTGAAAGATCCCTTATGCGGATTTAGCAGTGAAAATCCCAGAGTGATCAGCAGTCCAAAGAACCCCATCGCTGCGGGACTGGTCAGGGGTGTAGGGGGGCATACTGTCCACAATACCCGCAACCTCCATATCAAATGGGTTTGGCCATCTCCAGTTACGATCATTGATGATATCTTTTACCTTTGCATCAAGGGTAGGCTAGTGATACACCTGATCCTCGAATCAAAACGATCACAGAGCGGACCCATTGGATTCCAATGGTCCAGCCAGAGGAAAGTATCCACTCCATTTCCAACAAGATACCGGATCATGGGGTGGAGAGCAATCCGGAGCTTCATCAGCTTTTTCTAGCTCCAAGGGACTGAATCAAGAACTTTTATGGTCCAAATGCAACGATCTTTTATCCGGTGGACATGAGTCCAGGAAACCCAAATGGAATCAGGATCCTTAGAGATAATTCTCCATAAATGAAGGCTCAAAAGAGCTTTATTGGATGCACTCAGGTTTTTAAGGCCTAATCCCTCCTCCCTTTTCGAGGTGCAAACATCTTTCCAGGCAACTTTTGCGAAGTATCTACCTTCAAAGGAGCCGTTCCATAGAAAGGTGCAAAAAGTCTTATCAATGCAGTTCAAAATGGTTTTGGGGAGGATGAACATGGAGGCCCAGTAGTTGTGGATATTTGAGAGGATGGAGGAGATAAGTTGGAGTCACCCGACAAAGGAGAGCCAGCGATTCTTCCAAGATGAGGTTCTCTATTGAATTCGATCAAGGAAAGGCTTGCAGTCCGAGATGGAAAGCTTCGTGGTGAGAAGGGGAACTCCAAGATATCTGACAGGAAGATTTCCCCGTTTGAAACCGAGAATGTCAATAATGCCCTTGATGGTGTCCTCACTGGCAGAACAGGTATAAATCTCACTCTTATCCAAATTGGGGTTGTGACTGGAAAGGCTACTGAAAATATTAAGACTGTCTTTAATAGCCCGAATGGATTTTTGGTCAGCTTTGGAGAACAGGAGCAAGTCATCAGTAAAACCAAGCATCACAATACGAGAATTTGTGCATTTCCAGTGGAACTGGAAATCCGGGTTAGTCCTAGCCATTCTATCCAAGATTTCATTCAGGACTTCCATCCCTAGCACAAAGAGATAGGGAGAGAGCGGGTCCCCCTGCCGAAGTCCTTTGGCACCTTGAAAGAATCCCACCGAAGTACCATTCCAATTGATGGAGAACGAGGTGGTGGTGATGCACTGCTTTATCCAACTGACCATTGTGGGGGGAACATTCATCATATCAAGGACGGCCAGAATGTAGTCCCAATGGATAGAGTCAAAATCCTTCATCAGTCAACTTTAAGCGCACAAACGAGGAGCCCCTTTATTGAGGTGGTACTTACGAAGTAAGTCCTGAGCAAGCAGGATATTATCTCCAATATTCCGACCAGCAACGAAAGCAGTTTGGCAATTTCCAATAAAGTAGGGGAGCGAAGATTGAAGGCGGCCAGCAAGGATCTTAGATATGATCTTGTAGATGACATTGCAGCACGCAATGGGCCGAAAGTCAAAGACCTTTGTAGGTGATTGGATCTTCGGGACTAAGCAGATCAAGGTCGCATTGATCTGCTTCAAGATTTTTCCATGATGGAAAAAATCTTGAACTGCTTCTATAATAGAGTTACCAATTTTATTCCAAGCAGCTTTAAAAAACTTTGCAGAAAAACCATCCGGGCCAGGGGCTTTATTGTCTTCAATTGTGAACAGCGCCCGGCGGATTTCATCAGCAGAGACGGGGCAACAAAGGGCCAGGCGGAGGGAATCTGGTACTGTTTTGAGGATAAAAGGTCGGAGATTCTCCTTAGAGAAGGACCCTCCCGATCTGCCAGTACCCAAGAGATGAGAGAAGTGATTTACAAAAAGTTGTTGCACTTCCTCCAAGGTGCAAGTTGGAGAACCATCTTCTTTGGTAAGGGAGAGGATCCTATTCCTGTTGTAATTTCCAGCAATTGAGCGAAAGAAGAATTTTGTGCATTGGTCTCCATCCTTCATCCATCTAATCTTTGCCTTTTGCTAAAGGAATTCAAGCTCAATTCTCAAGGCTCTTCGATAATCAGCTTTCAACCTATCTTCCTCATTAATTCCAAGCAGAGGGTCAGGAGGGGGACCAATCCTCTAGAAGTCCTCGAGCAACGTTCGTGCGCGGGCGACCTCCTCATGAACATTACCCAAGTTTTGATTTAATTCCTTCATCTTTCCCTTGAGAATACGCAGCTTAGAGACTAACCAAAACATGGGAACGCCTTGAATACAGCAATCCCAGCATCGGCGAATGATGGGGAGGAGGAGGAAATTGGGATGGTGCACAAGCAAATTATTGAATCGAATGCAAGGAGAGTGGTCCGAGAGCCTTGTCGGGGGGTAGGAGGCTACAGAGGGGGACTCCGCAAGCCAAGGACCATTTACCACTACACGATCCAGCTTCCAGAAGGTACGAGATCCCGGATCTCTACCATCATTCCAGGTGAAAAAAGCGCCGGTAAAGCTTAGGTCATGCAAGTTGCAATCATAGAGACAGTTGTCAAGAGCTCTGGCACTGGATGCGTTCCAGCAGCCCCCAAGTTTTCAGAAGGAGCTCTAATGGCATTAAAGTCCCCGAATGCTGTCCAGGCCTTATTGTAGATATGGTGGTGGACGGATCTCAGTTCATTCCAGAGGAGTCTCCTGTCAATCTCCAAATTTGAAGCATAGATGAAGGATAAGAAGCAAGAGTGATTATTGATTTTATTGATTACTTTGCAATGGATGATCTGAGCAATTTTTGTCAAGACACTCAAATCAACAAAATTTGCATCCCAACCAATCCAAATGCGACCAGAAGGGCTGACAGAGTAATTCCACTCCCAATTCCAGGATGGCATCAGCATTTTGGAAATAAGGCCAGCCTTATTTTCCTTTACCCGAGTTTCAACAAGACTAGCAATGGGACATTTTGAGGACAAAATGAATTGCTTGATGTCTTGGATTTTGAGGGCCCCATTTAGCCCTCGAACATTCCAACAAGCAACACTAACCATTGGGTGTGGGGGAGGGGGGAATTTTCTTTTTAGCCCCCTTAGGGTTCTTTGTAGTTTGTTTCACCTTGGGAGGCCTAACATCCTTTTCTATTCGAACGTGAGGCTCCTCAATCGGCACCCTCCTAGCCACCGAACGGGAACTTCTAGTGGCTGAAGACATGTTGGTGGAGGAGGGACCAGGGGGGATCTCAACCAGTTGGACTTCCTCTAGTATGGGAGGATCGCAAGCTGGAAAACTCTGATCTCTGCTGCTGCAATCAGAATCCCGGGGAGGAATGCCTTGAGGCTCCTCCGGCAGTATGGAGTCCTCCGGATTTTGCAGGGCTGCAAAAGCATTTGAGGTTGACACAGCGCTAGCTATCTTTGCTCCAGCCTCAGCAGTGTTAGCCACTCTCTTTGGACTTAAGCCTTCCCCGAGCCCCACTGTGGGAGCAGAAGGAGGAGGGCGACCAGAAGGTTTGGGTTTAGAAGGGGATTTCCTCAGGGTCTTTGGGCGCTGTGGAGCAGGAGTAGATTCCCCTTGACCAGGCTTCCAGGGGTACTCCACCACCACATCGACAGCCTAGGAAGAGCCAACTATTGTACCAAGATTGACATTGATACAATCAGGAAAGTGGAAAGTGGCAGGGATTTCTACACAGATACGGGCAACCTTAAGGCGATCACTCTTGGCGGTTGCAGGATCTAATTGTAGGGGCTTGCCAATGGCGCTGGCAATCCAACTGAGCCCCAGGGGAGTCCAGAACTGCACTGGCACCCCTTTCAGGTGAATCCAGATAGGGAAGGTGATATGATCTTCTTTTGTGAGAATCTGGTTCGGGGACCATTTCTTGAGAAAGAAAGGCCACCGAACGAAGGTCCAGGGACCATGATAAAGGCATTTCTGCATTTCAGCAGCATTGGCGAAACGGAATAGGAAGAAGTCGTTTTCTATTTCGGCAATGTGGGATAACCCAAACTTAGCCCAGATTTTTCGGGCAATGTGGTTAACAATGTAGAAATTTAGGGGGGTTTCATAGAAGTAACCCACAAGAGAATCTTTCCAATCCTCATCGCCCTGCTGAATGACTTCAGCAAGGGGAAAGATCTCCACAGTAGAGCCAGAAGGGGAGGGGGGAGGGAAGTACTTAAGCGAAGTATCTGAGGGCTTGTTGTCCTTGTTGACGACGTCAGCCCACGAGGGCGAGGGGAGAGCATCCGATTCTAAGGGAACGCCTGCCGAAGGGCGATTCAACAAAGACCTAGAGGTGGAAGGGAGAGAAGGGGCGTCAAAGGAGGCTGGTTCTACATGAGGTGGAACAGCAGCAGCATCACAAGGGAAAGACACCCGAACAGGGCCGCTAGTCCCGAGACTCGCAGCACCCGACAGCGGGCCGGAAGCAAAGGAGGAGGGATCAGAGGGGGGAGGAACAAAGGGAAGGCGATTTGAGGAGAGAGGGTGAAGAAGGATGAGAGCGGGGCGAGAGGGTTTCAACATGAGGATGAGGAAGAAGGGGGGGAGAGGAGATTTGGGAGGAGAGCTGGGGAGGGAGCGAAGGACCGGCGCCATGGGCGCCGGTGAGAAGCAAGCGGAGGCGAGAAAAAGGGTTCAGGTTTGGGGTAGAGAGAAGGCAGAGCTCCTCAACAAGGTCAATTATCGTTCCTCAACATGAGACAATCTGAAATGAGCCCAAATCCTCCTTACAATGCTGTTCACCGCTCTAAAATGAGGCGTTTGACGAAAGAAGGAACCACTCAAGGTGGCACCCCAACAATCCTCACCAGCTTTGATGACTTCAGGAGCGGAGAGGATGGTAGCACAATCACCATCGACCGATCGAGGGGGATAATATTTCAGGACCAGAGGAGGGCAAACACGATCCTTATGAATATTATCAGCCGGCAGCGAGGGAAATGCTTCAACCCTAAAATCAGCGGAATCAGTGCCAGAGAGCGAGACGAGAGATGGGTTACCTATCTCTGAAGGGATAGTCGTCATAGAAGGTGGAGGAGGAGAGCCTCCGGTCGACTCCGCACCATGACCATCCATGGAGACGCCGGCACCGCCAATGCCCAAGAGCGGCGAAGGCAAAACGGATTCGAAACCCATGCCGGCGACGGTGAGAGTCGGCCGAGAAATGCAACGCAAATTTCAAATTTGAAATTTGAAAAACAAGAGAGAAGGGAGAGCTTCTCTCTCTGCAGTCTGATGATCATTTCCAGAGAACCACCCACCAACTAGCATTTCCAGCAACTATCCTGTCAGGTAATAAAGCGAAGCATCACCAGATGATTAAAGTTTGAATTCCTAGATAGCCTAGATAGCCTATATATATTATAGATATATCTATATATATATATATATATATATATTTGTTATCCAAAAAAAAATTATATTTATATATATATATTTATTTATATATATATGTATATATATTTTTTCTCTTTATTTTCACATTTTTTGCTATTCTCTCTGCTGTACTGTGTTGCTGGACCTCTTGTTGCTCACGAGGTTTGTTGCGCTGGGGTTAGTGCCTCGAAAGTGGTCAGCTGTAGTTGATTAGCTGGATCCGGCTCTTGGGTGCCAACCATGTCTTGTCCCCGCTGGCTGGCATTTTCTTTCAAGTGCTGAGGATGGAATAACTGATCAGCCTTTCATCCCAACTTCCTTCCCTAATAGCTGCTTGAAGGCTGGACTGTTGTCTGGATCCTCTTGGATGCTTTTGTTTACACGGCTATTGCATTGTGATTTGATGCTGAATTTTACACTGTGGATTCTGCATCTGCTTCATGATGGCTTGTCTTGCCCTTGTTGTCAAGCTGGACCTTTATGCTGGTGGTTTGGTTGTTCGCCTGAAGGCAATTTGACCTTCTCATGTCTTGCTGGCTGGTCTACATCAATGGGTGTTGTTGTTGATGTCGGTGCTCTGTCTGTCATCCCGAGTTCAAGGATGCTAGTAGGCCGGATTCCAGTTGCTTGGGCATGACACTGTGGCTTTGATGTTTCTGCTATCTCTTTCTTGTCCTGGTGGTGCTGTGTCCGAGTGTTTGTCGCTGAAGCTTGTTGCTGGTTTTGAATCTGCTGTTTGTCTGGGCTTTGTTGATATGCATTTGCTGCGCTTACCTCTACCTGCTCGACCACTGAAGAATTGAACTGGAGATTTGTTGCGTTTAGGTTGTTGTGTATAGGTCAAATCCTCCCGTTGCTGATGCTTCATCTGCTTGGGCGAGCACTTGGTAATGATGTAGGTTGCTGATTCTGAGCGGCTTGTTTGCTTTGAAATCAGTTTGTATGTTGGGCTGGAATGACTGATGCTCAATTTGCTGTACTGGATCGAAGTGTTGCAGACTCTCTATGCACTACATGATGAATTTGAAGCTGCATTGTAATTTTTTCGTCATTTGTTCCACTGGCTCTGATGCTGATGATGTGGCTATTTATTTGGAAATCTCATTATGCTACTGAGGTGATGCTGCTGTGTGGGATGCAGTCTTTCTGAAGCTTTTGTTACCGCCCCCTACATGTGCTATATGGAGTTAAAGTGGAGCTTGATGGACTATAATCAGTGGATTGGTGCTGCATTTTCCTCCTACTGGACGGTTTGCTACAGCTGCTGTGTGGTACCAATGTTCCCTCAGGTGCGCTGGGCTCATGGCTTGCTACTTATTAATGAAGCTCCGCGACAATTGCCCTTGGTTTTGCTGAGATCAGCTCTGCACTGCTGGGCAGGGTTGTTTTTCAAAGAGTCATGGTACTGGGTGATGATCCTTTCCCTGGCAGAAAATCTTAAAATCCTTGAGTTGCAATCTGGACATGGGCTTGGCTCCGACGATCTGCTGCTCAGAGTGCATGCTCCCTGTTTCATGTTGCAATTTGCTCAGCTCATATCAGCTTGATAGAGCTGATTCCTTGGCTGAGGCTTTTTACTCAGATTTCCTGCCATTGTTTATGTTGTTGCGCCTGGGTTTGGTGTATTTAAGACATTTGATTTTGTTCTGAATGAGGGTGCAGCTACTGAGAAGGCTGTGCGCTTCATTTTCTGTGCTGAGAAATGCATGTATCTGACTTCCTCCTGCTACATTTGAAAGTTCTGATTGCTGTTGTTATGAAGGGAGTGGTATAGTTGCTGGCACTGCAACTCGAAAGAAAAAAAAAAAGCTGCAACTCGAAACAGCTGGTGGCTTGCTACTACTGATTTGGATTTTGAGCCTGGTGCTGCAGTTTTCTGTGCTGTCCCCAGGCGGTTTGCTACCCTGTGGGTGATTGAACCCACTACCACTTGTGCTGCCGTCGGGATGTGCTGCTATCCTCCTATGCATGTAAAACCTTGATGATCTGGGTTTTTAAAAAAAAAAAAATTTTTTTTTTCGGTCCTATGTTTTGGGCGTGTCCTCCGTTTGTGATGGTTGACAGCTTTGTCGGATGTAATTTTGATTTCGCCATCTTTGTCTATGTTATATTGGTTTTGTATTTTGGATCTCATTGCTCGGGGTATGCCCTAGCGTCTTTGTTCTAAATCCAAGCCGGTATAACAGTTGGAGATAGAACATTGTCTCTGTACATTTTTTCTCATTTATAAATTCTTACTTACCAAAAAAAAAAAAAAAAAGCCTTTCAAGTTTGAATTCTTGTTTTTATGATTGGTATCATGTTGTTCATGACTTGTATCATGGTGCTTAGAGAAAAGAAAGGCACTCCGGCCTCAACACATGCAAGGACACACCATCGCTGGGAGAACAAAAGGCACTCTGGAATCAAAACCACTCCAGCATCAGCTCAAACAAGGCCACTCCGGCCTTGAGAAGCCTTAAAACACTCCGGATTATTTTTATATACACCAGCAAATTCGGAGCGATTTAGGAACACTACCGTCAGCTTCCATGATGGACTCCAGTTTAAGATGGACGACATTTATTATCTGAGGATAGATTTGGGAAATGTCTTGAGGGGCGGATTTTTGAAAGATACGGTTATTGCGTTCCCTCCAAATGTAATAGACAGTAGCCGCTAATGAAAAGCATTTCGAGAGAGCCAATAAACTTTTCCCTTTCCATATTCAGGCAGCCCACGAGATATTGTGGCGCCACTCGGAGTGGGGCCATTGAATATCCACATGTCTTTGTAGTTTGACCAAAAAGAATTGGAGAAGGGGCATGAGAAGAAAAGGTGACCACGGTCTTCGAAACCCGTGTTGCATAGAGAGCATCTAGGGGAGAGGTTAGGAACGGCATGGAGGCGGTCAATGGTATTGAGTCTCCCCGTGATTGCCAGCCAGAGTGTAATCGCATAGGCAGGGATTTGGGATGGGCCCCACACCAATGATGCCCAGCTAACCTTTGGTTTGGGAGGCAAATGAGGGCGTACACAGTTCTCGTAGAGAACTTTCCATGAGCATGCCCGACCCACTTCAGCGAGTCTCCATATCGTAAGTAGGCATGTGATCGACAATACGGGAGATCTCCATATCGTAACGGTTCGGCCACTCCAAACGATCATTTCTAATAATAGCAGAAACTTTTACATCCCATGGCAGGCCAGATACCAATCAAGTCCTATCAGAGCTGACTTCGCTCAAAGGGGCCAGAGGGTGCCAGTTATCGTGCCATAGGAAGGTATCTGAGCTATCCCCAATTGACTTAATAGAGTGGGAGCGCATAAAGGGGCGAATCTTCAGAATCTTCCGCCAGCACCAGGAAGCTGAATCCGGGACTTTTAGAGTCCAGATGTACCTGTCTTTGATTCTATTGATGTGAACCCACACCGACCATGCCGAGTTAGGGTCTTTAGAGATGATGCGCCAAAGAAGCTTGCTGATGAGATATTTATTCTAAGCCATCAGATTCTTAATGCCCAAACCACCTTCAGACTTAGGGTAGCAGATGTCGTCCCACGCTACCTTGGCATTAGCCCTGCCGTTAGCAGAACCATTCTAGACAAAGCGCCTAAGGAGGCTGTCAATTGCTTTGAGGGTAGATTTGGGCAGAATAAAAATAGATGCCCGACAAAGGCGAATGGACGAGAGAATGAAAGCGACGAGTTGCAACCGTCCACCAAAAGAGAGCCATCTATTTTTCCTGGATGTTATCCTTTTGGTAATGCAATCAATGAGCGATTTGCAATCAACAACAGAGAGTCTAGAGGTGATCAGAGGTACTCCCAAGTATCTAATGGGAAGTTTGCCCTCTTTGAACTCCATGATATCTGCAATGTGCTGGTGAAGGGGAGAGTCTTTGGAGCATATGAAAATTTCACTCTTATTCATGTTAGCCGATAGGCCCGACATGAAGTGGAATTCTTCAAGGCAATCCTTAAGGCTAGCATGACTGTTTAAGTCGCGGCACATTTCCAATGAAATTTAAAATGATTATCACGCCTAGCCTTGATCTCAATAATGCCATTAAGGACCTCCATAACGAGTACAAATAAATAGGGAGATATAGGATCACCTTGGCAGAGGCCTTTGCCCCCTTTGAAAAAACCGACCGCCTCTCCATTAATATTAAGGGAATATGATGGAGTGGTTATACACTGACTGATCCATTTAACCAACTGAGGGGGAAAATTCATGAGGGTCAGCATGTTAATGGTGAAGTCCTAATGTACGGAGTCGTATGCTTTCATCAGGTCAACTTTCATAGTACACCTAGGAGGGCCATGGCTGAGGTGATACCTATGAAGGAGTTCCTGAGCTAAGAGAATATTATCGTTAATTTGACGCCCAGCTACAATGGCCGTTTGGCATTTGTCAATAAGATAGGGAAGGGTTTGTTTGATCCGGTTTGCAAGAATTTTTTATATCACTTTATAAATGACATTGCAACAGGATATTGGGCGGTAGTCAGAAACCGTACAAGGGGATTGGACCTTTGGAATGAGACTGATCAATGTGGAATTCATTTGTTTAAGAAGCTTTCCATGATTAAATAAATCACGGATAGCTTCATAAACAGCAAGGCCAGTAATCTCCCAAGAATCCTTGAAAAACTTTGAGGTAAACCGATCAGGACCAGGTGCTCTATCATCTCCAATGGAGAAAATCGCTTTGTGGATTTCCTCCTCACTAACCGGCCTAGTGAGAGTGCCAGTTAGGAAGTCCAGGACAGTATGGAGAATGTATGGACGAAGCCAGTGGGCATCCGCCGCACCAAAGAATCTTTCGGAGCCAAGAGCCCTTTTGAAGTGATCAACCACCAAGCGATGGAGATCCTCTGGCCCGCTTGTTGGGTTGCCAGATTCATCAATGAGGGAGATAATCCTATTCCTGTTGTTATTCCCACAAATAGTCTTGAAGAAAAATTTAGGTGCTCGATCCCCTACTTTGAGCCACCTAAGTCTGGCTTTTTGTTGAAGAAATTCGGCCTCCTTCGCCATAGCGGCATAGTATGCGGCCCTATATGACTGCTCAGTATAAGTGAGACCTATAAGTGAGGGATCCTGGGATTGTAATTCCTCTAAACGAGTCCTGGTACGCACTACCTCTTCATGAACATCCCCACACTGAGCATTAAGAGATTTGAGACTATTCTTCACCTTTTTGAGGTAAGACACCAGCCGAAACATAGGAGTTCCAGCCATCTCAGTCTCCCATGCTTCCTTTACCATGGGAAAGAAATTTGAGGACTTAGTGAGAAAATTATTAAACCGAAAAAGCTCGCGTTTCCTAGCCAACACCTCAGAGGGAATGAGAATGCAGGGAGAGTGATCGGAGAGTCTGGCAGGAGGAAACATAGCTTTAGCTCGAGTGAATTGATCGAGCCAGTGACCGTTAACAACCACTCTATCTAATTTTTTGAAAATACGGATAGAGGGATCATGACCGTCGTTCCAAGTATAGAATTGACCTTCATGGCAAATATCCACAAGGTTGCAGTGCCTGAAACAATTGTTGATATCCACATAACTCTTATGGTGCCCGGAGCCTCCAAGAGCCTCAGTCGCTGATCTTATAGCATTGAAGTCACCAAGGACAGCTCATGGGAGGTCACCCGGGAGGCCCGATTGCGCCCTAAGACTATCCCATACGTGCCTTCGAAGGCCTTCCGAGTTTGCCCTATAAACAAAGGATAAGAGGCTGTGCACTTTTATATCAAGGAAAGAAGCTTCAGTATGGATAACTTGGTTTTCCATAGAGAGGATTTTATCAACCACCCTATGGGGGTCCCATCCTTCCAAGAGAGGAAGCAGAATAATTCATGGCCCAAGACCAATGAGGAATGATCCTAGCTGAAATAGAGGCCGAGTTTTTCTCCGCGACTTTCGTTTCGACCAACCCCACGATAGAACATCCATGGGACCTAATGAGGTTTCAGACTTCATGGGCTTTGACAATCCCATTCAGTCCCCTCACATTCCAACATGCGATGTTATTCATTTGGGAATGACGGAAGGGGGGAAGTCTTTTTAAGCCCCCGGGAATTCTTGTGCTTTTCACGGCTTCTACTTTTTGACTTAAGGTCAGAATGGCTAGAGTCATTCACTTTAGAGATGGGGATAGGACTCAATTGAGTGTTCAGGTTAGTAAGGAGCGCAGTATCTGATATGGATGGGGATAGAGAATCGGTAGCCATCAGGCCAAGGTCCTTGTGTGGTCCAAGGTCACCTGAAACGCGAGCTGGGTCCTCGTCCACAGAAGACTCGGATCCTATACAAGACACCTTGGATTTAGAAACGGGGAGGTTTTTATCAAGAGTTTTCTGCCCTCTGTGTCCTTTCAGGGACACTGCAGACAGATACTCACAGGGTGGGATTAACCCGGGGTCATTGGAAGGGGGCATCGTGTTGACTACACTCTGATGTCCCATGGGAATATTGTCTTCGCTCGAAATAGGGTCATCCGGAGAAGGCTCTTGAAAAATGCTAAAGGTGTTAGCGGTCGAAATATCCTTTCTAGCGGGGCCCTCAAAAGGGGGGACCTCTACTTCAGGGGTCTCCAAAGGATTCGAGGGGTTAGGAGGAGAGGTAGGATTCCTCCGAATTTTCCCAACCACCCTAAACTCCCCCGACGACTTTGGAGGGGGGACCACAATGCCAGGCTCCCGAGAGGGGCTACGACAAGGTGGTTTCTGTTGATACGCAATTTTAATTTCAACGAAAGGGCAGACAGGATTCTCGAGGTGGCAACCTGACCGGACTTTTACATAGTCAGGAAGGTGAGCACCCACTTCCACTTCAACACAAACTCGAGCAAAGCCCATGAGTTCAAACCGTTCAGTAACAGGGTCTAATAGTATGGGTTTTCCAACTGCACTAGCAATCCAACTCAAACCCAGAGGGGTCCAATAGTCTTCAGGAACCCCAGTCAGAGTAATCCACATGGGGTAGGATTTGTTTTCTTCCTTGGAAAGAACCATTCCGGGCACCCATTTCTTAAGGAAAAGGGGCTTGCCTCTAAAAGACCACGGGCCACTAGCCAAACATTTATGAAGCATTTTAATTGAAGAAAAATGGAAAAAGAAAAATCCCTACTCATTTCCAGCCACATGAATAAGATCGAAACGAGCCCAGATCTTCTTTGAAATGTTATTCACAGCATTGAAGTAAAGGGGAGTGCCATCAAAGTAACCAACAAGGGTAGCACCCCATAAATTTTCACCCCACAAAATGACATCAGATGGGGGGAACAGGATAGAGTTCTCCACATCGGACACATTAAGGGGGAAGAATTTAAGGGAGGACTTACCACCAGGAGAGTTCTGCTTCACCACGGAGGGCCACAGAGGGCGATCGGCGACAACCAGATAACCGGCTGGAGCAGGGGAACCACTGGGTATGACCTTAGCACCCGGCTGATCACAGGGGCGCCCTAGATCATCTCCATTCTGAACCTGAGCGTCAACTTGGGAGGCAATAACGCTTTGTAGCCTCGAATCCCCAAGCGAGGAGGCAGAGGAGCAGGTCGGATTGATTAACACACCTGGCAGGCCAACAAAAGGAGTTTCAAGGGCCTGGTAGGAGAAGTGAGCCCCGGGTCGAGGCGAGACGCCAACCTCACAATCACAAGAACCAGAGGAGCAGGGAACACCAGGGAGAGAAGGTGCTACGTTAGGGACAGGACCAAGCGGCCCAAACTCACAGACCATGCGAGTTGGGGTCCCGGATAGAGAGGGGGAGCCACCCACTCTTACTTACCAAAAAAAAAAAAGAAAGGGGGAGCCACCCACCATGGAATTAGATTCGGGAAGCTCGTAACAGAAAAGATCGAAAGTATAAGAAGATTGAAAAGTGGGAGGAGACGGGGTGGGAGGGAGAGCGCTCTGGCCACGAGCAGGTGGAGCAGCGGCAGCAGCGAGGCGACGGGATTTAGGAGGGATCGAACGGGAAGCTTGAATAGAGGGGAAATCGGTGTCAGAAAGGTGGGTGCCAACGGAGGGAGGGGATGAAGAACGCTAGCGGCCAAGACGGCGAGAAACAGGGATGGGGGAAAGGCAAGGAGACAGAGGAGGGGAAGTGGCAGTGGGAGGAGAGGAGGGTGGAGAGGAGCGGGTTGCTTTTGGAGTTGAAACAGGGATGGGCTTGAGCACCGGCGCCATGGGCGCCGGCAGAGAGCCGGGAAAGGCGGGACAAAGCAGGAAGACGAAATCAAAATTTGAAATTAAGAGAGAAGGGAGAGTTTCTCTCTCTAGAGGAGGGTGGTTTCCACTTCTTTCATTTCTCCTCCTGCAAAATTTTTTTTTGGTAAGTAATTAAATGCATTAAAGTTTAAATAAATTGTACAAAAAAACTATGTTTTTAACCAAGTGTTTTTTTTACTTGGGAAAAGAGACATAGTAACAGGGGAGGCCCCCAAACCAATGACAACAGTCATTAAAAAATAAGAGTACAATAATATTCGGTCATTGTAAGAAAGAAAATTCGATCGGCCAAAGTGAATGAAGAATCACCCAGCCACTGCAGAACATCGTCACATCAGCATCGTCTAACCACTTCGGATTCACTCCGGCTTTAAAAGAACAAAGGCGCTCCGGCTTCAAAAAGCCACACCGCCTTAAAATGCACTCCGGCTTCAGAAAACTACTTTGTCCTCTAAAGGCACTCCGGCATTGAAATGCCACTCCGTCCATAGCACAAGCAAACCACGTAATCCACTTCGGCCTTTTAGCGAGCAAAATGCACTCCGGCTTCAAAAGCCACTCCGGCCTCAAAAGGCACTTCGGCATCAAAATGCCACTCACTCCGGATTCACTCCAGCTTTAAAAGTACAAAGGCGCTCCGGCTTCAAAATGCCACACCGCCTCAAAATGCACTCCGGCTTCATAAAGCCACTCCGTCCTCAAAAGGCATTCCGGTATTGAAATGCCACACCGACCTCAGCACACGCAAACCACGTTATCCACTCCGGCCTTTAAGTGTGCAAAAGGCTTTTTTTTTTTTGGTAAGTGTTAAGTGTGCAAAAGGCACTCTGGCGTCAAATGCCACTCCGGCCTCAAGGGGCACTCCGGCAGCAAAATGCCACTCCAGTATCAAACGGCCCTCCGGCTTCAAAATGCCAGTCCACCACTCTGGCCTCTTGTCAAACCGGCAGTAATCCCAAATCGGATGAAGTCATCCATCATTCAACAGTTGCGAGAGCTATCGTAAGCTTTGGAGGCCCGCCACTAAACCATCCAGATCGGTATATTGATCTATCGGAAAATCCTTATTCCATTTCAGCAGGACAGTTTGAAGATCAAATATAAGCAACTTTCTCTCCGGAGGTAATGGGTCAATGTGAGGCTTTGTGGAAGTGGCAGTCATCAGCACACGGAGGGCAACAAAATAAGTACCCGAGAGGCTCCTCAGATAATCCTCCGCCAACGGAAAGCATGATCTGAACTTATCCTTTGTGTGCTCAGTCACGTGTCCTTGCCTATGGATTTCAAGAGAATCTGAGATTCATTCTCTCCAAGTAAGCACTGGAAGGCATAGAGCATTGGATTGTTGACAACCTCCTCAGCACTCCATTCCTCTGCAAGGGGGACAGCATGAACATCATCACCAGATTCTAGATCCACAAGCATCTCAGCTTTGGAATTTGTAACCTTTTGTTCTAACGGCTTATTTTCGCCCAAGCGGTTCGAGAATCGAATGCAGAGCATTGCATGTTAGCTCAACAACCTCAAAAATCAAGGTTCATACCAACTCTTAGCCAAGCTTTTGACATCAAAAGTCTCAAGATTAAGACCGAATTCTCTTTCACCACATTGTCCTTTCAACGTAACCTCATCAAAACCACCGAGCTCCTTTTTACACATCTAAATCCTCAGATCTTGGGGAATAGCGAATGAGTTGATCCGGCTAAGCCCTAATGTCAAACACATCCAATAAAGGTTTGAGACCCCTTATTGATTCCATTTGGAATCGCAGAATAAGGTTCATACCAACCCCTTTGGCTAATGCAAGCCTTCAATGTCCAGCAACATGAGCCTCAATGATGTCTCAGGATTGACATCAAAAGTCTCAAGATTAAGACCCGAATTCTCAGCCTTCAAAAGTTGTGAGCTATCTCCCAGTTTTGGGTGGCCTTAGAAGAAAGGCATCCCCGTTCATCCAAGCCGCCAAGGGTCGTTCCACGGGAAAGCACCACGGGTTGACGAAAACACCAAAATCGAACCTTTCCCGAGCTCTTTTGGGTTACAAAGCGCTTTTTCAAGGGATGCATCGGACGCCAGTGGTAGGCATCCTTAGCATCAACGAACCTAACCTCATCAAAACCACCAGTTTTAACTCTGATTTTTGTTGGAAGGTGGTCCTTTTTACACACTTCAACACATATTCGTGCAAAGTGCAGCCGATCCATCCAAGCTATACTCGGGTCCAATTTGATGGGTTTACCAACCCCACTTGTGATCCAGCTAAGCCCTAATGGGGTCCCAGAATTTTGAACCGCACGTTGGAGAGGGTAATCCAAACAGAAAGGTTTGAGAGCTTCCCTATATCAAAAGGGTTTGGCCATTTTCCATTTCTAATGATTTTCTTACCCATCTAAAGGCAATCTGTGATACATCCCCGATTCTCGTTTGAAGAATAAGGGTTCCTTGCCAAATGCCTTGAATCATAGTGGGCCTTCATTAGCTTTTCCAGATCCACGGGCGAATGAACTTTGATGGTCCATCGCAGCGGTCTTTGATACGATGAACGTGACACCGTTCAACCCAAATGGAGTTCGGGTCCTTATTAATCCTCCCGAGTTTCCCAGACTCAAAGGCTTTATTAGAAGGGGTTTTTATTCCTAACCCACCTTCCTCTTTAGGACCATCGCGTATGATTCGTCTTCCGTCTTATTTATCCGGAAGAGAGAATCATCGTTTTTAAGGATTTCTCTTACTTCCCAAATGGTTACCGAGACTCCCATTCTCGGGGTTTGTGTCCGGAAAGTGCATTCCTAGTTGAAACTTTTATGGTATCGTTTCATTAAATGTACCTTTCTTTTCTAGCTTTGATGCTTTCTTTGGACGGAGCGTTTTATTGGACTATCCTGCGTCCCTTGAATTTGGGAGCCTTTTTGTTTTTAAAGGGCCATTGTTTTTCTTTTGTCTTTTTGCTAGTTAGAGCGTTTTATTGGGGATTGACACTATTATCGCTGGACGAGCTGTGTTCTTTTATCACAGTTATATTCGAGCCTCTTTGTCCTTTTAAAGGATGGAGTGGATCCTTCCGGACCTATGTTGGGTTTGGGGGAGCCTTTCGGCTTGTTCTTGGCTTTTTATCCAGGTTTTTTGCGGAACTAAAGGCCCTCTTAAAAGAGTGTTTTCTATATGAAATAATAATAATAATAATAATAAAAAAAAATAAAAAATTGTGTGTTGTTTGGATCTTGTTTGAAATTCTAATAGCGTGCATTTATCCTTATATCCGGAGTGCCTTAGCGTTTATTGTTCCGGTGCCTAAATGGCCGGAATGTGCGGCTCTAAAGGCGTTGCTTCCTATGGCCTCCTAGTGGGTCTCGTTCTCTTTTATCCTAATTCTTTGTCCTTTTAAAGGCGGAGTGCTTTTTCAAAAAAAAGAAAAGGTGACACCTTGGCTTTTTTGGTGCTCCCTTTATTCTCTAAAAGGTTGGGCCAGTGCCCTGTATTCCTGAGGATTGATTTTCCTATGTCAATGTGAATCACCCGAGGTTGGTTGGGTTGGGGATGCCCTCCTCTTGCTCGGCGGTGAGGCTTCCGGTTATGGTTTGTTAATTCGCTGTCCTCTGTGGTTTTTCGTCTTGGTAATTTTGGCTGCAGTCCTCTGGGATGTCCTAGATTGAGGTGAGTTCTGCCGATTCGTTGATGCCTCTGTGGGGTGCGTCCGAGTGCCCTGTGATCGAAGTTTCATTAAATGCTGCTTTGTATTTGATTGGATTATCTTCTTGTGGTTTAGGCTTGGCCTTTCCATTTGCCATTTTCCTTCCTCTCTGCGATCCTTCGGTATGTTGGTTTGTCGCCATTTTGTGAAGAAAGGGTGGAGTGTTTTATGGTTGGGTGTGGCTTGTTTGGATGCTTGAAATTCCTTGTTGGAGGTGCTTCGGGCGTAGCCAATCTTTGCTTGAATCTACGTGGTGGCCTATGTCAGATTGGTTTGCCCGCTCTGTCTGAGGCTTCACAGTTATGGTTGTGAAAATTGCCTTTTGTTGGATTTCTCTCTAGTGTGGCTGGCTATCTGTATTTGATTGGATTATCTTCTTGTGGTTTAGTGCTTCCATTTTGCATTCAATTTCGTTGTATGCCCGATGTTGGATCTTTGCTTGGTGGCCTCAGATTGGTTTGCTGGGATGTTCCTTTTGTTGTGTACTTGGAGGAGTGAAGTGGTTTGTTCTTGGCTTGGAGGAGTGATGGTTTGTTCTTGGCCTGCGATGTTGATTGGGCTCATGTTAATGGGACGATCCATTGCATTTGGTTGTTTCATCTTTGTTAAGCCATCCTTTACCAATGTCACCGTGCCTCTTGTGATTTCTCGCTATACTCTTGATGCGAAGCGGTAGCAAGGTTTGGTCTTGCCTTTTGCGGTGATGAATCTTGACCTATCCTCAGTGATCTTTGGTCTTTGGCTGAACATATACCATGCTGAATATACCCGATTGCATGGTTTGGTGGGCCGCTGGCTGTGAGGTGCAGCAACAGCTGGGTTTCTTTGGCGCTGTATCGGTGTGGTGTCTTTGCGATCGATGCTGATTTTGTGGAATCTTGATACTTGTGGTATTTTGATTGCCTCGGTGGGCGAACCAGCTGATGACCCGTGAAGTTGGAATTTTGCTCAGCGGTGGTGTTTGTTCCTTATGTCGGTTCCTTGGATGGAGGCTGGCTTTCTGATGCTAGAGCAGTACAGAGTATCCTGCAATTACCCTTGGCTGTTGTATCAGTCGATCTCTGTGGTCTCTTGAACCTGAAGTGGTGTTTGCTGCTGATGGGTTTAGTAGGTTAGACCCGCTGTTTTTTTGTGTTGTAATATGGTTCATTTACAATAGGTTTCGTAAAATGTTAGCCTCTAAAAAAAAAGGAAGTGTTCCTTGGGGATTTTCGTAGAGAGAAGTTCTCCTCCTTCTCTCTAAATTTTGAATTTCAAAATTTGAAATTCGTTTGTGCCGTTTTCGCCTGACACCCCTCCGTGTTCGGCGCCGGTGCACGTCATCGGCCATGGCCGTCTCCTCTGCTCCTCCTTCGTTGTCTGCCTCCCCCGTCCGTCACCCTTTCTCCCCACCCTCTTCTTATCTGAACACCGTCATCCCTTCCTTGAACCCTCTCGTCCCTCTATCCTCAAATCCAAATTTAAATTCATCCATGGCGCTCCTCCCGTCTCCGACGGCGGCGGTGTCGGCCTCGGCTGGCCCTTCGGTTGCGCCTCTCGACCCCTCCCCTCTTCCCTGCCTCCTCATTGACTCGGGTCCTCATTTCTCTTCACCCGAGTCCCCACCTGCGATTTCTCCCTCTCCCCATCCTGTTTCGTAAATGCAGGTGGTATGCCCGTCGACCTCGGGCCTAGCCTCTGCGCCCGACTCCGTCATTCCCCTGCGGGTCTGATTCCACCTCAATCCATGGGCTCCCTACCTCTCCGCCCCGAAATTTTTTCTCCTCTGTCTCATAGCCGGTGAAGTAACGTGAATTTCTCCACCCCGAAGTGATTCAGCGGAGTCTTCACTCCTGAAATCGACCACTGGTTGGTTGCTTCTCTCGAAACGGTCTCAACTTCCATGCCGTGGCAAACATAGCTCGGCAATTTGGAAGAGATTTGGCCTCTGTCATGTTGCGGAGGGTGCAAATGGACTCTTTCTCTTTGATTCTCATCTCGACGAACACTCAAACGCGGTCATGGCCAGAGCCCCTTGGACATTTAGAGGTATCCCTCTTTTTCTCAAGCGCTGGCTCCCGGGTATGCCGTTGATTAAGGAACAATTGGATTCTTTTCCCGTTTGGATTCGTTTGAGAAACGTCCGTGAATCTTTGGACCCCCTTGGGCTCAGTTGGATTAGTAGCGCGGTGGGTAAACCTCTCCACCTTGATGTGTTCACTGCCAAAATGGATCGGTTGCAAGTTGCTAGGGTGTGTGTCGAAATCTCTACCGATTCGGTGCTGCCGTCCAAGATTATTTTAGAGCGCTCTGCAATTGAAGGGGTTGATGTACTTATCAAAAAAAAAATTGAAGGGGTTGATGCTACTGTTGTGGAGGTGGACTTGCCAGGTTACTGGTCTTGGGGAAGACGAAGCTCCTGCCCAGACCACCAAAAATCGATACCTTCCACGGCAATGGCATGAAGTCCGGTGATGTTTGAGAATCCTGGACTGAAGGGTGTGTTGCCCATCTTGGATCATTCAATGCCTAAGGCGTCTGCTGCATCTCGAGGCTTCGTGAAGGATTGTTCGGTTGTCTACAATCCACCCACCAGCCCTTCAGCCCATGATGTTCATTTCAGGCTCGAGGTTGACCCTCTATGCTCACCCAACCTTCGGTGCATGGACAAGGCCAATCTCTCTTGCCCTCCCGTACTTCTCCAAATCCAGTATGCTCTCGGTTGAAAAAAGCACACTCATTCTCAAGCTTCATCCTCGGCATCCCCTGCTCCATGTGTGCATCTTAAGCTCTTTCTTTGTGATCCCTAGTCCTCGGCTGGATCCGAATCACATGAATTCTCGTGGATGTTGGATGCCCGGTGGGTGAACCAGTGATGATAAACCATCCCTCTCTTGATGATGAGGAGACCAATGCAGGTTCAGCTCCTTGGCATCGGATTCATTTTCTTGTCTTTAGCACACAGACGATCGGTATGCCTTTCAAATGCAACCGATAGAATGGGTGCCCCCCCTATTGCTCTCCCCAATAGGTCGGGCCCCGAACCTCACACAGATAGTGAGTGTACGCCTAATTCTATATGTCGTATCACTAAAAAATATGGTTTGGATTCTGTCAAGCATGTGGAATCTGAATCTTCTTCTACTGAAATTTCAGTGGGTCGTGTTTACTCCACTCAGAAATTTTTGAGTGCCACTATGGCGTTGGCCCTTGAGGGTGAATCTTGGACACCCTCAAAGACACGGAAAAAGAAAAAACCCAAAAAACCTAAGGCTTCCCCGGGTGCCTAGGCCATTTGATGGCACCAATGATGGTTTGGCCAATGGAACGGGGCTCCTTTTCTGTTGGCCAGCACCTCCCCATTATTTCTTCTGTTTTTTTTGTTCTGATGGAGGATAATTGAAGTGGGTGATGGTTGGATTTTGTTATTTGGTTGTATGGATGCACTGGGTTGTGTCTTCTCATACGGCAAATTCTTGGAGTCGTGAGCCTGGTGGATGCCTTCACCTTTGGCAGAGAATCAGTTTGGTTGGAAGCTGCTGCTGTATGCTGAAGCGCTTGGGTATTGAATATGTATTGGCTGGACTTGGGAGTGCCATGGTTTGCTGCAACTCAGCTGCCTTCGAAGGTTCACAGCTGACTCTGACGGCCCTTTAGGCCCTGGCACTGTCGGCCTGATTGATGCAGTTGCTACTGCAATCCTGACATTGTTGCGCTTGCTGTGGGTGCTGAATTCTGGACGAGCTTGTGCTCTGCTAGCCTTGGAATGGCCGTTCTGCTGCCAGTGGGGGTGCTGTAATGACTCTACTTCTCTATGTAACCACCTTATGGTTGCTGATGATGGGCTGGGGATTCTGCTGGAATGGCTGATGTCCTGGTGTTGAGAATGCAGATATAATCCTGATTGGAGTTGCTGGAACACCCGGTTCCTCTTTCGGTGTGGCGGGGTTACGATTGGGATGATGTCTTGGGATGTTGATCTGTTGCATGATCTTGGATGATGGATCCGGCTGTAGATGGAATGTCTTGCATGCTTCGTATGCTTGCGGATTCACTCCCGGTTGTCACTCCTCGGTGAGGATTGCGGTTGGAAGTTAGATCTTTGCTACCGGTGGCTGGTTGATATTGTAATGGATGAACCGCCTGTGGTGAAGATGCACATAAAGCTTTGGTCTGCTGATTCGATCGTATTCAGTGGCGCTCTATATCTGGCTATGCTGTCTACTGGTGAGGGGCAATTTGCTGAAATGGTTGGCTTCTGGGTTGCTTTGGTTGGCCTCGGTATGCTGATGTCCCTGCGGTATGGTGCAATGGGATTGTTTGTTTGCTGTGATGTGGTGGATGTCATTCCATTGACATTGAAATTTTCTGTGGAGTTGCTCTCTTTGCCTCCTAGATTCGAAAGTGGACTAGCATAAGTTGGATCATCCGATTGCTGTTTGATGGGCCACATCAACGGGCGCAGCTTGTTTGGCTGCTAATGCTGTATGCTGATGGTTTGCAGTTATGCTGAAGGCTTGATAGGCAACAGCCCCTCAGCTGGTGTGTAACAAAGCTGGCGCTCCTTCCCAGTGCTGCCTGTTGCTGCTGCTCTATTGAACTGATGGTGGCAGGGCCTTTCCTCATTCCTCGGCAGTGTTGCTTTACATTTTTAATTATGTAAACTTTTTTTTTTTTGGTAAGTAAGTGTGTATTTTGGATTTATGGGAGAAAAAATTACAAAGCACGATATTATAACTCCAAGTTTTTTGACTTGGAGTTAGAACAAAAAACGCTAGGGCATACCCTGAGCGACAAGTACATCAGATAAAACTACAAAAAAAACCTCTAGGAGGAGCAATCAAACCAAAATAAAGAAAATGAACGAGTCATTTTACAAGAGCATGCTTCCAACAGCCCAAATGCATCCCAAAACAAACCAAGCTACTAAAAGCGGCAAAGATCAACCAGATGTTTAAGCCAAGACAGCAAAATTAGCCAGAGCATCCAAATATCAGTCGGGATCAGCGGCCAGACCGTACCACAACTCCCGAATCCGGAGAGGCAATCATGCACAGAAAGCCGTCACACATACACTCCGCATAATGCACACCGGCAAAAATGCACTCCGGCAATTGCAATCCGGCAATCATACGCTCCGGCAATTGCACATCCGCAAAAGGCACTTCGGCCAGTTGCACTACGGAAAATTCCACACCGGCATATTTCACTCCGGCAGATTGCACTTGGCTTTAACACTCCAAGAAAAAGAGCACACCGGCAAGATTGCGCTCTGATGAAATTGCACTCCGGAAATTTTCAGCTTTAGCACAATGTACTCCGGTTAAATGCACTCGGATTCAAAAACCGGATGCAAAGCTTCACTCCCGCATTAGAGCGATAACTCACTCCGGCAACCAAGAGCGAAATTCAGCTCAGTTTTTTGAGCAACACAAGGCCACTCCGCCCCAAAAAAACCCGCATACCGCCATAATTGCAAGACAGCACCCAATTGGGCGGCCACGAATAATAATCGATTGAGATTACTACCGGATATTATAGGTAAACAGGATCCTCACCAGCCACGGAGGGTACTCTAATAGCACCCAACCCCAATCCCAATTCACCGGATCAAGATCTCGTGGCGAGCGGAGAGGTGGACAAGAAGACCAAACACCACACAGCCCAAACGCATCAACCAAGTCGAGCATCCGTAGGCAGCTTCATGGGCATAAGCAAAGGAACCTCCAATCCGCCTCTATCGACAAAACGAAGCCATAACACAACAGATCCAGTCATCATCGAAACTGCCCCAAAGCCAAGGCAGCAAAATCACAATCCCATTAGATCACCACCGGATAGCAGAGAACACCAAAATGACACCCTCACAAACTAACACCCTGGCACCATCAAAAGGCACCAGCCAAATTGCAACATCACAAGACATCGGCACCCCACGCCAGCCTTGTAAACTCCATCCAACCGGAAAAGAATTAGAGCATATGAGCAGCACCGAGAGGAGATCGGTAAGCTAAAGCAACCCAATCCTCACGCAAAGCTTATTGTAAATTCAACTGTCAACTCATAATCAAAAACAACCCAAAGATTGTCAACATGTACCATCAAAGCCAACCAATCCTCAGCACAAGCCACCATAAAGATAATGACAGTGGCACCCGGAAATCCAACATGGGGCTACCAATTCAACAACAGACAAGATGCAAAAACACCAGCACCAGGACACAGCTAACAATCAGATAAAAATAACCACCAGAGGCCATAGCAGGAGCATGAGACGAGATACCACCAGAAGCGAAAATTTTATTTTATTTTATTTATTTATTTATTTATTTATTTATTTATTTTTTTTTTGGGGGGGGGGCACCCACAGAAAGGAATTTTTATTTTTAATTATGTAAACGTTGTCCTCTTAGAGGCTTTTTTTGGTATTATATGTTGTACTTTATGCTCGGGGAATGCCCTAGCTTTTTATGTTTTTTTTTTCCAAGTCAAGATACTTGGAAATAAAACATAGCTATTGTAATTTTTTTTCTCCCTTTAATCCAAAATTCTTACTTACTAAAAAAAAAAAAAGTAAAATGTTGGCCTCCTAAAGGTCTGCTATGTACTCCCGTTTGTACTTATCGCTCGGGGTATGCCCCAGCGGGCTATGTTTTACTCCCAAGTTAAAATACTTGGAGTTAAAACATCGAATTTGGAATTTTTTCTCCCATGTGCGTTTTTCCGGAGTGCCTCTTTACCCTCTATTGGACGGAGTACTTTCTCACTTTGGACGGAGTGACATTGTGCGTTTTTTGGAGTTCCTTTGTTCCTTTAAAGGGCGGAGTGGCCTTGCTTATCCCTATGGATGGAGTGGCCTTGCGTGTGGTGTGGTCTGAGCTGATTTAACCCAGTCCGCTGGACGTTAGAGAGAGAAACTCTCTCTTCTCTCTTCGAATTCAAAATTTGAATTCCTTCCTGCTGCCCGTTCGGCTCTAGCGGCCTCGCCGCCGGCCATGGCCGGCCACTTGGGGAGTTCCCATGTCACGTCCTCGGACCATTCTCTTCCCGGTCCCCTGATTCCTTCCCCTTCTGTGCTTCCAACGACGGAGATTATTGGTGCGAACGAATTTCCCCCTCTTCCCGTCAAAACTCCGTCCTCCTCAAATGGCCCGGATGCTGGTTTCCTGTCGCAGGTAGTGGGCTTGGATGCTCCTTGTGATTCTCCTCAGATGCCGATTCTCCCATCCCAACCCCGTTCTAATGTATCTGGTTCTCTCTGCTGTGGCCCGTCGAACTCGGCTGCTACTTCTACAGAAACCAAGGTATCTCCTATATCTGTTGACTCGACTTTAAAAACTGCCAATGTCCATCCTCCCATAAAATCTTGGGCTCAAGTCGCCGAGGTTAAAGGGCATCGCTCCTTTGGCTCTCTAAAGTTCTTTCCCCCCTCTCTCGAGTCTGACCTTGTTAGCCCAAGCGCCCCTCCTGCCGAGGTCGTACAGCAATGTGCCGAAGTTTGGGGCCACACTCTGGTGGGCTTCTTTCCTGTTAAGCCTCCTCACTTTTCGGCTGTAAATGGCATCGCCCGTAGAATTTGGGCAAAATATGGGATGCATCACGTTGCTGTTAACGGTAATGGGATTTATTTCTTCCAATTTGACTCTGATCATCAACTGGAAGCTTGCTTGACTAGAGGACCCTGGTTTTTTAAAAATTCGCCTATCCTCCTCAAACGATGGTCACCGGGTTTGAGTCTGGATTCTGAATCGCTCTCGTCGGTCCCTGTTTGGATCTCACTGTCTAACGTGCCCATTGAATTCTGGACTCCAATGGGGTTAAGTTGGATTGCCAGCAGGATTGGTAAGCCTATCCTTTGTGACTCTCTTACTGCCTCTATGCATCGAGTGCATGTGGCCAGAGTGTGTGTTGAGATGCAAATGGGTGATCCTCGTCCAGCATCAATTAGGATTATGTCGATGGCTGCTACTCCTTCCAGGGTGGTCGAGGTTGATATTGCTTATCACTCTAGGCAAGAATTTAATAGATTTACTAGCAGTTTCAAGAAGCCTGCTGCTAAACCAAAAGCCCAGGTTCCAGTTGCTGCTGGGGCTGATGCATCCTCCACCAAACCCCAATCTGTTTTGGCTGTGTATGTGGATGACGTTGAACTTGCTGTTCCTGCTGCAGGGTCAGGAAGAGAGGTTGAATCCTCTTCTGATAGTGTCCTGGACTTTATAGTAATCACTGTTGCTCGGGGCATGCCCTAGCACTTTATGTTTTAACTCTAAGTACAATACTTGGAGTTAAAACATTTAGTCTGTAATTTTTTCTCCCATGAATCCAAAATACTTACTTACCAAAAAAAAAAGATAGTGTCCTCGATGATATAGGTCAGAGGTCTAGTTGTTCTGGCTTTGATGATAAATCAGACACTGGGCTGTTTTCTCCATCGCCTTCCCCCTTGTCTGACTCAGCTCCTGCTCTGGATGCCATTGTTGTGCGCTCCCATGCTTCGGGTTGTGTGAATCGAATCAGATCCACGGGCCCCAGTGAGGCTCTTCCTTGGGAATGGTTGTTGATGCGATTACAATTGGACCGTTCTTATGAGGAGGGTGCTAATATGCCCTTTTATCTTTGGTCTTTTATGATCACCATTCGCGGATGGTGCTTGCCTCGATTGTAAATATTGGTGTGCCGGTGCACTGAAGCTAGTAATCACTTTGAGAGCAAGTGGTGTAAGTTGTGAAGGCCTCCCCGATGCGAGATATCCAAAGAAATGGTCGATGTTGTTGATGCGGAGGTGCCTGTAACACCCGCTGTTTTGGCTCCGGCCTCGGGCTCCAATATGGTTCTGTGTGAAAGGGGCTTCGGCAATTTTGGGTCCCAAAGGGACCTCGCTGCTGATGCAAGAGGCTTCTAATGATACTTGCTCCTTGAAATCGGATGGGTCTCTGTTGGGGTTAAAGAACTTCCCGCAAGGACTTGGCTTGTCCGAATTGCCTTACTCCCGGGTTTGATGATTCTACTCCGGAGTCTATTGCGCGGATTGTTAGTAAATACTCCCGACCTTCTTCTCTGGTAAACGCCCAAAGGATCCATCTGTTGAGGGTCCCAGACCTTCTTGATCTTGATCCTCATGCTATGCCCGGTCCGGTCCCGATTCTTGGATGCTCATATGTTGCCAAGGAATGCGGTGGTGGTGCGATCATGTTACTCGGTCGGTGCGGCTTCGTCATTGCTGTGGCGTGGACTATGTGTATGATGAACGCCAACGATATGCGGACGAGCTATTTGCTAGGCCGAGCTTTAAATGGGAGGGAACGGATGGCAGGTGGCGTCGGCCGCGTAAATCTGCCTCCAAGAAAGCCCGGCGACCTCATTCATGATATCGATGGTTTGCCATCTAGATATCCTGTTATAGCGAATCTTGTGCTGCTCCTTTTTTGGGTTGTGCTTGCTGCGATCTTGGTTGGGTCATGTTATCGGGTGTCTGCCCTTTGATGGCCTTATTAGTACACCGATACTGGCCCGTTTGATTTGGGATTTGCTGATCCGTGTAAAGTGGCATTGCAGGTTCTTCTCGGGTGATGGATTCTTTTAGTTGGCGGGTTACATTTGCCGGCTATCCACCACCGCAATTTCGGGTGCTTTGTTATATCCTTCGTGATATGACTTGATGGCTTTAGTTAGATGCTGTATTGTTTATCGTTTTGATGCCTGTCTTGATGTTGAGATGTGCAATGCCATGATATTGATTGCATGAGACGGCCTATAAACCGGGTGAGTGTTGATGTGCATAGTTTTACGATCCTATCTTTTGCTGAGTTGTGGTGATCTTTGCTAGGTTGTTCAAAGATTTGGTGGAGCCTTTCTTGCTGTGGGCTTTCTGGTTGTTGTCCTTTACACGAGGCCCAATCTGTGCTCGGTGAGGATCTCGGTGTAGCTAGTTCTTACTACTTTCTTTGGACCAGTACCGTGTGTACAACTTGTACACGAGATACTATATGTCTCTCGGTCCAGAAATTGGTGGCGCTGCCAATGTTGATGCACCCCAGTAGTAGCGGGGTGATTGGCGCTTTGAATGAGGATAAATTGGATGCGAGGCAGCCGGTCTGCTGATGATTGTGCGGCTGGTTTCTTTGGTGCATAACGCTCTTTGTGGCTTTGATCTCGAGGCCATTTTGAAGAATGGAGTAAGGCGGGTGATGCATGGGCTGCTGTAGGGTCTTGGAGATGGGCTGGTTCCCTCTGCTGAATGTGGATTCTGGATTAGTCCCGGATCCGGTTGGATGATCTGGATGCAGCTCCTATGCTGAATGATGGTCCCATTGCAATTTTGAATGTTGAAGATTGTTCTTTACTGCCGTTGGAGTATAACAGCATCCAGCTCTCGGGATGCAGGGGATTGGACGCTGATTGTCGCTGTTTATGGGCTGTGCTGATGCCCATTGGCTTGTTGTGAGCCTGAATGGTTTTGCTGTTCAATCCACGTTGGCAGTTCTGCACTGCCGTGTGATGATGCCCACTGCTGCTGTGTGACAGTTAGCTGAAGCATATGCTGGTATTCTTGATACCATGGCTCTGTTCCTCTGCTGGCTTGCTTGCTGGCGTGCTGATAATGGGCAGTGTAGCTATTGTGTTGCATGAAGCTGTTTGCTGGCTGCAGTGTAGCATCCGATGAATCTGCTGATTCGGTTGCCAATACTCCCGGTCTTTGAAGTTGCAATTCATCTTGTCTGTGATGGATGGCTGTAGCCTGATGGCGCTAAAAAGCCGTGAAGGCTGCTTGTAGGCCATTTCATGGTGCTGGCCTATTGGATTTTGCCCGGGAATGGCAATTTAATTTATCTAGGAATTGCTTTTAAGTATTTCACTTGTGTTGTATGATTACCAGGATAGTTGGTATCTTTGGTTGTACCTAAGTGCTCGGGGCATGCCCTTGCTTTTTTGGTTTATCCCCAAGTTGGAAAAACACTTGGTGATAAATCCTTACTTGTAAATTTTTTCTCCCATAAATCCAAATCACTTACTTACCAAAAAAAAAAGGTCTGAGCTGATTTGAGATTGACACGCTTGTCTTGTTCCTCTTTTGCCGTTTTCAGAGTATGAGTCAAATGCTGAGCTGGTTTTGCAATCACCGTTTCTTGAATTTGTAATCTTGTTATTAATGACTTTCGTCATGGTTTAAGGGACACCCTATTTCTATGTTTCATTTTTAAGTTGGCAAAACACTTGGTAATGAACATATGTTTGTATATTTTATAAATTTTAATACAATTAATTACTTACCAAAAAAAAATGTGGAGAAATATTTTTCTAATGGGCCGTGGACCTTTGCTGGCCAACCCCTATTTCTCAAGATTTGGAAGCCTGGAATGGCTCTTTCTAAAGAGGAGCATAAGCTTTTTCCTATCTGGATCACTATGACTGGTGTCCCAGTGGAATACTGGACCCCTCTGGGGCTAAGTTGGATTGCAAGTGTAGTTGGAAAGTCAATTCAATTAGACCCTATCACAGAGAGGATGGAGAGGATGGATTATGCAAGAGTTTGTGTGGAAATTGTTGGTATTAATTTATCGCCTGACAATGTGAGGATCAGGATAGGGAGCTTGAAAGAGCATCCTGATTGCCAATTCACAGACATTCACTTTCACTACCAATGTAAGCGTAACCAACACAATTAGCCTTCAAAGAAAGAGCTTGATGTTCCCATCAAAAATCCTTCATTGGTGTATAGGCCCACGGGTGCTCTTTCATCGTCTGTCCCAAAATCCACCCCTTCCCGGATCTCCAATTCCCTTGGAGCCCTCTAGGACCATGAGAACGATAACCCTTTTGTTGACGATGTGATGGGTCAAGAAAGTTGTAAGGAGATGAAAGCTCCGGTCAACTCAACCCGCCACATCATTGAAAATTCTTCTGAAAAGAAAGATGGTTACCTACCCCCTGAGAATGGGACTGAAGCTCACACTATTCAAGCGGTGGAGCCCTCGGTGAATAGAGCCAGTACCCATGGAAGTCCCTCCATAGCCAGTGATGCTTCATGTTGGCTGAAAGGAAATACCCTTTCTCCTCCTGGTCATGATGCTCAGCGGAACAACCCTTCCAATCAGGAAAGTGCTGTCACAATTAATGTTGTCAATGGGCAGATTGACAATTAATGTGGGAAACATTTCAAGTGGTGGAGCCCCCGGTGGATAGAGCCAGTACCCATGGAAGTCCCTCCACAGCCAGTGATGCTTCATGTTGGCTAAAAGGAAATACCCTTTCTCCTCCTGGTCGTGATGCTCAGCGGAACAACCCTTCCAATCAGGAAAGTGCTGTCATAGTTAATGTTATTAATGGGCAGATTGACAATCAGCCCCCTAACAATTAATGTGAATGTTCCCCATAATGAGGAGCGTTTAACGTGTCTGCAAAGCTCAGATGGCCCTGACCCCACCCTGGTTGTTTGGGATCCCACACATTCCCCTGCCCCTCCCCCCCAACCACCTCCTTGCAAGGATCCCCACTCTTCGAGGGGGTCTGACCCTGGGAGGGCAAAGTTAAAAAGTGGGAAAAGACAAAAAGCTTCCAAAACAGAGAAACCTTTCCAAAAAAACTTCTATAAGGCCTAAAAGTATAACTCCCAAGATCTCCCCTTCCCATGATTAATATTGGTTGCTGGAATGTTAGGGGGATTAATGGTAAAGTCAAAGCCTATGAAGTGCGAAACCTCATTAGTTCCTATAATTGTCACATTGTGGGACTGGTGGATGGCATGCTTGGCTAAAGGCCCCTGGGTCTTCAGGAGAAATTCCCTTTTTCTTAAGAGATGGGCACCGGGTATGGTTTTGGATAAAGAACCCCTCATGTCCTTCCCCATGTGGATTTCTTTGGTCAATGTCCCAATTGAATATTGGACCCCTCTGGACCTAAGCTGGATAGCTAGCAGGATTGGTAAACCAATCCAATGTGACCCTAAGACTGCTAGGATGGACAGTGTGCATGTTGCCAGGATCTGTATTGAGATTGGCAAGGGCGATCCTCTTCCTGACAAAATTCAGCTCTTGTCTGGTTCTGCTGATTCTGCCAAGGTGGTGGAGGTTGAGATAGTCTACCACTCGAAGCCTTTTCGACGCAGTTCTACTCAACAAAGTAGAACAGGTGATGGTGGGGTTGGGAGCTCGATTCCATCCATGGACTCCCACTCTATTCATGCCATGGCTGCGGTTAAACAGATGACCCCTGCTTTTGTTGAGATCTATTGTCTGAAACTGGGGATCATGTTGGCATAGAGGGATGTTCTTCTGGGCATGCTCTGTTGGCCATGGCTCAACAGGATCCCAGCTCCTTCCTTGATGTTGATAAATCACAACATTTAAAGGCTAAGAATTCGGGTAGTAAATCTGCTGTGGATAAAGTTGAGTCTCCTAGACTTGCTGATAATTCCCTTTCCTCCTCTGATGGGGGTTGTTGCGAGCCTGCTGGAGGAGCTTTGTTGAACAAAAATGTGGTTCCCTCCTCTCCCTCTCCTGATGTTGGTGTTGGAACGGAGGGCATTGTTATCAAAGTGCCTCAATCTGGACAGGTCCTCCCTAGATGTGATGCAGGTGCTGAGGTTGATGTCTTAGCTGGATCAATTGTTACTGATGATGGGGATTCCCACGAGGCTGACGTGGATATTCTCGCCCCCGGTTTGTTGCCTGCCGAGGCCGATCCTCTTGAGACGGTTTCTACCGAGGAGACCAGCAAGATTGACCATTCTCGTGAGGAGAGTTCCTCGAGTGCCATGAGTTGGGTGGGTCTGGCCCGCTGGAGGGTGCTCCGGCTATTGGCTCTTTTCCTGGACCCCTTGCCGACCCGCCTGATTAGCATGCTTTGGGTCCAATTGCGTTGGTAGATCCTGATTTTACCCCCGAATCTATCTCTCAGATCATTCAGAAAAACTCCCTGGTTGGCTCTTCAGAAGTTTTTTTTTTTGGTAAGCAAGTATTTTGGATTAATGGGAGAAAAAATTATAGATTTGATGTTTTATCGCCAAGTATCTTGACTTGGGGATAAAACATTAACTGCTGGGGCATACCCCGAGCAACATGTACATTCAACGGTACGTAAGAACCTCTAAGAGGCCAACGTTCTACATAATCAATAGCAAATAAAGAAAGGTACATCACAACCCAGAGGGGAAGCATCGCTTTCTAACCCCCTGAGACCAAACCGTACTCCGATAAGAAATCACATCGGCACGTTGCACACCGGCCAAAAGCACTTCGGAAAATCCCTCCGCAAAAAGCACACCAAACCAATACGCACTCCGGCAAAGGAGCACTCCGCCGCATTGCACTCCGTCCAAAGTCACACCGGACCAATACACACTCCGGCAAAGGAGCACACTGGCACATTGCACTCCGTCCAAAATGCAGTCCGGAATTTACCACTCCGGATTTTGTAACTCTCCGTCCCAAGCAGGCCGTCCTGCTGCAGTCCGTCCCAAGCACTCCGTCCACATCACCACGGAAATGCACTCCGGATTCCGTTCCAGGCAATCCGTCCAAATCACTCGGCTTCATAGCACTCCGGATACTTGCGCATTCCGTGCAAGACAAGCACTCGGTTTAAGCCACTCCGTGCTCAAAATGGACACACCGGCAATTGATGAAATGAAGGCACTCCGCCAAGAAAACTTGGCCAAAAGGAAGCGTTCAATCACTCAGCCATTCCGTCCAACGGAGGAAGTGGGCCCAATAAAGTCATTCCACTCCGTCCATCAAAACACATTAGAAGAAAAGCCACATAGACCATTCCGGTTTTATCCACTCCGGCTATTGAGATGCAAGCTGCCATTCACTCCGGACATTAAGTAGAAAGCCACAAAAGCCACACCGATTTCAAAGCCACTCCGGCTTTTAACAATTAATTTGCCACTCCGCCAAAAAAGTGGCATAAATCCACTCCGGCCAAAATCAACTCCGTCCAAAAGGGCTTAAGGCCACTCCGGCCTTAGGTGACACACTTCCACTCCGGCTAAAATGTACAGCGAGATGGAACTGTCCCTCCCAAAGCAACAGAATATCATCTCACCTCAGCCAATGAAATCAGCCAACGAAGACACATCAACCATAGCAGCAGAATAGTTGCAAAGCAACGTCCCACAATTTGGCGGGAATTTGCCAACCACCATCAACACAGCCTGAATCAAGACCAAGACCGGATACTCCAAACCAGCAACAAAACCAGAATCCGGGATCAAAATTCAGACCAAAAAAATCCCATCAAGAAATTCTAAGAGCGAGATGCGCCCGGATTTCCGAGAGGCGATTTCTTCTTTTTCCTTGACTTAGAGATCTTCCACTCAGATTCATTGCCTCTTAATTTAGCACACATAGTGGGATTCAAGAGTATTTCAAGGAGATCCTCTTGATTGAGCTAGGGGTAAGCATAAACTCATCCAAATCCAAATGGTGGTGGATTGACCCGAACTGAGAGTTAGGAACCGAAACATAACTCGGGACTCAAGAGATTCATCCAAACATCCGGGGTCATCCGCCGGCACGTTTGGGATCCAAATTCAACAAATGAAGGAGCCAGCGCCGGCAATTCGTAGATAGTGGAATCAGTAGCAGGGGGGACCGGCTGACCGAGTAGATTGGGAATCCAAAATGGCCCCATTAGGTGATTTACAATCACCACCTCCAACATCATCGGATGAATGATGGTATGTAAACTCCAACTCACGGGAGGGAGGGTCGAGAACGAGGGGAACGGGTAAAAACTTCGTGGGATAAACCAACCCAATGTTTGAGGGGCCTGGTTCATCTAGGACGGCCCCATTTGGGACAGAAACAGGATAAGGGTAATTTGGGCTAGTAAGAGCCAGCGAATCAGCAATTAGAAGGGCTGGATTTTCAATTACAGACCCGCGAAATCCGATTCAGCTTAGCACGAGTGGTGGAGTCGTGATTGGCTCCGGTTGGGGTAAGGCATCTGCAATCACGAGAATCATGAAGATGGACAGCAATACCATTCGAATCAATTGGAGGCAAAGATGCACGGCAATCGGACTCCACATGATCCTCGAGAATGAGGGCTTTCATAAGGGACAGGGTTAGATAGCCCCTGAGCCCCGGAACCTTAGGATGAGAATTACCAGGAACTAACTTGGACCGGCAATTAGTTTCCGGATGCCCAATCTGTTGGCATCGGGCGCATCGTGTAGGCATCCAGGTACGCGCCACATTCACCGAAACAACTTCGGTTGAGGCGAGCAAGGATGAATAGCAATGGAGCTGGGAACGGACCATCCACACCGACTTCGACGCATATCCTTGCAAATGACAGATTTTCCATACGCGCTGTCATGGGATCAATTTGAAGAGGAATCCCAATCCTACTAGCTAACCAGCCTGGAGACAAAGACTCGACCACAATTCCGGTGGTATGTTCGACGATTTAATCCAAATTGGAAAGCGCTTGGGTTCGTCTTTTGATAGCTCCATTCCGGGCTTCCAACGTTTTAGGAAGATTGCTTTACCGAGAAAATCCATGGACCGGCACGAATGACTTTCTCCAACATTTCTTCGAGACGGGAATCGGAAGAAAAAAACCCGCCTTCATTTCCAAAGCAGTTGCTTGAGCCCAAATCGAGACCATAGCTTCATGGCAATTGCTTTAACAGCCGTGAAGTGTGGTGGAGAGTTAAGGAAATAGCCCACTAGAGTATAACTCCAAAACGAGTTTCCTTGTTCGATGACCTCTGCCGGAGGAGAAAGAGAACCATCGGGACACAGGGAATCCTGGAGAGGGAAGAAACGGATTTTAGAACTAAGCCCAGACCCAACCTTCTTCACAACCTCAGCCCATGAATGGGAGGACACATCGTTACCACCAGATTGGACGGGAGCACGTTTCAGGGACTCGGTCGAAATAGGGGCCTGAGAACAAGGCTCTTCAGAAGTACAAGCAGTGCCTAGCACTGTGGACAAGAAGGATGCTCTGGATGGTAGTCTACTGGACTCGGATCTGGTCGTCGATCAGACCCCTATTCTTGTTTCAGATGCCAGCTGCTGATGTTAATGTGACGGATCTGGTCGTTGGTAGATCCGTTGCTTATGGCTCTCCAGCAGCTCCTGGACTCGGATGGCTCTCGTCAACTATTTAAAGCCACACTTCCTAAGCATAGGAATCTTGTGATTGATTTCCTGAATAGGTGCTGGCAGGATGTTAATGTTGAGAGCAAATGTAAGTTTCTCTCAGCCTTTCCGTTGGCAGCGGCAGATAAAGGGTTTTCCCCTGATGTTTATTTGATTGCTTTCCAATTGGAAGTGACGGCTGACACCTCTCAGGCCCATAGTGCCTCATTCTCTCCCAAGGAAGAAAAGGTTGTTTTTGGATTCCTGGCTTCCTTGCTGAAAACGGCAACGAGTTTTTCGGTTATCCAAAATTGTAATCAATTTGAATTTTTTGCTGGTCTTCATGGTAAGGCATTTAAGATCCTGACTGAAGAACCCTGGCTACAATTCAAGTCTAGGAGACGACGTAAAGCTGCTTCCAAGAAAAATCGAATTTCTCATACATGAAAACCTGCAGCTGCTGGGTTGGGTGTGGGTTGGTTGAGTTGTTCCTTTTCAAAGGTATTTTGTCTAATTGATAAGGGCATTATATTTTCGCCTCTGCAAGTGTGTGGGTTGGGTTGGGGGCCGCCTGTGCACTGGACTAGGCCTATTTGAAGAGCTGGCCCTGGGCTGTTTGGGTGCAATAGCTCCTTATATTGCAGGAGGGTTCCTTCTGTCTATAGCCAATAGGTGGAGCAAGAATTGGATTCTGTTTTAGCTCTTGTTTTTGTTTGGCAGCTGGCCTTGCCCTGCTGGTGGTTTGGCTGCTGGAAGTGCTGGAAGTGTGGTATTGCCTTTATGCTCCGTCCTTGGGCATAAAGGCCGGAGTGGCCTTGTGAGAGGTAAGGCCGGTGTGCATTTTATCCTCTCAAGGCCAGAGTGGCCTTGCAGCAAAAAAAAAAAAAAAACAAGTGGCCTTTAGCACCTTGGTGGACGGAGCGGCTTGATGAGTCCGAAGTCCATTTGTTCGAAGTGCCCTTGTGCTTCTTGAAGGATGGAGTGGTTTACGCTCTCTTTCAGGACGGAGTGGCCTTCCGTATCTTGATGGCTGGACTGGACTTACGTCTTTTGAATTCACTCTTGATGAGTTGAGTTCACTCTTGGAAGCCGGAGTGATTTGTCGCTTAAATGCCGGAGTGAATTAAGGCCGGAGTTGATTTGTGGCTCTTAAAGACCGGTGTGATTTATGGCTGGAGTTGAATTGTGCCTCTTGATGCCGGAGTTGCCTTGCACATTTTGAAAGCCGGAGTGAATTGTGGCGCCTTGAAGGCCGGAATTGCCTTATGCGTCGTGAAAGTCGGAGTAAAAGAGGCTAGAGGGACGGAGTGGCCTTGTGCCCCTTAAGGCCAGAGTGGCATTATGCCATTTAAAAGCCAAAGTGGCTTTTAATGTGCCGAATTGGAGCTGCGTTTCAAGTGCGTCTTGAAGGCTGGACTGGACTTGCGTCTTTTGAGGCCGGAGTGGCCCTGTGCCTTTCAAAAACTAGAGTTGAGTTTCCCTCGTGGAAGCCGGAGTGATTTGTCGCTTAAATGCCGGAGTGAATTAAGGCCGGAGTTGATTTGTGGCTCTTAAAGACCGGTGTCATTTATGGCCGGAGTTGAATTGTGCCTCTTGATGCTGGAGTTGCCTTGCGCATTTTGAAAGCCGGAGTGAATTGTGGCGCCTTTAAAGGCTGGAATTGCCTTATGCGTCTTGAAAGCCGGATAAAAGAGGCTTGAGGGACGGAGTGGCCTTGTGCCCCTTAAGGCCGGAGTGGCATTATGCCTTTTAAAAGTCGGAATGGCTTTTACTATGTCGAATTGGAGCTGCGTTTGAAGTACGTCTTTGACGTGCGTTTCAAGTGCCGATTTGGATCCGCGTTTTGAATGTCATCTTGATATTGTAATTTTTCTTAATGACTTTTGTCATGGTTGCTCTGTTGGTATCTTCTGATGTATCAACGTGCTCTGGGTATGCCCTAGCTCTTATGCTCTGGGTATGCCCTAGCTCTTATGCTCTGGATATGCCCTAGCTCTTTGCCCTTTTTCCGTTTGTCATTTCTCTGACTTAAATGGTTGGTTCTCTTTTTTCGGAGCTCCTAAGGCCAGAGTACTCTTACCCGGTGCTCTTACGGCCGGAGCGCTTCCTTGTATCCGGAGTGCTTTATGCTTTGATGTTTCCGGAGCTCCAAAAGGCCGGAGTTCTATTTCTCCTTTTTTCGGTGTTTTTTTTGTTCTTTTTTTTCCGGTGTAAGAAAAAAAAATCATATATTTATATATTTATTTATTTTCTCTTCTTACTTCATGGCCGGAGTGACTTTGCGACTTAGCCTGTATTCTCTTATTCGGAGCTCATAAGGACGGAGTGTTTCCTTTTTCCGGAGCTCTTAAAGCCGAATCATCTTTACCCGGTGTTTTGAAAACCGGTGTGACCTCTTTGCGATCAATTTCCGGAGTCCCTTTGTTTTCACCAAATGGATGGACGGAGTGACCTATGTCCAAACGTCTCTCTCTGGCGGCGACTGTCTATTATATTTGGAGAGAACGAAACAACCGAGTGTTTGAGAAATCCCACCCTCAGGACATTTCCCTTATATGCTCTCAGATATCAAATGCTGTCCGGGATAAGCTGAAGGTCTCATTGCCCCGTGCTGGTCTCCAGCATCGCTCGTTAGCTAGGCGCTGGTTATATTAAAAAAAAAATTAAATTAAGCAAATTACTGATTTTTGTCCCTGGTCGTTTTGCTTTGGAGAAAAAAAAAATTGAGTGATGATATTGTCCCTGGTAGTTTTCTTGGAAAAAAAAATATATATATATATATATATATATATATATTATTATTGATATTGCGCTCTGATGTTGTGGGCTGGTATTGCTATTTTCTTGGTGGCTTGGTTGAGGATTGGTTACCATCGTTGGTCTTGTTTCTCTCTGGAAATTTAGTGGTGCTATGTGTGGAGTACTCAGCGGGTGTTCCTAGTTTTTGGTTTTGTTTGGTTGATGAGGTTATCCCGAAATGTAGCTGCTCGTGGTTTGGCTGCAGATCTGTGGTTGATCTTGGATACGCTTGGTTCTGCTTGGGTTTGCGGGGTCCTGCACTGTAGTGTTCTGGAGTGGATATGAGGCTGCAGCAGTAGAAGTTTGGCTGACTCGGCCGTGACTTGGGGCCTTTTTGCAATGCATTGTTGACTGCTTTGTGTATGAGACATTGCTGCACTTGCTTTGGGTCGATCTCTGCGGGCTCGTGTTATTGTTTCTTCGTGTGGCTGATTAAAAGGTTTGAGATTGGAGCTACATGGTCCGGGTCTGATGTTGACTGCCTCGCTTGCCTACCGAATCCGCTTCTTCGATTCTTTTTGGGCAATTGTTGCTTTACAACAATTTGCCTTTTGCTGTCTCATCTTGCGGGACCTTGGAACTTTGTGCCTATTCTTGGCTGCCGGTGCTGTTTTTGGATGACTCGGATCTTTGGACCATATTGGTGACTGGTTTATTCGGGGCTGATGGCGCAGCTTCTTTTGGTGATCGCTGCTCCTTTGTGGTGTTTATGTTGCATTCTCTTGAGTGCTCTTTGTCTCGGCTGCCTCGGCCATTAGGTCTTGATATTGCTATGCAAATCTGCAGTGCACATTTTCTTTGGGAATGAGCTTGAAGATGGGGTGCTTTGTCGCACTGCATCGACTATGGTGTTGTTCGGTCTATTCAAATTCTCGAGGACCGTGATTGCCGGTTCTCATTGCTAATGGTTTTGCTGGCTCTCTGGTCTTGTGGTAGGTAAATCGATTGTTTCCTTGTGGTGGTGGCGATCGTAGGCAACTTCATCAAATTGCCGATCGTCTGTGGGGCCGTTTTTAGTTTGAAGTGGCCATTCTCATTTGACACTGTGGGCCGTCCTCATTTGCCGCCCGAGACCGATCTCGCGCCGGTGGTGTTCCGGTTCTTTGGTTCTTTGCTAGTTCTACCCGAGATGAGACTGAGCTGCCGCTGATTTTGGTACTTTGGAGTATTATGGTGCTAAGTGATCTTTGCCGTGCCTCTATTTGTAAGTCACTGGGAGCATTGTTGCTATTTTTGCGAGGCTGTGGTTGGAGACCTGCTGGCCCAGCTTTGATGATGGACGCAATGCGGTTGGTGCAATGGTGTTTGTTGGAGTATGGCCATTGTTTTTGTTTATTAACACCGGCTTGTGTTGCTACCGGTGCGACCATGGATTTAATGATTTTCTTGCATTTGGTTGCTGATGGAAATTCAGTCAGCTGATCTTTGAGTTGATATACTTATGGCTTTGTCTTGCTTGGGGTTACCAAGCATGGGTAGCTGCTCGGTTTTGAAGTCAGAATTCGGTTTCTTGTACTGATGGCATTATGTAGGTGTGGTCCCGATCTGGCTGTTGCAGTTTCGTTATTGCTGCCTGGTGCTTCAATTTCAGCTTGCTGCAGTCATTTTGGATTTGTGGTGGCCCGATCTTGAGTATACCGTTGGCTTTGCCTTGGCTGCTGCAGTGATGCTTCATTGATATTTGGGTCTCGCTGATTGTATGGACTATGTTATCTCTGGCTGTCCGACCATTATGAAGGATTGCACTTTGGCGGTTTGATGCACTGGCGATAGTTAGCTTTGGGTGTGGTTTGGAAGAATCCCCATGTTCTGATGTTTCAACTGTTCGGGCCGGTGTTGGGAGCTGTTATCGCTTTGCGATGCAGATCTTTGCTCTAATCCGATTGCCCCGTGTTGTGCTTGAAATCATGCATTATCTTTGGCTTGAAATATTCTAGTTCTCGCGATTTTGGCCGATGATCAATCGATGTCTTCGCTCGCAAATGAAGTAACGAGATGGCATATTTGTTGTGCTTATCGCCGTCTTGACACGACGACTCTTTGAAGTTGATGGCCTTTCACCGGTCAGCTTTGTAAAATGTTGAAGCATGCGGAGTTTACTGTGTCAAACATTGGTTTTGGTGCCGATGGTGTATTACATGCATTCAACTTTTTGTCTACTGAGACCTCATGTTGCTGCCGGAGGTGCTGGATTTTGCTGGTTTTGAAGGTTTGTTGTACTCTTTTTTTTTCTTTGGAATCTTTGGATTGAGGTTCCGTTTCTTTGTGGATTGATCTTACTAGACTTGATTGGCTATGAGCATGGCTGATGTCTTTGCTTCTCTTGCTGGGTGTGCGTGCGGCTGGCCTTGCTTGCTCGAAGCAATTGAAAGCGCTATTATGCATGCTCCCTCATGGTGACTTGCTTTATCCCGGTCTATGGTTTACGCTCATGTCTTGTTGAAGATCCTAGATGGATTGCGGTGTCGTCTTCGTTGTTTTAGGAGTAGTTTTCTACGATCTTGCTAGTGTGAAAATGATGTCACTCCCATTTTCGGTTCTTGTGTCTGTTCTTTATGGTTTTCTCTTATGATGTAACTGTTGCTCGGGGCATGCCCTAGCACTTTATGGTTTAACTCTAAGTACAATACTTGGAGTTAAAATATTTAGTCTGTAATTTTTTCTCCCATGAATCCAAAATACTTACTTACCAAAAAAAAAAAGTTCCTTGCTGGCCGGAGTGCTTGATGCTCTTCTTGGACGGAGTGGATTTATTCGCCCCATGTCGTGGAATTGCTGAAGTAGCGTCCTCCTGTTCAGTTTTGCTGGCAGTTTATGGTTTTGCGTCTTAATAGCCGACTCCATTTGTGTAACCTTTTATTTATGACTTCTGTGTCATGTTTAAGGGCAATCCCTCTTCCTATGTTTCCTTTTCTAGGTCGGTAAAACACTTGGTAAAAACATAACTATTTGTACAGTTTATTTAAATTTTAATGCAATTAATTACTTACCAAAAAAAAAAAGCTCTTATGCTTTATCCCCAAGTCGGAAAAACACTTGGTGATAAATCACAGCTTGGGGTGGAGTCGAAAAAAAGCTCAATCAGATTATTCTGGTGGCCGTCCAATTGGGTGCTGTCTTGCAATTATGGCGGTATTCTGGGTTTTTTTGGGGCGGAGTGGCCTTGTGTTGCTCAAAATCCGGAGCTGAATTTCGCTCTTGGTTGCCGGAGTGAGTTATCGCTCTAATGTCGGAGTGAAGCTTTGCATCTGGTTTTTTTAATCCGGAGTGCATTTAACCGGAGTACATTGTCTTTGAAGCTGAAAATTTTCGGAGTGCAATTTCTCAGAGCGCAATCTGTTTGGTGTGCTCTTTTCTTTGGAGTGTTAAAGCCGAAGTGCAATCTGCGAGCGAAATATCCCGGTGTGGAATTTTCCGTAGTGCAATGCCCCAAGTGCCTTTTTGCGGATGTGCAATTGCCGGAGCGCATGATTGCCGGATTGCAATTGCCGGAGTGCATTTTTGCCGGTGTGCATTATGCCGGAGTGTATGTGTGACGGCTTCTTGTGCATGATTGCCTCTCCTGGATTACGGGAGTTGTGGTACAGCCTCGCCGCCGATCCCGACCGATATTTGGATGCTCGGCTAATTTTGCTTGTCTTGGCTTAAACATCAAGTTGATGCTGCCGCTTTTAGTAGCTTGGTTTGTTTTGGGATGCATTTGGGCTGTTGGAAGCATGCTCTTGTAAAATGACTCGTTCATTTTCTTTATTTTGGTTTGATTGCTCCTCCTAGAGGTTTTTTTTGTAGTTTTATCTGATGTACTTGTCGCTCGGGGTATGCCCTAGCGTTTTTTGTTCTAACTCCAAGTCAAAAAACTTGGAGTTATAACATCGTGCTTTGTAATTTTTTCTCCCATAAATCCAAAATACACACTTACTTACCAAAAAAAAAAAAGATAAATCATAGCTTGTAAATTTTTTCTCCTATTAATCCAAAATTACTTAACAAAAAAAAAAAGAGACTAAAGTTGATGTCCGCAACTTGGTCTCTATTGCAGCTAAAATAAGACCTCAATGGTCTTGGTCTATGAACTACTCGGACTACTCCAAGGGTAGAATCTAGGTGGGATGGGATCCAAATTTTGTGAATGTCAACATCCTCTCCATTGAGGATCAGGTTATACATACTGATGTTTTGGTTAACGTTGTTGAACGATGGAGGAAAATCGAGAGTGCTGAGTGAGGAAATTGTTGAACGGGAAGCAGCCAGCTTTTTTGGGCCTCGAAGAAGTGGGGATCGAAAAACAGGGTGAGTGGTCCGAAAGGCGAGGCAGGGGAAAAGAGGCCATGTAGTAGAGAACCGCCAGCCAGGGACCATTAACAACAACTCTATCTAGCTTACGGAAGATGCGGGGTCCAGGATCACGGCCATCATTCCAGGTGAAGAAAGCGCCTTCAAGGCACAGGTCATGGAGATCACAATCGGTGAGGCATTTGTCAAGGTCCTTAGCGCTGTTGCCGTGCCAGCAACCTCCCAGGTTCTCGGAAGGTGCTCTAATTGCATTAAAGTCGCCTAACACTGCCCAGGGGGTCCCCATGTTCCGGGTTGTTTCCAAACTGAGGCTCTTAAAAGAAAGGCTTAAAGAGATTAATCGTGACATGGGAAATGTCTCTGAAGGAGTCTCTTGTACACGACAAGCCCTTGAGGAATTCCAGATGAATGATCTGAATAATGTCCCTCAGCTCGGGGTTAATGTAGAGGATACCCTTCTAGCCGACTATCGTAGAGCGCTGAGACTTGAGCTAGAACTCCTTCAACAAAAGGCAAAAATTTGCTGGATTAGGAACGACGATCAATGCACGAAATACTTTTTCCAATCAATTGCTGCCAATCGCAATAAGAATCGGATCCTCTCCCTAACCAATGGAGATGGAACGATTACAAGTAGCTTGGAGGAAGTCCAGCAGCTTTTCATCAATCATTTCTCACAACTCCGGGCTCCGGCCACAAGTGGGCCGTTCCCAAAGGAGCGACTCCGTCAATTCATCCTTCGCTCCGTCCCTGATGGCATCATCAGGGGCTTTGTAGGCCCATTAATGATGAGGATATCCGGCAGGCTCTTTTCTCCATTGATGATAATAAAGCTCCGGGGCCGGACGAGTTTTCTGCCTAAATTTTTCAAAGCTTCTGGAATGAAATTGGGCCTTCCATAACATAAGCTATCCATGACTTCTTTCAGCATGGGAAGCTGTTAAAACAAATCAATGCGACCTTGTTATGTTTAATCCAGAAAGTCAAATCGCCTTCAAAGGTCACTGATTTCCGACCCATCGCCTGCTGCAATGTATTATATCAGATCATCTCCAAGGTCATTGTTAACCACATTAAACCCTCTCTTCCCTTCCTGGTAGCAAAGGGTCAAACTGCCTTTGTTCCTGGCAGGAGTATTGGAGATAATATTCTTCTTGCACAAGAACTTCTACATAAATACCACCTGAATAAGCGGGTCCCCCGTTGCGCTCTAAAAGTGGACTTGATGAAGGCTTATGACTCTATTCATTGGGATTTCATTTTGGCGGTCCTTGAGCTAATGAATTTTCCCCCCTCTTATGATCAAATGGATTAGTCAATGCATTACCACAACATCATTTTCTATAAGCCTCAATGGTGAGTCGGTGGGATTTTTCCGCAGTGCCAAAGGACTAAGACAGGGGGACCCTCTCTCACCCTATCTCTTCGTCTTACGGATGGAAGTCCTTAATGGCATTCTTGAAAGAATGACTCAGACTAATCCGAATTTTCAGTTCCACTGGAAAGGTACGGATATAAGAACTGTGATGCTTGGGTTTGCGGATGACCTTCTCCTTTTTTCTAAAGCTGATTGTAATTCCATCCAGGCTTTACATGAGAGTCTTAAAATTTTTAGTTCACTATCTGGGCTTACTCCTAACCCGGATAAGAGTGCGGTTTTTTGCTGTTCTACAAGCGAGATCACTAGGAGGGGCATCCTTAACATCCTCGGATTCAGATTGGGCAATCTCCCTGTCAAATATCTCGGAGTGTTTTTTGCCAGATTTAATAATAAAAAAAACCGGAGTGTTTTTTGCCAGATTTAATAATAAAAAAAAACCGGAGTGCTTTTTGCTGGACGGAGCGTTTTATTGAACGGAGCGCTTCTGTTATCCTTGGACGGAGTTTGTTGCTTTTTTATCCGGAGCCCTATATCCGGAGTGCCCTTTTATCCTTTTAAAAGACAGAGTGGCCTTGTTTCCTTTTCCGGAGTCCTTTATCAAAAAAAACTAAAAAATCCATGAAGGCTGGAGTGCTCTATGTCTTTAAAGACGGAGTGACCATGCGTCTTGTCGATTTCGGAGCTCTAAAAGGACGGAGCACTTTGATCCTTTATCCGGAGTGTTTTTGTGCCGGATTTCTTTTATCGCTTTACCCGATGTGCTATTTTTTTGCCCTCTTAAAAGGCCGAAGTGCCTTTTTCCAAAAAAAAAAAGAGTGTGTTTAATGCTCGCTTAATGGCCTGTGTGAGCTATTGTTCAATGTTTCTAGTATCCTAATAGCCAGTGTGCATTTATCCTTACGTCCGGAGTGCCTTCGCGTTGATCGTTCCGGTGCCCTAAATGGCCTAAATGGCCATAATGCTTTTATCCGGAGCTCTAAAGGCAGGAGTTCCTTATCTGGAGCTCTAAAAGACGGAGTGCTTCCCTATTCCCGAAGCAACTTTTTGCTGGATCTTTCCGGATCCCAAAAAGGCCAGTGTTCTCTTAAAGGTCGGAGTGCTTTTATTTCACTAAAAGGCCGGAATGACTTTTTAGCGAGATTTTCCGGAGTCTCTTTGATTTTCTAAAAAGTCGGACGGTGTGTCTGTGTTCCTTGGTGGCCGGAGTGCTTTTTGTTCTTCTCGAACAGAGTAACTATGTGTATTTTTTTTCGGAGTGCCTCTTTACCCTCTAATGGACGAAGTTCTTTCTCACTTTGGACGGAGTGACATTGCTGCGTTTTTCGGAGTTACTTTGTTCCCTTAAAGGGCGGAGTGGCCTTGCTTATCTCTTAGGATGGAGCGGCCTTGTGTATAGTGCGGTCTGAGCTGATTTGAGATTGCTACGCTTGTCTTGTTTATCTTTTGCCGATTTCAGATGGCGAGTTAAATGCTCAGCTGATTTTGCAATCACTGTTCTTGAAATTGTAATCCTACTATTAATGACTTTCGTCATGGTTTAAGGGTCATCTTGTTTCTATGTTTCATTTCCAAGTCGGCAAAACACTTGGTAATGAACATATGTTTGTACATTTTATAAATTTTAATACAATTAATTACTTACCAAAAAAAAGATGTTTTGGTTAAAGAGAACAATCAAAAATATATTCTGTCTTTTGTTTATGGTGCCAACTCCGAAATTCAGAGATGTGCTTTTTGAGACAGCCTTTGCAAAACCTGTGACCTTGCCTTGGACCTTCCATGGGCTGCACTGGGGGACTTCAATGCTATCTGATCTCAATCAGAGGGGCTGGGGGGATCTGGCATTCTAGGAGTGCATTGGCACTGGATAAGTGACTTAGGGATTGCGACCTTGAAGATGTTTCTCATGAAGGGATGTATTATACTTGGAACGATGGTAGGGACCTCTCTATCCGCATCTTCAAAAAGTTAGACCGTGTGGTCGCCAATGGAAATTGGCTGGGTAAGTACCAAAGAGGTGGAGCAATCTTCCTGCATGCTAGGCTCTCGGATCATTCCCCGTGTATTTTGCGCCCAACTGAAAGTATTGCATGTAAAAGGGGCATGTTTCGTTTCAATAATTTCTTTACCAAGCACCCTAATTTCCTCAATATTGTTAGGGAGGCCTTGACTGATGAGACTCTTGGCAACCCAATATTTCGGCTAATCTCCAAACTGAAAAATGTGCAACAAGCCCTAAAGACCCTAAATGCTCATATTGGGAACATTCATGAGGAGGTGGTTAAAATCTGTAAGGCTTTAGAAGACCTTTAGGCCAGTTTTCCTACTCTCCGTTTCTCCTGTTACGAGGAGCAAGCCCATCAGGAGGCTTATTCCATTGCTTTGGCTAAGGAAATTGACCTTATTAAGCAAAAAGCTAAAGTAAAGTGGTTCAAGGATGGTTATCAATGCACCAAATTTTTTTTCCGGACTATTAATGGAAATGGTAACAGGAACACGATATCGTCCTTACTTCATGAAAATGGAACCCCTACTTCAGGGATTAAGGATGTCCATAAGCTTATCGTTGATTACTTTCAACGCGTTTTAGGTTCTTGACATATGCAAGGAATGACCGATCTCAACCGGATTCGCCCGTACATCCTTCGCACCATTCCGGACTCCTTAATTGCCCCCCTCATGGCCCAAGTCAGTGAAGAGGAGATCAAGAATGCCATATTCTCAATCGGCGACTTCTGTGCCTCGGGGCCTGATAGGTTCTCTTCAAAATTCTTCAAAGATGCTTGGGAAATAATGAGCACAGCTGTGACGGAAACTATCTGTGATTTCTTTCATAATGGAAAGCTTCTCAAACAGATCAACACTACCATCGTCAGTCTTATTCCCAAGATTCAGACTCCGCGATCGGTGACTGACTACGGCCCTATCTCCTACTGCAATGTCATATACATGGCGATGTCAAAGATCATTGCTAATCAAATTCAGATGACCCTTCCTTACTTGGTGGACGTTTGCCAAACAACTTTTGTAAAAGGTCATCAGATTAGTGATAACATTCTCCTGGCCCTTTTTTTTTGGTAAGTAAGTATTTTAGATTTAAGGGAGAAAAAATTACAAAATCTATGTTTTATCTCCTGGCCCAGAAGTTTTAACTGGGTGCGATGTAGCTCCCGTCTAGAGAGAGAAGCTCTGGCTTCTCTCTAGGAGCGTTTCAAATTCCTGTTTGAAATGCGTGTGGTTCTCGGTTGTTTCTGTCGTCGTCGGCATGTTCCAGTAGCTCTCTCTGGATCTTTTCTTTCTTCTTCTCGGTTCACCTCTTGGCTGCGCACTTAGGTTATGGCTGGGATTTGGTGTTCGAAGCTTTTTCGATTTTGAAATCGGCTGCTTCCTAGAGTTGGCTTCCCTGCTCCTTGGCATCGCCAGTCATGGCTGGCCTCCTCGGGGCTCCTCCTGTTCCTCCTTAGGCATCCGCTTCACCTCTTCTGCCTGATCATTCTTGCAGGTTTCTTTGAAGCTTCTGTTGGTTCGGGCCCCTGTTCCCGAACTCACTCTGGCTGTCCGTTTTTCCCAGCTCCTCCTCTCCCTTTCGCTATTGAGGTTTCTTGCTTTGGTCACCTGGTTGCTCAGCCGTGCATCAATTTCCTCGATGGGGAATGTGCTGATTCGACCGTACCCTGGTTCAATTGCAGCATCTAGTTTGTTTTCCGGGGTTTTTGCTGGCAACGACCCCTTCTTCCCGGTTTGACATTGTCCAGCTTAGAGCTTGCTGGTGTTGCCGATCTGGAATTTGGCCAGTTCCAGGTTTCTACAATCTGCCGGTTTCTGTCTGTGGACATGTTTTGATTGGGAACAGGTGCTTCTTAGTTATGCTACTGATTTGCTGGGTGTGAGTGGTTATGAGCTGATCTGCCATGCCCAGGTAAGGTGGAGGGTGAGCTCTCTATGTCCCTCCTTCCACTCATCAAATCTAGCCCAGCAGGTTGGCTGCCCGTGCATTCTCGCCCCGGATGCAAACTGGTTGAAATGCTTCTGCGATTGGTGTGGTTGGCTACTGTCTTGCAGATTTTGTAACTTTCGCTACAAGTGTTGTTCTCACTTTGTTTACTGAGGAGCAAGGCTCTGTTGCTGAGGCATGGTGTTGTCATAGGGATAAGGAGAAAGATGAAAACCCTAGAGAGAGATGCTCTCCCTTCTCTCTAGAGTCTTGTTGCGTCCTGGCTTTCGACGGCTGCATCACCTGTCTCTGTTGGCGGTCGTTGCGTCCTCCATTGCTGCCAGCGCTGAGCTCTCAACCCTCCCGTCCAGCATCTCTAATCCCTTCACTCCTTTTGTCGTGATTTTCCCCTCAAAAAAAGCCCTCATGCTCCTTCGTTCGAATACTTTCATTCTGTGCCAGCGCCGATAAGTCCCTTCCTTCTCTTTCGTTGTCTCCATCTTTTTCGATCCATTCGCGTTCATTCCCCCCTCAAATCGATACGCTCGCTCTGTTCTGTTGTGAAAAATCTTCTTTTTTTTCCAATATGAGTTCGTCGTCTTTGTGGTTTGCTGAATGGTTTCCTTCTGGTAGAAGACCATGTCGATGACAGTTCGATGGTCTTCTACACCACATCCTCATACAAAGAAATGTCGTTCTTGCATTCCATCATCTCCAGACAGTTATTCTCCCCCTCAAGGTTCTCGAATCTGTTCATTGCAGATGAATCCGTCTGCAATTATGGGTTCACAAGCGATGGATTCTATGGATTGAAGTCTTCCGGAGCGTGAATTTCTGAGTTTGCAAGCCACCAGAAAGGTGTCTTTTAAGGTAAACTCTGGAGATTGAGATTCTCGTGTATCTGCTGGTATCTCTGTTTCCCCTGCTACCCCAGTTTTTCGATCCGATTACTGCAAAGAAGACGTGGGCTCGCGCCATTCTGTAAACCATGCGATGCCCTGTTCATCGATGGGTTCCTCTATTCCTATTGAAATTCTAACATTTGAATCCGAGCAGATTGATGTTAAATCGGCATCCTCTAGTATTTGCTGTGAGGGATTCAATTCTGATGCCATTGGTTGCCACCTGGATTCGTCTGGTTTCATCCCAGTTGAATTGCTTCATGTTCAAGATGGCTATTTGGGCACACAGGAATCAGGGGCTGAAGTGCTGCCTTGAAATCGCCTCTGTGTTTCCTGGCAAGGAAGTCAAATGGATGATATTGATCAGCATGAGGTGCACGGTGAATGTGCAGTGGCTCTAATGGCTTTAGCAGTGGAATGCAATATGATGGTTAGTCATTTAGGGATAACCCAACAATCTCATCAAAGGAGTGTGGTTGCTGTTCCCAATCCTACTGCTCGATCGGGGTTATCCATGGAGCACGTTGACGGACCTAAGGGCATCACATGGTCCTCGGTGGTGACAAAGAATTCTCTCGAAGGTAAGTCTCAACTAAAATACTATCCTCCAAATCTTTCCAATGTAGAGAATATAATATTGTCACCCCCTGACGATGTTCGACAACAAGGTGAGGAAATATGGGGATCCACTTTAGTTGGATATTGTGTTGGCAACCCCATTCATTACAATGCCGTTAACAATATCACTGGGAAAATTTGGGCTCACTTTGAACTCCAACATGTGGCCGGGAATGATTTGAGGTTTTTCTTTTTTCAATTCTCATCTACCCAAATGATGGAGAAATGCCTTAATAGTGGCCCTTGGTCTATCGCTGGTCATCCTTTATTTCTAAAGAAATGGAAACTGGGGATGTTGTTGTCCAAAGAGGAGCATAAATCATTCCCTAAATGGGTGACGCTGACTGAAGTCCCTGTTGAATTGTGGACTCCACTTGGACTGAGCTGGATTGCCGGTGCTATAGGGAAGCCAATTCGGTTAGATTCAGTCATTGAGAGGCTTGAAAGAATGGGGTTTGCTAGGGTCTGTGTAGAAGTGGGGATTGATGCTCACTTACCTGACTCTGTGAAAGTCCGTTCTGGATGCCATGATGAGCACTGGGACAATCCATTCGTTGAAATCAAGTTAGATTAACAATGGAGACAGCAAAAGCAAACCAAGTCTAGTGATGTTGGGGCTAAGGCTCCATCTTCCAAAAGAAAGTGGGTCCCCAAGGAGGTGGGCAATAACCATAACCAGGTCCGGTCTGGCCTAGTGTTGAATACTTTGCTGAATAGCCAGGATGGTGCCCCTTTTTCTTCTGACGAGTCGGGCCATAAGGTATTGGATACTTCCAATTCCTTTGGAGTTCTTTAGGAGTTAGCTAAGGCTGAATCACTTCATGATGGCACTTGCCTTCCAGATTCTCTGACGGAGGTTCCCATTATCGATATTGGATTAGAATCTTCCATGAGGTCTGCTGAGATGAAGAAATCGCAATCCAGACTTCACGACGATCGGTCGATTCATAGCTACCATCCGGACTCCACTTCTCCACCTCCAGTATCTGATTCAGGTGGTCATGTGGATGTGGAGTCATCTCGAGAATCCTCTGATACTAAATTAGCTGGTTCTCCAGGGTTGCTATCGAATAAGCAAAGCCTAGCTTCCATGATTCCTCCCCTAGGCAGTGTCAATAAGCGGGGGAGAAAAGCGCCAAGGAAGAAAAAATCCCAGGGGTCTAAAAGATCTTCCCCGATCTCGCCTTCATCTCATGATTAATATAGCCTGTTGGAATGTGAGGGGGCTAAATGGGTTGGTAAAAGCCCATGAAGTCCGAAACCTCATCAGCTCCCACAGCTGTAATGTTGTGGGATTGGTTGAAACTAAAGTAGCTGAGAAGAACACTGCGTCCATCTCAGCTAGAATTAGACCTCATTGGGATTGGCACATGAGCTACTCTGAAGCCTCTCTTGGGCGTATTTGGGTTGGTTTACCTCATCTTGTCGATAAGTGCCAAACGGCTTTTGTGGCTGGTCGTCAAATCAGTGACAACATTCTCCTGGCCCAAGAGTTTCTCCACAAGTATCACCTTGGTCATGACCCGCCTCGATGCACAATGAAAATTGACCTCATGAAAGCCTATGATTCTGTTCATTGGGATTTCATTATCAATGTCCTGACCATCATGAATTTTCCGCCCGTAATGATTAACTGGATTAAGGAATGCATTACCACCCCATCGTACTCTGTTAATATTAATGGTAAAGCGGTTGGGTTTTTCAAAGGGGGTAAGGGGCTCCGCCAAGGTGACCCCATTTCTCCTTACCTTTTTGTCTTGGCGATGGAGGTTTTGAACGGGATTATTTTTTCCAAGACTCGTAGGAACAAAAATTTCAAATTCCATTGGAAGTGTGAAGCGACCAATACTGTCATGCTTGCCTTCGCCGATGACCTGCTCCTTTTCTCTCATGCTGATGTCCACTCTACCCGTATCCTCAAGGATTGTCTTGAGGAGTTTTATTGGTTTTCTGGCCTGTCAGCTAACACAAACAAGAGTGAGGTCTTCCTTTGTTCTAAAGACCAATCCCTTAATCAGATTATTGCTGACGCCCTAGGATTCAAAGTTGGATCCCTCCCCATTAGATACCTTGGCGTTCCTCTTATATCTACCAGGCTATCCATTAGGGACTGTCAAGCCCTCATTGAGAAAATTACTTGCCGCATCAAATCTTGGAAAAACAGATGGCTATCCTTTGGGGGTCGCCTTCAATTGGTGAACTCGATTCTCTCTTCGATTCACCTCTATTGGGCTTCTATCTTCATCTTACCCAAATCTATCCTTAACCAGATCGACTGCATTTTGAGGCGTTTTCTCTGGAATGGCCCTACGGACGGAAAGGCTAATGCAAAAGTGGCCTGGATCGACCTTTGCTACCCTAAGAGTGAAGGTGGGTTGGGGATTAAGAACTTGCAGGCACGAAATAAAGCTCTCATCTGCAAGCTTCTTTGGCGTATCATATCTAAAGACCCCGAATCAGCTTGGTCTTCTTGGATCCACAAGTCTAGAATCAAGGACCGATGCATTTGGACCCTCAAGGTCCCTGATTCTTCCCCTTGGAGCTGGAGGAAGATCATGAAACTTTGTCCGTTCATGTGTTCCCACACTATAAAGATCATTGGTGATGGCGTTGACTCCTTCATTTGGCATGACAATTGGCACCCTGACGGCCCGCTCACTAGGATTTGCACGGATCGCATTCGTATGGTCACTGGTTTTCCCTGGGACAGCAAGCTTTATCAGATAATCAAAGATGACCAGTGGGTCTGGCCTAATCCCTTTGATCAGGAGGTTTCTCGTCTCGCCACAAACATGCCCCATTATCTGCCAACCAATGTGCATAAGGACTCCTTGAGATGGGCTGGGAGCCCTAATGGCGTTTTTTCGTCTAAGTCTGCATACCTCCTTCTTCACCCACCCAAACCGAAGCTGAACTGGACAAACCTTGTTTGGGGTTCTTTACATATCCCTGCCCACTCTTTCACCCTTTGGTTGGCAATAAAAGGCCGGCTTACTACCGCTGACCGTGTCCACAGTGCTCACAACCTATCCCTCACTTGCTCTCTTTGTGATGGAGATGCTGAAAACCATGACCATCTCTTTTTCTCTTGCCCTTTCTCCTCCTCCGTGTGGACCTCTATCCAACGGATCGCTGGCATTCACTGGCCTTACTCCTCTTGGTCCCAAAATGTTGATTGGGCTGCGCACATGTGGAAAGGCAAGAACCTCATTGCCCTTTCCAAATGGATCTCTCTGGCGGCCACTGTTTATTATATTTGGAGAGAACGTAATAATCGTGTTTTCGAAAAATCATCCCACCAGGATGCCACCCAGATCTCCTCCCAGATCTCGAACGTTGTTCGCACTAAATTGAAGACTTCCTTGCCTGCTGTTGGTTATCCTAACCAAATGCTGGTTAGGCGTTGGAATTTATAAAAAATAATAATAATAATAATAATAATAAATAAATAAATAAATAATAAAAAAAAAAAAAAAAAAAATCTTGCCTTTTCAGCCGCTGCTGGCCTTTTTGGCCTGGAGGGCTGTGTTTGGGGTCTAAAAAAAAAAATTATTATCCCGGCCTGTGCTTCGCCGTGGGGTTCTCGCTTTATTATTTTCCCCATTTGTAAATTCTCAGAACACTGTGTTGTCGGGTACTTATGTTTTTTTGTGTATAACATGGAGTCTTTGGTATTCCCTTCGTACATGATGTGGTGGTGATGGTTCGATTACTTCGATGGTGGGATTTGGATGGAGCTTCTGGTCTTGACCGTTGTCTCCCCCTTGGATGAGACCTCGTGTGTCTGCTGTGGGGGGCCCGGGCTTGCAAACGTTGATGATTGGAGCATCTTGAAGGCTTGAAATCCCCATCTGTGGAGCGCGATTCACTGGTTTTTCGTTTTTTTTTGTGGAAATAATGGGCATCGATCACTCTTGGTCTTTTGCTCTTTGATGCCATCACGTTGCCGTTGTATTTAGTCCTCTTGCTCTGGTGGCTCTTTGGACCATTGCACTGGTGCTGATTGGTGTGGGCGTTGGAATACATGAATTGTTGCTAGATTTGTTCTTTGAAGCATCTTTGGTGCACCGAGTGTAGTATCTGCTGATGTCTTTGCTTGTTTCTTCTTTTTATAATGTGCAGCAATTGCGTGCTTGATGCTTTGCATTGTCCTCCTTGCTTTGGAAGTCTAGGATGCTATGGGTTGCCGGCGAGATCAGCTCTCTTTGTTATTTTGATGTCATGCGAGATGATCGCTGCTTTGCTTTCTTGTATATGCCACTCTACTTTGGCTCTCTAATTTCGGGTGGCCAGGCTCGATTGCTCGGAATGCTAAAATCCTTGTCTATGGATTGGCCAATGATGCTTCTTGTGGTATGTTAGCATGTTGTGATTGATCTTAAAATGGAATGTCCTGATGGTTTGGTGCATCTAAAATGGACACCGGTTTGTAATCACCAAGGATATGGTTTGTTTGGTTGTTGAACCGTTTGCTACACTTTGTCTTTGATATGATGGGGCAAAGAAGTTGATGAATTTTTTTGGGGTTGCTCTCTGTGGTTTGGCGCTGATCTCTTTCGTTTCACTTGGTTACTGGACATATTAGAATGACGACTGTTCTTTTTTGTGAACTCGCCTTTGGGTGCTTTGCAAAGAAGGCGATTATACCGTGCGGTTTGCGCTTGCTGATGTATTGGAAGCTTTAAGTTGCTGCTGCTGTCATTATCTTCACGGTGGCCTCATGCTGAGGATGGACTGCTTGTGATGGTGTTTGTTGCCATTGCTGGGCTATTTTTTTAAATGAGAGGGCCGCTGACTTTGCAAAATGCTGATGCTTGTGTATTGGGCTGCTGAAGCCTGTCGATTTCTCCTGTTTTGCGGAGAGGATGTACTCGAGTGTTGCTGCATGTGGTTGGATGCAGGATGGAGTTTCTTGCTGTGTTTGTTGGCTGTTTATTTGGAATTTGGCCTGCAACATCCACCGTTGGTGTGATCACCGGATGTCTTTGTGGATGGCTCTAGGGTCCCGCCCTTGATGCTCATTTTCCTTGGTCAAAGATCATTGCTTGAACTTTCTTCATCGGTGTTGCTGTTGTTGATTTGATATTGAACCTCAGCTTGCTTGTGCTCCCCTTTTAATCTATTGATGGATGGCAATGGATTCCCATTGATGCCATTTGTTGATGTTGGGGTACAGCATCGGCGGGGGTGTTCTCGGGTTTGCTAGAATTGCTGGTACTGGTTAAATCTAGATTTATCTCGACTGGGGCTGGGATTTTGAAGTTGTTATCGATTATGCTGTCCGGTGCTGCTTTGTGGGTGCTGATTCGAGTTGGTGCCAGTACCTGTTTTCTCTTGGGGTTGCTAAATGTGTTGCTGAAACCTTGGCTCCAAATTTCTGCACCGTTAATCTGCTGCTGTTTCTCTCCTAGTCTTTGATCGCTGGATCGGTATCACACGCTCAATTGCTACTCGCACCGGATCTGTTGTTGGCGGGTATTGCTGTACGGTAATTGCCTGCTGGCCCCGTGTGGATCAAGCGATCCCGATGTAGGAATTTTTGGATGCTTTGCCCCGCCGTCTTGCCTCATTTCATGGTGCATTTTGGTTGTTGGTAGTATGCTTTTGTAAATGATACATTCATTTTCTCTGTTTTCTTTTGATCGATCCTCTTAGAGGTTTCTTGTGGATTTATCTGATGTACTCGTCGCTCGGGGTATGCCCTAGCGTTTTTTGTTCTAACTCCAAGTCAAAAAACTTGGAGTTATTACATTATGCTTTGTAATTTTTTTCTCCCATAAATCCAAAATACACACCTACTTACCAAAAAAAAAAAGTATTTGGGTTGGTTGGGACCCTATCAAGGTAGGGGTGAAAATTATTTCTTCAGAAGAACAGGTTATTCACACTGAAATCCTGGCTTTGGAGGAATATTTTCATTGTATTATATCGTTTATTTACGGTGCGAACTTAGAAAGCCTAAGTAGGCGTCTTTGGGTGAGCCTTAGACAGGTGGCTTCCTTCCCTGGTGATCTTCCTTGGGCTGCGCTTGGGGATTTCAGTGCTATCCAGTCTCCGTCCGAGGCCCTTGGCGGTGTTTGGCACCAAAAAGGTTCATTAGACCTTGACAAATGCCTTCGAGATTGTGATCTTGAGGATATGTGCCACGATGGTATGCATTATACATTGAATGTTGGGCAGGATCCTCCAAACCAAATTTTTCGGAAGCTAGATAGAGTTGTGGCAAATGGGCATTGCATGGATCATTTCAGAAGGGCCAAAGCAACTTTCCCACCTCGCAGACTGTCTGATCATTCTCCTTGCATTCTTTTCCTGTCAGATGAACGAAATCGAAATCAGGGGATGTTCCGGTTTAATAATTTTCTCACCAAGTCCCCAAGATTTCACCAAGTGGTAAAAAGTTGCCTGGGTTGATGTTGCGAGAGATACCCCAATGTTTCATCTGGTGTCAAAACTCAAAAACACGAAGTATGCACTGAAAACTCTAAATATTCATGAAGGTGATGTCCATGACGAAGTATTGCGTACCAGGAAAAAATTGGAGGAAATTCAAGGTCAACCCCCTTCCCCACTTGGATGTTCCCATGCAAAATCTTCATGTAGGAAGACTTATCACGATGGCATGGCAAAGGAAGCTGAATTCCTTCAACAAAAAGCTAAGACCAGATGGCTTAAAGAGGGAGACTGATGCACAAAATTCTTTTTTAAGACCATAAATGGTAACAATAACAGGAAAATAATTATCTCCCTGCTAGATGAGTCTAGGAACCAGACTGTTGGGACTGAGGCTGTCCATAAATTGGTTGTGGATCACTTCAGAAAGGCACTTGGGTCGGGACGTATGGGTGGAATGATTGATGCATCACGGCTTCGGCCTTACATCCATCACACTATTCCAGACTATCTAACTGGCACACTCATTAGTCCAGTTACTGAGGAGGAGATTCGAAAAGTGGTATTCACGATTGGTGATGACAGAGCCCCAAGCCCGGATGGTTTCTCTTCAAAATTCTTTAAGGCTTCATGGGCGGTTGTAGGTCAATCTGTTTGTGAAGCCATTTGTGATTTTTTCAATCACGGAAAACTTCATAAACAACTGAATACAACTATTATCAGTTTTATCCTGAAGGTGCCATCTCCGCGAACAGTTTCTGACTACCGACCAATATCATGCTGGAATGTCATCTACAAAGAGATCTCAAAGGTCATTGCAAACCGATTAAAGATGACATTACCCTCTCTTGTTGGAAAGTGCCAAACGGCCTTTGTTGCAGGTCGTCAAATTAGTGATAATTTTCTTCTGGCTCAAGAACTTCTACATAAGTATCACCTTGGCCATGATCCTCCCAGGTGTACTATGAAGAACGATCTGATGAAAGCATATGACTCTGTTTACTGGGACTTCATTATCACGATGCTGACTCTTATGAAATTTCCTCCTCAAATGGTTGAATGGATCAGGCAATGTATCACCACTCCTTCGTACACTATGAATATCAATAGAGAAGCAATTGGGTTTTTCAAGGGGGGAAAAGGCCTGTGCCAAGGTGATCGTATCTCTCCATATTTATTTGTACTTGTTATGGAGGTGCTAAATGGTATCATTGAAGTGAAGACTAGGAGGAACGATCAATTCAAATTTCATTGGAAATGCAAAGAGACTCAAACAATCATGCTTGCCTTTGCAGATGACCTTCTTCTTTTTTCTCATGCCAATATTACCTCAATTCGGATTCTTAAGGAATGTCTTGAGGAGTTCCAACTGTATTTGGGTCTCTCTGCAAATAGGAATAAATGTGAGGTATTTATCTGTGCAAAGGACCATTCTACCCACGAGACATAGTTGGTCTTTTGGGTTTCAGAATGGGCAATCTTCCAATCCGCTATTTTGGAGTTCCATTGATTACCACTAGACTCTCTTCCAAGGATTGTACTTCTCTTATAGATCACATTACCCGTCGTATTCAATCCTGGAAGAATAGGTGGCTATCATTTGGGAGCCGTTTACAACTTGTCACATCTATTCTATCCTCCATTCATCTCTACTGGGCCTCAATTTTCATCTTGTCCAAATCCATTCTCAAATCGATTGATTGTATCATATGTTGTTCCTCTGGTATGGATCTTCTGAAGAAAATTTTACTGCAAAAGTAGCATGGGATGAAGTGTGCTACCCCAAGAGTGAGGGTGGGTTGGGCCTAAAAAACCTGCAGGATCTGAATAAAGCTCTCATATGTAAGCTTCTGTGGAGGATCATCTCTAAGGATCCTGAGTCGGTCTGGTCCTCTTGGATTCATAATAACAGGATAAGAGATCGTTGTATTTGGACTATTAAAGTTCTGGAGTCAACCCCATGGAGTTGGAGGACGATTATGAAGCTTCGCCCATTTATGCGCTCTCATTCCATCCATACCATTGGTGACAGGTCTGATACCTTTTTGTGGCATGACAATTGGCACCCGATGGGGCCACTGAGTATGGTTAGTTCTGACCGTACTCGTTTGGCTTCGGGGCTGCCATGGGATGCTAAGGTTTATCAGATAATCAGAAACAACCAATGGGTCTGGCCTAATCCATATGATCACGAAATCTCTCGTCTCGTGGAGAAAATGCCCACTTATTTTCCAAACACCAATAGATCAGACTCAGTGAGATGGGATGACAATGCTGATGGTAAATTTTCATCTAAATCTGCTTACTTTCTTATCCATCCTCACAAGCCGACTTTGAGCTAGACTAATCTAGTTTGAGGTCCCTTCCATATTCCTGCTCATGCCTTCATACTCTAGTTGGCCATTAAAGGTAGGCTAAGTACCACTGATCGCATCCATAGGGTTCCCAATCTCTCTTCTAAATGCATCCTATGTGACTCGGCTGATGAAAATCACGAACATCCTTTCTTTTCATGTCCATTCTCTAAAGATCTATGGTCCCGGATCCAAAGGAAAGCGGGCATTCAGTGGCCCTACCCTGTTTGGAAACAAAATATTGATTGGGCGGCCCAGAAATGGAAAGGGAAGAATTTTATGGCTCTATCTAAAAGGATTACTCTTGCAGCTATAGTTTACTTCATCTGGAAGGAACGTAACAAGCGAATTTTTCAAAAATCCGCCCCACAAGATATTCCCCAGATTTTTTTCGACGATTATCAATGCAGTTTGTGACAAAATGAAGACAACCTTCGAAAATGACAAAAACACCCCAATAATGTTTTTGATGCGCTGAAATTTATAAAATAAATAAATAAAAAGATGAAAAAAAAGAGAGAGACAAAAAAAAAGAACAAAAAAGAAAAAAATTGCCTGTATTTGGGATTGGCTGTTCCCATTTTGATATTTTCCCGTGTTCCATTCCTTTGGATATGGTATGTGTGTGCTCGGCTGAATCCAGGCTGAGTTTGTATCCTTGCCTGAGTTTTGCATCTTGTACGTATTATATATAAAAAAAACAACAACGTAGCTTTCGGGATTGGCTGTTCTCACTTTGTTATTTTCCCTTGTTCAAATCCTTTAGGGTATGGTCTCGACATCAAGTTGTATTGTTCTGATCTTAAGACCTCATTGTTTTTTTATGGTTTTCTTCCCCCCCCCAAAAAAAAAACAGAGAAAAAAAAATTCTTCTTTTTCTTTCTTGTAGGACACGATTCCATGGGAGTTGACCAATCCAGCTGCAGGCTAATGAAGCTACCTTGAACAGGCGTTCCTATGGGTTCTCAGAGATGACTAATGAAGACATTGTGTGTTTATGATGCTAATTGATGCACCATTGAAGCTTGCCCATCCAATTTACACAATGATGGATGATGATCACGTGATGTTGATTCTTTTAGTTCCCCTTGTTCGTAATTGACTCTCTCTAGCGGACTATGCAGGATTCCGACTTGGCCGTAATCCTGCTGATGGTATGTTCTTTTCAGCTGCCGAATGTCTCCGGTTCCCTTTTCTTCGTGGTTGCGGATTTTTGATTAATAAGATGAGTTCCCTCAGGAAAAGGGATCTGCGACGGATTAGTTTTCCTCGTAATCTAGATGAGAATTGCTCTTCTATTGCTCGGGGTGTGCCCTAGCGTGTTGTCCTACCTCTAAGTTGGCAAAACACTCGGAGGTAAAACATCGTTCTATAAATTTTATTTAATTTAATCTCATCTTACCTACCAAAAAAAGGTGTTGTCATAAGGATGTGGGCTGCTGTCATGAAGATGCTGAAGCTTAACATTCCCTTGTTGCCTCCCTACTTATTTCTTCATTCTTGGTTGCCGGATGCATATTGCCTTGTGTGTGCTGGCATGTAGGCTTTCCTGCTCTTCATATTCAGTTAGCTGGCTAGCTCCTAGCTGAATTGACTCATGACCGGGTGTAGCTAAGTCCTGTATAGCTTGAAGATGATGCTGCAGCAGTCCATTGGTGCATTCTAGACTTGCATAGTTGCTGATACTGTGCAGTTGATGGAAGTGCCCTGCAGATGGATTCTGATGCTGGTTTTGCTGTCTCGGGTTCTTGGAAGCCTGTTGATGCTGCTGTGTAGATGCTCCTGAAGTTGGTGGCTATGCTGCCTGTTTAGTTTGTGGTGCTGGGGTCAGCTCAGGGTTACTGTGCATTGGTACTGTTGCATAGTTATTGGCTCGTGTGCTGAATGTGCAACTGGTGGTTCGGCTCGTTGCAATGGTGTAGCAGCTGTTCAATACTGTGGTGTGATGGTGCTGTTGGAAGTTCTGCTGGGTGGCGAGGCTCTGATGCAGTTGACCTGTGCTTTGCCATGATTAGCTTTTGTGATGCCGGTGAATTTTAGGCTTTTGTGACTCTGTCCTGTGCTTTTCCGTGTTTAGCTTTTGTGATGCTGGTGAATTTTGGGCTCTTGTGATGCCGTAATTATTGTTGTTTTCATGATTTGTATCATGGTGCTTGGGGTTTTGCCCCTATTTCTATTTTCTAACTCCAAGTTGGCATAACACTGGGAATTAGAACGTAGTATTTTTGTAAACTTTCTTTTGTTCAATTCAATTTACTTACTTACCAAAAAAAAAATTCTCCTGGCCCAGGAGCTTCTGCACAAATACCACTTGGGTCATGGCTCCCCCCGATGTGCACTGAAAATTGATCTCATGAATGCTTACGATTCCGTCCATTAGGATTTTATCATCCACATATTGATCTTGATGGGATTTCCTCCTCAACTCATTGGTTGGATCAGCCATTGCATTACTACCCCTTTCTTCTCAATTAATATTAATGGGAAATCGGTCGGTTTTTTCAAAGGTGGTAAGGGTCTTAGACAATGAAACCCTATTTCTCCTTACCTGTTTGTGCTCGTCATGGAAGTGCTGAATGGAATTATTGAGGTGAAGGCCAGACGGAATGAGAGATTTAAGTATCACTGGCGTTGTGAGGATACTCGAAATGTCACCTTTGCGGACGGTTCGTAACTGGCCTTTCTCACACACACGAACATACTCCCCCCCGCCCGCCCAAAAAAAAAATCTGCTTGATGGATTGAATTATCGTGGCTGCTCTAGTCTGCCAGTTTGATGGCCATCCTTTGGATTAGTTGCCGGTTGTTAATGCATATAGGTGCACTGATACTGTGTTGATGAATCTGGACGCTCCAGCCTTGCTGAATTCCGATTGAGTACTAGAAAAGTGGATGCTCCCACCCGGTTATATAAAGCTTCTCCACCCCGATGGAGGTCCCTAGCTCACCCGTGAGGACTCCTTGTGATGCAATCTCATTTGCTGGTGTCCAAGTTCATGGATACTGATGCTGGTATCCTTTTATGGGGCGAGCAACGTTGAAGTCCTTGGCCTGATCCTGGTTCTCTCCTGTGTACCTCATCGATGATGGTTCTTCTGGTATGGTAATGGTTGATCAAAAGATTGTTCGGTTGCCTGACGGTGCTAGGGGACTATCATCCTGTGGAGAGTGTATTTCTTCTGCCTTTTTCTTCTGTCATTTTTTTTTAGAAAAAAAAAGAGTAAAATGAATTAAAATAAATGAACATTTACAGAACAGTGTTCTAACATCAAGTGTTTTGCCAACTTGGGATTAGAACGAGTTAGGGCATGCCCCAAGCACCAAAAAAACAACACCCAGATTTGCATCTAAATTGGCCGTAATCGGCACAAACCACCAAAAATACACAACAAAAAAACCAGTTTTTTCAAGAAAACTCCAATGTGGACAGGGAGCTCAGCTCCAACTACGTCTACCCAATCCAGCCAGCTGCTGACAAAGACTGAAGGTAGTTCATAGTGCCAATCCACTGCATCATCGGTTCCCATAAGGAGGAATCAGATTCTGGCCTAAAGCCAAACATCTGCACCATCAGGAACTCTTCCTTGGATAAAATCTGGACCAGCTGTTCTCAGCATCCTAGCCACCAAGCCAAAACTGCATTTTCCACCATGTTCATCCAGCAGCAGGCTACCTCAATCCACCCGCAATGAATCTCAGCACAGACAGCATACTCAGCAGCAAAGATATAGGGCAGGGGAGCCAGCCATCATCCAGCCTCCTGGGTACAGTGACCAACATCGGCAGCAGCATCATTAGAATCGTGCAACCCACCTTCATGCAGCCCCAGCTGCAAATTGCAGCACAACAAATGCATCTTCCAACATCATTATGAGCATGAACGCTCCATCAACTAACTGCATCATAGAATCTATACCAGCAGCACTCCAACAAGGTGCATAACCAACAAATACCGACAGCTATCCGCCAGTACCAAAGCGCATTGAACTTCAGGAGCATCATTCCTCAATCTCCACATCATAGTTCAGGAGCAGCCACAGTCCAGAACCACATACATTGGCGGCACAACAACAAGCTTCAGGATCTTCAGCTCAACAACTACAGCAGGGTCCAAAGATGGAAAAACTGTATACATAGCATCAGTGGCAAGGCACACAGAAAGATCCAACATCTTCAATCTTTCAACCTCACAGTATTACAGAATTAACACCCCAGCCACAAATTCAGCAGCATAACAATTAGAGAGCCCTTCCAGCATCTCAGATAACTGGAAACAGCCGAGCATTAATTTCACCAGCACACCAACACCAAGTCAATGCCAGCACAACCAGCCAAGGATTCACGTGCCTGTACAGTAGCCAGAGCATACAGTCCAACAACTCAGACAACAGAAGCATCAAAGCCTTCAGCTCCTAGAGCTGCGGTACACCAGCTTCAGCAAGGACCAAAAAGACAAGTTTGGCAACCAATTCTAGAAGTATCTATAAGCCCAGCATGCTGGATTCTAGCTAAGAAAGACACAGAAACTCCCAGCCAAAGCAACAGCAAGAGCAGCAGCTCATACACCTCACAGCCAACAACAAACATCTCCACCTCATTCAGCCTCAATAATCTTCATCAGGGAGATAATTCAGCAAATACTAAAGAAACACTACCCCAGCATCAGACACTGTAGCAAACAACACCACACCATCCAACAAGTTTAGTAGAAACCTGCTTTAGACAAAAACAAGCAGGAGACTATCAGAATTGAGCTTAGGCAGGGGCACCAGCCCAACCAACAGGCCAGCAGCCACTTGGCCAAAATTTATTATCAGCCAGTATACAAATCTAGCAAAGCCCATCAGCACCAGGACCTAGGATCTAGGGGATGCCTTTGGTTTTTTGGATTTTTTCTTTTTCCGAGATTTTGATGGATTTCAAGATTCACACTCCAAAGCCATCGCTTCATTTACACTTAAGAATCTCTCATTAGAGAAGTCAATGGCTCGGCCCACACAAACTTCAGCAAAGGAGACACTAGGGCTTGCAGGGATTGCCCCTTCAAACTTTTTCGAATACAATCCGTACTTTATTGTCAGACGAGAAATAGAAGGAGGAGTTGGCTCACTATCTAAATCAGATTCAAGGTAATGCTCCAATTTCCATCTGGTTTAGAGAGAGAAGCTCTCGCTTCTCTCTACATTTCAAATTTCATTTTGAAATTTGAACTCGTTTTTAGCGGCGCTCCAGGTTTCCGCCTCTTCTCGCCGGGCGGCGCCGGAGCCGGCCATGGCTGGCTCCGGATGCCCCTCCCGGTTCCTTCCAGGCTTCCGACTCCCCATCTCGACCTTCCAGACTTCAGATCTGGCGGTGTTGGACTCCGCGTCCTCTGAGGATTCAACGGGTTCTTCCTCTGAGAATTTTCACTTCCTTCACTACTCGGCTCGAGACTTTGGCTAAGTGCTCAGACCTTTTTGCTCCTGATTCTGGCTGGATTTTCATGCTCTGGCTGTTGGGTCTGTGAGTCCCTGCTTCGGGGTTCCTTGTGGAAGCTTCGGCTTGGTTGATGTTTGGTTTCTAGGACAGATTTGCCACTACCGGTGGGTATGGAGGTTTCGGCAGAGGCTGTTTGATACTTAATTCGGCTCTTGGGCTACTCTATGGATCTGAAGCGGATGAATGGCCTGCGCTGCTGGCTCTGATGCTCCCCTTCCAGCGTGTTCCTTCCTGTTGGACGGGATGCGGGAGGGCCATGCAGCTCTGGTTTGGGAATTCTTGGCCGGGGTGCAAATGAGTTGGCTGAGGTTTTGTTTGTCTGCTGGATATTCTACTGATTCGGTGAATTTGGCTTGGCCTATGTTTTGTGCCATTGTCCATCTGATATTGTGTTTGATTTGGTGGATGGGAATGATTTATAATTGCCACGGCTCCTTCACGGGATGCTGTGAGATTGGCTCACTCTGTGATGAGGCTTCTTCTGGTTAAATCTGTGGAACTTTTGGTTCTGCATTTCTCTGGGAGCTGTTTGGGATGCCTTCATCTGTATGAGCCATTCCTATTAGTGCGGTCGTTAGAGGTGTTGAAGGCACCCCTCTGATGCCGGCATAAGCTGCTCCTTCTACTGGAGGATTGCGTTGTAAGAGTGGAGTGCTGCATTGAAGCCCTCCTATATGTCACGCTGTCATTTGGATCGGGAGCATTCGAATATCCTCTGCTGCTGGCTCTATATTTCCTCTACCTGTGTGTTCCTACCTGCTGGACGGTATGGGGGTTGCTCGTGCAGCTCTGGTTTGGGGCTATTGGGCATTGGTGCTTTAGAATTGGCCTCGGAATTGTTGGGATGCTTATGATCCTTCTGATGCGTTGATGCCCTTTCAGTTTGTTGCCTTTCGGTGATGCATTGTATGGTATGCTTCTGCTGAGGGCTGATGTCTTGAGATTTAGCAAGTTGTTTTGCTGAATCTCCTGGTGTGGAATTGGCCATGCCCTGCTGGTGGCACACTGCTGAACTTCTCAACTGATGGTTCTTTGCTCCTCTGGCACAGCAAATAGAGGAATGCATTACTTGGATTGGGTATGTGATCCTAGAGGGTGTTTGGGTGTACTATTGAATGCCCTGTTTTTGCCCTTGGATGCCCTGGTCCCTGTGCTGTAGCTCCTTCCATTTCCTGGGGCTGATTTGGGGGTCATGAGTGGTTTGAATTGGGGAAGCCATGTGTTTCCTTGCTGCGTTTGTTCAGAATTTTGTGCTGGTGTATCAACCCAGTACTCTATTTAGTGGCAAAATCGAAATGAAGCTGGCTTGAGCTTAGCTGTACTGAGCATTTTTTGTTTTATACTTTTCTTTGGTGTCATCTGATGTACCAAGCTGCTCGGGGTATGCCCTAGCGTTTAATGCTTTTACTCCTAGTCAAAATACTTGGAGAAAAGCATTGATTATGTAAAATTTTTCTCCCTTTAATCCAAATTACTTACCAAAAAAAAAGATTCAGGGTCCAAGCCAATGAGGTGTTCTTCAGGAAGGTCTGACGACATAGAGGCAGCAAGCAATTGCTACTGGGCATCGCGCAGAGCCCCCACAGCACCTTCAGGCGAACAGCTAGAGGCCTGATGACTCAGATCAGTAAGGGACGGGCAATGGGCAGGAACACCAAGAGCCTTGGGATGAATCCCAGTAGCGTCAGCTCGATCCACATTGGAGATTGGCATCGGGATGACATCTACGATTGGCAGGACAGAAGGGTTGAGAAGCCGAGGCATAGTTTCTAAACTAGAGAGGAGAGGATCTGGTCCAGAGGAAGCCTGAGGACAAGAACTGCACTCAATGACCGTATTCAGAGAATCCATGGGGATCTCTAAAGAACCTTGAGGAGAATTGGACCTCAGAGCCTCTGCAGTAGGAGGCAAGTGTAACCTTCCAGGCTCAGCAGCTGCTGGTCCTTGATCAATCAGCGACTAATCACAAGGACTCATTAAAACCCCAGATGGCACTGCAAATTTACCCCAATGGGTAGCAACTGAGGCTACAGCCAGGGAGTGACCAGAATTTGAGTTCTGTAGGAACCCAGAAGGTTTTGGGGGACCTTCGTCCATCCTCGGGCACTTCATTGGATTCAGTGTGCCTCCAAGAGAGGGAGGCTTCGGCAGTCCTCTTGAGACAATATCTCCAGGGGCAGAAATGGGAGGACAGGGACAACTGACCATCTTGGAACTGCAATTGGATTCAACATGCCCTATCAACTGGCAACATCCACATCTGGTGGGCTTCCAATTATATTCCACTTTCACCATAGAAATGGAATTTGAATCAGGATATGGTTTAACAGCAATGCTGTCGGGAAAGGGGCCATCCACACCAACTTCAACACAAACCTTTGCGCAAGAGACATTTTCCAATCGAGCAGTTCTGGAGTTGAGATGCAAGGGGATCCCAATGGCACTGGAGATCCAGCTTAACCCGGCGTTGGTCAAGAGCTCGATCGGCAAATTGGATAGCTTGATCCAGATGGGAAATTGCTTGTGTTTGTCCTTGACGAGGGCATTCCGGGAGCCCAACATTTAAGGAAGATTGCTTTCCCAGAGAACATCCAAGGACCTGCCCGAATGCAATTCTCCATCAGCTCCATAGATGAGAAACGGAAAAAGAAAAGCCCGGCTTCATTGCCGGTGACATGTTTGAGACCAAATCGAGCCCAAATCTTTCTGGCGATGGCTTTCACAGCCAGGAAGTGTGGAGGGGAGTCAATGAAGTGACCGACCAAGGTGAATCCCCAAAAAAGATTACCTTGGTTGATAACATCAGTCGGGGGGGAAAGAGTATCCGCAGCACCAATAGCAGTTTGAGGGGGGTAGAAAGACAACACTGGAGCAGGCCTTCGCAATCCTTCCGGATGACTTCGGACCCAGAAATGGGGGCCGCAGCAACCTCAGAAGTCTTGCAAAGCTCCTTTGGTTTCGAATGCTCCAAGAGCAGGGCGTCAGATGTCGGCCGGGCCGTATTCGACTCCAATCGGGGAACCTGGAGAGAGGAACACCCTAACGTTTTAGGAATGGAAAGCGACGATGAATGAGCAGAGAATTGATCTGCCTTCTCTCTAGATTTTGAATTTCAAATTTGAAACTCGTTTCTGCCTACCGCAGTCTACGGCAGCCCCGTTGCCGGCCATGGCCGGGCTCCCGAGGGTCTCCTCTGGCCCGCCCTCTGGCCTCGTCTCGCTCGGCCCTCCTTCTCCTTCGCCCTCCATTCACCATGAGTTGAGGCAGATCGATGCGAGCGTTTTCCCGAAGCTTAGGCGGTCATCTGACTCCCTCTCTCCGGCCCCCGATGCTCCATTCCTGTCTTCCCTGAAGTCCGATGGACTCCGTCTCGACCGAGCGAGTGAAGGCGCGGCTCCTCCTTCTTGGGTGGACGTTACCAAGAAGAAAACTGGTTCGTCTGCTAAACTTCCCAATACCATTTCTAGGGTTCGCTCTGTTCAGAGTCGGAGCGTCAATCCCTTTGACACTCTAAAATTTTTCCCTTCCCCTCCTCTTGACGGCGTCGATTCCCTCTGTTTTCCTCCGGAGGAAGTAACCCAGCAATGCCAGGAGTTTTGGGGCTCCACCCTGGTAGGGTATTTCTCCGAAAAGCCTCCTCATTTCTTGGCCGTGAGCTCCATTGCCAGTAGTTTATGGGCGAGATTTGGGCTCAACCACGTTGCTACAAATGGAAATGGCTTTTTCTTCTTCAGTTTCGACTCTACAGCTCATCTGTCTGCTTGTTTGGCACACGGTCCTTGGATTTTTCGAAGGAAATCCTTATTCCTCAAGAGGTGGTCGCCTGGCATGGTGCTGAACAAGGATTCCCAGAAGATCATTCCTGTTTGGATTAGTCTCCTTAATGTGCCATTTGAATTTTGGACACCGATGGGCTTAAGCTGGATTGCGAGCCATGTGGGGCGCCCACTTTGTCTTGATCCACGAACCGCTAGACTGGATCTTTTGCACGCCGCACGGATTTGTGTGGAAGTGGATCGGGATTCCATCCTCCCTGATACGATTAGAGTATCTATGGGATCCAAGATGCCTCTTTCGACAGTTGAGGTGAAGGTAATTTATCAGTGGAAGCCTAATGGTGGCTTGAAGGATGGTAGTCCAAATCAGAGCTGCTCTGTTTTGGTGGCAGAGGACTCGATTGCTTTGCCAAAAGCCTCTTCTCTATCACTAGATTCTGGTGGTAGTGCGAATGGTGTTGGGATTTCCTCCATGAGACCGAAGGTCTCTTCCCAATCTGAGTCTGTCTCTTCTCTGAGGCTCGATTCTGGTTCTGATGATGCCACTGCTATTTTGAAGGAGATGGCCGTTGCATCTATGGATATGGAATTAGGGGAGATGGATTTTGACAGAGCTGTGCAATCTGTCCATGAATCATCTGAGGGTGTGGAGGATTTGGCTCTGGCTGTTCGAACAGAAGGAATAAATGCTGGCTCATCCCTGTTGATGCGGGATTGCTGTGTCGTTGGTAGCAGATCTGCTGGGTCTGAATCAGGTGATGAACATCATGATTCTGCTGTTTCTGAAGCCCCTGGCAGTTCAAATGGTGCTTTTGTGGCTCCGGATGATGTGTCTGGGGGTGTACACTGTTCATTGGTTGGAATTAAATTTTCTGCACCTTTGCTTGCTGCTGGGGTCTCAGTTGAGAATAGTGAGGTGCCTTCGGCAGAATTGGCCTGTTGTGCCCCCCCTTCTGATGTTCCCGCCCTTTCTGTGGAGGCTGGAGATGATGTGGTGTTGGCACATGTTCCTTCTCCTGCTAGTGTTGCTTCGGGTCCGTCAGCAGTGATTGATCCTGATGTTACGCCTGAATCCATCTCTCGGATTGCTCGGACTTATTGCTTGAACCAAATTGAAGCTGTTCGGCCTGTCCCAAGTAATCCCGAGGATTCAATTCCTCCTGTTCGATCTCCAGTTGAAGATATGGCTGATGATCTCGATCCCCAAAAGAAATCTGGCACTACTTATTTGCCCTCCCTTCGGGAATGGGAGGAATTGCAACATAAAGAATGGAAAAGGGCTAAGGCCCGAAGACGGAGGCAAGCTAAAAGGGCTAATTTTGATAGTGCTTGCCACCTGCCCGGTTAGAGCTGCTTGCCAGCTGATGTGCATTTTGGATTGCCTGGTTGATCCTGCATTAATGATGGCCTGCAATGATCTGCGGGATCTTTTCTCCCTATAATCCAAATTTCTTACTTACCAAAAAAAAAAAAAAAAAAAAAGATCTGCGGGATCTAAATGCAGATTTGGAATTAGTCGCAGGTCTGTTGTCTTTACCAATGAGGAAGTATTGCAGCCTGAGTTTGCTGCCTGACGATCTGGTTACTGGTGCCTGCACATGCTGTGGCCTGGCTGGTGTGCTGTTGTGAGCAATGTGGTTGCCTGAGGTTGGGTTCTGGTTGCTGCTGGCACATTGGTGGCTTGGTGGGAGCCTTCGCTGAAGTGGTTGAATATCACTTGGCTATTTTTTGCCTGATGCTCAATTTGATCTTGAAGCTGATCGTGGAGCTTAATGTGTTCTGTTTACGAGGATGTTGCCAGTTTTGTCTTTGATGAGGCTGGGATGCTTGTGACCAAGTGCTGTGTGCGATTTGAAATGCATGTCAAACATGCATTGTCGTCGATTTAGTGGTAGCTATTATGTAATTTCATATTACATTTTGATCGTTGTCCTCTTAGAGGCTCTTTTGGTATTTTTTTGATGTACCGGTTGCTCGGGGTATGCCCTAGCATTTTGTGTTTTATTTCCAAATGAATATACTTGGAGATAAAACATAGCTTTTGTAATTTTTCTCCCGATAATCCAAAATACTTACTTACCAAAAAAAAAAAAAAGACGATGAATGAGCAGAGGGAGTGCCACGGGAGACGAAGTCCTGGGGAGGAACGGGTAGTTCTCCCAGGATTCCGGCCATGGCCGGTGACGGCCAAAAAAATGCAATACGACGGGCACGGGCGCCAGAACGTCAAACGAAGTTTGAAATTTTAGAGAGAAGCGAGAGCTTCTCTCTCTACCGAAAGTTCTCACACTCACTTTTTCTTCTGTCAGAGGACCCTAAAAGGATGTTCCTTCTGGTTTGCTGGGGAGCCTGCGGGTTAGAAGAATGCGTCCCCTACTGCCAGCATTGTGTTTGCAGCCAGCTAATTGAGCTCAAAACCATGAGTTAGCTGCTCATGCCTCATATGATGCTGCTGTTGCCTTGCAAGTGGTACCATGAAAGAAAGCAAAGGACTGGGGGCGACCGAATCCACCCCTGTAAATCCAAAATAGGTGATGGTGACGAAGAGCTAGCTCCGGTGGAGAAACTACGGATGCGGTGGAAATGTGGACCTCGTGGCTGGTTGAGGCATTGCTGTCGCTGATGCAACAGCCTGTTTCGTAGAAATTTCAATCCAGCCCGTTTGGTGTACCTGAAGGTGTGCTGTTACTGATGCATAGCTGTTGTCTCACGGTTGAATTTGCAACTAATGGCTCGGCTGGTAGTGGTGTTGTTGGGTTTTGCTCTAATGCTGCTGATGTTTGGATAGCAGTCCTAAATATCCGAACTGAAGCTGGCCCTTTGGTCAGAAGCATGCTGATACATACTGCTGCTCAAGTAGTCGTCCTATGCAGGGCTGCCAAGCTGCTGTCGGATGTTGCTGTTGGGTAATGGGGCTCTGATACAGTTTTTTTTTATTTTTTTTGTTAAGTAAGTATTTTAGATTAAAGGGAGAAAAAATTACACAAACTATGCATTATTTCCAAGTATTTTGACTTGAAAATAAAGCATAAAATGTTAGGGCATACCCCGAGCAGCTGGTACATCAGAAAATAACACACAAAAAAAAGAGTCCTCCAGGAGGACAACGTTCAACAAAATCGACAAAATATAAAATCTGTCTTATGTTAAACACGATCAGACGACTGATTAGCTATTCCAAATTCGGCTGAAGCAACTCAGCAAATCAGATGGCAAACATACCATCCAACGTAGCATAGACCAGCAGGAAGAGGCATGCAAATTCACCTCACATGGCCACTCCGGCTTTTAGTGTACAAAGGGCACTCCGAAAATAGCCACTCCGGCCTTTTAGCGAAAAAGCACTCTGGAATCATAATACGCATAGCCACTCCGGAATCATCATACGCATGGCCACTCCGGCCTCATCACACACAAGCCACTCCGGCCTTTTAGTGTACAGAAGGCACTCCGGAATCCATACGCATGGTCACTCCGGCCTTCCAGCGAACATAATGTACTCCGGCCTCTAAGAAGCCACAAGTCCACAAAGGCAGCATTCTGCGGATTCATGAATTATGTAGCACATAACCCACTCCATCCAAGTTCAGCAATCTAACACATCAGCAGACCAACCCTTCAGCAGCATGCCAGCAGCAGGGCATGGCCAATTTCCGCACCAGCTGATTCAGCAAAAACAACTTGCAGAATCTCAAAATAGCAACCCTCAGCAGAAGCATACCATACAATGCTTCACTGAAAGGCAACAAACAGAAAGGGTTTCAATGCATCAGAAGGATCATAAGCATCCAAACAATTGCTAGGCCAATTCTAAAGCACCAACGCCCAATAGCCCCAAACCAGAGCTGCACGTGCATCCCCCATACCATACAGCAAGTAGGAACACACAGGCAGAGGATCAACAGAGCCAGCAGCAAAGGACATTCGAATGCTCCCGATCCAAATGACAGTGCGACAAACAGAAGGGCTTCAATGCAGCACTCCAAGCTTACAATGCAATCCTCCAATTGAAGGAGCAGCAAATGCCAGCATCAGAGAGGCAAAAAATGGCTCCACCAGCACCTTCAACACCTCCCACGACCGCAATAATAGGAATGGCTATGACAGATGAAGGCATCCCAAACAGCCTCCCAGAGAAATGTAGAAACTAACAAAGTTCCACAGAGATAAACAGGGAGAAGCCTCATGACAGAATGAACCAATCCCACAGCATCCCATGAAGGAACCGTGGCATTAATAAACCATTCCCAACAACCATATCTATCGCAATAGCAGATGGACAATGGCACTAAACACAGGCCAAGCCTGTTCCACCGCATCAGCAGAATCAACATCATCTAAACAAAGCCTCAACCAACTCATCTGCACCCCAGCCTAGAAGTCCCAAGCCAGAGCTGCACGGTCATCCCCCATTCCATCCATTAGGAAGGAACACACAGGAAGAGGAGCATCAGAGCCAGCAGCACAGGCCATTCGTCTGCTTCAGATCCATAGAGAAAAAATCAGCAGGCTCACCACCGCAATAGAGGATCACAAGCACCTAAACTGGTCCTCGGTCAGTTCTTCAGACCACAGCCAAAAAGTCCCCAAACCAGGACTGCACGGGCGACCCCCAACCTGTCCAGCAGGAGGGAACACATTGGCTGAGGATCGTCAAAGCCAGCAACACAGGACCATATGAGAGCCAAATCCATAGAACAAAGCGAGAGCCACCAAAAGGCCAGAGGAGGAAACTTCAGAACCATATGAATGAAACAGCAAATGCCCGCAAATGAGAGGCAAAAATGGCACTACCAGCTGCCATCAAGCTGCATTCCAGTGAGCACCGAGCAAACCGCATCAACCCACAGCAGTTGCAAACCAAACAAGGTTCCACAAAATGGCAGCAAACAGAAGGAACTCCACCGCATCAGAAGGATCACTTGCATCCAAACAGGACCACGGCCAACTCTTCAGTACCACAGCCTAAAAGTTCCAAGCCAGAGCTGCACGGCATCCCCCAAACCGTCCAACAGGAGGGAACACAGAGGCAGAGAAACTTCAGAGTCAGCAGCACAGACCTTCGACTGCACCAGATCCATCGAGCAGCACGCAAGCCGTCAAATGCTTCAGACATCAGATCACAAGACCAGGTCCTGGGGGGCAAAAAGTTCCAGCAGACAGAGCATGGAAGCCCAAACGACATCGAAAGCGAAAGACCCAAAAGAATCCCATAGCGAAGCCAGAGCCTTCATCCCAATCTGAATGGGAGGATCGATTCAAGTGCACAACCCTAGGCTCGAACTGAGGAGAAGAGGAATCGATCTAGTGAGACCTACAAGGCTTCAGAGGAAGAACACCGCCGAAATCTCAGAGGACGCAGATCCAACAGCTCTGACAACTCCAACAGCTCCAACAGACGAAGACTTAGGCCAACGGGCAAAATCCTTCATCCCAATCTGAAAGCGGGAGTAGCGGACATAGCTCGCAGCCAAAGTTGAAAGCTCAGAGGTCGCCAAGGACGACGAATCCTTTTTTTTTTGGTAAGTAAGTGTGTAATTTGGATTAATGGGAGAAAAAAAAATTACAAAGATTTAATGTGAAGATTCCAAGTTTTTGACTTGGAATTTGCACATAAAACGCTAGGGCATTCCCCGACCGACTGGTACAACAGAGGGAACCACAAAAATTCCTCTAAGAGAAACGATCTGACAGAGGAAAGAAAATGATTACACTCATTTAACAGAAGCAGAAAGAAAAAAAATCAGATGCTCCCAAGTGACAGGATCATCAACCGCGAGACTGCAACACAATGCTTCCCACAGCATGAATCAAAGGCCACTGCCCACTGCAGCGCAATACAGCAGCCCAAAGTTTCCAGCAGCATGAAACAAAGGCAGCTGCATCACGCCCATTACCCAAATCCAACAAAATCTGCAACATCTTCACACCCCTGACAGCCGAAGGAGTTTCCAGCAGCAGAAGGGAGAATCTCAAATCCCGACCTGCAACACAGTGGGAGCTTCAAGTCAAGGAGACCCAACCGCCCGATCAACACTGTAATTCCCTGCTAAGACAATGCAAAGATGCATCCACCGAGAGCCAAGCAAAGAAGAACACGCACTTCCAAATGGGAGAGACGCCCGGTATATTTCAACAACATACAGGCAGAGCAAACAGTAGAAGAAACTCGCTTTTTTTTTTTTTTGGTAAGTAAGAATTTTGGATTATAGGGAGAAAAAAAATTACAAAATTAATGTTTTATCTCCAAGTATCTTGACTTGGATTTAAAACATTTAGAAGCTAGGCATACCCCGAGCAGACGGTACAAAGAAAATACCAAGAAAACCTCTAAGAGGACTACAAGTAATGATTACAAAGAAAAGAAGTCCGAAAAGACTCCTAGTCCGACACACAAGCATATGCCAAAGTGCCGCAAAAGCCATTCAAAAAAGTGCAAGAATCGGTCCATAAACCGAGCCAGCAGACACCATGAGGAGCGAGCCATGAGACACCAATGCCACACACTCATCTCCATTCAACCGCAAAGCTTTCAAAGACATCAAGAATCAAAATTGCTACACGGGCAAAGCATTAAAACAGATAAGCCGTAGCCCTACCAACAAAACCTGGCTGTAAGTCGACCAACTTGGCACCGTAATGTATTACAACTTCTCGGCTTCAGCCACGATCGCTCCAACAAATGAGCAGCCTCAAGATCTTTAGCATCAAGAAAGATACACCAAGACTAAGCAGTCCAAAGATACCGCCAAAGAAGTCCCATACATCACCCAAGACAAAGATCGGGCAGCCCGGCTTGCTCATCCCACTAGAGATCAAAGACGCCATCATCAAAGAAGGCCGCAACTACATCCGATACACCCACGCCTTTCCAAAATCGCCAACTACAGGGGCAGCCAAATTTTCCTAGCCACCGTATTCGTGGTACAAAGTCAAGACCAACACCAAACATCAGCAAAGATGATCTAGCAAATAAATGTCAACCAAACACCCGCAACCACTAAACTAATCACGACAAAGAATTACGACCGCCAATTTGCCAACCGTCCATAGATCAACCATTAGCCACACAAAGATACACCATTAGGATCCACTGCAAATCCAAAGCCACACAAAGATCGAAGACAACTCAGGGCAGCAGCTAGCGAAAAATTAATCCGCATATGCTACACGGGACTCAACAGCAGATCGAGGATATCAATAGTATCGCACCATTCTTCACCCCCGGCACGCCAAACTTGGCATCGAATGCATTACAAAGACCGCAGCCTTCAAACACAACAAGACCAGCCCATCGTAGGGCAAACCACAACTTAGCAGGAAACATACAGGGCACCACCTCATCGACAAAGAAAGAGTCACCGAAAGGCATCTCATCCCGCCGCTCAGCCCACAGCCGATATCTCCCACACCGTAATCACAAGGGCTCCCCAACCCAATCAAAAATGGGACACACCGCAGCCGAGCAGCAATAAGAGGACAATCACTACCTCAAATCCCATGAGAAGAGATAGAAACCCACCGAAATGCAGCCGCCGAAATCCATTCAAAGACAATGGATAATCCAAATTCCATAATCCCATTCAGCCGCAGCAGAGCAACAAAGAAAGGCCAAAGCCATAAATCAGTTGATTCAAGACATTGCAAAGTAACAACTTCGGTTAACATGCTAAAATAGCTAGACATAAGCAATCCAATGGATTGCAATAAGGGCATCATCTCAAGCAAGAAGAGCAATCAGCAACCATAGGAAACCTAGCCAGCTGCCCAGCCCGTAACTATAGTTTCTACTTCCATAAGCATACGGGCAGCCCCTACCCAATCAATAAATGGGAAAACAACAGCCCGAGCAGATAGAGCAGCACTAGGGAACATAGGCGACATCAAACCTTCAAGCAGAAGACAACAACCCACAGGAAGATTGTTGCCAAGCAACAACTTCAACAAACTGGCTGAGAAAGCCAAGCACTCCAATGGACTGATCACAATCACCACAAATAAGCAGCTCACCGGCAAGGCATCACCTCAAACAAGAATAGCATATAGCCACCAAAAGAACCACCGACAAATGCTCACCTTCAGCCAATAAAACCCAAACCATAAGCCCATGGGCTCCCCCTACCCAATCAACAAATGGGAACCACAGCCAATCGAGCAAAGATCCGGTTACATTCGCAACACCACTACTACGAGAAAAGGCAACATCCCCGGAATCCCAATCGCAAAAGCCACAAATACATACAGCATTTCACCCCATAAGGCAAAGAACCACAGAGACATCAACCAGCCAGGACCTCGACTCAACATCCACCCACCGCAACCGTGGTCAAACTATCGGATCACCAATCCTCGGCCAGAAGCTCCACCCCGAGCAAAGATGGGCACCCCAAACCCAGCCAACAAAGGTGATTCACATTGGCGTTGGAAAGCCAATCCAACAGCCCAAGACAACAGCACAAGAAGTCGAACAGTGAGCGAGACATACCAGACGCCAAATGAAGCAGCCTCCCGAGGCCACGTAATGTAAGGTTCGAGGCATCCAACAGTCCACCGCCGCATATCCGTGCAATTCAACAACTCCGCCATGAACTCTTCAACCGAAGAAGAAGCTTCGCCTCACAAGGCGAAAAAGATGGTCAAATTCGCAGACAACCAAAATCGGAGGCAACACCGAAATCGCCGAGGTCGCCGAGGCCGATAACACCATCGCAGAGAAGCCGGGTGACGGGGCCGGGCAGTAACCGGGAGGCCGCCATGGCAGCACCGAGCCGCCCGCACCCAAGGCGAACTGCCGAGGACGACGCCGAGCGCATTCAAATTTCGAACTAGTTAGAACAAACTGCACCAAACCACAATTCCAAAGAAAGGCCACAAAAAGGGGCAACTCATCATCGCAATATCCACACCGCCAAAATGAGCTATCAAACCAGGCCGAGGACCTGTTCAGCCCCACCCGAAAGACAGCAAGACTCAAGACCTCGGTGCAAAAGCCAACATCAAGATTTCCAAATATCGAAACCAGAGACTATCAAACTCAACAAGAATCACAATTCAAACCGCGAAAAGAAAGCAACACAACTGCAACCAAAGGCACAAACAAACCAAACGAGACCAAAGAACTATTCGGGCACCAAAGACTCAATATGTGGGCACAAAAGGCACAAAAGAGCATAAACCTCAATACAGCTCCAACCCTCCTCAACCTGCCAGCAGCGCCACCCACAACCAGAGCAAAAGGCAAAAAAACAGGAATGAGATCCAAGCTTCACTTCACATCAGACAGCAAACAATTGCAATTCGCATCCCGGAGACAACCAGAGATCCAGGCAGCCAACCAATGCAACCCCATGAAAAGGCAGCTGCCAGCAGACAACCAATTCCACCATCTACAACATTAACCCATTGGAGCCAAGGACCACGAGCATGCGAATAGGCTGGAGCACCCCCAGCCCATTAAGGCAGCAATGGCACTCCAGCAATCATCCACAAATTCAGTGCCCCCTTCAGCAGGAATACTGAACTAAAAAACCAGCACAACCCACCAGCAGAAAGAGAAGATTAGGAAGTGTAGCATATTACCCAAAAATCCTGCAAGACAGCAACCATGTAGCTCTAACAAAGTGGAACAAAACAAGGTCCAAAGATCCCACAACAGCAACATCGGATTAAGATGAACCAAAACAAAGAGACTGCAGCATGGGAGGAGCTGAATGCAAATAACCCATTCACCGACAGGAGCACACAAAGCCTACAGCCGCCTCTAAATGAACAAAGAAACACTCCAGCACTCCGAGACAAATACAAGGAACAATGACAAGCACCCACCATCTAACAACAGTTCAGCCAATCGAGGGATCACAACAAACCAAGGGAAAAGCGATCACCAGCAACAGCACCCCTACAACTGATCCTGCATCGCAAACATAAGTCTCGGAAACCTCACAGAGCTCAACCTAAGGGGCAGACTATGGACATTCATGCAGGTAAGCAGACAAAAGCACCCCAACTACAACCAGCAACAACATATCAATCCAATATATGACCAGCTACATCACACCATGATGGATACTGTTCCATTAATCACAAAGACCCGCCAGCCGAACCAGACTCTGACTTGCAGAGGAGGAGTGGCCAAAGATCATCCAATCCCCATTGACGAGCAAAAGAATGCAACCGCTCCGACAATTTTCGCTCGACAGCATGCGATTTTCAAAATTCGATTTCAATTTTGAATCGCCCACCGCCGGCGCTCGGCCCTCTCGGCCCGGCCTCCTCCGGTGATCCTCCTCCTCGCCGGGCGGCGCGGAGCCGCCTTGGCCGGCCTCCCGGTTGCTCAGCCCGGCCGATTAATGGTTCCCGATTCTAGTTTCCTTCGTGTTCGACCTCGCTTCAAGTGTCGGCGTCGTTGAACTTTCTAAGGGCGCTGCCGTGTGTTTCTTTCGCGATTCAGCTTGGGCCGCAGCCTTCGAGGTCTTATTTCTCTCACAAGACCGTTTCCTCGTTTCCTCGGTGCAAGCCTAGGGTCGAGTCCTCGATTCGGTTTCCCCATTCTAATGGGGTTGTAGGCTACGGTCTCGATCTTGTCTCCATCCGATTCACTCGTCTCTGTGGATGATGGGCCATGCTTCGGATTGTCTGTGGGCTGGGATTTTCCTTTTGAATTCGGATTCGGCAGCTGATATATGGAGTTTCCGTCGGCTCTCTCGTTGCGCTGGATCTCGCCGCTTCCCTAGGCCTCGTTGTCCCGGCTCTGCGCCTCTACCGAGTGTAGCTCGCCCGGTGGACGGATTGGGGTTCTCTGTCGTGCTAGTCCGGTGATTTTGGGTGTTGGTCTCAAGAGCTGGCCATGGTTCCTCGGGTTGTCTCGCGACCTTCGTCGCGGTGGGGCTCGTTGCTGCATTGAAGCTTTGCTTATTGATAACCTTTCGGGTTAGTGAGTAGTTGTCCTTGGGACTGCCGTGGTCTGTTGACCACAGCCAGCCAGGATGTCAGCTCACTTGATGGTATTGGTGTTGCCAATCCATAGGGTGTTGTTCTCGCTTTGCTTTACTATGGTGAGTTTCTCGTGTAGTCCTTCGGGTCTGCTTTGGTCCGGCTTCTACAAACTGTATTTGCGCTTGTTGCTTTGCAACAATTTGTTTGGGATGCAATTTATTCCTACTCTGTCTGCAGCTATGAAAATTGCCTTCTTGGATTTCTCTCCCGTGTTGCTGTTACCGCTAATGCGCTTGGCTTGGGTTGTGGCATATGTTAGTCCATGCGTATGCAATTGCTGGCTCTTTGGCCATGCTGGAGTGCTGATTTGCATTCAATTTCGGTCCTGATGTTGGATGATGAAGATGTCGCTCTCGTCCTTCGGGTCTGCTTTGGTCCGGGCTTCTACAAACTGTATTTGCGAGCTTGTTGCTTTGAAACAATTTGTTTGGGATGCAATTTATTCCGCTCCTGTCTGCAGTGTGAAAATTGCCTTTTGTTGGTTTCCTCTCCCGTGTTCTGCTCGCTTAATGCGCTTGGCTTGGGTTGTGGCATATGTTAGTCCATGCGTATGCAATTGCTGGCTCTTTGGCCATCTTGGAGTGCTGATTTGCATTCAATTTCGGTCCCGATGTTGGATGATGAAGATGCTGCTAGTGTATTTGGAGGAGTGATGTGGTTTGTCCTTGGCTTGAAGTTGCTCCCCGATGCGATCGGGCTCATGTGATCCATTGCTCCCGCAATCTTGATGGCCTAGTTTGTGTGATGGTGTGATGTCACCGGATGGTATCTCGCAAGAAGTACCTATGGCCACGTTCTAGAATTTTGATGCTTATTGTTTCGATTTTGCAAAGTGAAGAATAGTTGCTGATGTAGGAAGTGTTTATCAGACCTCCCTAGACCACTTGTCACCATTTTGATGCGAAGCTGTGGGCTAACCGCAAAGGATGCGCTTTCCTTGACGGCTGATTCTTTTTGACTGATTGTGTAGCACCGCTCGCTGTCAATTTGGATTTATTGCTGATTCTCGCTAAGCGTTGGAGCTGGGCTGCAGTGTAATTCTATGATGCAATTGCAAAATGCGTAACCTGTGTTGCTGTATTGCAACCTTAGGATATGCTTTCAATTTGCTTCATTGCTGTGCCTTGGTGCTTGGAGGAGGATTGACTAGAGCCAAGGCGATATGAGGACAGATCTCTGGATCGGATGATGGAATGATGCAAAGATCCGGGTGGTGTGCCGGAAGGCAAACATGTCGATTTCTGAATGGAGGCTGGTTTTCTTCTGTGGAGCAAAGATAAAGCCGGCTGAAATTTCTCTTGGCCGATGTATCAATCGATGCTGAATCGGATGACCGGATGTGGATGCTTGTTATCCTCGATCCTTTTTTTGGTTTAGTGGGCTGGACCCGCTGTTTTGTGATGTAATAATTTTCATTTACTATAGGTTCTGTAGAACGTTGGCCTCCTAGAGGTCTGTTATGTACCTCCGTTTGTACTTATCGCTTGGGGTATGCCCTTGCGGGTTATGTTTTTACTCCCAAGCCAAATTACTTGGAGTTAAAACATCGAATTTGTAATTCTTTCTCCCATCAATCCAAAATTCTTACTTACCAAAAAAAAAAAAAAAAAGCCTGCAAAACAAGACAGCCAGAGCGCCAGCAGCAGATGAACCAAACCCCTTCTTTTTTTCTTTTCTTCATTCTATTTTTTTTTTTCAAACCACCCAAGGAAAGACCGAAGGCCGAATAAATCAGTACACCAAGGAAAATGGCACTAGTAGGAACAGAGGCCAAAATAGGAGCCGCGAGGAGCCCCACCCGGCAAGGCACCATCAGAAAATCACCACGGTGCATAGGCCGCAGCAGCACAGCCCTCAGGGCCACCGAGCAAACCAGCAACAACAATGGCAACGAAAATGCAACACAATATTTTTTTTTTTTTGGGGGGAAAAAAACCACCAAACCACCCAAGGAAGGACCGGAGGCCGAACAAATCAGCACAACAAGGAAAACAGCAACCAGTAGGAACCAAGGCAAAAGAAGGAGCCGCGAGGAGTCCCACCCGGCAAGGCACCATCAGAAGATAACCATAGTGCAAAGGCTCCAGCAGCACCACCCTCAGGGCCAACGAGAAAACCAGCAGCCACAACGCCACGAAAAGGCAGCACAATTTTTTTTTTTTTTTATAAGTTCCAACGTCAAGCCAGTGAATGGTTTGGGCGACCATCAACAGGCAAGGAGGTCTTCATCTTGTCCCTAACAGCGTTTGAAATCTGGGAGCAGATTTGGGAAACATTCTGGTGGGAGGATTTCTCAAAAATACGATTATTACGTTCTCTCCAGATAAAATAAACAGTGGCCGCAAGAGAAAGGCGCTTTGAAAGGGCAATGAGATTCTTACCTTTCCACCTGTGCGCAGCCCATTCAACATTTTTGAACCAATTTGGGTAGGGCCACTGAACGCCAGCAATCCGTTGGATAGAGGTCCACACAGAGGAGGAGAATGGGCAAGAGAAAAAAAGATGGTCATGGTTTTCGGCGTCCGAATCACAAAGAGAGCAATTTGGGGAAAGGTTGGGAACCCCGTGAACAGGGTCAGAGGTATTAAGTCGACCTTTTATAGCCAACCAAAGGGTGAAAGCGTGGGCAGGAATATGGAAAGAGCCCCAGACTAAGTTGGTCCAGCTCAGCTTCGGCTTAGGGGGGTGAAAAAGAAGGTAGGCAGATTTAGACGAGAAAACACCATTTGGGCTACTGACCCATTTCCAGAAGTCTGTATGCTCATTGTTGGGGAGATAATGGGGTATGTTTGAGGCGAGATTAGAAACCTCCTGATCAAAAGGGTTAGGCCAGACCCATTGGTCATTTCTGATTATTTGAGACACCTTGCCGTCCCAAGGTAAACCAGTGACAGAACGGATGCGGTCCGTGCACACCCCACTGAGGGGGCCAATTGGCTGCCAATGGTCGTGCCAGACAAAGGTATCAACGCCATCTCCAATGATCTTAAGAGAATGCGAGCACATGAAGGAGCGAAGTTTCATAATCTTCCTCCAGCTCCAAGGGGCCGAATCAGGGACTTTGAGGGTCCAGATGCACCGGCCCTTGATTCTAGTCTTGTGAATCCATGAAGACCAAGCCGATCTGTGGTCTTTGGACATGATAAGCGTAAGAGTTTACGGATGAGGGCTTTATTTTGAGCCTCAGAATTCTTGAGCCCCAGCCCACCCGCATTCTTAGGGTAATGTATGTCGCTCTGTGCCACTTTTGCGTTGGCCTTCCCCTCCATAGAGCCATTCCAAAGGAAACGCCTCAAAATACAATCGATCTGGTTGAGAATAGATTTGGGTAAAATGAAGATTGAGGCCCAATAGAGATGGATGGATGAGAGGATAGAGGCAACCAATTGGAGGCGACCCCCAAAGGAGAGCCACCTATTCTTCCAAGATTTGATGCGACGAGTAATTCTCTCAGTGAGAGCCAGACAGTCCCGAATCGACAGTCTGGTGGAGATCAGGGGGACGCCAAGGTATCTAATGGGGAGAGAACCAACTTTGAACCCCAGGACATTTGCAATATTCTGATTCAAGGATGGGTCTTTAGAGCAAATGAAAACCTCGCTCTTGTTTGTGTTTGCCGACAGACCAGAAAGCCAATAGAATTCCTCAAGACAATCTTTGAGGATCCGTATAGTGCAGACATCAGCATGAGAGAATAGGAGAAGGTCATCGGCAAAGGCAAGCATGACAGTATGTGTCGCTTCACATTTCCAGTGAAAAGTAAACATATTGTTCCTACGAGCTTCGGATTCGATAATCCCATTCAACACCTCCATCGCCAGAACAAAGAGGTAAGGAGAAATGGGATCACCTTGACGAAGACCCTTACCCCCTTTGAAGAAACCAACCGCTTCCCGTTAATATTAATGAGTACGAGGGGTGGTAATGCATTGTCTAATCCAGTTTATCATTTTGGGAGGGAATTTCATGATGGTCGAAATATTGATGATGAAATCCCGAAGGGGACCAGTCGTAGGCTTTCATGAGGTCAATCTTCATAGTACAGCGTGGGGTCATGACCAAGATGATACTTATGGAGAAGCTCTTGGGCCAGGAGAATGTTGTCACTGATTTGGCGGCCCGCCACAAAAGCTGTTTGGCATTTGTCCACAAGATAAGGTAAGGTCATCTTTAACCGATTAGCAATGATCTTCGAGATGACTTTGTATATGACATTGCAGCAAGAGATGGGACGGTAGTCAGATACCAAACGAGGAGACTGGGTTTTGGGAATAAGACTGATGATCGTAGAATTCATTTGTTTGAGAAGCTTTCCGTGATTGAAAAAGTCACGAATGGCCTCACAGACAGATGAACCTATCCCACGACTCCTTAAAGAAATGGGAGTTGAAACCATCAGGACCCGAGGCCCGATAGTCTCCTATAGAAAAGATGACCTTGCGAATCTCGTCATCGCTTACCGGGCCCACAAGAGGGTCCATAAGCGAATCAGGCACAGAATGAAGGACGTAGGGACGAAGCCTATCCACATCAGCCGAGCCATACGTGCGACCAGTCCCAAGGGCCTTTCTAAAATGATCCACAATCAGATTCTTAACATTTTCAGCACCATTGGTAGGGTTCCCATCATGATCAAGGAGGGAAATAATCCGATTCTTGTGGTTGTTCCCATTCACAGTCTTAAAAAAGAATTTATTACACTGATCCCCCTCCTTGAGCCACCGAAGCTTAGCTTTTTGCTTAGCAAGGTCAGCTTCCTTGGCCATCGCAGCATGGTAAGCTTTCTTACAGCTGCGCTCCTCAATAAGATTCCCATGATTAGCAGGAAGTTGACCTTGGATAAGCTCAAGCTTCGCCCTAGCACGAATAACCTCCTCGTGGACATCACCGTCATGGACATTAAGCATTTTAAGAGACTTTTTCACCTTCTTAAGTCGAGACACAAGGATGAACATGGCCGAGCCAATGATGTCATCCGACCAGGCATCAGCAACTAAAGGGTGAAATTTTGGGGACTTTGTAAGGAAGTTATTGAACCGAAAAAAACCATGTTTTCCGGGGGGCTCGCCAACAGGGAGGAGAATACAAGGCGAATGGTCAGAAAGTCTGGCAGGGAGGAAGAGAGCTTTAGCCCTCCGGAATTTGTCGAACCAATGCCCATTTGCGACAACACGATCGAGCTTTCTGTAAATGCGCAGGGAGGAGTCGCGCCCATCATTCCAGGTATAGTGCATACCTTCATGACAGACGTCAGCAAGGTCGCAGTCTCTAAGACAACTATCAAGGTTAATGGAACTTTTGTTATGCCAAATCCCTCCCAGGGCCTCGGAAGGGGACCGGATAGCATTGAAGTGCCCAAGAGCAGCCCAAGGAAGATCGCCCGGATGGTTAGACAAAACTCTAAGACTATCCCGAAGGAGCCGACGGGAGATTTCTGAATTTGCTCCATAAATAAAGGACAGGATGCATCGTATATTCTCCTCGAGGAAAAGGACCTCAAGGTGAACGACCTGGCCCTCCGAGGCAAGGATGATGCACGAAACCAGATTTGGGTCCCAGCCGACCCAAATCCTACCGCTCGGACAAGCAGTGTAATTCATAACCCAAGACCAGTTAGGTTTGATTCTGGTGGAGACGTCAGAGAGTTTCTCTCCGCAACCTTGGTCTCCACCAAACCTACGATACTACACCTATGAGAACAAATGAGGTTGCTGGCTTCGTGGGCTTTTACAATCCCATTAAGTCCCCTCACATTCCAACAGGCAATACTAGTCATAGAGTAGGATTGAGGGAGGGGGAGGGAGGTCTTACCCCCCGAGATTTTTTGTTTCTACGGGAGGAAACACGATCCCCCTTGATGGGTGCAAGACCGTCACATGACGGACAGTCAGCAGGGCCAGACAATGAGTCACGAAGGCTGGTAACGGTCAGTAGATCTGGTGAGGAAGGGGAGCAAAGCTTAGGAGCACTAAACGATCCAGGATCGGAGAAGGCCCTTTCAAGCCTCGAAGGGACTTGACCGGGAGGCTCGGGACAACAGGTAGGACTACCTGGCCCGGGGGGGAGGTGAGGGAGGTCGCATACTGGAAGAGCCAACGCCGTCTGGGGCATTTAGCTTAGTCGGAACGGCCAGGACCCCATCAAGCACCGGTCCCGGGGCCGGACCAATGAGACTGAGAGAAGGGTCTTGATCACAACCAATGGGCTGCGCGGATGAGATCAGAATAGGGCAGTCTAGCGAATCATTTGTGCTATCCCCTTGCAAGGCCATGAACGACTTAGAAGTCGTTATGGCCTTAGGGACAAAATCTATGGGCAAGGTTGCAGCCGCAGCAGGATTTTTTAAGCGAGGCGACTGCCTAGGAGGAACGGAGGGTGATGAAACAACACGAGGAAGAGCCTCCTGTTTGGGGACCCAAGAAGCCTTGGGTGGTTGACTCTTAACCCTGCTTTTTTAAGGAATGACCCTGCGCGCCGGCCTATGTTGATACTCAATTTTGATATCACATAGGTGATCAATATGATCACTGGGACGTCCACTAGTCCAAATCTTCACAGAATTCGGCCGAGGGGCATTGACCCCCAATTCAACACAAACCCTAGCGAACCCCAACCGTTCAAATCTTTCAGTGACCGGATCTAAAAAGAGAGGCTTGCCCACAGCACTCGCAATCCAACTTAATCCCAACGGGGTCCAATATTCAACCGGGATCCCAGACAACGAGATCCAGGTAGGGAAGGATTTGTGTTCTTCACGGGCTAAAATCATACCAGGGCCCCATTTTTTAAGAAAGAACGGGTGCCCAGCGATCGTCCACGGCCCATTAGCCAAGCATTTGTCAAGCATGGGGCTTGAAGAAAAACGAAAGAAATAGAAACCCGATTCGTTACAAGCCACATGCTGTAGGTCAAATCTCTTCCAAATTTTCTTGGTGATATAATGCACAACATTAAAATGCACAGGATTGCCAACAAAGTATCCAACAAGGGTGGGACCCCACAAGTCCTCACCTTGTTGGGTGACTTCAGGGGGGGCGATAAGATAATATTATGCAAATCAGAAATATCCGGAGGGAAAAATTTAAGTGGGCACTTACCACCAAAAGCCTTTTTTCCAACAACTGAAGCCCATGAGGAACCTGAGGGTCCAGTGGCAGGGGCAGCAATTGGGCCAGCAGCAGCAGTTCTGGGCAAAACAGCGCCACGGGGACTCTGAGGAGGCTGCACAACCAAACTGGCAGAATCAAGAGTAAGGAAAGGAGGTACGACAGAGACAATCATGCTTGAAGATGGCAGCAATGGAGAAGACGAAGCCTCCACTGTCTCCAAGCCTCCCGGCCGAATCCCTAGTCCAGTTGGGAGAACCGAGGAGCTAGAAGAAAGACCAACGGGACAGGGAAGCCGATTAGTGAGACACGCAAACCCATTATCCACTGATTCAGGTGGTAGAGAAGAGGGAAGCCCAGCCTCGAAGGGGGAGAGAGCAGGGCCGACCCAACCGGACCAGAAGAGGTCACGGCAGAGGCGCACGAGACCAACGGGAGGGGCGACTCTGATTTGGCGGGGGGCTGGACACCCATCTCTTGGAGAACGGGGTGAGATGGAGGAAGAGCGGAGGAAGGAGGAGGGTCGCCAGAGGCCATAGGAGACTCGCCAGGGGGGAAGGACCACGAACGACGACTCGAGCACCTACGGCGAGGAACGGCGGACAGGGGAGGGTAGTCGCTGTCGGACGAAGAGGTGATGGACGGGGATGAGGGGGTGGGATTGGAAACCGCGTGAGGCCAGGGGGTCCCTGGGCGATGGAGAAGGTGAGAAGAAGTTGACGAGGAGATGGGAGGAGGGAGGACAGGGGAAGGAGGTTCGATGGAAGCCGAAGCAGAGGGGGAGGGGAGAGAACCGGGCGCCATGGGCGGGCAAACGGGGATTCAACTGAGAACCGGAAGGGTAGCGAGGTGGAGACAGAAAATCGGGAGGGAACCGGGTGGAGCATCTAGGAGACCGCCCATGGCCGGCTCCGGTGCCGCCCAGCGCCCGAAAACGGCAACGCGGAATTTGAAAACCAAGAGAGAGACAAGAGATTCTCCCTCTAGATAGATTTTTTTTTTTGGTAAGTAAGTATTTTGGATTAAAGGGAGAAAAAGTTACAAACTCTATATTTTATCTCCATGTATTTTGACTTGGAGTTAAAACATAAAACGCTAGGGCATACCCCGAGCAAACGGTACATCATATAATACATAAAAAAACTCTAGGAGGACAGCATTTAACAAAAAAGACAAAATATGAAATCTGTCTAAAATTACACATGAAACTGACTCATAATCAGCTACTAGCATGAGGAAGCGTGCAGAACCATTCATCAGCTCAGGAACGCAAGGTATCAGCTCCCACTGAAAAGTAGCTCCATTATCAAAAGAGTATGCAGCCAAAATGGCAACAACCATCATCAGGAGCACCCAGGAAATTTTCCAAGTCACAGCATCCAGAAAACAGCATTCCAGCAGCTCCAGCAAGGCATGGCCAAAATCAGCTCCAGCAAAATCATCAGAACTAAACCTGGCACTGTACCAAGGCAGTATGTATAACCCATAACAACCCCTTCCGCACAGCAATCCATTCCAGTCATCCCGCACAACTTTGGAGTTAACATTCCAGTGATCATCATTCCAAGAAAATCAGTCGAAGAAAATTTCTCATGCAAATTACTACACAGCACAAAGAGAAAACGCAGCATTCCACCCCGAAGCTACCCGAATAGCCAACTGCTGTAAAATATTTCACTAAAGATAGAAACAGGATCTGTTGCTCATCCATTTCGTCAGTGTTCCATGAACCCGGATCAGCAATCCAGTGGCAGCAAGAGAACCACCAATTCAAACTCAAAACATAATCAAAAGAACCCAGGGGTCGCCGGGCCATATCAACTCCAAAATGGCAGAAAAACTTCCATTTCAACTTCAACAGAGGAGAAAGACAGTATCAGCATATAAACACGGGTTAAATCAACAACAAGGAGTAGCACCAGATCAGTGAGCTGCATCAGGGCTCAAAGGAACATATCCAAAAGCTACAACCATGTAGCCAGCCAAAAATATCACCCAAGTCGCATCAGAGTCCAATTAGATTCGGCAGACTAAGGGCGAGCACAAGCTCCATAAGAATTATCAGCTCTTTTGGATATTCTGTGTCTACGGGCCTTAGCCCTCTTCCATTCTTTATGTTGCAAGTCCCCCAGCTCCCGAAGAGAGGGAAGAAAAGTTTGGACCGGCATCTCCGAGGTCTCCAACGCACGGTCCTCAGTATCAACTTCCAAAACGCGCCCAGCATGGCCGGATTCAACCAAAGAATATTTTTGGGAGATCCGTTGAATAGATTCGAGAGTTAAATCATCATCAACTACCGACAGACCCGAGACCTGGTGAACAGTCGGGGTAGCAAGGGGCCCTGGGTAGGGCCAGCAACTAGGGCGCCCACAGGCGGAGCGGCCACATCCAACGCTGGTTGATCAGAGGAGACGTCTATGCCAGATTCACTGCAGGCCTCCTGACCCGAATTAGAAACAGGGGGCCTGGAAGAGATCCAGCATCAAGAACATCCACAATCAGAGCAGCCGCATCCACTTCATGGTGTTCGAAAGAGACATCTATACCACCAAGGGAATCACTGCAGGGCTTATCATCAACAATCCCCTCACTACAACCAGTAGGATTACTGTCGCCAGGCAGAAGCACTGGACACTGTAGACTGGAGCCAGAGGTGGTTATCACCTCATCCATTACCTTAGGCACTAAAACCTCATTACACACCCCGACAACATCAGCAGACAACATGCTCCCCAGAGACTCCATTACTGCCTCATGTGAATTAGGCAGGTTGGAAAGGATATCAACGTTTGTCCTAGGAATCTTTGATTCGACAGAGGATGATGTCTGCAACGGACCCGGGAGGTTCAAGGGGTCCTTGGCCATCCTGGAGTCCAAAACTGGACTCAGTATGCCTCCAGGAGATGGAGGCAAAGGCAGTTCCAATGCGTCAACACTAACAGGGGTTTGAGAACAGGGCCTGTTAACAGTCTTGGATCGGCAGATGGACACAGTATGCCCAATCACTTGGCAGCGACCACATCTAGAGGATTTCCAATTATATTCCACAGTCACCATAGAAAGGAAGTCAGAGTCAGGGTAAGGTTTGACTGCGATGCAGTTAGGAAATGGGCTGTCCACACCAACTTCAACACAAATTTTTGCGTAAGCCATGGATTCCATTCGAGCTGTTCTATCATCAAGGTGCATGGGAAGTCCAATGGTACTAGCGATCCAGCTTAAACCAGTATTGGTCCAGAGCTCGATCGGCAAATTGGATAACTTGATCCAAATAGGAAACTGCTTAAGCTCATCCTTGGAAAGTGGCAAACCGGGAGCCCAACGTTTAAGGAACATTTGTTTACCGGAGAACATCCAAGGACCAGCCCGAAAGCATTTCTCCATCAGCTCCAGAGATGAGAAACAAAAAAAGAAGAAACCGGCTTCATTACCAGCAACGTGTTTGAGACCAAATTTTTCCCAAAGCCTCCTGGCTATACCTTTAATAGCCAGGAAGTGAGGGGGGGTTCGAGAAAGTGGCCGACTAAGGTGAAGCCCCAAAAAAGCTTACCTGGGTTATAACATTAGGCGGAGGAGAAAGAGAAACCACAGTGTCAAAAGCAAACTGTGAGGGGTAGAAAGACAGCTCTGGAACCAGGCCATCGCAATCCTTCTGAAGCACATCGGACCAGGGACGGGAGGCGGAAGAGACCTTAGAAGATTTTCGGAACTCCTTTGATTTTGAAAGTTCCAAAAAAGGGCATCAGGGGACGCACGGGTCGAGTTCGACTTCAATCTGGGAAGAGAGGCAACAGCGCCATTAACGCTACTAATACGAAGCTCCTTGGGCTTCGAAGAAGCCAAGAAGGAAGCGTCAGGGGCAGGACGATGGGAATCGTCATTCTTCTTCAGAGGCAGGAAAGGAAGAGAATCCAGGCCGATGGATTTTGAGTCGAGGGACGGCAGATGAAGTGGAGATTGGGAAACAAGGGAGGCGGTGTCTGTGGGAGAACCAGAGGGGACCCCCAAGAGGCCGGCCATGGCCGGCATCGATGCCGCCAGAGTCGGGAGGGTGGCAAGGATGATTTCGAAATTGAAATCTTAGAAAGAAGGCCCCGAAGAAAGCCTCAGCAGAATCTTTTCGATTTCTTCCCGTTTATAGCATTTCTCTAGAGAGATATTTAGCGCGCACACACCCAGTTTTTTTTGGTAAGTAATTAATTTGAATTAATAATAAAAGTAAGTACAACAAACTATATTTTAACTCCAAGTGTTTTTTCGACTTGGAGATCGAGCATAAACGTTGGGACATTCCCTGAACACCACCATGAAATAATTCATAAGTCCGAAAGAAAACAAAAAGGAAAAAACCAGCTAGATTAATGTCATCTGAACCGGCCACATATCATCATCTAACCGGTCAGTTGATTTAAAACCAAACTGGGATCCACAAACAAAAACATCAAGCCACCATATTCAACTACTGAGGCAATGCATGTCAGTCCAACACACACATGAAATCATCAGCCGCAAGTCATCCTTTGCGCGATGACTTTCAGAACCCAACTTACCAAAAAGACTTTCAGAACCCATTTTTTTGGCTAATGCTAGGGCTGCGGATTCTATGGTTGCTCGCTCGCCAGTGTTGACGCTGGCGCCATCCCTATCGCCCTACTCTGGAGGGCTTGTAAGTTCGGATGTGATTCCTGGGTCGGTCATGGTAGCTCCTGACAGTGTCCATTATCATGCCCCGCCCGCAAATTCTGATGTTGTTCAGCCATTAGATAAGTCATGGTCTCGAGTTGTAAAGGGTAAAGATCCCTCCCCTGATATTGAACTCAAATTCTTTCCTCCTGATTCGGTTGATGGCAAAGTAGTCCCCATATCCCCGCCGTCGGATGTTGTTCAGCAAAGTTTATATGTCTGGGGGGCAACTTTAGTGGGGTATTTCCCGGACAAGCCTCTACATTTTCACGTGGTAAATGCTTTTGCTCGTAAAATCTGGGAGCCATTTAATGTCTGTCATGTTGCAGGTAATGAGCAAGGATTTTTCTTTTTTAGATTTAACTCTGATGCCCAGTTAGAATCTTGCCTCGCAAATGGTCCATGGACCCTTGGGGGGAAACAAATTTTTCTTAAGAAATGGGTTCCTGGTATGGTATTGTCAAAAGAGACTCCTAAAACTATTCCGGTTTGGATTACTCTATATAATGTCCCCGTTGAATATTGGACTCCGCTGGGACTTAGCTAGATAGCTAGTGCGGTTGGCAAACCTATTTAGGTTGATTCTAATACGGCTCGTATGGATCGTATGCAATTTGCCCGAGTATGCGTGGAAGTTGATCCTGGGGTCACCTTGCCTGATAAAATCAGGTTAAAATCCTGTGCAACTACGTGTGCTGAACTGGATTTGAGTACAGAGGTTACAATTGAATATCAATGGAAGCTGGTGCGATGTAGTACTTGTCGAAAAGTGGGCCATTCATTCTGCCAACCGAAGAAGATGTATAAGGCCACAGGTAGGGTGTTGCCGCTCCCCCCGTCGCTTCCTACTCATGCTATAAAGAACCCATCATCACCTAAGGAGCTTGTAAAGGAAAATTACGCTGCTATATCCACATCCAACTCCTTTGAGATTCTTCGTGAGGAGGATGATTTGTCAAATCTGGGGAATTCAGTCACTCAGATTGATTTACCCTCAGAGGTGGGTGTGTTGGATGGACTGGAATCTCACGACGCATGTAATCCTAGGTCGGATCCTGCCTCCCCTGGTCCAATAAGGAATCCCTTGCTTGTCAACCTTCACAGATATGTCAAGCCGACTTTGGTCGTCATGATGCTGTGCATAACGACTTGGAGAAGCCATCTACTTGCGCAAACGCAGATACCAGCTTGGTTATCTCCTCTGGCACACCCATCTGCTACGAGGATATGGCTATCAAATCAGCTTCCCTAGGAACATTAAGTGTTTGTCCTTGTTCTAATGAACCTGAAGGTGGCCCTCCGGGCCGGAGTACAAGATCTCGCAAAGCAAAAAGATCAACTGATATGAGTTCCTCCTTTGGTAAGTCGGTACCCCTTCCTGGTAATGCCTGGGAGGTTCAGGAGCAAACCAAAAAAATTAATGCTATTCTAAGGAATTCAAATGGGCCTAAAAGTTCAATTCCCCCCTCTTCCTTGAGTAATGGTTAAAGTGGTCTGTTGGAATGTTCACGGGCTGAATGGCAAGGTGAAGAGCCAGGAGGTCCGCCAATTCCTCCATTCTTCTCACTGCTGCATGGCGGGTCTTGTTGAAACAAAGGTTCGGGAAAGCATTTCCTCAGGTATTGCTTGCTCTCTGATGCAAAATTGGAAATGGACTATGAACTACCAGTCCTCATCTGCTGGTTGTATTTGGGTGGGATGGGATCCAGATCTATTGGAGGTTGACGTTATCTCCCAAGAAGAGCAGATAATCCTCTGTAGAGTGCGTATTAGAGCCTGTAATCAGTCTTGTATGATTTCCTTCATCTATGGGGCTAATTCGGAGATTCTACGCCGGTCACTGTGGGACTCTCTTCGATCCATCAGTAGACAATATCTAGATATGGCGTGGGCGGTGCTGGGCGATTTTAATGCCATAAGAGCTTCTCAGGAAGGGCTGGGTGGAATTTGGCACGCCAGAAGCTCCAAGGATTTGGACAGTTGCCTTCTTGACTGTGATCTCATGGATGTATGTCATGACGGTTATTTCTATACGTGGAACGATGGCAGGGACTCCTCCTTTCGCATTTACAGGAAGCTTGACCGAATTGTCGCCAATGGACATTGGTTAGTACAATTTGGTGCTTGCAAAGCATCTTTTTTACCCCCCAGACTTTCTGATCACTCTCCTGATATTCTCTGCTTGCTGGAAGAGCCTAATTTTAGAAAAGGCATGTTCAAGTTTAACAAGTTCCTTGCCTCTCATCCCCAGTTCCGGCGGATTGTGAGTGAGGTGTGGGAAGTAAATGTTGAGGGAGTCCCTATGTTCCAGCTAGTCACCAGATTAATACTCACCAAAAAGCGCCTAAAACATCTCAATCTCACGATGGGTAATGTCCATGAGGAAGTAGCACGGTCCCGGCGTTGCTTGGAGGATGTTCAAGCAGAAATGGTGCAGTGCCATATCTTGGCTGCCGGTATTGTTTTGGATGACCTGGTTACTGGAATATTGGTGAATGGGTTGTTTCGTTGGCTGATGGCACTGCCTGCTGGTATGCATTCTAATGCCAAGTTCGGCATGCCAGAATCAAGAATGGTCGATGCTATTGAAGTCCTCGATCGATCACTTTGTGTCCACATAGCCTATGCGGATTAATTTTACGCTTGCTGCTGCCCCAACAGATTGTCTTCGATGCTGTGTGGTTTTGGATTCTGCAGGCTAGATCCGAGAGGTTGTATGCTATGTGGCTATTGGTTCAGCTTATGGACCGATGGCAAATTGGCGGTTCTGTTCTTGATGTGATTGGTTTAGTGGTTGTGGGTGTTTGGTTGGCATTTATTTGCTTGATCATGCCGCTGTTGTTTGGGGTTGGTCTTGACACCTTCCTGAATACGGTGGCTAGGATAATTTGGCTGCCCTGAGTTGTTGGCAAATTTTGGTAGGCGGTGGGTGATTTGGAGGCTGCTGCAGCCTTCCCGATGATGGAGTCTTGATCTCTAGCGAGATGAGCAAGCTGGGCCTCACGATCTTTGTACGAGGCTGATGTATGGGACTTGCTTTGGCAGATATCTTTGGGCTGCTTGGTGCTGGTTGTATCTTTCTTGATGCTTAAAATTCCGAGGCTGCTCATTGTTGAAGCCGTCGTGGCGAAGCTATGAAGTTGTAATACATTCCGATGCCAACTTGGTCGTAATACAGCCAGGTTTCGTAGACCTGGCTGTGGTTTTTGCTGTTTTGACGCGGTGCCTCGTGTAACATTTTTGATTGATGACGTCTTTGAAGGTTTGGCGGTTGAATGGAGGTGAGCTGTGTGGCATGGTGTCTGCTGGCTCAGTTTATGGACCTTGCTGGTTTTTTTTGAGTGGTTTTTGCAGCACTTTGGCATATGCTTGTGTGTCAGACTAGGAGTCTTTTCAGACTTCTTTAGCTGTAATCTGTTACTTGTAGTCCTCTTAGAGGTTTTTTTGGTATTTTCTTTGTACCGTATGCTCGGGGTATGCCCTAGCTTCTAAATGTTTTAAATCCAAGTTAAGATACTTGGAGATAAAACATTAATTTTGTAATTTTTTCTTCCTATAATCCAAAATTCTTACTTACCAAAAAAAAAAAAATGCTGGTGAGGAGAGACGATGCAAGGCTGCTTATGCTAGGGCTATTGCTCGAGAACTAGATTTCCTCCAGCAAAAAGCCAAACAGAACTGGTTAAAAGATGGTGATCAATGCACTAAATATTTCTTTCGGGCAGTTGCTAGCAATTGTAATCGTAACCGAATTCTTTCCTTAATCAAGGAAGATGGTTCCTATACCGAGAGCAAATGCGAGGTCCAGTAGCTAATCCTTGATCATTTCACAAGTTTATTGGGACCGGGGTGCAGACTTGTGCCAGACTTGAAGAATAGGCTTTGCCCCTTTGTACTGCGTGCTATCCCTTTATCAATGCGGGAGGGATTATGCCTTCCGGTTTCTGCAGAAGATGTCCAGAAAGCTCTGTTTTCCATTGGAGATTCTAAAGCCCCTGGTCCTGATAGTTTCTTAGCAAAATTCTTCAAGGAGTCGTGGGATCTTGTGGGACCTTCTGTTGTTGATGCGGTATAGGATTTTTTCACCCATGGTAGACTGCTTAAACAAATCAATGCCACATGTATTAGTCTAATCCCAAAGGCTAAGTCTCCATCTAAGGTTGGGGATTTTAGACCCATATCAAGTTGCAATGTTGTCTATAAGATCATCTCAAAAATCATAGCTAACCGGATCAAGGATGTTCTCCCCTATCTGGTTGATAGCTGCCAGACGGCCTTTGTACCTGGTGGCAGAATTTGTGACAACATTCTTCTCGCTCAGGAGCTCTTACATAATTATCATTCCCAAAAGGGTGTTCGGCGGTGTGCTATGAAAGTTGATCTTATGAAAACTTATGACTCCGTGCAATGGGGTTTTCTTATAGCTGTCCTGGAACTAATGGATTTTCCTCCCCAGATTTTTTTTTTTGGTAAGTATATTGGATTAAAGGGAGAAAAAATTACACAAGCTATGCTTTATTTTCAAGTATTTTGACTTAGAAATAAAGTATAAGATGTTAGGGCATACCCCGAGCAGCTAGTACATCATAAAATAACACACAAAAAAATCCTACAGGAGGACAACGTTCAACAAAATCGACACAATATGAAATCTGTCTTATGTTACACACGATCAGACAGTTGATCAGCTAATCTAAAAACGGCTGAAGCAACTCAGCCACACAGAGGGCAAACATTCCATCCAACGCAGCACCGACCTGTAGGAAGAGGTAAGCAAGTTCACCTCACCTGGCCACTCCGGCTTTTAGTGTACAAAGGGCACTCCGGGAAAGGCCACTCCGGCCTCAACACACGCAGACCACTCCGGTCTTTTAGAGTGCAAAAGCACTCCGGATGATTCTGTGGATCCAACAATGCATTACGACCACCGCCTTCTCCATTAATATTAATGGTGAATCCGTGGGTTTTTTTAAAGGTGCCAAAGGGTTGAGACAAGGAGATCTCCTATCTCCTTATCTTTTCGTCTTTGCTATGGATGTCTTGAATGGGATTATTGAGATCAAGCTAGGCACAATAAGGAGTTTCATTATCACTGGAAATGCGAGAGAACAAAAACTGTAATGCTCGCTTTTGCTGATGACTTGATGCTCTTCTCCAATGCAGATGCCACTTCAGTCCGTCTTCTTCAAGAATGCCTTGAGGAATTCTAGGTAGTACTGGGCTATCCGCAAACAAAAACAAAAGCGAATTTTTTGTTTGCTCTACTGATGATAGGCTAATTCGGGAGCTACAGGACATAATTGGTTTCAATTTGGGGAAACTTCCTGTCAAGTATTTGGGGGTTCCCCTCATTACTTCGCGGCTGTCGATGGCAGATTGTAAGGCGTTGATTGATCGTGTTAGGCAACGAATAAATTCGTGGACTAACAAACTTCTATCATTTGGGGGCAGATTACAGTTGGTTCGGTCTATCCTTTCGTCGATTCATCTCTACTGGGCATCTCTTTTTATTATTCCCAAATCTATTATGAAAATTATGGAGGGTTATATCCGTCGTTTCTTGTGGCACGGATCCATTACTGGGGGAACAACAGCTAAAGTGGCATGGGAGCATGTCTGCAAATCTCGATCTGAAGGTGCCCTTGGCATTCAAAATCTACAGAACTCTAACAAAGCCTTGATTTCTCATCTTTTATGGAAGATTATTACAAAGGATCACAAATCTATCTGGGTCTTATGGATGTATGTGAATAGATTAAAGGATAGGTGTATTTGGACCATTAAGGTGCCAACTAACACTTCCTGGTGCTGGAGGAAAATGTTAAAACTTCGACATGCTATTCGGCCTTATATCAAATATCGGATAGGAAATGGGGTTGATACCTTTTTATGGATAGATAACTGGCACCCGAAAGGTCCCCTTGTTGATTTATATTCCTCAAGGCTGATGTCTGTGACTGGGCTGCCTTTGGATACAAAGGTTGCTTCGATAGTGGTAAATGGAGATTGGAGGTGGCCGAACCCATATGATATGGAAGTGGATAAGATTATTAGCGGCATGCCAGATTACTGCCCTGACCCAAATAGGAATGATATAATCAGATGGACTGCTGATCCCAAAGGAATCTTTACCACCCGATCAGTTTACCACATTTTCCAAGGAACCGCGGCTAAATGTAAATGGTCCTTTATCGTATGGGGTCCATTTCATTTTATGGCTTGCCATCCTTGGCAAGCTGTCCACACTCGATAGATTCGGAAGATTTGTGAATCTGGCCAATGTGTGCATCCTATGCAAGAATTCTGGAGAAACTCATGATCATCTGTTTTTTGTGTGTCCTTTTTCCAGTGAGGTCTGGAGCACTCTATGTCATCAGGCTGGGATAACCTGGCCATTCCAAGAATGGAAGAGAAATATTGAGTAGGCTTCCTGTAGTTGGAAAGGCAAGAATGTCATGTCACTCTCTCTCAGGCTCACTCTTGCTACTGCAGTTTACTTCATATGGCAAGAACGAAACCGAAGAACTTTTGACGATGCCAATGGAAGGACCCCTACTTATATTGCTAACCTCATAATTGAAGCCGTTTGGAGGAAATTAGAAATAAGTATCAAGGGTGATGATTGCTGCACCAGGAACATTATTGTGCGATGGAGCTTATCGTTTTGATACGGCGAAGTGAAAAGCTAGGCTTGATCTGGCTCTGATGTGGAAAGACGGAGTGCTCTTTAAACGGAGTGCTTTAGCCGGAGTCACTTGGATGGAGCGCCTTTTGTTTGTAAAGACGGAGTGATTCTTAAGAGCCGGAGTGGTTCCCTTTCAAGAGTGCTTTTCTTTGTCTCCTTGGAAGGAGTGTTTTTCTCACACGTTGGACAGAGTGCTTTATCTTATCTTGGAAGGAGTGATTTTTCGCGTCATTCCGGCGTGCATGTATCTCCTTTATCAGGAGTGATTCCTAGCTTCCTTGGACGGAGCGGCTTAGCCGGAGTGATTTTCCTCTCTTTGGACAGAGTGCCTTGTCTTCATGATTCCGAAGTGTATGTATTTATCCGGAGTGTATTCTCGTCTCCTAGGACGGAGTGGCTTGCCTGCATGTTCCGGTTTTTTCTCCTACACAAAAAAAAAAAAAAACATTAGTGAGGTGGCTGGAATGTTTTATCTCTTTTTGGACGGAGCTTCTTTGTGAGTGATTCCGGAGTGCTCTTGTCCTCTTCCCGGAGTGCTCTCATTGTTCCCTTGGATGGAGTGTTATTCTCAATCTAGACGTAGTATTTTATCACCTTGGACGGAGTGATTTTGCTCGTACTCCTGGAGTGCATGTGTTTCCTTTTTCCGAAGTGCTGTCTTGTCTCCCTGGACGGAGTGGCTTTGCCAGAGTGTTTATCCATCTCTTTGGACGGAGTGCTTTCCTTCGTACTCCCGAAGTGCATTTGTCGTTTTGCTGGAGTGCTTTCGTGGCTCCTTGGACGGAGTGGATTGACTGCAAGAGTTGGCTATGTAGTGGGCTAGCTGGACGGAGTGTTTTATCACTTTGGACGGAGTGATTTTGCTCGTGCGTCCGGAGTGCATGTGCTTCCTTTATCCAGAGTGCTGTCTTGTCTCCTTGGACGGAGTGGATTTGCCTGAGTGTTATTCCTCTCTTTGGACGGAGTGCTTTTCTTCGTACTCCCGGAGTGCATTTGTTTTTTCGATGGAGTGACTTCTTAGCTCCTTGGACAGAGTGGATTAACTGCAAGATCCGGATGGGTTTATTTCCTTTACAGTAATCGAATATTTTTGTAATCTTATTTCTTAATGACTTTTGTCATGGGTTTAGGGGTCCCCCCTTATCTCTATGTTTCGTTTTCCAAGTCGGCAAAACACTTGGTAAAATACATAGTTCTCTATACACTTTACTTTAAATTAATACAATTAATTACTTACCAAAAATAAATAAATAAATAAATCTAGGCTCACTGTAGCAGCTACATACATACAGCATTTGCATGGAAGCCACCAATCTATCAACACCCAAATTGCTCCAGTACATCCTAACCCAGCGCCAGTACCAACAGAAGCAATTTTCGGCAGCCTCATCCAGCAGTAGCAATCGTAGGAAACCGCCTGAAATCTGTTTCCCCTCCAGCATCCCTAGTAGCTCCATCAATAAAGCAATCAAAGACGCAGATGCTTCATGGGGCAAGCCGAAATTCAGCAAAGTACAGCAATCGCAATTCCATGTTGCTTTATCTGGGCTCACGACGGCAGGATAGTACAATCTGCTCCAGCACCACACCCATTTGGTATCCACCATGCCCATTTGGCATCACGGTTCTTTACCAATTACTCAACAAAGACACCTCGGCACTAGCAGCATCTCGGCAAAAGAACCTCTCAGATGAAGGCCAACGAAAACCTCGCTCTTTACTAAAGCAGAGAGCCAAACTCAATCTCCCGATGCGAGGGTAATCTAGGCAACTCCTCAGAAAATACATCCTCAAAATCACGGACGACATGAATGTCCTTAGCCGACACCTCATGACTCCTAGTGGTGCAGGCATAAGCCAAGTAAGCCTTACATCTGCTTTTTACTAGATTTTTAGCATGTAAAGCCGAGATCATTATAGGCATCTCCTTTTTCTTCATGCCTTGGAAGAAAAAGGTTTCCTTCCTAGGGATACTAAAATAGACCTTCTTCCTAAGACAATCAATGGTGGCATGGTTTTCAACTAGCCAATCCATCCCTAGGATCACGTCAAAACCTCCCATATTTAGTAACACCAAATCCACAACCAAACATCTCCCATCTACTTCTACCACGTATCCAGGATATATAACATCAGTGACTACGGGGAATCCAGTAAGTGTATATACTGATAGTTCATAGTTCAATATGCAAAGAGTAGTAACAATATGGCATGTAAATTGTGGAGAAACAAAAGAGTGCGTAGACGCGAAGTCAAACAAAATAGATGCAGGAACACCACAAACAGAAAGAGTACATTCTACGACATTTGGCGATACCTCTGGCTCCTGAATAGCCACTGCAAAGGCCTTAGCCGAAACGGTAGGCTTTCTCTCGTCCAATTTCGGGCAATCCTTGATCATGTGGCCGTATTGTCCGCATTTGAAACAAGCTCCTGTTGCCCGGCGGCATGCCTGCCCTGGATGTATCTTCCCACAAGACGAGCAGTGTGCAACTGATGCCCTAGAATCAGCCATTGTCTGAGCCGGTGCAACACTCTTTCCCATCTCAGTCGTCCTTGTCTTTTTGCATGACCCAAAAGATCCAACAGATCCGCCACCAACACTTGCCAGGCTAGCTGCCCTCTTCGCGTAGAATTTCTCTATCTCCACCTCTTGTTCATAAAGGACCGCCCTGTCTAGTATATCGGCATACGTCTCAAGCTTTAATGTGGTTAGTTGTTTCCGAATATCATCCTGTAGTCCTTGTTGAAACTTCTTTGCCTTTCTTAATTCGTCTTCCACATAAAAAGGTGAGAATCGGGACAGCTCAGTGAACTTAGCATCATTCTCCACCACCGTCATGCTTCCTTACCTTAGCCTCATAAACTCCATCTCCTTTTGGTCCCGGAGACTGGATGGAAAGTATTTCTCCTGAAAAACTTGCTCGAACGTATCCCAAGTGATCATTTCGTCGGGCATTCCTAGCGCCCTCTTTCTCATGTCCCACAAGCTGTCTGCTTCGCCTTCCAACTTATATACGGCGAAGGTGACCTCCTCCTGATCCGTACACCCAATTATTTCAAATATTTTCTTCGTCCTCTTAAGCCAACTATCAACTTCTACCGGATCGGGTTTCCCCAAAAAGCCCGGCGCCTGCTCCGCCATAAATCGATCATACGTGGTTGGAGTTAGATGGCCAGAGCTGGCTCAGTTGCAGGAACTGCAGCCATGTGTCTATGTTCGACCGATTCTACCACGGTGGTCATTTTTTCTAATAAGTCTATGTAAGCGGCCTCCCGGTCATAAGGTGTACTACGGCCATTTCTTCTTCCTCTTCCACTAGCCATCCTAAAATCTAAACAGGCACAATGTTATGATCTCAAAAAAAAGGGGGTACCCTACAATCTCAATAAAATTGTACTTAATCTAAAGGCCAAGTTTTCGAAGGACTCTAACTGCCTAAGTTATCCTCGGCCAGTTCAAGGTATTCCAAACCTCCCCAATACGTGTATTCTTTGTGACTCGGATAATGAAACCATGAACACCTTTTTTTCTCCTGTCCTTTCTCTAGATCCTTGTGGGCCAAAATTCAAAGAAAAGCTGGCATTTAGTGGCCTTACCCCGATTGGTTCCATAACATCAGTTGGGCTGCCCATCAATGGAAAGGGAAGAATCCTATTGCCCTATCAAAGGGCCTTTCTCTTGTGGCCACAGTCTATTTTATTTGGAGAGAACGTAACCATCGGATCTTCCAAAAATCCTCCCCTCAGGATATATCCAAGATCTGTTCTCAGATTATAAACGTCGTACGGGATAAATTGAAGGCATCCTTGTCTTCAGACGGGCGTACGGACCACCCGCTTCTTGTTCGTTGGAACTTATAAAAAAAATCTGAGAAGTCGAAAAAAGAAAAAAGGAAAAGAGGATAAGAAAAAAGGAAAAAAAAAAGAAAAAAAAAGAAAAAGAAAAAATTTTTAGTCAAAAAGAAGCTGTGAATTTCCCGTTGGATTCATTTTCCTTTCTTGCACTCCTTATGTGTTCCTGGATCCGGTTATTTTGCTATATCCTTTTAGAGTTTGATCCGTTATGGTTGGTGGCTTTGACTCGTTATTGTTTTTTATGTATATTCACTATAGCTGTCTCTTCGTCTCCTCTTTTCTGGGAGTTTTTTTTGTTGTATTTGCCTCCCTTCCAAATATATATATATATATATAATAATAATAATAATAATAATAATAATAAATATATTTTTATATATTGATATATATTTATTTATTTATTTATTTATTTATTTATATATAGCTTTCTTCAATAAGGAATGAAATGAGAATAGAGGAGAGTGTGGCTCGTATGTGATCCATGTGCTGATATGTTACTTGAAGTTGCGGATCCGATTGATTGCCCTGGTTGTGATTTGGGGCAATGTGCTGTTTGGCAGTGGCAATTAAATCTAGTTGATATGTCCCTGTTGTGCTGGTACGTCGTGTGGAATGTGAGGTCAGTGCGTGGATGACTTTGATATCTGCTCGGTGAGGTGTGTAGCATGGAATCATAATTTAGTCACAATGAGGGAGCAGCTACTGGCTGTTTGTGGATTCTTTGTCCTGCCCTGTGCTCCTGTGGTGCAGGTTTCTAAGCTGGTAGTAGTGTCTTCTGGAGGCATGCTCTCTCTGTTCTGGATTAAGTGCCCACGCGGATACTACAATGTGATGTTTTGCCTTGGTATGCGGCCCTGAAGTGTTGTGCCTTGCAGCTTATAATTTAGTCGCCCTGGAATGCAGGCCAGTTCTAAACAGAAGCCGGTTGCTGATGCCGATCAATGAATCCTGGCTTAACTACAACTTCCTTGACTCGTATGGATCTGAGGACAGTGTTGCAGTGTTGGGTGCTTTCTTGACTGGTGTAGTATATTGCCTAGTATGGACTGCACTGCTGTGAGTTGCTGCTCTTTTTATTCGGAGTGGCTTTGTAGAATCCGAAGTCCTTTGTCTAGAGGCCGGAGGGCTTTGTAGATTCTGGAGTGCATTAGACGGGGGGCCGTTTTCGATATTGTAATCTTGATTTTCATGACTTTTGTCATGGTTAGGGGACTCCCTATTTCTATGTTTCTTTTGCCAAGTCGGCAAAATACTTGGTACAGAATATAGCTGCTTGTACATTTTATTTAAATTTTAATACAATTAATTACTTATCAAAAAAAAAAGAGTTGCTGCTCTTTTCCTAGTGTGCTCTGCATGTGTTGGAAGCGTTGAATGGTTGAAGCTGGCGTCCCATATGTAAGATATGTGGCTTTTAGTGACGTGCTGCACTGAAGCAGCTAGAGGATTTGGTGGCTAGCAGGCTGTTGATTCGCAGTGGTCCACCAGATGATGATGCTGGTTATGGGTTGTAGTAGATTATCCCGCTGAAGAGTACTGATTGCTAATGATTTGGAAGGGATGATTGTCGCTGGCCTGGTGTGGAATCTTACTGCCGATTGGGTTGTTGTTCTACCGGTTGGAGAGCTTTGGCTGGAGCATTCTTGCTGATGCTGAAGCAGAGTTTGCTGGGTTAATCCCTGCTGTTGATGAGGGTTAACCCGATTGTGGCATGAGCAGATGTTCTGCAGATGTTGAAGGCATGGCAGCTGTTTTTTGCCTTGCTGGTTCAGGGTGTTTTTGCTGATGTTGGAAACTTTTGCTGGTGTTGAGGCTGGACAATGCTACAGTTGCCTGAATGTGGATGGCTTGCTGAGTTTGTTGCAGTAGGTTAGATGTTCATTGCTGTCGGCATGATGGATGGGCTGTCTTGTGCAGTGTTTAGTCTCCTGAAGGCGTTGATCCTGGAATAGGCTAGTTTGCATTGACTTTTGTTTCTGCCGTGGGTTGCCGCTTCTGAAGTGCCCCTATACTGCAGCTAAATCCGGATGATGGAGGGTTTGAGGTTGATGGTGGCGATGAAATGCTCTCCATTGACTGGCATGGTATATGCTGAGGACTATGGCTGGCTGATCCCGTAGGAGTGAAAGGTGCTGAGCTTCTTACTGTGGAGCTGCCATAGTCCGAGGAGAATGAACCACTCTTGGAAGCTGATGCAGCTGCCTTTAAACGACCTTGCTGTTTTGACTCTGGCATCGTGGATGCATTTGCTGGACTGGAAAGGTTGCTGTGTCCTGGTGCAATTCTATCCATGCTGAAGAATTGCCCGGGGCTCAGGAGCAACACTTTGAGGCTATGCTGGAATCTGTAGTAGTGCTGCTGCAGTTTGCTTTCTCGGGTGCTGAAGGTATGCCTATGTTCTTGTCTGATACGGCATGGATGCCTTTCGATTTGCCGAGTTACTTATGTTCATTCGGGAGTTACTGATTATGAGTCTGTTCAAGTGTAACATTAGATAGATTTCATATTTTTTCGTTTCTGTTGATCGTTGTCCTCCTGGAGGTTTTTTTGTATTATCTGATGTACCAATTGCTCGGAGTATGCCCTAGCGTGTTATGTTTTATTTCCAAGTCAAATTACTTGGAGATAAAATATAGATTTTGTAACTTATTTTTCTCCCTTTAATCCAAAATACTTGCTTACCAAAAAAAAAAAGTTATTTTTGGCCTACTTCCATCAAAGATTCAGTTTGAAGATTCAAACCTATGCTTCCTCATCTTGATCGGTCAATTCCTAATGCAACTCATCTTTCTAATACCAATTGTGACGGAACAGATTTTTTTTTCGCATTCCGCCAACGATCTCCAGAACAGACACCAAGTTTTGGTGGTCCGGTCTGGGCCGATCGTGTCTTTCAAAACACAGGATCACAGATGCCGTCTAGGATTCACACATTTTTTTTTGTTAAGTGTCTAGGATTCACACATACTAGTCATCAACACATAGCAGAAGTTAATCTATTATCTAACGGAAGTATTTATATTCATTCCCATAATAATTCATTCCTGAATACATATAGCCATGAAAGTCCAATCACAAAAGTTTATCGATTCTAACAGATCATTACATTAATTGCTTCTTCATAGCGGTCGTCCAAAAGATGCTTCTGAATCCGTACAAACCCTTCAGATAGGCTCAAATCACTCTGTCTCGTCAGGCACGAGTTCTAAATTTCCATCTGAGGGGAGAAAAATAGAAAACAGTGAGCCGGAGCTCACCAATATATATGCAGATATTCCATAAAACGTTCGTGCTTTCAACAGTTACAGATACATATGTAGAATATTATTTGGCTAAAATCATGCAGAACACTTAGAACGGATAATACAGGAAGTCATGCTTCATGTATATATATAGCATTTGGCCGAACAAAAGCTAATCAGAAGGTCGAAACAGATAATGTTGAGCATAAAACAAGGCCGGTCACAGTTTACCTTCTTTTATTTCTTTCTTAATGGAAAGGGGCTTTAATCGAGGATAGATTGTGCATATCTCCTCACAATCACGGCAATACCTCATTGTACAAAGCCCCGAGGACAGCTCTCACTTCCTCATAGTACAAAGCCCAGAGGACGGCTATCACTACCTCATTGTACAAAGTCCCGAGGATGGCTATCACTGCCTCCTTTACAAAGCCCCGAGGACGGCTATCACTACCTCCTTGTACAAAGCCCCGAGGACGGCTCTTATTTTGGTTGTCCTCAATTATCACCTTAAGGTCCTAAGGCATGCCGGAGTATCTTGTCTCCTAAGGCTAAGGTCTGAACTTATTTGTTTCATCATAAAGCCGATTCAAATTTTCTTTGTCCATCACAAGCCGATTTCAAAGTTTCAGCACAGATGCCGGTTTCAAATATGATACAAGGCCGGTTTCAAAATCACAGTGTAAATGCCGGTTTTAAAATACGATACAAGGTCGGTTTCGAAATCACAGTACAAATGCCGGTTTCAAAATACGATACAAGGCCGGTTTCAAAATCACAGTGTAAATACCGATTTCAAAATCACGATACAAGGCCGATTTTGAAATTACCGTGTAAATGCCGGTTTCAATTGAAATACAAAGCCAATTTCAATTATTCTTGGCCAATTTCAAATTAACGTGCATGGTCGGTTTTGATATTTACTTAAGCCGATTTCAAATTATATTATAAGGCCAGTTTACTTTTTCATTTTCATGTACTCCAATTTAAACATGAGTTTAGCAGACGGGAGAAAGCATACATCCGAACCAAAATACAACTTATCAAACAGTAATTAAAACGGTATGCATTTAATCTAAATGGGAAGGGAAAACTGGCAGTTTCGTTTAAAGCTGGAGCTATGGAGACAGAAATATAAGTGCTTAAGCATGAACTTTAAAATCTGGACACACGAACTTAAAAGAATGATCGTCCAATACACTTGCAATATTCTGAAGTTAAAACAAAGTATTAAATCATGAACTTAAAAACATGGGGTACACTTCCAATATTCTTAAAAACGGAAAGTGTAACGTCCGAAGTATACTTGCCTGACAGCCGTTCGCCCACCCTTACAGACTAGAAGCTTTCTCTCCTTTACTCCTTACTGTTTTTCTCGCTGGTTGCTCGTGCCAGCTTCTTTGATCGAAACTGAGTATTTATAGAGGAGGGGTTAGGTGGGATAAGTAGGGGTAAGCTACCTACCTCGTACTTCTTCTCAGACGGCCAACGGGGTGGTTCGCCTACTTCGTTTAGTTAGGGCTAGTTGGGTTCTAACTATTTAGTAATGTTGGTTATTGTCTTTAGTTGCCCTTAATTTATTCCGGTCAATTCTTTGGTCAGCGCTCAGGGTCGGCCATCGTTTCACTTCTTTTATTCAAGTCCGGTCAACCTTTTTCAAGGCCGGTCAACTCTTTGGGTTGGTCAACTTTCGGTCAACATCATAGTTTTCGATCAACCCTTACTCAAGCCGGTCAATATTCTAAATCCGGTCAACCTTACAAAAGTTGGTCAACCTTTTAAAAGCCGGTCAACCTTCTAAAGCCGGTCAACCTTACAAGTTCCGGTCAACTTTATCCATTTCGGACTTCAAGCAGTCTGGCCTTCTGTGGCACAAACTACTCCGATTTAATACTTTATTTCAAATTTTAAGTTTTCTTTTGAAGTTGGGATCTCATAGAAGTGGTCAACAATTAGGTGGCGGACATCTTCACAACCAAAGGTGGAGGAGCCATCATCCTTAGTCAAGGAGAGGATTCTGTTATGGTTATTATGACCCGTGACCGCTTAGAAGAAGAAACGGGTACGTTGATCACCATCCTTAAGTCATTTGATTTTTTCTTTTTGCTAAATGAGCTCCAATTCTTGCTCCAATGCGAGAATACACAGAATTCAATACTTACTTATCACAAACTCAATGACGTAGAATACACAGAATTCACTAAATGCGGATTGTGAACCAATGATTGATCAAGTCATAGAGAAGATTGTGATGGACCGGCCTTATTCCACCACATAAGTCCGCCGTCAAGCCTAAATCTTTGCATCAAATACAAAGAATAGATAAATAACTAGGTGGACATAAAAATTTTCTTTTCTTTTATATACATAAACCTTTCACGTATATATAGAATCGCTTGAGGCTGAACTACTTGAGCTGGCCTTCAAGTTTTAATTTCAAACTTGGTCCTGAGATGCATACTAGAATTATAAATTTCATTTAACCAAAAGAAATCACGAAAACATACTGGCATCCATAGATTCTTATATAGCGGAACTGTTCTACAAGTCTTCTCAAAACATTAAAAAGAATAAATCAAGTTCTTCATTGATCAGCTCCGGCCATCTATGCCGTCTAGCTACTTCATATGGTCTTACTCAACTTCGTCCTCTATAAGCCTTTCTTCATCTGAAAATAGTAAGAGTGAGCCACAAAGCCAAGCAAGATACTCACATGCAGAAAATATAAATATATATATAACTGGATCAAAACAGAGTTTCATAACATAACTTAGCATACAAAAATCATCATATCGTTTCTTCTTTAGTTCGGAATTTCCTTATTCTTTTTCTTATTATCTTGTCTTCGGAAAACTCATAAAAAACCATTGAAAATTCTTATCATCTTTAGGGACCAGACGGGAGCGGACAACATCGAGGAAGGGTTGTGTATAACCCCACAACCTAAAGCCGTATCCTCTCATTATGCTCCCCGAGGCGGGAGGTAATGCCTTTAACCCGGCATACGGGGCGGTAGTCCAAAAGTCTTATGCCTCCAAAAGTCTCCCCCCGTGGCCTAGAAGGCAGTCCTCGAGTGTCACTCCAATATCCTTCATCCATCTTTAACAGCAAGTTTAATGGAAACTCGGTTCTTAGTACATATCTTTTAATGGCCATCCATCATAGTTCAAAAGTCGAAAGTCGTAGAGTTCCACTTGCTGTCCGGATTACATACATTTTTCTTGTTCTTATAGCCTTAATCTTAGAAGTCGGAGTCCATTTTTCTTGAAACCGGAGGTCTTTTCAACAAAAATCGGAGTACAAAAGCCGGAGTTCTTTTTCTAAAGGCGGAGTTCAAAAGCTGAAACTCTTTTTCAACAAAAGTCGTAGTTCAGAAGTCGGAGTTCTAATTTCATTAAAAATCAAAGCTCAAATAGCCGGAGTTATTTAAAATCCGGAGTTCTAAAAACAAGAGTTTATTTCCATTTAAAGTCTAAAGCTCTAAAAGCCGGAGTTCTTTAAAATCCAGAGCTCTAAAAGCCAGAGTTCTTAATCATTCAAAATCCGAAGCTCTTTTTCTTAAAAGTTAGAAGTCTTTTCTTTAAACATGCAATTATCAGAGTTCATATAGGTCGACAATTAATCATATACTTCAAGCAGAATAAAATCTAACACCATGAATATCAAGGTTTCTTTTAAACATGCGATTAAGAATGATAAATCACAAGAACAGAACAAACATCATACATACATAATTTCATAAGAATATCATATATACTCGCGTAGCAAACATGCATAATTATGAACTTTAAAAACAGGGGTGAGTATTCTTGCCTGGATTTCTTTTACTTCTCCTTGAACTTTTGGTCTCCCTTTGCTAGTAAACTCTATTGCGTGCCTCTTTCTCACGGCCTCTAGTTCTTATTTATAGGTCTTGGATCTGGCGGCCGTCGTTAGGGTTTGGCCACACCAGGGGAGATGTTTCAGAATATGTTGGCCACACTAGAGGGTATGTTTTGGAATATGCTATTTATGGCCTTACATTCCTGAAGAATTTCCTCATTAAATTTCTAGGTTATCTAGGGGGAATGTTTTGGAATATGTTATTTATGGCTTTACATTCCCGAAGAGTTTCCTCATTAAATTTCTAGGTTATCTAGGGGGAATGTTTCTCATTTAAATACATTCCGGTCAACTAACTGGCATTGACTAGATTACTTTCCTCTTTCCCGTCCTTCCTTCCATTCATGTTTTTCGGTCAACATTTTATGTTGACCGAATCACGACTTCTTCATGCCTTTCGGTCAACTTTAGGATCTGGGCCATTACGGTCATCACGGCAATAAATCGGGCGGTCAACTCTTCCTTGACTTCTCTTCACATTTTCCGGTCTCCTTCTTACCCTGATTAGCCTTTAGTTCTTTTAAATGTTCTCCCTTCATTTCCGGTCGACTAGCGTTGATCGGATTAGGTTTCCCTTTCGTAGTTTTGGTCAATTGGCATTGATCGAGTTTAGTTGCTCCTTCTTACACATTCCGGTCAACACCTACCTTTAACATTTTGCTTCAATATCAATCCAGCCTTCGCACTTTGGCTTCACCAACATTATCACTCCGGCTCCTTCAACAACATCAACTTCGGCCTCAATATCATCATCAACTTCGGCTTTCTTCTCCTTGAACCCACAATTCTACTCCGGCTTCACCAACACACAAAGCCACTCCGACCTTCAAGGCCACACACAATGCACTCCGGCCTTCAAATTCATGGGACAAATTCTGATTTCAAAATATGCTCTAAGGCCGGTTTCAACTTCATATCTTAAGGCCGGTTTGGAACTTCACCTCAAGGCCGATTTGGATTTCATCATCAAGGGGGCTGGTTTCATTTTCTTCTCACAAGGCCGGTTGTGATTTTCTTACTTAAAGTGGACGGTCTTGATTCTCAAGAATGGAGCCGGACTTGTTTTGCACTAAGGAATGGCCGAACTTCTTTTACACTAAGAGAAGGCTAAACTTCTTTTCAACATGCAAGGGCCAAACTTGATTTCATCTTAAGGCCGATTTACTTTTCTTATTACATTTTTCGGTCAACTGGCGTTGACCAGATAACCTTTAATTTTCATCGATTCCTTGATTATACTGACTCAATGACTGGGACTTTCTATGTTTTAGAATCTGGGCCGTTACAAAGATTGAGAACAATTTGATACTTCTTGGTACTACAGCTGTCGAGGACACACTTCAGAATAGGGTTTCTCAGTGCATTGACAAGCTTGCACATGTGGTAATAAAGATGGGGGTCTTGACAGGGGATAAAATGGAGACAACCATCAATATAGGGTTTGCTTGTAACTTGCTTAGGAAGGGAATGAAACAAGTCTCAATCATCTTAGATTCACCAGATATTAAAAGATTGGAGAAAATTGGGGACAAGGATGTTATTTCCAGGTCTTGCAAGGCAGAATCCTTCACCAGATTACTCAAGGAACGGATCAACTTGCTGCATCCAGTGCTCGATCTAAGGCAACTGTTTTAACGTCATATAAGAAATCAAGTCAGGGTTATAATATCTTGAGCTAGGCAATAGGTTTGAATAGTTTTGTCTCAAATGGAAGTCCTATCCGGCAATTCAGTTTCACTCATACTATTGAGACAAATGGGCCATTGCAATATGGTAGCCGAGAACCTGATACTGTTCTCCAACATTTAGTTCCTAATGGCCATCCCCATGCACCATATTCAGGGGCCTTTCTTTGCTAGGCTACAGTCTGATGGGTTGGTAGTTGGGACCCTGCTGATGCTGGTGTGCTGCTGATCCTGAAGCTGGTGGCAGTGCTGCTAACGTTGTTTGGCCGTTTGCTGATTTGCGCCTGGTTCATCAGCTGGATGCGACGGTGCAGTCGCGTGATGAATGTGATTCTGCATTTCCTGATGCTATTTTGGCTAGTGTTAATGAATACTATAGGCCTTTATACGGGTCTGCTTTTTGATCCTCCCGATATATGTGGGATGCTGAAGTGGGTTTGGCTGCAATTGGGACACCGCTGCTGGCTTCATTGTAATTGTGTGGTATGGCTGGTGCCATGCCCATGCTGATGGCTGGTGCTGTCCCGAAGAGGTTGAAGCCCCTGTCTGAAGGCCATTTAAATGGGCTTGCTGATACAAATTGTTTCCTGAATTGGGGTTGCAGTTGCTGGAAGGTGGTAGAACCTATTGTGAAGATTAAGCTGCTGGATGCATTCTACTTTTGTTGTGATGTGAAGAATGGTTGATGGAGCTACAATCCTGAGGGTACTGGTGCTCCAGGCTGTTAATCTGCTGACCTGGACAACTGGTTTGCTGAGTTGCTAGTGCCCTCTCTGATGGGCTATAAAGTCTGGAGCTATTTGCTCCATTTTCATCCTGTTGGTTTGGGCTGTAAAATATGCACGGGAGGGCTGTTGCTGATGCTGAAGCTACTGCTGGTGCTGCTGATTGTGCATTTGCCCAATGCCTTACATGATCCCTGGATCCTGGATGAGCTGCCAGTAAGCTGCTGATCCAGTGGTGTTCACAGCTGTTCATGCACTGCTTCCTGAAACTGGTGTGTGGCCTGTTTGCTGATATGGAGGAGCGCCTATACATCCTGTTTAGAAGACTTGTTGTTCTACATAGGACAGGCCTCATGTTTGGTCGATCTTGTGGAGCGTTGTCCCCTTGGTGGACCCTTTTTTGTGTTATCCTTTTGGTGTCATCTGTTGTACCAAGCTGCTCGGGGAATGCCCTAACTTTTTTTTTTGGTAAGCAAGTATTTTTGATTAATGGGAGAAAAAATAAGTTACAGAATCTATATTTTATCTCTAAGTAATTTGACTTGAAAATAAAACATAACACGCTAGGGCATACCCCGAGCAACTGGTACATCAGATAATACAAAAAAACCTCAAGGAGGATAACGCTTAACAGAAACGACAAAATATGAATTCTGTCTAATGTTACACATGAACAGACTCATAATCAGTTACTCCTGAATCCACAGAAGTAACTCAGCAAATCGAAAGGCATCCATGCCGTTTCAACTGGACCGCAGCTCCATTATCAATCTTCACAAAAACACAACATCAAGGGGGATGCAGGCAATTTGGCAGCTGCTCCCACATCGCAAGAGCACAGCACACCAGCAACCTGGCCATCACAGATGCCAAAATCAGGGACAACATACAGGGGAGGGTTTCAACCAGCAACAGGAGAAAGCCTTAAGCTGAGACCCGATGACAGCGCATTCCGCAACTAGGGCCCAAGTGCATCCAATCCAGTATTGTTGCGTCTGGTTAACTCTGGCCGCGCGAGAGATTGAGTGCGAATGGATTTCTAAGTACGCGGGCGGTCAGGTTGGAGCAACACAAAGTGAACGGGAGTTTAGTGAAGAGAAAAATACGGGGGCAGTGGATGAACACTTCAGTTTACGTGGAAAACCCCTCAATATGGCGAAGGGTGAAAAACCACGGTGGTGGACGTGCAGTCCGAGAAATCTCACTATGAAGAAAAGGAAATACAACAATGGAAGCCTGGGAAGCTTAACGTCCTCAGGGTGTTTATAACTTAAGAAATATAACTTCTCTCTTTTCTCTCTTCTCTGGGGATTTTTGCTAGAGTCTGGTTAGGGAGGTCTGGAAGCAAAAAAAAGGTCCTCCTTCAGCTGCTGAAGTTGGGCATTTATAGAGAACGTGATGCCGTAAGGAAGACGACACGTGGCGCTGGCACGTCAGGATTGTCTGCCACCATCGCCACCACTGTGGATGCGGCTGTGACAGGGACACTTGTCACAGTCTGCAGATACGGCGCTTCAGAGGCGCATGGCCTGCAGGTACGGCGTGTCAGGAGCCGTTGGTTGCTCGTGTGACGACTCGACTTTTATTACCATCAAAAGCCGTCGTCAAAACTAAATCATATAATTTAATCAAAGCATAAATAGATGAACATAAAAATTTTTCTTTTCTTTAATCAAACCTAAGATGCATTCTAAAGATTAATAATTTCATAAATCCCAAAATGTCACGGAAACATTCTAAGCAGCGGAATCAATATTACAAGTTTCTTCAAACAACATAAACAAAACTCCAAAAATCTGCTCCAGCCAACTAAAACAATCAGCTACACCATAGGACACTACTCAACTTCGTCCTCCATAAGCTTGTCATCTGAAAATTTGCAAGAGTGAGCTTACAAAGCCCAACAGGATACTCACATGCAGAAAACACAAGCATACATATAATCAAATTATAGATCATAATATATCATAATAAAAATCGTCATATCGTTTCTTCTTGGTTCATATTCTTTTTATCTTGTCTTCAGAAAAATTCATCAAAATCATTCGGAATTCATATCATCTTTAGGGACCGGACGGGAGCGGACAACATCGAGGACGGGTTGTGTGCTACCCCACAACCTAAAGCCGTATCCCCTCATTATGCTCCCCGGGGTGGGAGGTAATGCCTTTAACCCGGCATACGGGGCCATAGTCCATAGTTCTTATGCCACCAAAAGGTCCCCTCCCGTGGCCCAGGAGGCATCCTCGAGTGTCACTCCAATATCCTTCATCCATCTTTTACAGCAAGTTTAATGGAAACTCAATTCTTGGTTCGTGTTCTTTATTGGCCAGATCATCATAAATTAAAGTCATAAGAGATCCACTTGCTGTCCGTAATCCATGCATTATTTTATGTTCATAGGCCGGAGTTCTTTCATGCAGAAGCCGAAGTTCATTTCATGCAGAAGCCGAAGTTCATTTCATGCAGAAGCCGGAGTTCATTTCATGCAGAAGCCGGAGTTCATTTCTTTAATCAAAGCCGGAGTACAAAGTCCGAAGTTCTTTTTCTTAAAGGGACGGAGTGGCTTTCTTTTCAAAAGGGACGGAGTGCTTATTTTAAAATAGACGGAGGACTTGGACGAAGCTCTTTTCTTTTTAAACGGACGGAGTGTTTTTTTTATGGCGGAGCTCTTTTCAAAAGACGGTGTTCTTTTATTACGGCAGGTTTCAAGGGCCGGAGCTCTTTCTTTAACAAAAACCGTATTTCAAATTTCGGAGTTCTTTAAAAGCCGGAGTTGTTTTTCTTCAAGACCGGAGTTCTTTTCAAAATAAAAAGGACGGAGTGCTGCAAAGGACGGAGTTCTTTTTCTAGAAAGGACGGAGTGATTTCCATTCAAAATCCGGAGTTCATTTTCTTTCAATTTCCTAAGCTCTAAAATCCGGAGTAACTTTTCTTTCATAAATCCGGAGTTCAAAGGCCGGAGTGGCTTTTCTTTTAAAAATCCGGAGTGCTTAAAGGGACGAAGTGCATCATGGACGGAGTATTTTTCAGTTTAAAATCCGAAGCTCATAAAATACGGAATTCATAAGCCGGAGTTCATTTTAAAACAAAGGAACGGAGTACTTTTAAAGTTATAAAGGCCGGAGTTCTCTTTTTCTATAGTAGGTCGGAGTTCTTTTTAAACAGAAGGCCGGACTACTTTTCATAATGGGACGGAGTACATTATACATAAAAAGGCCGGAGTTCCTTATTCAAACTGGACGGAGTACAAATGTCGGAGTTCTAAATCATTTTCTTTAAAAATTGCCGGAGGTCTTTTACTTTAAATTCAAAGAAACAGAGTACAGTAGCAGAAATTCATGATTCTTCTTAAGGCCTAAAGTTTCTTTCCGTAATCATGCATTGGGCAAAAATTCATAATCATTGGCAGTAAATCATAACAGAAATCTAACATCATGCATAACAGAATTTCCTTTAAACATGCATTTCAGTGTGAACAGTAAAAGCATACTCATACAAAATTTCATATAATTTCATAGCAACATAAATAAAACATGAGTTTTAGAAATAGGGGTGAGTATCTTGCCTGAGTTCTTTTCTACTTTTTCCTTAGCTTTCTGTCTTCTTCTTTAGGAAAGGTTCTAGTGGTGTCTTTTCTTGAGGCTCTTAGGCCCTTATTTATAGCCCTAGGTTTTGGGTGGCCCTCATTTAATAATTTTTCCATTTTCCAAGGTATCATTTATGATTGTACATTTTCCAAGGGTGATCTTACATTTTCCAAGGAGGGTTATTTATGAATTTCGTTTTCCAACACGTCTCAGGAACAGCCTATATTCATGGTCACTCCTTCCCAATTTTATTCCTTAACTGTGACCGGACTTCATCATTGCATCAAACAACTTCCGGTCAACTATCGAGCGTTGACCGGATTTCAATTTCTACAGAAATCCGTCCTTACAGGACTGGAATTAAATCCGAACTTCTTCGGAAATCCAGAGTGTTTTTCTTTCAAGCAAATCCGGACTTCTTTTTACTTCAGAAGTCCGGAGTGTTTTTACTAAGGAAATTCGGACTTCATTTCTCCAACGAAATCCGGACTTCATTTAAATTCGAACTTCTTTTCTCCAACGGAATCCGGACTTCTGTTTACCAAGGGAAATCCGGAGTTCTTTTAACCAAAGGAAATCCAGACTTCATTTCTCCAACGAAATCTGGACTTCTGATCACCAAGGGAAATCTGGACTTGTTTTCATCAACGGAAATCCGGACTTCTTTTATCACGGAAATCCGGACTCATTTTTACTAAGGAATTCCGAAGTGAATTTAAGAAATATTCCGGACTGGATTTTCATAAGGAAATCCGGACTGGAATTTTACCAATGCAAAAATCCGGACTTCTTCACATTTCGTTCTCCGGTCAACGCAAGTTGACCGGACTTGATGGTTAATATTTTCTTATTAAAATTTTGGGTCGTTACAGCTCGTGGCAGCATGCGCTGAGTTGGCGTCTGGGCTATTTTGGTCTTTCTGGTGGTCCCCATCCCAAATGGGTCTCAGCGTCTGTCCGGGCGGCCAAGCAAGTCGGAAGCGAGCCAGTTGTTTGAATTTGGTCGTGTTTATGGGTCTTTTGGGCCAGCCTTTTTACGCAACTTTTTGGGCCTGCGTTTGTGATTTTGGGCCCAGGGTTCCAGGACCCATCATGAGCCCCCCATGTCAAGCGGTTCGAGGACTCAGCCGTTTGACATGCCTTGCCAGCATCTTTTCGCCATCATAGGCCGCGGTCTTCGTCTCTGCTTGGCGTGAAGGACGTCCGAGGTCTTCTTGTGAATCACGAAATCTATCTTTCGCCGCCGTTTCCCCTCCTCGTGGAGCATTGAATGCGATGGGTGATTGACGTGACATCGCTTTGGGAAACCCTAAGGCCTACACTTGCCTACTGGGTATGGGGAGTTGACACGTGGAACGGCCATGATGAGGGCGCCTCTTCACCTTTTCAAAAATCTCTTTAAATCCTTCGTCGTATCTTCATTATTCTTCGCATTTTCTTCTTTCTCTCCTTAGTTTCCTTCGAAAACCTTCACGACGTTTTTGCTTTCCTTACCTGCTGTCATGGCTCCTGGTGTTAAAGAGATTGCCTCTTCCCTCACTTCACAAGATCTCGAGCAGATCAGGGCGAAGTATAGCATTCCGGCGTCGGATTTGATGGTGGTTCCAGGCGCCGCTGAGAGGGTGAGCAGCCCGCCAGACGGTTACATTGCGGTATACAAAGTTCACCTCAAAGGTGGACTTCGTTTCCCTGTTCCTGCCGAGCTCCGCTGCCTGATGAAGGAGTTGACTGTCCCGCTCGCGAAGCTTCAGCCCAACGCCATCAGGTATTTGGTCTCTTTGTGCGTCTTCGCGCGCTGTCATAGCAAAACCCTCGAGGCGGTCATGGTGAAGATCATGTTTCACTTCAATCAGACTCTTGAGTGGATCGCCATAACCCCCTGTCCCGAGTTCGCTGAGATGAGCGGTGGGAACCCGGATTCCACCAAAAGGTAGAAGGACAGGTTTTTCTTCCTCAAGGTGGCTGAGGACTGGGAGCTCTCCTCCGTGTGGGGAAACGTCGCCAGCAAATACGGCTCTGACGTTACTGACGAGGAGAGGGAGGCCGCCAGGGAGGTCACGGACTTGGTGCTAGCGAACCTGGGCGGCTTCAGCACGGGGAAGAAGAATATCTGGCTGTCCCCCGAAAAGATGGCGGAAGCCAAGTGGACGGTGCCATCCGGTGATTCTGCCATTGCCGCTTCGAAAAAGAAGAAGAAAAAGCTGAGGAAAAGAGAGGGTCCTCTTGTGATTCAGGAGCCCTCCGAGCGGCCTTCCAAGAGCCCGCAGATTGAGGCCTCTGGGAATCCGCCGAGTGCCGCTGGCGAGTCTTCCTCAGAGGATGACCGCGTCATTGCCCCCGTGGTCAGGAAGGCCACGGTGCTGACTTCTAGTCCTTCTGCGGAGCCCGAGGTCGTCGCAGCATCTCCTTCTAGTATCGAGGTCCGTCCTGAGGCCTCTGCCATCTCTGCGGGTCATCCTTCTGATCATCCTGCGGCCTTTGGTGCCTTGGAGGAGGCAGCCATGGACGAGGTCATAGAGCCTCATGAGACGGAGGCTGCTGTTGATGTTACTGCTGGGGAGATCTTTGACCTTCTTGGTAGCGAGGAGGCAGTGGCCGCGGCTTTAGAGATCCCGGTCGTTGCTGACGTCCCGGAGGTAGCGGAGCCCCCCACCCTTGAGGGTCCTTCCTCCGAGGCCATTCTTGATGTCCCTGCGGCGCTTGCGGAGTGCCCACTCGCGCCCGAGGTCCCAGAAGAGATTGCCCCCACTGAGGACCTTGTCATCTCTCAGGTATTTCGCTGCCTTATTCTTCGTCTCCATTTCTGCTAACTGTACCTAAGTGTCCTTGATTCTTTTTGCAGCTCCAGGATCTGATTGGTGGCCTTAGCCGGCTGGTGGGTGAAATCGCTCGGTCTCGACGGGAGGCGGAGTCCTTGAAGGCCGTCCAAGAAGAGAACCAGCGGCTTCGTACGGCACTCGCTTCATCTGAGGAAGCCCTTAGGCTCTCAGAGGTTCAACATGGTTTCCTGACGGGACGGATCCTTCAGCTGGAGGAGACGCAAAGGACCTCGGTGAAGATTGCTGAGATGGCTGCTGTGCTGGAGTCCAAGTTCTGGGATGGCGTCCATTTGTGCCGCCGGGTGATGTGGGTCCTGCATCCACAGTTTCCCACTGCTGTGTTGGATCCGCGTAACGCGGGCGCCGTGTGCCCCTAGGACGTGTTTGGCCTTCGGGACAGGCCATTTCCCGAGTCTTTGGTGCCAAGTTCCTCAGCGGGTCCTCGTTCATTAGGCCAACCGGGAACTTCGAGCCGCGGGGCGGGTCCTTCGACTCTGGGAGAGTCATCTGGTGCCGTTCCGCCTCAGGGCCCTGTGAGGGCTAGAATTTGTTTCTTCTTTTGTATCGTTATATTGTATTTTGTGGAATAAAAGAAATCCTTGACTTTTATCACAAGTGCCTCTTTCTCTTTTCTTCTTTTTGTTTCAGTCAAGTTTTGTTATACCTCAAGGGCCCGGCCTCTGGGACCACTCGGTCACAGGCGAGTTTTTGTTATGACCTCAGGGGCCCGGCCCCTGGGACCGCTCGGTCACAGCCGAGTTTTTGTTATGACCTCAGGGGCCCGGCCCACAGGGACCGCCTTCGGTCACGGCCCGGAGTTTTGTTATGACCTCGGGGCTAGGCCTGCAGGGACCGCTCAGTCACGGCCGAGTTTTGTTATGACCTCAAAGGCCCGGCCTCGGGGCGCTCGGTCACGGCCGAGTTTTTTGTTATGACCTCGGGGCCCGGCCCCTGGGACCGCTCGGTCATAGCCGAGTTTTTGTTATGACCTCAGGGGCCCGGCCTCTGGGACCGCTCGGTCACAGCCGAGTTTTTGTTATGACCTCAAGGGCCCGGCCTCTTGGACCGCTCGGTCACAGCCGAGTTTTTGTTATGACCTCAGGGGCCCGGCCTCTGGGACCGCTCGGTCACAGCCGAGTTTTTGTTATGGCCTCAAGGGCCCGGCCTCTTGGACCGCTCGGTCGCAGCCGAGTTTTTGTTATGACCTCAAGGGCCCGGCCTCTGGGACCACTCGGCCACAACCGAGTTTTTGTTACGACCTCAAGGGCCTGACCTCTTGGATTGCTCGGTCAAAGCGAGTTTTTGTTATGACCTCAAGGGCCCGGCCTCGGGACCGCTCGGTCACAGCCGAGTTTTTGTTACGACCTCAAGGGCCCGACCTCTTGGACCGCTCGGTCACAGCCGAGTTTTTGTTTGTTGGAGACGGCCCGCTTTTCACTGGTAGTACTTCCTTAGGTGAGCGGCGTTCCAGGTCCGGGGTATCAGTTTGCCATCTTGGGTATGTAGCTTGTAAGCTCCTCCTCGAAGGATAGCCGAGACCAAAAACGGCCCTTCCCAATTTGGTGAGAGCTTGTTTCTTCCTGCTATTTTTCCCGTGGCTTCCACGCTTCTTAGTACGAGATCCCCGACCTCGAACGGTCGTGCCTTCACCTTCTTGTTGTAATAGCGGGCCACCCGTTGTTGGTAGGTCGCCACCCTAAGTCTCGCCTGGTCGCGGACTTCCTCGAGGGCATCGAGGCTTTTTCGGAGCCTTTGGTCATTATCCGTTCTTAAAGCATCCAACCCGGGGACTGGTAAGGGATACTTCTATTGGGATGACAGCTTCGACCCCGTAGCAAAGGTTGAAAGGGGTCTCTCTCGTGGGCTCTCGTGGCGTCGTTCTATACGACTAGAGGACAGAGGGCAATTCATGTACCCATGAGCCCTCAGATAATTCCAGCCTGGTTTTTAGCCCATGTAGGATCGTGCGGTTTGTCACTTCCACCTGCCCGTTAGCTTGGGGGTACGCCACCGATGTGTGCACCAGGTTGATCCTCAGGCTTGTGCAGTACTTAGTGAACCGCTTTCCAGTGAACTGTGTCCCGTTGTCAGTCACGATGCACTCGGGCACTCCGAACCTGCACACGATGTTCTGTCGGAGGAATTCCGTCGCGTTTTGCTCTGTTATTCTGGCCAGTGGTACCGCTTCCACCCATTTGGTGAAGTAGTCAATTCCCACGATCAGGAACTTCCTTTGTCCAGGGGCGAGAGGGAATGGCCCGAGGATGTCGAGCCCCCATTGGGCGAACGGCCATAGGGATTGCAGCGCCCAGAGTTCTGTGTGGGGGCGATGGATCATGTTACTGTGAATTTGGCAACTCTCGCATTTGCGCACGAAATCCATGGCGTCATATTTCATAGTCGGCCAATAGTATCCCTGCCTCATGAGCTTAAAGGCTAGATTCTTTCCTCCAACATGGGATCCGCATATTTCGAGATGCAGCTCCTGCAGGGCGTATTCGGCTTCTTCTGGAGTAAGACACCTCAAGTAGGGGGCCGAGAAGCCCCTTCGATACAGCCGGCCGTCTACGATCGTGTACCAACCCGCTGTCTTCTTTATCTTCTTGGCCTCGTTCGGGTTCTCGGGCAACGAGCCATCAGATAGAAACTTCAGGTAGGGAGTCATTCAGGTGCTTCCGTCCGCGACCTGCATCACCTCCCGCTCGGGGTCTTCATTGCTGGACCTACCCAGGATTTCTCGCATCCCCCTAGTGTACTGTTCAGGATCTCCGGAAGCCGCGGCTCGGGCGAGCGTGTCGGCTTTGGCGTTTTCCTCCCACAGGATGTGGATGAACTCGGTCGTCTTGAATCCCAGGATCATGTCCCTAACCTTTGAAAGGTACTTGGACAGCTGCTCGTTGTTGACGTCGAAGCTCCCGCGAACCTATTTGATGACCAACTCGGAATCGCTGTAGATGACGAGCTCTCTGGCCGAGCATTCCTTGGCGAGTCGGAGTCCGGCCAGCAGGGCCTCGTACTCCGCGACGTTGTTTGTGGCCGGGAATCCCAGCGTCAACGACGGTGTGCGTAACACGATCCCTGCTCCGCAGCCGTCCTTCATGGAGGAGCCGTCCACGTGCAAGGTCCAAGCGGAGGTTCTGTTGAACTCGTCCGTGGTAGTCCGGTCCTCGTCACAAGTGGGCGGTGTCGTTGTCTCGACGAGAAAGTCCGCGAGCGCCTGTCCCTTTAAGGCTGGTCTTGGACGGAACTCAATGTCAAACTCCCCCAACTCGATGGCCCACTTGATCAGTCGGTCGGAGATCTCGGGTTTCTGTAAAACAGCTCTCAAAGGTTGATCGGTTAGGACTATTACCTTGTGCGCCTGGAAGTATGGCCTGAGTTTCCTCGCGGAACAGACCAATGCCAAGGCCACCTTCTCCGTCAGGGGATACCTGGTCACGGCGCCCGCGAGAGTTTTGCTGACGTAATACACGGGCTGCTGTTTGCCATGCTGCTCTCTACTAATACCGAGCTCAGTGCTGCGTCGGACACGGAGAGGTACAAGTATAGCTCTTCGCCCTGCTGGGGAGAAGCTAATAGGGGCGGACTCGAGAGGTAGGTCTTGAGTCCTTGGAACGCTTCCTCGCAGTCATCATTCCACCGAAAATCTCGGGATTTTGTTCCTCTTAGCGCTTTGAAGAACGGCAGGTGCTTCTCGGCCGATTTTGCTAGGAAACAGGAGAGAGCGGCCACTCGCCCAGTAAGCTGCTGTACCTCCTTCACCGTTTGTGGAGACCGCATGTTCAGGATCGCTTGGATCTTTTCTGGGTTGGCCTCAATTCCTCGGTGTGACACGATGTAGCCCAAGAACTTTCCGGAGGCAACACCGAACGTGCACTTACTGGGGTTGAGCTTCATTCCATGGGCTCTGAGCACATGGAAGGTCTCGGCCAAGTCCCTCACGTGATCGCTGCTCATCCGGCTCTTGACGAGCATGTCGTCAACGTATACCTCCACGTTTCTACCCATCTCGTCCTTGAACATCTTATTCACGAGCCGTTGATAGGTTGCTCCTGCATTCTTGATACCAAAGGGTATTACCTTATAACAGTATGTCCCTTGGTCCGTCATGAATGACGTATGCTCCTCGTCCTCGGGGCTCATTTTGATTTGGTTGTACCCGAGTACGCATCCATGAAGCTTAAGAGTTCATGGCCAGACGTTGAGTCCACAAGGTGGTCAATCCTGGGCAATGGGAAGCTGTCTTTAGGGCACGCCTTGTTGAGGTCAGTGAAGTCCACGCACATTCTCCACTTCCCATTGCTCTTTTTCACCATGACAACGTTGGCCAACCAGTCTGGGTACTGGACCTCTCAGATGAATCCAGCGTCCAGGAGTTTCTTGACCTCCTTGCGGATAGCCACCAACTTCTCCGTGGAGTAGTTTCTCCGCACCTGTCTGACCGGCTTATGCCGAGGGTCGACGCCTAATTTGTGGATGATGACCTCGGGTGAGATCCCGGGCATGTCACTGGGGGACCATGCAAACACGTCCGAGTTTTCTCGTAGAAAACTGACGAGTTGGTCCCTTACTGCCTCTGAGAGTGAGCTCCCTATTTGGACATATTTCTCTTGATCCGTAGGATCCAACGGGACTCGGACTACAGGCTCTCCTGGCAGAGCGTGTTGCAGTGTTGCCTCGTCCCTGAGGTCGAGGTCTTCCATGGGCTGTGGAAGTGTTACTTGCTCGGTCTGGGCCAAGTAACACATCCGTCCGGTTGACTGGTCTCCGAGAACCTCTCCTACCCCACACGGGGTGGGGAACTTCATCTTGAGATGTGGAATGGAGGTCACTGCGCTGAACGCGGCCAAGCAAGGCCGTCCGAGAATCGCGTTATAGACCGAGGGCAGGTCTACGACGAGGAAGGTGAGGACTTTTGAGGCTGTCCTCGGATAGGTTCCCAGGGTTACCTCCAACTAGATGATACCCTGAATGGGCACTGGTTCGTTGTCCAGCCCGTAGAGTGGCCCTTCCGGCGCTTTCATTTGATTCTTCTTAAGTCCTAATTTGAAGAAAGCATCGAGATATAGCAAATTGCGAGAGCTTCCATTATCAACAAATACTCGTTTCATCTGGTAGTCATTTGCTCCATCTGAAACGAGTGCGGTTACAACCAGGGGGTCGGAGTGAGGAGAAGTTACATGATCTAGGTCCCTCTCTTAAAGCGAGATAACATCGTCTTCACTCCCAAGCCCCGTCCTTGGCCTCTTGGCCTCTGAGTCCACGACCGTCCCCCAGGCCTCGGTCGGTGGAGATCATGTTCACGACCCCGCAGCCCCTCTCGGTTCTGGGGGGCTCTGCGTCTCCACCGTCCTCGGGCCCTGAGGCCTGTCCTGGCCTCTGAAGGAAGCGGCTGAGGTGTCCTCTCCGGATGAGCTCCTCAATCTCACTCTGCAGGGTCCTGCAGTCCTCCGTGCTATGACCCCCGCAGCGGTGGAAGTCACAATACTTCGATTGGTCCCCACCGCCCGGGTTCTTTAGCTGCTTGGGCCACTTCAAAAACTTTTCTCCCCGGATCTGCATGAGGACGTTGGTGCGGGAGTCGTTCAACGGCGTGAGATGGATTGGCCGCGGCTCTCTCCGAGAGCTCTGCTCGGCCTTATGGTGCTTCTTTGTCGTCTGGGGACTTTGATAGTCCCCAGATTTCCTTTTTCCCTCCGCGGCCTTCTCCTGAGGGTGCTCGTCCCTCTCAGGCCTTTTGGCGTCGTTGGCCTCTTCGGCCGCTATGTAAGCTCTGGCCACGGCCTCAGCCTCTATAAAGGTCTGTGGGCCTTTATGTATGAGGTGCTTGAAGAAAGCACCCCTTCGAGGGCCGAGAAGAAGGCATTCAGCTTCACCTCGTCGGTTAGCCTCGGGATCTGCCTGGCCTCTGCGGTAAACCGCGCCAGGAATCCTCTCAAGCCCTCCCTGGGTCCTTGTTTGACACGAGTGAGGTGCCAAGGCTGCTTCTCCACTCTTCTGCTGGAGGCAAATTGGGACAGGAAAGCCGTCGCCAGGTTTGCAAAATCGCGGATGGAGTCCGCGGGCATTCTGTAGAACCACATCCGTGTGTCCCCCTTCAGATTCAGAGGGAAGCACTGGCACATGGTTGTCTCGTCCAAACCCTGGAGGCTCAGGTGCTCCCTGAAATGGTTAAGGTGATCCATGGGATTATCGCTGCCGTCGTACAGCTCCAGGTTGGGCATCTTGAACTTTGGGGGGAGCGTCCTCGTCCTAATCTCCGTGGAGAACGGAGATTGGAGTGCGTTAGCTCCTCCTCCGCTGCTCTCACGCAGCATCAGGTTCCATCCTCTTTCCGATCTGGCGTCCACTCGAGGTGGGGCAGCCGTCCTTCTTTCGTTCAGGTAGTGCCTTAACTCATAAGGCTCCTGAACTGCACGGCCCTCTGGGACCGTGCGGACTCCTCTTAGGAGCACATCTCGGGGAACCGCCTCTTGATCGTCGTGGTCGCGGCGGTTTCGCTGGGCCTCCGAATGGCGCCTCTCGGGGCTTTCTCCTTGAACCCGAGGACCTGGTTGGTCCTCGACCCTTCGTGGCGCTCTGTTGCTGGAAGCCACCTGGGTCCTCGGGTGTTCCCTCCGACTAGGAGGTCTTTCGCGGCTGCTGCCTCCTTCGTTCCAGACTTGCGGCGCCTCAGCTTGTGAGGCCCTATCGGGAGCCGCCTGCTTGAGCTGGTCAATTTTGGAGTAGAGGGTCACGAAGGCCTGTGACATGCCAGCCACCTGGGCGGCCAAGCCCCTCACCACTGGATCGGGATGATCCTCAACCCCAGCACAGGGGTTAGCGCCACCGCCTTGCGAGGCCGCTTCTCTGGGGGCTGCGCTCGCTTGCGCCCTTGTGTTCACCATTGAGAGATTCGAAGTTTAGGTTGTTGGGTACTTGTAGAAAATGTGAAAAGCTAACTTTCAGTCGCTTCACACAGACGGCGCCAATGTTGCGTACGGTTAACTCTGGCCGCGCGAGAGATTGAGTGCGAGCGGATTTCTAAGTACGCGGGCGGTCAGGTTGGAGCAACACAAAGTGAACGGGAGTTTAGTGAAGAGAAAAATACGGGGGCAGTGGATGAACACTTCAGTTTACGTGGAAAACCCCTCAATATGGCGAAGGGTGAAAAACCACGGTGGTGGACGTGCAGTCCGAAAAATCTCACTATGAAGAAGAGGAAATACAACAATGGAAGCCTGGGAAGCTTAACGTCCTCAGGGTGTTTACAACTTAAGAAATATAACTTCTCTCTTTTCTCTCTTCTCTGGGGATTTTTGCTAGAGTTTGGTTAGGGAGGTCTGGAAGCAAAAAAAAAGGTCCTCCTTCAGCTGCTGAAGTTGGGCATTTATAGAGAACGTGATGCCGTAAGGAAGGCAACACGTGGCGCTGGCACGTTAGGATTGTCTGCCACCATCACCACCACTGTGGATACGGCTGTGACAGGGACACCTGTCACAGTCTGCAGATACGGCACTTCAGAGGCGCATGGCCTGCAGGTACGGCGTGTCAGGAGCCGTTGGTTGCTCGTGGCAGCATACGCTGAGCTGGCATCTGGGCTATTTCAGTCTTTCTGGTGGTCCCCGTCCCAAATGGGTCTCAGCGTCTGTCCGGGCGGCCAAACAAGACGGAAACGAGCCATTTGTTTGAATTTGGTCGGGTTTATGGGCCTTTTGGGCCAGCCTTTTTACGCGACTTTTTGGGCCTGCGTCTGTGATTTTGGGCCCAGGGTTCCAGGACCCATCAAGTATGATGGCCTGCAGCATCAGAACATGAAAAGAGCATTTGCTGAAGTCCAGCATAATAGCAGGACAGTGGTCACTTACAACTGCTGCCATTCACCCATCAGCAGCTGCCGACAGCAGCACAAATCAACCACAAGGGGGAATCAGCAGCCCGGCCACTCACCACAATCAGGAAGTGAACAACAGGGAACAACATGAGATCAGCAACATATGTTGGCAGCACATTCAGGACCTCAGGTTCGAGGAAGGGCATAGGGCAATTGCAAGCTTCCTTTCGGCCAGCAGCATCTCACAACAGCTGCAATGATCCAATGCAATGGTAGAGCAGCCCTCCCATGCAGATTTAACAACCCAAACCAATAGGATGGAAATGGAGAAGGCTTCACAGCACCGCCAACTTCAGGAGCCAACTTCAGGAGCTGTTGTTCATCGGCAAAGTTCAGCAGCAAAAATTTGCAGCTTACAACACTCCACCACACTCCACCAGCAAAAAGGGACAGCAACTAAGTCACCCAAACAAGGTGAAATCAGTAGCCATGCCCCAACAGCAATCAATGCAACATCAGCCCATCTGCTATCATCAAAAAAGTGGCATTTTCGGGGAATGCCCTAGCGTTTTATGCTTTATCTCCCTGTCAAAATACTTGGAGATAAAGCAGTGATTATGTAAATTTTTTTTCCCATTAATCCAAATTTATTTGCTTACCAAAAAAAAAATCACCATGCACCACATGTAGGAAGACCATCTGTAGGACGTCCTCCACATGCACTAGTCACTTTGGGTTTTGGTGGGAAGCTCATTATAATGACAGATAATAGCAATTTGAAAAACTCACTCCATGGAAACAAGAATGCTGAAAATCATTCAATTGCTATTGTTGCTCTAATGGAAGCTGTTAAGGAGAAGGTCATTGCCTCAAGTGTCAAAACAGGGAATTGCATTTATTTCCATGCTCTTTACCACCAATCCTTCCCTAATCCGTTGGTTGGTGGAACTGTGGGAAATAAAGAGCTGCAAAAGTGGATTGATGACAGCATTTCAGACTGTGCATATCCATATAGAAGAGGCAAAGTTCTGAAATTGCTTCTCTCCTTGCTCAGGATCACCTGTCAACATTATCAAAAACTACAATCCCTCGGCACAGACACATCATTGAGGGCAAATGAGCTTCCAGATTCAGCTGTCGTTAATCTCTTTGCATCTACCAAGGGGAAGGTGGATTTTCATTAGTATGACTCTTCTACCGAGTTCTTGATGAATTTACTTTTTGAAACACAGATTCAAAAAACTGATTCTGAGGTACAAAGCCCTCTGCCTACTAATAGAAAGAAAGAGGTTGTACAGCTTGCAGAAGGAGGACAGTTGTGGGGATTTGCACTAATTCTGGCCCATGAACTAGGTGAACAGTTTTATGTTTACGCTGTTAAGAAGATGGCAACAAGCCACCTGGTAGCTGGTTTACCTTTACGTACATTATGCCTTTTAATTGCAAAGAAACCAGAAAATGTTTTCTCTACTAACATCGTGAGAGGAGTTGGACTTTTTTTTTTTTTGGTAAGTAAGTAATTTGGATTAAAGGGATAAAAAAATTTACATAATCAATGCTTATCGCTCCAAGTTTTTTGACCAGGAGATAAAGCATTAAACGCTAGGGCATACCCCAAACATCTAGGTACATCAGATGACACCAAAGAAAAATTAATACAAAAAAAATTGCCTCCAAGAAGACAACATTTAACAACATCGACAATTTTCAGACTAATGTTGACACGATCAAAACGAGGGGTCAGGAGTTCCTATTTAGACTGACGTAGGTCAGCATATCAGTTGGCAATAATCCAACAGCGCACAATCCAGTAAAAGGCAAACAGGCGCATGTCAAACACCATGCACCCTCAAATCGAGTACATCAGTACTCCAGGAACAACAAACCACCAAAAAAACCTATACTCAGCAGCATTAGCCGAAATCAGGTTCACAGCCCGGCTAGGACTATCGCGGGAGCAGCAGTATGATTCTGCAGGCCCAGAAGGCCGTTTCTGAAGGGCTGCTTCCTGGACAGCCACAGCACTAGAGCAATCCTTACCACACCACACCAGCCAAGCCATCAGTTGCAATACAACCACAGCCCAGCCTTCAGCTGTTGTATATCCACCCAGCAGGCAACTACATCAGCAAACATCTAGATCTCAACAACAACCACCACATCGGAGATTGCACAATGAACGAAAGCCCCAAATTAAGGAGCCGTTTGCAAGGCAACAGCAGCAATTCATGGCGCCTCAAGATACCCAGCACAGCAGCAAGAAACCCAGCACAGCACAGCATTTCAGCAATTCAACTGATTTCAAACAAGGCCCGCAAAGCACAGCCGAAACCAGATGTTTGGCCTTCAATGCCAGCCGCTAGCCTCAGCATCTAGGAAACTACACTTCTAGTAGCCAAACCACCAGCAGGGCATGGCCAACAACCAGACAGAATCAAGAGCTGAAAACAGAATCCAATCCTTGCTCCACCTATTGGCTACAGACAGAAGGAACTCCCCTGCAACATAAGGAGCTATTGCAACCAAACAGCCCAGGGCTAGCTCTTCAAATAGGCCTAATCCAGTGCACAGGAAACCCCCAACCCATCCCACACACTTGCTGAGGCTCATCAAATCACAGCACAGGACCGTTGGCTCTACAGCCCCACAATTCAGCATCCAGCAACACAAAGGATAACATCTCACAACAGCAACCCACATCAGTTGCAAACTAGACAATGCTCCATCTAAAAAGGAAAAGAAAACAGTTGCCAACCAAGCAAAGCTCCACAAAATGGCAACAATCAGCAGACTCTCCATCGCATCAGAGGATCATGAGCAACCAAACTAGACCTTGGTCAGCTCTTCAGACCACAGCCAGGAAGTCCCCAAACCAGGACTGCACGGGCAATCCCCAACCCGTCCAACAGGAGGGAACACATTGGCTGAGGAACATCTAAGCCAGTAGCACAGGCCAGTTCACCGTGCCAGATCCATAGAACAGAGCGAGAGCTACCGAAAGGCCAGAGGAAACAGCTGCCGAAGTATGGATCGAACCCCAAATTTAATGTAATCTGCCATATGAATGAAGCAGTAAATGCCCACAATATGAGAGGCAAAAATGGCACTACCAGCTGCCATCAAACTGCGTTCCAGATAGAATCCAGCACTCCGCAGCAACCCACAGAAGTTGCAACCAAACAAAGCTCCACAAATGGCAGCAAACTGAAGGATCCCCACTGCATCAGAAGGATCACTTGCATCCAAAAGGTCCACGGCCAGCTCTTCAATACCTCGGCCTAATAGCTCCAAGCCAGAGTTGCACGACATCCCCCAATCCGTCCAACAGGAGGGAACACACAGGCAGAGAAACTTCAGAGCCAGCAGCACAGACATTCGACTGCTCCAGATCCACCAAGCAGCACGAAAGCCGTCAGTTGCTTTAGACATCAGATCCCAATACCAAATCCAGGAGGGCAAAACTGTCTAAACCTAGCCCGCAACCAAAGCCAAATCTAGGCCCAAACGACTTCGAAGGCGGAAGACCCGAAAGAATCCCATAGCGAAGCCAGAGCCTTCATCCCAATCTAAATGGGAGCGTCAATTCAAGTGCACAACCCTAGGCTCGAATCGAGGAGAAGAGGAATCAATCTTGTGAGAGCTACGAGGCCTCAAAGGATGAACGCCGCCGAAACCTCAGAGGACGCAGAGCCACAGCTACGACAGCTCCAACAGACGAAGAATTAGGCCAACGGGCAAGATCCTTTATCCCAATCTGAAAGCGGGAGTAGCAGACTGAGCTCGCAGCCAAAGTCGAAGGCTCAGAGGGCGCCGAGGACGACGCAGTCAGAACTGAGAACCGGAAAGGTAGCGAGGTGGAGACGGATAACCGGGAGGGAACCGGGCCGAGCAACCAGGAGACCGGCCATGGCCGGCTCCAGTGCTGCCCGGCGCCCGAAACGGCAACGCCGAATTTGAAAACCTAGAGAGTGCTTCAGCAATGATAGCAGCAGACCCCGTGAGAGGAGTTGGACTGCCTGAGTCAGTACATATATCTCCACGGACTGTGCAGCAGTTTTTTTTTGGTAAGTAACTGTGCAGCAGTTTGCAGGTTATGATAGGCTGGACAATTGGGAAGAAAACTTGGCTGTAATAACAGCAAATAGAACTAAAAACAATCATGTGATCACTCATCCAGGAGACAGCTTGTGAAGGACGGGGATGATTTTGCAACTGCCCATACCTGTTACTTAGTCGTTGAAGTAGATTTTCCATCGTTTAACCTTAAAAATAATGTTCTTTTGATGGTGATGGTAATGTTACGGGTCTCCTCCATGGTTACCCGAACATACGCCAGCAATGGTTCACAGCTACCTTGCGAAGCACTCACAATGCTAATTTAATTTGGTTTCTCTCCCCTACCCATAAACTAATGCTGTTAGGACTGTCTTAATTTGGTTATCCCTTCCTTGATTTGTTAGCATAATGTGTTACGGTTGTTAGGTTGTTGGGTCACGTGCAACAGCACTGCCCTTTTTCCCCTTACCCCAGTTTGTTACTCGGCACTGTATTTAGCCATCACTGTGCTGCGTATTGGAATACAACAAATATTACTGCTCTCTTTTTCCCTCCCTCTGTTTCCTTCTTACTCTCTCCTCTCTGTCACTCTCTCATACCTCTCGGCCTCTCTTTCACTTTCTCTTCCCTCACTCTTTCTAGATCTCTCTCTCGCTCTCTTTTCTCCATTTTTCCCACTTCTCCTCTGCCAGAACTCCCCTTTCCATAGTACTCACCACACTTTACCGTCGATCTTCGGTGTGCGGCTATGGAGCACGTATCACCACTGGTCATCATCTAGATGTTCATAATGCTTCTAAGAGGAATGGTCACTCTTTCAAGGGGTCCAAAAGAAACCCCCCTCCCGTTAGCACTCAATTATTAAAGTTGCATATTTGAATGTTGGGGTTTTGAATGGAATCCCTAAAATAAAGGAACTGCATAGATTGATTAGATATTTTGATCTCGAAGTTCATGCATGTGTGAAAACTAAAGTATCTTTTTTTTTTTGGTAAGTAAGATGAGATTAAATTAAATAAAATTTACAGAATGATATTCTACCTCCAAGTGTTTTGCCAACTTAGAGGTAGGACAACACGCTATGACATACCCCGAGCACTACCATAGACCAGTTCATGAAACGTACAAAAAAAACAGAAGAGCAATTCTCATCTAGAATATGAAGAAAACTAATCCATCGTAGATCTCTTTTCCTGAGGGAACTCGTCTTGTCAATCAGAAATCCGCAACCACGAAGAAAAGGGGACCGGAGACATTCAGCAGCTGAAAAGCACATACCATCAGCAGGATTATGGCCAAGTCGGAATCCTGCATAGTCCGCTAGAGAGAGTCAATTACGAACAAGGGGAACTAAAAGAATCAATGTCATGTGATCTTTTTTTTTGGTAAGTAAGATGATATTAAATTAAATAAAATTTACAGAAAGATGTTCAACCTCCAAGTGTTTTGCCAACTTAGAGGGGGAACAACACGCTAGGGCATACCCCGAGCACTACCATAGACCAGTTTATGAAAACGTACAAAAAAACAGAATAGCAATTCTCTTCTAGATTACGAAAAAACTAATCCGTCGCAGATCTCTTTGGTTGAAGGAACTCATCTTGTCAATCAGAAAACCGCATCCACAAAGAAAAGGGAACCGGAGATATTTAGAAAATGTGGAACTAAAGGAATCAACATCACTTGACCATCATCCATCATTGTGTATAATGGATGGGCAATCTTCAATGGTGTATCAATCTGCTTTATAAACACCCAATGTCTTCATTTGACATCTCTTAGAACCCATGGGAACGCCTATGTAAGGAAGTATCATTAGCCAGCGCCTGGAGTTGTCCACTTCCATGAAAACATGTCCTGCAAGAACGAAAAAAGAAATTTTTTTTTATTTTTTTATTATTATTATTTTTTTGGAAAGATCTTGAAATCGAGGCCATACAAGATTGAATAATGGGAAATAACAAGGTGAGAACAGCCAATCCCGAAAGCTCCTCTCTCTCTCTCCTTTTTTTTTCAAGTACACGATGCAAACCTCGGGCAACGAGACAAATTCAGCCTGTATTTAGCCCAGTACACACATACCATCAATGTCACGTGATCATCATCCATCATTGTGTAAATTGGATGGGCTAGCTTCAATGGTGCATCAATCAGCTTCATAAATACACAATGTCTTCATTAGTCGTCTCTGAGAACCCATGGGAACGCCTATTTAAGGTAGCTTCATTAGCCTGCGGCTGGATTGGTCAACTCCCATGGAATCGTGTCCTACAAGAAAGAAAAAGAAGAATTTTTTTTTTTTTTGGGAAAGAAAACCATAAAAAAACAATGAGGTCTTAAGATTAGAACAATACAACTTGACGTCGAGACCATACCCTAAAGGATTTAAACAAGGGAAAATAACAAAGTCAGAACAGCCAATCTCGAAAGCTACGTATTTTTTTTTTTACGTACACGATGCAAACCTCGGGCAACGATACAAACTCAGCCTGGATTCAGCCCAGCACACACATACCATATCCAAAGGAATGGAACAAAAGAAAATATCAAAATGGGAACAGCCAATCCCGAAAATAGGCAATTTTTTTCTTCTTTTTTTTTTTTATAAATTTCAACGCATCAAAAACATTCTCGGGGTGCTTTTGTCATTTTCCAAGGTTGTCTTCATTTTGTCTCGAACTGCATTGATAATCGTCGAAAAAATCTGGAGAATATCTTGTGGGGCGGATTTTTGAAAAATCTGCTTGTTACGTTCCTTCCAGATGAAGTAAATTTTTTTTTTTTTTGGTAAGTAAGTATTTTGGATTCATGGGAGAAAAAATTACAGACTAAATGTTTTAACTCCAAGTATTGTACTTAGAGTTAAAACATAAAGTGTTAGGGCATGCCCCGAGCAACAGTTACATCATAAGAGAAAACCATAAAGAACAGACACAAGAACCGAAAATGGGAGTAACATCATTTTCACACTAGCAAGATCGTAGAAAACTACTCCTAAAACAACGAAGACGACACCGCAATCCATCTAGGATCTTCAACAAGACAGAGCGTAAACCATAGACCAGATGAAAAGTCCCCATGAGGGAGCATGCATAATAGCGCTTTCAATTGCTTCGGAGCAAGCAAGGCCAGCCGCACGCACCCAGCAAGATAAGCAGCACATCAGCCATGCTCATAGCCAACTGAAGTCTAGTAAGATCAATCCACAGCAAACGGAACCTCAATCCAGCATTCCAGCCAGATGAAGTAAATTGTAGCTGCAAGAGTAATCCTTTTAGACCGAGCCATAAAATTCTTCCCTTTCCATTTCTAGGCCGCCCAATCAATGTTTTGTTTCCAAACAGGATAGGGCCACTGAATGCCCGCTTTCCTTTGGATCCGGGACCATAGATCTTTAGAGAATGGACATGAAAAGAAAAGATGATCGTGATTTTCATCAGCTGAGTCACATAGGATGCATTTAGAAGAGAGATTGGAAACCCTATGAATGCGATCAGTGGTACTTAGCCTACCTTTAATGGCCAACCAGAGTGTGAAGGCATGAGCAGGAATATTGAAGGGACCCCAAACTAGATTAGTCCAGCTCAAAGTCGACTTGTGAGGATGGATAAGAAAGTAAGCAGATTTAGATGAAAATTTACCATCAGCATTGTCATCCCATCTCACCGAGTCTGATCTATTGATGTTTGGAAAATAAGTGGACATTTTCTCCACGAGACGAGAGATTTCGTGATCATATGGATTAGGCCAGACCCATTGGTTGTTTCTGATTATCTGATGAACCTTAGCATCCCATGGCAGCCCTGAAGCCAAACAAGTACGGTCAGAACTAACCATACTCAGTGGCCCCATCGGGTGCCAATTGTCATGCCACAAAAAGGTATCAGACCCGTCACCAATGGTATGGATGGAATGAGAGCGCATAAATGGGCGAAGCTTCATAATCTTCCTCCAACTCCATGGGGTTGACTCCGGAACTTTAATAGTCCAAATACAACGATCTCTTATCCTATTTTTATGAATCCAAGAGGACCAGACCGACTCAGGATCCTTAGAGATGATCCTCCACAGGAGCTTACATATGAGAGCTTTATTCAGATCCTGCAGGTTTTTTAGGCCCAACCCACCCTCACTCTTGGGGTAGCACACTTCATCCCATGCTACCTTTGCAGTAAACTTTCCTTTAGAAGATCCAGACCAGAGGAACCGACGTATGATACAATCAATCGATTTGAGAATGGATTTGGGCAAGATGAAAATTGAGGCCCAGTAGAGATGAATGGAGGATAGAATAGATGCGACAAGTTGTAAACGGCCCCCAAATGATAGCCACCTATTCTTCCAGGACTGAATACGACGGGTAAAGCGATCTATAAGAGAAGTACAATCCTTGGAAGAGAGTCTAGTGGTCCAAAAGAAACCCCCCTCTCGTTAGCACTAAATTATTAAAGTTGCATATTTGAATGTTGGGGTTTTGAATGGAATCCCTAAAATAAAGGAACTGCATAGATTGATTAGATATTTTGATCTCGAAGTGCATGCATGTGTGAAAACTGAAGTATCAAATTCAAAAGCTAGGAAAATTGCCGAGAGCATTAAGCAAGCTCTTAGTGTTGGGATATGAACTATAATCCATGTAGTGGTGGGCATATTTACGTGGGTTGGAACCCCTGATTAGGTGATCTTGTGATAGAGTTATGTGGAGGATCAAGTCAATCATTGTGAGTTTGAGAGTCATGCGAATCGGGCGGTCTCATTCCTTTCCTTTGTTTATGGTGCTAGTGAAGCGATTATGAGACGTCAACCGTGGAGCTCTTTGGATGCTTGGGTGGCTCAGATGGTGGAAGTCTGGGGCTATTCTTAGTGATTTCATTGCCCTTAGGAACAATTCAAGATGGTTGGTGGTGTTTTTTTTTTATAATAGTTCCTATAGATCATTTACCAAGTAGGTGCTTAATTGTTGACCTTCATATCTATATATTAGTTGTTATTTAGATCTATTGGTAAAGCCACTTTGAGCTTGGACAATGTTAAGGTCAAAGCCAAGTCTAATTTTTGTAAGATTTATGATTTAGAATCAGGGTTGAAAAGACTTGATGTAGATTTCATATCTCCTTTTATTTCTTGTAGATTCCCTTCCCTGGTGATCGTGTTTTTTTTATCTTTCCTCTGGTTTTAATCCCATGCTTTTGACCTGCCGTTCTTGATGCCCGGTACGTGTTGTTTGAAGCATATCGCTTCTTGAATTGTGTGTCGGTTTGGCATTGCTGATTTGATGCCGAATTAACATACTAATGCCTTATCCTGCTGTGTGAATTGGCGGGTATCTGCTGTATTTACCCTGATGCCCTGGTGGAAATGGTGCTACTTTTAGTTGCTGAAGCATTCTTGATTCCTTCAAGCTGTCTTCTATGTTCATGACGAGATTGCATGCCAAATGCCATGTGGGATGATGCTGATTTTTGCACTGAAAAGCTCATGTGGGGAATCTGTCTGTCTCTTGTGGATGAACCCCGGAAGCATCCATGATGTGGAAGGAAGCTGGAACCCTCTTTGATGGGTTGTGAATCTGGAGTGTTTAGCTCCATTTTTCACCAAGCTGGATGGGGCTATAATATCTGCACGGGAGGGGTTGTTGATGATGCTGATGTTGATGCTGATGCTGCCTCTGTTTGTTGCTGGTTATTTGGAGTCTTCTTCATAACTTTTGATACTGCTGCTGATGCTGCTCATGCCATTGTGATGCAGGAAGGGTTGTTGACCTCTTGTGGACTCTTGGAGGCAATGCACCTAGATGCAGGCAATTTTCATTCCCGAAGGCTGCAAACTGTCTGAGTTCTTGCCTTAGTTAAGCTGCCTTTTTGGCCGTGTATTCGCGGGAGGGGCTGCCTTTGACCGAGCTGTGGTATTCTGTTGATGGCATTTTGGATGATGATCCTCCGTTTGTTGCACTGGAAATGATGATTTTGGTGGTGCTCTCTGTTTTGAGCTAGTTTGGGCGGCTGTAGTAATGGATTTGGCCGTGTGTTAATCCAGCTTTGGTAATGCCCATGGATTGGCAAGTTTTATTTGGGTGTAGCTCTACTGATGCTGGAGCATTTTGATTGCATTGAGTGAATACCAGTAATTTTGTTTCTCTGTTGATATCATATGATGTATCAATGTCCTCGGGGTATGCCCTAGCACTTATCTTTATCCCCAAGTCGGAAAAACACTTGGAGATAAATCATATCTTGTAAATTTTTTTATTTTCTCCCATTAATCCAAATTCATTTACTTACCAAAAAAAAAAGATATCAAAGAGTGTTTATTTAACATTAGGGATGATAAGGCACTTGGTCCAAATGGATTTTTGTCTTTGTTTACTAAGACGATGTGGGATGTGGCCTGCTCTATTAAAACAGATTAACGTAATGTTATTTATCTGAGTTCTAAAATTCTAACATCTATTAAGATATCCAATTACTTACCAAAAAAAATATATTAAGATATCCAATTATGCATCTATTTTTTATTGTAATATTATTTATAAAATTATTTTGACGATTATTACTGATTAAATCCGATCTTGCCTCCCATAGCTTATTCACAAGTTTTAGTTTGCTTTTATCCAATACAAAAGCATTGGTGATAATATTTTGCTTGTTCAAAAGCTCCTTTACAGAAATCATTTGAGTAGAGGACCGTCAAGATGTGCCTTAAAGATTGACATCCCATAGCCTTACAAATCAGTTGAATTGGGATTTGTTGTTGTTGCCATGCAAGTCATGAGCTCCGTTAAACCTTGTTGGTTTGGGCCAGGTTGGTTTGGGCACCGTTAAGAATCCCATCTCACTCCTTCATACTTTGGTTGGTGATTTTTGAGCGTCTTAATAAATTTTTTTTGGTAAGTAAAGTAAAATTAAAAATTAAATTTATAAAACGATATTCTAACTCCAAGTGTTTTGCCGACTTAGGGATAAAACAACAAACTAGGGCATACCCCGAGCATCACCATGAACAAAATCATGAAAATGAGTGTAAACGAAGAAACTAAGTAGCTCATTCCTAAAAACACATCTAAACATGTAGCGCAAGCTTCCTACATCAATCGGTCCAAAGATTAGCAAAGGATCCTGGATTTCTTTCGGCATCCAATCCAGCAAAACGCTCAATTCCTGCATCCACAACCTTCGGTAGTTGTTGTGAATACCAGCACATTGGCATCATTAGCTTACAGCCCGGTATCACAATATCATATGAGCATTCCAGCTACAGCAGCTGCTTTCTAGCACCATTCAACAGTAGGAATACGGCATAAGCCATTCTCACAGCAGCAAAAGAGATCGTCAGCAAGCCCTAAACTCAGCCAAATCTGCACCTGCTCCCTCAACACACGGGAACATCTGCACACCATCAGCAGCAAAGCTTCAACCGAGTAAGAGGCAGCCTGGAGGAGAAACCATTCCGGCAAACCGGCAAAATTAGAAGGCTGGCCACTTCAGCAGGAGACCATCCCAACCGCGCCACCAAACCGGCAATGAAGAAAACCAACACCGATCTAGCCACGTCAGCAATTGGAGCTAAAATCCAAACCGGGAGCAATAGAGAGCAGAAACTGGATTGCTCAATTTCCACGTCAGCAATTCGGATTCCATTCCGGCATATAAGCCTGTGCAACGGGATATTAGATTTTTCACTTTGTGGCATGTGGCACGGTATGTCCTCTCTGTGGGCGTGGGATGAAATTTCATGAGCATCTTTTTTTTTTATTTTCACTGTTGTTTCTCTAAGATTATTTGGAAGATGATTTTGCGTAAGAGTGGCTGCTACTGGCCTTTTGATAATTGGACCTAAGAGACTTTTTTTTTTTTTGGGTAAGTAATTAAATTTTATAAATGAAAAAAAATATACAAAATTAATATTCTATCTCCAATTGTTTTGCCGACTTGGATTTAGAACAAAGATGCGAGGGCATACCCCGAGCAACGTGAAGCATGTCGCTACACCAATATAAAGAAAATAAACAACAGAGTAAACAGAATTACGTCCGCCAATGGCCATCAGCCGAAATAAGAGTTCAAAGGAATGATGGATAGCTTCAAGGGATTCCGTACAGCAACATCAAAGCTGATCAACAATCCAGCTGACAGCGGGAGAAAACTAGGCAAAACTAGGGCATCCGAGGACTCCCACCTAAGCCATCCAACCAGATCATGGTCAGCAGCACTACCCAAGGACTTCTTTGGACATTTTCTTGGTCACCCGCCTCGTCCAAAAAGCATTTCGGACAGAATGCCACTTGTGCCACTGCCACTCAGGCAAATCAACCTTCTCGGCCATCATCTAATACCTCAGCCAGCAAGTAACTCGGTCAAAAGCACCTATCCTAAGGCAGACAACGTGGCAAATAGCCATTGCACTACAGCAGATCACTACTGCATCCAACCAATACAACAGCAAGATCCTTGATTCAAAGCATACTTCTCAGCAGCATAACCACCAAGCAGCAACTGGAAAGACTACTTGCATCAGCAATTCCAACAGCAACTTCCAGCAACAGGCAATAGATGTCAGCATCTTTTCCACAAGCGGGTCAATCACGGCATCCCCCAGCAAGAGACCACAGAAATCACCAGCCAAATCCAAGTATTCAGACTGCAACATTAACTCGGATGCTCCCCTCCAAAACACCCAGCAGATGCGCCCCATGGTAACCACTAAACCTCAGCAAAGGACCTCGGACTATCATACATCTCGGTAATTTGCAAGTCGGTTAGCATGTATCTCGGTCCATAGCAGATAACGTGCCACAGCATCCCGAAAGCCATCTCGGCATCAAGCCTGAATATTACTTGCTTCATCATTTCCGGCAGCAGCTATCAGTTACATAGGCTTCCAAACATCGAAACTGATTCACTTCAGATGAAATAGCAGAAGATCAGTCGCCACAAACTCTGATTTAAGGCTTTAGTCTTCATAGCCACTAACTCAACAAATGCAAGGAGCCTCACGCTCAACAAATGGACTGCTGCATGAACAGCAGAACACAGCACCATACTTTTCAGCGGAACACAGCAGAACACTGATTCCTATAAAAACACAGCAGAATACAGCAAAGAGAGCAACTGCAGCATTCCACTTCCCTCAGCAGCTACTTCCTACTACTCAGCATCTGCAGCATATCAGTGAAGGCAGATACAATCCGGACTGCTGCCTTTTCAGCATTATGCTTCACAGTACCCAGCTGCTCAACAAAATGAACTACTAAAACCAGCAAGAATTGGCAGAGGAGCCACCATTGCCGGGCATCAAAATGGTAGATCACCATCTAGGCACTGGAAGATTTCTCCCCAACGGCACGTTCATTTCTCAGCAAAAAAATAGCAATTAAATCCTCCAGAAACCAGTCCACAAGAAATCAGCAATCATTATTCATTGAGAAAAAAAAAAGAGAAAACTGGATTTCAGCGAAAAAACAGCAGCCCTCTCCAAGTTTCTTCGACTAGGCTCGCGGCAGCAGCTCCATACAGTTTTTGTGCGAAAGCCCCAAATCTGTTAACACCAACATTGCTCCAGTACATCATAACACCATACCAGCACCAGCTGAATCAATTTTTGGCATGAAATCGACAGCAACTGGCACAGGAGCTGCATGAAAACTGTGACCCCTCCAGCATCACCAACAACTTCAGCCGGGGAAGTAAAAACCAGCTGAAGCATACACAACACAAAAACAAGTACGGAGCCTCAATATCAGGGCTTCAAACCAGCAATACACCTTCTACGTACATCTCCACAGCATTCAATATTCCAGAGGACAAAACACTCAGAACACACCTGCCATCAAAGATGCAAACAACCCATCCTCTCACCTGCCCTTGAGAACAACATCAACTCCAGGGAATGGCATGAAGCAGAGCCACCCTTCAGGATAAGAGACCGAGATCAACTTACCCTCTTTTTTTTTTTTTAAACCATAGCCCTACTGATCACAGCAGGACATCAGTCCGAATCAACTTTTTTTTTTTATGGGTGCATCATTCCCAACAGAAAAATAACGCCAAGAGTTTAGCCAAAAAAGCGGATGAATGATGCCACTAGGGCAAAACTCAGCTGGCCATGAAAGAGTCATGAAACCAAAGTAATACACAGGGGAATAGGTACCAACCAAAACCGTCAGCCTACTGTCAAACAGCAGCCACAAAACTAAAAGAAGCTCCAAAATAACCGGCCTACCAAACTGCTTTCTGGAAAACAAGCACAAAGAGATATAGATATATATATTTATTTATTTATTTATATATTTATATATTTATATATATATATGAAAAAATAGCATTTTTTATTTTTTTTCATTTTTTTCCCTTTTTTTTTCTCCCATAAGTCCCAACGAATCAAGAAGGATCAATCCACCCCTCTGGAAGTGTCAAGGTGAATTTTCAGCTTGTTTTGGACAACATTAAAGATATGGGAATATAAAAAGATGGTGTCCTGGATCGGAAAGTTTTGAAATGTATGATTGTAGCGCTCCTTCCAGAGGAAATAGACCGTGGCCGCAAGGGTCAGTCGTTTAGAATGGGCTTGCAAGTTTTTGCCTTTCCATTTATGTGCAGGCCAAAGGATATTTTGGGACCATTCTAAGTAAGGCCATTGGATGCCCGTCCGCTGTCGGATTAGATGCCATAGGGAAGCCGAAAAGGGGCAGGAGAAAAAGAGGTGATTATGGCTTTTCTCCCCCGAATTGCAAAAAGTGCATATAGTTGATATATTGGTGTAGCCACGGATACGATCAAGAGTGTTAAGTTTACATTTAATGGCTAGCCATAGGGTGAAGGCATGGGCAGGGATGTGGGAGGGACCCCAAACCAGGGAGGCTCATGGCATTTTCTCCTTTGGAGGGTGAAAGAGGTAATAGGCAGAGCAGCTCGAAAAAAGGCCCTCAGTAGAGGCCATCCAACGAACAGAGTCCTTGATTTGGGAATTCGGGAGGTAGGGAGCATGTTTTCCATCAGATGAGAAATTTCCATATCAAACGGGTTTGGCCATGCCCATCTGTCCTTACGAATAATGTCTTTAACTTTCGTATCCCAAGGCAGGCCTAAAACCATACGTGTCCGATTTGTGCTCATATCCCACAAAGGGTCCAAAGGGTGCCAATTATCAAGCCACAGAAAGGTATCAGTTTCGTCCCTGACTAAATATTGCGTATGAGGGCGCACGTAGGAACGTAACTTCATAATTTTCCTCCAACACCACGACACTAATTCCGAAACTTTTAAGGTCCAAATACATCGGTCCTTAATCCTATGCACATGAGCCCATCGAGCCCACACAGAGCCAGAGTCCTTTGTAATAATGTGCCAAAGCAATTTGCAGATCAGAGCTTTGTTCTGGGCCTGCATGTTTTTTAGTCCCAAGCCACCTTCGCTCTTTGGGAAGTAAATGTCGGCCCACGCAACCTTTGCGGTTGCCTTTCCATCAGAAATGCCATGCCATAAAAATCGTCGGATATAGCTCTCAATGATTTTAAGAACAGACTTTGGCAGAACAAAAATGGAGGCCTAGCACAAGTGGATGGACGAAAGAATGGATGAAACAAAAGAATTGATGGACAAAAGAATGGACCCAAAAGACTTGGTGGGCTAGCTTAAAATGGAAATGTTAACTAGGCCGAGCCATTGTTCAGAGGCAGGGTCTCATATCATCTCTTGTCAAACCTAGCTGTAATAATGCTTTTGTCTACTATATTTGAGTGTTTATGTTCTTTCTCGCTTTGGCTTTTAGGTTTTTTTTTTTTTTTTGGGATTTTTTTTTTTTTTAATGTTATACATCTTAACTGATTAGGGGGATCTCTGCGCTGCAGTTTGATGGGCCCAAAGTCGGGATTTAACAAGCAGAAGGCCATATTTAAGCCTGGCTGCCCAATGCGGACCAAAGTTATTGTCCATTAAATTCATTCTCTATTTCTCCGAAGCTACCACGTTTCTTCGCATATGTTTTTTTTTCTTTTCCCACCTGACAAATATCATCAAGGCTGGGATATATATACGGATTATATATAGAAAAATAATATTTATATATTTAATTGTATATTAATTTATATTAAAATTATCAAAATTAGTACAAAAAAGATAAATGAGAGAGAAAATTAAGATCCACATATACCATTAATAATTTTGGTATAAACGGGTATATAAATACACACACACACATATATATATATATATATATATATATATATATATATACACACACACACATACATACACATACTACACACAGACCAATAAATAGAGTGGAGGTCATAATTAAAACTACTAATAATTACGGGTGAAACACCACTTGAACCCAAAACTAACTGGTTCTTCTCGAAATGCATTGAAGCGTAGGATTTGACTGAACATCTTTTATGAGGTAGAAACGGGAGAATTTGTCCAATAAAAGAGAGAGAAATAAACTAATTTATGTTAATAAAAATTAAAACATAAACTTTCACTTTTCTTAATTTTTTTTAATTTTTATATTTCGAACCTTAGCTCCATTAAACAATATCCTGCCATTAAAATATAGAAGAATTAAAATATTAGATCAAAACACTATATATGAATGACATAAACTGACTATGGAAATGAAGATATAAAAAGAATTCTTAAAATTATATGAAAATTCATAAAGAGTTTATTTTATTCAGTTAGATTATTCAATAAGATATGGTCTGATAATTTTCTTTTTGGTTTGAATATCATCAAATAATACAAGTCTTGAATAAGAAACCTGATTATCCTAAACCCAATGTAAGTATTTTTATTTTGACTTGCCTCCCTACCATGATTGAATGAAAATGGATAAGAGGCTCACGGGATTCAAATGAGCGAATAGGGATGACTATATTTTTGGAAGCGAACTCCAGGCAAATATAAAGCGCATAAATATGGATCATATGGGCGAACAACGGTCTAGGCAGGGCAACCTAAAACCATCCATATCCCACTATTTTTACAGGCTGAATAATCCAACAGTTAGAGACAGCCGAATTTCCCATCCCTATGAAGATACAAGGCAACCTTAGTCTAAGCCTGATTGATCAAGCTCAAAACTTGTGTTGCCACAATCAAAATTCACCAATTTCAAGCAAGTGAAAGCTTGACAATGATGTCCATTCAGTTTACCAACTCGTAATATGCTGGATGATATTCATATTTTAACTAATATATCATTTTATTATGGATTTCCTCACTTTAGGGCACCTAATTCTTCTTTTTAGTTTTCTGGTCACTGCCTTTATAAATAACTGCAAGGAAGTAATTAATTATGCCCACAAACCAATCACCGAAACATATATTATATTAGGTCTTCAAATAGAGAGTAACAAAGCAACTGGAGCCATTTATAGTATATATGCATGGAGCTAACATTACAAGCTAAGTGAATGCATTCGGCAACAGAAAATGAGAAGCTGACAGCTAACAAAGATGCCTGCCGCTTTATCATTTATTACCTTCATTTGTGATAGTAGCAGGCAGCACAGCAGGATGGAGCCTCCTTGGCAGAATGTATAAATTTCCAAGCCAATTTCTCTGATTCAACTGCAGAACCAGCTTAGTGGTGTTTACGACGCAACACCAACTGTTAGATGACTCGTGATTGAGCTCACACCTTTTGTATTCTTCCTCACCATCTCACTGCCTTTCCTTCCAATTCCAACCCTTTGCCTTGCCTCAGATTTTTGAGCTTTCGTGGTCTTTCCACCACCACCAACCAGATGATATTGCAAACCGGTTACCTTCTCTCGCTCATTCTTCCCTATGACCCAAGTTTTCAAACCCACTTTGGGAACATGGTTTCCACTGGTTGATCGAGCTGCAGAGATTACATGGGATATGGATGTTTCAGGCATATCATAATCTTGTCCTCTCAAAGCTCGTGGTAACTCTGCTATTTTTGTGGATTTGCAGGTAGAAATAGCTTTCTTGCTGTCCACCTTTGAGAAAGCTGCTGTCCCACTCATAGTTAAGCATGACAAGTTATTTTGAACCTTGATTGATTTACCGCTGTTTGGCATTGCCTAAATCACATAGATCGACATCAGGGATAGTAGTACCATTGTGATTTGAGGTCATCTTTCATTGCAAGATGAAGACAAGGTTTGGAAGATGAAGACAGGTATTACCAGGAGAAAAGGGGAAGGAAGTTACAACCACAAGTGTGTGTTCACGAAACATATGGTGCAAGTCACCAAAAAAACCATATGCTTTAAGACAGACTACATCAATGAATATTCCTCTCTTTTTTCCTAACCCTATACTGGATTCCCCTTCCATTCTATGACAACCCAACTTCAGCTGTCCATGGTGAAGCAATCAAGTAATTATCCAATAAGAACTTCCAATTAAGGAGAACATTTGTCAACTTATGAAACTAAGATTCACTGCAGAAATAGCTTTCTACTAAAATCCAGATATGTCTAAGCAGAATATCAAGAACGTGGAAAATGTAAGGTAATGTGTTCTTTGGGAGACAACTGATGAAGCAGTTCTGAATTAAGATCCCAGCAGCAAAAGACAGCATTATGGAGAATGGATACTAGAAGCTTAAGATTATGAAGGATACATATACCTCACTGCATACCTTATGCCTGTTTGACACTCGTGGCACAACTTCATGGTAGAAAGAAGGCAAGGGTTTTGCCTTAAAATTGAGGCTTCTCCGAAATTGTCTTATCTGCACTGCACTATTTTCCTGCAAAAGCAATTATTGATTAACAGGGTATTAATCCTACACCTAATTCCAATGTAAAGATACAATTTCTTTCAAATTTATTATGATTTTACAATTCCCTCAAGCTCATTCTTGTCCAAGAAAAAAATCCCTCCTTGATTTATATTCATTTTGTTGGGTCTGATCACTCCCTTGTGGGTAACACAATAAATTGGTTTGTCATCAGAGAATTTGTAGATAACAAATCCGGAGAACTAATTCCAGTCAACGAAACGTTGACCGGAGAAGAGCAGTGGACGGTCAATGGAGATTGACCGGCAAATCGCCAACTATAGATTTCGGTCAACTGGCGGTTGACCGGTTGAGGGCTGTAGGAATACTGCTCGATGGTGGAAGGGAAGCAAAAGACGGTCAACAGGGAAGTTGACCGGAAGAAAACAGAGGACGGTCAACGAAAAGTTGACCGGCTAAGGCTGAGAGGATTTCCAAAGAGCATTTTTGAAGTGGAAAATGCTGGAGCGCCTTTCAGGAGAGCTTGCCGGTCAACAGGTTGACCGACTGAGAAAAAAGAATTTACCAGTTGGTGACACTGGTATGGAATCGCCCGCGGACATGGCTGAGTGCACAGTAGCGTCCAGAGATGTAGGCTGTGCACAGTAACGACCAAGGACATGGGATGTTTGAGGTCATTGTCACTCTTAGAGACCAAGGGAACGCCAAAGAACTCTTGTGATGGCCAAAGGATACAGATGGTCCAGGGACTTGACTGCAGTAACGACCGAGGACGTCGTGGGACAAATGCGACAAGTTGTGGATGATTTGCTCTGCAAAGCGTATGTGAGACCTCTGATGCATGTCTGTACGCCCGTCCGTGCAAAAAAGCGGGATTGCGAGTTCTTTTTTTGGGCAAAATTGTTGAAAGGTTGAAGAGCAAATGGCAGGTGTTTATCCACACGCAACCTGCCTATTGGTTAAAGGTCTTCGGGCAGACTAATATATATACGCATGTTGGGCATGCGTGGTATGTGAAGACCACCAAAGGTGTGGTAGCACCAGTGTGGCAAGAGAAAAACCACAAAGTGTGTGGGTGTGTGAAGACACCCAATGTGCGGGTTGCACCGGGCTGGTGTGGGAGACAACACGGGGGCGCTATGCGCCGGCCGCATGAGCGTGGGAGTGAAACGACGGTTGTTGTTTTACCAATACTTGTAAAATGAGAGAGCAGAGAGCACCACAGTGAGGAGAAAAAGAGTAGAAAAAAGAGAGAGAAGTGAGTGAAACACAAAGTGTGAGGGCTTTGTATTCTCATGTTCTGTTCTTCGTTTTCGTCTCTAGGGCTTGTATAGCCAGGGTGGTTGCTGTATTCTATCTCTAGATTTGTGTAACCATTTTATATAGTAGATTTATTGGTGGACTTTGTGTCCCGTGGTTTTTCCCCTTAATTGAGAAGGGGTTTCCACGTAAAAAAATGTTGTGCATCTCTTGTGTTCCTTATTCCTATTATATAGTGGTTGACGATGATGGGGGGTTCAGGTATTCCGCTGCTACCGGATAGGGTGGATCCGGGTGTCGAACCCCAACAAGTGGTATGGTGCTGATACCAACACATTTTGCAGTAACTTTAGGTGAATGATGAAAAATGGTTGGTAACATTTCATCATCAGGAGCATGTTTAGACCAAAAAAGCATAAAATCTTTTTTTTTTCTTTTTTTGAAATTTGATATGTTAAGCTCATGGTGCTGAAGGAAACATCATAAATCTGTACTTACTGACAATCGAAGATGCTAGTGCATGCATTTTCTCTTTAAAATTTAAAGGGGAAAAGATAAAAGATCACACAATTCCATGCCACGAGCAATGCTAATAACAAATCATAAGTCATCATGCTTGCTTACCTCTCTCCCTTTTTCCGCTATTTCACCAGTTCTGTAATTGGAAGTCATGGCATTCAGCTTATTTTCTTTCTTGGATGAAGTCACAATATGCTTGATCCTAGAAAAAAATGCGTGCATCAGGATCTATGTGCTATAATCAAAGAGATTTTGATCGTATCAACCAAGTGTTCTCATTTTTAAAAACCTGTTTGATGATTGATGCATTCTAAGTTCTGTCCTCCCTGGTGTAGAAGTGGGGAGTTCAACGGCCTTCTTTGCCTTAAGTTCTTTCTCACTGCTACAACATAAATGAGACACATTATCATGGTTCAACTGATGTCCACTTTGGGTATTTCTTTAGCAAGGAAAAAGGTTTACCTTTTGTCTTGATCAAGACATTTTGGCTTTGAACCTTCAGGACTCTGGAAAAGAAAAGGGTGGGGAAGAGAGAGAGAACCATCAACAACCAAACAAGATGAATACTGTATAACTAAACACTCTCATGCTCTTATTTTCAGTACCATTATCATCCCCAACAATTATTTACAGATGGGAACATGATGCCTATACGCTTTCCCCTTCTAGCAGGGGTCATCTGTTAGATCATGGACTAAATGCTTCCTAACCATTCACCACCTCATTCTGAAGCTGTTTTAAGCCCATCTGTACCTTCAGTTATTGCTCTGGCCTCAATAACTATCCACATAGTTGGATAATAGAAGCACTGTTTACAATTTATTTGGGTATCTTTTGTTTTTTGAATCAAAATGTACATGGGGAACTGATGTCAAAGAAACATATATTGATAGAGAATAATTTTCATTGACTGATTTTTTTACATGGCATAAGGGATATATTTATACACACTACAACTAAGCTATTTTTGAGCACTCATTATTTTTTATTATACATTAAATTAGGGTATATTAAATTAGGGAGTAGTAATTAGGGAATATCTTCTAGGGAATCATGCTATACTCTCCTAATTATTTATTCCTGTAATTAGGGGATTATGTCTGACGACTCACACCAATAGTCCCCCTCAAGTTGGTGCGTATAGATCTTGCATATCCAAATTGTCAAGTGAGTTGTAAAAATTTTTGCTTTATACAGTCTTTGTAAGAATGTCGGGCAACTAGTCTTCTGATTTAACAAAAGGAAATTGAACTATCTTGGTTTTAAGATTCTGTTTGATGAAATATCAATCTACTTACATGCTTGGTTCAATCATGTTGGATTGGGTTGTGTGAGATATCAATTGCAGCTTTGTTATCACAGAATAAGTCCATCTCACAACTTACGGCAAAGCCAATTTCTGTTAATAGTCATTTAAGCCAGAGAAGCTCACAAAGACCTTTAACCATCTCACGAAACTCAGCTTCTACACTTGATCAAGCTACTATCTTTTGCTTCTTACTTTTCCATGTAACAAGATTTCCCCTGACAAATATGAAGTATCTTGGGGTGGAATTTCCATCTGAAATATTTCCTACCCAATCTACATCGGTATAGCTTTCAAATCTTAAATGATTATTTTTTGAAAATATAAGTCCTTTCCCTGAAGAGGACTTAAAGTATTGAAAAATTCAAATAATAGAATTCATATAGTCTTTATTTGGAAAATGCATAAATTGACTCACTATACTCACAGCATAATCAATATCAGGTTAGTATGTGAGAGATAAATAAGCTTTCCAACTAATATCTGATATCTCCCTTAGTTCTTGGCACCTAGTCCGGATATTTTCCAAGTTTGTGATTTTGAATTGTCGGTGTATTTGCAAGCTTGCATTCCAATATGCCGGTTTCTGTCAATAAGTCTAGGATGTATCTTCATTGGGAGAGAACTATACCTTATTTAGATCGAACAACTTCAATACCCAAAAAATACTTAACCTCCCAAATTTTTCATTTCGAATTTGGTCGCTAATTGTTCTTGAAATCTAGATATTTCTTTTGGATCATTTCTTGTAATAATCATGTCATTTATATAAATTATCAAAGTGATTACTTTGCCTAATTGATGTTCAGGAATAGTGTATGATCTAAATTGCTTTGTCGAAAGCGATACTTCTTCATTGCCTTGCTAAATCAACCGAACCAGGCTAGAGGGGATCGCTCTAGTCGTTCAGGGTTTGAAGAAGCTTACACACAATTTTTGTTCCTAAAGTCGTTGTATAGCTTGGTGGAACATCCATGTGGATTTCCTCTTTAAGATCACCATAAAGCAAGGTGTTCTTTATATCAAATGATGTAGTGGCTAGTCAAGATTGGTTGCAAGACATAATAAAATCATTACCATATTCAACTTGACAACTGGTGAAAAGGTTTCTTGATAGTCTACTCTATATGTTTGTGTGTAACCCTTTGTTACCAATCTTGCTTTATATCTTTCAATTGATCCATCAGCTTCGAATTTAATGGAGAACACCCATCGACATCCCACTATTTTCTTCCCCTTAGGTATAGGAACAAGAGTCCAGGTTTCATTCTTTAACAATGCATCAATTTCTTCTTTTATGGTTTGAACCCACATAGGGTCTACTAGAGCTTCCTCAATACTTGTGAGAATACTGTGAGAAGAAATCTTGTACACAGAGGTTTTGAGTGGTGTAGGAAGTATTTTGTGGATACATAGTCAGCAATCGGATATTTTGACCGTTTGTCTTCGAAATCTGGACAGTATCAATGTGATGGCTTGCCACGATTAAGCCTGAAAGGTATCTAATAGCCAATAGTAGGAGTATTCATATTGTTAAAATTACAATGGTTGATAGGGGAGCGTACCTCCAGAATATTCTCAGGAGATGGATCATTGGGTATTGAGCCAAGAGGGGGTGCTATGTGACCGAGCTCTATAGACGACGCATTATTGCTCAGAAAAGGGACTGCTTGTGCTATTTTTGTAGGTGCAGTCACCAACCCCGCTAGCTACATATCCGTATAGACAGTCTCTGGCACCATGTGTAGTTCCTCATTGAACCTTAGCCAGTCAAAATCTAACCAACTCAGCTCTTCAACTCGTAGCTTCCCTAAAGAGATGAATGGGATTCCAATGTATGAAAGAAGGTATCGGATTCAAGGAAGGTGACATCTATAGTTATAAAGATGCATTTGGTGGCGGGATCATAGCAGCAGTATCCTTTCTGATTTAAGGCATATCCTAAGAAGAAGTTTCGATAGCACATGGATTAGATTTTGTTCGTTAATGCTTGTGGAGGTGAACCAATGCAACACAACCAAAGACTTGAGAAGGAAGCATCAACAATGTATGTAGAGAAACATGAGATGATAGGACTTAGAACAGAATCTTAAAACCCAAGTCTTTGGATGGCATCTGCTAAATGAAATACACAGATGTGGCAACTGCATTGGCCCAATGTTGATTGGGTACATAAGCTCCGAGTAGAAGAGCTCAGGCAATTTCAAGGATATGACAGTTATTTTTGCTCAATAACCCCATTCTGTTGAAGGGTTCGAGGACATAAGGTCACAAAAAATTCCATGGTGCCAAGAATAGTCATGAAATTACTAATTCACATATTCACCACCATTATCGGATCGACGAATCCGAACCTTAGCAGAAAAATGTATTTGAATCATTTTATGAAATGAACTAAACACATCCAGCACTTCATACTTTTGCTTCCGTAAGTACAGCCAAGTCATCCAAGTACAATCATCAACAAATATTACAAGCTAGCAAAAACCACATACATTCGATGCTAGGGATGGGCCTTAGACATCTGAGTGAACTATCACTTTAATTCATACTTAAAAGGTACTGAATCTCATAACTTTTAGCCAGAATGCAAATTTCATATTTAAAATCCAAAATTGACAAATCTAAGAATAAATATGGAAATTAGTGTTGTAGATAACCAAGTGAAGGATGCCCTAACCAATAATGACAAAGCCAAATTTGCTATTTCTTGGCATCCACCAAATGGTGCATGTGATTTGCTCGACCCATGTTGAAATCGTTCATGTAATATAGGCCTCTCTCTTAGTACCATACCCAATGATTTCCTTGGTGAGAATATCCTAAATAAGACAAAAAGAAGGGTAAATGAGTATGACACACTGTAGGTCAGTAGTAATTTGACTAACAGATAGTAATTTGTGGAAAATAGGGGGAACAAGCAAAGTATTTGACAAAGATAAAGCTGATGACAACATTACAGTGCTAGCCTTTATAAATAGAGAAACAACACCATTGGCATTTGCAATACTAGAGCATCAAGGTAAGGATGAGTCCATGAAATCTCTAGTGTCAAAGGTCACATCATGTGATTAGTGGCGCCAAGATCAAAAATTCAGGCACGCCTATGAATATTGTGGTATAAACCAAAGAGCATATTACCTAAATTCGGGTCCGAAGAGATAGTGGACGGTATGAGGAAGAAAGACAGCTCTACTGTAACTCCTGATGCCTTACCCATTCCTCCCGTATTTTCGATAGCTATACCTCCTATTTTCAAGTATGGTTTTGAGCCCAGAATTCAGCCCACTAGTTGGCATCCATGAAGTTCGAAGCAGGTTTCATGGGTGTTTTATGAGTTACCGCAACATGAGCACTTAACCCCATTAATAGTGGTTCTGGGCTTGGGACAGGATTTTCCTCCTTGAAGGGATAGATATCCATTGGGGATTGAGACAGATGAGGTCTGTTTGAGACCTCTAAAAGCTAGAATAGTTGTAGATATGTTGTTAGGGTGTTCAATGTGCACAACCTTTTGCCGAACGGCTTCTCGCCGAACATGAGAGTAAGCTTGTTCAATGGTAGCAAATAGTCACAGGCATAGAACCTCACCACGAATGTAATCCAATTAGTCATTAAGTCCATCCAAGAAAACATATACTTTGTCCTCTTACAAGAGAGTGTTATAGTGTTGGATATGGGCAAGGCATTCCATCGGATTTGGGCAGTGAAAATCAATTTCATGCCATAATCCTTGACAATCATTTTAACAATCATTTTAATATTTTTCAAGAGTTGTCGAAGACGCGTCACTTTCCACTAGAGGTCATACACTTGAAATGTATTATTACCGTCGAAGTACATAGTAGCAATAAAATTTCATACCTAGTGGGCAGTAGAAAATCAAATAAAATTGCTAATCAGAGAGGGGTCCATGGAGTTATCAACCAACCTTTAGCAATGGCGTTATCCGTACACCACTACCAAAAGGAAGGGTCCATCTGAAGTGGCTAAGAGCAGCTGCCATTGACGTATCCTAGTTTATCCATGCCAGAGATGTACATCTCCACAACCTAGGACCAAAGGGCATAGTTGGTGTGGTCTAATTTGATGCCAATCGAAGCAACAGAGAGGTCGGTCATTGAAATTGGGGATGTGGCTTTGGTCAAGGCTCTCGTCATTTTGGTGGTGAGTTCAGTGATAATGGTGGAAGGGGGAGAGGCACTGGAAGATTAGAGTGAAAGATGCTGTTTGAAAGTGTCTGGAAGATCAGGCATAGGAGAGGGAGAAACAACAGTGAAGAGGATGAAATTAGGGCATATAAAATTGGACAAAATTGGGATATAATGATGACTACTTGAGATAGTAAAAGAAGTTTACAGAGCACAAGAACTGGAACGATAAGGGTGTTCTGATACCATATCAGAGAAACATATATTGACAAAGAACAATTTTCATTGATTGATTTTTTTTTTTTTTTTTTACATGGATGAAGGGGTATTTATATACACTGCAACTAAGCTATTTTTAGGCACTCATTATTTTTGGCTTTACATTAAATTAAAATATATTAATTTATGAAATATTATATTACTGAATATCTTTTAGGGAATCATGCTATATTTCCCTAATTATTTATTCCTATAATTAGGAGATTATGTCTGGCAATTCACGCTAACAGCTGAATACTATATATATGCCCTAATTTAAGAAATACCTCTGGTTTTAAGAGTAGTTGTGATGTTCTTGATGATGGAATAGTGGATCGTGGCAACTTCTCTCCAGACCTCATTCTTGATGGCATTTGCTGTTCCTTCGAACTAGTACCTGTAACTGCTTCAGTTCTGCTAGACTGGGATATGTAGTGAGACTTTGATCCTAACTCCGAGATTCTGATTTCCTCTCTGGCCTTCTCCTAGAATCAGGAAATGAGATATGCCATGAAAATATAGAACAGAAGAACACAGCCAGTTAAAAATTTATAAGTCATTCATCAATTCAGTAATAAGACAAAATATACAAGCCATCTCTAAATATTATCGCTATGAAATAGAACTGTTTTCTCGTCAAAATAAATGTGCATGTTGTGATTACAGCCAGAGGATTGCTTCCAGCAGACAGGACGTGAATTTCAAGGGATAGCAAAATGTGAGATCATACAGAATGTGCAATACATATGCACCTTCGGAGCACCATTTCGAAGATTCTCCAAACTAGTATCCAAAGCTCTTCCACCCAATGTCTGAGTCGTTCCCTTTAACACATCAACACCTTCATCACTAGAGTGTTCTACTTCAAAATCATGCTCATCATGAACAACAGCAGAATTATGAGATCCAGAATCAGTATGATGTGCTTCCTCAGAATAGTTGCATTCGGCAAAATTTTCCATTGGATCAACGTTGTTCTCTAGGTCAACATTGTCCAAAGCTGATTCTTTTTGGGATTCAGAATGTGTAGAACCCACAACTTCTAATTCAAAAACTGCACCCTGAGAATCTCCATGGCACTTGGAACTGACAGGACTCTCATTGTAGAGGGCATCCCCATGAATTTCATCAACCAACTCATATTCCTCTGTATAAAACATAACTTTTGCATCATTTGCTTCATCAGTAACTGCTTTTTCAGGATCACATTCATTAACTTGATCTCCTATTTCTGCCAGACCCTCAGATGAAACCTGGCAGAGAAGAGCCTTCTTCTTAAAATGAGCTTCAAAATATGCCGCCTTCTCAGTAACTGAGCCTGGTTTTGAAAACTTCTCAGCTTCTTCAAGATATCGGTTGTGTGAGAAGGAAGATCTCCTTTCCCATGATAGAGATTCTGCTTCAAACCTTCCAAATGAAATAGAGCCAGAGTGCATAGACTCTATCTGCTAGTTTTAGCAAAATGAATATTAATAAAAGGAGAGCATAACAGAGTCATGGACTTTGTAAATTTGATCAAACAACCAGCATTTAACTAATTCTACCTTTTGCAATCAATATCAGTACTTTACACAATCAGTATCACAAGAACTCTAGGCAACCATATGTTTTCATCATTTCAATTAAGAAATACTAACTTCAAAGTAATCTCATAAAAGTTGAGCAAACAGGAATGCGTTTGCTCAACTTCTTCAGTAGTTCTTGTTTAACCAATTAAAAAAAAATAGACAGGTGCCAATACCATAATTAGAAAAAAGCACAGAATCCTGTGGATCTTATGGTTTCAAAGTGAAACATAATACTACCACCTAAAGAAGCAAATTTCAGACACGAAGAACAAAACCAGCATTCTCCTTCAAATCAATCTTTTATGTCTAAGGAACAACACAGATCTTACCCTTCAAATGCAGTACTAACAATGGTGAAAACTAGTTAGGTCTGACAATGTTGACATCTTCTATGACATTATTTGTGAATTTAATATAGGTTGTCTTTCAGATTTCAGATTGTTGGAATACCAAAATTATATAAGTGCGTCTTATGATTAAAAACCATCGTCCGTAGAAGGAAGATGGACTGGGCGGGTCACATAGCTGTGTGAGATATCCACGAGATAGAAGCTCAAGCAGCAGCAGTCCAAAAACGAGTGCAGGTTAACCGCAACATTGAGGCTCAAGCGGAACCTGCACTATGATGTTTCAGAGACAAGCTGTAGCAACAAGCGAGAGAGGCTCGAGCAATTCAATTTCTTCACCAACTTCCCGTAGTTGGAAACTACTTTGACTGAAGGTTGGGATATGTTTTTGCCCATTATCCCTATAAAATGGAGTGGGAGATCTGTTTGTAGTCGAGAGAAAAACATGACACAAGAGTAGAGTTTTCCATAGATCTAATAGTTATGTTTTTCATGAACTCAAGTGTCTTAATTTCCATTTTATTTGGTGAAATAGAATGATGATGAGTCCGAGTATACTATAATTATTTCTGCAAATTGTGTGTTGCATTTTATGGTAGTCTAAAGGAGTTATGTTGTTCAAGTTGGAGCATCCAAGTTGATTTGACGAGTTCATGTTTTGAAGATCTACTGAGAGAAATCAGAAGTGCTTGGATAGCTGCAATGCCGTAGATCTACGGTGGGACTTAAATAGTCATGTGTCTGTAGTCGGTCAGCTAGGGCAGCACGTCTGTTCAGTAATCTATAAATCGAGTCTTCTAATTGTGTTGGATTTCTCAAGTTGGCGAATGATAACTCGAAGGGGTTTCTAGGAACACATAGTTTGTAAGCTTCCATTCATTACCAAATCTTGTATCACTTATTTTACTGCATTCAGAGTATTTTATATGTTTTTCATTGGTGGTGGAATGATGACTAACATTTAGATTTGTAATTTAGTAACCTGATTTGAATTGCAATAATTTTTAACTTGTGCTTTCACGTGCGATATATATTCACCCCTATTGGTATTTTTGGGTTTAAATCCCATTTTTATTATTAGACACTCAAACCGGTTAAGAAAATGATAAGATTGCCAAAAAGGGAACCATCCACGCAATAAAGGGATGCAGCACATATCAACATTCCATAGCAGGGCCTGCGTTGAAGAAAAGGCATCACTATTCATACGGACCTATATAAATTCAATAAATCCTTAATTGGCTTCCCTGAATCCACTCTCGCAAATACCACAGTTTCTGGTAAAAGAAAATGCTCCATATATTATGATTGAGAGGTCCAACAACATGATTTTGTCTGAAGTAACAAATACAAAGCTAAACTTAGAGGATGAAGGCGCTCAAAGAGTGAGAATTTCAAATCTCATTAAGGATTTTACAATCATTATTTTATAATATCTGTCAAAATCCTATCTCATTCATAGCACGATGATAGTTTCCGTCAAAACTCTAATGCATCATTTACAAGCCATAATAGAATCCTTTTGACGTTATATGCTTTATAACTGTTTATTAGTTTCTGATATCTATGATGCCTTTTCGTTATTAGCAGAATAATGACCACACTGTCATTATGCTAACAATTTTCTTAATAATTAATAAAAAACTATCAGAAATCATTTTTCTTAGTACTATCAGAAATCATTGCGACAGAATTAGTTCACCGATAACTTCAGCCATTTCCTTATGTCAGTACTGTTGATGGAAGCTAACTTGACACGCTTCAGAAAACAAAGACAATCAGTAAAACACCGAAACTGAATAAAATTATCTCAAGACAAAAAAAATAAGGTGAAGGAAAAAATTGAAAAAGGAACCTGAAAGCTAAGGCGAAAAGGTTCAGCGATATTTCCCTCCATTAACGCTCTCTACGCATCATCAATGTCTGTCCTCTTTGCCTGCCACTTCGGAATTCAATCACAATCAGCCCACATTTAATCCGTGTGCACAGAGAGAGACAGAATAACAGGGTGAAGAGAGAGAAAAGATCAGAAGATCGCCGGTTTATCTCGCAATCTAATGAAGAAGAAAAGGAAAGCGTGTTGCTCAGTACAAGTGAAGAATCTAAGCTAGCGTGTTGATGTTCCTATCACAAGTTTCCTTCTCAGATCACCTCGCTCGCTGGCCTAGACGCTGCCTGTAGGTGCCATTGCCGAGTGTACGTGCGTACAGTCAGTTCAATCAGATGCATTAAAAGTTCATTAATTATCATGTGGCCTCCTTGCCCTTTTTGTCTTCTTCTCGTTGGTAACCCATCGCTTTATCATCCACTGTCCAAGCCCCCACGATGAAGCCATCATGATCCCACGGTTGAAAATACAGGATCGGCGTCTCCGTGCGAGAGAACACATTTAGAACAAGACGAACCTCTCAGGGTCAATTCGGTAGCTTTGTTGACTCATCTATCTCGTAAAGGGACATATCAACTAGATCTCCGATGAAGAGCCCTGGAACCGTTGATTTACGGAGGACTGGACCCACATGCTTGATCAAAGGGAGGTCCCATTAATGTGTGATCATTAACTCTAAAAAAATGTATCAAAAACTTTTAAGGCTGTTACTAGAGGCTTTTTAGAACTCTGAATAACGGACGACTGGACCCACATGCTTGATCAAAGGGAGGTCCGATTGATGTGTAATCATCTACTCCAAAAAAATGCATCAAAAACTTTTAAGATTGTGATTAGAGACCTTTTAAACATTTGATTTTGATTGTATATTTATGAAATAATACTATACAATTGAATTTCTTTTATAATTGTATAATTTAGAGAAAAATATGTGTAATATAAATAATAACATAGATCATTTGGATAATAAATTATAACGAAGATTCAATAATTTGTGATATAAAATAATAAATTATAGTAATAATAAAAACAGTAATAATAAAAATCTTAAAAATATCTATTTAAAAAAAAAGCACTAAAAAAGGCGTTGGAATGAAGATGTCCAAAAGGCAATAACGACAAAAAAAGGTGATATAATACTTCACACTTTTACATGACAAATAAAATTTTAAAAAATATTTAAAAGGAAAAAAAATTTGAAAAGAAAAAAAAGACAACAAAAAAAAAAAACAAGAACAACGTTCATTGAGGCTAAATTTAGAGCTTCTAATGTGTTGTACACTAAGTTAGGATTTAAAGAGAGATAGAAAGATATATTCAAATTAGCAAGAACTTAATAGAATAGAAATCTAGATTATATTAAATGTATAAAATATAATTATAATCGACTATTAATAAAAAAAAATATGATGCGTACTTGGATCCGACTTCGAACAGATTTAGATTCGTTTGGATTGTTTGGACCGGTTCCGTTCACAGAGTGCGAATCCTGCACACCACTAAAACGAACAAGAGATCAGTGTGTCGGCGGGATATTATCCCATCGAAAATACTCCAACACTCAAGTCAGTAAAGCCTCCTAAGATAGGGAAGGTAATGCTGAAAAGCAAGAGAAAGTAAGAGGATTGATCGGTCGGGAGTGTTGGCTTGTCGAGGACGTGAGCGATCGATTCCTACTCACAGGGAGCGTAAGGAAACGATATTCTGAAAGCGTGGAAGCATCCGAGAAGGACGCTCGGGAAGCCGATTAGGTCTCCAGGAAACTGGAGGTCTCTAGTGAGGTTTGGAGGATGAACGCCTGGAAGAGTGGGAGAGACGATAGGCCTCCGTCCAATACTCTGTCAGCGTTTATGGATGTAAGAGTTCTCTCTGTCAGCGAGAGCTTGGGTACGTCAGAGCTTGACTGTAAGAGATTATTTCTGTATGCCAGAAATTGCATGTAATAGCCTCTTGTGTCAGTGAGAACGTATGAATTGAAACTCGTAGTGTGTAAGTTAGAATGTGTAAGCCAGAACCCGTCCCTGAATCAGAATTCGAGGGTTTATTTATGGTACACAGGGTGTTCTCCCTTCTTTGGAAGGTGTGATCTCCTGTATTATTCTTGGTTGGCCTGCCTTTCAAAGTTGATGCCAGTTGCCAAACGGACCAATATAGCTTCCTTTCATGGCGGTCAGTGGCTTTCCAAATTGCTCACCTTCCTTCTGTGTATTTTACCGTTGGAGAGCCCCAGTTGGCAGAAAATTGGGAAAATCTGGCGCATTCCTTATGGGAAGGGCGCTGATTTTGTCAATGTCCATTTTGGGAGCCAGCTAGGTTCGTGGAAGATGCTGGGAGAGCCGTTGCAGGCTGTCTGATGGATCGTGGGCTCAAGTGGGCCAGGTCCGTAACCGTAAAAGGCCTCTGTTGGGCCTACTGCTACAGTACGCCTGGTCAACGTTTGAGTCGACCATCTACATGTGAGTTGACCGAGTTGATCGTCTATTAAGACCTGGATGGTCAACGCTAGCGTCGACCGTCCTGGGCCTTTCGGGATTTGGACTTGTTCTCCAGTTGGGCCGTTCACAAGTTGACCGTCTAGTAGGTCGTTTTTGGCCTGCGTTGACTTTGGGCGAGACCATTTTCGATATACCCATCAAAATGATATAATGAATATATGATGAGAAATTTAGATAAATTATTTAATAAAAATATAATAGAATAACTAGATTTAAAAGTTAGGCTAAAAAAATTAATAAAAACTCTATCAAGATTCACAATATTACAATTGTGTATGTTCAGTGTGCACTATGTAGATGCTTCAGCCGAAGCCGTAAGCCCAGCCGGCTTCTTCAGCCGTTTGAGCTGCCATCTCAGTCGATTCACTTCTTCTCTTTGATTCATCTTCACGACGGTTGATCTCCTTCTTCCATTCCATTCAATTGATTGCTGAAGTATTGGTGGTCTATTTAAATACTGATAACTCTTCCATTACTGTGCTCATCAATCACAGCCGACTATTCATTGGTAACGTTCGGTAAAGGCATTTGATGGACCTGCCTTATAAATTAAGTAAATCCGTTTTGCCCCTACATCTCATTCTCACATATACACCATCTAGAAGTGAGAACGAGAGTCCAGAAGCTCAAAACGTTGGAAATCAGATCCGGTGAAAACAGAGGAGGCAAATGGCTGGAGGTATAAAACTCGATCCTTAATTCCACTTTCGTGGTTGATTATGCCACATTATATGCTTACATTTGGTATCAGAGCGAGGCAGCGTTTCTGCCTTTGCCGTTCTGCCATTTTTCCATTTATGCCCGTAAATTAAAATTCTTAAAGTTTTCGTTTTTATTATGATTCGGTAAAAATGAGCGCTGAAAATCGTTAGAAAATTCAATTTTTGACATTTTCATATATTTTTCATCAATTTTGGTGTTAAGATGGTATTGTTTTAATCGGGTCTGGAAAACGGGTAGCATCGGGCGTTGTTGGGTTCTGACGAACCCGGCGAAGGTTGAAGACAACTTGAACGGCATCGTTTAACTATTGCTACAATATAATAAACGGCGTCGTTTTGTCTTCGATTATCAGTATCCTGAATGGTGTTGTTTTGTCTGTTGCTACAGTGTCAAAAAATGACGTCGTTCTGCTACAGTACATTTTTAAAAAAAATAAAATAGTTTTGGACTTGGGCCGTTTTCGTTCGCGGCCCAAATCCCACGTCCGCGTTCTGGCGTCTGCGCGGCTTTGGGTTGGCGGCCTGCTTCGTGCACGGCCCACACGCACCCAGGCCTATCACTGTAGCAATCTGGAAAATGAATAAAATGCTGCAAACGTGCGGTGGGCAGTTTCAAACGCGGGTCGTACGGGCTGAAGTCGGATTAACGCTGTGTTGAACGCTCGGTTGGCGTTTTATGGGCAGTTTAATTTCATTTATACATTTAAATAATACGTGTATATATATATATATACATATACATATATATATATATATATATAATATCTAGTGATTAATATAATTTAATTAATTTGGGATTGGCCATAGCGTCCTTAATTAATAAAATTATATTTTATTATTACGTGTGGTATATGGATATTAATTGTAACTAATTATTTTTGATATAATAAAATTTATCCCACAGAAAATTTTATTATATTAAATTAATTAATCAGGATAAAATGTTAAATTATTTTTCTTAATTTGCCCACAAGGATTAAGAATTGGAATATAATTTGATTGGTTTATCATAAAATTAGATATGAATCTACTTTAATTAAAAATTTAGTCCACAAGTAATTTTTTTTGTCAGTTGATTCATGATGTATGCTTTACATTTGTAAAACATAATTTTGTATTTTGTTAGCCTCATTTATTGGTTGTTGAGTATGTATTTAATTTTATGTAATTATTCAATCTGTTAATCTTTCTAACATAAGATATGAAAATTTTGAATTAAAGGATGATAACTATAAGATATGGAAGGAGAGAATTCTTATTCATTTAGGGTGGATGGACATAGATTATATTATACGGAGGCGAACTATCTGCTCTTACTCTTACCAGCACTCCTATTGATGTAACTCTTTATGAACGATGGGAGCGATCTAATCGCCTCAATTTGATGTTCATAAAGATTAAAATTTTTACTGATATTCGTGATTCTGTCGACCAGCATAATAATATGCGGAATTTACTGAAGGCAATCGATGAGCAATTTAAAACTTCAGATAAAGTACTTGTTAGCACCCTGATAATAAAGTTTTCATCTATAAGGCTCACCAGTATTAATAGTGTGAGTGAATACATAATGCAAATGAGGGATATAGCAGCTCAATTAAAAAATTTAGAGGTGAAAATGTCTAAATATTTTCTTGTGCACTATATTTTGAACATATTTCTACCACAATATGAACCTTTTAAAATCTCTTACAACACACATAAAGATAAATGGTCGATCAATGAACTCATGATCATATGTGTTCAAAAGGAAAGAAGGCTCATGATGGAACAAAGTGAAATTGTTTATATGTTCAAAGAAGAAAAGTTTAAGACACAAGCCAAAAAGAAAAGAAAAGGTAAAATACTTCCTTAATCTGACATCAAGAAGGAATCCAAGTGCTTTTTCAGTAAAAAGAAGGGACACGTCAAAAAGGACTGTGTCAAGTATCAAAATTGGGTTGAAAAGAAAGGTAATCCATTCTCTTTTATATATTATGAATTTAATATGGTTAATGTTTCATATAATACATGGTGGATTGATTCTGGTTCTACAATCCATATTTTAAATTTCTTACAGAACTTACAAAACCTAAGAAAGCCAGTAGGCAGTGAACAAAGCATCTTCTCCGGAAACAAGATGCGTTCACAAGTAGAGGCCATTGGAACATGTAGCTTAGTTTTGAGTAGTGATTTTATTTTGACTTTAGAAAAGACCTTTTATATTCTAAATTTCTTCGAAAATTTGATTTCAGTTTCAAGACTTGTACATTTTGGATATTTCGTTACATTTTCAGATTCATTTTTCAGTTTACATTATAAATCTGATATTATTGGAAATGGTACATTGTCTGATGGTCTTTATTATTTAAATTTATAAAATAATATCTCTTTTAATACTGTGCATACTGATGCTGACATTAAGCGATGTGTTATAAATGAATATTCCTCTATGTTGTGGCATAGGAGATTAAGTCATATCTCCATTGAAAGAATCAAAAGATTGATAAATGATAGAGTACTTAGTACTCTAAATTTTATTGACTTTGAGACTTGTGTGGACTGTATTAAAGGAAAGCAGACCAACAAAATTAAAAAAAATATCAAGAGAAGTTCGGACATATTAGAAATCATACATACTGATATTTGTAATCTTAATATTGACTCATATGGCCCAAAATATTTTATCACCTTTATTGACGACTTCTCACGATATATATGTCTCTACTTGCTTCATAATAAGAATGAAGCCTTAAATACTTTTAAATTATTTAAAATAGAAGTAGAGAAATAATGTGAAAAAAAAATTAAGATTGTGAAATCAGATAGAGGTAGAGAATATTACGAAAGATATATTAAAGATGGACAAATGCCTGGTCATTTGCAAAGTTTCTTCAAGAATATGGGATTATTGCCCAATATACTATGCCTGATTCTCCGGACGAAAATAGTGTAGCAGAAAGAAGAAATCAAATATTATTGAACATGGTGAGGAGTATGCTTAGCAACTCCAAACTTTCAAAATTCTTGTGAAGTGAAGCTCTTAAAATGATAATGTATATATTAAATCGGGTCCCAACAAAAGCTGCTCCAAAACTCTTTTTGAGTTATGGAAATGTTGGAAATCGAGTTTGTAACATGTACGCATATGGGGATGCCCATCTGAAGTAAGAGTTTATAATCACATGAGAAGAAGTTGGATCTAAGGACTATTAGTAGGCATTTTATTAGATATATTAAACGGTTTAAGAGATACAGATTTTACTGTCCATCTCACAGCACTAGGATTGTGAAATCAAGAAATGTAAAATTTTTTTGAGAATGACTTAATGAGTGGGAGAAAACGATCAAAAAATTTAATTTCTAGTAATGATCATTTGATTTCTCAACCTTTCACTTTAAATAATAGGTTGATTGTTATATACAACATCCATCAAGATCAAATTGGTGTTGAACAACCAAGCAATGTCATTCCATAAAATGTTGAACCTATTCCAGTTGACCATGAAATTCAGGATTTATCTGAAATAGTTGTACAATATACTCCTGATAAAAATGATGATACAACATTGAGAATGTCTTCTAGAATGAGAAAGTCAGTAATCCCTAGTGATTATATTGTATATCTACAGGAGTCAGACTACAATATTGTAACCGAAAATGATTCTGAAATGTTTTCACAAGTTATGAGTTGTAATGAGTCACAATTATGGTATAATACCATAAAAGAAGAGATGAATTTTATAAGTTGCAATGGAATTTGGGATCTTATTGAGTTGCCTAAAGGGGCGAAAGCCATAGGGTGTAAATGGGTCTTTAAGACAAAGAAAGACTCATTAGGCAATATCAAAATACATAAAGCAAGACTCATTGCTAAGGATATACTCAAAAGGAGGGAATTGATTACACGGAGATTTTTTCTCCTGTATCTAAAAAGGATTCTTTTCGCATAATTTTGACATTGGTTGCTCATCTTGATATGGAATTACAAATGGATGTGAAAATAGTATTTTTAAATGGTGATCTAGAGGAAGAGGTTTACATGAAACAATCAGAAAGATTCTCTTCCAGTGATTACACCCAAAGTCGCGAGTAGTAAATAATAGTGAGCAACATTACCCAAGGGTATAGAGTACATGTGTGGCCATACATGCTATCCTAATTTGTATTTGATTTTGCCTAAAGTTATTATGACTAGGTGTAACCATTCCTCAAACTAGTTTTTAAATAATCGAAACTTAAATTTGATACATTATTTGTATTTCTGTATCGATTGGTATTGGACTTAGATTTGAGATTCACCGATTTTGTCTATAACTAGCTTGGTATGTCTCGTACAAAAACTTACCAAAAAAAATGTCTCGTACAAACAATTTTGATTATATATTTTGATCCAGACATTTAAAATATCTGTCGCGATACTTCTTCGACTTCAACGCACGCTATTGGATCATTCGGTTATTAGATTCTGTTCTAAATTACAAGCTGATCAGCCCTTGGATTTGAACTCGGACTCAGACTCGGACTTAGATTAGACTTGGAATCTACTATTTGCTTATTAAAATCGGTCCAAATCACTTCTATTTTGTTTATATATATAAATTATATATATATACATGTCCTAATAAAGATTATTTTCTGATTTGGATATTTATTTTAGATTTAGATATTTAATTTGAGTATGAGACTACCATCAAATTTTGGATCTTAGATTTTTATTGGATTCATTTTATCGGTGATTTAAACTTATTTTGTCATTTGAATGGATTTTATCCATTTAATTTTCTCTCTAATTAATTGGATTCATTTTGTTTAAATATGATACTTATTGGGTATTAGGGTCATTCTTCTATTTTATCCCTTCAAAGTAGAGGCTCAGCTACATCGCAGTAGCAGGAAGAGTTTCGATGCAGCACTTACACATCTGCTGAGTATTATATCTTAGGCTTTGATATTATTAGCCATATATCAATATGAGTAGATTTTGCTTGGTTTGTTCTTAGATGTTAGAGTTGGCTGAGCGTAAGCCATTGTTTTATATATTAAGAATTTGTTTGGTCAATTTCTTATGTGGATGAGTCGTTATCTTTATTTGGTTATTCCCTTACAACTATTTTATAGAGTATGTGACATTTACATTATCTGATAAGATCTTGTATAGATTATAAAATTTTATAGAGTTTTGTATATTTTATTGTCACACCCGGGTTTTGAAAATTATAAGGATAATAATTAAAGTATATTTAATTATTTAAATGATCTACTTGGTCCAGGTTCGTGACAGAACTGGTATCAGAGAGAAGTCGTAAGAAAGGTACTTTGGATCATTTTAGATAAACAATGGACTAAACTTTTGGATGTGATAAGTACTGTCTTTGACAGATAGAAAATTTTTATTGTTGGAGACTTGGGTTTAAATTGGAAGGGCAAGTTGTAGAGGTTTGGGTTTAGATTGGAAGGATGATCACGTAATCATGCTGAGTCGCGCGAGCGATATAATGTATAGTTTGATATACCGATTAAATTAGAATTTTATTGGATTTTTTTTTTGGTAAGTAAGTAATTGTATTAAAAATAAAAATTTACAGATCTATATCCTATCTCCAAGTGTTTTGCCAACTTAAAATTAGAGTACAGGAAAGAGGGATATACCCCCAAAACTCAAGGAAACAGGCGGGATCAAAGATCACGGACCTAGACATGACAAGTTTAAGAACATACAACCTAACTTAAATCCAAACAATAAGCTAACAACCAAACCGACAAGAAGGCCATCGAGCCAGGGCATCACGCAGCCCATCCCTGAGACCCCATCCCACACTTTAGCCAAGGAGCATTCTCACCGGAGCATCAACCATCAGACGGCACTACATAGTGTATAGCAGCAACCATCTTGAATTTCAAATTGTACAGCATCAGCATATTCACTATAAATCCGGCAGCATAACTATCCACAGGCATAAGACCAACCGCAACCAGCATCACTTGCCAACAGGAGCAATGCATCGCCATCATCAACCCCGAACACCTCACCTTGACGACTAGAGAGATCAGCATATTCAGGTATCAAACCATCACAGGAACCACAGTCGAGCCATACCTTGCAGCCAAGCCACTCCGTCCTAGGAGACAAGAAGGCACTCCGGATATAGGACAAACGCGCTCCAGAAGCACGAACAAATGCACTCTGTCCAAAGAGAAGAGTAGCAGCCTTGGGTAATGCCAGTTCGAAATCTTGCGGAGTAGAGTGAGACTTTGGTCGGCAGAGGAGTAGGTGATAAAGTTGGTCGGTTCAAAATCTCAAGGGGTAGAAGGAGATTTTTGGTAGGCAGGAAGGTAAGCAGTGGAATGGAGATGAATAAAGATTTTTCAATATTGGAAGTTACAGATGAAGATGAAGAAGTTCAAGTTAAGACAATTCGTTTCTATTTGTAAGAGAAGTTATGGAGTTTTGAAGGATAATCTCTGCAAGAAGATAGGACGATAATGTGCAAATCTAATTTTGTTGACAACGAAGATGCTGATCGTGTAGAGATTTGAGGCTACAGCTTGGATGAGAGAAAGACTCAAGGATTGTCCATTTCTACTTATCGCTGTGATTGGATGGATAATCGTCTCCGCAAAGCGTTTATCGTCAACGAATCGTTGGACAAAGAGCTTGAGATTTGGCCTTTAAAGCGATGGGTAAGAAGAAATTAAAGAATTTGAAAGATTTGTTGAAGTATGAGAGTAGTTGAGGACTTCAAGATTCAATTTGAAAGAAGTCAATGTCATTCTGACTTTGGACTCATGGTGAGGAGCTAGATCAGGCTTTGTTGATCGAGTAAGAGTAGCTTCAGGAGAAGCATTTCTAAAAGGAATCAAAGTATTGGAGTCAGAGTTCGAAGAATGGATTTGTTTATACTCCAATGGATAAGCTATAGGAAAGTCAGATGAAGTAATGCTTTTCTCCTCAAAGTATGAGTTTGCGAGGTTAACCTGCAAGTTTTGCTAGAAAAAGTATGTGAGACGAGTGTACTTCGTCAGAAGTGGGGTCTGCTTCAAATAGTGGCCAAATAGGCCATTTGTCAAAGGATCGTTGAATCCTAGGCGTCTGGATTCCAGACGTCAAGAATAGGAGTCGACGATTTTAAACGGTTCCAGATGAAGCATTTGTAGATACAGCTCATGAAGTTAGAACCGGATCCTTTGTCATGGAAGACTGTTTTGGTAAGTCTGTTCCATTTTACATTTAGGATATAAGTCTTCTGAGTTTCAAGGAAGAATTAGTAAGAAGGTTTCAGGATTGATCTTAATGTAGTGAGACATTTGTTGAGAGATGAGTGCTGAGCCTATTTGGCACATATGGTCACATCTGGGAGTTCTTCCGTGACCATTGAAGACATTTTGGTCATCTGCGAGTTCGAAGATATTTTTTTGAGAATTGGTCTAGATTGTTTGCAGATCGGAAGATCGAATTTGTTATCAATATTATGCTTAGATTTGTGGCTATTTTGAAGGCTTCGTGTGGGATAATCATGTCTGAGTTGAAGAATTTGAGATAGCAACTGCAGAATTTGTTGAGAAGGGTTTTGTTCGGCCAAATATATTGGCATGGAATGCTTCAATTTTTTCTGGTGAATAAAGTTGGATTGATGGGTTTATATTTTGATTATTTCGGAATTGGATATATATCAGCTCTCAAAGATCGAGAATTTATTGGATCCATTTGAAGAAATTTAAATTTTCTCTAAGATTAAGTTGTACTGATATATCCTTAATTGAGGATTTAGTAGGAGGATGTGCATAGGATAGCTTTCAGGTCAATGTGTGGCCATTGCAAAGTTTTGATGATATTTTTGGGTTGTTGAATGTTTTGACGTCTTTTATCGATATTATTGATTGGAAATTTTTTGACCATGTTTAGATTAGTTATAATGACCTTATCAATGATGTTTTAATTTAATTGAAGATTTTGAGGAGTGTAAATTATGATTAGAGAAGGTATCATTTTGGGTCATATGTTTGTTAATGTGATATTTGATAATTCAAAAAAAAGATAGAAGCAGTGGCGAATTTGAAAAGACTGGCTGAGATCTCGGGAGTGCAGAGTTTTTGGATCTGATTTCTTATGATGGGAGTTTCATTAAATATTTCTCGAGAATTACAGTGAGTTGGTGATTTTGGAATGGAGGCAATCGATATCTAATTAAAGTGATGTTTGTGAGAAACGTTTTCAGTAATTGAAGTATAAAGTGTCATCGACATCAGTTTTGTCAATCCCTGAGGGATTAAAAAGATTGGTAGTGCTCAATGATTTTTTTTAAAAAATATATTTAAATATATTTGAATTCTGTATACCCAGTGTCCTATCCAAGAAAAGTTTGGGATCAGTCTGAAAGTTTTTGCATGAATATGCTGTGATGATGATGCCAATAGAAAGTTTGGGCCAAAGGGATTTCCCCTCTTTGCTATAAGGATTGGATTCCAAATAAAACTCCTATTTGCGAGGGCAGCTTTTATGAAGATTAGAGATGAAGTTCATTTTTGGACGAGCCATCATGAAGTTGGACTCGATCAAGCCAATAACCTCGAGCCTACGAGGTAAAGTATTTTCTCCATTGCACGTTCGAGAGAAAGTATGCTATCGAGAATCATCTCATTAGAGTCTTGGCTAATTAGATGAAAGATCAGAAGCTAATATACGAAAGCTCGGGAGCAAATGAGGATATCTGCAGTTATGATTGAGCTAGAGTTGTCCAAGTTTGACGGAAACATTGCGTGGCGAAACGGATTTTTTTTAACTTCGCCATTCGCAACACAGGATCACAGATGCCATCTAGGATCCATATATTTTAATTACAAAACGCATAGTAGAAGCCAATTTAACATCTTACGAAAACATTCATATTCATTCCATAACATTTATTTCTGAATAGGCACAAATGTCTAATTACAAAAGTTTATGGAGTCCGTCAATTCATTACACTAATTGATTCTCCATTGCGATCGTAAAAAAGGTGCTCCTAAATCCTTACGAATCCTTCAGGTCGGCTTTGATCACTCCGTCTCACCAGGCACAAATTCTAAATTTTCATCTGAGGAGGAGAAATAGAAAACAGTGAGTCGAAACTCAACAAGGTACATGCAGATTTTCCATAAAATGTTCGTGCTGTCAATAGTTACAGATATATATACAGAATATCATTTGGCCGGAATCATGCAAAACACTTAGATGGTTAATGTAGGAAATCAGGCATCATATATATACATGGCATTTGACCGAACAAAAGCAAATCAGAAAATCAGAACAGATAATATTTGGACATAACACATGCAGATCATAAATTTAGCTTCTTTTATTTATTGCATAACGGAAGGGGGGCTTTAATCGAGGATAGATTGTGCACATCTTCTCACAATCACGGCAATACCTCCTTGTACAAAGCCCCTAAGACGGCTCTCACTTCCTCATTGTACAAAACCCCGAGGACGGCTATCACTACCTCCTTGTACAAAGCCCCAAGGACGGCTCTCACTTCGGTTATCCTTAATTATCACCTTAAGGTCCTAAGACATGCCAGAGAATCTTATCTCCCAAAGATAGAGTCAAAACTTATTTGTCTTATCATAAAATCGATTTCAACTTTTATTACAGCTTGGTTTCAAAATAATGTGCAAGGCTGGTCTTAATTTCACATGCAAAGGTAAAATTGAACTTGATTTAATGCAAAGGGGCCAAACTTGATTTTTAAGTTCAAATGGCCGGTTTTGATTTCAACATGCAAGCTGGTTCCGATTTCAAACATGCAAGGGCTGGTTTTCGATTTCAACATGCAAGCCGGTTCCGATTCCAAACATGCAAAGGCCGGTTTCCAATTTCATATTCAAAGGTGGCCGGTTTCATCTTTATACAAGGGAAGGCCGAACTTGATTTTTCACCAAGGGAAGGCCGAACTTGATTTTTCATCAAGAGAAGGCCGAACTTGATTTTTCATCTAGAGAAAGCCGAACTCAATTTTTCATCAAGGGAAGGCCGAACTCGATTTTCATCAAGGGAAAGCCAAACTTGATTTTTCATCTAGGGAAAGCCGAACTCAATTTTTCATCAAGGGAAGGCCGAACTTGATCATTCATCAAGGAAAGGCCGAACTCAATTTTTCATCATGGGAAGGTCGAACTTGATCATTCATCAAGGAAAGGCCGAACTCAATTTTTCATCAAGGGAGGCCGAACTCAATTTTTTATCAAGGGAGGCCGAACTCAATTTTTCATCATGGGAAGGCCGAACTTGATCATTCATCGAGGAAAGGCCGAACTCAATTTTTCATCAAGGGAGGCCGAACTCAATTTTTCATTAAGGGAGGCCGAACTCAATTTTTCATCATGGTAAGGCCGAACTTGATCATTCATCAAGGAAAGGCCGAATTCAATTTTTCATCAAGGGAAGGCCGAACTTGATCATTCACCAAGGAGAGGCCGAACTCAATTTTTCATCAAGGGAGGCCGAACTCAATTTTTCACCAAGGGAAGGCCGAACTTAATTTTTCATCAAAGGAAAGCCGAACTTAATTTAGGCTTAAGGTGGAGGTTGGTTTCAATTTTATCAAAAGCCGAGTTCACATTATGCATGCCGGTTTCATATCATGCCGGTTTCAATTAAGGCCGATTTCAAGATCAGAGAGCAATGCTGGGTTCAAATTACAATGTAAGGCCGATTTCATTTATTCTTTAAGGCCGATTTCAAATCAAAGAGCTTATACGCCACTTTACAAAGCCGGTCTACTTTTTCATAATTAAATGACTGGTCATCATCATGCAATAATTTAACTTCATGCGTGCGAATATCATGAAATAACTGAACATCATTAGTTATACTTGCATTAAAAACATGAACTTAAAAAGGTGAGTACACTTGCAGCATTTAAAAACAAAACTTAAAAGAGTAACGTCCGAAGTACACTTGCTTGACAGCCATTTGTTCACCCTTACCGACTAGAAGCTTTCTCTCCTCTACTCCTTATTGTTCTTCTCGCTGGTTGCTCATGCCAGCTTCCTTGGTCGAAGCTGAGTATTTATAGAGGAGGGGTTAGGTGGAGTAAGTGGGGTAAGTCACTTGCTTCGGTACCTCTTTTCAGAGGGTAGGTGGGAGTAAGTAAGTTAGTTTACTTACTCGAGTACTTCTCTTCAGACTGTAACGAGGTAGTTTACCTACTCCATTTAGTTGATACTTAGTTGGATTCTAACTAAATAGTAAAATTGACTTTTGGCTTTAGTTGCTATTAATTTATTCAGGTCAATTTTTCGGTCAAGGCTCCTTATTCTAATTAAGCCATTTTTCTTGTCAGGTTTTATTTCTTTCATTGAAGACCGGTCAACATTTTCAACTCCAAGCTTGAGCCTCTTAATTCTTGGACCTCACACATTGAAGACTCTCTACTTAGCAAAGTGGAGAGAGAGTTTGATGGCAATTTGATTACGAGCTGTGGCATGATGTATCTCATGCCTAAAGGAAGAAGTTGAGAAGAAGAAACCTTTAAGATTTTTTTTTGAATCTACCTTAAATAGCAAAGGATTTTTATGATTATCTGGATAAGATTGAGCTAATTGATGATGGTTTAGCTAATGAAGATGGTTCATTGTTTGTTGAGACTTGAGGCAGGTGATGGTTGAGTTGATAAAGTTGGCATATCGCTTGCCTATCAGGAAGGTCATTTCGAGATTGGTCGTTTGTATATTGTCGAAATGTAGAGATTGCAAATCTATTTCGAGGTTTTTGATTTGAGTTAAGATTGATGATCGATTAGAGTGGTGTAGCGGAAGCGTGTGGACTCACGACTATCGATCACAAAATTTGATTGGAGACTTGAAATAAGAGATCAGTTTTCCAAACTGATTGGAAGCTTGAGAAGAGTGGTTAGGTGTTTCTGGAAGTACCGTGAAGAGAAGAATTCTGAGTTTTGAGGTCAAAGGGTAGATTGAAGTAGAGGTTAGTTAGGATATTTGAAATCTTTAGCAAATTAGATAAGTGGCCTTCAGATTGGCCTTACTTCTGAATTTGATGGATAGACGTGTTAAGTTTTATGTGAATGATCATTCGCATGTGATTGTGTTGGAGTCATTTTTTATCGATGAGAAGTATTTTAGATTAAGGCTATCGATTTGATTTTTGGGATGAGAATGATCTAGTGCAGAGAAATAAGATATTTTTATTGGTATTTATGCTTTTGAGGAATCTTCTAGTTAAGAAAGCTTTAAGGGATCTCAAAGACGAGTCCGGAGGAATATCCATATTTGTTGAGGATCAGATTAGATGAATCATTTGATCATGGAAGACTTTTGAGAAGATCGAAAATAAAATTTGAAAGAATATCCTCATTGTATCATAATTGAGGTAATGATTGAGTACATAAATTTTGAGGACGAAATTTTTGTAAGGATGGAAAAATATAATATCCCGAATTTTTATTCGAATTAATTTAATATTAATTTTGATTTTGGACAATTTGGGCATAGCGAAAATTTATTAAATATTATAAACTTTGGAAGGATATTTGGACTAGTCGGGTTGGCGCCCGAGATACGGTCGTACTATCACTCGAATACTTGTTTGGATTTTGGAATAAAAGAAAATTTAAATTAGAAAATAATATATATATATATATATATATATAAAAAAAAAAAGACAGAGAAAATAGGGATAAGGTTGGGATCGGGGAGAAAGAAAAAGGGGGAGGGTTTTGGCACGGAGAAGAGACGGAAGGACGGGAGAGGAAGGAAGAGATGGCCGGCAACCGGCGACGGTGATGTTTGGCAAGGACGGCACGATGCCGATGGTTGTCGGTGGTTGAAAGTTTGGCCGGTGGTGGTTGAGTGGCATAGAGTTAAGACTATCGAGGAAGCCGATAATGGTTGTCTGCAGCATCAGCTGTATCGGCGCTGGCAAGGTGGCACCAAGGAGGCCGGTGACGGCCGTTCGCAGTGGTGGCTGGCGGGCGCGGCAGCGTTGAGCAGCAGCAACGATAGAGGAGCCACGCAAAGGAGAGAGAGAACGCGGGTGAGGCATGGGCTTCGCTCAGGAGGAGAGAGAGGCTCACCGGGGAAGGAGGTGGCCGGACGGGAGGCGAAGTCAGCGGCGATGGTGGTCACCAATGACCGGTGACGGCGTGGGTGGCAGCGGTGTGCGGCAGAAGCCGCGTAGAAGAGAGAGAAATGGGTGTAGCCGTGAGAGGACGCACTGACAGTGAGAGAAATGGTGCTGTTTGGATGCTTTGGGACATCCTTTCTTCAGATCTACAAAGTATGAGGTCAAGGTAAGTATCTGTAAACCTCCTCTTTGGTCTAATTTAATATCTAAAATATTTTAGACACTATTTAAAATTTTTACTAACGTGCATATAATTTTATTTGCCCAATCTATTTAATTTGGACATACATGTATAGTTCATTAACTAATTTTGGAGGTTTTGGATATGTGTTTTATGATTTTAGAAATTTATTATTTTTCTGAAAGTCTAAAAAATTTATTGGACATTGTATATATTTATATCGGTATGTGTAACAAAAATGTGCACGAAACTTGTATAAGCCGTGCATTTACATGCACATGCCGGGTTGTGATCACTACTTTGTATTCAGATATTTGATTTTCTAGTTAGCTCTCATGAGGAGATATTTGTTATTTGGAAACCCTTTCCATTGGCAGGAGAGGCTTGAAGTAGCGACCCTTCTCATTTGGATGATTTGATTCGACCTTATAATATATTCGGATGTCCTAATATATCTAATAAATTTGAGAATTGCACCGAAAGTCGTGAGTGGTAAATAATAGTGAGCAACCTTACCCATGGATATAGAGTATATGGGTGACCATATATGCTGGCCTAATTTGTATTTAATTTTGCCTAAGATTACCGGGACTATGTGTAACCCTTCCTCAAGTTAGTCTCTAAATAATCGAAACTCAAATTTGATGCATTCTTTGTATTTCTGCATCGATTGGTATTGGATTTGGATTTGAATTTGAGATTTGTCAATTTTGTCAATAATTGGGTTTGGTATGTTTCATACAAACAATTTTGATTATATATTTTGATCCGGACATTTGAAATATCTGTCGTGATATTACTTTGACTTCTCCGCACGCTATTGGATTATTTGAGTATTAGATTCTACCCCAAATTACAAGCTGATCGAGCCTTGGATTTGGATTCGGACTCATACTTGGACTTTGACTTAGATTGGACTTAGAATCGACTATTTGCCTATTAGAACCTGTCCGGATTGCTTCTATTTTGTTTATATATATATATATACATATCCCAATGAGGACTATTTTCTGATTTGAATATTTATTTTGGATTTGGATATTTGATTTGAGTACGAGACTACCTTCAAATTTTAGATCTTGAATTTCTATTGGATTCATTTTATCGGTGATTTAAACTTATTCTGTTATTTAAACGGATTTTATCCATTTAATTTTTTCTATGATTTATTGGACTCATTTTGTTTAATATGATACTTGTTGGGCATTAGGTTCATTCTTCTATTTTATCTCTTCAGAGTGGAGGCTTGACTTCATCACAGTAGTAGGAAGAGTTTCAGTACAGCACTGTAAACCTTTGGTGAGTGTTATATCTTGGGCTTTGATATTATCAACCATATATTGATATGAGTAGATTTTGCCTGATTTGTTCTGAGATGTTGGAATTGGCTGAGCGTATGCCATGGTTTTATATATTAAGAATTTATTGGGTCGATTTCTTATGTGAATAATTCGTTGTCTTTATTTAGTTATCCCCTTACGACTATTTTGTGGAGCATGTTACATTTATATTATCTAATAAAGCCCTGTGTAAATTATAAAATTTTATGGAGTTTTGTATATTTTATGGTTACACCCGGGTTTTAAAAATTATAAGGATAATAATTTAAGTATATTTAATTATTTAATTGATCTGCTTGGCTCAAGTTCGTGACATCACATTTCAGGGAAGCCTCATTTCCTTCAGTGACATTTATGTGATGAGAAGGCTCGATCGAAAGCCCAAAATACTTGGCCAGGCGTATCTACAAGAAATTATGTGCGGAGCCACTGTCAACTAATATAACAGCCAGCTAGCCCAATATTACTCCTTGCAATCGTAAGGTGGAAGGTGCGAAGTGCCCTTCTAAAGCGTGGAGAGAGATGGTTGGAGTGGACTTAGGTGGTGGAGGTAAGGGTTCGGTCTCCTAGGTGTGGTCAGTCATATAATCTGATTCCCTAATATCCACCTCCAAATTTTGGAGTTCAGGCCAAGCACTTCCTTCCTCCTCAGTCAACATACACAAAAATTTTCGTGGGCTACAACAATAACCTAGTGTAAAATTTTCATCACAATTAAAACACAGACCTCATTCTCAACGGGCGACCATTTCAGGTATAAGCCGCTACCATGGTAATCTAGTGAAGCTTGTATAGAGTAACTTCGTGATTCAGGTATGAGGATGGCTAAAAGCGAAGTTTGAGATCCTTAGCGAACACTTCCCATGTGGACAGTTGATGGGTTGCATGTAGCCATTGGTATCACTGGAGAGCCGCACCCGTCATGTAGAACGCAACCACTGACGATTTCTGGTTAGGCGATGTTCCATGATATAGGAAAAATCGCTCAATTTGAAATAACCACCCAATAGTATTGTCGCTTGTGAAGAGGGAAATTTTGACTTTGGGCAAACCGATTTGTGAGGAGATTTGGGTATCAGGTTGTGGCGCCAGAAATAAGGGTAGGGTTTGAGTTGTAGGTTGCGGCAGAGCTGAGGTCAAAATTGTGAATGAAGTGGGAGTGGGAAATAAAGGGGGATTCAAAGAGGTTAAGGTCTGTCATTCGATGCGAGTGACGGATTGTCGCATTTTGGTGATAGATTGTTGCAACTCACCGAAGGTGTGGTGGATTTGTTTGGTGGTAAAGGAAATGGTGAAGTTACGGTTTGCATGTTCCTTAAGCTCTTGCATGATGCCGGCAATGGACTCTTCATACGCCTTATACTGCGTCATCAAACCCTCCACCATTTGTCTCATTGAAAGCACCAAAATGTTATAAATGCATGTCCACTTTTAACTGATCTGTAACTTGCTGGGCGCCACTCACAATTTCAAATGAGATTTGGGAAGGGGAGGGGAAATCAGACAGAGGGTTTTCAGCAAAGAGGTAGAAGAGAAAGAGGGGACAGAGAAGGAAGAAGGGCTGAGAAGCAGACGAGAAATAGAAGAGGGAAGTAAGAGGAAATATTTCTCTAATTCCATAGCAGTGCATCAGTAGAGTATATAACGTGGCCCAATTGTAACAGGAGGGACACAGGGCATCCACGTGTAACAAATGCTAAACAAACTAAACAAATTGGAACAGAATTGTAACAATTGTAATGGGAAGGGGGGATTAGTGAAAATATAGAACTAATAATAATGTTATAGTATCTCGGTATATAATGCTAGACATAAACTCGGTATTTTTGTGGCAGCTGCACTGTCCGGTTGCTTTTTCTATGCCGTGGTTGACTCAGTGGTGCGATCACATTGGCGGCAATGAGACCGGTAGCACATTCACTCGATTCAGTCTGCATTCCACCAGATTTTCTTCCACAATGGCATCCTCTTCTTGACACCCAATTCTCGTCCTAGCATGCTTTCGCTTCTTCTTAGAATTTGGTCGACGAATCAATCCCGAAATCAAATAACATTTAGTATGAGCAAACCAATCTCACCAGTGGCACAAAGATTGTTCAAATGGTGGCTCAAATATCTGCTATAATCCCACAGCAAATCCTGGAGATTCGCTTCTATTTACTTCGAAATCGGCTCTTCGCTCGATCCACCCATTTCATTCAAGTACTTCATGACCGGGTATGTCATCTATACACACACACACACAAAAGAAAAAAACACCACCTCGCGAAACTGAAAATTGAAATAACACAAGGAAAGAGAACAATGGAAAAGAAGGATAAAGAGGATAAGATTTACCAACCCATGCGCAAGGTGGATGAGTAGGAAGGTGAAAAAACTGGAAAGACTTGGCGAGGGCGTTCTTCAATGAGGGTGATTTGGTCGGAATAAAAGCGCATTTTTAGGTCGGAATTGAAGAAATAATCGACAGCGTATCTGAATTAGTGTAGATCTGGGGCAGTAGGGTTTAAGTTTGGTGTTTAAACTATCGCTGCGCATTAGTTATTGTTAATTATAGGCACAGCCTTAGCTTTCTATAAATTATAAAACATTGGTATATTACGGATACTCCTTCCTAGATTTTTTATGCTTAGTTTTTAGCTTTAGAAGCTCTAAATTAAACAATTAACACTTTAAAAAAATCATTTCAAAAAAAAAAAAAATCATGCTAATATTCTCCACTTATTAAACTTGTAAACATCTTAAAGGATGAAACTTAACATAATGACAATGTTAATTTATGGTAATATGAAAATAACCACCTCTAAAATTGAGGGTCATATTACATAAATTTTTCTTGCTCCAAAGTCCACAATACAAAAATCTCTTATTGATCTTTCTTAAAACTTGTTAAGATTTTAATGAGGACTCCTAGGCAAAGTATCAATCAATGAGTTCTGTACTGAGTCAAGCTTAAGTAACTTACTAGTAACTATCTGTGTCATTTACACTATTGAGAAGCCCCGGGTTATGCCTGCTCCAGGGTAAACTGACAAAAATAACTCACTTGTGAGCATGCAATCATCACAGAAGGCTTTAAACGTTTGTGCATGTAATTGTTCAAACTCGAAGCAAGCATTTGTTTTTGTTTACCCCAAAGCGGCAATCATCACAGAAGGCTTTAAACGTTTGTGCATGTAATTGTTCAAACTCGAAGCAAGCATTTGTTTTTGTTTACCCCAAAGCGGCATCTCGGAAACCAGATAGAGGCAATCACTGCCTACTCCCTAACAAAGACTGCAGAATCCAGACCAAGGGGAAAAGATATAATTACAAAGTACTTCAAAAATTGGGTAATCTGTGTTCGGGATAATCAAGCGGTAGTTAGAATTCTAAGTCTTAAACATTTCAGTGACTTGAGAAAAGGAAGAAAAATAAAGAAAAAAGGAACTTCTATTTAATCACCAGACGAATGAAAAAGCAAGACTTTACAGCCAACACGTTGCAGGCAAGGCTAGTCAAGAATTTGGAAAATCGAAAGATCTACACCGGAAGCATTCACCATTTTGCAGACTCAGCATTTAGTCGATCTTCCATTTGTGTTAAGGTAAGGCTCAAAGGCTCTCATAATTTGCTCATAAACTGGCCTTTTGTAGTCCACTGCCTATTAAAAAGACCACAATGAACATAGTGCCAGAGCATTCAAGCAAATATTAATGGTTTTCATCAGCATACCTGCTCGGTGACCTCTTCCGGGCTGGCCCATTTCCACTCTGAGAATTCTGCGTCTGCTCCTCCGTTGGCCAAATTGACCTCACTGTCATCTGATGTGAATCTCATAAGGAACCTGTCCAAGTTCAAAGTTTAGTAAGCTTTTTAGTGGTTCTAGCAATTTCACAAATCAACATCTACAAGTGAACAAATTCAATACAACCCAAAGGGTAGAGCTGTCTTTTGTGTGACATAGAAGTTATGGGTTTTATTTGTAGAAATGACCTCTTGCATAATGTGATGGAAGGCAGCGAATAATAAACATAGGTGGTTCAACCCCTTTTCAAACCTTAGATATAAAGGGAGCTTTGTGCACTTGGATTCTCTTTAGTATCAACATAACCCACATTAGGTTTGGAGAAGTGCAATCCAATTATGCAAATTGAACAAACCAACAACTTCACGTCCAAGACTGAAATGACTCCTACTAAAGAACGAGGCTAGCATAAATGGCTTTCTGTCTTATGTGAAAGAAGTGAAGCCAACTAGGATAAGCCTCACCGAAAACTGAGGAACAATTGCTTAATAAAAGAACCTTGGCAGCTATCAGAGCAAAATAAACATGTCAATCCTTTCAGACAGCATATTGAACATGGCTGCTTCGAGTACCCTCATTTACCCAGTAGGCTAGGACCAATCTGATTCCTTTCTAATAGCTGATATCTTACAAACGAGATAATGTAGAAGTTCAAACCTAATATTTCTAACACGATGATAGGTTCACATGGAGTTTCCTAATTTAGCAAAATATATTCTCCGGCTAGACTGACGACAGACATCATTCTATGCGTGATGTATAAAAGGCAGGATAAGCCAAAGATTACATATATGTGCGACTGATTACTCATGTGGATCGGACACAACAGAAGCTACAATGAAAATTTTGAATAAAAAAAGGGATATGATGCTGACCACTTCAGTGCCTGCCCATGCCATTCACCTCCCCATAAACGATTCACTTTAGCCTTCACTGCAGGGGGAAAGTCATAAGTCAACCAGCTTGGAACCTGCAAGTTTGAAAGCATTATACATAAATATAAAAGAAAATTAAATAGAACAACACAAGAATGTTAGAGATCTGAAAAATAGCCTGAGTCCACAGAAAATCAATTAGCAACATTTCACTACCTAATTGGCCCCGAGCAATCAAATGCACAGGGAGAAGGTATGCAGGGAGTCCATGCCCCACAAAATAATACATAAATAATACCTATGAGAAAGGGGGAGTCATATGATAAGATGAGGGAAGTGAATCTCACCCCAAGGATTTTGGACGAATGACAGTGGGGAAAGAACCATAAGTCTTAACCATTTGTTAAAATCCCATTAGGTAAGATTCTAATTTATGTTTTTTCCCTTTTTATAAGATAAATATGACTCTCACAGAATCTACAAAAGCTTATACAGTTATTTAAATATGGATAATAGACCTAATTGAGGTCAAAAGCCTGTCATATTTTGACTTATGAGATTGCCTTTTCTCTGCACCAAATTATAGATCTAGTAGTTTCTTTCGGTTAAACAGCATTTGAAGGACTAACTAGGCCACACCAAATTCAGAGCAACTAATTCAGTGGGTTCATCTCAATACTCTCACTTTGCGTTCCTTTAAAGAGCTTTGGCTGAGTAGTTCAGCTTTAGAGTAAATGGTACGATTTACAAGCTTCTTTTAAAATGCACCACCCTTTTTCCTTTTCTCAGCCTTGTTTCAGGACACAGTGAAAAGCAACCACCTAACCACGGAAATGTAAATTTAATCAGTTTTTTAATTGAAACGAAGGGATCCTGTTGTCAGTGTTCTTGTGACTGGTGGTCTGTTGGCCATTCTACTAACCTCAGCCAAGATATCAGCAGACACTACTCCAGTTTCTTCACGCAGCTCCCTAATGGCAGCGGACTTTGGGTCTTCGCCATCTTCAATACTCCCCTATTATCATTGACGAAAGGACAACAGTCACTTCTTGAAATAAATTGCAAGTGTAGTAAAAATAATAAAATTACCATTTTGTAAAACAATGTGACATCAGAACTGTGCATGCAGTGTGCATCGTATAGAGCGTAAAACATACTGTGATCAATCCCATTGGATTATTTCCATGTGAAAACTATGTTAGGACAGGATCAGAAAACTAGAACTACATGAGAAATTCATGCAAAATAGTCAGTTTTAAAATATTGACAAAGAATGCTGAAGATAGATATAGCACATCTAGTGCGCAGTGATATTACCTGGGGCATCTGCCATGCTCCTGGAACATTTAACCTTGAAGCCACAAAAACCTGCACGCATGTCATTCGTAGTTATGTTTCATTTCATCCTCAAGCAATAAGCACTAAAAACTATAGAAAAGTAAACAATTGAGAAACCAAATAATCCCTATAATATCCATAAATCTTTTTCGGGGGTAAGTGGGAAGAAAATTATGCGCAAAAACAACTAATACAGTACATCTGGGTATTCCCAGGGATTGCAGATGAATATGACTTCCTTCCAGACTAGTAGGCAACGGTCATGGAAAATGTTTGGAAAAAAAAATCTTTCCATTCACTGCATGCATTATAGTGTACCCTGCTTTTTAGTTCTGAAAGATCCTAAAGATTTCTTTGGCATCAAATCACGCAAACTAGGCAAGCATGAAAAGCTCTCTGGAGAAGGCTGTTATTCTGACTTCCTCTTCGACACAAGCGTAACCTGTTTTTGAATAATCTCTTTATTTCCATGCAGTTCCTTACTAAGCTAATACTCCAACCAAAACATTAACTCGCAGTCATCGAAAAACTAAGTAATGCTATTATGGAACACCAAATGGGCCTTTTTTTTGTGTGTGTTTTGGGGGAGCAGCATAGGAATCCAACCATCCCTTCATGAACAGATAGGGAAAATATAAAGTTTGGCATATAGTTTCATGTTTACTTTAGAAAAAAATATATATTACATTTGGTTTAGAGTTAGGCTTGCTCTTTTATATAGAGATTCATAGTGACTGGGATATCCTGTCCTAGACCTGGACAGTACGCCATACAACCTGCCCTATTGCTGCAAATTTTGTTCAAGTTCTTATCATGGCAAAAGAAATCTGCTTTGGGTGCACTAGGTAAGATTGCTAAATCACTTAAACATCTAACGATCACTCAAACAGTCTTTCACGCATCCTCCAGGCTTTAAGCACATATTCCTTTTGAGTAGGAAACGGTAATCATCATGCATCCTAACTTGATAGATGTCAATGTCTTTTGACCATCAAAACCAACATTTGGACCTCCAAAAAGTAAAATGAAGAGATGAAAAGAAAAAGACATTCAGTTCTTTTAGGTTAAGTCACTAGATCAAACCTTTCCCTTTCTTTCATTGTTTTCCTCAAGACTCAAACTGACCCTCATCTAATTCTAAAATTTTTTCTGAATGATTTTGTCAATAATGAACTACAGATCATTTTTGGTGAGCTCTTAGTTATTTTCCAAACTGTCTAGGAGGTTCGACTATTCATCTCCAGCATGATCAATTTTGAATGTACAGGGGATAGGGAAATTTATATCGGTAGAACCCAGTTGAACTTTATGCTGCGGTTTGACCAAACTTACCATTGTGTCAAAGGTAAAGGACATGGTGTAAATTTTAGAAAGAGCAATAAACCTGAAGTTTTGACAACGAAAAATAAGATGACCTCTGAATGAGGTTGGCTAACCAAAGTTTCAGCTTCCTACTATTCAACCCACATGTCACCACTGACAAATTTATGGCGTGGGGAGTAGAAAAAATTTCACAGAAGCTCAGGAAATGACCTCCTGTAGAAGGTACTCTGCAAAACCTCTGTTCCATGTCACAGACATGGAAATTGAATTTAGTATGAACCAGGCGGGCTTTAGACAACAGTTCTCCTTCACCCCTTCTTTTAGTATAAAAGGGGGGACAAATAGGAAGCAGACTCCATTATTAGGCCGGTAGCATCGTTTGGCGTTACAGACTCCCATGATCTAACCGTAATCCAACAGCATGAAAAATTAAATCAAGTGTGATTAAAAAAAAAAAATGCATTAGAGTCGCCCCAACAAGAAGATTCAAATTGAGAAAACTACTGCGTTTGCAATCAAGTTCTCATTGATCAGGCAATTTGAACTTCAAAAGAATCACAAATCGCAGCCTTATGCAGCCAAACGAATCAACTCATAGTTCGCCAAAGTTGATACGGAGAAACACAAAAGATCCGCATATTATATTAAAAGGACGACACAATACAAATAAATAAATACTATGCTGCCAAATTTGGCAGCTAGAATAAGAACTAATAACAGATAAATGTTTGGTAAAAAAGAGATATCTATAAGGCACCTGATTATTGGCGTTAACGAGGCAAATTCCAACATTGGGTCGATAACCAGAAGGAAGTCCTTCCATCTTCGAAGTCACAAAGGCAGACTAAGTGGGCGATGCGATCATAAGTACAGGGGAGAAGAGTCTATCCAGCTGAAATTGAAGTGGTGGTAATATTTTATAGGGAGGAAGGAGATGGCGAGCTCGGAGGGACGACTTACATAGGGAGAGCGAATTTTCTGAATTCTCAATTCTACGTCACCCAACTCCGTTTATCCTGCGCACCCCCAACTCACCAATACAATTTCCTCGGCATCAACCTGTTTCTCATTATCAGATTGATTAATTAAAATTTAATAATCAAAATTTAAAAATAAAAAATATTAAATATAGTTATATTTTTAAATTTTTTTATAATATTAATATTTATTAAATATTAAATTAAATATTAAAATTATTTTTAATAAAAATAATTATTTATATATTATTATATAATATTTAAATTTTAGACGTTAAATTTTTTAAATTTAATAATTTAGATGAGAAAAATAAGATCTCGCACTCTACTAATATAGCTCCATGTTGCTCCACTGAGTGACCGAAATAGTTTCAAAAATTATTATCAATAAATAAGTATATATATATATATATTTAAGAAATTATTCAACATATATTATGTAGAATTTAATCTTTTATTTAAATCTATCTATGCTATCTTATAAGACATATATAATAAAAAAATTTTAAAAATATAAAAAATTAAAATAAATGTCCAATATAAAAATTTGTATAACACAAAATGTATTCTAGATATTAAAACATGACACATTTGATAATTTTTTATAGATTAAAAATTATTATTAAATTATATTGTCAATGAGGCGCACAATAGAAGATGGGGATGGATAATGAGGTCAAATGGGCAACACGCGCAGGGGGAAAACGCAACGCAAAATTCCAAAAGCAAGTGGGAGGCCCGCTGAGTGAAGACAGTTGACTTTCTCTTGTGAGAATTGTCTTTATGGCTCAGTTATTAATTTTTTAGATCTGGATAAATTAAAGTTTTGAATAAAATTAAACTATATATCAAAATCAATCTCATACGTAGTTGCATTGATAATATTTCCCAAATAATAAAAAACAATATATATAACCAGATTTAATATATATATATATATATCAAATTTAAGATATATTAAAACGAGATCATATATCAACAAATTTATTAGCTTCCTTGTTGGGTTCAATATTAGTGAGGCCAAAAAGACGCGAGGCCTAATCCAAAAAGCAGCAGTCCAAGTGGCCAACCCAATCCAACATTTAAAAATAAATTTGCGTAGCAACCAACGTCTTCTGACCAATCGGTAGCCGCAACTCATTAATACGACACAGACAGTGGCGCGGTCACGGAAGAAACAAGCCAATGAGGAGAAGGTCAACTCTACCAGCCATAGCTGACGTGGCCCACTACTTACAGTTCACTAACCAATCCCTACGCAAGAGATAAAGCAAACGTGGCTTGTGACGCACGACGGTCTCCCCGGTATCACAAGGCGACAACTGATATACCGACGGTCACCACTGGGCAACGGTCAACAAATCCCTGCAGGAAGGATTCTCGCGTCCAAAGCTCCAAACCAAGGAGCCTATAAATCCCCTCTCCTTTTACAGAAGACGGGATTAGACTCTGGACATTTAGCTTCATATTATGCAGTGAGGCGCACGCCCCCAAGAGATCAAGTTCTCAAATTAGTGTCCAAATCTGATCTCCACAGCCTCCTCTAGGCTACGAAAGTGAGCCACCCTCTGTGGTGCTTACAGGGAGCTAGGCCTCCTATCAAATGCTCATCTAATCCCTCACTCTTGCATTCACACACTCCTCCGCATATACAGCATATTTTTGCGCACATTTAAGCGTGCGCTCCTTTTCGTTCATTGCGGAAAGTTGTTGACTCGAGTATTGGAGTATTTTCGGTGGGAGAAATCCCGTTGGGCCTCTGATATCTCGTTTGTAGTTTGTATTGTATAGGTTCCGGGTTCACAACGACGAAGACCGGACTCGCTCGAGACTCGATCCAGACTAGGAATTCGAAGGCTCCCTAATTCGTATGACAACCCAAGACCCTAGACGCAATATTGGCATTGTCTGTAAGAATGCAACAAAAAGTCTAGTGTCTTCCTTCAACACTTACCCCCTTCTACATAAATGGTCAACACCAGGGCGCAAGCTAGTGCGCCAGCAAAAGATGCAGCCACTCACGACGACGATCCCTCGATGGATAGCCATGTCAACAAGCAGCCGCACCTAGACATCTGTCAGTTAGCTGCCGAGATGGGGGACATAAGGCTGATGATTCAGGCCCTCTGCAACGGAATAGGCACGCAGTGGATGGGGACAACCCCTCAGGCGTCCTAGGCGTCATCCTCCTGACGAGGAAGGCATTGCACCGGAGCCCCGGGGCAGATCAAATGGCCTAACGATGCCGAGGCCTACGCGGCCTCCAGCAACAGTGCCCGAATAGTGGCTGGAGGCCACCATAGCCGGGATGACTGGGAAGAGATCCTAGAGTGGAGTAACCCCCGAAACTCCCGTACCAAGAGGAGGCAGACAGCCACAGGCTCGTATAGTGCGCAACCTCCGCGAGCAAAAAGCCATTGCGACCACCACGCCTAGGAGGATCCGCGAAGTCACACAGCTCTGTGACGTCATTAACGCACGGAGGAGCAGATTCGACCCACCAATGGAGGAGAAAGGTGATGTGGGATCACCTATTCAAGGAGAAGTCCGGACGGTCCTTTGCAAACTTGTAAAGGTCGCCCTTCGCAATGAATATCCGGACCTAGCCGCTCCCCTGTAAGTTCAAGATGCCAACGCTGGAGGGATACGACGGGAGCAAGGATCCAATGGATCACCTGAACTACTTCCGCACTCACCTGTCCCTCCACGGAGCGAGCGAGGTAGTGATGTGCCAGTGTTTCCCCATCACTCTTAAAAGGGACGCGCTGCTCTGGTTTCACGGCCTCTAGCCAAACTCTTTCCGCTCTTTCGACAAGCTCGTTGATTGCTTCTTAAGCTAGTTTGCCTCCAGCTGGAGGGAGGAGAAGTATCCTTGGCACCTAGTCTGCCTCCGCCAAAGGTCGGACGAAAGCCTGAAGCGGTTCCTTAACAACTTCATCACTGAAGCACACTGGATCCCCCAACTCTCTGAGGATCTGAACTCAACACTTTTGTTGCCACGCTGGTAGAGGGGGACTTCTTCAAGCACATGTCACACTAGCGCCCCCAATCCTTCCGAGAAGCTGAGGCTATCGCTCAAGCCTATATCTCAGTGGAGAAGGTCAACAAGGTAAAGCGTCCCGAAAGCAAGGACCACCCCTCGGAAGGGCCAAAGTCGACCGTTGGGAAGAAGAGGAATGACGGCAGCAACAGCTCCTAGGAGTGCCACTTGAGGTTGGAGACTTAGTCCTACAGAGTGTAGAGCCCGCAGGGAAGGCCGATAGCAAGAATAAGCTCTCCCCAGACTGGGAGGGGCTATTCCTAGTCTCAGCAATCCTCCGGAATAGAGTATACAAGCTACGCACCCAGGACGGCAAATTGGTCCTACAGACCTGGAACGCCGCCAACCTTAAAAAATACTACTAATAGATTCTCCCTAAGCCCAGGTAAGACACACACACATCATAAGGAACGCCTGTACATATCATTTGTTTCCATTTAATAAAATTGATTGTTTCTATTATATTGTATGATCATTCATATGAGTGTTTGCATGCGTGATATTTCAAAAATGAAACGACCTAGATTGCCCCTAAGTTGGGCGAATCCTCATCCGTCCGTAAACCGGAGTCTTAGATCCATGCCAAGTGGCCCGAAAGCAGCCATATCCAAACCTCGTCCCTGCGTTGAGTGGCCCAAATCAGCCCTAAAGCCTTGGCTCCGCACCAAATGGCAAGAAAGCGGCCATATCTGAACCTCGACCATGCGTCAAGTGGCCCAAAAGTGGTCATACCCAAACCGCGGCTCTACGCCGGAGGGCCCATTCAGCCCTAAAAACCTTGGTTCCATACCAAGTAACCCAAGCGGTCAAAACATCAAGCCTGGGGGCTTTTGAAGTTTTGCAACACGCGGCCACCAAAACCTTAGAGGACAAGAATGGCAGCCATATAATGACCTTCTCCTAAAGAGGAGAGCACGTTCAGTCTACGATAATCGTGGGCAAGGACCAAGCACGTGAAAGTGACGATGCCTTGAGCAGGGCCGAGCGCCTAAGACAGGTATCGTGTATGAAAAGGCCTAAGACCTCAAGTCTGGCTACTACTTCCTGAAAACCCAGCTGACCCTTAGCATGACTCCACAGGGCTAGCGACAACGTCGACTCAATTGGACCGAGCTTCCCACTAAATGTGCATGATGCGATGACATCCTTTGATGAAAGACAAGTACAGTGCAAGAAGGCGTCGGATTGGGGCCTTGGTGACAATAGCTTCACAGCTTAGCCTCTAAGACATGAACAAAGATTCAAAAAGCTACATCATGCAGCTAGAGACATCAAGTGCAACAAAAAATAACTGCCTGTCATTTATCAAGGACAAGCGACATTACAGTGCAGCACTATACAACAAAAAGTATAAGAGCTAACCTAATCCTACGAGTCTGATGGCCCATCCTCTCCCGAGAAGTCTCTCAAGCAGAAGCTGTCAGGGACCCTGGCATTCCCTGGATGTAAGATACCCACGGAGGTGCCCGGAAGTGCAGTGGACATGATCTGGTGGCATAGGCAGATACCGTCCCAAAATCTGGCGTCGAGCACGAGGCACACTTCTTTCGAAGTGAGCCGCAGCCTAAGGTCAGTGGTGAGGCGAGATATGTCATCCGCCATAGCGGAAGTCCATCCCCTCAGCTGCTCAACCTCATGCCCCAGTCATCCGTTCTCCTCCATCAGCCGCCTGTTCCGCCCAATTAGTTGTTCGCTCTTCTGCCTCAGCCATCCGATCTCTTCCTTCAGTGACTCGTTCTCACCCCTGAGCGCAGCGGTTTTGGCTCTGGCACATTGTGCCATCTCCTGCCTGGACTCCTCCTTGACCTAGTGAAAAAATTCAAGCAGTTGAGCATGCACCTTGTTGAGGAAGGCGAACCCCTCAGGGACCTGCGAGAATAAGCAAAGGGTCAGCGAACCTTAGGGTTTTGGTTTGTGGAAAGTTGCAAGGACCAAGGCAATCATACCTGAGTAGGGAATGTGCCGTGCAACTAGGTCCACCTCCTGACGCCAGTACGCTTGGGGGCTCCAAGCGCCTAGCAGCAACCTCTGTGGAGCAGTGAACATCTGGAATCACAGGCGGTGAGGAAATGCTTGGGGGCTCCGGCTTCTGAGCTGCCTCCACCGCTGTCGCCTCCAGGGCCAGGACAGCACCAGGCTAGCTCACACCTCACCCGGCTACGACTTCCTCCTTTGCGGCAACGCTTTCCTAGATGTGCACCTCCTGGGATGCTTCACCAGGCGATCTCGTGAATTCCAAGGCATGAGACGGCCCTGGAACAGGCACCAAAATGCCAGCCTCCCCCGTCTCTCCAAGCTCTGGCACGTCAACCTCCACCATCGGTAGGCCCACAGTGACTGCCTCCGGCTTTTCCAGATCGACAAAAGGACCCATAGGGGACTCCCCTCCAAAGTGAAGCTCCACTGTGGGAACTCCATACTCAGCCAGCACCACAGCGTGTATTGGTGAGTGTTCAGCCGCTCCTTCATGTAGCTCTGGGCCTAACACCTGCTCCGAAGTAGGACACGCAGCAAGTGCGGAAAACTCTGCCGCATGTCTCCGCGACCTCCTAGTGGAGGTGCCACCGGCTTTTCCCAACCTCTTCAGTGGAGCCTCCACCTCCTCCTCTGATGAGGTCTCCAGCAACGAGACACTTTCCTCTGGAAGTTTCCTTGATGGCTCGTGAAGCACGATGGCACCAGACTTCTTCTCTGGACCGGCAATCGACCATTCAAACTTCGACCCCCACCTGGCGGCCTTAAAAACATGCAAGGTCAGACCTGGATGGAAAACATCTTCATCTCCAAGCAGATAGCTATGATAAGTTTCGCGAAGTCGCTTTTCTCTTCTGTAGTCACTCCCTTGCAAAAATACTTGGGGATTGGACCACACTCGTTGGAGAGCTCCATGTCCAAGGGCTCCTCCAGGAAGAAGAACCGGTTCTTCCAATTCTTCACTGAGTCAGGGTTGGTTCCATGAAAGTGAAAACCAGCTTAGGGCGACATTGAAATCTAATCCTCGGACTTAGAAAAGCAAAAGATTACTTCGCATCAAACGTGCAAGAATGGAGGCGGCCGAAAATGAACAACGTGACCAAATAACGAACGGTATTCAGATAAAGCCTCGCAACGAGAATGCGCAACGTATCGACAAGTGCGTATAGCTCACATTCCATGGGGTAGCGAAGCCCACCTTTCAGATGGTGCTCATAAATAGAGATGAAACCCTTTGGAGGGACGTTGGTTCTACCATTGAGCCAGGATCATAGTAGGCCCAGTCATTGGGGATCCTGTAGTCCACCATTAGAACAACGATGGTGCTCGCTGTCAAGGCTGACCCAATATTGTTAACCCCATGATGAACAACACGAGAAACTCGGGAGGAGGAAGGGGATCCTTTCCTCTTTGCCATATCTCTCTCTTGGGAATAAGTCGAAAGCCTTCAGTGCAAGGAAGCATAAAAGAGGAGATTTTACTGAGGCGTCGCTTAAATAGGCAATGGGGTGCTAGTGCATAGTAAAACTCAAATGACGTCTTCGCTTAATGACCAGGCCACGTGCCTGTTCAGCAAGAGCGTCACAAGTCCCAAGGGACAACCAATCATGGCCCATGCCGGCCTACAGATCCCCGTCGCCTCAGCCGCCTGCCAGAATCCCGATTGTCACACCTGCATTTAATGCAGGGATGCTGATTGCCAGAGATGACGGCTGCAAGGCTTCCGAGACAAGCATGTGAACCATTCAAGCATAGCAAGCGACAAGAAATAAATGGCACAACTAAGTATAAAGTTTTATTATCTAATTTGTTAATAACTCTTGTTTACAGAAGCCTGTGGCTGCAAAGTACAACTAACGCCCCCTTTGGATGCGGAAGGATCTTTAGTCATGTACTCAGTCAGGTCCGCGCATGTCAGGGCCCTTGAGTTTTGAGAGTCCAGGATGCCAATACGGAAGTTCAGGTCCTCTAGTGAGACTAATCTCCGACTGAGATAGACGCCGTCTTGGAAGTTCCTTTCCAGTGCAGGACCGACATCTTTCAGTGAAAACCTCAACCTCGGCTCAGCCCCCATTCATGCGCACTCCTCTCCGAGCCGCACCCGAAGTCACTCAAGCTTCTCTTTAAGAGCCAGTATGTGGTCCAGAGCCTGCATATTGGTGCCAGCGAGCCTTGAGGTCCTTGCCTCAGATTCATCCATGTCCTCTATGGCCCTGGCGACTCAACGAAGCGAGGGATCTGCCCGCCCAGGCCTGCGGCGCCACGAGGAACTGGACACCTCCTCCCTCTCGAAACCTGGTGGTGCCCTTAGAAATTGCATCGGGCCCACCACAGTGGCCTCTAAATGGCAGCCTTTTGCTGCCGCCGCACTAGGAGCGGCCTTGCCATGGATCCCTGAAGCGTGAGTGTCCCTCGCAGATTCTCTGGAGGAAGATTCTGATTCTGATGAGGAGGACGACCTTTCCATTGAAACCGTAAAGTGGAAAGAGAAAGACAAGAAGGCCTAAAGGCAACGCGTGGCTTTATGTCGTCGAAGTAACAATAGGGCACAAAACCCTGGAGGGAACTCAGGCGTTTAAATAGCCAAAGGCCCCTAGTGAAATGACGTCGTTCTAAAACTGAAGTGTCCTAGAAGGGGGCCAACAGACTCCTTCCACGTGGCGAATCCTTGAAGCATCACACCTTTCCAAAAAAGTCATTATGACGCGATGCCCTAACATTTCCCACACAATCAATGCATCAAAATGTCTGATGGATGTGACGTCTGCTAGTAGCGTTTAGCCTTCCCAGGCGGCCAACAATGACGATCTCTTCATGCCGCGTCCTCCCGTTGACGGTAGCATTCGGACTCAAGGGACGACGCCGGCGAAACAGATCACAGGCCACTGAGAATGCTCGAATGCACGAATCAGCGTGTACATCAACGAAGAAGCCCTGCAATCCAGGGGATGTAAAGCACCATATGACAAAAAGGAAGAAGATTCATGCAACGAGTGAAAAGAATAAAGGCAGTAAACTACTGCTGTTATTAATCAAGGTTTCATTTACAAGTACAAGGCTTGCAATAACGAAAGTACAAAAAAGGAAAAGGTGCAACATGGAGCACAAAGTCTAGAGCGACAGCCCCGGATGCTTGGAGCCTTATCAGGGACCGTGATCAACACTAAGATCACCCTAGCTCCATCGCTAGGACCATGATTTGCCCAAACACCGGAGCCGTCGGTGTTGGCCTTTCCCTGCAGATTAGCCCAATGTTAACCACAGCGGCAGAAGCAACGCCCGTAGTGGGAGTCCCGGCAGGGACGCAGAAAGCATGCGCTCCCCCTACAGAGACTCTGCCTCCTGCCACCTCTCCAAATGGCACATATGATGACCCAAGTGCAGTAGAGACCGCGAGCGATGTGTTACACCAGAGGCAAAGAGCCCCGTGATAGCTCCGCCACACCCTCCTACACACAGGAGATCACCACAGCCATGAGGGAGGCACATGACGGTAGCAGAGTGGCCGAACCACCCTTATTAACATGAGGAACCGCCCGTAGTGGGGGCGTGAAGACAGTCTTTGTCAAAAGCTCTAGATCTCCAGCTAGTCCATCTGATTCCTTTATGAATTTCCGCTGAAAGTGGGGCGAGCCAAGGCCCTTGCATTGCTCCTCCAAAAACCAGCCAAGGGATAAGCCACTCCGGTTGAAGAACTCCTCTATTTATGGACAAACCAGCATCCTACCCGCACTCAGCTGGGCACACTACCCGGTAGCCGTCTTTTATTGAATGGGAAAATTCCTGATTTTGATGTGAGCTGTGGCGTGTGAATCTAACCTTTCAGAGCACCGAATCACTACGGCACCTGAAAACCCTGCATGACTAACTGGGGAAGACGTAACGCCAGAAGAAGACAAAGCCTAGCGCATCTCAAGAAGGGCAGTACAGAGACCGATTGGACTCGAAGTAGACATGCCAGACCTCGACTGTAGGTCAACCCAGGCATGGGGGGCAAGTGTTGGGTTCAGTACCAGTGAGGCCCAAAAAGACACGAGGCCTAATCTAGGAAGCAGCAGTCCAAGTGGCCAGCCCAGCCCAATATTTAAAACAGCCTACGTGGTAGCCCAGTACTCATAGCCAATCAGCACCACCTCCAGCTAATTAATGCAGCTATAGGCGGTAAGCACAGTGTAGAGGAAATAAGCCAATGAGGAGAAGGTCAGCTCTGCCAACCACGGCTGACGTCGCTACTCACAGTTCACCAGCCAATCTCAGTACAAGAGGTAGACCAAGCGTGGCCTGCGACGCATGACGGTCTCCCCGCCACCACAAGGCGACAACTGACAAGCCGACGGCCACCACTGGGCAACAGTCGACGAATCCCTACAGGAAGGATTCTTGTGCCCAAAGCTCCAAGCTAAGGAGCCTATAAATCCCCTCTCCTTTTACAGGAGATAGGATTGGATTCTGGACATTTAGCTTCATATTGTGTAGTGAGGCGCATGCCCCCTAGAGATCAAGTTTTCAAATTATTGTCCAAATTCGACCTCCACAGCCTCCTCCAAGCTACGAGAGTGAGCCACCCTCTGTGGTGCTTACAGGGGGCCAGGCCTCCCATCAAACATTGATCTAATCCCTCACTATTGCATTCACGCACTCCTACTGCATACACAGTATATTTCCGCGCAACTCTAAGCATGCGCCCCTTTCTGTTCATTGTGAAAAATTATTAATTTGAGTGTCGGAGTGTTTTTGGTAGGAGAAATCCCGCCAGACCTCTGACCTCTCGTTTGTAGTTTGTATTGTGTAGGTTCTAGGTTCACAGCGACGAAAACCGAACCCGTTCAAGACTCGATCCGAACCAAGAATCTAAATGCTCCTAATCCATACAACAACCCCTGGACCCTAGACGCAACATTCCTAAAAATATAAATTCACATATTTTACAACCTTTTGCGGTATTTTTCAAATGACATAGGAGAGAAAAAATTCAAATCCAGTGTTTTGTTTTAAATAACTAAAACCCTTTAAAATTTATAAATTTATAATAAAAATGGATAAAGTTTGACATAAACCAAAGTATTTGTTTGGTTCTGCATAACAAAAAAAAAAACTAAAGATTGATGGGTTTAATAAGAATTGGGTCTGCCCATATCCAATACATAGAAGGATAAAAGGCTGAAGTAATAACATAGGAGAGAAAGATTTCAAACTCAATTTTTTTTTTGTTTTAAATAACTGAACCCTTTAAAATTTATAAATTTATAATAATAATGGCTAAAGTTTTCCATAAATTAAAGTATTTGTTTGGTTCTGCATAACAAAAATAAAAAAAAAATAAAGATTGATGGGTTTAATAAGAATTGGGTCGGCTTATATCCAATGCACGGAAGGATAAGAGGCTCAAGTAACAATGACTCATCACAAAATGCCTCTGAGCCCATGAGACAAATGGTGTAACGATTGAACCAAATGACACAACCCAAACTGTTAGGTATTGAAGAAACATAAAGGAGAACTAAATGAACTGCTTCTGGCAGTAGTTGCGTCAATCCCAACAGTTAGAAATCAAGTGGTCCAACTATTAAATAAAGGTGGTCATTACACGAACAAGTAACACCCCTTACTACCGAAGAGACACCATACCCACACATTAATTTAGGGATTCGCCAACCAAACAATTCCTTTTACTATAAATATAGCCTTTCTCCCATAGAAAAAGGGTGATGAAGCTAGACAACAAAAAAGGAAGTTAGACACTCCACAAGTCAAGTGTTCAATTATCAAAATTAGACACTCTACCTACTAAGTACATCATTCAAAGCCACTCTACAAAACGAGTACACCAAACGGAGTATAGCCCTCCAAATAACACTCATCTCTATTCACTTTATATTTTTGCACTCATTTTCAAGTATCTTTCTCATCCAAGTAGAAGAAATTTCTGATTTAAACATTAGATGATATATCAAGGAGCGAGTTCCTTACATCTTATCTCTTGTTTGTCTTATTGTGGTGTGCAAGATTTAGATCTCAAGTTATAAAGATCAGACCCATTTCAATTCGAGCATTTAGGTGTAGTAAATTGGCTCCATAATTTGTAAAATAATTCGGATCCTGAAGACGTATCATTATTGTCATATGTGGAAACGATGATAGTCAAACCACTCAAGCCACCAATAAAAAATATGGTCAACACCAAGACCCAAATAAGTGTACCGGCCAGAGATGTTATCTCATATGGCGACAACCCGACAGTACGTAGCTATGGGAATGCTCGTCTAGCCATAAACGTAAATGTGAAGACGTTAGCAGCCCAAGTAGACACCCTGTCCAAGGTCCTCCAAACTATTTATAACATACTAGAAGGATATCTACTGAGGGCTCTTTCCTTCAACTCCTAGACTTACGCATCCAAGAGGAGGAATCGGAGAAAAAATCACCTAGCCAAATAGGTGATTCCACGACTTGACGACCTCAAGGCCATGAGCAACAGGGTCAAACTCGGCTGGAAGGCAAACTAAATCTTGGAGCACGGGATAAAAGCTCAGAGCTGCGAAATCCATACAATTCCTGAGATATAGGGAGGCCTTCGACTCAAAAAGAAGTTTCACACAGTACCTAGCTAAGAAGAGGCTCCGACTTGAATCTTACACATGGACAAATCATCATCCCAATTAGGAAATGGAGTAGGTGTGGTCTTGAGAATTCCAAACGAGTCAGAGATAAAATACTTGATAACACTCAAATTTCGGTCATCAATAACATCATTGAGTACAAGACCTTATTGGCCAAACTCATAATAGCAAATGAATGTTCAGCCAGAAACCTAATAGTCCACAAAGACTCAAAATTGATCATCAACCAAGTCACCAAAAATTTTGAAGTGTCCAACCCATTGCTCGCAAGATACCTTACTATAGTGAAGGCCTGACCGAATCATTTGACAAAATAAAAATTCTTCACATCCCAAGAGAAGACAACTGAAAGGTAAATTAGGTGGCGAAAGCGGCAGCCACTAAGAATCTTGAGCAATACACTCAAGAAATGCGAGAAATCTTCACAATCTTGAGCGTTGGAGTCCCAAAGGAAGAGGTGCTTCGAATCTCAGATGACAATACCTGGATGACTCTATATAAAAAGTACCTAAAAGAAGGCCTTCTACTGAATAACCTAGACGATGCTAGGCACCTAAAAAGGATAGCAGGCTGGTACATCCTCATGAATGGGGAACTATACCGATAAGGGTACACCATTTCTTACATGCGGTGTTAAATGCCAAAAGAAGTTATGTGCTAAATGAAGTGTATCAATTTACAAGTCCATATAGGAGGAAAGAATCTAGTGTTCAAATTCATATACTAGAGTTACTACTAGCTGACAATAAATCGAGATGCCATAGAGTTCATAAAAAAATGCAAAAATTATTAGATCCACATTAACGTTCCTCATTAGCTGCACACAAAATTCCAAACCTTGTAGTTGTTCAGGCCGTTCCCTTAGTGGGGCTCAAAATATTGGGCACATTGCCCATAATATTAGGATAGGGAAGGTTCATTATAGTCGGCATTGACTACTTCACAAAATTGGCCGAGGCTTCCTACTGGTGCAAATAACAGAGCAAAATGCAACCGAATTAGTTTGGCATAGCATTATTTGTAGGTTTGTAATTTCTGAGGTCATAGTGATCAATAATGGAACCCAATTCACTAGCAAGAGATTCACCAAGTACTGATAAGTTTGGGAATCTGACTAATTCACACTTCTATTACCTATCCACAAGTGAAAGTAACAAACCGATCCTACTACATGGGTTAAAAATGAAGCTAGAAGATGCATGGGACTCTCGAGCGAACGAGCTACCTTCTTTATTATAGTCTTATTGAACGGCCCCTAGAGAACCAACAAGATAAACACCAATCAACTTGTGTTATGGGACAGAGGCGGCCATTTCGATGGAGATTGGGCTGCCCAACCTCCGAGTTAGAAGTTTCAACCCACAAAGCAGCTCCCACCTACTCAGAGAACATCTCAACTTGCTAGAAGAAGCTTGAGACGTGGCATGATTGCGAACAGTGGCTTACCAATAACGAATCGCTCAGTACTATAACAAAAAGGTGAAAGCTTGCCAATTTAATATGGGAGACCTAGTTTTGCTGAACATAGAGGTAATAGGAAAAAACCGCTGATAGGAATAAATTGTCCCATAATTGGGAGAGACTGTCCTTAAACTCAACGATTCTTCAGAATAGTGCATACAAAATAAGCATTCAGAATAGAAAACTGGTCCCAAGAATATGGAACATCATCCACATCAAAAAGTACTATCAATGAACCATCACCGAACAAAGGTAAGTTCTTTATGTGTCATGTGGACTACATGTATAATATATTCATATTGAAATTAATAATATTGCCATTCATTTATGATATTGATTATTCATGTGAATACTTGCACATCTTTGCATTAATTCAAAGGATCCAAAGTGACTCTAAATCGAGGTGAAACCTTCACCTATAAATTGGCCTGCTAAAAGCATGGTCAAAACCTCGATTAAAATAATTGAGTGGCCTAAATAAGGTTAGATATAAAACCTCAATCAAGATAACCGAGTAGCCCAAATGAGGACCAATGTAAAGACTTGGAGGACTTACAAACTGAAGTCAAAGCCCCTAAAGAGGTCAAAATAAAAAAAAAAAACTTAGGGGGCTTTTTTAGCATGCATAGGACAACATTCTCTCATAGAAAAGAGCATCATCAGTCAAAAATAGTCGATGGATTAGGGCTCAATGCACGAGTGCAACGATATCCTCTAACAGAACGAGCACCATTAGTTAAGTGCGGTCGACGGACTAGACTCCGTCAAAACCCAGCAACTATGACAACCAAATCTAGTTGGTTAAAATAGAGGTTTCCCTAGCGTGCGTGATACGACATTGTGATGCCACGAACACGAATCACCCGACCGACCTCGAGTTGACCACACGGAAACCTAAAATCATAAAGAACCTCATAAATGCATTATAAATTATACAAAATAATTATAATACTCATAATAAATTTTATCAAGTATTAAAAGTGTACCACATTAATGTTTAGGGAACGCAGTTTCGATAACATATCCAAATAAAATAACTAATGGACTAACTCTAGAGTGACTTGCCACAAGCTTCTATCTCCAAAGATCATTTTTATCTCATGTCTGCATGATCCCTTCTAACCTAATATAAATTTTTTACTCTAAAGTTAATAAAAATATAAAAGTGAACCAAATACCCAATAAGTAAACAATGTAATAAAATAACAGAATACAATAACATCTAAAATAATAGTAACAATATAAATAATAGGTCAATAATTACCAAAGATTCAATGACCTGTCGTATCCATGACTCAAAGACACATGACAACAAAACATTAGAAATACGAATTGGATTCCATCTAATTCAAATATCAACAATAGTCTATCACAACAGAAGTCCCAACTGAATAAAATGTCACAAAATCAGTTGGAGCTTATATGTCACTGTGAATCATCATCCACATGCCCACCTCCATTGGCTAGATAAGTCCTTGAAACATCAATACTTGCAAGTTTGGCAATCAACCCTATGATCTCATGAGACTCGCCAACTATAGTGTATATGTACCGAATCCAATCCACACAAACAGTATTCCCGTTACCCCATCGGATAACCCAATATATGACTCGTATGTATTCCTGCAATCTATTGTGATACACGTCCCATTGTCTACAGAATACGATATCCATCGATATCCCATGCATAATGCTCATAAGACTATAAGTATCCATCTAAATGATCTCAATCCCTAGAATATGAATTCAGTATTAGAAAGTGTAGACTACATTAAGATTCCATAGCCTTTTTTTTGACTTGATATCTTAGTATTTTCATATACTCTCATCAATTCAGTTATAGAATGCCAATAAAATATACGCACCCACCAAAATCAATGCAAAGAATTATTTATCATGGGAATGAGAAAAAAGTCTAATGAAAGTTTAAATATTCGATCAAATATTATAATATTTTATTAAATCCTTTATACATTATCACACATCCCACACACATAACAGTGCCCACGGCTGTTCTCTCTCGCTCTCACTCACACACATGGCTACACACATCCAGATTCATCAGCACTGGCTACTGGACACCCACACTCATCAGCACACCCACACACCTCTCATACGCACCACTCATAGTATACATACCTCCACACAAATCTATGCCCCTACACATATATATATGAGTGCATATCAGAATACCTTTACAAGTACACAAATACGCACATCACATATTATTAATATATATATATATATATATGTATGTATATATATGTATGTATATATATGTATGTATACACATACAGGCATGAATCTGCATACAAAATCTAGTGTACATCAGTTTATATTGAAGCCTATATACCGTTATACACTAACAGTCAGCTTTACCCACATTAATTAATCTACTACCCATTGATATAAGGCACTATTGTTCAAAGGAAAATTGCCAACAGAGCATAAGGATCGGTTCGTTATTCCTTCACAATTTGCCCGTATATAATGCAATTTCTACTATGTTGTATGTACAACAGAAACTTGATGGCATAAATCCTCAATTTTTTTGAGCCTAGATTCATGTTAATTCATTGGAAAATCCATGATAGAGCTAAATCTCTATTTTTCCCAATTTCTTCAATTTTACTGAAAAATGCAACCCAATTTTTACCATTTTCTTGCAGATTAACATCAATAATGAGAAAGGAAAGCATTCAATTGCTAAGAATGGAAGAGAGCAGAGCAATTTTACTTTCAAAATAGGAAGATTACTTGCCTGATTCAATGATGAATAGTGGCGGTAGCATTTGAACACTGATGGTAGACAATGACAACAAGAATGTTGGGACAAAAGGCAGATCGGATAGGAATGCACACAAACACACAAAGAGAGAAAGAGGAGGAATGCACAAGTTTTACGTGGAAACCCTTCACAAACCGAAGTAAAAAATTATGGGATACTTAATCCACAATAAGTCCACTATGTAAAAATTGGTTACAAAAGCCTGAGAGAGAGTATCTGCTACACACCCATGACAGAATAAGAAAAACAATACCATAGTAAGGAAACTCTCACTTTGCTGTTCACTCTCTGTTTTTTTCTCTCTTTCTTCTTACCGATGGTGCACTCCACTCATTTTATTTTCACACACACTGCTAGATTTTACCGCTGTGACTTCACCGCCTCAGTTGTATCGTCCCACTGGACTTTTCCGTCCGTAAGCTCTCACACTTGTGCTCTTACTGTGTCACCTTCAACGCATGCCCAACATGCATATTTATATTGCTTTCCCTAGAGACCATCTACCCAATAGGTAGGCTACTGTAGACAATCACCTACTATTTGTAGCTCTGCAACTTGCCATCTGCACAGACGGCCAATGCATTGCAAAGATTGCACATATTTCCGTGAGATCACGCATGCTCAGTCAATCTTCTGAGCTGGCATCCACGTACGTTTTCTGCACCCAGGTCCTTTGCCTTCACTGTGCTCAGCCCATGTCCTCGGGCGTTTCTAGTGTATAAGTTCACGGACCTTTTCATGCGCACCAGTCCGCAGACCACAATCGCGCACCTTCACTAGGCCATTTTGTCTCCTCAGCCAATCAACCCATTGACCGGCTAATTTGCCTCAAAGTAAATTCCATGCGTCTTCAGCCGTTGTGGGCAAACCAACCATTTTGCCCAATGCTGGAAAAATGACGCAACTAAAAAAAATGGCGCAATCGGCCATTTTGCCCCTAAACCTGGCACTATAGTAGACCGGTAAATTCCATACTGGTAAATTGTGCAAACCAACCATTTTGCCATACCTGGCAAAATGGCACACCTAGGCAAAACCATAACCAGCCGGTCAACGCGTTGACAAGGCATTTTGCCTCCAGCTGTAAAACTTGCTTTGTATGACCGGTCTTCTCCGAATTTCCTCTCTGGCAAATACACTCCTTCATTTGCTCTCCGAAACCCACTCCCAGAGAAATCCTCTTATGCTTTCCTCTCCAGATTTCCTCTTCGAAAATCTTCTCTGGAGAAATCCTCTCCTTTTTCAGCCGGTCAACATCCCCGTTGACCAGATTCTACTTCCAGCTGGTTAACCCCCTGTTAAACTTCTTCTGTTACCCAATGATATTTTTGTTTGTTGAGTTACCCACAAGGGAGTGACCAAATCTAACAAACTTTTCCTCATGACCTTGTGGGGAAAACCTTTGCCTTTTTCCGGTGACCGTCATCTCCTACCTTTCGACAGCTTCCCGTCAATTGGGACTTTGGCATTAACCTCCACAAGCCTAAATGATACCTTCCTCCGCTCCACTGAATTTGGAGTAATTCCACTCCCCTTTAGCTCCTTCAACGTGGTTGTATCATTTTTCCTTGCACTCTACCTTGGCAACCTCTTTCTGCCACCTTGACCAATACTCCCTTTGGTCACCTTGGCATTTTCCTTGACAACACAGGCTTTCATCGGGTACCGCCCTAATCTCCTGTTTTATCTTGCCATAACTGAGGCGCCTTTGGTGAGTTTTCACTGGCCGTCACCAAACACCGTCTTGAAGCCTTCCTCATCAAGCTTCCCGGTTGAAATCACATTAAACCTCAAATTTGGGGCATGTCACACGCCCTTCAACATAAGCTTATTCCCATTACTTGTCCTCAAGCAAACATTCCCAATGCCAACAACTCTCGACGAGCCACCATTACCCATCTTCAACACCCCGTGACCAACGAGCATGTAACTCATGAAGTAGGACTTCCTTGGTACACATGATATGAGGCCCCACTGTCCATCACCCAACTTGTCTCCTTGCATGGCAAGCTCTGTGTTTTTCCTACGTGGACAACCAGGAGGTCTCTATCGCAGAAAGTGACAGTGTTCCGACCAACAGTATGATCCGATCTCTCCACATGATCGCTTCTATCCTCCTGCGCCTGCTTTCTCTACGAGCAATCCCACTTTATGTGGCCCTTCTTGCCACAATGGAAGTGCGTCCTTTCCTGAAGCCTATTCTAGCTGTTGCTTCTCTCCGGCTTATCACCTCTACCTCGTTCTCTCGATTTTCCTCGTCCTCGACTGCTGGTCACCACAAGCAGACTTGGTTGAGAGCTTGAGGCCTCACCGCTTTCCCTCCGCCTTGACTCATTCATAAGCAGGGAAGCTATGACCTCGTCCAGTCTCAACATGTCCTTCCCGAATGGAAACATTATGATTATGTGATTGTACGAGGTTGGTAAGGACACCTGCAACACCAACGTTTTGTCTTCCTTATTGATCTCCTCATCAAGGGCCGACATCTACGTCACGAGCCGGTTGAACTCATCCATGTGCTTTTCAAAGCTCCCACCTTTCGACAACCGTATGCCATAGAACTGCTTCTTCAGAAGTAGCCTGTTTGTCAAGGACTTGGAGTTATACTTGCTCTCTAGCTTCTCCCAGACCTCCGCCAGGTCTAACAAGCCTATGATTTCCTGGAGGGGTTGGATTGCCAATGCCATTGGGAAGCCAATTCATCTTTGTCCTCGGACTGAGAAAATAGAGTGGATGTTGCCTGCATTTGTGTTGAGGTCAATTTGGATGTGCCCCTTCCTTCACGAATTGTTCTGGAATCGAGCCCAAACTCTGTTTCCTCCTCTGTGGTGAGTGTAAAGTATTCTTGGAAATCGGTTTGTTGTGGGCTCTGCTTTCCCTTTGGGCATGAGGAACCTAATTGCATTTCTCAGAAGGATGTTAAGCCTTCTAGGTTGCCAGCTGCTGGTGTGGCCTTTAGAGAACAAACTCGTAAGAAAACTCTGTTTTCTTCCTCTCCTGGTGGCCTCCAGATGGATGGTGATGTCCCTGCTAGCACTGGCAATTAATTTGCCCCCCTTGATGGAAGTGATCAGGTTAATTGTATGGGAAATGACGACTGTTGCCCTGGTGTGGATAACAAAGTGGTGGCCACAGCTCGGGATGAGGTCCCTGTCTCGTTTAATCCCTCTACTTGTGCTCTTGCCGCCCCTTTAGGCTCGTTTGCTTCTCCAGAGCTGTCCATTCCTCTGGATCCTTGATGCCGAAGGGTATTTCCTCGTCCCATGAGCTAGAATGGGAGGAGCAGGATGATATTGGCTGCTGCTGTGAGAACCCAAAACTAAAAACGTGATAACTAGATATAATTAAGATGATTAATATCATTAAGAGGCTAAGCATGTGATGAACAAGTGTTAGTTGAAAGCAAAAAGTGAGAAAACGCCCGAGTTCTGCAAGCAGCAGAACGGCGCCTGCTGCGCGCCGAACGGCTGTAGCAAGCGGAAAATCCAGTAGCACCGCCGCTCAATGCTCGTCCGCTGGCCGCTCGAGCGTATTTAACAAAATGTAGCCCGCCCGATGCTGCTCGAGCCGCGCTCGATCCGAAATTTCAGAACCGACGCCCGCCCGCTGGCCGCTCGAGCTCCGCTTGAGCGGGAATGACCCGAAGCCCTGCCGCCTGCTGGCCGCTCGAGCTGCGCTCAAGCGGTAGCGTAGTGTATAAAAGCGCACCCAGCCATCTTTTCCCTCATTTCTCACAAACCTAGGGTTTTTAGTGAGAGAGAGGGGCGATTCTAGAGAGAGAAAAGGGGAGAACGAGGCCCGAGAGTTCAAATCCATCCGTGAGTCAGTTATAAAGGTAAAAGCACGCGTCAAGGCAAGTGTACTTCGGACGCCGTTTTTCATTGTACTGATTTCTCATGCTTTATAACCGTTGAAAATGCTCTAAAATGTTGATGATGCATGTTTAAAGTACATGAAGCACGTTTCCTTTGATTAATCGGTTAGATTTTATCTTTATCCATGTTTATTACAAGATTTGGCTTCGATTTCGTGAATGAGCATGAAAATGGTGTTCAATTTCTCTTGAAAAGCATGTGATGAAACCCTAGCTCAAAAATGTTATGTAGTTTGAGTAAATTGCATGATTTAATGTATATGCATGGCATCTATGACATTAATTTCATGAAATATGTACATGTAAGAGACCGAGTTGAGTCCGAAGGTTTTGACGAAGCCCTATGTACGAAAATGAAGAGGTTTTGATGAGTTTTAACCGTAGCTTCTGTTATATGAAAATTAATTGACATCGAAATGTAGCTTTCAGTATAATTTGTTTCTAAAATATGTACTTGACCCGTACCAAGGAAATTTTCATGTATACTTAAAGTTAGCTGAAAGTATATTGTGAAAGTCTGATTTTGAAAAAGGGATTTTCTATAAAGAGATGGTTTCCGTTATAGTTATTTTAGGACCCGGGACTAACTACAATTCGGATAGGTTCTTCGGCATGCCTTTAGGACTTTTCAGTGGTAATCGAGGATAACTCTGTCCATGGAGTTATTTGTGGTCCGCCCTACCCTCGGGGCGTTATGGTAGGAGCAATTACCGTTACCGGCCTACCTTCGAGTGGCATACCGTACTGATCCCGTGAGATGGGATACCCATATGATAGTTACCGGCCTTAGATTGTGTGGAGTGAACACAATCTATCCTCGATTATTCGCCCCCACAGCTAGTAGGGTATACTGGCAGGTTCTGTACCGATATGATATGAAGTACCATTTACTGTTTTACTGATATGTTATGTTACCTACCGATTACTGAATATGAAGTACCGACTACCGAATATGAAGTACCGATTATCGAATATGAAACACTGTTTACCGATATGTTATGTTACTGTTTACCGTTTACCGTACCGCTTACCGATTTTGAAGTATTGTTTACCGTTTGCCGAGTATCGATTTCTGTTTGCTGTTTACTGAACACTGTACACCGACTACTTATAACATACAGGTTGTATATTTGAATTTTTGTCTAATTTTAAATAGAACTCTGTCAAAATTTTTACAGAATTACTGATCTAAATTTGTGAATACTATTCTAAATCTCTTTGACGGTAGGTCCTATAGGGTTTAGGATCCATTCTGTCACAACATCCATTGTGGACAAATTGACCATTTTCCCAATGCTAGCAAAATGGCGCAACTAGGCAAAATGGTGCAACCAACCATTTTTTTCCAAACCTGGCACTGTAGCATATCAGTAAATTTCATACCGATAAATTGTGCAAATCGGCCATTTTGCCATACCTGGCAAAATGGCACTCCCAGGCAAAACCATAACCAGCCGGTCAACGCGTTGACCGGGCATATTTGCCTCCAGCCGCAAAACTTGCCTTGTACATTTGGTCTTCTCCAAATTTCTTCTCTAGAAAATGCACTCCTTCATTTGCTCTCTGAAAACCCACTCTAGAGAAATCCTCTCCTGCTTTCCTCTTTGGATTTCCTCTCTGGTAAAATCCTCTCCTTTTGAGCTGGTCAACATTCTTGTTGACCAAATTCTGCTTCTAGCCGGCCAACCCCTATTGACTGTCTTTTACTAGTTGTTAACACTTTTATTTGTTGAGTTACCCACAATAGAGTGACCAAACCCAACAAAGAAATGGCGGCAATGGCAACAAAAGCTTTGTCTTTGGTGACGGCAGGCAATAGCAATTCTTCCTCTGGGAGAGACCATGACTCCACCGACTCAAACCACCTTCATCATCTCTCACACTCCTCTATCTATAGCCCACAAAAATCGGCTAATCTATTAAATGAGAGAGAAACAAAATCGCCAAAAATGCATTCAAATAAGGCAGACGAAAGGTGAATTGGTTGAACGGCTATGGCATTTTCGAGGGGGAGAAGATGAACTGATGAAGGAGGAAATGGAGAGAGAGAGAGAGACTGAGAGAGGAAAGAGATGAAAACAAAAGGGGCAAAGACAGAGAGCCTATTATTATTATTATTATTATTATTATTATTACACATTTATTATTACTTATTACTAATTATTTAATTACACTTATTATTATCATTATTTTATAATTATTATTAACAATATTTATTATTATTATTTTATTAATAAATGACATTATTTATTACTATATTAAATTAATAACTAAATAACTCGAGCCGAAACACAGAAGTGTTACAGACGTCTTCGCATAGAAAAGAACACCAAAAAACAAAAAAGGTGCTGTGACGTCCTCTCATAGGATTGAGCACCATCAAACAAGTATGGTCAACCAATTAGAGTCCGACTAAATCCGGCAACAATAGAGACCAAGCTTAGTCGACAAATAGAGAAAATTGGCATGCGAAAAGAAAATCAGTGATACTGATCAAAATGATTTATTGATGAATCAACGTTTACAACATGGAGACTCGAAGCTTTCAAAGAGAAAGTTACAATGACATTGTCAATTTTCTAGACTCGAACAAAGAGACTATCCTAAGGTCGGAAGTCCCCTAATAAATGTGGTGATAGATCCCCGTTTGACTATGAGAAATCCTTTTGTTCTAAACGGCGATAAGCTTCGAAATTTCTTGGATCAAGGTAGCCCAGAAGAAAGTTAAGAGCAACTATGGACACAACCTGCCTACAATAATGGAATCCCTCTCGGAATTTGCCATCCAGAGTAGGTCCAACATCTTCTAGATGGAAGTGTATCCTTATCTCTCTTTCAAGTCGGGCACACTTGATCTAAAAATCGGCAAATTACTACTCAACCTCCTAGAGCATGTCCTTGAGTGTGGCAATTTCATCCAAGGACAAAGATATGTCATCTGAGTTCTTAGGATTTTGCTAGCTACTCAGATAACTCTCGATTGAGGAATGGCCCAATCTGAACTCTGTTGAGTTTCGGCAATGGTAGTATCAATCTGAATCTCCAACTCCCTGAGAACAGTACAATTGGCATACGTTTGAAACAAACGAAAAATTTTAGTGTTGCGTTGATACAACCCATCTACAACCAAACAAACAACTCCTACAACTACCAGGCAAAATTTGATGGTCAGTCAGAAATAATGAAGACAAAAGAATAATTAGAAAATGAAGAGCTTTACAATCGAGACCTAAACCAGAAATGATCTCACCTGAAAAGATAGACTAGGGGAATCTCTGAGCTTAGAAACAGATTGAGACCTCCAAAACATAAGAGGCAATGCGTGATGATGGAGAGGAATCTCAAACTTGGGAGAAGAAGATAAAAACATCCAACTCCTCCAAGTGCTTGGATGCCAAACTTTCAGTGCGAGGAACCTCTTCCGCATCCGTAGCCGCTGGATTATTATCTTCGAACTGTTCTGTCGTCCAATTATTATTAACAAACTCCTCAACAAGAATAGTAAGAGGCATGGAGACAGGCCCATCGAGTGACAAGTTAACCAAATTTGGGACCTTGTACTCGGTCACAAATGGAGTATTGATCAACTCATTCAATCCACTGGCCACAAGGTCATTTATTCTCAAAGTAGTGGATAATGGAGTCTCACCACCCTCAACGAATTTAGTTTCCCCTTCAAAAACTAGATGAATCAGAGAAGAATGAAAAGAACCCGACCTTCGAGATGACTCACTAGTGTGCGATGCAATCATCACATCACAATACTCATCGACGGCCTAGTCATAATCAGTTGAGGAAGATGAGAGAGGATCTGCCTTGCCAGTTCCCATTCCAGGAGAATCCCATATGAAAAACTCTCCTAACTTCCTCTTGGGATGATGAAAAGGTATGATGGTGACATCCTTCCCTTCCATTCTGACCTCCCAATTGACATCAGTGGGCGCCTTTCGGGTCAACCAAGTACCCATCCTTCAGAAAGAAACAACATTCTCCTTGATAGGATCCATCAACAGCTGCCCACGCAAAATTTGCTCTCTAGGACATCTCCAGAGTAGGAAGAGTTTATCCAGCCCCATTTATTGAAAAGAGTCCAGCCAGAAAGGACTATAATGTTAAACTATCGATCCTTTTAACCTTTTATTGAATCTAGATCACCCTCGCTTATTTTATATTTCTTACAAGGGGTAAACAAAATCTAGTAAACATCCTGGTTGAATCGAAAGACCATTTTGATGGCCCAAACAACCATGAGAAGTTTCTTATAGTGATAGAAGACATACAAAGAAACCAAGAATTTGAGAGCATTGGGGTAGAGGCATGCCACCAAAATTCATAGAGCCTCCAAAATCTCATACAACTCTTTCACAAAAGGAATGCAAAGGCCTTCCTTCTGATGGGTCTCATAAATGGTGATAAAGCCAAATCGCGCAGTGCAGGCTCTATCATTTGGTAGAGTCATTATATGTTGAATAGTGATAGAAATATTATACTTCTTATAAATATTGTCTATATAACCACGAGTGAGGATGGACTAAATCATAGCGATGCCTTGAAAAGTTGCTCGATAAGCCATGGTGGTGAAAAGAAAAAGAAAAAATTAGGACAAATGTGAAAAGTGAAGAAGTGCAGAAACAAAGGAATGCCAGAGTTTAAATAGCCAAAATTTTGGCTAAAAAATGACGTTGTATAAGGGCACTAAAGTGACACATCATTATAATGGTTGAGACGCGTGCCTACACTAGAGTGTGTTGTGGCACGTTTGTTTCACTTTGTCAGTAATGATGACCTGAAGCAACACCTCTCAACATAACAGGTGGATAGTCGGTGGTTTTGACACCCAGATCAACGTATCTGCAGTGCAGTGCAGGTTATGATACCCTTTACATATCATCTCTCAAAGAGATAGACTGGCGACAGACGACCCTAATGCCACTCAAGACCAATTCGACTGATTTACCGATGCAAAAACCAAGCGTTCGAGATAATATATTATAAGTCAGATTATTAGAAGACTGAATTATCAGGGGTTTGTGTAACGGCCCAGATTCTAAAACATAGAAAGTCCAAGTCATTAAGCCAATATAATCAAGAGTAAAGGAAAATTAATCGATCAACTCGGTTAACCGGGAGTGATGATGGAGCCATGCCAAGTTGTGAAGGAAGATTTATCCGGTCAATGCCAGTTGACCGGCAAAGATGAAGGAATGAAGGGAAATTAAAGGTTATCCAGTCAACGCCGATTGACCAGAACATGTAAATAAGAAAATTAATCCGGTCAATGCCTGTTGACCAAAAAAGTGATGGAAGATTTAACCGGTCAACGCTAGTTGACCGGAAACATGAAGGAAAGCTCATCCGGTCAACACTCATTGACCGGAAGGGAAGAAGGAAGCCGAAAGTGCGAAGGTCGGCCGTGTAACCCAACTTACCAGACAACACAAGGAGCACATGTTTTTTCGAAGACCTTGATCTCCGGAAAACAAGTAGAAACGGTGAATTTCAGAGACTTTGATCTCCGAAAGAAAAGAGGGAACAGTGGATTCCGGAGACGTTTGGAGGATGAAGTTTCTGGAGACATTGATCTCCGAAAATGATTAAAGTTTGGAGACTGAAGTTCCGGAGACCTTGATCTCCGAAGAATGTTGAACTCGAGGACTAGAGACTTCCGGAGACAATGAAGGAGATCTCCGAAGACAGGAAAGGGAAAATTTTCCAGAGGCCATATGTGAAGTTCCGGAGACCATGATCTCCGGAGATGCTGAATTTGAAGACTTAAGTTCCGGAGACCTTGATCTCCGGAGATGTTGAATTGGGAGACTTAAGTTCCGGAGACCTTGATCTCCAGAGATGTTGAATTGGGAGGCTTAAGTTCTGGAGACGATTAATGAGCACTTTCCGGAGACCATTAAGGAGGCTTCCGGAAATGATGAATGTAAATTCTGAAGACGATAATGTGAAATGAATTTGGGGACTTAATTTTCGGAGACAATTCTGGAGACCTTAAACGATGATATTCGAAGAGAATTGGAGATGATTTCGGAGACCATAGACGATGATTTTCAAAGAGAATTAGAGACGATTTTCGAAGAGAATTTGGGACAATTCCTCCGAAGACCATTCTGGAGGCCAGGGAGGAGGCTTCCGGAGACGATGAACTATTTCTGGGGACGATTGATGGGTGCTTTCGGAGGCCATTAAGGAGGCATCCGGAGGAGAGGAACGACTTTCGAAGACACTCTTAGGAGAATTCCGGAGGATATCTGTGATAGCAAGAAGGAAACTAAGGAAGAGTTGACCGCCCGATTTATGAGATAACTGATTATGACTAGTGATAGGGCAACTAAGTAGGTAATCAACTCCTAACCACCCCCGAGTGGTTGACCTGCCCTACCTACTACCGGCAGACCAAAAGCTTATAAATAGAGAACTAGAGAATTTAAGGAAAGGGAAAGGGAAAGCTCTCGGCTAAGATTTCTTGTGAAAGAACCAAGAAAGAATTCCACACCGGCTCTAAGTAAGGAGATTCAGGCTCTAAGTAAGGACATTCAGGCAAGTGTACTCACCCTTTTTAAGTTCATGTTCGTAATGCAAGTATGCCTTGGATTTGATGAATTCATGTTAAAGTTTTATTGAGTTTCCACATGAAGTATGCCATGAACTTTACTTTGATCATCTGAATTGAGGAAGAATTTCTGTTAACTGCATGTTTAAAAGAAGCTCTATTATTTCATGATGACTGATTATTTTATGCATGAAGTATGGTTATTTGCCGATCTACATGAACTTTGATACTTGCATATTTTAAAAAGTCCGTCTATTGCACGTTTAAAAGATCTCCGGCTTTTTGATAGAAAGACTTCTTGCATCTTGATGAAAATGACCTCCGGCCTTGTTAAAGAAAAGATATTTTGCTTTTGACATAAGACCTCCGGCTTTTTGGTAAAGACCTCCGGTTTTGATATATGACCTTTGGCTTTTAAATATATGAACTTCGGCTTTGGTTAAAAAGATCTTTGGCTTTTAAATATATGACCTCCGGCTTTGTTAAAGAAAAGGTATTCAGCTTTTGATAAATAAGACCTCCGACATTTTGATAAAAAATCTTCGATTTTAAGCTGTTAAAGGAAAGGCTATACGAACTTCAATTGTTTGAAGTTAAGAACAAAGGCTATAAGAACAAGAAAAAATGTATGTAATCTGGACAGCAAGAGGAACTCTATGACTTCCGACTTTTGAACTATGATAGATGGCCATCGAACGATATGAACTAAGAACTGAGTTTCCATTAAGCTTGCTGTTAAAATTGGATGAAGAATGTTAGAGTGACACTCGAGGACTGCCCTTGGGCCATGGGGGAATTTTCGGTGGCACAAGGCTTATGGACTACGGCCCCGTATACCGGATAAAAGGCATTACTGCCCACCTCTGGGAGTATAATAGGAGGATATGGCCTTAGGTTGTGGGGTAGCACACAACCCTTCCTCGATGTTATCCGCTCCCGTCCAGTCCCTAAAGATGATAAGAATTTCGTACAGTTTTATAAATTTTCTGAAGACAAGATAATAAGAATAAGAACAAAGATTTCTGAACTTAAGAAGAAATGATATGATGATTTTCGTATGCTAAGTTTATGTTGCTTTGATCCGATGATATGTATGTTAATGTTTTCCGCATGTGGGACCTTGTTGGGCTTTGTAGCTCACTCTTGCTGTTTTTCAGATGATGAGAAGCTTATGGAGGATGAAATTGAATAGAGTCATGTAGTATAGCTAGACGGCATAGCTGGCCGGAGCTGATCAACAAAGGAGTGAAGGAATTGATGTATTTTCATTTAATGTTTCGGGAAGGACTTGTAAAACAGTTCTGTTGTAAAGAATTAATGGATATTAGTATGTTTCCGTAATTGCGATATGAGAAAATGAAGTTGACTTTCCTAGTAGCATCTCATTTCATGTCAAGGTTTTCATATCTGACCAACCTTAATGTTGGCCAGTCAGGTATGGGGTTAAACTTTGATGGCCAACTCAAGGAGTTTGGCCTTAAGCGATCCCGTGTACACAATGTAAAGTATATATATATAAAAGAAAGGAAAAATTTTTATATCCACCTAGTTAGTATTTATACCGTATATGTTGTAAAGGTTAGGTTTGACAGTGGCCGTATGTGGTGGAATACGTCTGGGGTCGTCACAGTTTGAGTTGTCAAATTGTCATAAATTAAACAACAAAAAATAACATCAAGCATTTCAATTATTTAGAAAATATAAGAATATTTGAGCCATGCAATGAAAACAAACAACATTTTGGTAGTTCCATTTATTAATTTCTTTCAAAGCGTATAAGTTTACAATGGTAAAAGAGGATTGAGGATGGAATCCTCCAAAATCGATCGCCCCCTTGTAGCCTTAATGTTATTATTTCTCGAAAAGAGGATTGCTCGGTTTCTGATACAAGGAAGGCGATTCACCTTTCTGAACCGGGAAAGAGCCCACGCGGGCTGGGTAAGGTTCTTGTGGTTTCCCCTAGGTGTGGCAATACCCAAATTGAGACCAACTTCAGCCGGATGGTATGTCCTGGCCTCTCTGATCCGGTTGTGCCTACTGGCCCTATGACTAAAGCTCCTTCTGGTACTGGACATATCACTTGTTCCAATACTTTTGGAGCCCTTGCCGTGGTTGACATATCCCAGAATGAGGCTCTAGGGCTTGCTGATGAGCATCTGAATCCCTGCCAACTTTTTGCCACATGTCCGGATCAGGCCACTGATGCTGCTTCTCCTGAGTTGGTTGTGGATGTTCAGACGGTTGTTTTGCAACCCGATAATGAAGCTGAGAAGTCTACAATTAGTGTTAGGGATGTCCTTGCCAATCCTATGCATGATTCAGCTAAGGTTGAGGGGGTACATGAAATTCAATCCTCGAGTGTGGAGCTTTCTGTCAAAGGTGTTGATTTAGATTTAACACCCAATTCTATTACCAAACATTCATATAAGTACCCCCAGGATGCTTCAGATCAGGTTGAGGAGGTAGTGGACGACAAGGATGATTTTCACAACCCAACGCTTAATGCCCTCAAGATGTTGCTGGAGGCAAATGCTACTGAGACTTATCTCGATTCTTTAACTCCGGAAGGAAGGCAAACTGTGCATGATTTTATAGAAAAATGTTTGCTAGCTGTAACTGAAGAGACGAGGGATGAGTTCAAATCTTCTTCTCCCCTGGCTTTAGCAGATCAGAACAGTTTTTCAGGTGCATTATTTGAAGCCATCAGGTTATTGGTGGTAGCTATGACTACTCCACTATATATTGCTTCTTTATTCCCTACTGGGAAGAAGGTAGTCATTGGTTTTCTAGATACTCTTCTGAAAACGGAGGCTGAATTTCCAAATTGTAATTTTAGCCAACTAAGTGGCTTAGTGACGGGTCTCCATATAGTTGATGAATATGCCACCGCAGTGAGCCTTCTAGGAACTCCTGTCTCCTCTAATTTCTCACAGTGAAGGTCTGATAGGAGAGTTAGTATTGTGTATTCCAATCATGCTCAGGAAGAGGCGTCTCAGGTTTCCACTCCTCCTCATTCTCCTTCAGAGCAAGATGGAACCTATAAGCAAGCCAAGTCGAGGAGACACAAAAAATCCAAGAACTCAATGGGTTCCTTAGGCAAATGTATCAGTCGATCGTAGTTCCATTCCCGATCACTACTATCTGAGTAGTATGGTCCTGGTTTGCCGTTTCGGTGAGTATTGCCGGAATGCATGTGTTGACTATTATGGTTTGCCGATTTGATCACTTTACAGGCATGGATCATTTGGACAATATGTGGTTTTTGCCCAATACGTTGCAAAATATCAGGATGGCTTTTCACTTGGTTTTCCAAAAATCCTTGGTATGTGTTTTGCGGCTGACAAGGATGGAATGCCAGGGATGGTTTTTCGGATGGACTGCAAGGGATGAAAATTCCATGGATGGATAGTCTAGATATAGGTGTGCCAATATGTACCCTTTTGCCGATTTGGTTGAGTGGCCAGTTTGGTGCCTTTTGCCTGGTTTGGTGTTCTACCGGTTTGGTGTCCTGCCGATGTGATTCATTTGCCCGGTGTCTCCAGCTGGATATGTGTTTTTCCTCCTTGGAGTGCAGTTGCTCGTCATACCAGGATGGTTGGCTTTTTGTTTGGGTTGGATTGGTAGGGATGCTCTTTTTGCCTGGATGACAGGCCTCTATGGCGGTCATATCCCTTGTGCTGTGATGAAAAAAAAAAGATGATGTGGAAGTAGGATCTTGGCCGGTCAACTACTTGACCGATAAAATCCTGCTGGGTACAAATTGCCTAGTTAGTTGCTTGGCCAATTTGTATGTTGGCTTTTTGCCTGGTTTGACGTGTATGGCTTGCTGACAAGGTCCACTCACCGGAATGGCTCATTTGGCCGGTATGTGGAATTACCTGATTAGCTACATAATCTCGGGATGGCATTTGCCCGGTTTGCTTCCTTTTGTCGTAATGGATGGACGGTTGGAAGCTTGGGACAAGATGAGGCAAGCTGCCGGTTTGGTGTCTTGTACCGGTATGCATATGACTGATACAAAAGGAATAAATTTCCTAGTTGGATGGTAGATCACCCAGTATGCAACAAAATGTAGCAAAATGCCGAAATGGAGCTGGGTCTGGTATGCAAATATGCCGGAATGCACTTTTGCCCGATATGGTGCAAAGTGCCGGTATGGGTGAAATGACGGTACCCCCCTTTTTTATGGAGATAAAACTGGTCATGTGCCTAGGTTTGCGAAGAAGAGTTGGGCATTCTAGATTGTTCGATATGGATGGCGGGATTGGCAAAGTAGCTAGCCGGTTGTCCAATGGTGTGACTGGATGGTTTGAAGCTAATGGACGACATGCTTTCTTAAAATGCCGGTATGAGTATTTATGCTGGTTTGGCCATACCATTTGCCTGGTATGCATCTTCATATCTGGCGTGGTTGGCTTTCTTTGTTTTTACCAGTATGGTTGGCTAAGGATGGTTTGGTTTCTACCGATTTGATGCAGATGGTGCATTGTGAATGGTTTAGTGCGGTATGACCGACATGGAGTAGCTGCTTCCGTTTGGTTGTGTTACAATTCTCGTAGGCTGTGTCCACTGGTTTAGTAGTTGTTCTTTCAGCATCTTGCTGTTTGTTTTCTTTGTACTCATACCTTGTTTCATGATATATTTCAGGGTGCTTAGGGTATGCCCTACCGTCTATATTCTTACTCTAAATCGGCAAAATACTTAGAATTAGAATATATGTTTGTGTACAAGTTTGTTTATTTAATTTAAATTTACTTATAAAAAAAAGTACAATTCGGAATGAGACATGGAATGACAACTTGACAAGAGAAAGACGTCCATCCAAGCCGACAACATGTGTCTCGATCACCTCCACGAGGAACAATGAGATAAAGGGCACCACTACAACATGTAGGCCCAACCTTAGGATGGACACAAAAAAAAAGGGAAAGCCCTCACCCCACAAACAGTAATAGTATTCCAATAATTGTCCATTTCAAATGGAGAGGGAGGGAAAAACCGTCCGCCAAAACCTGCCGTAGTTGTCCAAGTCATGATTATGGAAGCATTGTCACAGCAAGACATAGCATGACAACAATGGCCCAATTTTATGACGGATGTAAAAAAAAAAAAAAAAAAACAAAGGCAGTTCCCACATAAAGAAAGGTAACCAAAGCAGTCTTCAAGCGTATGCTCGGATCTTGACTTCAAAAGTTGAAAGAGAACTCCCACCAACTCTGGCTTGGGGCAACGAAGCTTCCATACTTGTTCTGAGCAGTCATACCACCAGTCGAGTGCTCAATTACCAAAGTTAGACACTCTACCAACCGAGTGTATCATCCAAAATTACTCTACCCAATGAATGCACCAAATAGAGTATAGTCTTCCAAACAAACACTCATATTTATCACTTTTACATTCACGCACTCATTTCCAAATATCTTTCTCATCTGAGTAGAAAGATTTCTAACTTGAGCGTTACAGAATATACCAATGAGTGATCCCTGTATATTTCTTTTTTTTGGTAAGTAATTAATTGTATTAATTTAAAGTAAAGTGTACAGAGAACTATGTGTTTTACAAGTGTTTTGCCGACTTGGAAAACGGAACATAGAGATAAGAGGGGACCCCTAAACCCATGACAAAAGTCATTAAGAAATAAGATTACAAAAATATTCGATTACTGTAAAGGAAATAAACCAATCCGGATCTTGCAGTCAATCCACTCCATCCAAGGAGCCAAGAAGTCACTCCATCGAAAAGACAAATGCACTCCGAGAGTACGAAGGAAAGCACTCCGTCCAAAGAGAGGGATAAACACTCCGGCAAAGCCACTCCGTCCAAGGAGACAAGACAGCACTCCCGAAAAAGGAAACACATGCACTCCGGGAGTGTGACGACCCGACTTTTTATTACCATCAAAAGCCATCGTCAAATCCAAAGTCCTTATAAATAAAAGATATAAATGTGAACATAAAAATTTTTCTTTTCTTCTTTTGAACCTGAGATGCATACTAAAGAGTTATAATTTCCTTAATCCCAAAGTATCACGGAAACATACTAACATTCATAAGCAGCGGAATAAATTTTACAAGTTTTCTCAAAAACAAAATAAACAAAACTCCCAAAAATCTGCTCCAGCCAGCTTAAACATTCAACTACACCATAGGATTCTACTCAACTTCATCCTCTATAAGCTTGTCATCTGAAAAGTTGCAAGAATGAGCTTACAAAGCCCAGCAGGATACTCACATGCAGAAAATATAAGCATACATATAATTTAATCAAAATATAAATTCATAATATAGCATAGCATAAGAAAAATCATCATATCGTTTCTTCTTCAGTTCTTATTCTTTTCATCTTGTCTTCAGAAAATTCATCAAAAATCATTCGAAATTCATATTATCTTTAGGGACCGGACGGGAGCGGACAACATCGAGGACGGGTTGTGTGCTACCCCACAACCTAAAGCCGTATCCCCTCATTATGCTCCCCGGGGCGGGAAGTAATGCCTTTAACCCGGCATACGGGGCCATAGTCCATAGTTCTTATGCCACCAAAAGGTCCCCTCCCGTGGCCCAAGAGGCATCCTCGAGTGTCACTCTAATATCCTTCATCCATCTTTAACAGCAAGTTTAATGAAAACTTGGTTCTTGGTTCGTGTTCTTTAATGGCCAATCATCATAAGTCAAAAGTTGGAAGAGTTCCACTTGCTGTCCATACATTTTCTTTAAAGCCTTGGTTCTTTAACTTCAACATTTGAAGTCCATATCATCTTATTAAAAGCCGAAGTTCATCTTTCAAAAGAAATCCGAAGTTCTTATTCAATAAAAAGAAAAGAGTCTTATTCATTAATTTTTCCGAAGTTCTTTTCAAACGGAAGGTCGAAGTTCCTGAAACTGAAGTTCTTTTATTATTGCCGGAGTTCTTTTCTTACAAAGCCGGAGTTCGTTTTCTTTAGTCAAAGCCGGAATTCTTCTCTGGAATCCAAAGATCATCAAAACCGGAGTTCTTTATTCATAAAGGACGGAGTACATTTTTAAACAAGACCGAAGTTCTTTTTCTTAAAAGGGACGGAGTGCCTTTCTTTTCAAAAGGGACGAAGTGCCTTTCTTACTAAAAATCCGGAGTGCTTAAAGGGACGGAGTGCTTCATGGACGGAGTACTTTTCTTTTTCATATTCCGGAGTGCTTAAAGGGACGGAGTGCTTCATTTAAAATGGACGGAGTGCTTTTCTTTCAAAATCCAAAGTTCATAAATCCGGAGTTCAAAAGCCGGAGTTGTTTTCAAAATGCTGAAGTTCTTGTATCATGAGTTGTTATCAAAAGCCGAAGTAAAAGTCGGAGTAAAAAAAAATCGGAGTTCTCTTTTTCTACAGTAGACCGGAGTTCTTTTTCAAATAGAAGGCCGGAGTTCTTTTTCAAACAGAAGACCAGAGTTCTTTTCTATCAAAAATCCAGAGCTCTAAAATCCGAAGTGTGTTTCTGTTTAAAATCCGGAGCTCTTAATCCGGAGTGCTTTCTGTTAAAGTCCGAAGTTCTTAAATTCAGAGTGCATTTTCTATTAAAATCCGAAGTTCTAAATTCGAAGTGTTTTCTGTCAAAACCTGAAGTTCTTAAATCCGGAGTTTATTTACTGTTAATCAAGGCTCTTATCCGAAGTTCATTTTTCAAAATGTCGGAGCTTTAAATCATTTTCTGTAAAATGCCGGAGGTCTTTTATCTTAAATTCAGAGATCTTTTGACAGAACAGAGTTCAATAGCAGGAATTCTTGTTTTATCTTAAGGCCTAAAATTCCTTTCCGTAAACATGCATTTGGCAAAATTCATAATCATTGACAATTAATCATAAACAGAATAAATCTATCATCATGCGTAACAGAATTTCCTTTAAACATGCATTTCAGAACGATAAGTCATAAAACAGTAAAAGCATACTTCATACAGAATAATATATACTTTCATAGCAACATAAATAAACATGAGTTTTAGAAATATGGGTGAGTATCTTGCCAGAATTCTTTTCTACTTTGCCTTAGCTTTTGGTGTCCTTCTTTACTAAGAGTTTCTAGTGATACATTTTTCTGATACTCTTAAGCCTTTATTTATAGCCCTAGGTTTTGGTGGCCGTCATTTATAGCTCTGCATTTTTCAAAGAGTGATATTTATAATTTTACATTTTTCAAAGAGGGTTATTTATGATTTACGTTTTCCAATACGTCTCGGAAATAGCCAGATTATTGATGGTCGTTTCTTCCCAATATTTTTCCTTATTTTCTGTGATCGGACTTAATTTCTTTCGGTCAACTATTAGTGTTGACCGGATCTCGCTCTTCTTTCTTTTCCATCCATTCGTTTACGTTTTTCTGGTCAACATTTTACGTTGACGGATTACTCCCAATCTACTCCGTCTTTACACACACCGCATTCCGTCCTTACAGACTGGACTTCATTTTCATTAAATCGGGACTTCTTTTTACTTCAAAAATCCGGAGTACTTCTTTTAAACAAATCCAGACTTCTTCTCTTCAAGGAAATCCGAACTTCTTTTCTCCAAGAAAATCCGGACTTCTTTTCTTCAAGGAGATCCGGACTTCTTTTCTTCAAGGAAATTCGGACTTCTGTTTCCTACGGAAATTCGGAGTTCTTTTACCAAGGGAAATCCGGACTTCATTTTATTAAGGAAATCCGGACTTCGTTTTATCAAGGAAATCCGGACTAGAATTTCACCAATGAAATCCGGGCTTCTTCTTATCCCAGAAATCCGGAGTTCTTAAGGCCTAACTTGATTTCCATCTTAAGCCGGTTTTCCTTTCTTGTTACACTTTTCGGTCGACGGGCGTTGACCGGATTCTAAGACTGAAATATTTCTTTGTTTTAAATTTTGGGTTGTTACAAAGGGAAGCCGGACTTCTTTTTCCTCACATAAAGGGCGGAGTTCTTTTTCCAACAGAAGGACGGAGTTCTTTTTGCTGAAAGGGCGGAGTGCCTTGGATGGAGTTCTTATCTTAAGGCCAACTTATTACATTTTCCGGTCAACTAGCATTGACCGGACCCGATGACTGAATTTTCTAGGTTTTGAAATTTGGGTCGTTACAGGGAGTATGAGCAAAATCACTCCGTCCAAGGTGATAACATACTCCGTCCAGATGGAGAATAACACTCCGTCCAAGGGGACAAATAGAGCACTCCGGGAAGAGGACAAGAGCACTTCGGAATCACTAACAAAGAAGCTCCGTCCAAAAAGAGATAAAACATTCCAACCACCTCACTAAATTTTTTTTTTTTTTGTGTAGGAGAAAAAACCGGAACATGCAGTCAAGCCACTCCGTCCTAGGAGACGAGAATACACTTTGGATAAATACATACACTCCGGAATCATGAAGACAAGGCACTCCGTCCAAAGAGAGGAAAATCACTCTGGCTAAGCCGCTCCGTCCAAGGAAGCTAGGAATCACTCCTGATAAAGGAGACACATGCACACCGGAATGACGCGGAAAATCACTCCTTCCAAGATAAGATAAAGCACTCCATCCAACGTGTGAGAAAACACTCCTTCCAAGGAGACAAAGAAAAGCACTCCGGAAAGGAACCACTCCGGCTCTTAAGAATCACTCCTTCTTTTCAAACAAGAGGCGCTCCATCCAAATGACTCCGGCTAAAGCACTCCGTCTTTAAAGAGCACTCCGTCTTTCCACATCAGAGCCAGATCAAGCCCAGCTTTTCACTCTGCCGTATCAAACGATAAGCTCCATCGCATAATAACATTCCTGGTGCAGCAATCATCACCCTTGATACTTATTTCTAATTTCCTCCGAATGGCTTCAATTATGAGGTTAGCAATATGAGTAGTGGCCCTTCCATTGGCATCGTCAAAAGTTCTTCGGTTTCGTTCTTGCCATATGAAGCAAACTGCAGCAGCAAGAGTGAGCCTGAAAGAGAGTGACATAGCATTCTTGTCTTTCCAACTACAGGAAACCCACACAATATTTCTCTTCCATTCCTGGAATGGCCAGGTTATCTCAGCCTGATGACATAGAGTGCTCCAGACCTCACTGGAGAAAGGACACACAAAAAATAGATGATCATGAGTTTCTCCAAAATTCTTGCATAGGATGCACACATTGGCCAAATTCACAAATCTTCCCAATCTATCGAGCGTGGACAGCTTGCCAAGGATGGCAAGCCATAAAATGAACGCATGAGAGGGAATATGAGATGGACCCCATACGATAAAGGACCATTTACATTTAGCCGCGGTTCCTTGAAAAATGTGGTAAGCTGATCGGGTGGTAAAGATTCCTTTGGGATCAGCAGTCCATCTGATTATATCATTCCTATCTGGGTCAGGGCAATAATCTGGCATGCCGCTAATAATCTGATCCACTTCCATATCATATGGGTTCGGCCACCTCCAATCTCCATTTACCACTATCGAAGCAACCTTTGCATCCAAAGGCAGCCCAGTCACAGACATCAGCCTTGAGGAATATAAATCAACAAGGGGACCTTTCGGGTGCCAGTTATCTAGCCATAAAAAGGTATCAACCCCATTTCCTATCTGATATTTTATATAAGGCCGAATAGCATGTTGAAGTTTTAACATTTTCCTCCAACACCAGGAAGTGTTAGTTGGCACTTTAATGGTCCAAATACACCTATCCTTTAATCTATTCACATACATCCATGAGCCCTGTATATTTCATACCTTTTATTTGTCTTATTGTGGTGTGTAGGATCCAAATCTCGAGTTATAAAAATTGAACCCTTTTCAATTCAAGCATTTAAGTACAGTGAAGTGGCTTCTTAATTCATACAATAATCCGAATCCTTAAGATACATCAAAGATAGATGGTCTAAAAACACCATCGACATCCTGATTACGCCATTTGGCTCTGCATATGTTGCAACTCGAATATGAATCATTTGACTTAATTTAGATTGACCACATAAAAACCTCAAACCATGAATATTCCTTATAAATATAAATAAAATATCCATAATCAATACAATATCCTCAAAGTAGAAAAATCTATAAGTATTCATAATATTTTAATTCTTGTAAATGCAATTATGGTAAAAATATCCAAAAACTAATAAAATAATGAAAAAAACTCGTAATTTTTCATGATGAACCTTCTAGTCATCAAGATCATCTTTTTCTAAAGTTTTCATAGCAAAATATACAATCTCCTCTAACTTGACCTCTTCTACTCTGGAGCCTAGAAAATATAACAATAAACTAAATAACTGACAAGTGAATAAGATCAATAATAACATGAAAAATATCTTAGATGATAAAATTATATATATATATATATTTATATAATTAATAACAAGTATCCAATATTCAATATCATATTGTAACTACAACTCAAAAATCATATGACAAATGAACATTAGAAGTGTAACTAGCATTCCACTGAATCCAAATGTTAATAAAAAAATATTAGTTCTATCAAATCTATCTTAATAGAAGTACCATTTATATGAGATATTGTAATAATATTTTCAGATCTTATATGTCACTGTTAACTAACTACACGCAATTCCAATGATTGGATAACATCTATAAGATACCGAAGATCTTAAATTTGATAAGCGATCAGCTATATGGTCCTATAATATCTTGACAACCGTAATATATAAGAACATAACTCAATTTGAATGAACAATATTCTCATTATCCTCCTCAACATAAACCAAGAATATGTCATGCATGTATTTTCATAATCTAATCGAGACCCACTCCTAAATAAGGAACAAAATATTTTATTTCAATTACATATAAAACCTAACACCCTTTAATACAATAACCATTGATATCTCAACGTATATTGTTCACAAAACTATAACTATTACTCCAAATAACATCAATCTTGTGAGGATATGAAAATCAATACTACGGTATCGTAGGTTTTATATTACTTCATATCATGGTATTTTCATATAATTTTCTCTACCTTAAACATAAATAGCCAAAAAAGATAATGCATACAAAATAAGTTGACGCAAAGAAATGATTATTAAGAATATTAGAAAAAATTAAGAATAACTAATTATTCAACTAACGATTAAAATTGTACTCGATCCTTATGAGTCCCACCAACATTCTATTGTCATTTCTAAATCCATAAAAAATTATATTCTATTTTATCATTAAGGAACTAAACTCAAGAATTTAATAATTTTATTTGTACCTGATGCGTACCTGGATCCGATTTCGAATAGATTCGGATTCGCTTAATCGTTTGGATCCGGCTCCGTTCACCGAGTCTGGACCTTGCACACCACTACAATAAACAAGAAGTTCGGTGTCGGCAGGATGTTGTCCTATCGAAAATACTCCGACGCTCAAATTAGCAACAAGCCTTCGAACTTTGAGAAGGAAAACTAAAATAGAAAACGAGATAGGGAGCGTGATTAAGATTGGTGGGAGTGTTGGCTTTTAGATGTTAGAGACGTTCCCATGACTCGTCGAGAGTATGGTTTTCCAACTTGATGTTTGCAAGAAACAAGTGGGAGGCTACGTCCTGAAAGCATGGAAGCTTAGAAGGACGGATCTCGAGGAGCGAGCGAAGTCTCTAGAATCTGGAGGCTTAGAGTGGGATTAGAAAAGTAAGCGATTGTTCGCTTAGGTATGAGCGCAAGTATGCTCAAAGATTTTTGTAGAAGCACTGCGTTATATTTTTGCATCTGTGTTCGTGTCTTAGATCATGTCCTCCAGAGTGGCGACTCTGTGGGGTTATATAAACGGTGGGGAGGGTGACCTTCCTTGGCCAAGAAGGCATGATCCCTGCCTCGAGTTGGGCGGCCTTCCTTTAGCAGGAAGGCTTGACTGATGGGATCGTTTCCTTTCTGAGCGGGTAATGGGTCTCTAAATTATTTGCCTTCCTTCTGTGCTTTTGTTACCGTTAGGCTCCATCATAGGTAAGAAGAGAGAATCTGGCACCTTCCTCATGGGAAGGGCGCTGAATCAATTGATGCCCTCTTTAGAGGAGATTGGCTTCAAGGAAGGCGTGAAATCAAGAAAAGGACCATTGCTTGTCGTGTATGGAAACGTCCGCCAAATTGGGTATGGCCCGTATTAGGTTTTTTATCTTTTCACGGCCTACTGCTACAGTGCTTCCGTGTTGGCCGCCTAGTTATCGCTCCGTGCGGTCAATGCTAGCACTGACCGTCTAACATGCGTCTGGCTTTTCTGGGCTTTGGGCCGTTTTTCTTATTGGGCCTGCCTACTATGGGCCTACCCATCACTAGCCCCCCTACCGGTTGTCTGGATTCTTGCCTCCGGCATGTTCATGATGGGATGCGCTTATTTTCTGCTGATGGAGTCGTTGCCCGTTTGAAGAGGAGCCTTGAGTTCTTCCAAAACGTTGACCGGATTTGTTGACTATTTTTGAAAAATTTCTGGGCAACTTGGAGATGGAAGCGTTGGCCACTAGTCATCCCGTCAGAAAAGTGTGCCACGTGTCTTCATGCAATATGTTCAGGATCCCGGTATTTAATAAGCCAGATGATCTGATTTGTCAATCCCCTTTTGGGAAAATGACACGCGGTGGTAATGATGCCGCACGCTTTCGAGGCGGTTTTCGTGTTCATATGGGTTTTTAAATCGTCAGCTTGTTTTATTTTGAATTTTCTGCGCCTTCCTTCGTTTCTTCGTCTTCCTTATCCTGCAGAAGAAAACCTTAGCTCTGATCACGGCCTCCGTCGCCGACATAGCCTCTGTCTTGAGAGAAAATAACGTGAAGGTATTGTACGTGGAGTACAATATCCCACAGGAGATTGCCTTCCGTGTTCCAAGGAAGGACGATAGAGCTTTCTTGCCGCCCACGGGCTTTGTGACCGTATACGAAGCCCATTTGAGGAGTGGGATCCGCCTTCTAATCCCCGACGAGTTAATGTCGATTTTTCAGGCGCTTTAGGTCCCCATTGCTCAATTCCATGCCAACGCCATCAGGTATCTGTGCTCCCTCTGCATTTTCCTTCGTCAACACTCAAGGTTGTTGACGATGTCCATGGTTAGGGGGCTCTTCAAGCTCAATCAGGGAGTGGAGTGGATTTCTTTATCCCCCGTGGCGGTCTCAAGATAAGCACTGCCATATACGACTCCCTAAAGAACTAGAAGAATCAATTTTTCTTTGTTAGTGTGGGTGAGTCCTGGCCCTTGCCCAGAGAGTGGGGTCAGGTGCCTGAGGTGTATACGGGCACTTTCAGAAGTTGAGACGGCGTCCCTAGTTTGGCTGGTTAAGCTCATAGAGGATAACCTGGGAGATTTCCGAAGAGACCACTTGGTCTCTCGTGTTGAGGCAAAGAAAGCCAAGTGGGGGCCTCCATCCCTTGTCCGGAAATTGAAAATCGCATTGCCGGAGGTCCTACAGAGGAAGAAGGGTTTTATCATTGGTCCCCGCCCGTCTAATGCCAGTCCACCCAGTCCAAGGCAAAAAAGGGCGGCCTCGGTGGCATGGGGGGAAACTACATGTGCCAGGTCACTGTCACTAAAACTGATGACGGTGTCAGTAGTGCATTGCTTCTTCATCCTTGCATGCTGGTCCTTGTTGTCCACCGGGTTCTTGATCAGTCGGGTGGTGATCATGTTAACCACTCCTACCGCAACTTGGTTTCGTGGTGGGAAAGACCCCGATCCTTCTCTGCCCATAGTGCCAGAGCTCTGACCAGGGCCTTTAACGAACCTAGTGAGGTGGCCCCTTCTGATCAGTTCCTCAATCTCCCACTGAAGGGTCTTGCAATCCTCTGTGGAATGCCCGGGAGATCGATGAAAATCGCAGTACTTGGCTGGATTTCCTCCCTCCGCCTTCTTAAGTGGTTTTGGTCACTTAAGGAACTTCTCCCCACGGATCTGCATGAAGACGTTTGATCGTGTGTCAGTCAAGGGTGTTAGGCTAATGGGCTCGTAGTCCTTGCGCTTTGGCGACCCAATCCTGTGGTGCTTTCGGTGGGAGTAATCACCACCGTTGTGTTCCTCTTTCCTTTAGGTGGGAAAGAGCAAGGTTGCTCGGGCCGGTCAGGATGTTTAGCCTCGTTGGCCTCTTCCGCTGCTGCGTAGGCCCTGGTGATAGATTTCGCTTCCCGAAAAGTCTGTGGGTTCTTATACGCCAGGTGCCTGAAGAATTCTCCATGCGCCAGCATAAAGATGAAACTGCCTAGTTTCATTTCCTCTATGAGTCGAGAGATCCACCTAGCTTCTGCCACGAAGCGATCTAGGAACCTCTGCGGGTTCTCTCCATGCTTCTGCTTAATGCACGACAGATGCCATGGCTACTTTTCCTCCCTACAGCTAGAAGCATACTAGGACAAGAAGAGATCCGTAAGCTCCTGAAAACTCTGAATTGAGTCCGAGGGGAGATGATGGAATCAGATGCGCACGTCCCCTTTTAAGGTGAGTGGGAAGTAGCGACACATGGCTGCATCCTCCAGCCTTTGTAGACCCAGATGGGTGCGAAAGTGGGCGAGATGATCAACAGGATCAGCATTCTCATCATAAGAGTCAAGGGCTGGCATTTTAAACTTTGCCGCCATGGGATGGTTGAAGATCTCCGCTGTGAAGGGAGATCTGTCAATACTGGCTGCGCGCTCACCGTCTTCAAAGATATGCCCTCAACTCCGTTCTTTCTCTAGCTTGTCCAGCAGCTGGGCGACTGCTATCTCCGACAGATCTAGCGGCCCAGGAGGCTTCCTCCTGAGCCTAGGGCCTCGATTCTACTCGGGAGTATCTAGGGTTCCTTCATTCCGGACTTTCCTCCGGGGTAGAGTTGGTTCCCCGTTCTTCACGCCTTAGACGGCCTTGGGCATGTGAGGACTTCGGCGCGGGAGCGTTGGTTAGTCTTCTGGTCCGTCGGGCCGAAACTTTCTTTCACTGGCCTCCTCGTCTGGACACCAAAGCTGGGGCCACCGCCGGTTCAACCCCTAGCTATGCTTGCTCCTGGCCGGAGCAGAGTATCTGAAGCATTATATCCGTGTTGTGCATATACTCCGCCAAGTTTTAGAAGAAAGTTGCCAAAATTCCACTCGCTACCCCATTGATCATGGCGCCAATTGTGTGGTCCTGGTTTGGTGAGACAGCATCTCGAGCAGGCTTGCTCACTTGCGCCCTTGTGTTCACCATTTTGTTTGAGGGTGTTGATTGGAAAGAGCTTCTGGGAAACGTAGTTAGCTTCTTGCAAGCGCTTCCCACAGACGGCGCTAATGATATGTACCTAAATCCAACTTCGAACAGATTCGGATTCGCTTGATCGTTTGGATCCGACTCCATTCACCGAGTTTGGACCCTACACACCACTACAATAAATAAGAGGTTAGGTGTCGGCGGGATATTGTTTCAAGTCAGTAACAAGCCTTCGAACTTTGAGAAGGTAAACTGAAACGTAAAATGAGATAGGGAGCGTGATTAAGATTAGTGGGAGTGTTGGCCTTTAGATGCTAGAGACGTTCCTGTGACTCATCGAGAGTATGGTTTCCCAACTTGATTGTGACGGAACGGATTTTTTTTTTTCCTCAAAAGCTTCCGTCAAACAAATAACATAATTAACGATCTAATTAAGGCAAGACTTCTGCAGAAATTTCGGCAGAGTCTCCTTTGTAACTGGATGAAAACCTAAAAATACAAACCTGCAATATTCATCCATAACAAGCACACAACTATCCATCATTCACAAATCCTACAACAATCATTCACAGGATCCTATGTGCCATCCATGTCACAAATCCATCAAAGCAATTACTATTCTGACAGATAAATAACGAGATGCCATCTAGGACCTACACAAGAAATCCAGAGTATAGCGGAAGTACACTACAACCTGCAGAAGCATAGCATTTTCTCTTCTACTATCATACACATCATATGCTTTCTTTACAAAAATCAACATGTTCTAGGACATCAAAAATCATAAGATCTGTATACAAAATCATATGCAACTAGGCCTTTACGTTGACAGGCCTCTCCAAAATAGCTCCACTATGCTATGGTCCTCAAAAGTCTTCAAGAAGCTTCTCTCTCTGCTTACTCTTCTTCGTCGGGTAAAAGCTTTACTGTCTCATCTGGAGGGGGGAAAAACACTAAAACAGTGAGTCGAGGCCCAGCAAGGTACATGCATATGAATTGTAAAACGATTATGCCAAAACGATCATATAACCGTGCGAAACCATAATGTTTAATCAAACATCATCTGAAAAGAGAAACTGTAAAGACATGCTATAACGATATTAAATCTCATGCTTCATAAATCATATCACTATAGGTCAAAACTATAACTATAAACTATACGGATACATGGTAAAATCCGAAAACGGTACTCTATATTGCTTCACTGTCATCTTTTCATCAGTATAATGTTTCGTTATCATCTTTTCATCCCGATAATACTCTGTCATCTTTTCACCATGATATCGTTTCATTATCATCTTTTCATCCGATGATACTCTATCATCTTTTCATCAGTATATGTCTCATTATCATCTTTTCATCCGATGATACTCTGTCGTCTTTTTCATCAGATAATGTTTCATTATCATCTTTTCATCCGATGATACTCATCATCTTTTCACCGCATTTATACATTTCATCTTTTTTACGTGACATATCTTAACAATTTCGGACCACCGCGATGTACCCTACTAGCGGAAGGGACGAATGATCGAGATAGATTGTGTTCGACCCACACAATCCAAGGCCTATCATGTCATATCATATCATGTATATCCCATCCCGGGGATATTCATCTTTGTGTGCCACCCGAAGGTCGGCCTATGTTCCTCTGGCTTAACGCCCTTGAGGACAGGCGGACCATGAATCGCTCCATGGATGAGCTATCCTCGATTACCACCGTAAGTTCTAAGGCCTCACCTAAGAACTTACCTGGATAGTCGATCTCGGGTCCCAAAATAAGCAGAATGAAATCATCTCTTTATCGAAAATCCCATTTTCGAAATCAAACTTTCACAACACAATTTCAGCACTTCTTTAAATTTACATGGAAATTTTGTCGGTATACGTTAAATACATATTTTCGAAAACAAACTATACAGGAAGCTTCATTTCGATGTCGATTAACTTTCATATAATAGAAGCTACGATTAAAACTCATCAAAACCTCTTCATTTTCGTACATGGGGCTTCGCCAAAACCTTTGAACTCAAATCGGTCTCTTACTTGCACATATTTCATGAAATTAATGTCATAGATGCCATGCATATACATTAAATCATGCAATTTACTCAAACTATACAACATTTTCGAGCTAGGGTTTCATCACATACTTTTCAAGAGAAATTGAACACCATTTTTATACTCCTTCACGAAATCGAAGCCAAATTTTGTAATAAACATGGATAAACACAAATCTAACCGAGTAATCAAAGTAAACATGCTTCATGTACTTTAAACATGCATCATCAACATTTAGAGCATTTTCAACGGTTTTAAAGCACGAGAAATCGCAGATAATGAAAAAAAATGTCAAGTACACTTGCCTGAGCTCGTTCTACCATTATTTTACCCGGATCGAATCACAACTGTGGTCTCTCCCCTTTCTTTCTCGTCGTGCTTGCTGTTGTGCCTCAACTTTTTCTCTCTACAAACACATATCCTTTAATCGGCATTTAAACAAGGAAGTATTACACAATATCGTCCGATACTTTTGGAAGAGTAGTACCCATGTACAGTGCACGTGAACAGTGCACATGTGCACGAATCGGTCGATTCTCGGAATTTTGGACATCCAACATGTAATCTATAGAACCCGAGGCATGGGTAACTATGATCCCAAATCAATTTATACATTTAACTCCAAATAGAAGCTCAAATGGTGTCCGGGCGCGGGTCAAGGGCTTCGCGAACGAATTTTCCATTAAATTCCACAATTTCGGATAAACAATTACGGAATTATTTCAAGACTCCCGGATGCCACGAAACGGGTCAAATCTTGCGAGATTCGCATCCGTCGATATATACACACAATTGGGACATGGGGATTCATATTCTAGGATCATTTCATCATTTCATGAAGGTGACAACACGCAAAATCCACCTTCAGTCTCGGGTGAACAGTAACAGCGCCCCTTTAATGGGCTCGGACGCCGCAAACGGGTCCAAACGTGCAAGATCGGACCCGCGGCCAACATATATACATCATTGGGACGTGGGGATTCCAATTTTGAGGTCAATTTCATGATGCACGGCCAGGAAACGGAAAACCCCCAAAATCCCGTAGGTTAGGGTTTCGGTAAAACCCACCCGGGCGAATCGGACACGAATCGGACAACTAACCACATTTTCATGGACCTCAAGGCATGGGTTTTCAATATCCTAACATTCCCCATGGGTATCGACACAAAATACCCAACGAAAATACACAAAATATCGAAAGAGAACGAGAAGTGGGTATGAGAACACTTGCCTCGACGCGTGCTTTCACCTTTATACCTGGCTCTCGGGCGGAATCGGACTCCCGGGCTCGATCTCCCTTCTTCTCTCTCCGGTCGCGCCCCTCTCTCTCTCTCTAAAACCCTCGGCCGATCGCGAAATGAGGGAAAACGAACGCACGGCGCGAATATATACTGCGCCGGCCGCTCGAGCGGCCGGGCCACGGGCGGCCACCGCTCGAGCGCCCCTCGGGCGGGCGAGCGCCAGCCACGGCGGTTACGCTTTATCCGCCGAGCCGTGGCTCGAGCGCCAAGCCAGCGCAAGTCTCTTTGGCGTGGCTTCAGCAGCCCGGACCCGAATGATTTTTCCGATTTTTCTTCCAATACCAAACCTTAATCATCCCATAAGATTAGTATTGATCATTAACATACTATTCACCTCATAATTGTCGGGTTCACAAATCCGGAACCTCACATTGATATTCTCAAGGAACGAGTAGGAGGGTACGTCCTGAAAGCGTGGAAGCTTAGAAGGACGGATCTCGAGGAGCAGACGAAGTCTCTGGAATCTGGAGGCTTGGAGTGGGATTAGCAAAGTAAGCGATTGTTCGCTTAGGTACGAGCGTAAGTATGCTCAAGAATTTTTATAGTAGCACTGCGTTGTATTTTTATGTCGTGTTCGTGTCTCAGATAGTTTCCTCCAGAGTGGTGACTCTGCGGGATTATATAGATAGTGGGGAGGGCGACCTTCCTTGGCCAAGGAGGCGTGATACCTGCCTCGAGTTGGGCGGCCTTCCTTGAGCAAGAAGGGTTGACTGATGGGATCGTTTCCTTTCTGAGCGGGTAACGAGACTCTAGATTATTTGCCTTCCTTCTGTGCTTTTGTTACCGTTAGGCTCTATCGTAGACAGGAAGAGAGAATCTGGCGCTTTCCTCATGGGAAGGGCGCTGAATCAGTTAATTCCTTTTTTAGAGGAGATTGGCTTCAAGGAAAGCGTGAAATTAGGGAAAGGACCATTGCTTGTCATGTACGAAAACGTCCGCCAAATTGGGCCTGGCCCGTATTAGGTTTTTTATCTTTTCAGGGCCTACTGCTACAGTGCTTCCAGTCAACAGGAATGTTGATCGTCTTAAAGGAGCGCGTTGGTCGCCTGGTTGGCACTCTGTGCAATCAATGCTAGCATTGACCGTCTAACACGCGTTTAGGCTTTTCTGGACTTTGGGCCGTTTTTCTTATTGGGCCTGCCTGCTATGGGCCTACCCATCATACGGTTCCAACAAATTAAAGGGGTCCAACGGAGGTAATAAGACCTCTCAAAAAATAATAATAAAAAAATCATATTATAACCAAATTATATCGAACATTAGTTACATCATCTATGAAAATTCCATCATATATATATATATATATATATATATATATATATATATATATATATACTTGCCCAAGCCCTTATAGCACCACTATCAACTTTAATATTGTTGGGGCTCTTTTCATTGCCTTCGACATGTGTTCATCCCTCTATTTTTATATTCTTTTGTTACCAAAATTGCATTTTGACAACATAGTATCAAAATACGCATGATAAATAGTAATATCAGTAAGACTATAGTCAAATATGTGTCGTACCACAATATTCTTTTTAATAGTTTAGTAGATAATATTAAAATCAATCTATTATTATATCATATATATATTTATTACTATAATATAATATCATTATATTATATATATTTTTTTATTTTTTTATTTTTAAAAGAAATACTTGCTAAACTTTATTTGCAACTTTAAACAAACTTGTGCATTTAGTGGTATATTTTATAAACTATGCAAACCATTGCTACAAAAGCTATCACCATATAACCTTCATACTCTATAATAATACACAATATATCTATTTTCACATCTTTTAGTATGAAATGTATTACTATGTCAGAATTTATTATTTGACTGTTAATTTAAAAGATTAAAAGAATAATATGTGAGCTAAATACTTAATAAATAATATTTTAATCAGAAGAATAACAATTATGGAGAGTAATATCATATAAGAATCTAATATATAATGACTCAAAAGATTATGCAATGTAATAATTTATTTTATCAAAAGAGATTTCATTAAAAAAATCTATGATGATTATATTTCTATCACTTTGATCTTAATATTAATGTATTTATGTGCCATCAATAATGTAAATTACATTATACTCAAATTACTTACATCACCCTATTGGGTAATATTAAGAACGTCTCACAACATGTCTATAGTCTGATCAGTCAATCCATTATTAGATATCCTAAGTATTCATATTATAATATAATATACATTGGTTCTACTAGAGAAATAAACATATCCTCAATGTTAAACAAATGGCTTCAATATTGGATAGTGTGACTATACTAAGCTATCCTAACATTCACATCATCTGAATAAAATAATATCTTCGTATATTTTCTTTTATCTTATATATAAAATATAGAATAAAATATCACACTTTATAAAATTATAACATGGAACATCCAGGACCTATAAATCAATAATTTTATAATATTTTAATATGTAATTCTTTATCTCATACTACCAAAATTGACTATTCCAAATAGGAGTGTGAATTAAAATTAATGACATATGAATAAAAATAAATATCAATATAGTGTATTTAGGTCAAATGAATAATAAAATAGAACCCTCAATTTAGTCTATAGGGGTTATTTATTTTTTTAACTATAAAGATTAAATATGTCCATTAAATTTATTAATTAAAATTCATCATAACATTTAACATTGTTATTATCTATTTGATGCGTTTCTGGATCTGGGTTGTTATACGAATTAGGGAGCCACTTGATCTTTTCTGACAAATTAAGTTGAAGCAAGTCCGGTCTCTCTTTGATAATTTGGACCCTGGGCAATACAACGAATAAATAAGAGGTCAAAGAATAGTGGGACGTGATCCCCGGTTTATCCTCTGATACTCAAATCAGTAGTCTTTCAACCTATGCTAGAAAAATGGAGGATGTAAAGGATGCTAATGCACGGGTGTAGGGGTTGAATGTTAGTTGGAGGGCGATACTCCGATAGGTGCACTCACCGGAGAGCGGCTTGCTAAAGATACGCTTAGTAGAGAGTAGCTTCAGAGGTCCTCATGGTGAGTGAATGCCTGAAGGGTGAGGTTAGGCTAGTCAGATGAGGCTTTGACTGCTTAGGACACAATTGCTTGGACTGGTGTTTCAATATCTCTCTTTCTCTTTCTGCTTCTACCTCATAGGAGACAGCTTACTTGTAGGGACGAATGGGTATTTATAGTATTGAAATCACTTTAACCCTCATTATGTATCATGGTTGGCGATAGCTACCAGTGCTAATCTGCTAAGCTGTGTTGACGATTGTGGGTGCTTGTTATGGCAACCATGGCTATCTACGAGGGTTCTTTCCTTTGTTAGGACAACCGTAGAGATCACTGCATGGTGACTGCCTTTTTGGGATGATTCGCTAAATCACAACTACCATCCTAAGGAGCATGCAATCTTGGGCAGAATATTTACTGAGTGGCCTTTGCAGTTTTGGAAAGTGTCGCCTGCCTATTTGTAGGATGTTGCATCGTTTGTCAATTGATGAGCTAGAAGGGTTTCTACGGGTTTACCCTAATTACTCGTTTCCCACTAGACAGTCTCAGACTGAGCCAATTGGGCCGACCGCATTGCCACTTTGATCTTGGGCTTGCAAAGCCACACTGTGGGCATGACACCTTCCGGGCTTTCCCTTATCAGTGGGTTTAGTCCCTGAGCTAGCCCATTTGTGGTTGTACCCATCACCAGCCCTCCATGTCGGGTGGTCTGAATTTTTAACTCTCAACATATTAACTAATGGGACGCTGATTGTCGTTTTTATTATGTGACTCCAATATTCTTGTATAATGTGAATAGTTGATGTGACGAAACGGATCATAGTCCACCATATAATATCCGACACATAAACATACCTATAGATGGGATAATCAACTCGGCACAAGTGGCATATAATTAGGTAGACTTAAAAGTTTCGTTCGCATGTAGAGGATCGCAAACGGTCGGACATCAAGTCGACCTCATTAAGGTCGGTCACAATGTGACCGTCTGAGGTTCAAAGTCGATCAGTTAGAGAATAAAACTAAAGACGTACGAAATGCCACTAGGAACCAAAATTACTCAGACCATAACAATTTAGCGGAAGTATCTAAACATCCTTTTTATTTACATAGTGGAGTCATTATACAAAAATTTTCAGAATATCCCAAACTACATCAAGATTAGTCATGCATTACTACATAAATCTCAATCGGCCTTCCTGTCTAGCTTGACCGTCCAACTTCACTCTTTCTCATTCGGCATAAGTTCTTGGTCATTTAAGGGTAAGAAAACAGCAATGAGTGAGCGATAGCATAGTATGTTACCAATGCAGAAAACATGCATAAATATAGCATTACATGGAATGAAAGCATTTTGCATACAAAAGTATCATACATGGGAATAAGATATTTTCATGCGAAACTGGAAACCAAAATAAATGCAAATCCAAAACCAAATGCTAAAAATCCGTTATATTTTAGGCTTGCGATTCTCGGTCATCATATATCAAATACGGAAACATTTAAGGCCTGCAGTTCTCGACCGTCATATATCAAATATGGCTACATTTTAAGCTTGCAACTCTTGGCCATCGTATCTCAAAACCAATTTTCTTTGAAAGTCATGAGCTTCAAATGATCGAGTCCTTAAAACATGCAATCTCTACTTTTACAAGCGGCAAACATCATGCAAACCGATGAGATCTTAATCATACAAACTGAGATCTTTATCATGCAAAATTTTCAAGTATGAGTTGTGGAACTAAATCACACATGTAAAACATAATACATGCGCTAATCATGAAATTTCTTTATAAACATGACAAGTAATTACCATGATATGCATTACGTAAAATCATAAAAAAGAACATTAAAATAACATCAGATAGACAAGAAAACAGCTAAGGACAAAACATGGGGGACACTTGCCTGATCTACGAACTCCCTCACCCAAGTATGGCCTGGAATTCTTCTCCTCTTTCTCCTTCATGCTTCTCTTAGGTTTTCTAGCATTTCTCCTTGATCTCTAACTCTGCTATTTTTTTTTATAAGTAAATATTTTGGATTAAAGGGAAAAAAAATTACAAAATCTATATTTTATCTCCAAGTATTTTGACTTGGAGTTAAAACATAGGTCGCTAGGGCATACCCCGAGCAACCTGTACATCAGAAAATACATAAAAACCTCTAGGAGGACAACGTTCCACAGAATCAACAGAATATGAAATCTGTCTACTATCACATAAACAGACACATAAACAACTTCTCCCGAATCAACAGGAGCAAACTCAGCAAAAACGAGTGGCAACCATGCCATCCAATGCAGCACAGCCCAGCAGGATGAAGTATGCGGAACTATGCTATTCGATCAGTGCCACGGAGAGACTGAGACCCGCTGCATCACCAGCTCCATCAACAACAATGAGTAAAACCCGATCCAGCTCCTCATAGCTGAGACTCAATAGTATTGCCACCAGGGACATCTCCAAGTGATTTGCCGACTTAGAGGTAGTATATCAGGCTAGGGCATCCCCCGAGCACCGACATCATGTAGCAATACATGAACCCGATCAGGGAAAAACAAATACAAGTCGGCCAAACTACTTCGGCATCATCATCGACATCGGCTTCATCAAGCCACTCCCGATCCAACGCACTCGGGCCCTAACCACTTTGCACTCACAATTTTAACTCCGACAAGGCCAACTCCGCCCTCATGAGCATGCGCTCACAATTTTACACCGGCCTGACCATACCATGGCCACCCGTCCATTAAGAGATGACCTAACTTTGGTATTTATAGGTAATGGGGTAAGTGCAAGTAAGTGAGAGCAGGTCACCAATATGGTACTTCTTTTCTCACTAAATCTTCCTTTTTAGAAGGTCAACAGAGTAGGTGAAGTAGGGTATGGCTTACATTGTTTCTGATGATCATCTTACTAACTCCCATTTATACTCAAAGTCCTCGGTCTTATTATGAGTCCTCGGACTCTTTATGATGTTCTCGGATTCTTCTCCAACAACCTTGGTCATTTTTCCAAGCCACGGGTATTACTGTTTATTTTCAGGTCGCATTTTTGTGGTTATTTTAGTTATCTCCTTGATTACTTTAATTCTGATTAACTAGTTTAGTCCGGTCAATTCTCTTATTCGGACAACGTTTGATTCTTGTCGTCTATCTTCGCTGAAAATTCTCTCCAAAATTTCACTCAATCCTCTTCAGAAATCCTCTCCGAAAATTTTATCATTAAAGCCGGTCAACTATACGCCAAATCCGGTCAACTTGTCTTAACCGGTCAATTCATTATTTTCGGTAAACTATGCTAATTCTGGCCAATGATTTAAATTCCGGTCAACTTCCTACTTCGGCCGATTATAAGCTACCTTGGTTACTAACAACTATTTCGGTCTCTATCATCTACCTTGGTCAATTACTAACTTTCTCTGTCATTATCTCAACAACTTCCTTGGTCATTATTATATATCATCCTTGGCCATTTTCTCATTAAGGCCGGTCAACAAGTCAATCCAGTCAACATGCTATCTAGGCTAATTTTTCCATTAAGGTTGAGAGACTAAATCCTAAAAAACTTGTCCTTATAATTCTCCCCCACTTATAGAAATTTCGTCCTCAAAATTCGACGAACCTCAAAATTATCATCCACTAGGCTCCTCAATCCTATTCTAATATTTCTAGATCATAGGCCCTCCTGCTATTATTGTGCTACTCTGATTAACCATTTACTAATATCTCAAAATGCAAAGTGTGGGGAAACAAAAGAATGCGCAAATCCTGAATTAAATAAAACATAAGCTGAAATTTCACAAATAAAAAGAGTACCTTCAATCACATTTGGTAATACTTTGGTATCCTGAACTGTCACCGCAAATGCTTTAGATGGGACAGTAGACTTCTTTGCCTCCAGCTGCCTAGGTATGGGGCAATCCTTCACCCAATGACCCTATTGTCCACAATTAAAACAAGCCCCCATTAATTTAAGACAAGTTTTTCCCAAATGCTCCCCTCCACAGTGGGTACAATTCACAGCTAACGTCTGAAAATTAGACACTGACTGAATTTCAGTGCTAATTTTCCCTTTATCTGACACCTTTCCCTTTTTTAGAAGGTTCTAGGGGTCCTGAACATGCCCCCTCACTAAAACTAATCCGACTAGGTACCCTCTTAGCGAAAAACTTTTGAGTCTCAAGCTCCCTCTCAAATATCAGGGCCCTATCCAATATCTCAACATAAGTCCTAAGCTTCTGCGTCACCAGTTATTTCCTAATTCCATTCCTTAATTCTTGTTGGAATTTCTTGGCCTTTCTTAACTCATCTTCTACAATATATGGTGCGTAATAAGATAACTCAGTAAATTTCGTATCATATTCAACTACAGAGTGACTCCCTTGCCTAAGCCGCAAGAACTCCTCTTCCTTTTAATCCTGGAGGCTAGAAGAAAAATATTTCTCCATAAATGCCTCCTCAAATATTTTTTAAAAAATTTCTTCCTCGGGCACACCCAACACCCTTTTCTTCATTGCCCACCAACTATCAACTTCTCCTTCTAACTTATACACTGCAAAGGTAACCTTCTCCCAATCAAAACATCTAATAACAGTAAATATCTTCTTTAATATTTGAATCTAGATATCTGTCTTTACTAAATCTGGTACTCCTAGAAATGCAGGCGCCTACTCAGCTGTAAATCTCTTATACGCCATTGGTTTAGAATTAGCTAGAACCGGATTAGGGGAAGGAATCGAAGCCGCGTGCCACTGCTCCATAGTTTCTATTATGTGTGACATTCTGCCTAGCGGGTTCAAGTATTCAGCCTCTCGATCTTGAGTGGCACTAGTACCATCTTGGGTAATTCTTCTTCTATGTGCCATACTATTATCTTATAACCAAAAGAATCACAATATTGATCAGTTTAGCATATTCAGTTAGAGAAAGGGGTGGTTAAAAATTATTCATTGTATTTAAAGATTAAACTCACGAACTCCATATATTCTACACTTTGATCATCTCATCTACCTCGGTCCTTAAGTTACATCGCAGTCCTTAATATCCATCTCGGCCTTTAAGGGTTATTTACCTCAACCTTCCATCTATTCCTAATCACCCTTATCTCACTTTCACTCGGTTTAAACCTAAGTTTCTACTTTATGATCGATCAACCCTAAGGTATCTCCTCTCTCTGATACCATTAGTGACAAAACGGGTCATAGTCCACCATATGACCTCCGTCACATAAACGTATCTATAGTTGAGATAATCACCTCGGCACAAGTGGCATATAATTAGGTGGATTTAAAATTTTCGTTCACGTGCACAGGATTGCAAACGGCCGGTCATCAAGTCGGCCTAATTAAGGTCAGTCACAATGTGACCGTTCGAGTTTCAAGGTCAGTCCATTAGAGAACAAAACCAAAAATGTACGAGATGTCATTAGGAACCAAAAGTACTCAAGCCATAACAATTTAACGGAAGAATCTAAATATCTTTTTTATTGACATAGCAAAATCATTATACAAAAGTTTTTAGAATATCCCAAAATATATCAAGATCGGTCATGCACTGCTACATAAATTTCGATGGGCCTTCCTGCCAAGCTAGACCGTCCGACTTCACTCTTTCTCTTCTGGCATAAGTTCTTAGTCGTCTAAGGATAAAAAAATAGCAATGAGAAAGTAACAGCTCAGTAAGGTACCAATGCAAAAAACATGCAAAATACAGCATTCAATGGAATAAAAGCATTTTGCATACAGAAGTATCATACATGAAAATAAGACATTTTCTTGCGAAATTGGATTCCAAAATGAATGCAAATCCAAAATCAAATGCTGAAAACCGGCTACATTTTAGGCCTGTAACTCTCGACCATCATACATTAAATACGGCTACATTTTAGGCCTGCAATTCTCAGCTATCATATCTCAAATACAGCTACATTTTAGGCCTGTAGCTCTTGGCCATTATATATCAAATACGGCTACATTTTAGGCCTACAACTCTTGACCATCATATCTCAAATACGACTACATTTTAGACCTGCAACTCTCGTCCATCATGTCTTAAACACGGCTACATTTTAGGCCTGCAGCTCTTGGCCATCATATCTTAAAATCAGTTTTTCTCACAAGTCATGAGCTTCAAATGACCGAGTCCTTAAAACATGCAATCTCTACTTTTACAAGCAGCGAACATCATGCAAACGGATGAGATCTTAGTTATGCAACTGATTCATTAACAGTAATTAAACATGCAAAATGGGTGAGATCTTTATCATGCAAACTGAGATCTTAATCTTGCAAAATTTTCAAGCATGAACGGGGGAACTAAATCACACATGTAAAACAGAACACATGTGCTGATCATGAAATTTCTTTATAAACATGACAAGTAATTATCATGATATGCATTATGTAAAATCATGAAAAAGAATATTAGAATAACATCAAATAGACGACAATACAGTTAAGGACTAAACAAGGGGTACACTTGTCTGATCTACAAACTTTCTTACCCAAGTCTGGCCTAGATTTCTTCCCCTCCTTCTCCTTCATGCTTTTCTTAGATTTTCTAACGTTTCTCCTTGATCCCTAACTCCAACATTTATAGGCAACGGGGTAGGTGCAAGCAGGTGAGAACAGGTCACCAACTTAGTACTTCTTTTCTCACTAAATCTTCATTTTCAGAGGGTCAACAGAGTAGGTGGGAGCAGGGTATGACTTACATTGATTCTGATAATTGTCTTACTGACTCTCATTTATACTCAAAGTCCTTAGTCTTATTATGAGTCCTTGGAATCTTTATGATGTCTGCAGATTCTTCTCAAACAACCTTGGTCTTTTTTTCAAGTCCTCCGGGTGTTACTGTTTAATTTTCAGTCACGTTTTTGTGGTTATTTTGAATATCTCCCTGATTACTTTAGTTTTGATCAACTAGTTTAGTCCAATCAATTCTCTTATCCAGACAACGTTTTATTCTTGTCGTCTATCTTCTCTGAAAATCCTCTCCGAAATTTCACTCAATCCTCTCCAAAAATCTTCTCCAAAAATTTCTCTAGAAATTTTTTCATTAAAGCCGATCAATTATACGCCAAATTCGGTCAACTTTTTTTAACTGGTCAATTCATTATTTCCAGTCAACTATACTAATTTCGGTCAACGATTTTAAATTCCGGTCAACTATTCAATTCAACTTCCTACTTCGGCCAATTATAAGCTACCTTGGTTACTAATAACTATTTCGATCTCTATCATCTACCTCAATCGATTACTAACTTCCTCGGTCATTATCTCAATAACTTCCTCGGCCATTTTCCCATTAAGGCCGGTCAACACGTCAACCCGGTCAACCTGCTATCTAAGCTAATTTTTCCATTAAGGTTGAGAGACTAAATCGTAAAAAACCTGATCCTTACAGTTGATGCGAGTGAGTACTACTTTTCATTGCTCGACGCCTAATGAACTGGACCATTCGGCTACTGGTGGCTCAATCTTCTAGCAATCCTAACCCATGGCGATCCATCTCATACACTAGGTCAAGATGTGAGCTGGTCGGATCAACCTTGAGCCCCCAAGGGATGCATGCCACCTGTAACGACCCAAAAATTTTAATAAGAAAATTTTAACCATCAAGTCCGGTCAACGCACGTTGACCGGAAAACGAAACAAGAAGAAGTCCGGAATTTCATTGGTGAAATCCTAGTCCGGATTTCTGGATGAAAAAGAAGTCCGGATTTCCAGGGTAAGAAGAAGTCCGGATTTCCTTAATAAAATGAAATCCGGATTTCCCTTGGTGAAAGAACTCCGGATTCCGTAGGAAAAAGAAGTTCGGATTTTCTCTGGTAAAAAGAACTCCGGATTTCCCTTGGTAAACAGAAGTTCGGATTTCGTTGGAGAAATGAAGTTCAGATTTCCTTAGTAAAAACACTCCGGACTTCCGAAGTAAAAAGAAGTCCGGATTTGCTTGAAAGAAAACACTCCGGACTTCCGAAGTAAAAAGAAGTCCGGATTTTCTGGAAAGAAAACACTCCGGATTTCCGAAAAAAAGAAGTTCGGATTTAATTCCAGTCCTGTAAGGACGGATTTCTGTAGAGATAGAAATCCGGTCAACGCTCAATAGTTGACCGGAAGTTGTTTGATGAAAGGCTGAAGTCCGGACATAAGGAAGAATATTGGGAAGGAGCGACCATCAATAAATTGGCTATTCCAAGACTTATTGGAAAACGACCTACCTTGGAAAAAGTAAGATCACTCTTGAAAAATGTACAATCATAAATGATACCTTGGAAAATAGAAAAATCATAAATGAGGGCCACCAAAACCTAGGGCTATAAATAAGGGCCTAAGAGCCTCAGGAAAAAGGCACCACTAAAAACTCTCCTAAAGAAGAAGGCAAAAAGCTAAGGAAAAAGTAGAAAAGAACTCAGGCAAGATACTCACCCCTATTTCTAAAACTCATGTTTATTTATGTTGCTATGAAAGTATATGATTTCTGTATGAAGTATGCTTTTGATGACCTGAAATGCATGTTTAAAGGAAATTGCATTATGCATGATGATAGACTTATTCTGTTTATGATTGTTATGAATTTTGATAATTTCATGTTTACGGAAAAGAAAGTTTAGGCCTTAAAATGAAACAAGAATTCCTACTGTTGATTTCTATTTCTGTCAAAAGATCTCTGAATTTAATGATAAAAGACCTCCGGCAGTTTTTACAGAAAACAATTTAGAACTCCGGCATTTTAGGAAATAAGTACTCCGTCCAGTTTGAATAAAGAACTCCGTCCAAAAGAACTCCGGCCTCTTTAACAATGTACTCCGTCCTCTTTTGAAAAATACTCCGGTTTTAAAGAAGAGGAACTCCGGCCTTTACGTCTTTAAATAGTACTCCGTCCTGTTGTTTTGAAATAAACTTCGGCCTTGATAAAAGCGAACTCCGGCTTTTTACTCTGGCTTTTGATAACAACTCATGATACAAGAACCTCGTTATTGAACAAAAGAACTTCGGATTTTATAAGGAAATGAACTCCGGATTTAGAACTTCGGATTTTAAACAGAAACGCACTCTAGATTTAAGAACTTCGGATTTTGACAGGAAGCACTCTGAAATTAGAACTTCGGATTGTAATAGAAAATGCACTCTAAATTTAAGAACTTCGGACTTTAACAGAAAGCACTCCGGATCTTAGAGCTTCGGATTTTATGAGAAAGTGAACTCCGGATTTATGAACTTCGGATTTTGAAAGAAAAGTACTCCGTCCATAAAGCACTCCGTCTTTTAAGTACTCCGAATTTTGAAAGAAAAGTACTCCGTCCTTTAAGTACTCCGGATTTTGAAAAAAAAGTACTCCGTCCGTGAAGTACTCCGTCCCTTTAAGTACTCTGGATTTTTGGTAAGAAATGCACTCCGTCTCTGTTGAAAAGAAAGACACTCCGTCCCCTTTAAGAAAAAGAACTTCGGATTTTGTACTCCGTCCTTTATGAACTCCGGTTTTGATAATCTTTGGACTCAGAAAGAACTCCGGCTTTGATTTATGAAACGAACTCCGGTTTGTAATAAAAGAACCTGGCAATGAAAAAGAACTCCGATTTTTATTGAAAAGCATACCGGCATTGATAAAAGAAGTCCGGCTTTATGAACTTCGGTCCTCTGCATGAAATGAACTCCGGCCCATGAACATGAAAAATGACATACGGACAGCAAGTGGAACTCCATGACTTTTGACTTTTGAACTATGATGATTGGCCATTAAAGAACACGAACCAAGAACCGAGTTTCCATTAAGCTTGCTGTTAAAGATGGATGAAGGATATTGGAGTGACACTCGAGGATGCCTCCTGGGCCACGAGAGGGGACCTTTTGGTGGCATAAGAACTATGGACTATGGCCCCGTATGCCGGGTTAAAGGCATTACCTCCCGCCCCGGGGAGCATAATGAGGGGATACGGCTTTAGGTTGTGGGGTAGCACACAACCCGTCCTCGATGTTGTCCGCTCCCAGTCCGGTCCCTAAAGATGATATGAATTTCGAATGATTTTGATGAATTTTCTCAAGACAAGATGCAAAGATTATGAACCAAGAAGAAACGATATGATGATTTTTATTATGCTATATTATGATCTATATTTTGATTATATGTATGCTTGTGTTTTCTGCATGTGAGTATCCTGCTGGGCTTTGTAAGCTCATTCTTGCAACTTTTCAGATGACAAGCTTATGGAGGACGAAGTTGAGTAGAGTTCAATGGTGTAGCTGATTGTTTAAGCTGGCTGGAGCAGATTTTTGGAGTTTTGTTTATTATGTTTTGAGGAAACTTGTAATATTGATTCCGCTGCTTATGAATGTTAGAATGTTTCCGTGATATTTTGGGAGTTATGAAATTATAAATCTTTAGAATGCATATCAGGTTTGAATGAAGAAAAGAAATTTTTTTATGTTCATTTATTTATCCTTATCATAAATTATATGAGTTAGATTTGACGACGGCTTTTGATGGTATTAAAAGTCGGGTCGTCACACCACCGGCTCATAACCTTGTAAAACGAGGCATCTAGTCATCATTACCCATGTCGATTGGCTGACCTACTAGTTTAAGCAACTGGGCTGACAACTATAATTGAGCTGTGCGAGGGGACATCGCGCCTATCATTATGACGAGGCCGATGATAAGACATTCCATAGTACTCTGCAGTGAGGGCACGTGTCGTAGTCATCACAAAGACGTGCCCCTTCGACATCTTGGGATGACGTCACTCTGGGGCTGAGGCACTAGCTATTTAAATTATTAGCCTTTGCCATTTCCCACATTTTCTTTGATTCGAATCACTTTGTCTTGGCTTGCATTTGTGGTTTCTATGGCCTCCACGAGAGTCGATGTGATTCCCTCCGTGCTCACCCCCGTGACATCAAGTCTTTGTTTGCTTGGTATAACATCCCAAGCGCCATCAAGTATGCACTACCGAGTGAAGACGGCAGGACATGTTCCCCATGGCAGGGATTCATTATTGTCCATGAGGCCCATCTAAAGGGGGTCTTCGCTTCCCGATTGCGCAAGAATCGCATGGGATCCTTACATCCCTGGAGATTTCGGTTGTGTAGCTACACCCCAATGCCATTCGGTACCTGGTTTTCCTATACGTCTTTGCCTGCCAACATGATTATAAGTTGTGTGCCATGGCCATGAAGACGATCTTCCGGTTCACTCAGAGCGGGAACTAGATCTCACTTTCCCCTCGCTTGGATTTCCTATTGAGCGAGAGGAACCCTGACTCTACAAAGAGATGGAAGGACTGGTACTTCTATCTGGCGGTCCCTCTCAAATGGGTTCCTCCCAATAAATGGGGCAAGGTTCGTGCTTCTTTCATCAGAAAGATTTGGGATTGGGAGAAGGATTCGGTGAAGCCACTAACAGATCTCATTAAGGCGCACACTAATACCTTCCATGAGAAGAACTATTGGTTGTATGCAAAAGCTTTAGCGCAAGCTAAGTGAGAATATCACTTGGAGGAGACAAATGTAACTGGCCTGCCGCCTATCAAACCCAAATGGAAGCCTGGGTCATTGTTCTTCCAGGATTCCCCTGATAGGGCGACTAAACAGCAGCAGCTTTCCCTGGTTCTTCCTTTTTAGATGACGGCTGTCCCCTAGTAGAGTGGACGTTGAGTGCCAGCGAGTCTTCGAGGGGGACAACCCTCATCCAACCTTCTTCACCTCATCGGGTTTCTAAGGCTATTAGGTCTGCCGAGGGTGACAAGTCCTTTATGCCTCCCACTTCGATCCCAGGTGACCTAGGAGTTGATACGCAAGGCGTGCCAATCCTTGCGCCAACCCTCGCTCGGTACAAGGTACCTGTTGCTGCTACCTCATCACCGGAGGAGCCCATGCCCAACTCCTCCACAGACTTTTTTGAGGTTATCCCTTGCGATGATTGGATAACTGAAGCCCAGGCTAGGAAGGTCAGTGAAGCTGGCGAGGCAATGAAGGCTGACAAGACAAATGAGGCCGCAGGGGGAGCCGAGGCGCCCAACTTGGGGCCCACAGTGCCTGACTCAAAGCCCTCAGAACCTAAGATCTAGGAGGTTTTAATGGCTTCCTTGAGTTGTACGCCCTTAAATGAGCCATCCTTCGCTAAGGTATTGACTGCGTAGCTCCTCATCTTTCCTTCCTGTTTCTACCATTAATCGACAGATTAATTCTTTGCTTGTAGTTGCAAGAGGGGCTCCGCCATTGCGTCATCATTACCGGCCACCTATCCTAGACGCATGCCAATCTAGCTAGGCTTTGGGAGATAAAGGACTGGGTGAACTCCGCCGCTGCCAGGGTGAGATAAAGCCAAGAGCGAACTACCTGCCTTGAACGCGAACTATCCGAGTCTAGGGCAAGGATCACCTTTCTTGAGGAAGCACTTCAGGGGGCTAAGTAGCCAACTTCGATCGAAGCTACTTGGACCTTTCAAAGATAATGTGGGGCCTTTGTCTTGCTCACAAAGGAGCCCCCAACCTCGGGATCACCCTTTGTCTAAACAGTAGGTGCAAGCAATTTTTTGTACACCCTTAGGCGGATCCACCACATTTTATATTTTGACTTTTTCAATAAATTAAATTAGACCATTTTGATCATTGTTACTAATGTTCAGGTGCATACGTTGAGTTTTCTCTTTTTTTTATTTCTCGATTTACCGGCGGAGCGTTACCGCTGTTGTCGCCAGGCTTTAGCAGAGTCGTAAGCCATCGTCTACATGCAACCACTGGTGCTTGGTCATGTTATAGGACGTCATAACTTTCACACATCTGATCCTAATTCGTCGGCCATGGTTGATTGATGGTACTCGTCCCTTCAGAAGGAGTTGTCACAAGCATGTTACAAAGCCTCCTAAGGTTTTCGATGGCCGCTTTAGCAAGGTAATTCGACCTTTGTCGGTGAGTTCCCTGGGCCATCTCATTCAACCATGCATGGGCCACTCGATTTTAAGACTGAGATTAAAAATTCAAACGTGTATAGGCTACTCAATTTTAGGACTAAGGTTTAGAATTTGACAGCGTATGGCCGCTCGGTAACAGGACCGATGTTCTTGATGGTGACATAATTGGTCAAGGGGCAGGTGAAAGAAAGTTCACCCAACTTCGGGGTAGTTTAAGCCATTTGATTTTATGAAGTGACATACAAGATGAACGATCAAGAACAAATAAATAACTATCTTATTAATTGAAACGTGATACATTTTACAAACATTTCAAGTGATGTAAGCTAATCTTACCTAGGCTAGATGGAGACTCATTTACAGTATTTTTTGAGGTGGGAGGCATTCCATATCCTTGGAATCAATTTACCATCCTGGGTGCGCAACTTATATGCATTGCTTTGGAGGATGGCGGAGACGATGAAAGGTCTTTCCCAATTTTAGGAAAGTTTATTCCGGTGAACGTTCTTACCCTTGCATTTACGCTCCACCGGACCAGGTCCCCCACCTCAAACTGGCAGACCTTTACCTTCTTATTGTAGTATCAAGCGATCTGCTACTAATAGGCTTCCGTGCATAGGAGCGCTGCGTTTTAGGCCTCTTCAAGTAGGTCAAGATGCTCTCTGAGCCTTTCGGAATTGTTGAGCTAGCCAAAACATTCGATCCAAAGGTTAGGTAGTCCTACCTCTTCCAGGATGTCCACTTCAGTCCTGTAGTATAGACTGAAGGGCATCTGGTGAGTCGGCTTCCTCTGCATTATCTTGTATGACCACAGCACAGAGGGCAACTCATCCACCTAGGAGCACCCAAGCGTCTTCTAACTTTATCTTCAACTCATGTAACAGCATACGGTTCATCACTTCCACTTGTCCATCTACTTGTGGGTAAGCGATGGAAGTATGAACCAACCTTGTCCGTAAACTTGCACAAGTGAGCCGCTTACTGATAAATTGGATTCCGTTGTCGGTCACCATGACATCGAAAATCCCAAATCTGCCTACAACACTCTGGCGAACGAACTCCATCGCATTTTGCTCGGTAATCTGCGCTAGTGGGGATGCCTCAACCCACTTCGTAAAGTAGTCAATACTGACTATAACAAACTTTCTCTACCCGAATGCAGTGGGTAACTGGTCGAGTATGTTGAGTCCCCATTATGTGAGCGATCAAGGTGATTGTAAGGTCTGTAGCTCTATGTACGGCTAATGGGAAATATTTTCATGAACCTGGCAATTTTCACATCTCTTTATGAACTTCAGGCCATCACGTTTCATTATGGGCCAATAGAAGCCCTGCCATATGATTTTGAAGGCAAGATTTTTGCCGCCAATATGTAACCCACAAATGTCAAAGTGCACCTCACCCAACACGTAATCAGCCTTTTCTGGCATGAGATACCACATATAGGGAGTAGAGTACCCGCGGTAGTACAATCTCCTTTCTATGATAGTGTACCAACCAGCTGTCTTCTTTATGTGCTTGACATCCCCGAGGTTTTCTAGTAGGAGGTTGCCGGTTAGGTATTTCCTGTAGGGGGCCATCCAGTTCTCACCATCGACAATCTACAATACCCCTAGCTCAGGCCTTTCTATGCTTGGGGTGGTAAGAACTTTATGCATGTCTCGGGCATATTATTCCCGACTTTCGGCCGCTGCTACCTTTGCTAGTTAGTTTGTCGTTAAGTTGTCCTCTCTAGGGATGTCAATCAATTCTACTTTGTCAAACGTGGGGGTAAAACCTCTCACTTTAGCAAGATACTTCGCTAGCAAATGGCTTGACGCCTTGAAGTTTTTCTGTACCTGATTGACAATCAATTCCAAGTCGTTATAGACAGTCAAGTTTTTCGCTAAATATTTATTTACCAATCTGAGCCCGGGGAGCAAAGCCCCATATTTGGCGACATTGTTAGTGGCGAAAAATCTTAGAGTCACTGAGTATTTCATCTCTGACCCGTCAGGAGTCCTCAAGACCATGCCTGCTCCGCTACCTAATTGCATTGATGACCTGTCTATGTGAATAGTCCAAATGAGTTTCTTGCTAGTTGGTAGCTCCAGTGAGATTGAGGGCATCTGGAATGAGGTTGTCATTTCAACAATAAAGTTCTCAAGGGCCTAGTCCTTCATGGCTGGCCGCAATTGGAACTCTAAGTCAAACTTGCCCAATTCAATGACCCATTTGATCAATCGTCTGAATATGTCAGGCTTTCACAGGATCCCCTTAAGCGGTTGATCAATTAGGACAACAATCTTATGTACTTGGAAGTACAGGCGTAGCTTTCTGACATAATAGACAAAAGAAAGGACGATCCTCTCGGCGTGTGAGTAGTGAGTCTCATGTCCACCAGAGCCTTGCTAATATAGTAAACCGGTTACTGCACATGAGACTGCTGCTGGATTAGGACCAAGCTCAGTATAGTGTCAGAAACCACGAGGTATAGGTACAATTCCTTGCCTTCTTGCGAGGCTGTCAAGAAAGGAGCGTTAGCAAGATACTCTTTTAGATCTTAGAAAGCAGCTTTACAGTTGGCCATCCATTGTAAACCGGTCGCCTATATCACCCTCAAGGCCTTAAGGAAAGGAAGATACTTTTCTGTAGACTTTATTAGGAACCAAGAGAGGGCTACGAGTCTCCCAATGTGCTTCTAGATCTCCTTCATGGATTAGATAGGTTCATGTCAAAGATGGCCTTTATCTTCTCCGGGTTTGCCTTGATTGCCCATTATGAGACGATAAAACCTAATAATTTTCTCAAGGTCATGCCAAACACGTACTTGGCTGGATTCAGCTTCATTTAGTGCTCCCAGAGGAATCTGAATGCCTTGCTTAGGTCATGAATATAGTCGTTGGTGGCTCTACTCTTGACAAGCATGTCATTTACATACACCTCCATATTCCGACCAATTTGAGCTTCAAACATCTTATTTACATGCCATTGGTATGTTGCACCTATATATTTCAGGCCGATGGGTATGACCTTACAGTAATATGTCCCCTAGTCGGTCATGAAAGAAGTATGCTCCTTATCGTTCAGATTCATCCGGATCTAGTTGTAACCCGAGTAAGCATCCATGAAACTCAGCAACTCGTAGCCAGATGTGGAGTCCACCAGTAGGTTGATCCTTGGCAATAGGAACTATGCTTAGAACATACCTTGTTCACATCGATGAAGTCAACGCACATCCACCACTTCCCATTACTTCTCTTGATGAAGACCACGTTGGATATCCAGTCCGGGTATTGGACCTCCCTAATGAACCCCGCATTGAGCAACTGTTTTACCTCATCGCGTATGGCAATCAATTTTTTTGATGGAGTGGTTTTTTCACTTTTGTCTGATAGGTTTACGACCAAGATCAAGGTCTAACTTGTGGACCATTACTCCAATCCGAATTCTCGACATGTCGGAGGGTGTTCCTACAAAAATGTCAGAATTTTATCTAAGGTTATTAGTTGGTCCCACAGTTGACCTGTTAAGGAACTTCCGATTTCCTCACATTTCTCGGGGCTTTCTAGGGCCCAAGGGGATTTGGTCAGTGGACTCATCGGATTGGGCTTGTAGTAGGATCATCTTGTCTCAAAAGTCAAAGTCCTTGATGGGCCAGTCGGGAGTCATTTGAGTGACTTGGGACAGATTATACATCCAGCAGATCACTTGGTCGCCCATGACCTCTTCAATGCCGCATGTTGTTAGAAATTTCATCTTCAAGGGTGAAATCAACGTCACTGTCCCAAATGTGGTCAATCAGGGTGGCCTTATGATAGCATTGCAAACCAATTGGAGGTCTACTACTAGAAATGTAAGCATTTGAGAGGCCATCCTAGGATAAGCCCCCCAATATGACTTCCGACTAAATGGGCCCTTGGACTAGTACCAGCTCATTGTCTAGCCCATAGGAGGGTCCCTCGATTGATTTCAATTAATTCTTCTTTAGTCCCAACTCAAAATATGCATCAAAGTAGAGCAAATTTTAAAAATTTCTATTATTAATAAAGGCTCCTTTCAATTGGTAGTCTATCATACCATTCAAAATAAGCGCAGATACAACTAAAGGGTCAGAATAGAGAGTTATTACATATGTCATATCATCGTCACTAAAATTAATGATATCATCATTCCTAACTCCCACCTTTGACTTCTTACTGTTGAAAGATGTCTTCGGGCGGTTCGCAGTGCTACTCTTAAGTGGCCTAATTGTCACCATGTTAATGACCCTAGTCGCAATCTGGTTTCTCGACTGCTTCCATAGGAATCTGGTAAGATGCCCCTTTCGGACCAAGTCCTCGATTTTCTTTTGCAACGTCTGATAGTCTTCAGTGCTGTGATATGGTGATCAATGGTAATGATAATACTTGAACTGGTCTTCTTCCTATGGGTTCTTGATTGGCTTCGACCACTTTAGGGACTTTTTATCTTAGATCTACATGAGGATATTGATCTGGGAATCATTTAGGGGTCAAAACTCCCTTTGAGTGTCCGACTCCATCCTAGGTTGCTTCCTAGGGTCTTAGGAGCTGGCGTGGTCTCCATTCCTCTTCCTCTCGCTCATCAGTCCCTGACGAAAGTGGTCTATGGCTCTGATTGGTTTGCTTCATAGGCCTCTTCAGCGGCTATGTAGGCACAGGTGATGGTCTCAGCCCCTTGGAAAATCTTGAGATCCTGGTGGACCATATGCTTAAAGAAATCACCCAACCTTAAAGTCGATATGAGGGCATTTAACTTCACCTCATTGGTGAGCTTAGATATTTACCGAGCCTCAGTGGTGAACCTAGCCAGGTAGCACTTTGACTTTCGCTGAACCCCTACTTGATATGAGCGAGGTGCCAAGACTACTTCTCCTCCTTTCGATTGGAGGCAAATTACAAAAGGAAACTGTTGGCCAACTCCTAGAACATCCAGATTGAATTCGGTTGTAGGCAATAGAACCAAATTCGGACGTCCCCTTAGAGGGTTAGAAGGAAGTACAGGCATATGGTAGCTTCGTCCAGACCCTGGAAACTCTATAGGATACGAAAATGATCTAGATGATCCGTCGTATTAGAACTCCCATTGTGGGGCTCCAGGGTTGGCATCTTGAATTTGCGAGAGAGTGGCTATGTCCAGATCTCCATTGTGAACAATGATCTCCTCAAATCTTCGAAGTGTCTATTGGTGCTCCTCTAAACACGTGCTACTCAATTTTCTTCACTCTCTCCTCCATTCGAGGAGAGGATGCAATCCTCTCCGCATTAAGAAAGGTCCTCCACTTCGATTAATTCGGAGAGAGACACTAGACTGGGCAACTGCTAACTCTCGCCAACTTAGTGTTGCAGGAGGCTTCCTCCTAGGCTGGGGGCCTTTAGTTGTCACGAGAGTATCAAGGATTCCACTGTTTTGGGCTTTATCTCGTGTCCCATGACTCAATTGACCCTCCATCCGCATTCAGGCCCTATCGCTCAAGGTCGCTTGGACTTTAATGTCATTAGGCCGCTAGGTCTTCAAGGTCGTCAGGTCTCCAGGTCTTCTCAACCGGGTGCATCTTCCTTTGGTTCCTCTGCTTTGAAGCCGAGGTTTGAGAGCTGGCGGAGGGAGCCCTCAACCGCTATCCATCTAGATGTGTGTAGAGCATCTGGAGAGGTTTAGACATATTTTCCATCTGGGCAGCAAATGCATGCATGTCTAGGGCCAGTCCCTTGCCTGCATGGCTACCCATAGAGGGGTTGTCGCCATAGGAGGCAGCATCTCAAGTTGACACGGTGGCTTGTGCTCTAGTATTAACCATGTTTGTCTTCATGAGTGTGGTGGTTAAACTTTTTCAGTCGTTCCTACAGACGGCACCAATGATGCATCCCTAGGTCTGAATTGCTGTACAGATTAGAGAACCACTTGATTTTTCTCGACGAGTTGAGTTGAAATAGGTCCGTTCTCCATCTTTGATAAATTGGGCCCTGTACAATACGATGAACAAACAAGAGGTTAAAGGATTGTAGGACTTGGTTCCCAATTTATCTTTTGACACTTAAGTTAGTAATTTTTCAACGTAGACGAGAAAGATTGAGGATGCAAAGGATGCTAATGCACGGGTGTGGGGATTGAATATTGATTAGAGGACGATGCTCCGATGGATACGCCCGTCGGAGAGCAGCTTACTAAAGATGCACTTGGTGGGGAGTAGCTTCGAAGGTCCTCAGGATGAGTGAATGCTTGAAGGACTTAGGCTAGTTAGATGAGGCTTTAGCTGCTTAGGACGTGGTTGCATGGACTGGTGTTTTAATATCTCTCATTCTTTCTCTACTTCTGCCTTATAGGAAATAGCTTGCTCATAGGGACGAAAGGATATTTATAGTGTTAGAGATGGTTCAGCCTTCCTTGTGCATCACGGTTGGCAACAGCTACCAGTGTCGATCTGTTAAGTTGTATCGGCGATTGTGGGTGCTTGTTATGGCAACCACGGCCATTTGCGAGGATTATTTCCTTTGTTAGGGCAATCGTGGGGATCACCACATGATGACTACCTTTCTAGGACAATTCACTGAGTTGTGATTGCCATCATAGAGGGCGCGCGATCTTAGGCAAAATATTTACCGAGCTGCCTCTACAATTTTGGCAAGTGTCACTCGCGTATTCGCAGGGTGCTGCATCGTTTCTCGGTTGATGAGCTGGAAGGGTTTTTGCGGGTTTACCCTAATTACCGATTTCCCATTGGATAGTTTCAGGCCGACCCAACTGAGCCAACCACATTGCCACTCTGATGTTGGGCTTGCAGAGCTGCACTGTGAGCATGCCACCTCCCGAGCTCTCTCCGTTTCAGTGGGTTTAAATCCTGAACTAGCTCATTTGTGGTTGTACCTATTATTATTAAAGTCATATTTAAACAAGTAAAACTCAATTTTTTATTTTAAGTAATCAAAAATATATCCATATACAATTATTTTTATACCCAATATTCTAAATAATTATCAAAATATATTTCTATTATTAAATAATTAATTATTATCATTAAATAACATATTAAAATATTAAAAATATTTTTTTTTTTTTCATTTTTCACATTACATTGCCACAAAGGAGCCGCTCATCAATCAAGAACCATTCCCCCGCGCTGAGGAACCCTAATAGAAGCCGAGCCTCGATTTTTCCTGTGTTTGCCTACAGTGTTTTTTCTTCAAAATTTGACTTATTCTCTAATTTGATATATAAAACTTATCTAAATCATCATATATGATCCCCATATATTTATTAGAATCTAATTTCCATATGAAATATTACAAATTAACCCTAAGTTTATGAGTTTCCTAAAACCGGTCAGATGAGAAAATTTTGACGTTAAAAAATGATTATTCAAAGTTGATGCGTACCTGGATCCGACTTCGAATAGATTCGGATTCGTCTAGATGGTTCGACCAGGCTCCGTTCACCGAGTCTGAATCGTGCACACCACTAAAGCGAACAAGAGATCAGTGTGTTGGCGAGAGGTTGTCCCACCGAAAATACTTCGACGCTCAAATCAATAAAAAGCCTTCGAATCAAGGAAGGTAAACTGATAAGCAAAAGAGAGAGAGAGCAGGATGGTCGAGAGTGTTGGCCCATTGAGAATGTGAGTCCCACTTGCTGCTCACAGAGAGCGAGTGGAAGTGGCGTCCCGAAAGCGTGAAAACTTTAGGAAACAGTTCTCAGGAAGCCAAAAAAGGTCTCCTACGATATGGAGGCCTTTTGTGAGGTTGGTGGATGAACGCTTGTGCAGAGAGAAAGAAAAGATGAGTTCTTTGTTCAAACTCTGTAAGCGTTCGTGGGTTAGACAGTAGGAAGTCTTTTTGGAAGCTTGTTCTGATTGTTCTCTAGAAGACAAGTTATAGAGTGAGTAAGAGAGCTTCTGTTTCTGTATAAGCGTGCGTGTTCGTGTCTGTCTCTGTGTTCTTGCCTAAGCATGTGTGTCTTCCAGAATGAAAACTTCAAGCTTATATGGATAGAAAGAGAGCCACCTTCTCTGGGCAAGGTGGCGTGTCCTTCTTGGACTAACAATGGTGGCCTTCTCAGAATTTGTGGGCTTGACAAGCGTGATTTAATGGATCCTTTTTCTTCTGAACAGTGCAACGGATATTCAAATCATCACATCTCCTTATGACCGTTTTGACTCCAACGTTGGCGCTGAGTTCATTGTCGCCTTTTTAGAGAATATCAGCTTTTAGGAAAGTGTGTGATCATGAAAGAATCGTTAATTTTCATGTACGAGTTTGCCTGCCAAATTGGGCTTGGCCCATAGCAGGTTTAACGCCTTTTTGGGCCTGCTGCTACAGTACTTCCGGTCAACGCTCGAGTTGACCGTCTGCACATGAGATGGCCGCCTGCTGGCGTCTCAACGGTCAACGCTGGCGTTGACCGTTTTGGGCCTTTCAGGATTTGGGCCTTCGCCTCCTGTTGGGCCGTTATTTGAGTTGACCGTCCAACAGGCTATTTGAGCCTTCTTTGACCGTGGACCAGCCCATATTATAGTATACTCATCACTAGCCCCCCATGCAGATGGCCAGAATTTTAGCGTCCGATATGTTCATGATGGGATGCCCCTCACTGCCTTTAATTGTTTGAGAATCCTGGAGGACTCTATGAAAGGCGGAGAGGAAAGTTGACCGGAGTTGTTGACCGTTTTTGGTCAGTTCCGGAGGAAAAAGTTGACCAAAACTGTTGACCGTTTTTTGTCAGTTCCGGAGGAGAAAGTTGACCTGTACTGTTGACCATCTTTGGTCAGTTCCGGAGAAGAAAGTTGACCAGAGCTTTTGACCGTCTTTGGCTAGAATCCGGAGAACTTTCTGTGAGCCCTGATTGACGCGTGGCCATTAGCCAGCTTGTCAGGCCAAAAGTAGACACGCGTTTTCTCTTGATTGGGCAGATATCCTGGCCATTAATGCGTCAGAGGATTTGCTTTTTGAATGGCCAATTAGGGAGGTGACACGTGGTTGGATTGATGGCGTCCTTTCTGAGGCGGTTTAAGGCGTTTCACACCTTGCCGTATAAGTTTCTCTCATCGTTTTGAATATTCTCTCACGCCTCCTTACTTTGCCTTCTTCGTCTTTAACTTTCTCTCGTCCCTCAAAGAAACCCTAGTCTCTCTGTCAGCCATGGCCTCAACCTCCGTCGCCAATATCTCCTCTATTCTTCGAAAGGGTGACGTGAAAGCGTTGTGCGTTGAGTTCAATATCCCCAAGGATATTGCATGGAGGGTCCAGAGCAAGGACGATAGGGCCTTCTCTCCACTAGCAGGGCACGTAAAGATATACGACCCCCACCTGAGGAGTGGCCTTCGTCTTCCTCTGCCAGACGACTTGCAGTAGATCCTGCAAGCCCTACGAGTCCCAGTTGCCCAGCTTCATGCCAACGTCGTACGGCACATTTGCACCCTCTATATTTTTCTTCGCAAACACTCTAAGAGGTTGACGATGTCGATGGTGAAGGGACTCTTTAAAATAAATCAGGGAGGCGAATGGATTTCCCTTGTCCCCCGTCCTGGCCTTAAAATAAATACGGCCATTTATGATTCGCTCAAGAACTGAAAAAACCGATTCTTTTTTGTGAGCGTGGTGGAGACCTGGCCCCTTGCGAAGGATTAGGACCAGGTGCCGGATGTGTACACTGGGACGCTGTCTGTGGCGGAGACGGCGTCCTTGGAGTGGTTGACCAAATTGGTCAATGACCACATTTTGGACTTTAAACGGGATTCTTGGTCTCTAGAGCAAAGACCAAGAAGGTGAACTGGGGAGCGCCTTCCTCGGTTCAAAAGCGCAGGCCGCAAGCGATGATGGTGCGGCCGGAGGACTCCAGGGGCCTACTTATCCATCCCCGCCCCACAGAGGATGACTATCGGTCCACGGCCTAAGAGGATGGTGTTGGAGAAGCCTTCCTCGTCGTCATCGGGCCCCGATTATGTTGCCGTCGGGATCTGCAGCAGCCCCGACAGTACCATAGGAATGGAAAAATCTTTCGAAGACCTGCCGAAGGCCAGGGAAGAAAGTATTATCTTAGCGCAGCCCGCGCCGCAGGCGGTTCCTCAAGCGATGCAAACGGAGTCCTTTACGGAGCCAGTCTGTGAGCCGCCGACGGAGGCGCAGGAGCCATCTGTTGGCTCTCCAGTCATGCAGGCGCCTGCTATGGAGTCAATGTTGGATCTTGATCGCCCAGCAACTGCTGCGGAGGCTGTAGCCAGGGAGCCTGCGGTTGCTGCGGACGATGCTCATGAGGGGCTTCTGGACGAGATTCTGGAGGAGGCTGCTGCCAGCTCCGCTCAAGAGGGCGTCGCTTCTGGCCCACCGCCGCCTGGGCCAGGTCTGGAGGCTAGGCCTGAGAGGCCCACGAGAAGAGTTTGGGAGGTATAATCCTTCGCAATGCCTTCTGCATACTTTTTCCTTTCAGGATTTCTAACTTATTCTTCGTTTGCCTTTTGTGCAGAAGTCGAAGGAGGTTGCTGCCATCATCAAGGTGTGGACCAACGAGACCGGGTGATCTCCGACAGGGAGGCGGAGATCACCTGGCTAGACGCTAAGTTGGCTGCTTCGGGGGCGAAGCACCGTGAGGAGTCTGCTGCCCTTGAGACTGTTCTGGCGGGTGTTGAAACGGAGAATGCGAACTTAAAGGCTGAGGTTGCCCGTTTGAAGGAAGAGAACGATCGAGCCAAAGCGCGCATTGACCAACTTGATGGGCAAGTAGCAACCTTGGAGAACGACTTGAGTCTCCGCATCCGCCCCCACGAGGTTGAGGGTATGATGCTCTCACGGCTGTTGGAAGGGGTCAACGTCAGTTAGAGCATTGTGCAGTTGATCGATCCCGACTTTCCTGTTGATCTCATCAATTTATCCAACAAGTCGGCGCAGCGTAGAAACAGCCTCGTAGGGGAGCCTCGTGACAGTCAGAGGCCTCCACCGCTCTCGTAACTCATATGTTGTACATTTTTGGGACCTCCCTTGTATTCATATACATTTGATGTATGTTGTAACATATTTAGAAGCAATAAAATGAAAATTTTTCAATTTCGTCTCCATCTGTCTTTACTGCCTTTTGTCTCTATATATCTGTTGCACTGGACGGCCAACTTAGTTGGCCGGCTGCCATTGTTATGCTGCCAAAGGAGTGAGGTCCTTGGGCTTTTATAGGCTGTTGTGTTAACCAAGCTAGTAGCGGTGGCTTGTGAGTGAAGCCTGGCGGCGCTGCCCAAGTGCTGACTTGGGCGGCCGGCATTGGAGAAGAATTTTTTTCCCTTCGACCATCATTGACTGATCACGCTCGGATGACCGGGGTTCATGTTTGACCACTTACAGGCTCCCTGGATGACCAGAGTTTATTAACGAGAGTGTGAGCACCCTCCCGACTTAGGGGCAGTCTAGGTTAGGTAACCTACAAAGTAAACACATATATATATGCATGCACACAGGAAGGGAAGGCAGTATGCTAAGTAAACACTCATTTTGACAAATTAAAATAAGCAAGCGAATGCGTACACACAATAATGCAAATATGCACCTGTGCCTTTTACTGGAAGTAGCGTCTGAGGTGGATTGTGTTCCACGTTCACGGGACCAACTTCCCGTCCTGGCTCTAGAGTTTGTATGCTCCGTTTCGTAGGACGGCGGAGACGAGGAAATGCCCTTCCCAATTAGGAGAGAGCTTATTGCGGCCGGCCAGCTTGCCTGTGGCCTCGATGCCTCGCAGGACAGTGTCTCCAACATCGGATCATCGGCCTTAACCTTTTTGTTGTGGTATCGGGCAATTCGATGTTGGTAGGGCGCTGTCTGTACTCTAGCGGCGTCGCGGGCTTCGTCTAACAAGTCTAGGTGTTCCCTAATTTTTTGGAAGTTACACTGTGAGTCGAAGGATTCCACCCTAAGACTTGGAAGCCCGATTTCGATCGGGATTACCGCTTTAGTCCCGTAACAGAGGCTGAAGGGCGTTTCGCGCGTTGATTCTTTTGGGGTTGTCCGGTAAGACCAGAGAACAAAGGCGAGCTTGTTTACCCAGAAGCCCCCTGCGTCCTCCAGCTTAGTCTTTAACCCATGGAGTAGCGTTTGGTTCGTGACCTCCACCTGTCCATTTTCTTGGGGGTATGCCACCGAAGTGTGGACCAACTTAACGCCAAAGCTGGCGCAATACTTGGTGAAGCGCTTCCCTGAGAATTGGGTCCCGTTGTTGGTCACAACAACCTCAGGAACACCGAATCTGCAGATAATGTTCTGGCGAAGGAATTCCAGGGCATTGTGCTCCGTAATCTTTGCTAGTGGGATGGCCTTGACCCACTTGGTGAAGTAGTCGATGCCCACGATGACAAACATCCTTTGTCCCGTGGCAATAGGAAATGGGCCGAGAATATCGAACCCCCATTGCGCGAAGGGCCAAGGGGCCTGAAGCGGCTTTAGATCTGCAGATGGCTGGCAGTGAAGGTTACTATGGAACTGGTAGCTTTCACATTTCTTCACAAACTCAAGTGCATCCTTTTTCATCGAGGGCCAATAGTAGCCCTGCCGCATGATCTTGAAGGCTAAGTTTTTTCCGCCTATGTGTGATCCGCAAATCCTAAGGTGGACTTCGCCTAAAGCATAGTCAGCCTCTTCGGGAGTTAGGCACCGGAGGTATGGGGTTGAGTAGCCATGACAAAATAGTCGGCCGTCAACCACAACGTACCAGCCGGCCGTCTTTCTGATTCGTTTAGCCTTCTCCGCGTCCTTTGGCAATGATCCGTCAGCCAAATAACTAAGGTAAGTCGCCCCTATTCCGGCGTACCCATACCAGCCCCCCATGCCGGTGGCCAGAATTCTGGCCTCCGGTATGTTCATGATGAAGTGCCTCTCACTGCCCTTCGTCGTTTGAGGATCCCGGAGGATTCTATAAAAGGCGGAGAGGGAAGTTGACCTGAGTTGTTGACTGTCTTTGGTCAGTTCTGGAAAAGAATGTGAACCAGAATTGTTGACCGTCTTTGGTCAGTTCCGAAAAAGAATATTGACCGAAACTGTTGACCGTCTTTGGTCAGTTTCGAGAAGAATGTTGACCGGAGCTGTTGACCGTCTTTGGCCAGAATCCGGAAGGCTTTCTGCGAGCCCTGATTGACATGAGGCCATCAACCGGCTTGTCAGGCTAAAAGTAGACACGCGTCTTCTTTTGGTTGGGTGGATATCCAGGCCATTAATGCGTCAGAGATTTCCCTTTTAAAGGGCCAAACAGGGAGACGACATGTGGCAGGACTGACGGCGTCCTTTCTGAGGGGTTTTAAGACGTTTCGCCGTTCAAGTTTCCCTCCACACTTTGAAATTCTTCTTTGCCTCCTTGCTTCGTCTTCTTCATCTTCGATTTTGCTTCTCCAAGAAACCCTAGCCCTTCCTGCAAGCCATGGCCTCCGTCGCCGACATCACTTCCGTCCTTAGAGAGGGTGACGTAAAAGCACTTTGCGTTGAGTTTAATATCCCGAAGGATATTGCATGGAGGGTCCCGGGGAAGGACGACAGAGCTTTTTCTCCACCGGCAGGACACATCATGATATATGAGGCCCACCTGAGGAGCGGCCTCCGTCTTCCTCTGCCAGACGACTTACTGTCCGTCCTGCAAGCCCTACAAGTCCCGATTTCTCAACTTCACGCCAACGCCATACGGTATATCTGTACCCTCTGTATTTTCCTTCGTAAACATTCTAAAAGGTTGAGGATGCCGATGGTGAAGGGGCTTTTCAAAATGAACCAAGAAGGCGAATGGATATCGCTTGTCCCCCGTTCTGGCCTAAAAATAAACACGGCCATTTATGACTCGCTCAAGAACTGGAAGAACCGGTTCTTTTTCTTGAGCGTGGGGGCGACCTTGCCCCTTGCGAAGGATTGGGGCCAGGTGCCGGAGGTGCATATGGGGACGTCGTCTGTGGCGGAGACGGCATCCTTAGAGTGGTTAACCAAGCTGATTCTGATTTCAAGAGGGACTTCTTGGTCTCTAGGGCAGAGACCAAGAAGGTGAACTGGAGACCGCCTTCCCCGATTCAAAAGCCCATGCCGCTAGCGAGGATGATGCGGCCAGAGGACTCCAGGGTCTGCTCATCCGCATGCGCCACACAGATGAGGGCTTCATTGGCCCGTTGCCTAAGAAGGTGTTGGAGACGCCTTCCTCTTTGTCGTCGTGCCCCGATTACATCGCTACTGGGATCTGCAGCGGCAGCACCATAGGCCTAGAAAGAACCTTTGAAGACCTACCGGTGGCCATGGGAGAAAATATCATCTTGGCGCAGCCCACGCTGCAGGACAGAGTCCTTTACGGAGCCCGCCTGTGAGCCAGTGGAGGAGGCACAGGAGCCATCCGTTGGCTCTCCAGTGGTGCGGACTCCTGCTGTGGAGCCAATGATGGGGTTTGATCCTCCCGCAGCTGGTGCGGAGGCCGTAGTCGGAGAGCCTGCGGATGCTATGGACGACGTTGAGGAAGGCTGCTGGATGAGATCCTAGAGGAGGCTACCACCAGCTCGGCTCACGAGATGTCGCCCCTAGTCCACCGCCGCCTGGGGCCAAGTCTGGAGGCTAGGCCAGAGAGGCTCGCGAGGAGACTTTGGGATGTATGATTCCCAGTGATGGCTTTCGCGTACTTTCTCCTTTCCTAGATTTCTAACTTGTTTTCTGTTTGTCTTTTGTGCGGTCGAGGAAGCTGGCTTCTTCCGTCATCAAGGTGGTGGAGCAGCGTGACCAGATGATCGCTGATAGGGAGGCGGAGATCGCCTAGCTAGATGCTAGGCTGGCTACTTCGGGGGGAAAACACCGTGAGGAGACTGCTGCCCTTGAGGCTATCCTGGCAGGAGAGGAAACGAAAAACACCAACTTCAAGGTCGAGGTTGCCCGTTTGAAAGAAGAGGCTGAGCAAGCCAAAACGTGCATCAGTCGACTTGCCGGGAAGGTAGCAACCTTGGAGAATGACTTGAGTCTCCATATCCGCCCCCACGAGGTTGAGGGCATGATGCACGCGCAGCTGTTGGAGGGGATCAACGTCAGTCGGCACATTACACAGTTGGTCGATCCCGGCTTTCCCGTTGACCTCATCAATCTTGCCAATAGAGCAGCGCAACACAGAGACGACCTCATGGGGGAGCCCCGTGACAGTCAGGGGCCTCTGCCGTCCCCGTAGCTCCCTGTGTTGTATATTTTTTGGACCTCCCTTGTATTCATGTACATAAGATGTAACATGTAAAACATTCGAAAGCAATAAAATGAAAGTTTTTTCAACTTTGTGTCCATTTTCCTTTACTGCTTTTGTGTTTGCATTCTCGTTACACTGGACGGCCGACTTGGTTGGCCGGTTGCCATTGTTGTGCTGCCTAAGGAGTGAGGTCCTCAAGTTTCGCAGGCGGTTGTGTTAACCAGCCTGGTGGCGTTGCCCAAGTGCTGACTTGGGCGGCCAACATGGAGAAGGATGCTTCTCCCTCCAACCGTCGCTGACTGATCACGCTATCTCCTTGTAGATGAGGTCGTTACGTGTGCTGCGTAAGCCCCTAAGATTTTGACCACTATCGGACCACTTGGATGACCAAGGTTTAGATACGACCGCTAACAGACCGCCTGGATGACCAGGGTTTAATACGACCGCCTTCGGGCCACCTGGATGACCAGGATTTAAATACGACCGCTAATGGGCCGCTCGGATGACCGAGGTTCATGTTCAACCACCTGTGGGCCGCCTAGATTACCAGGGTTTATTAATGAGAGGGTGAGGACCCTCCCGACTTAGGGGCAGTCTAGGTCGGGTAACCTGCAAAGCAAACACATATACATGCACATAGGAAGGGTAGGCAGTATGCTAAGCAAACACTTATTTTGGCAAATTTAAAACAAGTAGGCGAATGCACATGCACACAATAATGCAAATGCGTACCTGCGCCTTCTACTGAAAGTAGCGTCTAAGGTGGATCGCGTTCCACGTTCGCGGAACCAACTTCCCGTCCTCGCTCCGGAGCTTGTAGGCCCCGTTTCGTAGGACGGCAGAGACGAAGAAAGGCCCTTCCCAATTATGGGAGAGCTTATTGCGGCTAGCCAGCTTGCCTGTGGCTTTGACGCCTCGCAGGACCAGGTCTCCAACATCGAACCGTCGTGCCTTAACCTTTTTGTTGTAGTATCGGGCAATCCGATGTTGGTAGGCTGTTGTCCGTACTCTGGTGGCATCGCGGGCTTCCTCTAACAAGTCTAGGTGCTCCCTGATTTTTTGGGAGTTAGTCAGTGAGTCGAAGGACTCCACCCTAAGACTTGGAAGCCCGATTTCGATCGGGATTACCGCCTCAGTCCCGTAACAGAGACTGAAGGGCATCTCGCGTGTTGGTTCCTTTGGGATTGTCCGATAAGACCAGAGGACAGAGGGGAGCTCGTCCGCCCAAGAGCCCCCTGCGTCCTCCAGCTTAATTTTTAACCCGTGGAGCAGCGTTCGGTTCGTGACCTCTACCTATCCATTCCCTTAGAGGTATGCCACCGAAGTGTGGACCAACTTGATATCAAGGCTGGCACAATACTTGGTGAAGCATTTTCCCGAGAATTGGGTCCCGTTGTCGGTCACAACAACCTCGAGGATGCCGAATCTACAAATGATGTTCTGACGGAGGAATTCTAGGGCGTTATGCTCAGTAATTTTTGCCAGTGGGATGGCCTCGACCTACTTGGCGGAGTAGTCGATGCCCACGATGATGAACTTCCTTTGCCCCGTGGCAATGTGAAACGGGCCTAGAAGATTGAGCCCCCATTGCGCGAAGGGCCAGGGGGACTGAAGAGTCTTCAAGTCCATGGACGGCTGGTGGTGAAGGTTGCTGTGAAGCTGGCAGTTTTCACATTTTTTCACAAACTCAAGCACATGCTTTATCATCAAGGGCCAGTAGTAGCCCTAGCGCATGACCTTGAAAGCTAAGTTTTTTCCGCCGATGTGCAATCCGCAGATCCTGAGGTGGACTTCGCCTAAAGCATAGTCAGCCTCTTTGGGAGTTAGGCATCAGAGGTATGGGGTCGAGTAACCACGGTGATATAGCCGTCCGTCAACCACAGTATACCATCCGGCTGTCTTCCTGATCCGTTTGGCCTTTTCCATATCCTCTGGCAATGATCCGTTAGCAAGATAACTAAGATAAGGCGTCATCCAGTTTTCCGCTTTGGAAATCTGCATTGCCTCTTGTTTCTCGATGCTGGGAGCGTTTAGGATCTTCCGCATGTCCCTCGAGTACTGTTCCGGATTTTCAGCTGCAGCGGCTCTGGCCAACTGGTCCGCCTTCCAGTTTTCAGTTCGGGAAACACGAACCAGGGTCAGCTTATCGAAACCCTAGGCGGCCTTCCTTACCTTTGCAAAGTACTCGGACAGGTGAAGGTTGTTAGCTTCAAAGCCTCTGTTAACCTGGTTAACGATTAGCTCGGAATCGCTGTAAGCTGCCAATCTCTTGGCAGATCATTCCTTGGCTAATAGAGCCTCGTACTCGGCAACGTTATTGGTTGCCAAAAAATTAAGCCTGAGGGAGTATTTCACTTCAAACCTGTCCGAGGTCGTAAGGACCACTCCAGCGCCACTGCCAGTGTCCGTAGATGATCCGTCCACGTGGAATATCCATTCTGAAACTCCGTCAAGCAGTTCTGCACTTTCTTCGGGCTGTTCCTCGAGAACTGGGGTTGTAGTTTCAACAATAAAATCAGCCAGTGCCTGTGCCTTTACAGCAGGCCTGGCTGGAATTCGATGTCGAACTCGTCCAACTCGACAGCCCATTTTACCAGCCGCCCAGAAACGTCAGGTCTCTAGAGTATGCTTTTCAGAGGCTGGTCCGTAAGGACCACTATCCGGTGGGCCTGAAAATAGGGCCTTAACTTTCGCGCGGAGAATATGAGCGCCAAGGCCAGTTTTTCTGCGCGCGAGTAGCGGGTCTTTGAGCCAGTCAACGTTTTACTCACGTAGAAGACCGACTGTTGAGTGTCGGAGTCCTAGCACACGAAGACAGAACTGAGGGATGCCTCCGACACCGCCAAGTAAAGATATAGTTCCTCTCCACCCTTGAGTGACACTAACAACTGCGGGCTGGCCAGATACCGCTTCAGTTCATCGAAAGCTAACTAGCAGTCTGTTGTCTATTGAAACACGTTGGATTTTGTCCCTCTAAAGGCCTTGAAGAAGGGCTGGTACTTGTCGCCAGACTTCGCGAGGAAGTGGGACAGTGCTGCCAGCCATCCAGTCAATCGCTGGACGTCCTTTACGCTCCATGGTGGAGCCATGTCGGCGAGAGCCTTGATCTTTTATGGGTTTGCCTCAATCCCCCGTTGGGAGACGATGAAATCCAGGAATTTGTCGGAGGCTACTCCGAAGACGCACTTTGTCGGGTTTAGCTTCATGTGATGCTTACGGAGCACCTCGAACGACTCTGCCAGGTCGCGAATGTGGTCGCCGGTGACCTTGCTCTTAACGAGCATGTCGTCGACGTAGACCTCCATGTTGTGACCAATCTGCTTTTCAAACATTTTGTTGACCAGCCGTTGGTAAGCCACTCCAACGTTTTTCAATCCGAAAGGCATCACTTTGTAGCAGTAGATGCCCTGATCAGTCATGAACAAGGTGTGTTCCTCATCCTCTGGACTCATTCGGATCTGGTTGTAACCCAAATAGGCGTCCATGAAGTTTAGCAGCTCATGTCCGACTGTCGAGTCAACCAGCAAGTCGATCCTGGGCAAGGGAAAGTTGTCCTTCGAGCAGGCCTTGTTGACATCGGTAAAATCAATGCACATCCGTCATTTCCCGTTGCTTTTCTTCACCAGGACAACATTAGAGAGCCAGTCCGGATAGTGGACTTCTCTAATGAAACCTGCGTCAGCAGCTTCTTCACCTCCTCTCGGATGGCGATCGGCTTTTCAACGGAGTGATTTCTCCGCTTCTGCCTGACGGACTTTCAACTAGGATCCAGCCCCAACTTGTGGACCATCACCTCCACCGGAATCCTAGGCATGTCCGCTGGAGTCCATGCGAAGAGGGCAGCGTTCCGTCGTAGGAACGCGATCAATTCATCGCACAGTGATCGGATAAGTGAGTCGCCGATCTGTACACACTTTTTCGGCTCCTCTGGGTCCAGTGGGATTAGATCCATGGCTTCACCAGACTGCGGCTTGCGAAGGATTGTCTCATCTTGATGGCCGAGTTCCCCAACCGTTCTAGCGCTGCCGCTAGGGGCAACCTGAGACATGTAACAGATTCGTCCAGTGACCTGGTCACCCAGCACCTCTCCTACACCGTAAGGCGTTGGGAATTTCATCTTGAGGTGCGGGATCGAAGTGACCGTCCCGAACACTATCAAGCAAGGTCTGCCCAGTATGGTGTTGTACACAGAGGGCAGGTCGACCACCAGGAAGGTGACTGTTCGGCTTGCCGTTTTTGGATACGTATCCAAGGTGACCTCTAGTTGGACGGTCCCTTGAACAGCACAGGGCTCGTTGTCAAGGCCATACAATGGTCCTTCTGCAGGTTTTAGTTGATTCTTTTTTAAGCCTAATTTTAAGAACGCATCCAAATAAAGCAAATCTTTAGAACTTTCATTATCAACGAACACTCACTTCAGCCGATAATCGACACTACTTTTTGAAACGAGTGCGGATACAACGAGGGGATCAACATGGAGGAATATTACATGAGTTAAATCATCATTATTGAAGCTAGTGGTGTTGTCCGCCGTTCGTTGCTTCTTCCTCCCAGCTTGCTATTCCTCGTCGCCAGCTAGGTTCTTAGCAGGTCGGTGGCGATCATATTAACCACCCCTACTGCAACTCGATTTCGGGAAGGAGACTACTCCTGCCCCTCTCCGCCAGCCACTCCAAAGCTCTGTCCGGAGCCCCAGATGAACTTAGTGAGGTGTCCTCTATGAATCAGCTCCTCGATCTCCCTCTGCAGCGTCTTGTAGTCCTCAGTTGAATGCCCATCGACTAGTTTCCGGAGTCCTTCTTTAGTGGTTTTGGCCACTTTAAGAACTTCTCTCCGCAGATTTGCATGAGGATGTTCAAGCGCGTGTCCGTTAGAGGCGTGAAGCTGGTGGGCCCGTAGTCTCTTCGTTCCGGGGGCCCAACCCTGTGTTGCTTCCGGAGGGAGTGATCACTACCGCCATACTTCCTTTTTCCCTCTCCAGGGAACGATCGAGGCTGATATGCCCGCTTTGAGCATTTTGCCTCGTTGGCCACCTTTGCTGCAGCGTAGGCTTGGGTGATGGACTCCGCTTCCCGGAAGGTTTGGGGATTCTTTTGGGTCAGGTGCTTGAAGAAGTCCCCATAGGTCAACGCGGAGATGAAACTACCCAGTTTCATCTCCTCCGTGATCCGGGGAATCCTTCTGGCCTCTGCCACAAAGCGGTCCAGGAAGCACCGTAGGTTCTCTCCCGGCTTCTGCTTGATGTGGCAGAGGTGCCATGGCTGCTTCTCTTCCCGTCGGCTCGAGGCGTACTGAGCCAGGAAAAGATCCGTAAATTCCCGGAAGCTGCCGATGGTGCTTGAAGGGAGGTGATAGAACCAGATTCAGGCATCTCCCTTCAGTGTGAGCAGAAAGTAGCGACACATCGCTAAGTCTTCCAACCCTTGTAGACTCAGATGGGTGCAGAAGTGATCTAGGTGGTCAACCGGATCACTGCTCCCATCGTATGAGTCAAGGGAAGGCATCTTGAACTTGGTGGGCAGTGGACGATTCAGGATCTCCGCTGTGAAAGGAGATCAGTCCAAGTTAATAACGTGCTCCTCATCCTGGAACACGCGGTTCAAAATTTTGTCCACTCGCGGGTCTGTGCGAGTAGCGTTTGCAGATCTCTTAGAGTTAAGGTAAACCCTCAACTCCGTCTTGTCCCTGGAGGGTCCAGTAGCCGGCTAGCTACTACCTCCAGCGAACCTGGCAGTCCTGGAGGCTCGCTCCTGGACTGCGTTCCCGTCTTCTACCCGAGAGTATCGGGGATTTCTTCTCTCCGGATTTTCTCGCGGAGTTGTGCTCCCGGAGCATTCTTCAGGACTGTTCTCGCCAGGAACGTGTGAGGAGGCTGGGACCGAATTGTTCTTGGATCTCTCGAGCCTTTTGACCGGCTTCTTTTTCCTCTGGCCACCTTTTTGGTGGCCGGCACAAGAACCGCTGCCGGAGGAGCCGCTTACTGTCGCTGCTCGTTTTAAGTGCAGAGTATTTGAAGCAGATGATTGTTGGCCTACATCTGCTCCATCAACTGTTGGAAAAAGGGCGCTAGCACTCCGCCCATTGTCCCATTAACCGTGGTACCAACAGTGTGGTCCTGGTTAGGATAAGCGACGTCTCTAGCAGGGTCGCTAGCTTGGGATCTCATGTTCACCATTGCGAATGAATCAGAATCAAACGGTGGAAAAAGAGCATTGTGCAGAGTAGTGGTTAGCTTTTGTAAGCACGTCCCACAGACGGCACTAATTATGCGTACCTGGATCTAACTTCAAATAGATTCGGATTCTTCTGGATTATTTGACCCGGCTCCATTCAATGAGTCCGATTCCTACACACCACTAAAAATGAACAAGAAGTCAACGTGTTGGCGAGAGGTTGCCCCACCGAAAACATTCCGACACTCAAGTCAGTAAAGTCTTCTAAGCAAGGAAGGTAAACTGGAAAGCAAAAGAGAGAGAGTAGGATGGTCTGGAGTGTCAGCTTGTTGAAAATGTGAGTTCTTGCTCCCTGCTCACAGAGAGCGTAAGGAAGCGATGTTCCGAAAGCGTGGAAGCTTTAGGGAATGATTCTTAGAAGGCCGAAGAGGTCTCCAGGAATCTGGAGGCCTCTGGTGGGATCGGAGGACGAACGCCCGTATAGAGGGAAAGAGAAGATGAGCCTCTGTAAGCGTTCGTGTGGGAGACTGCAGGGAGTCTTTCAGGAAATTGGTTCTTAGGGTTCTCAGGAAGACAAGTTACAGAATGAGCAAGAGAGCTTCTGTTTCTTGTGAGTTTTTGTGTTCGTTCGTGAGCTTGTGTGTATGCGAATGGGTATCTGAGAATGCATGCAAGAGCGTCCCCTTTCCAAAACGAAGCCCTCCAGCTTTTATGAACAGTAGGAGAGGCTCTTCCTCTGGTCAAGGTGGCGTGCTCCTCTTGGACTGACAATGGCGGCCCTCTCAGAGTTGGTGGGCCGACAGTCGTGATTTGACGGATCTTCTTTCTGTTGCACAGTGCAATGGATCTTCAGATTGTCTCATGCTTTTGTGACCGTTTTGTTGGCGCTGAAATCATTGCCGTCTTTTTTGGAGAAGATCAGCTTTTAGGTGGATACATGGTCACAAGAAGACCGTTGCTTTTCGTATACGTGTTCTCCTGCCAGATTGGGTCTAGGCCGTAGCATGTTTAAAGCATTTTTGGGCCTGCCACTACAGTACATCCGGACAACGCTCGAGTTGACCGTCTGTACCCAAGTTAACCGCCTGCTGGAGTTTGGACGGTCAATACTGACGTTAACTATCTTGGGCTTTCGTTAACCTTGGGCCAGCCAATATTCCGGCGTACCCATCATTATGCATATCAAATAAGAAAAAAAAATCATATTTTAAATGATTAACCAAATATAAAAATTATAATTTTTAACTCTATTCTTATCCTATTTTATTTTAACAACTAAACGTACTAGTAGTAATTTAGGGACTTAATTTTTTTTAATAATTCTAAATCGAGGTAAGCTAATATCTTCTTGGGACTTAGTCTTTATTTTGGAGTTTCCTAAGTCATTTAGATTTTGTACATTAGGGTTAGCCCAATTTGGTAGGTGTGATTTACCCTAGTTGTGTAGTGCTAGTGGAAGATTATGAATTGTTAGTTGATGATATCCTTTGAAAATGATAGATTTTAAGGTATTCTGACGTTTTAGATTAGATTGGTTGGTTAGTTGCATATAATGATGAGCTTTGATTACTTCAGTAGGATAGTTAGTTTCATTACCTATGGTATTCCAAAGTTCCAGTTTCAAGGAATCGAAAGTCACACCATGACCCTGATGATATGCGATACATACACACCATCTTCTTCAAGTGTGTGGTGCCAAGGTTTGATTGTATATGGTGGCACAAAGCAATGGCTTAGGATATTGATATTGTGAGAGATTGTGTATGTGCTTTCAGAGAGCTAAGAAGGTTATCCCTAGATAAAGAGATTGAAATTGCGACGACTTATTTTCAAAGATAACAATAATTTCAAAAGCTCCATACAAGATGAATTCTACATAACTTAAGAAACTAAAAATTTAATTATAGAAGCTACTAAACTAGTATTTCATCAAATCGAATATTTCAAGGTGGGGGCACTGGTTTTCTTCAAATACGAATTATGTGACAATTCAAGAACAAGTATCCACTCCCCATAATTAATGATCCATTTGATCAGCTTCAAAAGGTTAGCATATTCTTTAAGATTGACCTTCAATATGGCTATCATCGGCAAAGGATTAAGAATAATGGCATCAAAAAGACAACTTATGTTCCATGTACGAGAATTATGAATTCCTAGTGATACTATTTGGCCTATTTTAGTGTGGCTCAGACCTGACCCGTAACTTTCGTCTAGATTAAACCATCCTAAAAATCATAAATAGAAAAATTAATGTCATTTATCTCATAAACTGAAGATATATACAATTACTAATGTTTAAAATATCTGATACATCAAAACTTGGATAAAAATATAAAACTATAAATCATCAAAATAAAATATGATTACTGAATATATCTCTATGACAAAGTAAATAAAAGCATCTCCAACTAGGCACCAAAAGACACTAAAGCTCACAACTCTTCTTCCAACTTTACATCTAGACATCTATATTTTGTGCTACTCTAGAAGAAATAAATAACAATGATGGGTTAAAAGTTTAGCAGGTAATTCTAACTTGAGTCAATAACAGTGAAAATTAAATTATCTAGAAAACTCTTTTTTTAAAAAAAAAAATAAGCTTCAAGACACTATATAATAATAGAAAGCAACAATTATTTCTAAATATTAATAAAGCAATGATTATTAATGGTATCAATAAGACAGTTAACAAAGACAACTTAATAAAGGATTTGAATAATATCGATGATGTCAACTTCATAAATGATTTTGATATCCCGAAAAGCGTCTATTAGATCCTAAGAAATCCCAATAAATATAGCAAGGTCTCTAAATAGTCCGAATATTAAGATCCTCCTTTGGATTTTCCAAAAGTCTAACCTAATATGAGGTCGTAATAATATAAGATATAAATAAATTTCTATAAATTTTATTCTACCATTATAATCAAATGTCACATATTTACACTCCTATCTGTTAGGTTAGTATCTAGAGATCCTTATATCCCATGGTAACTTCTACTATTCCTATAATCCTTCTAGAAATTATACTTAGTAGTATGTTTATATTAACTACAATACCACTCGCTTATAATGTCCCGAATATTATGTCAATACAATGGCTGCAAGGTTATAAATATCCCACCTTAAAAATCAATTGATCTTCACGACTAAAAATGAAAATATATCCTAGAAACCAACACTCAAATAGTATACTTGACTTTGATAAAGAATAAAATTTAAATCGAACCTTAACTGAAAGTAGAATATCTTCTTTTTCTTTATGTTTCTCTTTCTCTCTGTGTATGTGGTGTTTTTTGTGTGAGAAACTGATTTTAGATGTCCTAAAATCATGTTAAGCATGACTTTATATTGGACATAGCACATGAGCACTAATCAGACTCACATCAGGCGCGACTTTTCTGGACAAATCATGCGCATGCATTTCTCAGACGGCCATCATGTGCCACTCTACTGACTTTCAATTGATCATCGATCGATTGTCATACAAATATTGTACAACCCTTCAACACCCTTTACACTCAAATAACTCTCAACTGATCTTTGGTTGACTCTCGTACGAGTGTCATGTCACTCTTATTTAACATCTTTGTCCGAGCATGTCACCCATGAATATCACGTGTCCTCCAGATTACTATCCGTTTATTATAATATCCATAAGAGATTAATCCAAAACCCAACTTCAAGCTTTCAAATTCAATGGAGGATTTATACAATTAACAAGAAACACTAAATATTTACTTACAAAGATTTCAAGACCCAAGGAGGTGATCTGAATGACTTGAAAGGTGATCATAGAATTTCTTGTACAGAAAATGCACAAGTACTTGCAAGAAGAAGGTCATGGCACACACGCACGTCAGGGTCTAGAGTTACTTGCCTTGGATGATTCTTCTTTCTCCTTTTCTTTTCTTCTCACAGCTGAGCCTTCACGACTTTTTTGAACTCTCACAAGGCTTATAATTGTAGTAATATAATAGAAGGAAAAAACCCTAATGTCTCCTAGGGCTTGGGTTGAGGGTGCCAGCTAGGGTTTGAAGAAATCCACTCCTAAAAATTTAATTTTTGAATATTGATACACCCAATTTTCTGCCATTTCCAGGCCCACCAACAGCCGCGACATTGCTTTCCACAAGACAAGAATAATAATGTCTTTCCAATTACAAGAATACTGATTCTAGTTTGGTGCAAGTGGCTGGTTTGGTTAGCTCCCAATTTTCCTCCAAAGTTTTAAATCAAATTTGAAATATATATGGCTAAATTTTGAAATAAAATGTTGCCCCCAAGTAGGCCAAGTCAGTCAAGCACAACCCTAAAATTTCCAAGTTAAGAGCTTCTAAGAATTAGCCGATCCCCAAGGTATAAAATTTTCCACTTAATATTTCACGAATTTAATGTAAATATTTTATAAAAATTGGCCCCAGAAATCCTCCATGACAAAGTCAGCCAATGACAATCTTATCCTAAATCATCCAACAACTCGGCCCTAACCAATTGGCATACAGTACAATGGAAATTCTCGGAATTACATCAAAAACCATTTTATTCAAAATGGCTAGTCGGGAATTTGACAGCTGTCCTAGCCTATAATGCCAAAGATCAATATTTTATTGGGACAAAGCTGAATTTGCCAAAAGAAACTGACTATTGGTTGCATTGTGAGCATTATGTTGCTGAAGAGAGTTTAGAGCATCTGTAAACAACCTCAATCCAATCTTTCTCCATGTGTGCTAGTCCTGGATAAAACACGCGTTTGGCCAGAAAAGTAAGCAGCAACTATGACAAGAGGTCAGCTTACTAGTAAAAATCAAATTTCCTTTAAAGAGGAAGGAACACACAAGACATTGATTAATGTCAAACCATTTGGAAGTTTGATATTTCCAATATTTGCAACAGGCAATATCATCCCATCTGGGAGTTTTATAGAGGTGTGTGCAGTAATGAAAGAAGAGTTGAGATAGGAAGTGGAGTAAACCATATGATCCATAGCTCGTGTCAATAATCCGTGGAGTAAAGTTTTGGTCTTAACAAAGAAAAATCAATGCACAAGAAGATATACCTGAGAAGGGCATGGAGGAGGGCTCTAAATGGTGTTTGCCTGACTTACTAAACCTGGCATTATGTCTTGAACTGCAACTGCTGCTGCTTTCTTGTTATCCAATTGTAGTTTGAGGAAAGACAGAAGTTGACACTGTTCTGGAGAGAAAAGGGCTCCACTGGAACTCTGATGGAGTTGATAAAGGTTTGAGACCTGATTTGCTGTTCTACTTCCTATGGAGTGTCAAAAAGCTGGTGGAAATATGTGAAGTTTTGTAGCATTTATCCTTTACATGCCCTGTGATTCCACAGTAACCACAAATTGGCCTATCTTTCCTATTTCCTTGGCCATGGTTCCGTTTTGATCCTTGTCCGTTCTCAGAGGATTGAAGATTAGGACTCCCACAAAAAACACTTTAACAGTAAGAGCTGCCGATTCTGGAATTTGTTGACAGGTAGAAGTGATTTTCCTCTGCCTTTCTTCTTGTAGTACAACAGAAAAAACCTCGTTCACTAATGACATAGGGTCCATTAATAGAATTTGTCATATAATAACCGAGTATGCATCAGCAAGTCCCATTAAGAATTGGAGAACATGATCCTGGGATTGACACTGTAAGTCAGCTTTATATGTCCCACAAGTTCACACAAGTTGGGATCTATAACTTGCTAACCCGTCCCAGAGGCCTTTTAATTTTGTTAAATAGGTACCAACCAGTCCATTGTTCTATGAGATTGAAGATATAGCCTTTAGAAGTTGATAGATACTTGGTCCATTTCCTTGACTGAACCTTTCCTTGAGATCAGTCCGCACTGCATGAGCTGACTCCATTTAGATCACTTTGTGTTAGTTCCTTTGAGACAGAATTGAGAATCCAAGAGGCAATAATATCATTGCATTTCTTTCTTGGACCATATAGAGGATCTGATAGGTCTGATGGCTGTGTTAGGCTTCCATCAACAAAACCAAGCCTTGTTTTAAGCACTCGATACCATAAGTGTTACGTGCCTGCGGCTTTTTAATTTTTCCTTTTCTGTTTTGAAGGTTTCAAATTTTTCCATTTGATCCCAACTGATTCAGTTGGAATATTATTATATATGTAAGGGGTGATGGCTACAGTAAAGGCAAAATAGAATTCCCAACTCTCACGTCTACTTTTCCCCCTCTGCTTTTCTCTCACACTCTCTCTCTTTGTGTCTTTTCCCTCATCTGTCTCTGTCTCACTCTTTCCTTGCTTACCTCCTCTGCTGAACTTCCCCTTCCCCGTCTTCTTCTCCGATTACGTCTATTGTTGTCGTTCGCAGGTGCCGACACCAACAGCACTTGCATCCATTTTCCCCTCTTCCTCACGACTGCTTCCCCTTCTGTCTCACTCTTTCCTTGCTTACCTCCTTTGCTGAACTCCCATTCTCTGTCATCTCCTCTGTTTTCGTCGTCATCCTTTTCTCACCAGTGCCGACGCCAACTGTGTATGCATCATTAGTACTCTTATTCAAACCAAGCAAAGGGCATGGCGCTGACGACTGAAGAACAAGCACTCGACGCACTCAAAACTTCCATCGCCGAGCTTGCCAATACAATGAAGGATTTCTGGCAGGCTACCAACAGACTCGTCGCAAACACTTCCTCCATGACTTCCACCACGGCACAAATCCAATCTTCCATGATTGAAATCTGGTAATCACTCACAAGACTTGAGCGAAATACTCTCTTTCCAGCAAATCCTCCACCACCCATGGCTTCTCCAACAGTTGTTGTCCATCCTCTCGCGTTGCCCTCAACCACCGATTTGTTCATGGCGCCATCGAACGAGATTCCACAACCGTCGCCGCAAACTCTACCCCACGCCTCACCCAAAATGATACCAGCGCCACCAAACGCCACAATTGCTCTTCATCATCCCTTGCCTCGACCAGAAACTGCTTCCTTCATTGTGTCCATAACACCATAGGCCGTCCCTATCACCATCTCTGCTTCCACCACGGCATCCTACCAGAAATCCCTCACTGAAATCCTTCAGCCCCTAAACCAAAGTGACCGACAGATTTTGCCATCCACAAATCTCCCTGATTTTCCAACTCTCTCACCGTTTCCGACTTTCACCACTGTGATTTTATTCCAATCTGCTCAAACCCTACACCTTCTTCCACATGCATCAACCGTCCTTCACATCGCTACTTCTGTTCAGGTTCCCAGCAACAACACTATTGGTATTGGATGCTCAAATTTCCATTGCATGCCACCCTCTAAGCAGCCAGCATACACCCTAGCGAGACCACCAAGCAGTGAGCTCCTATTGTTGAAGCCGGTGACTCCTATTGTTGAAGTCGGTGACGATACCGGATGCCTTCAGTATGGAAAAATGGGTGGAGCAAAAGGTGGATGCCAGCCAAATAAAAAAGCTGATCTATATTGCCTATTCAGTTGCCAGGGTAAACAATTATGGGTACAATGTGTTGGAGCATATGATTGTGCAGCTTGAGGACCTTACATATTCCATTCAGGATAGAAAGGTGGACGCCCTTGTTGTTGAGACATTTGGAAGACTTATAGAGAAACCCTTACAAAAAAAGTACGTATATCTTTGCGTACAAATAGAAGATAAATCAGTGGATTTAGAACATCTAACTGATGAAGACAATTCAATGGAGAATGATCCTGTTCGTAGCTTACGTGTGAGCCCAATCATTCCATGTACCAAAGACCGAATGTCAACAGAAGATTTTGAAATCATCAACCCAATCAGCAGAGGGACGTTTGGACACATTTTTCTTGCTAGAATATGAGCAAATGGTGACTTATTTGCTATAAAGGTTTTGAAGAAGGCTGATATGATTTGTAAGAATGCAGTTGAAAGAATATTGGCTGAGCGAAATATCTTAATAACAACTCGCAATCCTTTTGTGGTTCGATTTTTCTATTTGTTCACATGCAAAGAAAACCTTTACCTAGTCATGGAGTATTTAAATGGAGATCTTTACTCGCTACTGAGAAATTTGAGCTGTTAGATGAAGATATGGCTCGGGTATATCTAGCAGAAGTTGTTCTTGCATTGGAGTATTTGCATTCCCTAAATGTTATGCACAGAGACCTGAAACCTGATGACCTATTGATCAGTCTTGATGGTCACCTTAAGTTGACAGATTTTGGGCTCTCCAAGGTTGGCCTTATCAACAGCACTAATGACTGGTCTGGCCCATCAACCAGCAGCAATGCTTTTCTGGATGATGACAAAACTGATTCAACCACACAGCATTCTTCAAGGCGAGAACTGCTCCGAAAGCCTTCTGTCGTTGGCACCCCAGATGATTTGGCTCCTGAGATACTTCTTGGAATGGGACATGGTGCCACAGCTGATTGGTGGTTTGTGGGTGTGATTCTTTTTGAATTGCTAGTAGGCATTCCACCATTTAATGCAGAATCTCAGCAGCAAATTTTTAATAATATCATGAATCAAGGTATACACCGGCCCAAGATACCTGAGGAAATGAGCTATGAAACATCTGACTTGATCAACCCATTGCTCATTGGAAGTCCAGCTCAACGGTTAGGAGAAACTGGGGCCAGAGAGGTAAAGGGACATATTTTCTTCAAGGATATTAATTGGGACACTTTGACGGGACAAAAGGCTATGCTCATACCTTCAGCAGAAGGTGCATATGACACAAGTTATTTCACGAGCCGACACATACGGAGTCCCGAAGATGAACATGTCCATGGAGGCAGCGATTTTGATGAGATCAGTGAAACCGGCGGTGATTCTTGTACCAATGAGTTGTTTAGCAATGCATCTAATGACGACAGAGGTGAATGCGGTAGTTTGGCAGATTTCAGTGGTCCAAATCTTAGGGTGGAACACTCTTCCAGCAATTTCTCTTTTAAGAACTTATCCCAGCTTGCATTGATTAACTATGATCTTGTCGTGAAGAGAGCTGGAGTACAAGGCGCGATTGCAAGTAAGCACGCAACATTCCCAACTGGCCAAACCTTCAGGTGGAAGCAAACCAGTCCACTTCAGTTCACTGGTATTGTGAAATTCCATTTGGGGTCCCTCAAACAGCTTGATGTTGGTGATATTACAACTGATGATTCCGAGTTGGTTTTGCTTGATTTTCTGCATGTGGGCACTTGTTTAATAGAATTGTGGGCCGAGTTTTCCACATCTGATGAGAGGTTCGTGCTACTAGAAGCAGAATCTTTCCCTCCGTTGAGGGACAAATTTGATTCTTGAATTTCGGCAACTGTTCACCAAGATTTTTTCCTCTTTAACCTTGCGGACGAGTTTTCTTTAATGAGGAAGGCAATGTTACGTGTGCCTGCGGTTTTTTTAATTTTTTCTTTTCTTTTTTTCTTTTTTGAAGGTTTTAAATTTTTCCGTTTGATCCCAACTGATTCAATTGAAATATTATTATATATGTAAGGGGTAATAGTTACAGTAAAGACAGAATAGAATTCCCAATTCTCACGTCTACTTTTCCCTCTCTGCTTTTCTCTCACACTCTCTCTCTATCTTTTCCCTCATCTTCCTCTCTGTCTCACTCTTTCCCTGCTTACCTCCTCTGCTGAACTTCCCCTTCCCCGTCTTCTTCTCCATTTACATCTCCTGTTATCGTTCGCAAGTGCTGACGCCGACGACGCTTGCATCTATTTTTCCTCTTTCCTCACGTTTGCTTCCCCCTCTGTCTCACTCTTTCCCTACTTACCTCCTCTACTGAACTCCCCTTCCCTGTCGTCTCCTCTGTTTTCGTCGTCATCCTTCTCTCACCGATGCCGACGCCAACCGTGTATCCATCAATAAGGATAGACCTACTCCAGGATAGATAACTTGGTGATACAAATGGATTCCAGGATTGTCGCCATTATGAATAAAATAAGGGTTGTATGAATCCTCTGCAAGAAAACGATTTGTAGATATAGAGGAGGATGTGCTTCCAGTCTCTTGGATATTTTGCTTGCATCCATGGCAGAAATCTATGATACAATGTAGAAAAATGCAGCTGCAGAAGAAGCTTAAGGAAGAACAACAGAGCAAGTAGTCTTGAGCAGAGAAAAGGATTATTCCTGATGACGATTGTCTCAGGATTCTATCCACTGAATTAATTCATTACAGGGAGGTGCATCCAAATAAATATACAATCAAGGAAAGAATGAAAGCTGTTACAACACAATAACAGAAATTAGTTACGAATCTAGGCAAATTGGCGGGAAAAAACTGGAGCATAACAAATTGACAAAGCGAATAACTGAATTTCCAACAGGATGAACAGCCATTCTATAAGGAAGTTCAGCACCAGTAACAGGCTTAGCTACCCAATTAAATATACGAATAGGTTAAAATAAATCAACGTCGAGGAGCTAACGATGCAATTAAAGGTGTATTACCAGAATCAGATTTAATTAATCACAAAAAACTACACAAAAAATAGTGATCGGACCCTCAAATACCTTGTGGAATCAACGTTCCACAAGCAAGCATTCCATCAATTAATCGTTTAAGAAAAACTAAAAATTCGAGTATAACATAATTTAACCTAGTCCAATTGATGCAAAGAAAAAAAGGATAAAATTAAGAAGAGAATCAAAAGGTGAGGACTTACGGGATTGTCAGAGAGAAAATTGGATAAGAACTAGATTTGAGCAAGCAGAAGTGCGTCTGGAATTCCGCTGCGGCTATTGCGACATGATGGTCCCAGCCGAAAGGAAGATTTCAAGAAGAAAGTGAGGCACATTGATGCTGAGCTCGACCAGATTATGCACTATTTTATTCTTCTCTTTGAACAATTGACTATAAATATGAGCTGTAGGAATATTAGTAAGAACCTTGTCTATATACAATGTTCCCCATTCCTCTGATGCCATACAATTCCTTTCAGAGTATTTTTTAATGCGTTCCCTTCTTCTATTTCATTACATATTCTGTTGCAACTCTGCCTGCAGAGCATCTTCATCTTCTTCCGATTTCTTAGAGCCGCCTTCACCGCCAGCACCGGAAAAGTCTAGATGGTTCCGAGTGTCGGAGCTATGTGGGAACTGTCGAAAGTCGGTGATCCGTTGCCGACGACTTTGTCTTCGTCGTAGTCGATTTAGGCGTTAGATACTATGACCTGTGGGGCACCCAGGAGACTCCATAGAGAGGAAGTCAGTATTTTTGGCAGTGTAGGGAGTCGATGCTGTTGGTAAACTCACCGATTCTCTCTTCCTCGGTTACCATCTTTCTCTCCCTTCCTGCTCCTCCCTGCGTCTCGGTACAATGAAGCCTCTGAGGCCAGCCAAAAAATTGCAAAACGCACCGTTTCATTTATATATTAAACTATTTATCATGTTTAATGTATTTTTATTTTTTTATTTTTTTATTTTTAATTTTGTTGCTTCTGATAACCCCCTCAGAATCGTAGCCGACTCGTTCTCTCGGTTGTGGAAAGTGTTCTTTATTTTGATTTGTTGATAGCACAGTCCTTGATCGTTAGACGCGGGCACGGAGATGGGGATCGCCGGAAATCTCAGCTCCGACCACCTTCAATCCTTTTACTCCAAAGGTCAGTGACAACTCCTTCCTCGATCTTCTTTTTCTCCCACCCTTTCCTCACAACAGCTTTTATTTTTCGCAGGTTTTTTCGTAATAGAATCATTTGCGAGCCCTGAAGAAATTGAATCGATGAGGAATAGAATGGACCAGTTGCTTGATGAGTTTGATTGCTCCACCTCTGTTATCTTCTCTACCAAGGACCATGTTCAGTTCTCTATAATCTCTATGATTCAAATTAATTCTTTTCTTATATTTATACCGATTATTCGACCCATCCTTACCATGTTGGCCTAACTGGCCGCTATATTTCTGCTCCCGTTTTCCAGAGTCATGCAAAAGACAATTACTTCTACGATAGTGCTGAAAATATTTCATTCTTCTTCGAGGGTAATAATTTGTCAATGCGTACTTTGCCTGCTTTATATCCCTTTTTCCCCCATCTCCTTTCTGTAATAGAATTAGCAGTTTATAATTTCGTCATTGTGGACGTTGCTGAAACTGGTTTCTGAATTAAGCGAATTAAAGGAGAATATAAGGATTAGAAAATATAGCAAGTGCGAGTGTTTGAGTGTATGACCATTATCAGGCATTTTTCTGGCTTAAGCATATGTGATAAGTGGTTTTTTGTCATGGCATTAAATCTTCTCTAATCAAATATTGAGCGTTCAATTTCTTCAAACACCAATCTTCTCAAACTTATATTTTAACACATGGTAGAAACTGATTGTAGTTAGTTTGCGTTTTAAGTTTCAAGGGCATTTTCTTAGGGGGCGTGTTAGCTTGTAGAAGTATTTAAGCATTTGAGATGAGTAGTTTCTTGATAGCAGAGAGTCAAAATCTCCCAAGACTTAATCCTTTGTGTCTTTTTCTAATTGGAGAAATTGAAGCGAAGTTTACCCAACACTATGTTGATGAGATTGGTTAAGCCTATGGATTCTCGCCTATTAATTATTTTGAACACTGCATGCATAATTTTATCTTTGAGTTTAATTAGTAGTTGAATATAAATTATGAACCTTTATGACAATTTTCATGCTTGTTTAGAGAAAGCATTCGATGTTGAAGGGAAGCTAAAACAACCAAAAAAACTTTCTATCAATAAAGTTGGCCATGGTATGTCCTTTTTCCTTCCAACTTTTTTGGATTTTTTGGAGGGGTTGTTATTGGGACTGCTACTTGCCTCTTCTTGCTGTTGACTAGTGGAGTCTGCATGTGTCATAAGATTTTGTATTGGTATGACAATGTCAATGCTATATTTATATCTTGTGCAGCATTACATGAGCTTGACCCGGTTTTCAGAAAATTCTCATCCTCAGAGAAAATGTCAGGTCTGCTATCTTCTTTAAGTTACAAGAGACCAGTGATCATTCAATCCATGTACATATTCAAGGTATTACTATCTTATTGAAGGCTTCATAGTCTCTTCTTCAGTTTTATATGCATCATGTAGCTCTTCTATATATGTACAAGAAATTACGTCAATATGGTTTTTACCTGTTCTTCTTCCAACTTGGTTGAAAAGAATGTTGGGTATCCCACAGGTCAAGATAAGTGTTTAACACTCAGTGTTGGGTTGGAAGTGTGGTGTTGGATAACGTGACTTACTGATGATTTGGTATACTTCTATATTGATCTGATCATTGAGATTGTTGTTTAAAACATGATTCTTAGGTGATTTCATCTATTAATTAATGATACAACATACTTTACCCAGCAATATAGATGGTTGGTCGACTGGTAGATCAGTGGGAGTTACGTGGTGTATGTTTCTTTGACTAAAACTGCATCCGTTATTCTAATAATGTTGGTCGACTGGTTGGTCCCACTGCATCAGTGGGAATTAAGTTGGTCGACTGGTTTTTCGGTTGGTGATTAAGAGTAATTCATTCTAATAATTTGTTGTTATTGGTAGGGACATGTTGCCCTTAATTAGTGAGTGAAACAGATGCAAGGTTAGGTGTGTACACTTGGTTGAGTGTATAACTATATTACCACGTGCATATGCTAGTTTGAGAACACTTGGTCTCTTACTTTTCATTCCTTGATATAATGCTTCAGCCTTAAAAATTTTGGTTGGTTTATGTTATAGCTCCTCATATCTATGGTTTTTCAGTGACTAAACATTGCGGTGAACTTTTCCTTTTACCATATGAATGTAAATGTATGTATCCCATGACATCAAGTGGAGTCTCCCAAGTAGAAAAAGTACATATTGTCCCTCCAAAATCCGATAGAGTACCTGCTAAATGATACAGGTGCCATCCTTGCAATGCATTAATGCATCATGTGCTGGTAGAAAAAGGATTTGCAAAGTTGTTTCCTTTCACCTCTTTATATAATGCACAAGAATATGGGAACCCCATGCCAGAGCATGGAGTTGAGATGCCAAAGCAAAGCTTGTCAAATAAATTCAAGACTTTGCTTGGGTAATAAAATATTATGTGGCATTTTGGGGAGAAAATGGCTTTTTGTATGTCTTTGCTTGTAACTAAGTCACTCATCGATTCTCTTAGAGCTCAATGATGTTGCATTGTTTTCTTTTAACCTCAGTTTGTTTGTAATACTTCTGGAATACAAATAATCAATGGCAAAGATGTCTATACATCAGTTTTCACTTGTCTACATTAGGGGATCCTGATATTAGTTTTACAATTTTTTGAAGAACCCTTTGTAGTTGTGACTAGTATGAATTACAGCGACAGCTTCAAATATGGTTTAGGAGTTCATCTTTGCATTATTCTTTGGGAGATATTGTTCTTTGTAGATGTGACTCTTGTTCATTGATATTTCTACATGCAGCAACCAGGAATTGGTGGGGAAGTGGTGCCACATCAAGATAATTCTTTTCTTTATACTGAGCCAACAACCTGCACAGGGTTGTGGCTTGCCCTTGAAGATGCAACAGTCAGAAATGGTTGCCTTTGGGCTATTGCTGAGTCTCACAAAAGTACATTTCTTTCTACATTCACTTCGTGTTTAACAAGTGAATAAGCTTGCCCATGGTTTTGTTAATCTGGTTTTGAACTGATTATTACCAGAGGGTCTAATGAGAAGGTTCATTAGAGGCAATGAAGGGGTCCACTTTGATCAGCCCTCACCTTCCTATGATCAGAAAGATTTTTTGCCAATTGAGGTTAAAGCCGGTTCATTGGTTGTCATCCATGGTGATCTTGTTCACCAGAGGTCAGTAGATTGTATGAGTTTTCCCATGGTTACCCCCACAAAAGTACTTCTACATATCTCCTTTGGTTTGCTTTGCTATAGTTTTGAGAATCAGTCGTCGACATCGAGGCATGCCTACAGCTTGCATGTGGTGGATACGGACGGATGCAAGTGGGCTGAAGACAATTGGTGAGTGTCTTGAGTATATTTATTCATGTTCTGAACCTACCTTCCGGACAAGAGAATCCACATGTTGCCCTTTTTTAACGCCAGCTAATGTTTTCTCTCCCTTGCTGCCTATACTAATTTTCTAAATTTCCTTTCAACATGCCCCATATTTTCTAGAGTTGATAATAACTGTTTCATGGTACTAAATGGCATGTACCGCCATTGGGGATATCAGCTCCAAATCTAGATGCCATATAGTAGGAGATTGACTGTATTTCATGGTGGACAATAGCTTAAGTCAGTGAAAAGGACACAAAGTTTTAATCAAATATCACTTTTTGGAGGGCTGAATAGGCCTAACTATAGAATAAAATATCAATCAATATGTAAAATATGGCTAATAGATAAGCTTATTAGACCATCCTAATACCGACATTTCTCAACTAGGTGACGGACTCGTAATATGTCACATAGATACATCATAATATATTGGTCTATGTTTTGTACGTCGACCCATACGCCCAATATGGCCGATATTATCCCAGTTCACTTTGTTCTATTTCATAATTAAAAAAAAGTACGTCCGAAATGTATTGTTTGTTACGACTGCAGCTGATACCGATATTTTCACCCATGAATCTAACTAACGCAAAATGGAAAGAGCTGATTCATGACATAGTCGACACAGTTTTGTTGGGATATAAAATGAATTCTTATAGAGAAAAGGCTAGTGTACCTTTTCAAACCCCTTTCCTTTTGGATGGTCCATGGCTTAGAGTTTGCTTTATTTATTGATTTCCACTTTCAGGATTAGAAGAACGAGGGAACCCGAGCCACTTTATTTTGCTTGATGTGGGATCCTCTTAGATTGCCAGTGCCTGTGGAAAGAAGGTCTACTTTCAGCTGCAGCCTTGTTATCTACATGTTACAGGATGCGCCTTGACAGACTGCTAGCGCCCAGAAGGCCACAGGCCACCTAAAAGGAGGATCACTTTTTTTGTTATATAGTTTCAGAATGCTAATCAAGACGCTCCAGCGTGTTGGCTTTGTTTTGTCCAGTATGTTCAGCGGCTGCTCGCGTAAGCAACGCCTATTGAAACTAATTGACAATAAAAAGAGAGATTATTTAGAAAGTGTCAAAGTCATTTTTTTTATAGTCTTGCATTCAAATTGGTAGCTTAGATGAACCACCACCCAATAAATGGTGGCTTGCCCAACTTGTTTAGCTCAAGAATTGATCCAGTTTAATTATATGGCCAAAAAATTTGATCATTTTGCAATGAATTTTACCTAATATAGCATTAATACGAAGGTAAAAATTGATAAAAAAAAAAAAAGAATAATTAAATAAATAAATAAAGCAAAAGCTATGAATGAAATTTGAAAAATATGTTAAAATATTTCTATAATATAAAGTCTGATATTTTTACAAGGTAAATTCGGCAGAGTTTTTAAGGTATACTAAAAGGGAAAGTTTACAGAGGTGAGTACTGTGTATTGCAAGTTAGAGGGGGTTTAAAACGGACCATTCACCTGATAATTTGAATCAAAATCGTTAAAATTAAATTGAAATTTTGGGCAATCAAACTATTTGGAACGGTGTTTAGTTGGAATAGTATTTTTTTTTTTTTTTTTTTTTTTTTTTTTTGTCACAGTTTGATTTGGAGTGATTGACTTTTAAATTAGAAGTTATTTGAACTAATCAAATAAGTGTATATATATATATATATATCCAAAAATAAAAAAAAAAATATAAGTATCTTATGTTATTATTTGTAAAAATGTTTTACTTTATAAATAAGTATAATCTTATTGTTATTATATAACTAATTAAGTGCATGATGATATATTGGACATTTAAAAAAAGATGAGCATTTGTGGTGATATGATTCTTATATTATTGTCAATTAGTTGTTAAATTACTGTTTATATTTATAATTTATCTGCTAATTTATTATATGAATGTTCACAAGCTATAAACTTTATGTCTTATATTTACATTATTTTTGTCAAAATATTATAATACTTAAAATCCGGTAACCAGTGTATTCGAATGAGTTAACTGGGTAACCAAATAATCGATCAAATCAATTTGGCTACAGTTAAGATTTTAATTTTTACCGGACTAACTTCACCAATTTGAATCAAAAAAAGGTTTACGGTTAGTTATCCAAACTGTGAATATTCCTATTAAAATTACAGGTAATATTTATTTTTATGGGTAACCGAAAAACCAAATAGAAAATTCTAAGAGATTAATTTAGAGATTTTTTTATTAAATTTCATCTATAGGTGGTAAATTAGCCGAGTCACGGACGATTTAGCTCGACTTGGTTTGTAATAAATAGTATTAGGTTGTATATTTATTAATATTATATTTAATTATATTTTTTAAAAAATTAAAATATGAAAAAAATTCTCTTATTCTAACCTGTTTTGCCATAAATATAAATCATCACGTGAATTTACATGGGGTGCATATATACTTTAAAAAAATCTATAACAATATGGAAATGACCAATAGTACAAAAAGAAATGAAAGCACATGTCTATTAAAACTTATATACAACATATAATTTATATGTATTACAGTCAACTCTAAAGTTGTCTACTCTAATAATAGAAACAAGTAATAGTAGACGTAGCTAAAGAAATTTGCTTTCCTTAGTATATAGACTCATCGTGAAAAATAATTAGTTAATAAAAATATAATATCAGCTGAATTTCTTCACTACTTATAATCAAACCATATTTTTAAAATTGTAAATAATAATTTAGATTTTAAATTTTAAATTAGTAAAAGGTGAACGAGCATACATTTCTGCATTAGCATTAATAGCACAAAACCTCTTAACCCCACCAATAAGTACAATGTCATCAAAATATGTATTCAGTGTCAGAGGTTGAGTAATTGATGAAAAAAGTATGATGACACCATAGATCATAAAATATGCATTATTTTTAATGATTGATTGAATGTAAAAAATTACATTAAAAGTTTAACTATTTTAGTTCTAGTGAAAAAAAATAATTCTAAAAATAATGGTAATAAAAATATAAGTGAGGTATAGAAATGACTGAGAGTAATTAATATATGTATTTTTTATTTTTTTAAAATTGTAATTATCAAAATATTAAATAAAATAAATAATATATGATATATGTTTTAATAATATTTTATATAATTTTATCTTTTAATATATATACTTTTGTTTTTTTACATATTAAAAATGGGTCATATTATTTTGGCCCGTGGAATGTCAAAACTCATAAGCACAGCTAACCCAACACAGCACGAGTTACGTGTTATATTAGACTGAGACATATAAGTTATATACCGTAACGGATAAATTATCTTACATAAACATATCATGGCCAGTAAAATCCATTTATATTGGGCAACCCGATTGAATGAGCCATGATGGCCGACATAATACATTTAATATGTTTAATTTAATGTGTTATAGATTAGAATTTATATCAAATTAAAAGTTATAAATATTTAAACAAAAGCAAAAAGTTAAAATGTTATTTAAGTTTGTGAGACTGATTGGTGTTCTAGGAATAGAACGTAAAGAAGAGGTCAATGAACAGAACAAGTAAATAAATAATATTGTGACGTGACAGGGAGAATTTATCGAAATCACGAGAGGTGTGTTCCCTTTGGCACCGCGTGATATTCCAATCATAGAGATGTTTGTTTTTAAAAAGTATTCTTGGAATTAATTTATAACTTTTAAACAACTTTTAAAATGCTTTTCATAAAATTATTTTTTAAAAATAAAAAAATTAAATCTAATGCGTCCTGAATCCAAATTTGAACAAATTCGGATTGAACTTTCCTTCGTTTTAAAATGAGATTTGAGGGAGAGAGAGGGGCAGAACCCCTCAATAGCAGCAACCAATACGCGAGAGGAAAAAGGAGGAAGGAAAGAAAAGGAAGAGAAGAGGAAAAATTTGTCACTTCTGATCCAATTCGAGTAAAAATAACTGTAGAGCAGGTTGAGACAAGGGTACCCCGAATTACTATTTTTTATTTTTATTACTTTTCTGTATATCTGAATATGTATTTTTTCCTAAATTTATATTTCTGCATGTTTTATGTAAATAAAGCATATTTCTGTTAATTAATCGGATAGATTTCAAGTTCATCTGTATGTATCGCAACATAAGATTTCAATTTCATGATTGTACTTGCTTTAGGTGTCCAATTATGGTCTGAAAGCTCCACGTCAAACCCTAAGCTGAAAATTATGGATTGATAATTAAGTTTCCTTGAATCCTGTAATATGTTAAGGCCTATGTGGTAATTTTAGTCTGAAAAATCCCATAGGAATGCACTGTTAATGTTCTAGGATGTTTTGAAGCTATTTGATGGATTACCGATTAAGCTATAGTCTGAAAGGTCCCATAGGAATACAATATTGATGTTTTGGGATGTTCTGAAGATATCTGAAGGATTTCTGATTAAAGTTTAATTGGCCGACTGAAATACAATAAACTAAGAGTTAAAGAATAAGAAGAAATGGTATAAATCCTAAGATAGAAATGCTAATTGGAGGTTTGATAAAGTTATTTGACAAATTGTACTTGAAAAATTAATCTGAACTGTATTGTTGAGTCATAGAGAAGCCCTAAAACTAACTAAAGGTAAAATTGTATGAATTGGAATGATTGTCAACGTACAGAGAGTTAAAATTAAGGAAATAAAGACAAGAATATCATCAATTAAGTAAATCAATAAGATTTCTGGCATAACAAGTCAATAATCTTATCCTTAGGTTACTGTATCAAAACACTGAATAATAACTAATAGGATCAAAGAATCATTTTACTTTCGAAATGTAAAGTATAGAGGGTATATAAAGGAATAAATTGAATAAGAAATCATCATACCCTCGAGATGTAAAGTACAGGGGGTATGTAAAATTTAAAGTGAATAGAAATCATCCTACTCTCGGGATATAAAATATGGAAGGTATGTAAAGATTAAAGTGAATAGAAATCATCCTACCATCAGAATGTAAAGTATGGAGGGTATGTAAAGATTAAAGTGAACAAAAATCATCCTACCCTCAAGATGTAAAGTATGAAGGGTATATAAAGACTAAAGTGAAAAGAACCATCCTACTCTTGGGATGTAAAGTATGAAGAGTATATAAAGATTAAAGTAAAATGAATCATCCTACCCTCGAAATGTAAAGTATGAAGGGTATGTAAATGATTAAATTAAAAAAGAACAATCCTACCATCGGAATGTAAAGTGTAGAGGTAGAGGGTTTGTAAAGGATTAGATTGAATAAGAACCATCCTACCCTCGGGATGTAAAGTATATAGTATAATAGATATAAAAGATAACTTAATACTGAAAAATATAAACTTTGAACTGAATTCTGAACCAATAACTAAGGATCTGCAATCATAGTTTCTCTTGTACCCTGCATTGTAGTTAGTTTTCTATGTTCTGCATCATAATTATGTTTCTGTTACTCTCGCCTGCATGCTTGATTTTTCAACATCCCTTTTAAGTTCTTGTCTGAAAGCACATATATGTTTTGTATATATATAAAATTGTATATTTTTACTATTTTAGGTACATTTGCTTAGCTGTTAGGCTCACTCATTACTTTCTATTCTCCCCTCCAGATAAGCAAAGATCTAAAAATGATCAAAATCAGAATTAGTTAGAAGAAAGAAATGCCCCTTAAGTTTTGAAAACCTTGGAGGACTTCGGTGGATCAAAGGATTTTGGATTCTTTAACTAGCATTTTGAAATGAACAATGTATATTATGATAATGTGAAAAATATTATATCATGATGTATGTTCTGTTCTTATTTCCGTGAGTTGACTTATGGATTTAGTTACTTCTGTTCTACTTTGATACTTTGAATATGTATAGGTCCTAAATGGTATCTCCTTCTGAGTCTAAAATGTTTGGATAAAATGTGTTATGTTGAAACCATGGATAATATAACAGTTTTTGATCCTGTGAATACATGTTGTAGGAAAAGTAAGGTATTTGATTAGTTATATGCTTGTGCATGTTATTTAATATAGGTAATATTTATAATTTTGGTCTAGGTGTAGAGAAAACTCTGCCCAAATTTCTGTAGAAGTTAAATAATTTAAATTTATGAACTTTGTTCTATATGTATTTGATGGAGAGTCCTATAAGGATCAGGATCTGTTCCGTCACAGAACGTGTTTGTAGAGATAAAAGTGGTTAGCTTTTTGTAGGCTTCACAGACGGCGTCAATGATGCGTCATGGATCCAAACTTGAACAGATTCGGGTTGAGTTGTTCGTCAAATTTTGGTCTCCGTTCACTTAGCTTTGGGTCTTATACACCATAACTTCAAACAAGATGTCAAGTGACGGTAGGATTTAATCCCACCGAAAATACTCCAACACTTAAGTCAGTACTTGGCCTTCTGAAATGAGAAAGTAGATGCAACAGATACAGTATGAATGCTGATTAGTGTTTTGTGTAGACGGGAATGCACTCGTGGGATGAGTGACTTATGTGGTTGCTCGTGAGGAGCAAAACTTCTCAGCCCAAAGTTCGCTGAAAACTGAAAGTTGAGAGAGAGAGCGCTAGAGGGTTCAAGAGAGATTAAGAACTTCTGAAAGCTTGAGATTGCTTGAAGGCTCTTTACGAGCGTCTTAATACGTATTTGAGAGCGTACCTTTGAAATGAGCTTCCATGACTTTTTATAATCATAGCCCTAGGTTGCCTTCCTTATGTAGAAGAGTTGGATGCTCGTACTCTGCTAAGGATTGTTACCTTCCTTGGTGCAGGCGTGAGCGCTTTTCTGATTGTAACAGTCCAAAAAATTAATCTCATTCCTTATATGTTTTGTAACTGTTATAGTTTCTAGCAGACAGCACATAGATTCTGGTACCTTCCTCTTAGGATGTACACTGATTTTAAAAATAACCGTTACAGTAAAGCTTACCTTCTTGGAGATGCGAAAAATTAGGACAGATGACCGTTGTCGTTTTGAGATGGAAACGTGGACCAATTACTACTTGGACCATGCGCGTCCCATGCCTAGCCAATCTAGTAGTCCACCTCTTCGGTCAACAGAATTGTTGACCGTTTTAGATTTTAATGGGTCGTCCTACTCTTCGTCCGATCAACGGCAATGTTAACCGTCCAGACAGAATTGGGCTGTTGAGGTTTTAGGCCGTTTTCTCCTTCTGAGCTAGCTCATTGCTTGTGTTTCCATCAAAATCAAATTAATTACATAGTGAAGCTCAATATTAAAATAATCAATTTAATAGGAAATTAAATTTTTCAATCACGTTATCCGTGAGGAGATTGATTGATTTTGAATAAATAGTTTTTTTTTTTTAATCATATGGTGTTAGTCAAATGAGAAAGAGGGGACGAGATTCGATGAGAAACAAGTGGAGGAAATTTCACCCGCCACTTTCGAGGGATGAGATTCGATGAGAAACAAGTGGAGGAAATTTCACCTGCCACTTTCGATTACTAAGTAATATGGATATAATTATATAAATAAGGCTATATATATTTAATTTTTCTTAAAATTATTAATATTAAAAATATTATACTAAGATATTACTAAATAATATATGAGTGGTCATACTATAACTGACATATAAACTAAAAAATATATTTCTTTATTTCTTGTTGACAACCTTTTTAGGAAATGTACATTGTTACGTGCATGTTCTATAGAATGGTGAACAATCGAGTTAAAAGAGTATGAAATGGGGCTCACGGGCAAGCCAGTATCCAGACTTGAGATAAGATCATCGGGCGATCGATTTTTACGAAATGCTTAGTGGCATGTTTCGTCCTGAAAAATTATTTAGAGGGTAACATCTTTTGACATGCGATGAGATATTGTAATGATAATCGATGAATTGTCCTTAACTTATGGAAAAATAAGGGTGGATTACGGCCTCATTTACTGAGTTATAGGTATATACCGCCCACCTTGGATGTTGAATAAAAGAGTGAGGTTTTATATTGTGTGAAAGCGAACACAATTTTTTCCTCGACTGTTAGTTCCATTAGATTGTAAGGCCTATTAATCTTAATTCCTGAAAATAAATATCTCTAGCATCTCTCCTCAACACACTGTGGCTTGCATGACAAAGATTGTGGCACCTCTAGGTTTTTCTTATCTTGGCAGTATCGAATAGGTATCGATTAGTAGGAACCTTTTCAAATATTAAAAGCATTAGCATGCATTCTATCGCGATTCTAATATAAATAGATAATAAATAAAAATAAAAATATATAAATAATAATTGTCCATAAATAAATTAAAATCCACATAATCAAACTATCAGGTCGAACATAACATGCCAATATCAATGTAATTTTTTATTTTTATTTATGATTTATGATATTAATAATATAATTTTAGGTTAATTTAAAAAATAATTATATAATAAAAATGTGAAAAGAAATTAAATTATTTAAAAATAGACCAATGCCTGATTAGCACGTATCTCACGTTTATGCATATTTGGGATAATAAAGATATGCCTATGGAGCGGTTATGCATATTTTGTACAAAATAAGTAGCGCCTAAATGCGCCTGCATTAGTGCTCATGTATACCTGAGTTGCGCCTATATAGCATTCCTGTGTGATTGAGTTGTGGAGTGATGTTTAATGTGTGTTTATTTGGTGTTTATGTGCGGATTTTGATATCTAAGAACCCTTGTGCATTATCATGATCATTTCGTGAGAAAAAGGAGAGAGAAAAGAACAGAAAAAGAAAGAAAAAAAAAAAAAAGAAAATGAACTTTTAGAGCTTTTTAAATTCATATTTATCATATTAGAGATTTAAGACAATTATATTTAATCTATTTTTTGGTCTATTTCAAGAACATTTTGATTTTATTTACGATACTTATTTTATTGTATATACATATTATCTTTTTACATTTCTATTTTAAATATTATTATATATTTTTTTATTAAATATTCTAAAATTTTATTTAATTTTTACCGAAGGTTTAAAACTTTATTTATTTATTACTAAATAATTAAATATTTTAAAAAATTATGTTCATATGTAGAAATATTTAAGAAGAAAAGTAATAAAAATTCACATTTTGCCTTATGTGTTGACATTCTATACAAGTGCCTTGTACCGAATTATATTTTGATATTTAATATGATTTGCATATTTTCAAAGTTGAAAAGCATTGAATATTTATATTTTTTCACAGATTAAAAAAATTTTAAATATTTATTATAAAATCTTTCATTTCTATCTTTTTTTAGAATTATTGTGAGAAACTAAATAGAATTAATGTATTCAGATTCTTAATATATCACACATATTTAAAAACTGTACTTAACATTCATAGATGATAAAAAAAAGTAACGTCTATAATGAGTAATTTATAAATGGCTCATCTGTGAGTTTAAATAGTAGTATTTTGGTCTAAAATTACCAAGCGTATGTATAATTCTTTCTCAAAATTAATCTTTTAATCACTAGATTTTAGAATTTTTGACTTTGTAATTTGCAGATTTTGATACAATATTTGAAATTATTGAACTTTTGTTATTTGAGCATTTGGAAAATATATGACTTGGATTTTAAACAAATTCGTATAGTTTGAATTTGATGCGTACTTAGATCTGACTTCAAATAGATTCAGATTCGCCTAGTTGATTAGATCCGGCCCCATTTACTGAGTCTGAATCCTACACACCATTGCAGTAAATAAGAGGTCAAGTGCCTGCGGGATGGTACCCCATCGAAAACACTCCAATACTCAAATTAGTAACAAGTTTTCAAACTTTTAAGAAGGTAAACTGATAAATAAAAGAGAGAGTGTGAATGAGATTGGTGGGAGTGTTGGCCTTTAGATGTAAAGGCGTTCCTGTGGCACGTTGAAAGTATGATTTCCGACTCGATGTTCGCAAAGAACGAGTAGAAGCTACGTCTAGAAAGCGTGGAAGCTTTGGAGGATGGATCTCAAAGAGCGGGAGAAGTCTAAGTAATCTGGAGGCTTGGAGTGGGATTGGAAGGTGAGCAATTGAAAGAAAGTATGCTCAAGCACTGCGTTGTACTTTGAGTTTGCGTTCGTGGTTTAGATTGTATCAGAAAGCATCCTTCCAGAGTGGAGACTCTGGGTTTATATAGACTGTGGGAAGTGCGACCTTCCTTGACTAGGAAGGCGTGATACCTAGTCTGGCGTTGGGTGGCCTTCTTTGAATAGGTATGCTTGACTGGCCTTCTTTGAATAGGTAGGCTTGACTGGCGTGATCTGATAAGATCGTTTTCTTTCTGAGCGGGTAACGGATCTCCAAATTATCTGCCTTCCTTTTGTATTTTTGTGACCGTTAGACTCCACTGCTGGCATGGAAAGATAATCTGGCGCCCTCCTCATAGAATGGGCGCTGAATCTGTTGATGCCTTTTTAAAGTAGATCGACTTTACGAAAAACGTGAAATCATGGAAAGGATCGTTGCTTGTCGTGTACGAGAACGCCTGCCAAACTAGGCCTGACCCATATTAGGTTTAACGTCTTTTTGCAGCCTCCTGCTATAGTGCTTCCGGTCAACAAAAATGTTGACCGTCTTAAAGGAGCACGCTTGCCATTTGTTTGCGCGCCGTGCGTTGACCGTCTAACATGCGTCTGGGCTTCTCTGGACTTTGAGCCACTTTTCTCATTTGGCCTGCCAACTATGGGCCTACCCATCACTAGCCCCCCATACTGGTGGTCAGGATTTTGGCCTCCATCATGTTTATGATGGGATGCACTCGTTTTTGCTGGCGGAATCGTTGCCCGTCTGAAAAGGAGCCTTGAGTACTTCCAAAACATTGACCAGATTCGTTGACCTTTCTTGAAAAGTTTTCGGGCAACTTGGAGAAAGAAGTGTTGGACATTAGCCGCCCTGGAAGAAAAGCAGGCCACGTGTCTCTATGCGGTACGTTCAAAATCCCAGTATTTAATGAGTTGGAGGATTTGATTCGACGGTCTTCTTTTAGGGAAATGACACGTGGTAGTTATGATGGCGCAGCTTTCAAGATGGTTTCGGGTCCACACAGATTTTTTGATTGCTCGCTTGCTTGATTTTGAATTCCTTGTGCCCTCCATGCTTCTTCGTCTTCCTCATTCCATTTGTGAAGAAGAAAACAAACCCTAGCTCTTAGCATGGCTTCCGTCGCCGACATCGCTTGCGTTTTGAGAGAGAATGACGTAAAAGTCCTGTACGTTGAGTTCAACATTCCGCGGGAGATTTCCTTCCGCATTTCAGAGAAGGACGATAGAGCTTTTTTGTTGCCCACGGGCTTTCGTGACCATATACGAAGCCCATTTGAGGAATGGGCTCCGCCTTCCAGTCCCTAACGAGCTGATGTCGATTTTTCGAGCACTTCAGGTTCCTATCGCTCAATTTCATGCCAACGCCGTCAGGTACTTGTGTTCCATTTACATTTTTCTTCGTCAACATTCGAGGTTGTTGACAATGTCAATGGTGAGGGGGATCTTTAAGATTAATCAGGGAGGAAGTGGATCTCTTTGTCTCCTCGCAGCTGTCTCAAAATTAGCACCGCCATTTACGACCCCCTCAAGAACTTGAAGAACCGATTATTTTTTTATTAATGTAGGAGAGTCTTGTCCCTTGCCTAAGGAGTGGGGTCAAGTGCCTGAGGTGTATACGGGGGCGCCTTCAGAGGCGGAGACGGCGTCCCTAGAGTGGCTGGTTGAGCTGGTAGAGAAGAATCTGAGGGACTTCCGGAGAGACCATTTGGTTTCTCGTGTGGAGGCAAAGAAGGCCAACTGGGGGCCTCCGTCCCTAGTCTAAAAATTAAGAATCCCGCCGCCAGAGGTCTTGCAGAAAAAGAAAAGGAAGAAGGGTAACATTATTGGTCCCCACCCATCTGATTCAGGTCCTCCCAGTCCAAGGCCAAAGAGGGCAGCCTCAGTGGTGCCTTCTTCGTCATCCTCTGGGCCTAACTACCTCTTTGTCGGACGTTTCGTCAGTGTTGGTACCGCATCTGCGGTAGAAGTTGAGGCGGCCCTTGAGGCTTATAAGACCAAGTTGAGCGGCAGCGTTGTTCTAGCGCAACTTGCGGCGTCGGAGTCGATTCGGGAGCCATCCATCGAGGCGCCTCGGCTGCAGGAGCCGTCGGTTGGATCACTTATTGTGGTAATTCCGACGGAGCAACAGGAGCAAATTTTGGAGTCCTCCGCCATTTTCAGGAAACCAGCTAGGAGGGAGGACACTCCAGAGGATCCAACGGCAGAGTTCATGGCTGAGGTCACCGCTAGCCCCACTGACGTGGGTTCCCTTCCTGGCTCATCGCCTTTTGCGTTGAAATTAGGTGCAAGGCCAAACAGACTAGCACGAAGAATTTTGGAGGTATAGATTCTATTACCCGCCTTGTCTTTTGATTTGTCTTTTCTAACCCCCTTTTCTTTTTTTTTCTTCTTGTGCAGGCGGACAAAGTATCGAGCGTAATGGCTAAGGCGCTCAAGTAGAGAGACTTGGTGATCTCTGATAGGGATAAGGAGATCGCCTGGCTCAACGCTAAGCTGGCGGCTCTAGGGGCTGAGTACCGTGAGGATGCGGCTGCCTTGGAGGCTATTCTGGCGGGCGTGGAGGTGGAGAATTTGAGTTTGAAAGCTGAGGTCGCCCATTTAAATGAGGAAAATGAGCGAGTTAAAGGGCGCATTAATCAACTTGCTGGGCAAATGGCGACCTTAGATAACGATCTAAGTCTCTGTATCTACCTCCACGAGGTTGAGGGCATGATGCTGATGTGGTTGTGGGAAGGGATGAACATTAGCCGGTGTATTGTGTGGCTGGTTGATCCCGACTTTCCTGTGGATCTTATCAATTTATCAAACCGGTTAGCACAGCGTCGCGACAGCCTTGTGGGGGAGCCTCGAGACAGACAAAGGCCACCGCTACCTCCATAGCTTTCGTGATTGTAGTTTTTCTTTTTTCTTACTCAATGATGTATCTTTCAGTTCAGCTATAATACAAGTAGCCTTGTGTTTGTCACACGCTCTTACCTTTGTATTTCGCTTTCTTGCCTTTCTTGGCAGCCAACTGGGCAGGGTCCCTGCGAGTTGGCCGTCCGCCTTGCTTTTCGAGCGTTAAAGGCGTTTTCTAGGCCGTTGCATGTGTTAAATCGACTTAGAATTCACCTGTGAGTAAAGTTTGGCGGCACTGCCCAGGTGTAGACTCAGGCGGCCTGCTTTGGTGGAGCGTTTCTCTCCAGTTGACCATCGTTGGCTGATCACGTTGTCTCTTTATGAAGGAGGTCATCGCGTGTGCTGTGTTAGCCCCCTAAGATTTGTTTTGACCACTAATGGGCCACTTGGATGACCAAAGTTTAGATACGATCACTCATAGGCCGCCTGAATGACCAAGGTTCAGATACGAACGCTCATGGGCCGCCTGGATAACCAGGGTTTAAATACGACCACTCATGGGCTGCCTGGATGACCGGAGTTTAGATACAACCACTCATAGGCTGCCTGGATGACTAGGATTTAGAAATGACCACTTATGGGCTGCCTGGATGACCAGGGTTTAGTAACGAGAGGATGAAGACTCTGCTGACTTAAGGGAAGCCTAGGTCATTTTGAACCTACAAGGAAAACCACATATATATATGCACACGCAGCATGCTAAAGAAACATTTATTTAACCAATTGAATCGTGCACACGTATGATCATATATGATTATGCAAAATACATACCTGGGTCCCTACTGGAAGTAGCGTTTGAGGTGGATCGCGTTCCACGTCCGTGGGACCAACTTTTTGCCCTGGTTTCGAGCTTGTATGTCCCATTTTGCAGGACGGCGGAGACTAGAAAAGGCCCTTCCCAATTTGTGGAGAGCTTGTTTCAGCCGGCCATACTTATTGTGGCCTCGATGCTTCGTAAGACTAAGTCTCCGACATTGAACTGTCTCGCTTTCACCTTCTTGTTGTTGTAGCGGGCAATTCGATGTTGGTAGGCTGCAGTCCATATTCTGGCGGTATCGTGGGCTTCTTCTAATAAGTCTAGGTGTTCCCGAATTTTTTGGGAGTTAACTTGCGGGTCGAAAGATTTCACCCTAATACTTAAAAGCCCGATTTCGACTGAGATCACCGCTTCAGTCCTGTAGTAGAGGCTGAAGGGCGTCTCACACATTGATTCCTTTGGAGTTATTCGGTAAGACCAAAAGACTGAGGCGAGCTCGTCTACCCAGGAGCCCCTTGCGTCCTTCAACTTGGTCTTAAGCCCGTAGAGTAGCATTCGGTTCATGACCTCCACCTGTCCATTTGCTTGGGGGTATACCACCGAAGTGTGGACTAGCCTAATCCCTAGGCTGATACAATACTTGGTGAAGCATTTTCCCGAGAATTGAGTTCCGTTATCAATCACAATGACTTCTGGAACGCCAAATCTACTGATGATGTTCTGGCAGACGAACTCAAGCGCGTTGTGTTCTGTGATTTTGGCCAGCGGGACGGTCTTGATCCACTTTGTAAAGTAGCCGATACCTGCTATGATGAACTTTCTTTGCCCGGTTGCAATGGAAAATGGGCCAAGAATGTCAAGCCCCCATTGCGCAAAGGGTCACGGTGCCTGAAGGGATTTCAGCTCGGCGGACGGCTGGTAGCGAAAGTTATCATGAAGCTGGCAGCTTTCGCACCTTTTTATAAACTCGAGTGCATCCTTTTTCATCGAGGGCCAATAGTAGAACTGCCGCATGATTTTGAATGCTAAGTTTTTGCCGCCCGCGTGCGATCCGCAAATCCTAAATGCGCAAGAGATAGGAAAAGATCCACAAGCTCCTGTAAACTTCGGATCGAGTCTGAGGGGAGATGATGGAACCAAATGCGCACGTTTCCTTTTAAAGTGAGAGGGAAGCAGCGACACATGGCTGCGTCGTCCAACCCTTGTAGACTCAAATGGGTGCGGAAGTAAATAAGATGATCGATAGGATCTGCACTCCCATCGTAAGAGTCAAGGGCTGGCATTTTAAACTTCACCGGCATAGGATGGTTTAAGATCTCCACCGTGAATGGAAATCTGTCGATACTGGCCACGCGCTCGTCGTCTTTGAAGACACGGTTCCATATCTTCTCCAACCTCGGATCCGCTGGAATGGTATTAGCAGATCTTTTGGAGTTGAGATATACCATCAACTCCGTTCTTTCCTTGGCTTGTCCAGCAATCAAAGGGCCGCTATCTCTGGCTGATCTCATGGCTCAAGAGGCTCCCTCCTGAGCCTGGGGCCTAGATTCCACTTGGGAGTATCTAGGGTTCCTTTGTTCCAGACTTTCATCCGGAGTAGAGCTGGTTCCTCGCTCCTCACGCCTTAAACGGCTTTGGGTGTGTGAGGATACTGGCGCGGGAGCACTGGTTAGCCTTCCGGTCTGTCGGGCCGAAACTTTCTTTCTTTGACCTCTTCGTCTAGATGCCGGTGCTGGGGCCACCGCCGGTGCAGCCCCCAACTGTGCTTACTCCTGGCGAGCGCAGAGTATCTGGAGCATTCTGTATGTATTGTGCATGTGCTCCGCTAGGTTTTGGAAGAAGGATGCTGGGATTCCACCGGCTACCCCGTTGACCACGGCACCGATAGTGCGATCCTGATTTGATGAGCTTATGTCTCAGGTTGGCTTGCTTGCTTGCGCCCTTGTATTCACCATTTTGTTTAAGAGTGTTGATCGAAGAGAGTTTCTGGGAAACACAATTGACTTTTTATAAGCGCTTCCCACAGATAGCGCCAATGATGCGTATTTAGATCCGACTTCGAATAGATTCAGATTCGCCTGGTTGATTGGATCCGGCCTCATTTACTGAGTCTGAATCTTGCACATCATTACAATAAACAAGAGGTCAGGTGCCAATGGGATGATATCCCACCGAAACACTCCGACGCTCAAGTCAGTAACAAGCCTTCGAATTTTTAAGAAGGTGGACTGATAAGTAAGAGAGAGAGAGAGAATGAGATTGGCGGGAGTGTTGACCTTTAGATGTAGAGGCGTTCCCGTGGCACATTGAGAGTATGATTTCTGACTCGATGTTCACAAAGAACGAGTGGAAGCTACATCCAGAAAGCATGGAAGCTTTGGAGGACGGATTTCAAAGAGCGGGAGAAGTCTCTGTAATCTGAAGGCTTGGAGTGGGATTGGAAGGTAAGCAATTGAGAGAAAGTATGCTCAAGCACTGCGTCATACTTTGCGTTTGCATTCATGGTTCAGATTGTATCAGAGAGCGTCCTTCCAGAGTGGAGACTCTAGGTTTATATAGACTGTGGGGAGTGCGACCTTCCTTGACTAGGAAGGCGTGATACCTAGACTGGCGTTGGGCGGCCTTCTTTGAATAGGTTGGCTTGACTGGCGTGATCTGATGAGATCGTTTCCTTTCTGAGTGGGTAACAGATCTCCAAATTATCTGCCTTCCTTTTGTATTTTTGTGACCGTTAGACTCCATTGCTGGCAAGGAGAGAGAATCTGACGCCTTCCTCATAGGGGGGCGTTGAATCTGTTGATACCTTTTCAGAGCAGATCGACTTTACGGAAAGAGTGAAATCATGAAAAGGATCGTTACTTTTCGTGTACGGGAACGCCTGCCAAACTGGGCCGGGCCCATATTAGGTTTAATATCTTTTCGCAGCCTGCTACTACAAAGCTTCCTATCAACAGAAATGTTGACCGTCTTGAAGGAGCATGCTGGCCGTTTGTTTGCGCGCCAGACCGTCTAACGCGCTCCTGGGCTTCTCTGGATTTTGGGTCGCTTTTCTCATTGGGCCTGCCAACTATGGGTCTACCCATCAGAATTATTTGATATTCGTATATATTTTACGAATTTTGTTGTGTAAAATCATGATTTGAACATTGATATATTAAAATATTTGATATATTGATTATTGCATATGTTTTACTATTTTTTATTCATCTATCTATTTTATTGACAAATATTTACTATTATATTTATACTTGTTAAATTTTAAATTCAGATTTTATAAATATTTTCTAACTTTTTAAATTAACAATTTATAGATACTTATAATTTTGAACAAATGAGGCTTAAAATTTTGGTTTAATTATATTTGTATTCGTATTTGTATTTAATTTGTTTGGGAACTTATACTTGTGATTGTTATTTATTTCGATTTATTACAATTATATAATTTTGGAAACTTAGTAACAAATAGATTTCGATATTGTTTATATTGTAACAGTTTGATTATTTTGTTAGATACTTTTCTTTGCAAATGGTTTTTAGGTTTAAGCAAGTTAATTAATTGTTATAGTTGAAGGTCAATGGAAATTTAGTTCTGCCAGATTTTGTATCTATTGTGATTTATGATTTTTATACAATTTTGATCTTTATATTTGGTGTGTCAGACTTGACCTTTGGTTATCTAAATTTCAATTGTCTATATATTATTATTTAGGTTTATTTATCAAAAATTAATATCTACTCATGCCTAAAACGCGACAATCAAACCATATTATAAGCTATAATTAGCAGCGGATATAGGAACTTGGCGGAACTAAAATTCATTCAACCTATGAAGATTATATATATAAAAACATGCTTAAACCTAAATCATTTGTAAGAAATTGTACTTGACCAAAAATTGAATTATCACCATATAAAGCCGTACAAATTCTCTATATGATGCAATATCACAAAATATACAAATTGCAAAAATTCAAATATAAAATAAACAAATACATAATTCCCGATCATTTATCAAAATATAAATACAAATACAACTAAACAAATCTTTGCCAATCACTATTTTACATTTTATAAGTATTTATGGCCTGTTAATCTAAAAAAGTAAAAAATATTATAAATCTCAAGCCTAAAATTTAGTAAGTGTATACATATGTTATATAAATAAATATCTATAAAATAGATGAAAGTACATAAAATTATAAATATGTACAAAATTTAATATGTTAGAATTTTTGAAAATCATAATTTCGTACACATAATTTGTTACATATATATGGATATGAAATTTTTTAAAAATTATATGAAATTATTAAAATTCTCAATTGCATGATGTATATGTCAAACTCATAAGACCAAAATCATACAAGTCTAAAAATCATATCAAAACTTATAAATCCCAAAAATCTAAAAATATCTCAAAATATATGTTGGGCCCTAATACAAGGGCCTATGAAAGCACGGCCCAGGAGAAAGGCCCCAAACGGGAGGCCTAGAAATACTCCCGCAAGCCAAGAAAATTGGACGACCTGAGAGGCCAATGGCCCAAAGTAGAGGCCAATGGCCCAAAGACCAAGCCACAGCAGAAGTCCAAGAGGTACCCGTCTGCCCAAAAGGAAGCTCAAGGACAACGCTAGCGACGTCCAAGTACACGGACACGGAAAAGACCAAGAATCCCAGAAGCCCTGCCAAGTCTCAGAACCGCCAGAGAGGCCAAGAAGAGACACCCGGGCTTTCCCCAGAAGACCCTCCAAGAGTTGCTTCCTCTCACGAGTCCGCAAACTCATGAGGAACACTCCACCAAGGAACGAGGACTGCTCATTCGTAACCGGGAACGCCAGCTAAGCAACTTCGTCGATTCCCAAGGAACCTGCAACCACTGCCAGTCACCGTCTCAACAGGACACGCCTAGTCAAATCAAGACTGACACTCAGACCCTACGCACATAGGCTTACCAGCGGCGCCAGCCGCGTGCTCTCCCGTACGTCAGCAGCATTAAATGGAGTCAGTAAGACAGTGGACAGCTTCTGGGCCATCCGATGGCTGCCACGCGTCTACTCCCCAACGGCCTGGCCTTCACTATAAATACCCAGTGAGGTCCCTCTCTAAAGGGACCGGATTCTCTTCCCCCAAAATTCGCTCCAAAAAGAAGGAAAAAGGCCTACTTCCTCTCGGCCACTCAACCTCTCTCTTCCCAGCAAAGCGGAACGAAAAGAGTGAAAAGTCTTCCACAGTGAGCGATCCCCCCTAAGAAAGAGATACAAAACAACAGACAAGGAAGTGATTAACCCTAACACTTGTACTTTGTGAAGACTTCAACCTAAATAGTGAATCATTTCTAAGGCCCTGAGTATCGTGGTTTTTCCTCCCCAGTTGAGAGGATGTTTTCCACATAAAAGATCCAGTCTTGATCTCCCCCTCGCATCCAACACCTCAAACATTTGTGTTGCCTGGAAACAACGTATCCGATTAGACCGCATGGATCCAGAATGCCTAAAAACCACGGATCAGACTGGACCTCGTTAATCCAGAACACAACATTGGCGCTGTCTGTGGGAACAGCTAAAAAAAAGCTCACAAGCTTTCCCCCTCGCATAACAACTATCACCCTGAAGATGATGAGCAGACAAGACAGTACGTCCACCCGGGAGGAGGAGCGCTATGACAGGTGCCTCCCATCGGGTGGCAGGATGAGTGGCGGCCTCGGTACTAGCGTGCGCAAGCTAGTACAGAAGGTGGACAGCCTCTCAAGAGCCATCCGCACCCTCCGAGAGAAGGTGGACGAGCAGTCCAGGGGCACGCGCCCTGAAAGTTCCCGTCCAGTAGGGCCCGAGGGGCGACAAGCGACGCGGGCTCCAGGCGAGTTGAGGGACTACCTCAACAGAAAGAAGTCCATGAGCCAAGCCCCGACGAAGAAAGGGCTCAAAAGGCTCTGGAAGACGGTCTTCGGAGCCAAAATCGGCGAAACAAGTTAGCTGGGAGGAAGCGAAGACCCCCTGCCCCCGAGGACAGGGGAAGGAAAAAGAAAGGCGAGCGCCCAACTGAAGACCCAAGGGCCATCCATGCAAGAAGAGCCCGAACGGATGGTCCTTGGAGGAGGAAGGCCCTTGGGCCCACTTGCTCTCACCGACTCCCTCACCAACATCCTGAGGCAGATCAGGGACGAGGAGTTCCTAAGATGGCCCAAGGCGTTGAAGAACCTAGAGGGAGGCGACCAGTGGGAGTACTGTCATTACCACTGCAGCCGAGGCCATGACACTAAGGACTGCTAGAAGCTCCAGGTGGAAATCGAGCGGCTCGCAGTGGAGGGCTATCTCGACCGCTTCCTGCCACGACCCGGGCATGGCCCAGGAACAGCAGGACGCATCCAGTCGCGTCGCTCAAAGGGCAAGGCCATAATGGGCGCGGAGCACGCCTGACCACCCGCTGAGGGCACCAATACCGGCGAGGCCAGCCCCAAACGTAGCTGCCGTAAAGACTGAGGAAACGGCAAAAGAGGAGCATGAAGGCCCAAGCGCGCGGACTGATGTAAAAAAAAAAAAAGAAGAGAGAAAGAAAACGAAGGCCCTGGAGGTCGCTCAATGTAAAACTTGTACATCAATGAAAACGTCCCCTCGTTACGTCTGTTCTGAAGCGTTCTCATGCTCCCTCATCAACGACGAAGAAACTCGCTCAACAAAAACTCGGCTGTGACCGAGCGGTCCCAGAGGCCGGGCCCCAGAGGTCAAAACTCAAAAACTCGGCTGTGACCAAGCGGCCCCAGAGGTCAAAACTCAAAAACTCGGCTATGACCGAGCGGCCCCAGAGGCCGGGCCCCAGAGGTCAAAATTAAAAAACTCGGCTGTGACCGAGCGGCCCCAGAGGTCAAAACTCAAAAACTCGGCTGTGACCGAGCCGGCCCAGAGGCCGGATCCCAGAGGTCAGGCAACAAAAACAAAGCCAAAGGAATAAAAGCTAGAAGTCCCTAAAAGGATCGCACGCCCAAACTCAAAGAAGTTAAAAGGTTGAGGACCTTAATGAGATCACGCACTCAAAACTAAAGCGTTAGGCGCCGTCCATCACGCCACAAAAAGAGAGAGAAAAAAGAGACACACCCGTACAAACGAGACAGAAGAAACGTCCGAGGCTTCAATGCAAAAGGGACAAAGTCTTATTCATAAAAATGAATTTCTGTTTAAGTGTGACAAAATGAGAAAAAGAAACAACATGTCAAGGGAGTGCCTCTCGACTCCCTCCTCCTTGAGCCTCCTGGGCTCTTGAAGATCCCGCCTGGTCCGTCGGAACTGGCTCCTCGGGCGTAAGCGGTTCACCACCAGGCCCTGCCCAAAGAGGTCCAGGGAAAGGCCTACCAGCAACGCCGTATAAGTCTTCCACGCTCAAGGCACTGGCATTTCTGGGATCGAGGACAGCTACAGAAAATTGCGGACGGACCAGTCGCGCCACTCGGCGGCACATGCCGATGCCGTCCCAGAACTTGTCGTCCAACACTGGGGCCATCTCGGCAATCTGCACAGACGTCCTCAACCTCTCCTCCTGGCGAAGGATCCGATCCTGAAGGAGGGCCTGCCGAAGCCGCAGGTGCTTGACAGTGTCCTCCAAAGAAGCGATCTTCTCCTTAGCTTCAGCCAGCTCCGTTTCCGCCCGTTGCACAGCTTCGCGGTCGGCCCTCGAAGACCCCATTTCCAGACGGGATTGGGCGATCACTCCCACTAGCTCACTAAGGCCGGCAATCAGGCTCTGGAGCTACAACAGAAAGTTCATCAAGATGTGAACAGCTGGAAGCAAGGCAAGAAAGGAAACAGTGGGTTACCTTAGAAACAAGAGGATCGTCCCCTGTGCCACGCTCCCCATGGGTCTCAGACTCTTGAAGACCGCTCCTAGGCCCCGCAGGCGCCACCTCAGACACAGACTCAGCAGCTATAAAAGGCACCGGAAAGTCTGCCTCAAAGTCAACGTCCCCAAGAAACTCGGACGACCGCTCGACTTCAACTGCAGTAGGGCGCTGGAAGCATCAGGAGGCATGAGATCGACGACACTTAAATCCTCGACATCCACCACCTCTCGGACCGTTTTAGCCGTCATCCCCCTCTCAGGGTCCACCGTGGCACTCCCGCCTCCTATGTCCTCGGAAGGGTGATCAATCCTGTCCAAGACGTCACCAGGCAAATCAGTGGGAACGCCGGGGACGAAATCAGCACAGGGGGGCTGGGCCTCCGAGAGCTCCGCAGTCTGAACAAGTACCCCCACTGATGCAGTAGGAGAATTAGCAGTGGAAGTGAAGGCGAGACCTTCAGATCCCGAGGACCCCGGAAGAGAGACTCCAGTCCTCGGCCTCTTGATCAAAGGAACGTCATCGTCATTGTCTTCGCAGGGGGGCTGGACGTCCGGAAGATCCGCGATCTATACAATGGCCCCTGAGGACTCAGCCAGAGGATTAGCACTGAAAGTGAAGGCGAGACCTTCAGCTCCTGAGGACTCGGCCGAAATATTAGCAGTGGAAGTGAAGCCGAGACCTCCAGACCCCGAGATTCAGGCAAAGAGCCAGTCCTCGGCCTCTTGATCAAAGGAACGTCATCGTCATCGTCTTCGCAGGGGGGCTGGACGTCCGGAAGATCCGCGATCTGTACAATGGCCCCTGAGGACTCAGCCAGAGGATTAGCACTGAAAGTGAAGGCGAGACCTTCAGCTCCTGAGGACTCGGCCGGAAGATTAGCAGTGGAAGTGAAGCCGAAACCTCCTGACCCTAAGGATTCAGGCAAAGAGCCAATCCTCGACCTCTTAAGCAGAGGAGCAGCCACGTCATCGTCGCTCAAATCATCGATGTCAAAATCATCATCATCATCACTGGAGGAGGGCTCAGCAACGGGACCCCCGATCCTCAGTGTCCCAGCTCTCGTCTTTGGTCCCTTCTTAGACCTCTCAGGAGAGGCTGCGACGAAGCCTCAGCCCCGCGGTCCCCATTTGGCTTCCTCGAATTTCTCGGGGGACAGCCACATGTTGCGCTTACTCAGGTGGAAGGTCCACAGATTGGCCAACACCAAGTCCGTGTACACCTTCACATTCTCTCTGTCCTCCTTCGAAGGGTCAGAGCTATACTGGCAGGCCACCTTCCCCCACTTAAAAGGGACGGCCCAGTGCTCGTGGACGCCGAGAAAGAAAAAACTTATCCTTCCACCGCTTTGTGGAGTCCGGGTTACCTCCACACATCAAGGAGAATTCCTAAGGGAGTCATTACAATCCAAATAAGGTTCTGTAGTGGCGGAACATCACCTTGACCGTAAGAGCATTCAGAGCTTCGTGACACCGGAAGAAAACGCACAATGACACCAGATACCTCACTGCATTTGGCTAAAAACTGGGCGAGGGGCACTCCAAGTGCCCTCATGATGGCATAAAGCTCCTCCGCGATGGGAAACCGTAGCCCACCTTTAAGGTGGACCTCATAAACGGTAATGAAGCCATCCTGAGGATACAATGCCCTATCATGCGACTCCGGAATCATCATGGCTGTAGACTCAGGGATTCGATATCGGGCTCGAATCTCCGTGAGCTTGTCGAGCGCCATCGTGGAGGCAATCTGTCTCACCCCAGGCGCCATGAACGCCAAAAAACAAGAGTGAAGAAGAAACTTAAACGAAGGAAAAACGGAAGGCCTCAACACTTAGAGAAGCAAACGAAAAGCAAGCACAAAGATGGAAAATCGGGGAAAGGAGGCGTTTAAATAGCCTTGGAATGCAAAAAGGCGCATTCATTACCCTCGCCACGCGTCGACCGGCCATTCGCCTCAGAAGCATGATGGCCTTTCCTTCCCAAGGCGCCTGTCAGCGCGTCACATCAATCGGATACCGCATTTAATGCTCCAGGGGAAGTGAAGCGGCGGCAATGGGAAGGTCTCGGACCCAGAAGAAGCCTTGGGACCACCTCCCACTAAGCTCAACACGGTACTCACCACAAGGACGCACGTGCTCAGACGGTCACTATAAAGAGCCTAATCTGGAACACAGACTGTCGTACTCCGACCCACTCAGGGACATCTGTGTCAGGAGATAAGTACGCGCGCGGCCAAAATCAAGCAAGGAGCAACTGACCCCTCCAGCAGGCAAGCGACTTCATGCCAAACGGCCGAGAGCCTCGGGCCCTTTGGCATGGGGGGCTATGTTGGGCCCCAATACAATGGCCCATGAAAGCACGGCCCAGGAGAAAGGCCCCAAACGGGAGGCCCAGAAATACTCCCGCAAGCCAAGAAAATCGGACGGCATGAGAGGCCCAAAGTAGAGGCCAATTGCCCAAAGACTAAGACCACAGAGAAAGTCCAAGAGGTACCCGTCCGCCCATAAGGAAGCTCGAGGACAACGCTAGCGACACCCAAGTACACGGACACGGAAAAGACCGAGAATCCCAAAAGCCCTGCCAAGTCTCAGAACCTCCCGAGAGGCCAAGAAGAGACACCCGGGCTTTCCCCAGAAGACCCTCCAAGAGCTGCTTCCTCTCACGAGTCCGCAAACTCACGAGGAACGCTCCACCTAGGAACGAGGACTGCTCATTCGCAACCGGGAACGCCAGCTAAGCAACTTCGTCGATTCCCAAGGAACCTGCAACCACTGCCAGTCGCCGTCTCAACAGGGTACGCCTAATCAAATCAAGACTGACACTCAGACCCTACGCACACAGCCTACCAGCGGCGCCAGCGTGTGCTCTCCCGCACGTCAGCAGCATTAAATGGAGTCAGTAGGACAGTGGACAGCTTCTGGGCCATCCGATGACTGCCACGCGTCTCCTCCCCAACGGCCTGACCTTCACTATAAATGCCCAGTAAGGTCCCTCTCTAAAGGGACCGGATTCTCTTCCCCCAAAATTCGCTCCAAAACGAAGGAAAAAGGCCTACTTCCTCTCGGCCACTCAACCTCTCTTTTCCTAGCAAAGCGGAACGAAAAGAGTGAAAAGTCTTCCACAGTGAGCGATCCCCCCTAAGAGAGATATACAAAATAACAGATAAGGAAGGGATTAATCCTAACACTTGTACTTTGTGAAAACTTCAACCTAAATAGTGAAGCATTTCTAAGGCCCTGAGCCTCGTGGTTTTTCCTCTCCAGTTGAGAGGAGGTTTTCCACGTAAAAGATCCGGTCTTGATCTCCCCCTCGCATCCAACACCTCAAACATTTGTGTTGCTTGGAAACAACGTATCTGACTGGACCCCGTGGATCCAGAACGCCTGAAAACCACGGATCAGACTGGACCTCGCTGATCCAGAACGCAACAATATAAAATATAATACAGGTTAAATTTCAATAATCAAATCATATCAAATTCAAAAATCAAAGACTAGTGATTTACATATTAACTAACCAAAATGTTAACTTTAAGAAAGAGTATCACATATTTGACGTAACATTAGGCTGAATTTAACCCATAAGTAGGTTGCCTACAAATTACTTCTATGAACAGGATCAAATATTACTTCCTTTTATCACTTATGAATTGTAGGAGTAGTCCTCAAACACCTAATTTACTATGCATTCAAATATACATACCGTTGATTTTTTTACAATAGTTCTCAACAAAACAAATAGAGAACTTTATAACAAAATCTTTTCATTCTATGAAAAAAGTGTAAATATAAAATTTTTCTACCATATGAAAAACATACTAAACTCATCAAAAAATAAAATAGAGTTCTTATCAAAATAATTCTATGGAATTTCATATGCAAGGAAAAATGAGCATCTTTCTTGACTTTTTGTCACAAATATTTTCTTATATGAATGCAATCCTTTAAAATATTTATTTTTCTATGAAAAATAAATATTATCTTTAAATATTCGATAAAATTCAATAAAATATCAAAATATTCGATAAAAAATACATGCATATAATAATATTTTAAATTGAGGGTGTAAAATGGTGACATATATATAATAATAATCATAAGAAAAATCGAAAGGATTCTACAAATAAATTAAAAAATAAGTTTAAATATACTTATGTCAAACATATAATCCAACATATTCGCTCAAAAAAGTTCTAAAATCTCTTTCTCACTTCTTCTTTTGTTCCTCTTATCTAGTGAAGGAACTTATTTATACTTAATTGGAGCATGAGCGCCACTCATGCAAGAATCAAGTGGCATTGAACCCATTTAGGTGTGCACAAGCGTCATGTCAAGCGCAACTTAGCATACCATCATTCTGACTCAATCATATATGAGCACTGCAATAGGTTTACATCAGGCATTACCCATTTTCCTTATAACACGTGTGAGCACCCTATGGGCATCAATTAAGCGCACAATTGCTACCTCAAATAAGCACTAGTGTTGAGACAGGTGTTAGGCCTAATTCTCTTTTATTTTGATTTTTTTAATTTTTTATTATACAATTATTATCCTAATTAATCTAATGCATATAATAATGAGGTCAAAATCATATATGAGAAATCAGGCATCGTAGATTCAAACAAAAAAAAAAAAATGGATTCAATCTACATACACTATATGTAATTGGATGATTAGATGGAGAGCTTGTGTTGCAAAAGAGATAGTAGAAGAAATGGATGTGGAGAACAAATCAATTACATTCAAAGTAATTTAAGGAGATCTAATGAATGAATATAAGATCTTAAATTCACAATTGACATCACTCCCAAAAGGTAAAACTAACGTGTTAAAGTAGACTTTAGAATATAAAAATTGTATGAAAGCATGGACACGGAACATAAGATGAAGAAATTAGCAATTAAGGTGACCAAAGATATCGAGGCACACCATCTTCGAGCAAAAGGGGATGCGTATGCACTTGCTATTAGTGTGTGTACACACTCAACGCAGTTTCTAACTCTTTTCTATTTCTTTGACTGCTTTCTATTTGTATTTTGGCTTTAAATTATATGGGAAACCAGGGGATGTGTTCTGATTCCATCCATGTCACCGATTGCATCTATGTACAATAGTATATTTATTGTATGTGACTATGATCTGCTAGTGGTGCCTTCCATGCACCATAAAATCATGCATGCTCTGTTCCATTAATTATTGTCATACTTGTTTCAGTTGCTTGGTTCAAAGCAAAACAAAGCATCGTAATAATTTCTTCATTACTCGTACGACATTTTTTTAACTTTTGACTAAGAAAAATTAACATTTTATATATAAATATTATCTCATTAATTAAAAAATATTACCTCAATCATCAGCCATAGATGATCAGAACTAATTCTATTTAACATTTTTAATAAACATTTTATTTCATAACAATTCAGAAACTACTATTACACTCTTTACTCAAAAAAATATGAGTCATTTTTATATTCTCTCACATCTTTTGGGATATTCTATAACTTTTTGAAATGACCCAATTAGATACTTTTATACATGACATTTAAATCTTTTTTAGGGTAAACTGTGTATATGTATAAAATCAAAAGGAGTCCCAAACTCCCCCCCCCAAAAGAAAAAAAAAATACAAAAGGAATTAAGATATCAATAATATGTATACCATAAAATCCCGACAAAATAAAATAACAAATGTAACCCAAAAAAATGAAAAAAAAAAAATATCAATTGTCTATCTTGTTGAAATGTTTGAGGCCCAGATTTCACTTGCCCCTGAGCCACAAAAAGTATCCGCAGAACATCTATATCTAAATTTTTATATTCATGATCTTTATAGGACATATGCGTGGTTTATTTCAGGTCAATTTAGTAGATGAAGGATCAAGTCACATTCTGTCACCGGTGACATACAATCAGTGGCACCTCCTTAATTGCCTTGTCATGCGGCCATGCCTCAGATTATGTGTAACATCGACCACCACAAAAGAATATCATGGGTCTATATATATTTATTATATAATATTATTACTTATTTATTATTTTCATTTTTAACCCATGATTAAATGTTTCACGTGCAGCTGTCGGGATTCTTGCCCTGTGAAGTTGCTGTTTTACAAATTTTTTTTTTTAAATTTTCTATAAATTATGTATTTTAAAAAAAACTATAAAAGTCACCCGAATTTGTTACGTGCGTGTCCGCGGCGTCATGCTGACTCCGCAACATGAACTTTTTCTTCTTTTTTTTTTTTTATAAAATACGCAGCATGTGAATCCAGCGCGGAAATATTGATTCCACGGAGGCAATAAAAAATTGATATATCAGATCATGGATTTCTTCTCCATCCTTCTGATAATCACCAATGATTACTCCAATCAACGGTGAAAAAGCAGCAACCATGAGATTAATCATGTAATTCGACGGCAAGGATAGGCGCCAAGGTTGAAAATATCAATCATATGAACTGAGAGATGCCCTTGTTTCCAGGCTGTTAACAACATTCGATTAGAGTATAAATAAATTTAAATTATTTTTATTTTATTATTTTTGTTAGAGCTTAAATTACACATAATATTGATATAGTAAAAATAAATTTTTAAATTTTTTTATTAATTATTAGCCACTAAATATGTAAGAGTATAAAAAATAAAATATACAATCAAACATATAAGTATAAGATAATATTTACTATAAAAAAACTCTTTTAAATAAAAAAAATTACAGGATAACTTATAAACAAATCTACTAAAATTGTATGGTCATAAATAATCTCGTCAAAAATTCCTTCAAAACAACCCATATAAATAACTAATAAAATATAATTCCCAACACAACTAATAACTACTTACCAAAAAAAAAAAAAAAAACACAACTAATAACTATTAGAAAAAAATGCAACAGAAAAATAAGTAACAAAATAATAATATATACTAGAATCAAGACTAAAATAATGAAGAATAAAATTTAAATCGGATCTTAATCAAATGCCAATAACTTCTTTTTTTCTCTTTTCTTTGCACTTAATTTCTGCATTGATGCACGTATATCGTTTGACGGATATCGAGCATCCACCTCACGACAGGCACTCCTTAGGGGTTAATAATTCTATCATTGGCGCACGAGCGCACCTTCAAATGCCTATTAAGTACTAATATTTCTGTATCCCACATGTTAGGCATTGAACTTGCTTGAGTGAATCTTGGATGAAACTAAATGATTTGTCCATTGAGCGTGAGACTCAAAAGTTTGTGATGCAAAATCCGATAATTTCATATTTTTCTATATTTATTTAACTCATATTTTCTCAGGATATTTTTTAATTTATATTTTAAATATCTAATCATCTTAAATATTATTATTCTATTTATTTTTTTAAGGTATAATTCTTAAATATTTACAAATGTTATTATTTGTTATTTTTTTCTTTGACAATAAATCTGCTCATCTTCTTAATATTCTTATTTTTATAATGCTTATATATATATATATATATATATATATATGTGTGTGTGTGTATGTGTGTGTTATTACTATCTTATGAAATACAATAGATGTAATTACTATCTTATAAAATTTGGGATATCTACATTATTATTATTTTTATTAGGGATGAAAGAAAATGAGATTACATAAGAAGAATTGGATGAGAAAATCTCATGAACAATAAGAAATACAAAGTCCACTGTGATCTATCAATTACTACTGATGCATGCACTTCGTAAGGTCCATTTTTTATGTTACAATATCGACCCACGAAAGGTGACAAACATTATCCCAATAATAATTGAGTCTTAAATGTCAACACAATACAGTACACACAAAAATATTATATTGTGGGGTATGAAAAGCAAGAAGAGATATAGTATGTTAGCCATATATTACAGTAAACTATTCTATAATTTGATCTCGTAATCTTCATTCCTAATAAAATAACTTTACTATTATGTAAACATTCACGCTTCATTTTTCAAACATGCATGCATAGTACCGTAAAATTAGTGACCAGTGCTATAGTCAGGATGTCCAATGATTGATGCAAAGGTCCACGATACTATATATAAGTGACCGGTGGACAGAAAGCCTTCTCTATAGAAGTGTGATAAACATCAAATGTAAGAGGCTGTGTTAAGAAAAAAGAGAGAATAATGGGACTTACAGGGAAGCTCATAGCTGAATTTGAGATAAAATCATCAGGCGATCTGTTTCATGACATGTTTAGCAACAAGCCTCACCATATTTCTAAGGCCTCCCCACACCACATCCAAGGCTGCGACCTGCATGATGGAGAATTCGGCACTCCTGGCTCCGTGATACTTTGGAATTATAAAATAGGTATCAATTTTTAATGATATATTTTTCAAATTTCGATAGCATTAGCATGAAGTTATAGTGAAAAAGGTGAATTATGCATAATTATTCATTTATTCACTGACTTCTTAGATCTGAACATGATCTAAATGGGTGTAAGCCATAGATCATAGTTGCTGCTGCCTTTGGCTCACCACTTTTCAAATAGTATTTATTACTGATGTATGCATGCACACTGAAAGGTCTTTTTTTTTTTTTTTTAAAGTAAATAAATTGAATAAAAACAAAAATATATATAAAATTTATCTTCTTTCTCCAAATATTTTTCCGACTTAAAAATAGAATAAAAACGCTGGGATAGACCCCGAGCAACACAAACATGTCATAAAAACAAAGAAAATACACTGAAAGGTCTTTGTTGAACCCAGTGAAGGTTGATGTGCCCAGATATTATTTCAAAAAAATTTGTTAGATAAATTACTTATAAATTTATTTATATTGAATCCAGCATAATTCTGGCTATACATGTCTTCCCACCAGATTTCCTATTCATCTTCCCATATAATCATCAGAGAGGATTTATTAAAATCTTGACCTATTTGGAGTTGAAGTTACAAAAAAACTGTTTTTGATGCATTTTGTTACAGGATTGGTTCCATATAAATTATGTAAAGAATATAAAAAGGATCAAGATATACGTCATGTTATGTTACCCTTACAGTGAGCATTTAATAATTTGAGTATGAAGCCTTTAATCATGATGAATCAACTATACTATTTGTTATAAAGCATTTAATAATTTAGTCATATGAAATGAACTGAAAAATAAAATAATTAGGTGATGGACCACTTTAAATACAAGTTTGAGCACGAATCATGATGAATCAACTATACTATTTGTTATAAAGCCCACCTCCTATTGTCAAAGTATTCGATCTATAGTCATATGAAATGAACTGCAAAATAAAATAATTAGGTGATGGACCACACTAGAGCGGAAATATACTAATACAAGTTTGATTTTAATCATGATGGATCAACTTTTTTGTTACAAAGCATTTTGTCAAAGTATTCGATCTATAGTCATATGAAATAACAAAATAAAATAATTAGAATTACTAATACAAGATTTTTCCAAATTGAAATTTTTCGTAAATGAATTATGAAAATTGAAACGTAAATGCGAAGTTGTGTCCAATTATTATTTTTTAAAATCAAAATTAGATAAAATTTAAATTCCATGATTTGGGTTACATAATAAATTATAATTTTGAAAGAAAAAAAAAAGAATTTATTATATGAATAAAATTTTGATCTATACATAAAAATAAATTAAATAACTAGCCTATTATAAATTTGAACCTTTTCTAGTGTGAAAATTTAGATTTGTGGAATTCGGAAGGCCAAGATGCTCTATATAAGTGACCAATGCACGACACGTCTGCTCTGCAGAGGTGTTAACGTATGAGGCAAGAGGGTAAGTTCAACGAGCAGTGATGGGGCTAACAGGGAGGCTAGTGGCCGAATTTGAGCTGAGATCATCAGGTGATTTGTATTATGAAATGTTCAGCAGCAATCCTCATCGTGTCTCTAGCGTCTCCCCTGACCATATCCACGGCTGCGACTTGCATGATGGAAATTTTGGCGCCCCTGGCTCCATTATATATTGGAATTATAAGATAGGTATAGGTTATTGATGCATTTTCAAGGTATTATAGTACAAACATGCACACATGCGCGCACATACACACATATGTAATCCATATGTAATAGACGGACTTTTATGATATAAAGTAAAGAATTTTCTCTCATTATTTATTGTTTCTTTCTCAAGGCACTATTGGAACTGAAAAGAGTTGGTCTCCCTTATGAATGTTTTACGACAACGGATCAAACTGCTCTTGCTGCAAAAACTTGGATGTAAATTAATCAGCTTTTAATGATTCAATTTGCATATACTATGCAATTGTCAAACAGATGGAAAAGCTTGTGTGGCAAAGGAGATAGTCGAAGCAATAGATGTGGAGAACAAATCAATAACATTCAAAGTGATTGAAGGAGATTTGATGAATGATTACAAGATATTCAAACTCACAATTGATGTCACTCCAAAAGGTGATACCAGTGTGGTGAAGTGGACTTTGGAATATGAGAAACTGCATGACGGCGTGGATGAGGCACTTAAGATTCTTGAATTGGCGATTAGAGTCACCAAAGATATTGAGGCTCACCATCTCAAAGCATAAGCTACAGCCCAGTTTCCATATCCAGGCTTTAAGTGTATGCCCTCATGTGTGCAATTTTCAGCTCATTTTCTCTGCCTTTGACTGCTTGCTATGCAGCGTTTGCACTTTTAAATTTGCTGGGAAATAATGGGATGGTGTGTTCCAATCCCTGATGATGCTGCTCTGTATGATATTTGTACTGTATTTATCTCTTATACAATATGTTGATCATGAACTACTGTACCTTTTGTGAAATATAATAAACATGTTTGATGTTATGCATGTGACTCTCAACTGTGTTAAAAGGCAGTGGTGTCGCTGTAATACCTTGCTCACTTGCTTGGCTCGTAGCCTAGATTCCCACTTGTCTGAGTACTTGTCAATCTGAGAAATGTGGAGGATTTTATCCATTGCACTTGCAATGAGGAACCTGTGAAATTGCCTAAAACACTATTAAAAAGAACCAACAATTCTAATTGAGGAAACAATAGATGAGATCTGAGATGAAGAAAGTTCGACAAAAGGACACACTCATCTCTAAGGACACTTGCCTTGGATGGCAGCCGCCTCCACACATTAAGGATTGCATTTCTGTCAGCTGAAACATTTGGGTTGCAAATACTCTGTCTCAAGCGCACCCATTCACCCATGTTCTTCACGCTGTTCAACTTAAATTTCAACACCGCATTCATTTCCAATGGTAACAAAAAATCTAAGTTTCTGAAGGACTTTTGGTATCCAAAATTAGAATAGAAGTCCAAATTACAATTTCAATTTCTCAATGTTTGAATTATGAGAAAAGTTATCCCAAAATCACTATATCAATGATAGTTACTCGCATGTAGGCCATGAAATGGTCAGATTGTCACAATGAGTGAGAAAAAGTTGGCGCCAATAAAAGAGAGAAATAAACAGTTAAAAGTCAAAATGTGTATGTGCAATAAAAAACAAACATCTAAACAGTCATTGTGGACCAATCTTGTTCATTTTTTGGCGGACAACATTATTTTGCTGAGCAACATTATCCAAAACAAAAGGACTAGCACACAAACCATTTCATGAAAGAAACAGAGAAAATAAACTCTATACATAGGACATACAAAGAAATCATATATACTCTAAGAACCAAAAGCCTTAGACCCAGGAATAGCAATCCACTCGATCTGTATCTCAACTTTGCCACTCTCAGCATTTTGTAGTCTAAGAATCATGTCTTGAACCAATTTTCCATCTCCAACCCAAACAACTCTGCTCTCATCATCTAGGCAGTTACTCTTGTCTGGCTGAATTTTTTTGATGGAAGTTCCAATTGGGAGATTTTCCAATCCCATCTGCAGGCACTCCAAATATGGTTTGATATCTATCCATGCTACACCCATTTTGTCATCCTCGGTGAACGTGTCTTTGTCATATACTGTCTGAGTACATCAAGGGAGAGAGATTACACTATGAGTCACAAAGTTCATGGGAAATTCAATAATGTAGAAATATTTGATAAATTCGTGACGATGATGATGCTCAAGAAGCACAAGAGGTTTAATAAGAAGCCTGTTTCTTATTTACAGCCACTAATGTCTTGTCAGTGAACACGAATTAAATATAAGTTGAAAATCACTTACAAGTGTCATCGGAAGATCGAGATCTGTCATCATCAGAGTTAGTTCATCATCCCACTGAGGGTTGCAATCATTTTTTATCACTCGAGTCTTCAGTTTCTGTATCATGAAATCAGAAAAAAGTCACATCACCAAGCATTAGTAGCGCTTTATATATAGTGAGCAGTAAGCACAGTAATTTTTTTTTTTTTTGATAAGTAAATTTTATAAATGAAAGTGAAAAAAAGATATATAAATAATGATCTATCTCTAAGTGTTTTGCCGACTTGGATTTAGATCAAAGACACTGGGGCATCCCCCGAGCATTGTGAAACATTTCACGAAACCAAAGAAATAAGCCAAAGGAGTAAGCAGAATTACATCCGCAAAGGCCACCAACCAGAACAATCAAAACGGAAGACAGAAACACGGCTGGAGAGTTTCACATCAACCCGTCACAATACACTTCGCCCCTCTGAAGCACGGGCCAAACGACTAGCACACCCAAACTGAGTCTCGTAGGGAAAAGAGGACAACACCTCGGCGAGAGGGCTACACCTCGTCCAGGTGCAACGGGGTCACGGCCTCATCCACGTCATCACGGCAACAACAGATCATCCCTCTGAATCTCAGCCAATCAACCATTACGCCCGACAAGGATCAGGCGGAGATAAAAAGAGAAATAAATAAAAAAAATATAAAATATATATATATATTTATAAATATAGGTTTTTTTTTTTTTTTTTTGATATATAAATGAAACCATTTTAGGCACAAAGCAGCCACTCCAAGCTCGACTGTAATAGCACAGCAGTACTTCGGACCCTGCTACAGGAAGGGAGCTCAGCCTGCACCATTAAAACAAACGAACCTCCTTGGGGCAGAGAAATAGCTTCCAATACAGTCCAATCCAGAACCTTCCATCAGGGAGTGGAAGCATACAAGTCTGCGCTACTGACAAATCAGCCAATCCTGACAATGTAGTAATCTGGGCTTGGCATAGAAAAAACAAAGCCAATGCACCTGCTCCATCAAACCGCAATACTAGACCAGACAGTCGCATACACAGAGGTCAGCTCCCAACATCAAGAGAAGCTAACCAAAGAACAAAATAGCATAACAGAGCATCCAAAAGGCGCAGTTTTTTTTATCACCATCTAACCCAATGGATGAACCAAGAAAAAACCAAGGTCGGGCGACACCAAAAAGGTTTTTTTTTTTTTTTTTTCAACAGCTAAACCATCGGATGAACCAATAAAATAACCCGGGACGGGTAACAAAAGTAAGGTTTTTTTTTTTTTGGATCCACTACAGTTCCAACGAATCCAAGTACGTTTGGTCCACACTTTTAGTATCATCTATATAGGTTATCAGTTTGGACCTAACAACGTTGATAATAAGTGAACATAGATGAGAGGTGTCCTGGGGGAGTTTTGAAAAATGCGGTTGTTGTGCTCCTTCCAAATAAAATAAACTGTAACCGCAAAAGAGAGCCGTTTAAAGAGGGCTTGGAAAATTTTTCCTTTCCATTTATTTGCAGCCCAGCTGATGTTCTGGGACCATTCAGGATAAGGCCAGTGAATTCCAGCACACCCTTGAATCATTCTCCAAAGGGATTTGGAAAAGGGGCAAGAGAAGAAAAAATACTCGTGATCTTTGTCGCCAGTCGTGCATAAAGAGAATGTGGTGGATAGGATGGGGACTCCATGAAGTCGGTCAAGGGCGATAAGTCTGCCTCTAATTGCCAACCAAAGAGAGAAGGTGTGGGAAGGGATGTGGGATGGGCCCCACACTAAAGCAGCCTGACTTATTTTTGGTCTGGGTGGGTGGATGAGGAAATAGGCAGATCGGGTCGAAAACAGGCCATTAGCGTTGCCATTCCATCGCACTGAGTCTTTACGGCAGGCATTAGGGAGATAACCGGACATGTTTTTCGCAAGACATGAAAACTTCAAGTCATAGGGGTTAGGCCAAGACCATTGGTCATCACGAATAATGTCAGTGACTTTTGCGTCCCATGGAAGGCCAGAGACCAACCAGGTACGGTCAGTACTTACATCTTTCAGCGGGCCCAGAGGGTGCCAGTTATCAAACCATAAGAATATTTTGGAGCCATTGCCAATGGAGTAGGTGGTATGGGTGCACATAAAAGACCGTAGCTTCATAATTTTCCTCCAACACCATGGGGTTGAAACAGGGACTTTAAGGGTCCAGATACAACGATCCTTGATCTTGTTTTGGTGGATCCAAGAAGACCAAGCCAAAGTCGGATCCTTAGTGATGAGACGGCATAGCAGTTTACATATCAATGCTTTGTTTTGGGCCTGCAGGTTTTTTAATCCCAGGCCACCTTCACTCTTCGGGTAGCAGATATCATTACACGCCACCTTTACATTCACCTTTCCGTCAAGGATTCCATTCCAAAGAAACCGACGAAGATGGCATTCAATCGTTTTGAGGATAGATTTAGGTAGGATGAACAAGGAGGCCCAGTAGAGGTGGATGGATGAGAGGATAGAGGAAACAAGTTGGAGCCTTCCTCCAAAAGAGAGCGAGCGGTTTTTCCACAACTTGATTCGACGGGTGATTTTCCCAATGAGTGATTGGCGATCCGAGATTGAGCGTCTAGAGGTGATTAGCAGGACACCCAAGTATTTCAACGGTAACTTTCCTTCTCTGAAGCCCATAATGCCGGTTATATCTTGGTGGTGGGTAACGTCTTTTGAAAAAATGAAAACTTTGATTTTTTCTTTATTCACGGTCAGACCGGAAACCAAACGGAATTCGTCAAGGCATTCCTTAAGGATCAGGATAGCACTGACATCAGCCCAAGAGAAAAGAAATAAGTCATCAGCAAAAGCAAGCATGACAGCTCGGATTTCCTCGCATTTCCAATGAAAGTGAAACTTTTTTTCCCTCCTAGCTTTAACCTCAGTAATCCCATTTAGAACTTCCATAGCAAGCACGAATAAGTAAGGGGATATGGGGTCACCTTGCCTGAGGCCATTACCTACTTTAAAGAACCCCACCGCTTCGCCATTAATATTAATGGAGTAGAAGGGGGTGGTGATACATTGACGGATCCACTCAATCAATTGAGGAGGAAAAGTCATAAGGGTCAAGATGTTGATGATGAAGTCCCATTAGACGGAATCATATGCTTTCATAAGATCTATCTTCATAGCACATCTGGGGGGGGCCTTTGTCGAGGTGATATTTATGTAGAAGCTCCTAGGCCAAGAGAATAGTGTCACTAATATGCCGCCGAGCAACAAAAGTTGTTTGGCACTTGTCAACAAGATAAGGTAAGGTCATCTTAAGCCTATTTGCGAGGATCTTTAAAATCGCTTTGTAGATGACATTACAGTAGAAAATGGGCCGATAGTCAGATACCTGGCAGGGAGGATTGAACCTTGGGAATAAGGTTAATCATAGTAGTGTTCAATTGTTTGAGAAGCTTTCCATGATGGAAAAAATCACGAACAGCTTCACAAACAGACTAACGGTATCCTAGGATTCCTTGAAAAACTTGGAAGAAAACCCGTCAGGCCCCGGGGCCCTATAATCACCAATGGAGAAAACAGCCTTTTGGATCTCCGCGTCGCTGACAGGGGCAATAAGATGACCAATTAAGAAATCCGGGACAGTACAGAGGATGAAAGGGCGAAGCCGATCGGCTTCTGCCGAGCCATAGGAGCGTCCAATGCCTAGAACCCGTTGGAAATGATCCACAATTAGTTTTTGAACACCTGCGACACCAACAGATGGGGTCCCATTCTCATCGAGCAGGGAGATAATCTTGTTTCTGTTATTGTTACCATTAACAGTTTTGAAGAAAAATTTTGTGCATTGGACCTCTTCTTTAAGCCATTTAATTTTGGTTTTTTGTTGGATGAGATCAATCTCCTTTGCCATAGCAGAGGAGTAGGCGGCCCAGCGTGTACATTCTTCGCAGCAGTTCCCTACGGGGGAAGGGAGCCTAGCTTGGATATCCTAAAGGGCTTGACGAGTACGCGTTACTTCCTCATGAACATCACCTTCTTGAGCATTGAGAAGTTTGAGGGCATACTTAACCTTTTTCAATTTTGACATCAAGCGAAACATGGGGGTATCGGTGGTCTCTTCATTCCAAGCCTCACGCACCACTCAGTGAAATCTAGGAGACTTAGTAAGGAAATTATTGAAGCGGAACATCCCCTTCTTTCTTAACGACAGATCGACAGAGAATAATATGCATGGGCAATGGTCCGAAAACCTGGCGGGGGGAAAAAAGGCTTTGGCCTGCTTGAAGTGATCAAACCACTGCCCATTGGCAACAATTCTGTCTAACTTCCTGAATATTCGAATAGAAGGGTCCCTGCCATCATGCCAAGTTTAGTGCATACCTTCATGGCAGACGTCTTCAAGGTCACAATCCCTTAGACATTTGTCAAGTTCCAAAGAACTTGTGGAGTGCGAGGTACCACCAAGAGCCTTCGATTGGGATCTGATAGCATTAAAGTCGCCTAGCGCTACCCAAGGGAGGTCACTAGAGAGGCTGGTGAATTTTCGGAGGCTTTCCCAAAGGGTACGACGCATAGCTTCCGAGTTAGCACCGTAAATGAAGAACAAAAGGCATTGAAAATTATTTTCAAGTACCAGGACATCGGTGTGGATAACCTGGTCCTCCTTAGAGAGAATTTTCACCGCCACCCTGAGAAGGCCCGAGCCCACCCAAATTCTCCCGTGGGAAGAGTCCGAGTAATTCATGGACCACTCCCAGTGGGACCCAATCCTAGCTGAGACGGAAGTGGAATCCGTTCAGCAATTTTTGTTTCGACCAATCTAACTATTCTACATCCGTGAGAGCTGATGAGGTTATTGACTTCGTGGGCTTTTACTTTCCCATTTAGTCCCCTCACATTCCAATAGGCGATATTAATCATTGGATGGGGAAGATGGGGAGGAAATTCTTTTAGGCCCCAGGGATTTTTTATGGTTTTTGAGGTTTTTCGTCCCCTATTTCTGTCAAGTTTGGTAGTTCTAGGAGCATTGTCCAACAATGATGAATGGGAAGACTGATCTTTTGGTGGAGGAGGCGTGGGGGATGAGGGAGGGGAGGTATCCACAGGGACACAGGTGGAGGCAAAAATGTCATTCCCAGGCATAGCAGACGGGCCTGCCAGTGCAGCACTGCAGGGAGGGGCCGCACTCGGAGTAGCATAAGACGCCTCTTTAACAACAACAGCCTTGGGCCTGGTGGGTTCAGTGGTTGGATTGTGATCAGAATCCGGGATAACTTTAGGGGGAGCGTCATCCAACTGATGGATCATTGGCTGTGCTTTAATTTCAGCGGAGTCCCTCAAAAAAGGCTCCTGAAGAGCGTTAAAAGAGTTAGAGATGGGGATTAGCTTGGGTCCATAAATGTCAATTGGAGGAGTAGCCTTAATTAGGGACTTTTGATGTTCCTTCAACTTAGGGGGGGTTGGCTTTGGGCCCGGCAAGAATCTGCCTGTAGCCCTATACACCCTTGAAGGTTTTGTAGTAGGGACTGGGACCCCTTTCTTTTCAAGGGGATTATGCCTCGTAGGTTTCCATTGATATTCGAATTTTATGTCAAAGATTTGTCTATGGGCATGTTCATCAGAGCATCCAGACCGGATTTTCACTTGATTAGGCAAGGGGGCATCAATTCCAACTTCAACACATACCCGAGCATATCCCACCCTTTCCAGTCTCTCGGTGACAGGGTCTAAATGCAAAGGCTTCCCCACAACACTTGCTATCCAGCTTAATCCAAGGGGGGTCCAAAATTCTACAGGCATACCAGACATAGTGGTCCAAATGGGGAAGGATTTGTGTTCTTCTTTGGATAACACCATTCCCAGCTTCCATTTCTTTAGGAAAAGGGGATGTCTTGCAAATGTCCATGGTCCACTGGCCAAACAATTTTCAAGCATAATACGGGAGGAGAAACGAAAGAAATAAAAACCCATATCATTACCCGCCACATGTTGAATCTCAATTTTGGCCCATGTCTTCCTAGCAATGTGATTAACAGCATGATAATGCATAGGATTCCCATAGAAGTACCCAACCAAGGTAAACCCCGAGATATCTTCCCCTTGTTGGATAACTTCCGACGGGGGAGATAGGACCACATCCGCCTCATCTGTAGTACATGGAGGAAAGAATTTTAGAGATGGCTTATCTCCATAGATATTCTGTTGCACCACTGAGGACCAAGATGTTCTAGGATTGCTGTCAGCAAAACCTAAAGGAATCAAGGGGGCTGGCATGCCAACAGGAGCTCCATTTTGGGCGTCCTGCGTAGCTGGGTGAGTCTGCGCCTCCATTCTGGAGAGCAAGTGAGTAGCCTTTGGTTCGGATGGGATAACAGAGCCAGAGACAACCGGTGAATCCATGGAAGCAGATTGAGTGGCACCAGTGAGTGGATTGGTCCCATCTTGGGAATTCTGAGAAAACCCAGAAATCGTCTCCATCTGCACGACTTCAGGGTTCGACATTTCAGACGCTGGAGCACCAAATTCTGAGGAAGAGGCATGGGGCTATGGGTGAGAACAGTGACAAGGCAATGACGACACGATACCATCCACGCCAGAACCTCCATAAGGATTGACGGAAGGAGGAGAATCAGATTTAACCAGCTCCAAATCAATCAGCTCCATGAAATGGGTCGAGCGAAGGGGAGGGAAAGGGGGGGAGTCAGATACTGCAGCCGATGATGGGGAAGGCAGTACACAAGGGTTTGAGAGTGCAAACGAGACTCTCCTCTGAAGAGAGGTATGTTCAGCAGTTAAATGGGGAGAGACAATAGAGGATATCGGGAGCGATGAAGGAGGAGGAGGATTGAGGAAACAGGGGCAAACAGAGCCCCTGATTTCTGAGAAAATTCAGGGGTCCCGCGCTTTTGCGTTCTGGAAGCAGCGATAGGAGGGAAATCAGAGGTCGCAAGGAGATGGGAGGAGGATGGTGGAGCTTGGGGGTAGGAAGGCGAGATCTTCCACAAAGAGTTCACATATTGAGAAATGGGTATTGAAAAAGGGGAGGTGGAAGAGGGGCGCAAGGAGAAGACAGCATCAGAGAGCCGGATAGTGGTGGAGGGTGGGCCGGGTGGAGTGGTTTCCGGCACGATTAGGCGCCAGAGAAGTGGAGAGGGGAGGCCAAGAGGGTAGGTTTGAAGATTGGAAATCGGAGAGAATGGGGAACGATTTCGGAACCTAGTAACCAAAATCAAAGGCAGGGAGAGACGGACTGGGCTGAGATTAGAGGGAATCGGGAGTCAAGGAAGGACCTACCATGGCTGGTGACGCCGACGGAGGAGGAGGGCAGGGCGCGCCAGCAGCTGCAGGGCACTGGTTCACGAGACGGAAGGTTTGAAATTTGAAAGTTAGAGAGAAGACAATAAGCACAGTAGCTAAATGATTTGCACTACTCAGGTCTCCTAATAAATGGCATCAATCTCTATAGTCCCGTGCTTGGGTGAGTTGATAGTTAAACTGTTAGATTCTTGGAAATAATATGCTTTCCAAACTTCATATAGAAAATTTGTAAGATGCAGTTTTAATACAAAAAAGAACAGCAAATAACAATATATGATAAGAGCCATCCTCTTTGTTGACTAGAGAAGGTAATGAGGGCCCCATAAAGCTTCATTCAAAGTGCCTTACCTATGATGGTGGATGAACAAGCATTCATCACAGCTATATGCACATTATGGCCATTATAATCCATTAACGGCCATTTATCAAAAGACATGCAATGAAAGAGGAAGTCATACCAAGTGAATTAAGGGATTTGAGGTACTCTGTATGTTTAGAAATAATAACGCGTGTCCCATATTTTTCATAGGCCCAACCCAAATTATGAGTGCAACAAAAATCAAGCTATACATAGTAGAAGACAGAATATGTCATATATGTAAACGTATAAATGTACATACATGTCCATATACATATATATGTATGGATATGTATATATGCATATACACTAAGCAAGAGTCCAAGAAAAATGCAAAGCTCTATTGTCATCAAGAACAATTTCACCGTGTAGACTTCATTGGAAACCAAACAATCCTCCACCTTCCCGGGATGCCTTCATTGCAAACATTAAGATGTAAACACAGTGCAAAGTTGCAAGCCACTGCACATTTTTTCAAGCTTATCGAGGCATAAATGTTAAGATAATGTCATATTTTATTGTATCTTTCCTCTATTTTGGACACTAAAATTCTGTCAGTTCAATATTATTAGATTTTGGATCACTCCTTCGTAGATACTATAATAAATAGATAGGTCATCTCGAGCATGCACAATATTTGTGCGTGGAATGCTTGGGTAAAAGAGCTAAGCAAGGGTTGTACGATATTCGTGTAAGGATCGGCTGAGAATCGATTAAGAGTCATTTGAGTGACAAAAAATTCTGAAGGGTCACATGATATTCGTGCAAAGGTCAGCTGATTAGCAATAGTTATTAAAGGTCATGCAATAAAGTCACGTTTGAGGGCGCTCATGTGCTAGCACTGCTATAAAGTCACGTTTGATACGATTTTAGGGTATCTAAAGTCATTTTCTAACATAAGGATTGTAGCACTAAGAAAGAAAAGTGAGAAAGAGAAAAGATGAAGCAGTTCGATATCCGATTGAGGTTTAATTCGAGTTTTATTTTTCACTAAGGTCAAGTACATTGTTCTAATTTTGTATTCTAGAACGTATTACAATTTAGTTATTCGTTTTTCTTGATTTATTTTTTCTCTTATGATTTCAATATATGTTAAAAGTTATATTTAACTGGTCATTTATTTGGATTGTAGTAAAGAGATTTCAGAGAGGATTATTTTTATAACCCGGTCACTTTTATTATAAATTTGTTCGGAGTTTATCTCATGATCTTTTTTGGCTTGGAATAATTTTTTACATTAAAAATCATTGTATAACGTTATATTCCTTATACTCAAGTGTTTAGTTGTTGACATTTGACAAGAGGTTTGAATTTGTTCCACTGTGTTAGTTGAGCATATTTTGACCGAATCCCAGCAATTAGTATTAGAGAGTAGATTTTGTGGGGTTGTAAAAACTATGATTTGATGGTATCATTGTCGAGGAACTTGTCATTCTATATTGAGTAATTTAATGAAAAAAAATAATTTTATTATTTGGTAAGAAAGTATGATAAATATTTTGATCTAAGAAAGAATGGTAAAAACACTACCGAATAAGGATGATGAGCCAAAGAAGATAAAGGACTGGAAGTGACAAAATATGAAGGATCTTGCTAATTATACGATCAAATTATATTTCGCGGACAATACTTTTGAAGAAGTCATTAACTTGCTGGATCCGGCGAAGATTTGGATGAGGCTTGAGGGCCAATGCAAGCCTAAGTTCTTAACAATGAGGTTACATATGAAGAAGTTCTATAGCCTTTAGTAGTCGATTAGGGTAAGCTTAGAGAAACACTTGGACAAATTCAACCGAATTTTGATGCATATATCAACACTTGATAAGAAGATCAATGATGAAGATAAGGCATTAATGTCGCTAACTTCTTTGTCAACCTCTTAGAGTCATATTGTTACAATATTACGGAAAGAAAGTTTAGAAAAGATACGCATAGCCTTGATGAGGTTATTGTTTTTCTGTTCATAAATGAGTCAAGACGGAAAGAAAGTGTTGAGGTTTCGAGAGAGTCGAGTATTATGGTATCCACTAGCGATCGGGAGCAAGGGAGATCGAAGGATTGAAACGGCAAGTTGGAGAGAAGCAACGGTTGGTCTAAATTTCAGGACATTGAATACTTCTATTATAGTAAGAAGGGCTATATGAAGAAGGTTTACTTCAAGAGTAAGCAAGAGAAGGACGGTAGTGAGCGACAAGAGAGGAGGAATCATAATAGAAATGATCGGACCTCTATCGTTATCTATGGAGACCTTCTAGTCTTCCACGTAGGGAAGATACGAAATTTTATGAGTCAAGATGAGCTGGGTAATGGATAGTAGTTCTTCATACCAAGCAATATTAAGGAAGTCCCTTTTCACCTCTTACACACCTTGGAACTTTAGCATGATGAAGGCTTTTGCATGACGTTCAGACAAGACAATAGTGATGGTAAAGGAAAGCAAGTGTTCAAATTGGTATTTGATGGAGGTTTTGATTGCCAATAGTGACACAAATGTGACCAATGGATAGATTGATCAAGGTGGTGGGAGGAGGCCACGGAGGAACATAAAAAGGAGGACTCTACCGTGGAAAAGAAGCCGAAGCAAAGTGGGAATACTCCAAATTCAGTGCAGCGAAAGAGGGCGCTATTCAAACTTGCGAAGGCCAACGCCAAGATCCTCGTGAAAGGAAAATTGTCGAAAGGCATGAAATAATGATCGTTTATCAAGGAGAATGGTTCCCTACAAAGTTGTGAAAGAAATTTTGTTGGTTTTTGGGTCACTTTCTTATGGATACTATAACAAATAGATGAACCATATGGAGGATGTGCAATATTAGTGGAACGCTCAGGTGAAAAAGTCAAGCAAAGGTCAAGCGATATTCATGAAAGAGTCGGTTGAAGGTTGGTTGAGGATCATCCGAGTGACAAGGACATTGAATAAGGTTAGTCGGGTGGCAATAGTAATTGAAGGTTGAGATGTTTGTGTGAAGTTTGGTCAAGTATCAGTTGAAGGCTAGTCGAGTGGCACATTATGGGCGCATGAAGAGAGCACGTGCGCTGTTTGTCTAGAAAAGTAGTACCTAATGAGTACCTGAGAGGCACACGTGCGTAGTTTGTCTTGAAAAGTCGTGCCTGATATGCGCCTAAAGATATTTGTGCACCGTTTATCCAGTGAGTCTGTGCTTGAGGAGCGCTTGTCACTAGTACTACTATAAAGTTGAGCCTAATGTGATTCTAGGGTATTCAAAATTATTTTGTAATACAAAGAGCACAAAACAAAGAGAAAGAAGAGAACAAGAGAGAAGATGAATAGGTTCAGCATTTAGTTGAAATCCGATTCAAGTTTCATTTTCGCTAAGGTTGGGTATGTTGCTTTAGTGTTGTTTTTTAAAAAGTACTACTGTTTGGCGGCTCGTTTTTCTTGGTATATATTTTTTTTTCTATTGTTAAGTATATTGGGCGTTGCGTATAAATGGTTATTTATTTGGGTTGTAGTGAAAGGATTTTAAAAGGCATTTTTATAACTGGTCACTTTTATTGTGAATTTGTTCAAAATTTTTTCTATAGTTTTTCTTTTGGTCATAAAGGGTTTGTCACTTAGAGATCATTTGCAACATTGTATTCCTTGTGCTTAAGTTTTTGGTAGTTGAAATTTGACGAAGGTTCGAATTTGTTCGACTATGTCAGTTATGTATGTTTTGGCAATATTTCAACAAAAATTGAACTACCAATGGATTGTTCTATGGATAACAAATGGAGAATCAAATACAAAATACAAAGACGCATAGATTAATTTCTTTCTTTTTATCTTCCGAAGGGCCCCTTAGGGTTCAGAAGAAGTTGAAAAGATGGAGGGAGAAAGAAGAAACAGAGATGGAAAAGCATCCAAAAACCAGCTCAAGTTTAAACAAATTCTTCCTAATCTCGCTTTTCCATTGTCCAAGCAGAACATCAAGGAAACAAGTCAGTTTCAAAATTCAAATGCTTTTGTTTAGACGATTCAGAAAAGTCTATTAGCTATGTGAAAATGATAACAAGACAAAATGAAACCGCCAATTGTGGAGTGATGAAAAATCATGAAAGGATTAATTCGAAAGCAGATCAGTATATGCAACGGTCATGCGTGAAAGAACACCGAAAAATAATATCCGGAGGGCAGGGAGCGACGCGATAGAGAACAGAATGACGAGAAACCTGACAGCCCATGGTGACGACCACATAAGGGTCGCTGCTAACAGTGTCACGGACGGCGAGGTTGATGCCTCTGCGCACTCTGATTCTCAGAAGTCCCATCAAATTCTCCATCTTCTCCATTGTTCATCACTCGAATCAAACGACGAGAAGCAGAGAAAAAGAAGTAGTAAAGGCTGTGAGGAAATGTGTAAGGGCCTGCTCTATCTTTTGTTTTTGTTTTTGTTTTTGTTTTCTTTTAATCTTTTATATTATTTGGAAACCACATAATAAAATTAAAAAAAAAACTAAAATTTATTGCAGATAATTACAAACGTCGGGAGCGAGAGATATAATTACGGGAAAGAAAAATACTTGAGGTGCACGTTTAACTATATTTAAAATATTTTTAATAATATAATATTTTATTTATTTTTTTATAATAATATATAAAAATAAAAATAAATAAATGAATAAATAAATAGACATCTTGTCAATAACACCCTAAATATGACAAGATAGTGTCTCCAAACATTTGGTATTATAAAACCCTTCATGTGACATCGGGGCAAGAACATCTATTGGTCGTAATCCGTACTCTAAATAAAGTTTTTTAATTCAGATCTTATATAACAGAAATCATATTGAGAGTTCAAATGTATAAAAGTTATATTCAATTTATCCTTCAATGTTTAAATCAATGTCGTACATGACAAACTAGAAAGAAAATTAGAGATGTGAGAGTTGAAAGACTTCTAGAGAATAAGTTTTTGTCTTAAAATATTTTTACAGGAAGCAACTTATTTCGCAGACAAGTAATTAGCCTTTTGATGTAGGTCTTATCGTTATCGGACTTGCGTCTAGAAAAAGATTTAGTAAGATGTTGTCTATTTGAATAATAGATAAAAAATCAAAATATTTGTCTCGATGCATAGAAATTTTTTATTTATAGGGGTGCTTAGCCTATTCGATGGATAATTCAATAACCATTCTAACCTTTAATTTACTTATTGCAGTTTTTGCCTCTAATTACTCTAATTGATTTGTTATCTATGCATTACTTTATCCTCATAATCAATTTAATTAAATGAGGCATTTAAAGTCATAGTTATAATTCTAAGAGGGTAAGGAGCTGCTTTTGTGTAAATAATTATTTATGTGGTTCCCTAAATAGTATGTTTTAATTACTATAGTGCACTAACTATGTCACGTCCCATAACCTGATTTTGATATTAACACTTAATTAATATTAATTAACTAAATAACCGTTCAATAACATTCGGACGTAAATTCTATATCGATACCACGACCGATCACAAATACAATGACACTCAATTATATACAAGATCCAAATACGTGTCACATCATAGTGTCACTTTGACACCGACCCAAACAATACAACGTCGGACCTTAAGTAAAGATTGATACTTATATAATACAATAATCAATATATAATTATCTGTGGAAGCAATTAAATATTTATAAATTTGACCGAATAAAACTAAAATCATCAACTATATCAAACCGATATCAAATCATGGACATACAATACTCAAATTATAACATAAGATACAGCGAATCTCAAACTAATACAACCTATTATTTAGACTTAAAATATCACCTAAAATATATCACACTATATCATTCAATACATTTTAAAGCTGTCTGAACTGAAATATAAGTTAATATTATCCAAACTGTCTAATCAAATAAAATATAGCATTAGATCCATTACCCTAGATTCAAATACTGTCCAACCATAACATAATATAATTTAAAATTATTCAAAATTATTAAACAACAATAATCATAATCAATTCATTACTCTAAACTCCTCTTATCGGCTCAATTCTTCAACCCCGAATGTTTGGTAAAGATTCATACAGCTCCTCTGAGAGGGTTAATAAAAATAGTAAAAATTGAGCCAAATGTTTAATAATGCACAATATATATTAAGAAACACGCATACTTTATACTTAAATACATATTGGAATGAATAGGGATCATAATAAAATATAATGGCATGAATCATGAGCAGAAAAACTTACGTGATGTATTTTCAGATTTCTTATCTTATTCTCTCTTAATTTTAACCATCAAAATATACTTAAACTTATTTTATTTAGAGATTGGGACCAATAGATTTTATCGGCTAAAGGAGTGATAAATAAAAGCCTGGATTGTATATATTTTTACATAATTAGATGTCATACACTACTATTCAAAACTTAAATATGGGCCTTCTATATATAACCCTGTTAGGTTCATTTATGTGTTAGTATATTTCATGACTGTATCTATTCTGTTGTTAGTTTCGAGTACATTTTGCTGAAGATCTACATCCGAATGTATTGCCTAGAGCACCCTACCCATTTCCATGCCTGCCGTGCACTTGAACTGTGCTTGAGTATTTTTTTTTTCCCAGAGGAATCGCTTGCTAGAAGCATGCTTGAGCTCAAGCCCCATTTTCAGCACGCTAGCACCCGCTGCTTGCCCGCCCTGTGCTTAGCCCTGTTTCTAGTGTGCTGGTGCCCGCTGATTGCCTGCCTCGTGCTTGACCCCTATTGCCAGTAAGCATGCATCTGTTGCTCACCCGATCCACGCTTGAATGCCAAATCCAGTAGACCCCACGTTCGCTGCTCACTCGAGCAGTACTCGAGCGTCCAGTATGGATCCCTTGAACTCCTAAGTGCATTCGCCGTGCGCTTGAACCGCACTCGAGCAATGTGATGCGTATTTTACTAACAGTCATATTTTTTATCTAGGTTTTTGAGCCTTCCTATATATAGCTATCTTCTTTTATTTACCTTACTTTCCTCTTGAGCATTTTAATGGCCATTTCAGAGCAAAATTAAATCTTTAATCCTTTTTGTTTCATTTGAGAAAACTAAAGTTTGACCATTATGCTTCTTAGCCAAAGTTTTCTCACCACGTCTACTTTTCTCTTTACATCTCTTCCTATTGGTTAACCTTGTTGGCGATGTTGGTGGTATAGAAATTGAGTTCCAGTGGTGTATGATAATTCAAGCGACTCGTGAGAGAAGATTGATTTGAAAATCGAAAGATATCCGGTTTCGTTATCGCGGATAAATCAAAGGAATTCATTGGTAGATATCACAAAATGAAAGTAAGTCAACTAAATTAACACGCCTGTATCACACGGTCTGTAAGTTAATTTTCATAGTGCATATCTTCATTGGCCATTGAAATCTTGAGGGTTTTATTTGATAACTATGGTTATCGAAATTTCTCTTCATTACCAAAAATTATATTTTTGTTATTATTATTTTTGTTATTTACTATTCACATTTAGATTAGAATATATTTTATATGTATTATATATTTTGTAATTTTTATTCCATAAATTTATTGATGAGTCAAAATATTATTGTGATTCTGAATGATTTGTTCCCTTCAAACCCTATAATGTCGCTTCTTAACACGCGATTCCTTAGGTTCAGATATCCATTTCTTACTATAATGTATTAAGGTATACCATAGTATATTATCTATTGAATCATAACTTTGGTCCAATCTTTAACATCGGGAAACTCTACACTTTATTTCATAATTCTTCCAAACAACTAAAGGATATATACTCCTATTCAAGACCCAAACATGGGTCATCTACATATAACCCTATAAATAAGTTCAGCCATCGCTTTTTAACCCGCGATTCTATATGTTCAGATATCGATTTTTTACTATAATGTATTAAGGCATACCATAATATTTTAGCACCTGAATCATAACCTTAGTCGACTCTTTAATTTAGAAAAACTTTACACTTCATTTTATAATTCTTAATTCTCATCCTTCTAAGAACGGTTCATCATTTTTTAATATAATTATAGATTTTTATTTCTTTTTCATGATAACTTATATTTTTTTCTTTATCATGGAAATTCTTGAAGTATGAAATTTAGTACAATTCATGTAGTGAAAAATTTTAAAAATTAATACAAATTTAGCAAATATACAATATATAATTGAACATGTACAGTATATAATTAAACAAGTGATAAAATACAAAGGTAAAATATTATATTTTCAGCCAGGAAAAAGAGTTTAGATCCTAAATACAACATATTTTACATGATACAGATATTTAAATACGAGTTCTTGAGAAATGCCTTCATAAAATCATAAAAAATTGATAGGTATACATGATTTGTAAATCTTAACTTTAAAATCTTGATTTAGACGAGTATTAGAACAATAATACTTAAAATAAATGGAAATAAATAATAACAAGTGAAATAGAGTTTATGGCGCACTTACCCCGACCTGATCTACCTAAATCTTTACTTTGATCGGACTAATTTGAGCTATTGGAGCCTCCTCTTACTTCTCTCTTTTCTCATTATTTTTTTCTCTAGTTTCTCTCAGTTCTGTGTGAAAAATAGCAAAACCTTAACCCATGCACCCTTTTATACCCATCTTGCACTTGAACTCCATTCCAGCGCTGTTTAGGCATGACAATCCTAGAAATCACACTTGAACGCTGCTCGAACCCAACCTATTATGGAAATCACGTTCGAGCGTGACTCGGGTGTTCCTTGAGTAGCAAATACACTAAAATCCGAGCTTGAGTATGCGTCGAGCATTCGACTGGTCCAATTTTAACTCTTTGATTTAATTTTTCATATTCTTAAGTCTCAATTTTAATTATATTAGTTTAATTAATCATAATTAATATAATTTAGAAACTCAATCCTCACAAACTAATAATGACATTGTTGACTTTGCTCAACAAATATCAATTTGGACAGATTATACGAATTCACTATCTATTTTTATTTTTTTATTTATTTTTTGTTAGTGCATCTCTTTTGGCAATACAACACTTTAGCTAGGACGGCTTTTGACTACTTGTGTCACGTGCTCGGTTTAAGAGTAAGTAATAATTAATAATAAATAAATCAGAATAAATTTTTTCTTTTTTCTTGCATAAGTAAAACCTAGTTATAGTTCTCAATGTCAAATCGAATACAATAAACCCAAAGGCCAAAATAGTATAATGATCACAACCACAGTAAATATAGGATTAACTGAACTACTCTATCCAATTTCTATTATAATAATAATAAAATCTGCTTGAAACCTAATAACACCCACAAAAAAAGCGCCAACAAAATATCAGGCGATCATAATGTAGAACCTTATGGAAAACTATAAATATCAACTCAAACAATAAAGTAAAGTTCAGTTTGAAACACATGTATAGACAATTACATGAAAGATCCAAATCCACAAATTCATAACTTTTATTTTACAATTATTTATATATATGTGAATATAATACTTTAAATATCAACTTATTTTGTATAGATCACATAAACTTTTTGAATATTCGGCAAAACTTAAACAAAATCTCAAAACCTTTAGTGAACACCACATGCATGCAACAGTATTCAAAGTGAAAAAATTGAAAGGCCAAATTCATATGTATCAAAATAAAAAATGTAAATGAATCAAATGATTTGTAAATAGAACAAAGAACAAGTTTAAAATATTTACCTAAATTTTTAATCTAATAGATTTAATAAGATAAACCTCCAAAAGCTACTTCCTTCTCTTCCTTTATCTCTTCTTCCTCTCTCTCAAATAGTGCACGTAAACCCATTTATAATCTAAATAGTGCATGAGTGTCCAAACAGTACACATCAAGTGCCACTCATATAAGTGCCGTATATGATGTGACTTATATGCCAACATTTTGTCCAAACAGCACATAAACACTATATAGATGCATAGCAGGTGCCAATAATCCATCAAAAATATATAAAAGTTTCACAAAGTCGCACATTAGGTGTCTGGCTTTTGCTTTAAACATGCACGAGCATAGGTTAGACATCCTTCATACTCTGACATGATTTTTTCAAAAATTAAAATTTTCCTCAATATACATTATATAATTATTTTAAATTAATTTAAAATTATTCTAATAACTTAATAATTCAATAAATAAAACCTAGCATTGCAATGCGTCTCATAATTCATCCTCTCCACTATGATGGTTTTATTAAGCTTACTTCCTGATAACCCGCTGGCTTTAACTAAGCAATCTTCTAGTTCTCATTGTTTAACAATCTGTTTATTCTGACAATGCATTCTTTATGGTAGCCTTTTGGATGATCTAGCACTTCACATAAACCATTCTGACAATTTAATTTTTAATATTCGAGTCTAATTTTTTTTTATTTTGCTGTTGGACCAGTCAGGCCTCCTTTTCTTTGTCAATCCAACAAATGAGAATAGAAATGGAAGAAATAGACTTATTATTGCAGTTGGTAGAATATTAACAGTGGACAAAATATTCTAGTTTATAATTTATTCTTAGAAATAGATAAAATTATCAAACTAATGTTAAATTACCGACACAAAGAGAAATTTAAGAAACACTTTTGGTATGAAGTACAATCATAAGTGAAAAATACTCACACTTTACCTTCAATTTTCCGAGTATATAAAAAATTTTTAGTTTTTTTCTTTCTCTCTCTCTCAAAATGTTGTTTTCGTATATATTTCCAATGCAAGCCAAGCATTGTATTTACAGCAGAGTATAGTCAAGGAGGTTATCAAGACAACCTCCTATATCTCCTTAGCTAACATATGTGATTAAGTGGATTAAACCGCTAATTAAAATGGATGAAAACTTCCTATTTAGTAGAAGATAACTATCCGCTGCCCAAGTAAGATAACTTCTCTTGTGAAGAGAGAAAAAAAACTACCTTCAATTCTTAAGTTAGCACTAATCAAGAGAACTAGGTTGGGTTAACCTATCATGGGTATCCACTCAAATTCATGTACTAACATCTTCAACTCGTACACGATGATAAGATCATATATAAGATCTACAAATAAAAAAATTCTTCTAAACAACCTTTTACACTGACAATTGGATTCTATGGCCAATGACTATACATAAAACAAGAGTAAGGTACTATATATTTATTAAAAATATACTTGTCGTGCCCCAAATTTCAATACTAATTATTAATAATTACCAACATTAATAATTATTTAATTAGCAATCTAATTAATCGTGGATGTAAATTTTACATTAATACCTCGACCAATCAAATAAAATAATATTAACCGAACACAAGATTCAAAAAATGTCACGTTATTTTGTGTCCCCAACACTAATCATATCGTAACATTAGACCTTATATAATGAATCATATCAAAATTCAGATATAATGATATAGATTTTTATAACAATTATGCACAGCTTTTTAAATTTGCTTTTAATATTTTTATTTAAATTGTGCCATAAATTCATACTCAATTATATAGTTTTTTAGGGACCAAGGGCCAATAAAGCCTTACAGATTAAATGAGCGAATAATTGAGACTTGAGTTATATTTGTTTCTATATAATTAAAAGTCGTACGCTACTATTTAATATTTGTAAGTGCGCCTTCATATATATAATCCCATAGATAGGGTTGAATGTCACTTTCAGCCATTGATGATAGGTTCAAACCTCAAATTTATTAAAATATGTCATAATATATCACCCGTTGAATTTATTATAATAGTTCAATACTTATAAAAATTCTACATAATATTTTATTATTCTTGTATCTTCTTAATTTAGAGAAAATATTCTTAATTCTTAACTTATTGTAGAGTTTTTCTTTAAAATTTATCAGTTCCTTTACATACAATGTATGAAATCTATGTTGAAATTTAGAAATATAAATGTTTAAAACATATAAAAGTTACATTTTAAAAATTTACAATAAATTAATCAATTAATACAAAATTTTGTAGAAATTTAGCAATTTTCCTTTAGTATAAACATGTAGAGAAAAATTTTAAAAATTCCTGAGACATGTAGGATAATTTCAACATGTAGGAATATTTTTAAATATATAGAGCATCATGTACTAATTTAAAATATGTAAGAATCCTTTAATTATAATTTCAATACATACATAAAGGAATATTACAAAAACTAGTTGAAATATATAATGTACATGTACTTAGGCTTAAATTTCATGCATAATTACAAAAGAATATGGAGAATTTTACGTGCATATTAAATATAAATATCTTAATTACGAAATCATGTCATGTATAAGTATTTGGAATAAGAAATATTCAAAGAAGTAAGGAAAGAATATTAACAAATGAAAGCATTTACCTTAATTTCAAATTTTTAAAAATCTTATTTGGATTCATTTAAATTGAGCTTCTCAGTCTTTCTTTTTCTCTTTTTCTCTCTTCTCCTCTTCTGCTTCTCTCTCCTTTCTCAAAACTGGCAGAGAAATGATTAAAAATTAGCCATGCTTCATATATATATATTAAACTGGCACTCAAGCATGCGTCAGGCGCATGTCATTGGGGCACGAGTGCCACTTAGGCGTGCATCGAGGGTTAGACAAAATGGGAAGCATGCTCGGCGTCCTTCGGACGAGTATCAAGTGAGAGTACACTGAAAAACACACTCAGGTTTCGATTAGGTATCCATCAGTTGTCCCTTCCACGTATGGGTGCGCGTCAGGTGTTTGTTAGACATCCATCAACTTAATATAATCTAACCCAATTTTGAATTTTAACCCAAATTTATTCCTCCATTAACATCAATTTTAATAATTTTAACTTAATTAATCATAATTAAGAGAAAATTCAAATTCAAACCTTACATTTTTTCTCTCATAAGAATTTCATCCTTAAAATTTTATGTACCTTATCGGAGGAAGAAGTGCGGGCATTTCTCTTGGATCTTATCTTCTTTTTTTTATGTGACTTCTTCATACAAATGGTTCATCTATGAAACTTTGACCAATAGAATTACCTTCGTCCGAAGCATATAATCTCTTCTTTCCAAAATCTGAACTGGTTCCTCAATGTATATTAAGTCTTTGTTTATTCTCAACGGCTCGTGTTCAATGATGTATGATAGATCATGAACATACTTTTGAAGTATAAACACGTAGAACACATCGTGATTATCTACCAAATTCAGAGGTAAAGCCAATCTATAGGTTACTGCACTGATTTTTTTTAAAGATTTCAAACGGTCCTATAAACCTTGACTTCAATTTTCCTTTGATCTCAAATCTTAAAATTTCCTTCGACGGAAATATCTTTAGGAATATGTGGTCTCCAACATTAAAACTCAGTTCTGATCTTCTCCAATCAGCGTAACTTTTCTACCAACTTTAAACAACTTTTGTCAAATGTCTTTTGAATGATTTTTGGTTCAAAACGTTTTCGATCATCGATCCCTTCCCAATGAATTGGGGAACAATATTTTCTTTCATACAAGGCTTCAAATAGGGGCATATCGATACTCACGTGTAACTATTATTGTATGTAAATTTGGCTAAGGATAGATAATCATCCCAATTGCCCTTCATTTTTAAGTTGAAACTTTTAATATGTCTTCTGGAATTTGAATTGTTCTATCCTATTATCCATCCATTTGAGGATGATTGGCTGTGCTGAATTTTAGATTTATCATTAATTCTCGATGCAAACTTTCTCAAAATTTTGAGAGAAACCTCGAGTGTCGATTTGATATAATAAAAGTTAGCACATTGTGCAATCGAACCACCTCATTAATGTACAATCTTATCAGTCAATCTCAAGAAAATGTCATCTGAATGGCTATGAAATGAGCCGACTTTGTGAGCCAATCTACAATTATCCAAACAGTATCATGATTCCGTAATGTTCTTGGTAATCCCATCACAAAATCCATCATTATATTTTCTTATTTCTAACTGAGAGTTGGTATTTGTTGTAGTAGGATGGGTGACCTCTTATATTTGACATTTAATTGTTGACATATCAAATATCTTTTCACATAAGCCATTTTAAATCATGGAGAAAATTGATAGAGTATTATATAGATTGGCTCTACCTCTGTATTTAAAAGATGTTCACAATATATTCCATGTGTATATGCTTTGGAAGTATGCTCATGATCCGTCACACATCATTGAACACGAGTTGTTGAGGATAAATGAAGACTTAACATACATTAAGAAACCGGTTCAGATTTTCTAAAGAAGATATCAAGTGTTTCAGGCGAAGGTAATTCTATTTGTAAAGTTTTTGTGGAGGAACCATTTTTATGAAGAAGCCGTATAGGAAAGAGAAGACAAGATCCATGAGAAATACAAGCACTTGTTCCTTTGATAAGGTATGTAAAATTTCGATGTTTATAAGAATGGGAGAAATATAATGTTCAAGTTTCAATTTTTTTCCTAATCATGTTTAAGTTAAAATTATTAAAATTGAGGTTAAAAGAGAAAAAATTTTGGGTCGAAAGTTAAAATTAGGTTTGGTCACATCGAATTAATGGATATCTAACTAGCACCCGATATGTGCTCATGCCTAAACAATGCGCAACCATGCTTTCCAATGTGTCCAACGCTCAATGCACACTTGAGTGACACTCGTGCACCGCTCAATTTGCTAATATTGTTTGATTTGCACCTGACGTATGCTTGAGCACCAACTTAGTATAAATATAAAACATAGCTAATTTTTAGTTATTTTTTTGCCATTTTTGAGGGAGAAGAGAGAAGGAGAACAGAGAAAGAGAGAGAAAGTTAGAGAAACTCAATTCAAGTGAATCCACAAAAAATTTTTAGTGATAGTTAAGGTAAGTGCATTTTAGACATTTTTTCCTTTGTTGGTATTTTTTTTCTAACTGTTTTAAATATTTCTTATTTCAAATACTCATATATGATATAATTTTACAATTAAGATATTTATATTTAACATGTATATAAAATTTACCCTATTTTTCTATAATTATGGATGAAATTCAAGCCTGAGTACATATACATTTATCTTTTAGCTAGTTTCTATAATATTCCTTTATGCATGTATTAAAATTATGATTAAATGACTCTTATATATTTTAAATTTGAATATAATACTCTGCATGTTTGAAAATATTCCTGCATGTTGAAATTGTCCTGCATGTCTCTAAAATTTCTCAAATTTTTCTCTACATGTTTATACTAAAATAGAAATTGCTAAATTTCTGTAGAATTTTGTACTAACAGATTTATCTACTGTAAATATTTAGAATATATCTTTTAGATACTTTAAATATTTGCATGTTTAATTTTCAACAAGGATTTTATACATTAGATGTAAAGAAATTGATGAATTTTGAAAAAAAAAAAACTCTACAATAAGTTAAGAATTAAGAATATTTTATTTAGATTATGAATTATAAAATATTGTGTAGAATTTTTATAAGTTTAAGTATCAATCCATTATAATAAATTTAACAGGTAGTATATTATAATATGTCTTAATATATTATAATAGTAATTGATATTTAAACCTATCATCAATGGATAGAAATGACATTTGATCCAATCTATATTATTATATGTATCATCCATCTACAGGTATTGAATAGTACCATATAACCTTTAATTATGTAAAAATAAATATAACTCAAAATTTAATTATCTACTCATTTAGTTGGGGAGGCTCTACTGGCTCTTAGTTCTTAAAAAAACTGCATTATTAAGTATAAATTTATAGCACAATTTGAATAAGAATATTTGAAAGAAAATTAAAAAGCTATGCATAATTGTTATAAAAATTTATGTCATTATATTTAAATTTGATTTACAGTTTTTTTGATATTTTTTTAATAAAAATTACTTATATTTAATTATAAAATTATATGTCTTATTGAACTTTTAACTTACTCTATTTCTATTTTTTTACCAACCCCCTTCAGATAAGAGATTCAAGTATTTGCAAGATGATTAAGATTGAAGAATAACTGTTTGAAGAAATTAAAAATTAGAGTTATGAAATACTGGATATTATATTTAAATTTCTAGACAATGGTGTAATATTTATGTTACCTGGACAATGGTTATGTATAATAGTTGACATGAGATTATTTGTGATGACGCGAGTTTCGGAATATGATAATTTGGAGGTAATTAAGTTAAAATAGGCGAATTGTATTCAAAAGGTACGGGAGGAACAGATTGAAAAGCTCAAACAACCGGAATTAGTAAATCGGGAATCGAAATTATAAACTGTGAAATGTTGATTCGTTGACAAGATTTTGGATTTTAAATTGTGATAATCACGACTTATTAAGGTTATATAATTAAAAATAAGGTCCAAGGAAGTGAAAGATTGGGTTAGAATGATCAAAACGGGTTCCGAATGCCAAAAACGCGAATTAGGCTTGCTGCGGGCTTGACCCACGCCCTCCATGGGCTCGAGCCCAAGGAGAGCACAGAATCCGGATTTGGCTGTGCTCGCCGTGCGCTCAAGCTGGCCTGGGCAGTAGGGCTGCACTCGCCGCACGCTCGAGCGCCAGGCCATTTTAAAGCTCCGTGCTATTTTGCGATTTTCATTTTTTCCACACAACCAAACCCTTTTAGAGAGAGAGGGGGCGAAGAATAAAAGAGAGAAAGGAGGAGATCAAGGCTGTGGAGTCTGAATCCGGCTTCGAGCTAGTTAGAGAAATCGTAGAGCACGTTGAGGCAATTACATCTATACCACTTTTCTTCCGTTTCTGTTGATTTTCGTCCGATCACCTTCGGGTATTTTGTCCCGATACCCGACCCCATGTATATCATTGTGATTCCCATAGTATAATTATGTATATATGTGAAATTCGTCGTCTGATTCATTATTTCCACACCATTATGTGCATCCGAAACCCTCACCGACGCACTTGTACTGTTCATGCGCGATCGAGTGGATTTCAGCCTTTGATTTTTGGGAGTTTTGCATGAATTAGGACTAGAATATGATTACCCATATCCCCCATAAGTTAATTCATCTGTTAGGTATCTGATTTGGTAGAATTATGTGAAATTCCGTTCGTGAAACCCTAACCCTACCCCGGGTGGTTTCGGGCTTCGATTTTTGGGGCTTTTGATTTATTTGGGACCAGATTATGATTATATATAACTTGGGTAAGTTGATTTACAGATTGGGTATCCGAAATTGTGGAATTTGGTGGAAGTTTGTTCGCGAAACCCTTAACCCACGCCTGGACACCATTTGAGCTTCTATTTGGAGTTAAATGTATAAATTGACTTAGGATTATAATTACCCATGCCTTGGGTTCGATAAATTACTTGTTGGATATCCAAAATTTTGAGAATTAATCGATTTGTATATATGTGCACTATTTACGTGCACTGTTCACGGGTACTGTTCACCCGAGAATTTCGGACGATTTTTTGTAATGTTTTCATGATTAAATGTCGATTAAATGATATGTATTTGATTAAATTTAATTGTTCAATTTGAAAGTTTCGGCATGCCCAATTTTGAAGGAATTCGTATTCAGAAGCTCTTCAAGTTAATCTGCTCCTTCCGGAGAGAGAGGAAGCTGATGTACGATGGTATGCACAAAGAGGAAGAAAAGGGGAGAAATCACTCGTTTCGATCCTATCTGGGTAAAAACAACGATAGATCGGGTTCAGACAAGTGTACTTCGAATGTTGTTTTTCATTTTTACCGATTCCTTTTGCTTTAAAGTTGATAAAAATGCTCTAAATGATGTTGATGCATTTTTAAAGTAAATGAAGCATGTTTCATTCGATTGTTTGGTTAGATTTTATATTTACCCATGTTTATTGCGAGTTTTGGCTTCAATTTCATAAATGAGCATGTAATTAGTGTTCGATTTTGTCCCGGAAGCTTGTGATGAAACCTCAGCTCGAAAATATTAAAAATGTTTAGTTAAATTGCATAATTAATATATATGTATGGATTTATGGCATTAATTTTATGAATAAGCACATATTTAGTGTTCGTTTTGAGTCCGGAAGTTTTAACGAAACCCTAGGTACGAAAATGAAGGGGTTTTAATGATTTTTAACCGTAACTCCTGTTATATAAAAGTTAATTGGTATCGAAATGAAGCTCCCGGTATAATTTGTTTTTAAAAATTTTACACGGACTTATACCGATGAAATTTCCATGCACTTTGAAGTAAAACTAGAGGAGTTTTTAGATCGTTACCGTACGTTCTGAAGTTAATTGAAAGAAAATTGTGAAACTCTGATTATGAAAGAGGGTTTTCAATAAAGAAGTTATTTCTGATACTGTGATTTAGGATCCGGACGGTTTACCGTCAGGTTAGGTTCTCCAACATACCTTAGAAATTTACGGTGGCAATCGAGGATAACTCTATCAATTGAGTTATATGTAGTCTACCATTCCTCAGGGCGTTACGATCAAGAGGAAAGTATAGTTTCTGGCCTACCTTCGGGTGGCATACCATACCAATCCCGCGAGATGAGATACTTCTGCTACAGTCATAGGCCTTGGATTGTGTGGAGTGAATATAATCTATCCTTGATCATTCGCCCCCTCAGCTGGTAGGGTATACTGGCAGAGTCTGTTACCGATATGTTATGTTACCGTTTTGTTCTGTACCGCAGTTACTGTACTGATTTTTGTTCCGTACCGATTACCAATTATTGATTACCATTTACCGATTACCGATTATTGATTACCGTTTATCGACTACCGATTACTGATTACCGTTCTTGTTTACCCATTACCGATTACTGATTACCCATTACCATTTACTGATTATCGTTTACCGACTACTGATTTCTGATTTCTAAAATTTAATATTATCAAAATATGCTTTCTCTATTTTTTTTAGGTTATATTCTGTTTAACTGTTCTGTTTCTATATAGTTTTATGACCGTTCTGTATCACTGTTTTACTACACATATGCATGTACCTTGCTGGGGCCCGGCTCACTGTTTTATTATTTTTGCCCCTCCAGATGAGACAGTAGAGTTAGTGCCCGACGAGAAAGAGTGATCAAAAGAAATTTCTAAAAACTTTTGAGGACCTGAAACATTTGGAGCTATTTTGGGAGAGCTAGTTGATATAAAGACTTGACTGGGCATGCGATTTTGTATACTGAGCATGTATCTATGGATGTTCATACACATGTGGATTTTGTATAGAATGCATATGATGTATGTGATGGTGAAAAAAACTATACTTCTGCAGAATATTAGTTTAGCTTCCGTTCTAAACTTTTGGATATACTATACAGGTCCTAGATAGCATCTCGTTATTGAACTGTTAGTTTAGCTAATGGTTTTATAGATTTATACCATAGATGACACATGTGATCCTGTGTATGTATGTTGTATGAAGAATTGTGGATAATTGATAGCTGTGTGCTTGTAATAGTTGATCATATATGTTGTATTTTTGGGGTTTCATCCGGTTATAAAGGAGATTCTGTCGAAATTTTTGCAGAAGTCTTGCCTTATAATTTAGTCCGTTAATCATGTTCTTGTCTTGATGGAAGCTTTTGAGGAAAAAAAATATGTTCTGTCACATTGTTGATATAGTTTATGTTATTTTTATGGTTTATAGAGTCGTGCGAATATTGTTTTGACCAACAGTAAATAGTAATGGTTCTTAAATTTAGTTAAATTGATTACTCTAATTTTGTATTGGGTTAGATATGACTCCTTATGTAAGGTTCGATGTCACGATTTAGTCAGTATCAGAATCACATAATGATATAACATTTTTCAAATCTTATATTTGATTAATATTATTTTATTTGGTCTGTTGAGAAATCGATATGAAATTTACATTCACGTTTAATTGGATTAATAATTTAATAATTATTAATGTTGTAATAATTAATGATTGGGATCGAGATTTAGGATGTGACACTGACAATGCAACTACTCCATAATGTAGAATTTGTATCTTATAGTACCTCCAAACTCATTTTTATTTCACCTATCACAACATTTCTGATCCTTTAAGAATATAATTTGAACAGAGTATTTTTCACTTATTTCTTTGTATCATCTTCACAATTGTGCCCCAATCCTAAATTAGTGACATAACGGATTGATTGGTGAGTACAAGGATGATAAAAAAATTCATCTTCCTTTCTAACTCAAATCCATTAATTTTAGTTCAATTTGTTTTCTTAGATATGTTCCATAAAATTAAATTTCTCGTGACTATGATAAATAAGATAAAGTAGTAATCATTGAATTAAAATTTCAACATATAGTCAAAAGTCGTAAATGGTACAATAACAAAGGTTATAAATCCTCTATAAGGGTCTCACATAGTGATGAAGTACGGATCGATTTACTCACTTCCCTTATTGGTCCAATATGCACACATGTTATAGTATTAACTCTTTTATTAGGCATATTTTATATTAGTATAATCCGTGACAGTGTCAGGTCATTCGTTGACGTATATCCTAGTGTCCTGATGATCAGTATCAGATTCATACCCAATGTTCACCAATGTGCTACTCTTGGTTCTACGTTTGCTTAGTGCTTGACTCACACACGAGCATCGTTTCCCATAGGCTCACACTCAACGCATGTTCGAAACGCGCTCAAATGCCCTTTTATGTATGTGCGGGCTCTAAGTGCATCTGAAGCACCCTTTTACGAATGAGCATGCTCAAGGTGCGCTCAAGCCTCACTCGAGCACTGGGGCGCATCCTCTGTGCAAGCCTGGGCTCACCTAACGTGCACCCAAGCAATACTCCAGTATCAGGGTGCGTATTTTTAAACAATTGTATTTTTTAATCTAATTTTTGAGCCTCTTTATATATAGACACCTTCTTCTCTTTGTGCCACACTGCTTGGACGAATATTACTGACTGCTCTCAGTGAAAGAACTCTCTTTTGATCTTCCAAATTACTCCCATTTTAAGAAAGATTGTCTTCTCATACTTCAAGTTTAGAGTTTTCTCGCTCCATCTACATTTTTGTACACCCCTTTTCTTATCTATTTACCTTCATAAGAAACGTGTGTGGCGTAAAAATTGGAATCCTGTGGTGTGCGGAGATTTGATGGCTCATGAAGAAAGATTGACAAAAATATTAAAAGGTATTCAGTTCCGTTACCATCGATAAATCTAATATGTTTCTTGGTAGGAATCACAAAATGGGAGTAAATCAATTAGTTAGTACATTTATACCATCTGATTTGTAAGTTAATTTTCTTAGTATATTCTTTTCATTGGCTACAAAAACTCAAAAAATTTTGCTCAATAGCCATAATTATCAAGATTTTCTTTTATCATTAAAATTTTATCTTGATTATTGCTCTTTATTATGCTTATATTTTATATGCTTTTGTTCGGTTAATTCATCTAAAACTAAATATATTTTATGTGCATTATATATTCATATACTTTATATTTCGTAATTTATAAAATGGTTGAAACGTGTTGTGATTAGAACTCCCTAGTCCATTTCATCTTTTCCCCTAGAGTTTATGTCACATATTTATAAATAACACTATACAGATTGAAAGTATAGACACTCCTCGTGTCTAACTTTAAATATCTGGCCTCATAAGAAGGTTAGGTGAAAGATTAAGCCCTTCATCTTGTACACATATAATATCAAGTCATAATCATAATGGTGACTTCATCTTGATTTTCAATCAAGGCAATATTTATTTCAAAATTGATCTCTATATATTTAAAGATTATACATCTTTTGAAATTGTTTTATCTGTACGTACTTTCAAGCATTAGAGGTAATTGTCCGTACGAGATGAATGAATCAGAAACCTATTTGACATACATTTTTCAACATATATGCCTAGCATATATTTAAAAGAAATGTTCATATAATATCTATGGATATTAATTTAATGTTAAAAAATACATCATTCATACAGAAGAGTATCAAGTGAGGAAAAGTACATAAAATTTCTCACAATCTAAGCAATTTTAGAATTTGATAAAGTTATTGAATTTCAACTAGGGTTTTAAATTCCTCTCAATATATATAGAGTAAGCACTCGTATGTTTTTTAGGATGAAATTACTACTATGAAGCTACATTCCTATAAACTTTTGATCCTTAAACTTGAGCTTTCACAAAAACTGCCATTATAGGGTGGTAGAAAACTTTGGTAAGATTTCTTGGTCAAAAAATAACCTATACAGTCTGCAATATCAATATTAGTTTAATATAAACAATGAAAAAATATTTACGTCAAACCTTTTCATAAAAATAGATAAAATTATCAAATTAAGGTTGAATAACTGACACAAAAAAAAATTAAGAAACATTCTTGGTACAAAATATAGTCACAATCAAAAAACACTCACAGCTCACTCCTGATTTGTTAAGGTATATCGAAAATTGGTATCTTGTTTTTCTCTCATAATGGTTTTTTTGTCTATCTTTTAATTCCAAGACAAGTTTTGCACTTATAGTAAAGTGTGGTCATGAATTTTATCAGAATAACATTCCTTGTCTCCCAAGTCAACACATGTGATTAAGTGAAATTAATCCATCAACTAAAATGGATATAATCTACCTACTTGGTGGAAGACAACCATATACTGCTTAAATAAAATAACTTCTCTTTTGAAGAGAGATACAAAGAGAGAAAAAAAAAATTACTTTCAAAGTTTATATTAGTACTAACCAATGGAATTAGGTCAGATCAACCCATCATGGCCACAGACCTAAATCAATGTACCAACAATTACCTAAGAAATATTCTTCAAATCGGGCATTTTCTTTTAGAAGACCAACCAGATTTGCAAAGTTTCTCTTCAAAAGTACTTGCCAAAAGCCATATTCTAATCACCGATATCTGCTGCTTGTAAATGATAAAAGCCACTAAACTTGCCAATAGAATTAAAAGCTAGCGGCAGTTTGCAATGATGATTTGGGGTGGCCGGCTTGGTATCTAGTCGCAGGCTTAATGGCTGCTATCTCATGCCTAAATTTAATCAGTATATGACCTTTAAAGATTCATTCTTACATAAATCGGCTTACCAAATGATAGGAGCGAGGAAGAAGATTATCCATCAGTGAAAAATATGCTCGCTTCACATGAATATATTATAAGATCTCCTTCTAGCAGCCCCTATCTTTCGAAGATTTCATCCGTATTAGTAAGTTGATGCAGAAATAAATAGTGTTGGGGCAAAACGCGCGGAAGACCGAGCGGACACAACGCTCGGACAGGAACAGAGAGCAAAGCTCTCGGACGGTCGGGAGAGGTAGAGAGAAATATGAGAGTGAACACACGAATTTAACGTGGAAAACCCTTCGTTAAGTAAGGGAAAAACCATGAAAGAATACACTATAAAGGATTGTTTACAAGTGTTAGCTACACAAGCTCAAACTAAAGTGAAACAATCACAAGTGTACAACTTTCTCTCTCTAAGGTGTTTCTCTCACAAAACTCACAAAGTGGTTGCTCACAAAAGCACACACCACAACTCACCAACCTCTCTCACACACATTAAATGATCTCAGCACACCTATATATATACATGAATAAATATATATATATTATTCACTACCCTAGGAGTCTACCCAGCCACCCTAGCGCCAGGGTGGCAGGGTAGGTTGCCTGCCAGGCCGCCTGCCAGACGCACGCCTGGCAGGCCTGCAACTGTCTTGGAAGTTGTGGCGGCCACCAACTTCCAATGCCCGCATTTATTGCAGCCGCAGATCATTAATGAGAGAATAAGTCAACGCACGCGTGGATGGAGTCCTTGTCCAAGTCCTCTCGGACATGACGCACCAAACAAAAGTCCTCGTCCATTATTCCAATGGAGTCCGCGGACAAAGGCCACTCGGGAGTGACCCCAACAAATAGATTGATGGATACTATATTATTTAATTTTAAAAGGGTTGTTTTAGATCTCTACGTTAATCTTAATGTTACCACAGCCGATTTATTTGCCTTAATGATCATCATTTTAACATGACTAATGTGCAAAATCACAAACGTAGGAAAACAACGTACATAATCTTTGGTTTTCAGAATAAGGATATTGTCCATTGCCACACAAACAAATACGGAAACAATGTACGGAAACTTAGGTAATTTATGTTAATATTACATTGTTATGGTCATTTTTATGATTGGCACATTCCATGATAATATATATATGTTACATGGATGTCGGGCTATGCATTACCGAAGTGTTGTATCAACATTCATCCGTTGTTGTTTGTTCCGACTTCCATGGATACAGCGCCTGCTGTGTGCTCTCCAGCCGCTCGAGCCCAAAATCCAGAAGCCCCGCGCTCTTTACCCGCTCGACCCCAAAAACCAGAAACAATGCGCTCGCCGTACGCTCTCCAACCGCTCGCTGAGCGCCAGCCCCGCGCTCGAGCGCCACTGCAACGGGCAACTTTTTAAATACGATTTTTACGCCATCTATAAATACTTGTCTTATAATTTTGAAGCCCTAGGACTCTTGGCAGATCAATTTCGTGCCTCACTTGAGAAGAATCTTGTTGATGCTCCATTGATCTTGCTTTCTTAGAGAAAACGAAAAGCTACAATCTTGTACTTCATGTTATAATAAGTTTTCTCTACACTTTCTCTTTACTATTTAAACACATCCATCCTTCTACTTTCGTTGGAGACGTCGGTACTTTGAAGAAGAAGACCCGATCGTGTTCGGCAATTCAAGTGGCTCAAGAGGGAAGATTGACGTGAAGACTAGAAAGTATCCGATTTCGTTGCCGTGGGCAAATCCAAGGAGTTCCTTGGTAGGGATCACAAGACAGGAGTAAATCGGCTAGGTTAGCGCGTCATTACCACCCGGTCTGTAAGTTAATTTTCATAGTGCATTACTTCCATGGCCGTTGAAATTCGGAGGGTTTTTCTCGATCACCGTGGGTATCGAGTTTTTTCTTCATCACCAAAAATTGTCTTTTTATTATTGTTTATGCTCATTCATATTTTGCATACTTGTCCTTATCATTAGCATCTAGAAATAAATATTCATTACGTGTATTGAATATTTAACTTTTACTGTTTCCTCTATTTTTATCGGGGTCGAAACTTGATTGTATACTTTTAGACAAAAAGTCCTTTTTGACTACAGTTAATTAGTTTATTGTTACATCGTTCTTATGTAAGCATGGTTTACACTGATCTACAATAATTTCCCACGTCATAATAAATAGGTCTAAGATATATATGTTAATATTCTAGTACATGATATCTAATTTTCAAATCTATAATTATTTCTTTTTCATATTTTCATAATTTTTTTAAAGTGTGGTTGTTTTCTTATGTAGCATAATTCAAGTACTCTATAAATATACCCATATTGCATAAAAAAACAGACAAAATATCAATATGCAAAAAATATTTTCAAGATTTATTATGTTGTATCAAACAAATACGAATTAGATTCTAAAATATGTTATATATTAGGATCCTATGCGCTTTGAATATGAATATAGAAAGGATATTAAAACAAAGATGCCGCAACTCCATATATATATATATATATATATATATATATATGTGTGTGTGTGTGTGTGTGAAAACAAGTTTTTTTGATTAAATTATAGAAGCCCTTTTTTCACTTTGAAGGAAAATTAGTCTAACACTATGCCTTGGTAGTGAGTGAATAATTGGAGAAAAAATCAATTTATTTTTAATGTCGAATCATGATCAATTATGATAGAAATAAAGCATTGAGTCTAATGAGGAAGTTTCAAGCTCATAGCTTATATTGGTCCTGACACAAAATTCTCGTTAAATTTATACCGTCTCTCATTTTATATGACTACGTACGGAGCGAGTACTCTAAACAATTGCCCTCCAGCATTCATCCTTCAAATATATATGTCCGTCTTATGATACAATCAAATCTACTCAATTTGACCATCGACTTTAAGTACCTACTCAACAAGATAATATATTATCTAAAATCATTCATTACAAGTCCTACAGTTAATGGTATATAAAAAATGGGCCAAGATGTCAGGCCTATTAGTTATGTTGTATCAAACTTATGAATGTAGAAATTCTAAATTCTGCACAATTTTCCAAATACATTCGATACAACATAACTTACATGCACTTCATCAAAGATTCCAAATGGATAAATATTTTATACCGTAAATATAGGTTATACTCTATTATTTAAAATCAGTAGATAGACTATCTATATATTATATTTTATAGATAGAACTTTATCAACTATTCTAACATGTAGATGAGGACATCATACAACCTTTTCTTTTCTCAGTATAGAGCGATATGTCATAATTTATTCAACCGATTAGTTATAATAGCTCATTTTTCAAAATGAATGGAAATATCTATTAAAACATTTGAAGTTAATAAAACTTTTAATAAACTTAGATGTAGTGATTTGGCATAATTTTTCAATAATCTTGAACATTCAATGAGGGTCTTTCACAAATTTTAGCATTTTTCTAAAACTTATCATGAATATGAATTATTTATTTCAAAATCTGAGAAATCTAAAGAACATGGATCATGCATGCAAGCTAAATATCAAAATGGATATAAAAAAATTCATGCATGGAGTATAAGGTTATGAATCTCAAATTTTAGGCAAAAATGAAGAAGAAATGTAAAAATTTTAGCAATGAAGGAAGAACTATGCTTGGATGACTTGCATTTAGTAAATTTACCAATCCTAAACCAAATTTTTCTTTCCTCCTCCTCATCTTTTTGTCTCTTATTTTCTTTTTTCTTTCTCCCCCATCTCTTTGATTTTGGTATAAAGTTATGTTAAATTTAACCAAGTCCCCTATTTATATGTTGAAAAACCACTTATGCGGCTGGCTCATGATCTACCAATGGCTTGCCTCTACCAATAAATGAGGACATAACAGCCTAAGTGTCCAACCCGCAGCTTACTTGCAATTTGAATCTAACTATACATGAGAGCATGGTAGTATAAGCGTATGGCCGATGGCTCACGGTTTTAAATCTGCCAATGCACGATGGCTAGTCAGCAGCATAAGGGTTTGGCCCTTGGCTCACTTGGGATCCCGACTAATAAAAAATTATCTCAAAAGTTAACACAATTTAGCCCATAAGTTCTTAAAATTAACAAAAATTTATACTCTATTGTTATATTTCTCCCCTACAAATAAAAAGTACATCCTAAAATTTACATCTCTCAATTAAGGAAAAATGTGGATGCTTTTGTCAATTTTACATTCTCATTCCATTTGACTTTTTTAAATGAATGGTACTTCCACAAAACTTTAATCAACGAAATAACTTTCACGTAGAACACTTGATCTTGTCATTCCAAAATATGAATTAGTTTTATTATATACATTAAATCTTTATTGTTCATTAAAGGTTTATATTCGATGATGTGTAAACGATCATAAATATATTTTTAAAGTATTGATATATAAAATTCATCGTAAAAATATACTAAATTTTTAGGTATGATTTGCTCATAGGCCACTTCTCTAGTTCTTTTTAGAATCTCAAATGGACAATTGAGTCTCAATTTTAATTTTGTTTTTACCAAACCTTGCAATCACTTTTTGATGGAGATATCTTCAAACATACTTGATCGTCTACTTTAAAATTTAATTTTAGATCTCATATGATTAAGATAAATCTGTCATCAACTTTGGGATACTTGAACCTGGTCTCAAATCATATAAATCTTCTTCGTCATTTCTTAAATTATAGCTAGTCCAATAAATCTGCAATCTCTAATCACTTACAATTGACCAATGAATGAAATTTTCTTGCATATTAAGCTTCAAAATGTGTTACATTGATATTTACATGATAATTATTGTTGTAAGCAAATTTAACTAGTGATGAGCAATTGTTCTAATTTCTTTTGTATCCAAAATTGAGGCTCCAATCATATCATCTCGAATATAAATAGTCATCTCCAATTATCCATTCTTTTGTGGATAAAACGTTGTACTAAATTTAACTTAATACTCAATTCCCATGCAAACGTTCCTAAAAATTTGATACAACTTTTATATTCTATAATGTATTGATTTTCGAATATCGTAATTATAGGTAATTAAGTTAATATGATTAAAATTGAGTTTAATGCACTTGAAAAAATTAAGTTTTGGGACCGTGAGTCGAATCGACGGAGTTGGCTCGCCGAGTACTGGATCCAGGCGCGCAGCGTCTGCTGCGCCCTGGGCTGGAACTCGAGCGCTAGCCCGAGAGTTAAAAATCCGTGAGGGTTTCGTTTTGGAGCTAGTTGACAAAGTGATAAATCAGGTCAAGGCAAGTGCACCATACTCTCCTCTTTCATTTTCTTGCACTTTTATTTCATTTTTTTTTGAGTATCCTCATTTTGATAGCTATATAAGTTTATATTTTATATTACTCATAACCTAAGTATGAAAATATTTTGATTTGATGTTCGATTTGTGATATTTGTGCAGATTTTCGCACTCAAAAACCCTAACCCAAGCCCGGACCGATTTTATAATTTATTTTGGATTTTATGCATGATTTGGCCTTAGATAATGGACACGCATAACTTGAGCATGTACAAATGTAAATTTTATACCCAATTTCGTAGTTTTGACCCATTTTCGGACATAGAACCCTAACCCCATTCCCCGGATAATTTCATCAATTAATTGGAAATTTTTGTTTAAATTGACTTTAAAATATTGTTACCCATACCATGAACATATTAATTTATCAATTGGGTGTTTGACTTTAAAGTTTTGTATGGTTTTATGCTTACCGGAACCCTCACCCATGCCTATTTTGATTTTACCCGAATTAATTGTAAATTGTGCATGATTGGACTTTAAAAATTCGTAACCCTAGTTTTATGGACGCAAGCACCCCGAATATTTGGTATTTATGTCCACAGATTTATATATGTAAATTCTATATAGTCCAAAAATATTATCAGACGCAAATAGGAATGTTTAACTGTATTTACATTAAATATGTCATCTTGTATATGCACCAAAAATTATGATGCATGCAAATATAGAGGAATTTGTCATCCAGAAACTCTAAAAATATGTATGGCCCATTATGGTGAGAATCTCCTGCATGTTCCAAGTTTTATGATAATTTATGTACATATCATAAACATATTAATTTGAAATATTTCAAAAATTATGTTACAAACTATTGTCAAGAATTATCGATTAGAAGTTTTAAAACTCTATTTGGCTTAATGTAAAAAGAATTTCTTATTTCTTCCAAACTTCAAAAAGAAAATTATGCATAAAATTAAGAAACATGAGGACTCACATTCACGAGAAATATGAAAATCTGTATCGGAATATGCTTATGGAAAGGAATCTAATAATGAAGGAAATTCTGTAATTAAGTGATAAACTTGTGAACCGTTCTTCAGAACGAAGAATTGATGGACTGATTGAACCGTTCTCCATCAGAGTGGGAACGAAAAATTTTATACTTAAGAATAGAATTTTCTAAAGAAATAAGAAGTTAAGAACTTAGACCAATGATCGTTCAACATATAGCATACTTTGACATACTATAAATATCAAAGTGAAAATTGAAGGATTATCTTGGTTGTGTTTTATAGTGGGTGATATTTTTTTGCATGCCTTAATATATTATAGTGAAAGGTCATTGTTTATTTTGGTGCTGCTTGCGGCTATTGGCCTAATTTATAGTGATTATATGTAGACGGCCTGCCTCTGGGTCTTGAGTAGGAGGAAATGACTTTTGATCATGTAGAAATAAATACAATTCAGGTTACAACCGACCGCTCCTTTGTTAGTGAGGCCTACTAACCCCTAACCCCCAAACGAAATAAGTATTCGGTACAAACTAATAACTAAGAAAAGACAAAGGAAATGAACTAAAAGAAACTGAAACAAATCATGAAAGCATTCTTCTTTGAATCATAATTTATAATCTCATATGCATCTCTATCATTTATATATGTATTATTATATTTTAAATATGAAATTATACATGTCTTTTGATATATATATATGCCTTGCTGAGTTTTGTCTCACCTTTACTATTTTTCTTCCTCTAGATGAGAATGAGTTGCACCCGATGATGTAGGGTAAATGATTTGAGTCGGTTAGGCTCGAAGACGTGAAAGATGACTTTATAGACTTAGTTATATAGTTTTGTATCTCATGATAGAATATTTTATATTTCTGATAGATTTGTATATTAGTGTCTATGTATGATGATGATAATACAGCGATAGTCTAATTTTTACTGTTTAGATGTATGTATTGCTTCCACAGGTTAATGTGGCTTGTTTTGATACCTAGTCGCATTTTGTCGGAGCTAACATCATACCGAAGTTGTGACGTTGGTGCCACATATAGTTTGTGGCTTTTGGATCCTAGATTTTGTGTTTTATGAAATATTTGATTGTTATTCAGGATATTTACAGGTTTTATATTTGGCTAACATCCGTATTACAGTTAAAACTCTACTAAATTTTTAGTTAGAAATATGGTACATTACAGATAGTATTAGAGAATAGATGCCTTAAGTTTGATCTGAATATTTTGCAAAAGTTTAGGATAGAATAAGAAATATTGAATAAGTAGATGAAGGTATAAAATGATTAAGCTAGACTAGATAGTTTAGTTACCCTAACTTTAATGGCTTAAGGTTAGAACTAAGATAGAATTAGAAGATATGTTTGATTATCTAGTTGTGGTGACCCTGTGTCTGAAAGGATAAAGATACATCGTGATAGATGTTTTTGGACGATCTATGGATAAATACATTCCCGAAGAGATTTTGGGAGCATATTCTAAGTCGTAGACAGTTTGATCACCGAATTGAAGATTGTCCGTATCCCCTGAATCGGACAGTGAAGAAGTCTAGTACCTTAGATTGGGATTTTTCGATAATGGTATGAGGTGTTGAGTGTCGTCTGTCGTGATGAAAGATAAGATTTTTGGATTTGACATTGTAGCTCATGTATCATTTTTGGATCCTAAATATATTTGTTTATTTAAGGACCTAGGCTTGATACTAGAAGTATCGATGTGAAGAAACGGATTATTTTTCTTTAATAACCTCCGTCAATAATCACATAAAACTAATGCCCATAATTCAAATAATATAAATATTTCTACAGAAAAACGAGTAGAATTTTCTCTAAAAGTGGACAAAAATCATACATGAAAACCTTTATAAACAACCCTACACAAGCATATAAATACCCAAACTTTAATATTCGACCACAACACAAACACAATATCAACAAATGTCATATCATCCATGGCTCCAATACAGTACTCCTTAGCTACTACATTAGATCTAAATAGAGACGTCATCTAGGCGTAAACAAATCCAAAATCCAAATGAATGTGGAAGCAGAATTGGGTCCATAAATAACCTACGGAAGCATAACAATAATCCATAATAATAAATATCTTGTCACAATTAATACATAGTAGTAATCTAACTTAACTATTTACATTTTGATGCATTAAATATATCCAAAACTCTAAGCCTTTGAAATCCAGCAAATCTCCTCTAGCCAAAAATCCCCTCTCTTTACTCTATCTAATAGGTCATCAGCTCGTGGCACTCATCTCGAAGGAAGAAGTAAGAGTAAGCTAACAGTTCAGTAACTGTATCTTAACAAAGCAATAAACAAAAATAATGAAATTAAATAGAAGAAAGATACACAAACATAAAAGAGATGCATAAACGGAACTTGATTAGATGTGCTTGAGGTGCAATTTATTTCTTTCTTTTGTTCTTATTTTCTTTAAGACGTAGATTAAATATAATTATTCATCTTTGTGGACTCAGGCTAGTAGACCCTACCAGCCAAGGAAGTGAATAATCAATGATAAATTGTGTTCACTCTATATAATCTAAGGCTTTATTCTTAGTTCTTCCTTATTTATATTCCGATGGTAGGATGGTCATAATCCTTATTTTTATCCTCCATAGTAACGCTCTGAGGAAGGTAAACCACATATCACTCTATAGACAGAGTTATCTTCGATTACCACCATAACGTCCTAAAGCATGTTAAGAGTATCACCCACTACAATACGCGGTCAGGATAAATTCTTAAGTCTCCACTATCATACTAGTGGCATGCCTAAGGATATTACCCTTCAAACATGAATTCGTGGTTTTTATTTCATGATTTCTTAGCCTTTTGAGGGAAGATCCACCAAACATCTTTTATAAATATTTTCCTTTGGGAGAACAAATCCATCATATATCTAAATTGTGGAATTTTTCACCAAATATTTGTATACTTTTCATCTTACTTTTGGATTTAAATTCTTTTATAACTTAACTTATGTACAAATATCATATACATAGCTAAGATTTAGAATTCTTACCATTGAAAAGCAAATTAACTTGAAAGGCTTTTGGATACAAATTTTCCTTCACAATCGAATATGCCGAAGCTTCCAAATTATTCGATTGAATTGAAACTAATATACATATCACTTAATTAATAGTTAAACATGTTAAGAGTATCACTCACTACAATACACGGTTAAGATGAATCCTTAAGTTTCTATTATCATACTAGTGGCATGCATAAGGATATTACCCTTCAAACATGAATCCGTGATCATAATTTTATGATTTCTTATTCTTTTGAGGGAAGATCTACAAAACATCTTTTATAAATATCTCCCTTTAGGAGAACAAATCTATCATATATCTAAATTGTGAAATTTTTTTCTAAATATTTGTATAATTTTCATCTTACTTTCGGATTTAAATCTTTTCATGACTTAACTTATGTACGAATATCATATGCATAGTTAAGATTTAGAGTTCTTACCATCGAAAAGTAAATTGACTTGAAAAACTTTTGGATACGAATTTTCCTCACAATCAAACATGTCGAAGCTTCCAGATTATTCGATTGAATTTAAACAAATATGCATATCACTTAGTTATTAGTTAAATATGGAAAAAGTATGCATTATACCATTCAATGTTCTCAGGTGAACAGTACCCGCGTAAATAGTATTCGGATACACATATAGTTAATTTTTAAAATCTCGGGCATCCAATGGGTACATCATCAAATTCAAGACATGGGTAAACATAATCCTAAGTTAATTTATACATCAAACTTAGTTTAATCCATTAAATGGGGTCTGGGCATGGGTTAGGGCTTCCGCGAGTAAAATTTCATATAAAACCTCAAATTCGGATACTTAATCATTAAATTAACATGTCCAAATTATGAGTGATATTCTAACTCCAAAATAAACAAAAGCCCCAAAATTTCATGGGTAACTTGTTCGAGCGTGGGGGTTAGGGTTTGCGAATGAAAATCCACATAAATCTACCAAATCAGATACCTAATCAAAAAATTAACTTATATAGGATATAGGTAATGATATTTTAGCCTTAATTTATATAAAATCCCTAAAAATTAGAGCCCGAAATCACCCGAATGCGGGGTTAGGGTTTGAGCACAAAAATTGGTATAAACCTCCAAATTTGGATATAAAATTCATATTTATGCATAATCTAGTTATGGGCATCACATATACATATATGGGTCTGGTATCGGGATAATAATACTCGAAAAAAATCGAATGAAAATCAAAGAGAACGGAAGAAAAGGATATAGATGCATTTGCCTCGACTCGCTCTACGACTTCTCCAACTAGCTTAAAGTCGGAATCCATCCCGAAACTCTTCTTCCTCTCTCTACCTAAACATTCTGCCACTTTTTTCTTTTTCCCCGCAACCCCTCTTCCCCTTCTTATAATCTTTTGTTATTATTATTATTATCATTATTATTATTATACATTATTATTATAATATATATATATTATTTTTTCTTTAAATTTTGAAATCCAAATCGATACTCGACGGCCGGATGGGGGCACTTTGGATGGCGGCCCAACAATTTAAAATATTCTCTAAAATTTTATAATATTTAATTAATTTTTATCGTACTCAAATTATTAAAAATAAATAAATAGACCCAATTAAATCAGATAAAAATATTCAAAATATTACAATCGAGGTCCATGATATTTTCTCAAGTCTATAGATAAGATTAGCTTGGCTGAAGTGATTGTTTTGAGGTACTGAATTGAATTAGATAAACCCAATAGCCGCCATGCTAGTGTGAATTGAATTGACAAGGATATTACAACCTACAATTGGGTTGTGAAATTTTGAGTATGAGTTCGAATTAATCGAGGTATCAGGAAGTTAGTATCATCGTACCTGCAAATTGTTTAACGAGGATTTGCGCCCAATCCATTTAGCATGTGAGATCACATTTGGAGGTCATTTGGTTGTCACTGAGGAGTTTTGGTTGTGTAAATATTTGAGGATGTTTTTGGAAGGAAGATTAGGTGATCAATCTTTTGATTGATAATTCGAGGTTGTGTCGAAATCGACACCGATCGTTGAGAATTCTAGGAAAAACCTAGAAAGTATCGGTTTCATGCCATTATGGGATGCTCTAGAACCTTTGAGGTAGGTAAGACGAACTGATGAGGTTATCTGTGAATTCTGAAATTAGGTTCCCTAAAAGATTAATGATTTGATGAGTGGGCACTGTGAATAAGTAAGTGATTTATTTGATCTATTGTAAGGGCTTGATAATTTTTAAAATCGATCTATATCCATAGTGCTAGTAATTATGAATTAATGAGAGTTGTGCCCGTGACAATTTTTAGGATAAGATGCGGCCGTTCCAAATTCCGGTAACACCGTTTGGGTCTGAATGTTCATTGGTATTTCAATATATTTAATAGAATAGATCTTTCGGTCATATTTGGGTCAGTTTTGTGAAGGCCTTATCGAAGAATTCATAGGATCATGGGATGTATGAACTCTGGTTGAGAACGGTATCATGGGTTAGAAAGGCTGTTGGCCATGTGCTTAATTGGGTAGAATGTGATATTGGTTCGGGAAAGTGCTATGTTGAGCATGTAATTCCTTCGATAGCCTGAATGTGATTCTAAAAAGCTTTGAAGGATGGCTCATTTGGGAAGGACTGATTGATATCATAAAAGTATCCGTTTCTCTTGGGTTTAGGTGAATCCGGAAAAAACGTCCGTTAAGTAATCCTTGAGGTTTTGCAACATTCGTGGGGCGTTTGGCTCAGAAGTGATTAGTATTTGTTGGGATGAGATAAATGAATATGGTTTTCGAGGAATGAAGGGTAAATCGTCAATTATGTCGTTTGGATTATAACTTTAATGGATCCAATAGATTATAGTAGAATGTAATACTTTTAAGGAGGATTTAGGATTATGATTTTCTTCGTATGAGGATGGAAACCTTTGGATTACGTGGGGTAAAGGTCGATAATCAAAGTTACTCTACCCGTGCCTTAGAGTTAGCGATCAAGGTCCCTACTTTGAGGACTTATAGGTGTTACTTTTGGAGATAATTAATGTCTAATGATTCATCAAGGGATCTGAACATTTGTGTCTTGAGGAGGAGATGATCATGCAACAGAGGAAGTGGGTAAATTTGCTCTAGGAGTGTGGGGAAGAATCTCAATATCTTCTGAGGAAAAATGAGCATTAAGACTGATGATTTGATATTGGAAGCTTTCAGATTGGATATGTCTTCAATACTTCGTAGGGAATGTTGTAAGGTGAACCATGAGTAGGTTCCAATATCGGAGCAAATGGGATGTTGTGCTTTTGATTTAGGAAACACAACTATACTTGGAGCTGTATAATTATGAGATGAGGAGTTCTTGTGATTTTGCTTCAGGGTTGTTAGCACAACAACGATTTTGAAAATTTGGGTAATTATGAATTAGCTGGCAAGGATAGTCCCTTTATTCTGAATTTGAATATGATTGGATTGAATAAGTTAGCTTGTCGATATGTGAACGCGAAGATAAGTTGCCAAATACTCAAGTTTGAGGTTTTAGTGGTAACTCAAAGCTGTATCGAAATTCTTACGGTAATTGCTTCGATTATGTTTCCTATGTTGGATGCAATCCGAAGATTATGGGCTTGACCTCCGATACGTTGATATCTTTAGAATTTTCTTGGGTTTATAACGGTTGTATAACCTAGATGTCTGATATGAATCAATAGACAAGAGTTACAGTTTATTTAGTGTGCAAGTAAAAGGTTAATCAAAGTAGCATAGCGGAAACATGTGGGCCCATGGCGCAAGGTTTTTTAAATAAGATTGAGATTCCATGTGATCGATCATTTTCGAGATTTAGGATGAACTAAAATAGAAGTTCATTATTTCGTTCAAGGTATTAAATTAAGTCGAGGCAATAGCCATTATAATTTTGGTTACCTTTAGATTTTGTGGGTTGTCATGAAGTCTCCCTTTTATCGAGCGTTGAGAAAATCAGTAAGTGATCGAGTTTAGCCATTTTGGAGATTAGAAATTTGTCTTGCAATAAGGCCTCTTAGGACAAGCCATGTAATCAAGGATGTGGTATAGGATTGTGAAGGAATTTTGAAAAACCTCTTTTCAATTGTTGGCTTTTGAGGATCGTAAAATTTCGAGGATGAAATTTTCATAAATGGGGAATATTGTAATGTACCGATTCCTGAATATCATAATTGTAGGTAATTAAGTTAATATGATCAAGATTAGGTTTAATACATTTGAAAAAATTAAGTTTCAGAACCGTAGGACGGATCGGTGGAGTTGGCCCGCCGGTTTCGTTCGGCCCATTTTCAGCTTCCACGCAAAGAGGAGAGAGAGGGAGGGAGGAAGAAGAGAGAGAATTGAGGAATCGAGGTCCTAAGGTTTGAATCCGGTTTGGAGCTAGTTGGAAAAGTGATAAATCGGGTTGAGACAAGTGCACTCGTACTCTTCTCTTTCATTTTTTACACTTTTGTTCCGTTTTTTTCGAGTATCCTCGTTTCGATACCCGAATAAATTTATATTTTATATTACTCATGACCTAAGTATGAAAATATTTCGATTTGATATCTGATTTGTGTGGATTTTTGCACTCGAAAACCCTAACTCACGCTTGGATTGATTTTACCATTTATTTTGGATTTTATGTATGATTTGGCATTAGATAATGGACACATATAACTTGAGCATGTACACATGTGAATTTACTCCATATGCTCCTACCTCTTTTAAATATGGTTGTCTCCCTAGGAAAAGCTTCAATAGTATATGTCAATTTTGTAAAATTAAACTAATTATTGATAAAAAAAAATAGACCATTTGTAGAAAATATGAAAAAAATTATATTTGTGAAACTTTTAAAAGTATCAAAAACCTAAAGTGACGCATGAAAATATATGAGAAACAATAATAACAGCAACATAAATTAAATTAATATTTTTAGGTGGCATAGATTTAGGAGCTTTCAATATGATTAGAGAATAAATGAAAATAATTGACGGAATATATTATTTACTTGGAGAGTTATTTTCTCATAACGGAAGACTATAAATTTTAAATGTATGTACAGAATTGTTTGAAGGTTATATATGTAAAATTATCTCAATATATTATTAAAGATTTGAATAATTTAAAAAAATAATTTTAGAATTAAAATAAATAAAATCTCATATTTGTTTAACTAATTATATGTGGTCATCATATAATAACTTACTTTATATTTATATTTGTAGACATTGGATTTTTAAAAGTAAAAAATCTACAAAACAATTTTAGTTTTTCGTTTTGTGGCACACGCACACTACTTTTAAATTTCTAAAATAATTAATATTATTATAAATAAATATAAAATATTTAATAAGATTATTTGTATCACTTTTGACAATATTTTTTATTTTAATCATTATTTTTTAAAAAATTTAAATGGTAAATTATTTCTTACATGATTTGCATGTCATACTCTTAACTTAACAATATTTTAGAGCTAATTTCTCCCTACATAAAGAAATTAAAAATATTATTTTATATATTAGAATATCTTCTTTCTGTGAGTAGCAATTCAAAATATTATACGAAAAAAGCAAACTCTGCTACAAAAAAAAAATGAATATCGACTGTGTAACACGATAGAACTCTATTTACCAGGTGTTGGATATTACATATCCTTTCCATTTTGTATTAATCACTTTTCACAATAAAAATATTCTATCGATCGAATCAATTACGAATATTAATTAGAAGATAATTAAATTAATTAAATATTTAAAAATAATATATTTTACTACTAATGAACTTTTAATTACTCATTAAATAACACAAATATATTGTTGAGCTAATTAGTATTATTTACTAACAACTTTTTGTTTTATAATGATGATTACAATTTTTATCATATCATACCGGAAATGAGAAATATAAAATTTAGAGAACTAATTTTAAGTGAATTACAATTTTTATCATATCATACCGGAAATGAGAAATATAAAATTTAGAGAACTAATTTTAAGTGAATATTCAAATATATTAAAAATAATATATTTACTGATATTATATTTAAATATATTTTTAAAAAAATTAAAATAATAAAGAAATCTTGTTGATGCGTCCTCCAGATCTAGGCTACTGCACGGGCCACTTAGTTTTTCTCAATGGGTCAGACTAAAGTGGGTTCAGTCTCCATTATCGATAGTTTGGATCCTACATACCATAACTAAATAAAGGAGAAGTTAGAAAAATCTCGCTCCTCGATATATCCTCCGACGCTCAAGTAATTAAATTACTAATGAACTTTTAAATATCTATTAAATAACACAAATATACTGTTGAGCTAATTAGTATTATTTACTAAAAACTTTTTGTTTTATAAGGATGACTATAATTTTCATTGTATTATATCGAAAATGAAAAATATAAAATCTAGAGAAATAATTTTAAGTGAATGTTCAAATATATTAAAAATAATATATTTACTGATATTACATTTAAATATATTTTTTAAAAATTAAAATAATAAAGAAATCTTCTTGATGTGTCCTCCAGATCTGGGTTGCTACACGGATTAGAAAGTCACCTGGTCTTTTCTCAATGGGTCGATTGAAGCAAGTTTAGTCTCCATTCCTAATAGTTTGGATCCTACACACCTCCACGAAACAAACAAGATGTCGGATGATTGACGAACTCGCGCTCCAATATGTCATCCAATATTCAAGTCAGAAATCTTTCTCAAATGGATAAAAAGATGCGAACATGTAAAAATGTGTGTGTAGATGATGCATGGGTATAGAGATTGAGTGTTTGAGTGCATCCGATTGAGGGACGTCTTCGAGAGAAGGCGGTATGCTCGATGGGAAGCGACTTTAAGGCGATGGTGCGTTTGATAGGGAGCGATTTGAGAAAAAGAGAATAAGAGATATAAGAGACTTCTTAGAGGCTTTTTGAGCAGAAAGAGTCGTTCAACTGTAGGCTTCTAAGTGCACATATCCCCTACCCGTAGGAGTGAATGGTATTTATACCGCTTGAGCCAACACAACCCTACTTGGGTGCCAAAGTTAGCTAACGGCTATTCACGCAGATTTGGCAAGCTATCACAGGGATTATTGGTGCCCATTATGGCAACCGTGGCCTACTGAGAATATTCCTTCATTCTTAATGGTGATACTAGAGGCAGCGGTTATAGCAATTGTCATTGGAAGAGATCCACTGAATTACCGTTACCATTTTGGGAAAGTTTGTGCGATCATAGGCAATATTTGAGGGATATCTGCTGAGTTGTCCTAGGGGGATTTTGGCAAGTTCTTCCCGAGTCCAAGGTGTTGCAAGGCGGCCCTCATCACCTGTTTTAAGCTGGTCAATCCATGGTCGACCCGCTTGGGTTAACCGCTCTACTACTTGGTCCTGGGCCTTTTCCGAAGCTAGTAGTGCACCGCAATCCTTTGGGTCCCCCACTCTTTCATGGGCCTTACCTCTAACTTAGCCCATGTACAGCTGTATCCATCACTAGCCCTCCATATTAGAAGGTTTGAATTTTTAACTCTCGGTATATACATTGATGGGACGCTGGTTTGTTGTTTCCCCGTTCGCTCTTTCTCCCAGTAGCCTTCTTATTTGCTATCTAGTCGGTTCTAGCTTGATTCTCTACACCCTATAATTTTGTACGAATTATGCTGGCGTGGGAAATCATTGACATTTAATGGCCTGTTAGTCCTTTCATGTGCTATAAATGGAGGGGCTCGCTCTACCATGTATCACGCATTGCTTTCATCAGTCGAGTGGCGTGAGGGTTTGAAGTTGGCATAGAGCCTGTGTTACCTGCAGTCGGGATCGAAGGAAGCTCACTCCGCTATTCGAAGGTGATATTCTGGGCTGCACTGGAGGTCTGCTTTAGTTACTCCGTTTTATATGGGGAACTGCTTTGGTTACCCATTTTCACGTCCGTCCTAGTGCCGATTCCATCTCCTGGTCATGGCGGGTCAAGGCTTTCGTTTTGCTGTGGCCTTACCCCTGGGAGATAGCCTATTTCCGGGATGGTCGGTCTTCTGTTGTAGGTCCTCGAGATCGGCAGTGCATAGGAGCCACACCTCGCCATTAGTGAGGTGCATGCTAGCCTCTCATTTGAGCTTTCTTTTTGAGGATGAACATGCTTGCTTTCCTTTGGGAGTTTTCTCTAGTGGAGTAGAATTTTTACAGTCGAATCGTCATTCCATATATATTTACTATTTATTTTCTTTTTGTTGCACATTTATCATTGTAGGCTTTTGTATTTTGTGAAAAGAATTAGTGAATGGAACTACCGAGCACTTTTGTTTTTATCATTTGGTTTATTTTGTTTTTCCTCATTTTGTGATGTGAGTAGGTGAAGCATCTAAATGTCACCCTCTTCGTTGCCGGGCAATTGTTAAACAAACAGCTAGGGTTGTTGATGGCCAAGTTTTTCGGCGTTCTTAACCCACTACCGTCCATCCTGGGCGTTGGGTCTAAACATGGGCCAGTTGGTCCAGCCATTGGTCCATTCAGATCGCAAGCTACCAATATGTCATTTCAGGAAGCGGAGCGTCTTGGAACTTGTGTCACTCCACCACTTGCACCCGTCCAATCCTACCAGGGATTAGCCGTCTATGCAGGAAGGCGGAATGTCAGGCCATCATTTCTGATGCTGGGCAACTAACGTGCCTCAATGCCTCATGGAGTGGGGACGTGTCACAGCCATCATGGTGTGTGTCCTTTCAATATTTCCCCAGCGACGCCGTTTCAATGTCGGTGCACTTGCTATATAAGCATTGAGCCTTCACCATTTTCCCGCATTCTTCCTTTATGATTTGAATCGCTTCCTCCTTGTTTGCCTCCATGGCTCCTCCTGGTGTTAGCACAATCCGGTCAGTACTTATTGTGGCCAACATTGTCGCCTTGAATGCGCAGTATGGAATCCCAAGCGAGATTCCATTCAGGGTGCCAGCAGAGGTCGATAAAGTTTGCTCTCCCCCACGTGGGTTCATCACTATCTACATGGCCTACCTGAGGAATGGCCTTCACATCCCCTTTGTGCAGGAATAGAACAAGGTTCTAGTGTCCCTAGGCATCCCGATCGCGCGGTTCCACATCAACGCCGTGCAGTATCTGTGCTATCTTTCCATCTTTTTTTGCCACTACGGGCAAATCTTGGACGCTGTAACTATAAAGGCGATCTTCCGATTTTTCAAGAAAGCAGACTAAATTTTGCTATCCCCCCGCTTAACTTTTCAGATAAGTGAAGTGATCCCAGACTCCATGAAGAACTTGAAAGACCGGTTCTTCTATTTGGAGGTCCACTCCAACTGGGCCCCTTCCAACGAGTGGGGCAATGTGTCAGTGTCCTTCACTGACAATGCTTTACACCAGGAGGAGGACTTGACAAGGCCGTTGACGGAGTTGATCCAGGCGAATACTAACTCATTCAAGAAGAGAGACTACCTACTGTCCGCTAAGGCTCTCACGTGAGCCAAGTGGGGCCTCTCTTAGAGGGGGTGGAAGCAACCGCTTCGCCGCATGCTTGGCCCAAAAGGAAGCCTGGATCGTTGTACATCCGTGGTTCCCTTGAGAGCACGTCCCAGCGGCAGGCATTTTCACCAAGCTCTTCTTCTTCTTTCTCTGCTAACCCAGGTTTAACCATGGCGGAGAGGATACGAGGGGTCGGTGAGTCGTAGAAGCGGCTAGCTTTTGCACCGTCTTCTTGAACTAGCCATGTCTTGGAGGGGGGCGTCGATGCGGGTAGTGAACCCCTGGCCCTTCCCGTCAAAGCCTCAAGGGAACCTGAGGCTGAGGAGTCTATCAAGCCAATCTACGCATTAACTCTGGCCCAGCATGGGATCCCCATCGTTGCCAACGCATTGTCTGGGGAGCCAGCGCTTGGCCCTTCCATAGCTTTGGTTGAAGAGACCCGTGGTGATGAGAGACCAGTAGAGGGCCAAGCAGGGAGCAGTGCAGAAGTGGCGGCGACAATGGAGGTGCCTCATTCGGGAGTCCTAGAATTTGAGGCTATAGAGGGCCCGATGGCTGCTCCATCACATTCAGGCTCCGAGGTGCCTCCCATTTGTATTGGGATGCCTCCACCAGAGCGAATGCCTCAAGTTGCTTCCTCGTCCAGGGCTCCCCTGAGTTCTGCAACTAAGGAATTGCCTTATATCTTGGTACACTTCAGATAACCTTTTATTTTCATTAATGATGGACGTGCTTTGTTATCCCTTGTCATTTGTCTACTTGCAGGACCACTCGATGGTGAACCTTCTACAGTCTCGCTTGCACCAACGAGTAGTCAGGATTCATTAGCATGACAAGGAGATCCGTTGGCTAACCCAGACGTGGGTTGACCAGGGAGTGCTCAAGAAGATGTAGGGTCGGTTGAACGTCACAACCTATTTGATTCTGTTTAGATAGTTTCGTTGTGGACTCTGATTCTATTTATATGATTTTGATCCGAATTCTATTTCATTCAGTATGTGGTTATCTGATTTTACTTATATGATTTTGGTTCAGATTCTGTTTTATTTTGTATATTGTTATCTGATTCTAATACAATTTCGATATGATTCTGATTATTTGATTTTATTTATTTGACTTTACTTCGGATCACTTCTATTCAGTATACGTCCCGATGAGATTATGTTTTGATTTGTTATGTGATTTGAATACAAGACTACCCACATGACTTCTAATATTAGAGTATGATTCGATTTTATGATTTGACCTTCGATTTTTGGTTTTTGGACGTGTGATTGGACTTCTGATATTAGATTTTTGGATTTATATCTGTTACCCATTTTTAAATTTGTATATGTTACCATTAGCTTTCTAATGTCAGTTTTGTATCTTTTATCCGTTTAAACTGTGTTTATGGACCCTCCCCCTAATTTATCGGATATATTTATTTATATTATATTATATTCATTAAGTTTTAGGTTTATGATTTTTTTTTATTATCCCTTTAATTTATGGGGTTTGGATACTGTGCAGAAGTTTAGACAAGATCTGACCGTAGCATTTGTCTATTTGGTAAATTTTAGCTTTGTTTAGATTCAAGGTTTGTATCAAAAATATTTGGATATTGAGTTTTGCCAATCGTAGGCCATGGCATTGGATATGTATCATATGTTGTGGTTAGTTCTATCTCTCTCTTACAACTGTTTGGAGTAAGTCATGCTTATTATTATTTATATGATTGTCTAATAAGATTTTGTGATGGGTATTGGGTTTTGTCTATTTGTTATTATTGAATGATGAAATTTGATAGTTTATTTGTTTGTTATTCCTAAGTTTAGAATTTGTTATATGTTGTTTTGAGATTTTAAATTTTATGAATAATAATTAATTAGATCTAATCTGATCCGAATTCGTAACATATTATATTTTTAATTTTTATTTATCAAAAAGTATCCCCAATTTGGATGGCACGACCCATTCAAATAAGTAGGTCATGTATTGTGCTAAGCTGACACATAGATGTCTTGTGCCATGCTTGGCACTGCATGATTCATATCCGTATGGTGTTGGTATGACAGTGTTATCCACTAGTGGACCAAGAAATTGGGTCTTGCCGTACCACATTTAGTCCACGACGATACCTCCCACAATATCAATAAGGTACCTTTGATTGTTAGCACCCTTCTAGTGCTCCTTAAACCTCATCAGCCTTCTCGATGCCTTTATCATGTGATTTGGATTTTTTTATGAGATTCTTCGAATCATGTGCCCTACCCTCCACAATTAGTGTTTTTCTTCTAAGAAAACATGGCTCTCTTGATCTCTTATTTGTTGGGCAAGGCTTAATCCAATACTTTCCTACGAGTCCTCAACTGAAATGATACCAACTACACTATGGTGATCCAATCCTAACCCATGACCATCGCTTGGATTTGTCCTCATAGAAAACCACAAATATATAACATATCATCCATCTCATATCATAATGACAACCTTCGACCACTAATGTCTAAAATATCTAACATATTCAAAACTCAAGAAAAAACTGTTAGAGACATTTGTCTTATTGGCATATTCCGTGACCATATGTATTATTTTATTGATGTCGGGTTGTGGGTTGTCGGTTTAAAATTCATTAAAATTCATTGGTCCGCCCTCCACACGCTCGAGCACCGTCCAGGGACCGCCCGCTCGCCTGGTGCCTGCTTGCCGCTCGAGCATATAATCCAGAATGGGGGCCGCTCGATGCTCGCTCACTACCCGCTCGAGCCGATAAACCAGAACATAGGCCGCTCGCTGCTCGCCCCATGGCCGCTGGAGCGCCCGCAGGGTTTCTGCTAAAACCCTACGGCCGCTCGCCGCGCGCTCGAGCCCCGCTCGAGCGGCGGCCCAACGGGCAGATTTTTGAACGCGTTTTTTTTGGCTCCAATATTAATATGGGACTTATATTTTTGAACCCTAAGACTTCTGGAAATCTGATGTGCGTGCCTCTTTGAGAAGAAAACCTCTCATGCTTCAATATACTTGCACATCTTGAGAAAACTAATCACCAAAGGATTGTTCTACATGCTCAAACTAGTTTTCTCACCAACTCTCTTTCACCATTGAAAGTTTGCCTTCTACCATTGTTGAAGACTTTGGTTCGTGAAGAAGGAGACTCGTTCGTGATTGGCAATTCAAGTGGTTCGAGGGAAGATTGACGTGAAGACCGGAAGGAGTCCGGTTCCGTTGCCGCGGGCAAATCCAAGGAGTTCCTTGGTAGGGATCACGTGTCGGGAGTAAGTCGGCTAGGATAGCGCGTCGTTACCACCCGGGCTGTAAGTTGATTTTCATAGTGCATTGCTTCCCTGGCCGTTGAAGCCCGGAGTGTTTTTCTCGATACCGGTGGTATCGAGTTTTCACTTCGTCACCAAAAATTGAGTCTTTATCTTTATCGCTCTTAATTATTGCTTGTGATTGTTTATATTGTGCATGATTGCTAGTCTCGTATGCATCTAGTGTTAAATATCTTTTACGTGTATTAGATATTTAATATTTATTGTTGCTTTCGCTATATATTTAACGGGGTCGAAACACGTCAGCATGAAACGTGCTTTTTCAATTGGTATCAGAGACTCACCCCGATCCACGACCCCGATCTAGATGCATTCTAGTCAATCATTGTCCGTTCCTCCCTATTTTGATGGGAGCAATTATGCGTACTGGAAAGTACGGATGAGAGCATTTTTGAAATCAATGGATGAACGAGTTTGGGTTAGTACCCAAATTGGGTGGACGCCACCCACAAGTTCCGTCGATAACCAACCAAAAGTTGTGTCATTGTGGACTAAAGATGAACTTGATGCATGCAATTGGAATAGTAAGGGGTTACATGCTATATTTATGGCTGTTTCCCCAGAAGAATTTAAACATATTTCTATGTGTGAAAAATCTAAAGAAGCGTGGGACATTTTAGAAATTACTCATGAAGGTACGAAACTAGTCAAAAATTTAAAATTGCAAATGCTCACCACTACGTTTGAAGAAATACGCATGAAAGATGATGAGTCTTTTGATGAATTCTATGCTAAATTGAATGACATTGTGAATTCTACTTTTAATTTAGGAGAACGAATTCCCGAGAATAAAATTGTTAGAAAAGTTCTTAGGTCTCTTCCTGAACGATTTAGACCTAAGGTCACGGCTATCGAAGAAAGCAAGGACCTTGATAAAATGAAGATTGAAGAACTTGTAGGATCCCTACAAACTTATGAGCACACCTTGCCACAGTCAAGGAAAAACAAATCACTTGCTCTAAAATCAAGTAGGGAAGATCGAAATCGGGATTCCGATGTAGAATCGTGTAGTGATGATGAATTTTCCCTATTTGTCAAGAATTTTAAAAAGTTTTTAAAGACAAATAAATCTTCATCGAACAAATCTGATGATAAACGTTCACCTAAATTTGAAAAGAAAAACCGTCGTGAACTTAAGGATTCCAAATCAAAAACGACTCAAGACGTTCAATGTCATGAATGTAAAGGCTTTGGTCACTATCGGGCTGAATGTCCAAACTTTAAACGCCAACAAGGTCAAGCCTTTAAAGCTAATGTGACATTAAGTGATGACGAAGAGGAAGAGGGTGAAAATTGTTCTGAAAATGGCCCTGTCAAATACATGGCATTTATGACCTCAATGTGTAACAATTCTGTAGAGAATAGTAATCAATCTGATGATTCTGAGGCCGAATCAGAAGCTGAATTTGACGGCCTTCAAGAAGCTTACGATAAATTATTTAGGGAATGTTTGAAAGTTAAGAAATTAAATAGAACCCTAAATAATAGGATCATTGATCTGGAAAAAGAAAAAATATCTCTACAATCCAAGGTTGATATTGAACGCCAAGAAATTGAGAGTTTGAAAATCTCATCTTGTAAACAAATCACAACCTTGGAATCTGAACTGGAGGCCACGAGAAAAGATTTAAAACAATTCTTAAATGGGTCAGCTAAACTTGATCATATACTTGGGTTGGGTAAAAGTGGAGAAAATAAACATGGGTTGGGATATGATAAAAATATGTTCCGAAATGTCGTGAAACCCAAAACAATCTTTATTCCCTCCACGAAAAAACCACACCTACACGCTAACACATCAAAAGTCACTAAGCAACCGGTTCGTCGTGTGGCTCCTAAATTTGTCCCAACTCCTTTGCCAAATTTACCTAATCAAAAGGGGGTGAACAAATCATCAAAATCGGTCAAGTCTTCTATCATCATAAATCAAAGATCTATGGACCGTTCCACCGTTCCTAAGTTTGTACCTACCTGTCATGCATGTGGTAAAGTTGGCCACATTCGTCCTCGATGCTACACTGTGAATTCTTTGTACAACGAAAGAAAATGGCCAAGAGTGAATAAACTCCTTGATCATATTCAAAAACTAAATGAACAAGTACAAAGTTTAAACCAAAAAGTAAATTCGGGGAGAAGCATTTGGGTTAAGAAAAGTGAGCTAAATTTTGCTACGATAAATTCTGGTTGAATGGCTCATTTACTGTTCTAAAGAAGAGAAAATAAAAATAAAAATAAAAATTTAAAACAAAAACAAAAAAAACAAAAAAAAAGGGGGAGAAGGCACGGTTTTCTCCGCTCGCTCGCCTTGGGCTCGAGCGGCCGCTGCCTGCCTTTATCATCGAGCAGGCAGCCAGCGCGCAGCACACAAACCCACGAAGCTTTCCTCTTCTGCTGCGTCGATCGTCCCTTTCCTCTTCCTCTCCACCCTTATTGACCAAATCCACACTCCTTCTTCACCGATTTCGGGCGTTTCTCAAGGTAATTTCCTCCACCTCCTTCTCAATTTCATTTTCGTGACCGCCACCGTTCTTGGTGGTGTCGGCTGCGAAATTTGCCTCCTTTATGGGTGGCTGTCTTCACGGATCTCGATTTGCCTCCTCCTCCCTTCAAATCCACCGGTTCTTGTGTGGATTTGGTTCGTTGTCCCTGGATCTGTGATTTGGTTCCTTACCCACGGCCGTTCATGGCAGCTCTGCCGTTTTGCTCCCACATCTCTGGCCGAGTCTCGTGTGGTGCTTCCCTTGCTGCAAATCGGCCGGTGACGTGGGTACCGGAGGCGGTGCTCCGGTGGCCACTGGTGTGCGTTTTTCCTTCTCGCCGCCGTCGCCGTGAACAGCTCCAGCCGCCGGCTGTGGCGCACTGTTTCGGTCGTTAGTCTCGGCCGTCACGTGCACGGCAGTCACGTGCCCCAAACTTCCCACATACATTAATAAATAAATATATATATATATTTACATATGTATATTTATTTGTTTATTTATATATATATATTATTTCCACCCTTTTATCGTTACATTGTGGTGTTCAATTTTTTTCAGATGTCGGCTCCTCGCAAATCTATGTCACGCAAGTCAAGTGGCAAACGCACTCGCCTGAGTGGGCCTTCAGCTCCTGATCGCTTTATTAGTCCCGAGGCAGAGTCTCTTTTTCAAACCCGCATGTTTAGTCGGCAACTTTCCCTCGAACGGGAAGTCCGCCTTGACTCTGTTGACCCTTCCATTTCGTCTCTTTTCATTGACCGTGGTTGGGCGTCGGTCATCACATGTTTGATTGCTCCGTCGCTCATCCTTGTTCAAGAATTTTATTCCAATATTCATGCGATCACTGCTCGTTCCTTTTCTACTTTCGTGCGCGGGGCACAATTGCACATTACGGCTGATATCATTGCCCGCATTTTTGATATCCCTCGGGTTGCCGGTCCCACATATCCTTACTCTTCGGCGCAAACCCGGCCTACATTTAATGAGATTGCCACATTCCTTCATGGTGCCCCTCTAGAGTGGAATGGCAAAGCATTCCCGACGTTCTACCTCTCCTCTCGACGACTGGTCGTGAGCCGTATCATGCTCACGAACCTGTTCCCGGCCTCTCACTTCTCCTCCCTTTCCGAGGGGAAGGCATTATTCCTATATGCTTTGTTGAGTGGTCAGCCTATTGACTTACCCTCCCATTTTGTTACTCATATTATTGCAAACTTCTCCTGCCGGTACGAGACAAATCTACCTTTTGGGTGCCTCATTCAGCGACTCCTTGCTGGGCTTGGACACCCCTTCGCGGACTATCCTCGCCTACCGCTCAAAAGTCCCATCACCTCCACCACTTTTGCCCAGAGTCGGTCTCATGCCCGTCGCTTTGCTATCGACCCTGAGGAGCTGTTCGATGAGCCTCTCCCTCATGTGCCTCCTCCTCAGCCGGACGAAGGCCCCTCTGGCTCTGCTTCATCGTTTCCTGACCCGTCGGCTCCTGGTCCATCCACTTCACATCGGCATTCCACCTCCTCCTCAGCCGCTCTGATGGGTCAGATCTCTCGTCTTTCCGATCGTTTTGAGCGTCTGTATTCTTCCCACGAGCGGATTCTTGCGTCGCAATCCCAACTATTTGCTCGTTTTGATCGTTTGGATGCGCAGTTGGACACTCAGGCGGCTGCGTCTCAAGCTCGTTTTGATCGTTTGGATGCGCGGTTGGACACTCAGGAGGCTGCGTATCAACGCTGGCGGCGACATTATGGCACTCCACCTCCTGGCGATTCTGAGTGATCCCCTCTCTTTGGCTCTTCGTGACAAAAAGGGGGAGATCGTGGTTTCTTTTTGGCGCATGCTGATAGGGGGAGCTTGGGCGAGATGTACTTCCTTTGTTAGGGGGAGTTCGATTTGATATACTTCTTTTTGTTAGGGGGAGTTTTGCTATTTATGTTCTTTGTAGACATGCTATTCACTTATTTGTTATTGATGTTATCTATTGACTTTCTATGCGCGTATCTACTCTCTCTATTGCATTTTAGTACTACATGCTGTCTCTATTATTGCCTACCTCTTTGTTGTTGGTACTAACCTTGCTTGACCAGGAAACTGAAGTGACACAGGCAGTCAAGCCGGTTTTCATCACATCGCCTCAGCTGCTCTCGTTTAGCTACTTAATTTTCTTTGTATCTCTTTTGTATCACTAGGCGTAGGTTTTCATGTATACGGGTTCTATCTCGGTGGTGTCTGAACCCGTGATTCACTTGTATTTATTTATTTTCTGAGTTTTGTCACGGAATTGCCAAAGGGGGAGATTGTTAGAGACATTTGTCTTATTGGCATATTCCGTGACCATATGTATTATTTTATTGATGTCGGGTTGTGGGTTGTCGGTTTAAAATTCATTAAAATTCATTGGTCCGCCCTCCACGCGCTCGAGCACCGTCCAAGGACCGCCCGCTCGCCTGGTGCCCGCTTGCCGCTCGAGCACATAATCCAGAATGGGGGCCGCTCGATGCTCGCTCACTACCCGCTCGAGCCGATAAACCCGAGAACATAGGCCGCTCATTGCTCGCCCCATGGCCGCTGGAGCGCCCGCAGGTTTCGCCAAACCCTACGGCCGCTCGCCGCGCGCTCGAGCCCCGCTCGAGCCGGCGGCCCAACGGGCAGATTTTTGAACGCGTTTTTTTTGGCTCCAATATTAATATGGGACTTATATTTTTGAACCCTAAGACTTCTGGAAATCTGATGTGCGTGCCTCTTTGAGAAGAAAACCTCTCATGCTTCAATATACTTGCACATCTTGAGAAAACTAATCACCAAAGGATTGTTCTACATGCTCAAACTAGTTTTCTCACCAACTCTCTTTCACCATTGAAAGTTTGCCTTCTACCATTGTTGAAGACTTTGGTTCGTGAAGAAGGAGACTCGTTCGTGATTGGCAATTCAAGTGGTTCGAGGGAAGATTGACGTGAAGACCGGAAAGAGTCCGGTTCCGTTGCCGCGGGCAAATCCAAGGAGTTCCTTGGTAGGGATCACGTGTCGGGAGTAAGTCGGCTAGGATAGCGCATCGTTACCACCCGGGCTGTAAGTTGATTTTCATAGTGCATTGCTTCCCTGGCCGTTGAAGCCCGGAGTGTTTTTCTCGATACCGGTGGTATTGAGTTTTCACTTCGTCACCAAAAATTGAGTCTTTATCTTTATCACTCTTAATTATTGCTTGTGATTGTTTATATTGTGCATGATTGCTAGTCTCGTATGCATCTAGTGTTAAATATCTTTTACGTGTATTAGATATTTAATATTTATTGTTGCTTCCGCTATATATTTAACGGGGTCGAAATACGTCAGCACGAAACGTGCTTTTTCAAAAACAAAGTACCAAAAAAATCAAAATAAAACATAAGTATAAGATTATATTCCTACCAAATAAAAAAATAAAAACATCTCCATCAAGGCTCTCAAAGATGCCAAGATCCATAACTCTTCACCCAACTCCAAGGTCAGCTATCCTTATTATGTGCTACTTACCAAAAAAATATATATCCTTATTATGTGCTACTTTGGAGGGAAGAAATAGTAATGATGAGTTAAAAATCCAACAAGTAACTCTAATCAAAGTTAATAACAGTAAAAATCAAGATATTCAAATAATTTCTTTGTCAAAACATGTTCCAATCCAATATACAATGTATAGAAAGAAATAATCGCCCCTAGATATAAATAAAGTAATCACTATCAATTATATCTATATATCAGTCAACAATAATGATAATTCAATAAACATGTGAATTATCTATGATGTCATTTCTATAAATGATCCTGATATTCCAAAGGATATCCACTTGATCATAATAAATCCCAATAAATACAATGAGAACTCAAAATGTGTCAAATACTAATGTTCTCCCTTAAAGTTTCTAGAAATTTAACTTAATATGAATTTATAATAATATAATATATCTATAAATCTTTATAAATTTTATTCTACTAATATGACCAAAGGTTGCAAATCATGCTCCCTATGTCTAAATAAATACCTTGAGGTTACCGACATTTATTATATTCTCACTACCCCTGGAGTTCCTCCCAGTGGCTATACTAGTAATGTGCACATACCATCTATAATACTCATCACTCATGATATTTCGGATATCATCTTAATATAATGGTCACCAAAGTTTTGAATATCCCATCTTAAAAATCAATTGATTTCTGTCATCAAAAATAAAATGCGTATCAAAAAACAGTAAACTACACTAAAGTCTCATATACGCCCATTCACCTAAATATCTTAGAATTTTTGTACACTTTCTTTTATTTAGCCATGGAGTACCAAGGGATATACCCATGCGAATCGGATAGTAACATCATAGGATCAAGAGAACACTAAAATCAAGGAATAAGTATGAGTAGCTAAGTACCCCAGGTGGTCACCTCTCATTAACACATATAAATATCCTCTAACACTCTATATCAATCTAGAATATTGATCTTAGATCTCAAAATTTATAATTTAAGTTATGATTTCTAATCTACTAATGCCACACTTAAATCCGGAAGAAAAATGGATCTAATTCCTTCACTAGGTTTTTATTTCTACCACTAAGCCCTTTTAATAACTATTCATTCTATCATTCTTTAAAAAAGATGATTAGATCACTTAGATCTACGAGATTCAGATTTGGCATCTGGATGTGCCCTAGAATGGCCTTCAAACATCAAATATAATGTGACGTCTTATATCCTCATTTACACTTAATGGTACGTCATTTTACAAATAAGTTCACAATATATATAAACATTATACATATGATCTATATGATTGCCAAATCAAGTTGCTCCAACCCTGTATGAATAAAATGCGGCGTCGGATTCTTCAGAGATGCTACTAGGTATCAAAATCATTACCATAAAATTTAGCGAAAACATAAATAATGGCCATAACAATCTTTGAAAATATAACTAAAAGATCAATACCAATATTGTAATTATTTATTCATCACAAGATAAAGTACATAATCTTCTGATCGTAGATGAACCGTACATCCACTACATTATATCAAATTCCTCATACTTGAGTCTAAACAACTTTTGACTTCAGTACTGCTCATCAGATATCAACTCGTGTTCCCATATGAAGGGTTAGAGAAAATAGTAAGAGAGTGAGTTAAATGTTCAGTAAAATATATGTATAACAAAGACATGTACAATTATACTTAAAATATATATATGAATTAGAGGAATATGAAACATATAAAACATGCATGAGCTTTTGTCTTTTTTAACTTGTTCCTTTTTCTTAATTAAAATATTGAATCTTGTATATCATTTATCTTTAGAGATTAGGGCTAGTAAATCATACCAATTGATGGAGCGGTCGATCGAGAAAAAGATTATGTATACTTTCACACAATTTAAGATCAGACCCTCCTATTCAGCACCCAGAGGTAGGCGGTGTACTTGCAACCCAGTATACAGGGCCATAACTTATGCTGCCAAAAATTTTTCCATGACCAAGGGGTAGTCTTTGAGTTTTCACTATAATATTCTAAGATATGTTAGAGAATATCACTCGCTGAAAATGATTCTTTAGTTCAGTTTCTTAGCCTATATTTCAAAACTTGAAAACTTTTTATGAAAACTTTTACTTTATTCTTAATACTTCAAAAATTTTACCGATATTTTAAAATTTTTTTCAATTTGGAAGAAAATAATCATAATTCTTAAGACTTACAAAGCTTCTAAATAAAATTTTTATAATATTAAAACATACAAGCCATAAAAATGCAATAATTAATAACAAATCGTAAGTTGTAACAGAAATCAATACAATGTCCAGTTTAGTATCTTATCTTTACAATTTGACATATGCTAAAAATTCACATTTAACATGTAGTGTATTTGGCTAATTTGATTATCGGTTCGGTTGTTGGTTCAGGGCTAGCTTGATTAGCTTTTCTAGTACAATTTCTTGACGGTTTGGTTAACGGTTCACGGTCAATTTAACGACCGGTTCAAAGATTTGTCAATGCTAATTATTACCACTAAATTTCATCATTAACGAGCTGGTTTAATATGTCGGTTTAAGGGTTTAATAATTTTCCATAAGCTGAAAATTTTACCATATGCTAGGCTGGTTCGGCTGCTATTTTGAGGCCTAGTTCGGAGGCTGATACGAGTCAAATTTTATAGGTTGATACTCCATAATTATCTCAAGACACTTAGACTAATATGGATACCCGTTCAGCCAATTTAGGGCCCAGTTCAAGGTTGGTTTTGTAGCTGCAATTTCAATAACAACATAGATACTGTTCAACGGTTTGGTTACTGTTTAGGGCTCGATTCAATGGTCAATTCAAGGTATCTTTGGCAACCGGTTTACAAGTCAATAGTTTAGTCTTAGTACATGATAATTTGGACGGCTCAGTTGCCAGTTTAAGGCCAGTTCAATCTATTTTTTCTAAGTTGCCAGGTTTAGCATCAGTATGGATGCTAGGGCTAACTTGTTACAGTTTGAGGCCCAATTCGATTTCGGGTCCAATTTTTCAAATTGATACTTTAAGGTCATCACAATATACTTAGGCTAATATGGCTACCGGTTTAGCCAATTCAGGGCCGGTTCAGACTCGGTTTAGAGGATACAATTTAGCATCAGTATGGATGTTGTCAGTCGGATATGTTAATCTTTAGGAGTCCGGTTCAGTGGTTAATTTGGGTCCAGATTTACGAGTTAACACTTCAACATCATCTTAAGACACATAGGCTAATATGGCTATCGGTTCACCCGGTTTGAGGTCCGATTCATACCCGATTTAGGGGCTAAAAATTCAGCATTAGTATGAATGTTGTTCTGTTAATTTTGTTGCTATTCAAAAGCCTGGTTCAGTGACCGGTTCAGGATATTTTTGGCAACCAGTTCACAAGGTGACACTTTAGTCTCAGCACTTGAGGGTTTGGCCGGTTTGGATGTCGGTTCATCCAATTTGGGACTCGATTCAATCTATTTTTTTCAAACTGTCAAATTTAGCATTAGCATCAGTAGAAATGCAGGGGTGATTCTACCACCTATTTGGGGATCTGGTTCAGTGGTCTGTTCAACTTATTTTCATGGGCCGAATTTACACAATATCAGTAAGGGACTTAGCTAGTTGGTTACTAATTTGGAGCCAGTTTGGAGGTCGGATGGTGGTCTGTTCAGCTGAATCACAACAAGGTGATCAACTTCTGATCTTGTTCAAGTTGGTGTTCCAACTCTTTTCATCACTTCTTTTCTTATGCAAAAATGATGATATGATAAAAACAATGAGTAAGCTAAGTATTTGAGCATCAATACATAAGGAGAAGTATCAAAAATTCAGCAACAATTGAAAGAAGGAATAAAATACACTTGCTAAAAAGTGTTGCTTCCCTTGCTTTGGTTCATCCTCCTCTACCTCTCGTTTCAGCTTTTGCTCTCTCTTAGTTTTCCTTCTTTTTCTTTTTGTTTTCTCCTCTTTTTCTTTTGGTTCTTTCCCTTCTCTTCTTCCTCTCTTCTCTCACGTAGCCTCTTATATAATTTGGAGGTTAATTATTTGAATTATTTTCTAAAAATTGAGCTGCTGCCAGTACACCCGGTTAGCTTTCCAAATTCCAGCTTAGTCGGCCCCTACAATGTGATGATTCATCCCCCTAAATTTGCTGAATTACTATGCTATTTGGTGGCCTTGGAAGCTGCCAAGTGGCTATTAAATTGGGTTGAATTTATTCGACTTTTCTTAGACTTTTGATGAGGTGTGCTAAAATCAGCACCTTGCTAATTTTCCTGCTGCTGTGTGTGTGTGTTTCTCACTGATTTCTTTTAATTTTTTACTGAATATGATGCTACCGTGTCTGTTGGGGACTCTTCTGCCATATGTGTGTTGAATCCCTTATTGAATTATTGAAAATTTTGGTTGGAAGTTGGGTTGTTCTGCTGTTGCTCTTGCAGCTGTTACCCCTCTTGCTGAATTCTTGAAAATTCAGCTAAGTGTGTGTGTTTGTGTGTTGGAGTATATTGAATTTTACTTAATTAATTTGATTTGTGCTATATTTAATTAGCCGAGCAAAATTCAGTTATTAATTGAATGAAAATTTGGGGGCCGGACTATCTTTTTGTCAACCGAAATAGTTTGGTTGCTATTGATTGAAAATTTAGCATCCGACCTAACTTTTTATTATCCTAAAATCAATATAATTGATAACCGGTTGGAATTTTGATAGCCGAGTTGTCCCTTTGTTGACCATAATTTAATCGGTTATTAATTGGGTTCATCGGATAATTTTTCATATCACCGTTGTGTCCCAAGATAAATCTCTGGCTTTCAAATTTTTAACAAGTTTAGTATAATGAATCTTGATTCTTACAGAAATTCTTAAACCGGTGGAAGTCTCCAAATCTATATATTTTAATTTCAATGTTCAATAATTTCGAGATATCGAACTCTTCAATCTAAATTTCTCTACGTCCTTTAACCTCGATAATTTGCTTGATTGAGAGATCTCGGGCCTTACTCAAAAAATATCTATTCCATGTCTACTTTCGCGCATAAAAATATTAGTGTAGATCTCCATACATCTATACTACTAATTAGTAGATCCAAAACATGTATAATACCGAAAAAGATAGCATGTTATCATGAAAATCAAGTAATATGTATGTAGTAATACTATGGCCAACGTTCAAATGTGCGTTCAAACGCTACTGCCTTAAGTGACATTTAAACGTCACTTCGAACGTTGATTAAACATTGCTCTTATCTTGAATACTATATCCATAAAAATTATTTTAATTGGCCAAAACGGTCACTCTACAATAAATCTATAATTCTTCGTAAGTTGAAACTTAAAGAATAATATAGATCAAATTATGGAGAAATAAATAAAAAAAAAATGTCATAAATCCACTTACCTTAGGATGCCCTTTGACTTCTCAGTCATCTTCACATGCCAACCCTGACTTCTCTTTCTTTACTTGGATGAATCTGCAAAGGTGACAAATAAAAAGTTCCGAGTGTTCATATGGAAAAGAGAGTAATTGGGTGGAGTTGGTTAATTGTGACGGAACAGATTTTTTTTTTTTCTCAAAAGCTTCCGTCAGGATAGAAACGTAATTAACGAGACTATCAAAATAATTCTCCCTATAATATACAAACACAGGATCACATGTGCCATCCATGGTACAAATCTATAAAAAAAAACGTTAACTACACTAACAGTTCAATAACGAGATGCCGTCTAGGACCTATATAATAAATCCAGAGTTTAGAGTGGAAGTAAACTAATAACTTACAGAAACATAGCTTTTCTTTTTTACAGTCATACATATCATATGCTTTTCGTACAAAAATTCACATGTTCTAGAATATCCATAAACATAAAGTCAGTATACAAAATCACAATTCCAGTTAAGCCTTCACATCGACAAGCTCTTCAAAAACAGCTCCAATGCGCTAAGGTTTCCAAAAGTCTTCAAACAACACATTTCTGTCTACTCTTTCTCATCAGGCAGTAACTCTACTGTCTCATCTGAAAGAAAAATAATAATAAAATAGTGAGCCGAGGCCCAGCAAAGTATATGCACATGAGTAGTAAAACGGTGATGCAGAACGGTCATGTAACTATATATAAACAGAACGGTTAATCAGAATATAATCCCAAAAATAGAGAAAATATACTTTGACAGTATTATACTTCAGAATCAAAAATCAGTAGTAGGTAAATAAAAATCAGTAACCGTTAATTAGCAAACGGAAAATGGTAAGCAGTAATCGGTGCACAGTATTCGATAAACTATAAACAGTCATCGATACTTCATAACTTAACATATCGGTAATCGGTACTTCATATTCAGTAATCGGTATGATAACATAACGTATCATTAAAATAGTAAACGGTACTTCGTAACATATCGGTACAAACCCTGCCAGTATACCCCACTAGCTGAGGGGCGAATAATCGAGGATAGATTGTGTTCACTCCACACAATCTAAGGCCTGTAACTGTCATATGGCTATCACATCTCATGGGATCGGTACGGTATGCTATCCAAAGGTAGGCCGGTAACGGTAATTCCTTCTGACCCTAACACCCCGAGGGCATGGCGAACCTTAAATAACTTCATGGACATAATTATCCTCGATTACCACCGAAAGTCCTAAGACATGCCGGAGAACCTATCCGGACTGTAGTCAGTCCTGGGTCCAAAAATAACTGTAACGGAAACCATTTCTTTATTGAAAACCCCTTTTTCGAAATCAGACTTTCACAATATACTTTCAACTAACTTTAAGTATACATGGAAATTTTCTCGGTACAGGTCGGTACATATTTTCGGAAACAAATTATACTTGAAGCTTCATTTCGATGTCAATTAACTTTCATATAACGGAAGCTACGGCTAAAACTCATCAAAACCTCTTCATTTTTGTACATAGGGCTTCGCCAAAACCGTCGACTCAAATCGATCTCTTACATGTACATATTTCATAAAATTAATGTCATAGATGCCATGCATATATATTAAATCATGCAATTTACTCAAACTACATAATATTTTCGAGCTAGGGTTCCATCACATACTTTTCAAGACAAATTGAACACTATTTGCATGCTTATTCACGAAATCGAAGCCAAAACTTGCAATAAATATGGATAAACACAAAACTAACCGAGTAATCGAAGGAAACATGCCTCATGTACTTTAAACATGCATCAACATCATTTTCACAATATTTTCATTAACTTTAAAGTAAGAGAAACGGTAAAAACGAAAAACAACGTCCGAGGTACACTTGTCTTGGCCTGATCTACCGTTATTTCTACCGGAAGTGGATTGGAACAAGTGATTCTCCTTTTCTCTCTTATGTTCTTCCTCTTCTTCGTTCGTGCGTATTCTGCTTTTTCTCTCTCCCTTTTCCCTTTTCTCCTCTATTTATAATCAAAACTAAACCGGAACGCAGGTAAAAGTCGGGGCCGCGCTCGAGCGCGCCTCGAGCGCTCAGCGAGCGGGCCGTATTCTGTTTTTCACTCTCGAGCGGCCAGCGGGCGAGCGGCGACATTCTGCTAAACACGCTCGAGCAGCCAGGGGGCGCACGTCGAACGGGCTACATTCTGTTAAACGAGCTCGAGTGGTCAGCAGGCGCACGGCGAGCAGCAACATTCTGCTAAACACGCTCGAGCGGCCAGCGGGCGCACGTCGAGCGGGCTACATTCTGTTAAACGAGCTCGAGAGGCCAGCAGACACGCGGCGAGCGGGGCAGCTACTGGATTTTACGCTTGCTGCAGCCGCTCGGGCGATCAGCAGGCGCCGTTCGGCTGCTTGCTGAACTCGGGCATTTTTTTCACTTTTTGCTTTCAACTAATACTTGTTCATTACATGCTTAGTCTCTTAATGATATTAATCATCTTAATTACATCTAATTATCATATTTTCGGTTACGAGTCCTCACATTAATTTTCTTCTTAATTTTGAAAATAGGGGAAGCGGTTGAGGATTTTCTCGCAAGATGCAACCTAGCCCTGATATTGAGCTATCCACTTACCATTTTAGCTATATGATTCTTTGACCTCTACTTTCCCAAAATAATAACATCATCCAATTAATTAACTTGTTATTCAATTATTAAATCGCTAATATGACAATCTAAAATTAACTTGTTATCGTAAATTAATTGAGCAATTAACTTATAAAAATGAGCTAACAAACCGAGTATAAGCCCTAAGTTAGGAAGAAAAGGAGTAGCTAAGGTCGAATTAGTTTTAGATGGTTCAACCATACTTACAATGCCTCAATTTTATTAACAAATTTTAAAAGATTACAACCATATGAATTCTTCTCAAAATAATCTTATCAAAATTGATTGAATTATAATTCTCCCCAAATCCTCTCTAGTAGCCGTGTGATCTCCTAACCACCTCAAGGACAAAAAGCCCCCAATTTAATATATAAGCTAAAAACTAACAACTTGTTTTAGTTGGAAAGGTGTGGTGGCTAGGAGGTGAAAAAGAATTGAAATTATAGTGGTTGATTGATTCCTATCTTTCCTCCACTTGATTTAATTATTCTTTGAATCTTAACTATCAAATTTTTCAATAACAACTTGCCCAAGAAATCTTACTCGGCCAAGATGATACCAATTTATCAAATAGTTGTTTTTTTAACATGGATTGTTATAATTGTAGACCTAAATTTATTTAATTCTAATCGTGAATTTATTATTATTCCTCAATTTTCTGCATAGCTAACATATTGCCTGAAATAGTCCCATCCAATTTTTTCAAATGAACAGGCCCTTTGGAAATATGAACTGATCGATATTAAGTCTACAAGGCCCAAAATGTTTGATTAATAAGTAAATCATCCACTAAGTTAGTTCTGATAATGATAGAAAAACTATCTAGTAAATCATCCACTAAGTTAGTTCTGACAATGACAAGAAAACTATTTAAGGATCATGCACACGGTTTATCTTAAGAAGATTTAATAATTATAATATTCTTTGTCTAATTAAATCCAACTCTAATTTTTCTTAAGTTTTCAAGCCCATGGCCCATGTCAAAGTAATCCAACTTATTAAATTAATTCTCTAATTTAATCCACTTGTAAATAATTGAAGCACATAATTAGAGCATATAATTATAAAATATACCAATAAGCTAATCCAAAAACATTCAAGACATTACAGCATCACAATTGTTTCATTAAGGCCTTATAGAAAATTTTGAGTTCTTTTGGCTTCATCCAGCACCAGACGGAGAGAAAAGTGAGATAGCTTCATAAATTTCATACCATATTCTGCAATTGTGATACCATCTTGTAACAGTATTGAAAATTCAACCTTCTTCTATTATCAAATGCCCATTAGAAAGTGCTTGTAATAAAAAGTGTAAACATATCTCATGAAATCTCCTCATTCTCTTCACATAAAACCTTCTTCTTCATGGCTCACTAATAATCAGTTTCTTCATCTAACTTATAGGTAGCCAATGTCACATTTTCTATTCTCGGAATAACAAATTATTTCAAACAACTTAATTTTTTGATTCTATATTTTTTACTTTCAATGGATCCAAATTTTCTAATGAGACACTGATACATTTATTTTAAATCATTCATAGGCACTTATCTCACCAACGAGATTCTACTAGTTTCCCCATGTCCTGAATTTTGGGGAAAGTGGACCATCTGGTCCATTACCTAAGTCATTCTCATAAGAACCCCAAAAGAGCTCGTTGACCCATGCAGAATCTCCATCTCTATGATTTCTTGACATGCTTGGAACCTATCAATCAAAATTCACAATTTAGTTTCTCTTGAAGTATTTAAGAAGTTTTCCATTCAGCTTACTTTGATACTACTTTTATCATGATCCAGAGTAATCACAGACATTATTAAACATTAAACCTCGAATTGTAATACTGTGCAAAATTATTAATAATTCCAACAATAAGATGTATGTATATGGTAAAATCCGCTACATCTAATAACTGATTGTAAGTACCTTATCAATAAATAATATAATATTCAAATTCATACTATAATAAATCCTACAATTAGTAACACATAAAAAAAAATGACAAGATGTATGGTCCCTCAACTATGTTTTATCAGAAATATATGTGCCAAAATGTTAAATACTTAAAACAGTTTTCCGAATACAATTATTACAACATAACTCCTATACTCTTCATCAACGATTTCTTAGGTGAATACCTACTGATCCAACACTATTAAGTAATCAAAACTTGTTCATCTTAGAGGTGGTAAAATCATAAGGTGAGTTAAAGGCTTAGCAAAGAAATAATAAGATTCAAATGATAACATGAGTCATCAAGAGTATCAAAGAGGACAATTATAAACCAAATTCTATCGATAAATTTCACTACTTAGATTTGAAGACTTTGTAGGTAGGATTATGTATTTTGCCCTATAAAGATAAATCATACTTTATTATTCAAAATCTATTAATGAATTTCTATATATTATACTCTACAAATAAAGCTTTGTTCACTATTCTAATCTATGAGCGAGCACATCGTATGACCTTTCCTTTTTCTCAATAAGTCATAGTATATTCTAACAATTTCATACAATAGTTTATTTTAAAAAAATGAAGAAAAATATCTACAAAATCATTTGTCCAAAATTTTGGAAGCCGATAAATTTATTACAAACTTGGATGAGAAGATTTCACATATTTCTTTCAACAATCTTGGACATGCAATGAGTTGTCATCACAATTTTTTTGTATTTTTCCAAAACTTATCATGAACATGAATAACTTATTTCAAATTTTAAAAATCTAAAAAAGAAGGGCTATACATCATGCAAGCCAAACTTAAAAAGGGACATGAAAGAATATATGCATGGTGCATAAGGCCATGAATATCATATTTTAGAAAAAAATATGAAGAAGAGATGTAGAAAGTTCAACAAAGAATGAAAAATTAGGATTAAAATTTACTTAAATAAATTCAGAAAGAATTAACCAAAATTTCTTTCAAGTTCACTTTCCTCTTTCTTTCTCTCTTTTTCTCTCTTTTATTCTCTTATACTTCTTTCTCTTTTCTCATTTTTTAAATAAAAATGAATTAAATTTAACTAAATCCGTTATTATAGGCTGAAAAACTGCTTAAGTGGTTGACCAGCAATCAATCTATGGTTTTGCCTCCACCATTGAATGAGGTCTTGTTAGCGTAAGCGTCTAGCATGTTGTTCACTTATGTTTTGAATAAGTCAATGCATGAGAGCGCATCAATATTTGCATCAGGCCCACCGATCACTTGCGATTCTCACTAATAAAATAATTTACCTCAAAATTTAACGCAATTTAATCCATAATTTTATCTAATAAATTAGGATTTATATTAGGTGCTACAAAAGATCTCTTTGAGGAGCACGCACTCGAAAGGTAGTAGGAAGAGGCCCACCAAGATTTAGATTGATGACACCAATGAAGGGTCCAAATGCAACAAAATGGTGCAAAAACCAAGTAAAAATACAAAACATATATCAGTATCTAGTCACATGTATAAATCATTGGTCCCCCTTGTAAACAAATGAGAAGATTTTAACCTAAAATATAATAATGCTTAAGAAGTCAAAAAAAAATATATGACACATCTAAAAAGAATGTTAACAAAATGAATATTAATTGCACACCACGTTGCATCTAGCAAAGACGCGAGAAAAGGCATAGCTATTTTCTAAGCAAAGTTATACAGTCAACTACCTTTTAACTCATTTTTAACAATTACTTTTACCCTCTAATTTATAAATACTATACCAACCTGAGTGATAAGAATCTCAAAAATATTTATTAAGAAAGTATAATACTTAAAACTCTTTTGTGTCCCAAAATAAAGGTGAAGTGACATTTACTGACCTAATCATGTATTATAGCTCTAGGGAAAAAATATGAAGAACAATTCTAGAAGCTAAAATCACATTAAGGGCCAACTATACAACATATACTGTAAAAGATCTAGTATCTTTTGGTGACTGGCCACAAGAGAACCATCTTTCAAAAGCCTTTCACCTTCCACTGAGTCCCTAAGAGCGCTCAGCCATCTCTCAATGGCTAATCTAAAATACAAATTTTGTCATCAAATTTTAAAAGTGTAACCCACCTTATTCTTTTCAAACTATTATCAGCATAGATGTCTAAAATATTTATCCTCAAAAATCTTTAAATTTTTTTAACTTTATTTTTTATAGTGTGTTTGATTAGGGAGTGATATTCAAATTTATTATTATTATTATTATTATTATTATTATATTTAAATTTTTTAACTTTATTAATTATAGTGTGTCTGGCTAGGGTCGCTGTATTCGATTTAATTATTATTATTATATAAACAAAAAAAACATAAAAAAATCAGCTAAGAGACAAAGATTGAGATGGCGAGAATCCTGCGGTGGAGAGCCAGACAAGGACGCGTAGTGCCCCTGACTGGATGATCACCATGTGAGTGTTCGTGAGCCATTGGCATCGGGATCGTGCACGGTGGCCCACCACCCCCAAGTAATGGCGTTGTCAGCAATCCGTACACAAGTATCGCACGGAAACTGCTCATATTAATTTTTAAAATATTTGATAGATTATCAATTTTTATAATGTGAATTTTTCATATTCCTACACTTATCGTATTTAAAAAAAATTATAAATGACTGAAAAATATCTATTTTATATTATTTGAGAATATTTTTATTTATATAATGCTAAAATATAAAAATTTAAAAATTTAAAATAAAAATAAATACTATAATTAAAAATAACAGTGCTTATATTTTTGTTTTTTTATTGTATTTTGATAATTTTTTATATACTAATCCTGTTGAAGTCATATAATACCATATGTTTAATATTAATGGATCCGTTACCTATAGACCAATCCAGATACCGAAACCCATGATAAAAAAATCATTCGAAAGTTGCAGCCCATGATTGCCCTATGAAACATGAATTGGTCCAATAATCTGCCATGAACAGCCCCTTTAGGATGGCTCATGATCTTTTTTTCACACGTTGGGAAAACTTGTCATAACCGATCAGTACAAGTCTGGTAGATTTTTCAGGAATATTCGTCTACGATTTATACAATCTCTCCCAAAGTGGCAACTGTTATATTGGATGCCTCGCATAATTTCATCAAAGAATGAAGGAATCCTCTTTGTTGGTTGCCATAATCGGCACCCACAATTCCCGTGACAGCTTGTCAAATCTGCATGGATGGCCTTCTGTCAGACTTGGCGCTCAACGGTATAAACGCTATAAATACTTATTTACTCTCACAAATATGGGGACAAGAGGAAATCCGAAAAAGAGAGCTCTAATAAGCAAATTGAAAACGGAGGAGTTCATCCCTCCATCTAGGAGGCCCTACTTTATATCTAAGAACACTCCGTCCCGGAACTAGAAGACGTCCTCCATATAATAGCCACTCCTCAATCGAGCGTACCTCTAAATTGCCCTTTAGTTGGGCACACCTCTAAACCGCCCCTTAGTCGGATAGACATAAACACTCAATTCCTCGCTACATACATCAATGTATCTTTTCACATCATCACATCTTTATATTCTCATGAAAAGATATCTGATTTGAGTGTTGGATGATATACTAAGGAGCAAATCCTGCCAATCATCTAACATCTTATTTTTAGTTGTGTTGCATAGGGTCTAGGTTTGAAAAAACAGGGATCAAATCGGCTGCAATTTGACCCGACGTAGAAGATCAACTAATTCCTTAACTTGTATAACAAACTGGATCTAAGGATGTATCATTGACATCATCTGTAGGAACAACTAAAAAGTCTTCCTCCTCAACTATAAGAACAAATATAGTCAGTATTTCGGGTATAAACTAGTGCACCAGCTAGACACATAGTCACCCATGGTGATGCCCTTCATTGGATAGTCATGTAGACAGACAATCGACCCCAAGGGTACAAGCACTCACTACTCAACTGCGTGTCCAGGCCACTACACCCCACTTCTTGAGGATAGCAAATTGGCAAAAAATAGAAGTGATGAACCCGAAACCAGACTGATAGGCAAACGATCCACTCTGGCTTGTATTGGCAGCAACCGAGTCTGGCATCCATCTAGCTTAATGAGTCAAGGATCTACTCTAGCGTCTAGCCTGCCCGACCAATTTGGATCAAGTTTGGCCTCCAGCTACTTTGACTAGTCATCGATTTAGTTCGATCCTGTTTGATGGGTCTAAAATCCAGTTCAACTTCAGTTTGAGAAGACAGTAGTCCAGTTACCATGACTCAGTAGCCAATTGTCCTTCAAATTCTGCAGTCCAGCCGCCTTTTAGGACTCAACAGTCCAATCACCTTGATTCAGCAGCCAATTGCCCCTCGGACTTGGCTCCTTGTCAACCTTTAGAATGGTAGCTTGGTAGCTCATCGCGCATGCGAAAAACATAATACTCCATCTCGGTATTGAACCTGCTCGACCATGCCATCAATTTAGTATGAGCCCATACAAGAGTAATCTATAACCCAATATCAACATCATATTGGCCCCAAACCTTTCGCACCCATCCCAAGGTGTGACTTTGGGGCTTGCATTATTCAACCTCCAGATGATTGGAGAGAACTAGTATCCTCAGAGGATCCAGTGACTTGATGACCAAGAGGCCCAGGCAACCCCGAGCGACCAAGCCTAACCGTGGTCAAACAATCGACCAAATTGTTAGAGACAGACAGAAGATTAGGACGCCATCAGGTGTAGAAAGCTCTGCCCCCTGCACACGACCTCCCATGCCAAAAGATGCTGCCTACTCGTCGGTCGAGATTTCCTCCCTTCTAGCACCAGAAGGTTACACATCAGCAAATAAGTGCAATCAATATTCGTGCTCCAGTTAACTAGTTGGCCAGAGATATTACCTCGATGGCGATGACCTACAGTTAGATACAGCAATATTCAATCTTGCCTTGGACATCACACTTAAGCAGCTACAAGTCCTATGTGCCCACCTAAATAGCCGACGGCTAGGGGCTCCCCCTCACCAGGAACAAACCTCAACACTCCCAAAAGGAGGAACCAATAGAAGAGACCACTCACCAAGAAAAATCTTATCCACTTAATGACCTTAGCATTTGGGAGGATCCGAGCGACAGGGCCTACTCCAGGTGGAAAGATTGATCATATCTTGGAATACAAGATAAAAGCCCAAAGCGGTGATACCTTTGCTATTCTCAAGATGACTGGTGGCATTACACATACAAAAAAGACTCCTATAGCACCGACAGGCATCCAACCGTCCCCTCTTGGAGGCTAGAGGATCAATTAGAGAGGCCTTCAGAGTGTTTAGCCTTCTACTCGTGAGTGACCTTGCAGGAGCAAGTGGTCTAACCCGAGGGCTTGGCAAGGTTGAACCCACGAGAATGCCCCGCATTAGCCCCAAGCGGGGTATCAAAGCTCTACTCCATGGGCACACAACCCTGGGATGAAATCTCGGGAGCGAGAGCACCACGTCTTGGATGGCTAAAGAGATCATGCTCCTTCACGCTCGACAGAAAATGCATGCTAAAGCCCTCACCAACAAGAGCAAGGCACGAAGAACAAGTGCCATCTCAGAAAGCATCCACCAAAATTGACCATAGTCGTGCAAATCCATGCATCAACACCAAACCCGATGAGGCGACAGTGGCCGAAGCTTCGACATGAACTCGAGGAATGTACCCCCACCAGCAAATTTCGAATCGAACCCTTGTAGGCTACCTAGGGTTGGGTTGCTCAGTTGGAGGGAATGGAGTGTCAACCTCTCCCACCAAAAGGACCAAACAGCCACTCCTCTAAAGCTATCCCGGTAAGAGCTCTTCATCGCTAGCTGGTAAAAAGGGAAACCAACCCAAACCTTGCTTAATGCTATGTAAAACCAGGATACGTTAAGACGAAAAGAGGGACACCAAAGCAGATCCTAAACACGCCTTCAGCGCTAGCTCCTAGCATTGAGCTGGGGTCTCCGTCTACTTCAGCAGGTGGTTGTGTAGGTTTCATACTCGCTCCAAACATTTGCACAGCTAATTTGGCGAGAATGATTCATGGAGTGGGGTGTCACGAGCCTCCTACTTATAGCCAGAAAAGAAGATCGGTACACCATTAATGCGGAAGATCACATCGCTAGTATAATCTACAGAGAATCAGTGTAGCCCAGAAAACCACTCCCAAATCCTATGAATTAGAGCAACAGTCTACTAAGTTTCTTTAAAAGGATAGTGTACGGACCTACATGACAAAGGAAGAGTGCTCTAAGAAGCAAACAGAAAATAGAGGAATTCATCCCTCCATCCAGAAGGCCCTGCTTTCCATTCAGGAAGCGCCGCTCGATGAATCCAACAGTGAGGCCCCAGACCCGAAAATATGATAATTGAAAATAATTAAAATGATGATAATCTATAAAAGTCAATCATGTATTGAAAAATGAGGGTTGGAAATTAAAAGTTGAAAAATACCCAAGTTCAGCAAGCAGCAAGATTGTGCCTGCCACGCGCTCGAGGAATGACAGCGAGCGCAAAATCCAGTGCATAGCCACTCACCATGCGCTAGGCGCACTCTAGCGAGCCCCTGGCAGAAACCTCGCACTCGCCGTGCGCTCGCTGTGTGCTCAAGTACCGATCACGAGCCCAGCCACGTGATCTTTTTCTCCCGCATTTTAAATGAGGGATTTAGGGATTCGGGTTTTCATTTCCAGCAGCTCTCGACAGCAACGAAGGGGAGAAGAGAGGAAGGAGAGAGAAGAGAAAGAAAAGGGAAAAAACTTCCGTCCAGTTCCGATCCGAGTCACGGTAACTGTAGATCGAGCTCAGGGAAATGTATTTCGGACGTTGTTTTCCACTTTTACCGCTTTCTCTTGTTTCAAAATTAATAAAAATGTTCTAAAATTATATTGTTACATGTTTAAAGCAAACGAAGCATGTTTTCCTCGATTATTTGATTAAATTTCGTGTTTACTCATGTGTATTGCAAGATTTGGCTTCGATTTCATGAACAAGCATGTAATTAGTGTTCGATTTAGTTCCGGAAGCATGTGATGAAACCCTAACTCGAAAATATTAGGGATTTTTGGTTAAATTGCATGATTTAGTATATGTATTTGGATTTATGGCGTTGATTTCATTAATAAACACATGTTTGGTGTTCAATTTGAGTCCGGAAGTTTTGACAAAACCCTAGGTACGAAAATGAAGGGACTTTAATGATTTTTAACCATAACTTCTGTTATATAAAAGTTAATTGGCACCGAAATGAAGCTCTTGGTATAATTTATTTTTAAAAATTTTTCACGGGCTTATACTGATAAATCACCGTGCACTTCTGAAGTAAAACTGAAGGATTTTTAGACCGTTACTGTATATTCTGAACATTCTGAAGTTAACTGAAGGGTAATTGTGAAACTTTGATACGAAAGAAGGTTTTCAGTTAAGAAGTTATTTCTGATACTATTATTTAGGACCCCAGACTGATTACAGTCAGGTTAGGTTCTCCGGCATACCTTAGAACGTTACGGTGGTGATCGAGGTTAACTCTGTCCATAGAGTTATATGCGGCCCATCTTTCCTCGAGGCATTATGGTCAGGAGAAAAGATTCTGATTCTAGCCTACCTTCGAGAGGCACGCCTGTACTGATCCCATGGGACGGGATCTTCTGTTTCTATTTATGACCTTAGATTGTATGAAGTGAATATAATCTATCCTTAATTATTTGCCCCCTCATCTAGTAGGGTCTACTGACAGGGTCCGCTACTGTTGTACCACTATTCCTTACTGAATTTTGCTCTATACTGATATAAAAGAGAAAGTTTCTGACTCTACTTTCTTATTCTGCTTTCTGAATTGTACTGATTTCTGAACTTAATTATAGTCAAATTGTACTTTCTCTGTTTTCTATGTTCTATTCTGCATAATCGTTCCCCTCTCCAGATGAGACTGCAGAATCGGTACCTGACGAGAAAGAGTGACTTAAAACTTATTCTAAAGACTTTTGAAGATCTGAAGCATTTTGGAGTCACCAAGGAGAATTAGTTGGATGTAAAGATTTGACTTGATATGTGATTTTGTATATGAATTTTATGCCTATGGACATTTATGTATATACGGGTTTTGTATAGAAATGTATGTAATACATGTGATGAACAGGAAACTATACTTCTGCAGGTTAATAATTTTGCTTCCGCCCTATACTTTTGGATATTCTGTACAGGTCCTAGATGACATCTCACTCATGAACTGTTAATGTAGTAGATGGTTTGATGGATTAATGACATGGATGTCATTTGTGGTCCTGTGTACGCGTACTGTAAGAAAAATTATGGTATAAATCGATAGTTGTGTGCTCGTACTAGTTGGTTATACAGGTTCTGTACATGTTATATTTTTAAATTTTCATCCAATTATAAAGAAGACTCTGCCGAAATTTCTGCAAAAGTTATACTTTGTATTTTGGTCCTAAATCCTATTTCTGTCTTGACGGAAGTTTCTTAGAAAAAAAATCTGTTCCGTCACAATTAGTATCAGAGAATTGAGATGCCTTAGGAATTGATTGATCGAAAAGCAGCATAGGTTTGAATCTCTGTATTGAATTTCTGTAGGAATAGGTTGAGAAAGTTAAGGCAACTAGAACTTTTAAGAGATTGATTTTTAGGCTAGGTTTAAATTTCATTGAATTATTGAATATATTTTTTTCTTCCACTGATTTTTTGGGATTATAATATTATATTTGTCTTGATTATAGAATGGCTAGTAGAGGGGGTAAAAGAAATGACCGTAGTGGTGCTTGTATGACTTATGATAGAGAGGCTACATATATCGATTTGTTAGAAAGAATGACCAATGTAGTAGAATCTATCGAGTAGAAACACATGGCTCCAGTCTCTGCACCCGAGCCAGCTCTGACGCTTCTTGCTCCTACGACTTATGATAGATTTACAGCGGAGCGAGTACCTGGCTTCCTAGGAAAGCCTAATCCAGCAGAAGTAGATGTGTGGTTAAAGAGGATGAAGAAGATATTCACTGTGACTAAGTGCACCGATCGGGAGAAGGTTACTTTCGCGGTGTATAAATTGGAGGGCGAAGCTGATAGCTGGTGGAACATGAAGAAGAGGGCGTTGGGAGTGCGCGATGATGCCATTATTTGGGAGATATTTGAGGATACATTTATGGAGAAATACTTTCCACCCAACCTCCAAGATCAGAAAGAGTAAGAGTTTATGAGACTGAGACAATGAAATATGACGGTGAAGGAGTACGATACCAAATTTACTAAATTATCCTGTTTTGCACCATTCTATGTAGAGGATGAGCTGAGAAAGGAAAATAAGTTCCAATAAGGGCCACAGGATAACATTAGGAAGTCACTGTTAATTTTAAAAATCCAAACTTATACTGAAATTTTGGATAGGGCAGCGATCTATGAGAAAAAAAGTAGAAACAGAGAGATTTTATGCAAAGAGGGCTGCTAACGGGCAAGAATTAGCACTGGATCTGCTGTGGCATCTTCTAGACCGTCCAAGAGGACTAGAATAGGTGACAAGGGAAAGAGTGTTGTACCGGCTCAATCAGTGACCGATTCTAGAGTATCGGCTGAAGATTGTACTTCTGTAGGAGGAGACATCCGGGAGAAGCATGCCGTAAGGTATCGGGAGTATATTTCAGATGTGGGCAGTAGGGCCACCAGATCAAAGACTGTCTATTACCTCCAAGGCTAGAAAGAAAGAAGCCTACTATCCCGACAAAGGCCTTCACAGTGACTGTTCAGGATCCGGAGGCATCTTCGAATATCATGGAAGGTACTCTTTTTGTTTGTGGAGTTTCTGCATCTATATTGTTTGACTCGGGGTCTACCCACTCCTTTGTTTCTCTGTAATTTGCATGCTATATTGTATCTACCCCGTGTATTTTGGATTGTGAATTGTCTGTGTGTACTTTTACTAGGTCCCCTGTGATTACGAATGTTGTGTATCCTGGATATATAGTTGAGGTGAATGGAAAATGTTTGGTTGTAGGTTTGGTGTTGTTGAACTTGGGTGATTTTGATGTAATTTTAGGGATGGACTGGCTGACCAAATATCATACCAGTATTGACTGTTTTCTAAAGATGGTTTGTTTTAATATTCCTGAGATAGAACCTTTTTTCTTTCAAGATATTAAGAAAAAGGAGGTGCATGTATAAATCTCTACTTTACATGCTAAGCATTTGATATAAAGTGAATGTAAAGCTTAGTTGGCATATGCCTACACTACTGAAAGTCATAGCGTGCCGGCTAAGGACATCCTGGTTGTCTGCGATTTTGAGGATGTATTTCCAAAGGAGTTACCTGAATTACCTCCACACCGGGAGATTGAGTTTAAAATTGCTATTATTCCTGGTGTTAGTCTAATTTTTAAGGCCCCTTATCGTATGATTCCGGCTGAATTAAAGGAGTTGAAGTTGCAATTATAGTAGCTCTTAGACAAGGGATTTATCAGACCGAGTGTACCTCCTTGGAGTGCACCGATACTATTTATGAGGAAGAAAGATGGGTCTGTAAGGTTGTGTGTTGATTATCGTGAGTTGAATAAAATCACGATTAAGAATAAATATCCTCTACCGCGTATTAATGATTTATTTGATCAATTGCAAGGATCTTGGGTGTTCTCAAAGATCGATTTGAGGTCCGGTTATTATCAATTGAGAATCAAGCTAGAAGACGTGGCTAATACTACTTTTCGAATACGTTATGGCCATTATGAGTTCCTTGTTATGCCTTTTGGCCTTACGAATGCTCCAACCGCTTTTATAGATTTGATGAATGGGGTGTTCAGGCTGTACTTGGATAAATTTATGGTGGAATTTATTAATGATATCCTGATTTATTCAAAGGATTATGAAGAACATAAGATTCATTTGAGGATAGTACTTCAAGCGCTCCGCGAAGAAAAATTGTATGCTAAGTTGAGTAATGTGAATTCTCACTAGAGAAGGTGATATTTTTGGGGTATGTAATTTCTGATAGTGGTATTTTTGTAGATCCAAGGAAGGTAGAAGCTGTTACAAATTAGAGCAGGCCGGCTTCTGTGACTGAGGTTAAGAGCTTTCTGGGCATGGCAGGATATTACAGGCTAGAGAATTTCTCACAGATTGCTATACCTCTAACTCAATTGCTGAAGGAGGCTAAGTTTGTATGAACTGAGGAGTGTGATCTGAGCTTTCGGAAGCTAAAGGATCGCTTGACTACCACTCCAGTATTGATTATTCCAGAGGATTCAGGAAGCTTTGAGGTATATTGCGACGCCTCTAAGGCAGATCTAGGATGTGTATTGATACAGCACGATAAAGTTGTAGCTTATGGATCTAAGCAACTGAAAGTACAAGAGAAGAACTATCCTACTCATGATCTGGAGCTTGCTGCTGTTGTTTTTACCTTGAAAATTTGAAGACATTATTTATATGGTGAAAAGTTCCTTATGTACTCTTATCATAAAAGTTTGAAATACCTGTTTTCATAAAAAGAACATAACATGAGGCAAATGAGATGGCTTGATTTCTTAAATGATTACGACTATGAGATATAGTATAAGCCAGGAAAAGTCAACGTAGTTGCTGACGCATTGAGTCACCAATCGGGGTATGTAGCTCAATTGTAAATCAAGCAGATGAAAATGTTAGATTTTCTAAAATAATGTGATATTCAACGTTATGCTAAAGGTGATAGAATGCTTCTATTATATCTTCAAATCCAACTAGAAGTAGTCAGCAAAGTTAAAGAGAAGCAAGTGAATAATCCGTTCCTTGTGGATGTTGTAAGTGATCTGAATAAGGAATCTCAAGCTGATTTTAACGTCCAGACTGATGGAGTGTTTAGGTTTAAAGACCGATTATATGTACCGGATGATAGAGAATTGAATGAGAAAATTTTGAAGGAAGCTCACCGGTCCTAGTATACGATTCACCCTGGAACAAGTAAAATGTATCAGGATCTGAACAAAATCTTCTGATGGAGGAACATGAAGAGAAATATCATGGGTTATGTGGAGAAATGCCTGGTATGTCAGCAACTGAAAGTTGAGAGGAAGAAGCCTTCTGGATTATTACAGCCTATGCTGATCCCAAGTTAAAAATGGAAAGATATTACTATAGATTTTGTATCGGGTTTACCGAGGACTCTTAGGAATCATAACGTCATTTGGGTTATAGTTGATCAGCTGACAAAATCAGCCCACTTCTTGGCAATCAGGATGACCTATTCGCGTGATAGATTGGCTCAGTTATTTGTGAACGAGATCGTAAGGCTTCATGGAGTTCCTGCCTCCATTGGATCTGATAGAGATCCCCGTTTTGTCTCGAGATTTTAAAAAAGTTTGCATAGGAAACTGGGGATAGAGTTGAAATTTAGTATTGCGTATCACCCCCAAACTGATGGCCAATCTGAGCGTACCATTTAGATTCTTGAGAATATGTTAAGGGCCTCTGTTTTAGAGATGAAATGAACTTGGGAACACTTATCTGGCGCTGGCTGAATTTGCTTATAATAACAGTTATCAGGCTAGTATCGGTATGTCACCTTTTGAGGCGTTGTATGGGAGAAAATGTAGGTCGTCAATTCATTGGGAGGAGATTGGAGATAAAAAAATTTTGGACATAGAGATTGTGAAGGAAATAGTAGAAAAAATTAAACTGATCCATAATAATCTGAAGATTGCTTAAAGTAGACAGAAAAGTTATGCAAATAGGAGGAGAATAGAATTGAGCTTTGAAGTAGAAGACCTTATTTTTCTGAAAGTCTTACCGTCCAAGGGAACATTCCGGTTTGGAGTTAAGGGAAAACTGAAGCCGCGGTTCATTGGTCGTTTTGAGATTCTGGAAATGATCGGGAAGGTAGCCTACAAGTTAGCGTTGCCACCTAGTCTGACTGACGTACATGATATATTTCATGTATCGATACTTCGAAAGTACGTCCACGATCCTACACACGTGATTGACTACGGATCCTTGGCTATCGACAAGAATTTATCCAACATCGAGGAACTACTGCAGATTCTGGATCGAAAGGATCAGAGGTTACGTACAAAAATCATTCCCCTGGTGAAGATACTTTGGACAAATCATTCACCGGAGGAGGCCACTTGGGAGCACAAAGAGGAAATCCAAAGAAAATATCCCAACTTGTTTTCTTGAGATATGTAACTTTGTTTAATTTCGAGGACGAAATTTCTTTAAGTGGGGGAGAATGTGATGCCCCGGACCCGAAAACATAATAATTGGGAGTCATTAAAATGATGATAATTTATAAGAGGCTAATCATGCATTGAAAAATGAGGGTTTAAAGTAAAAAGTTAAAAAATACCCGAGTTCAGCAAGTAGCAGGGTTGCGCCTGCCGTGCGCTTGAGGCGCGGCAGCGAGCGAAAAATCCAATGCATAGCTGCTCACTGTGCGTCAGGCGCGCTCGAGTGAGCCCCTGGTGGAAATCCCGCACTCGTCGTGCGCTCGTTGGGCGCTCGAGCATCGGTCAGGGGCACTGCTACGTGATCTTTTTCTCCCACGTTTTAAATGAGGGATTTGGGGTTTCATTTCCAGCAGTTCTTGACAGCAATGAAGGGGAGAAGAGAGGAAGGAGAGAGAAGAGAAAGAAAAGGGGAAAAACTTCCATCCAGTCCCGATCCGAGTCACGGTAACTATAGATCGAGTCCAAGAAAATGTACTTCGGACGTTATTTTTCGCTTTTACCGCTTTCTCTTGTTTCAAAATTGATGAAAATACTCTAAAATTAGATTGTTGCATGTTTAAAGCAAACCAAGCATGCTTTTCTCGATTATTCGGTTAGATTTCGTGTTTACTTATGCGTATTGCAAGATTTGGTTTTGATTTCATGAACAGGTATGTAATTAGTATTCGATTTAGTTCCGGAAGCATGTGATGAAACCTTAACTCAAAAATATTAGGGATTTTTGGTTAAATTGCATGATTTAGTATATATATTTGGATTTATGGCGTTGATTACATGAATAAACACATGTTTGGTGTTCGATTTGAGTCCGAAAGTTTTAGCTAAGCCCTAGGTACGAAAATGAATGGGCTTTAATGATTTTTAATCATAACTTTTGTTATATAAAAGTTAATTGGCACCGAAATAAAGCTCCTGGTATAATTTATTTTTGAAAATTTTCCATGGGCTTATACGATAAATCACTTGTGTACTTCTGAAGTAAAATTGAAGGATTTTTAGACCATTACTACATATTCTAAACATTCTGAAGTTAACTGAAGGGTAATTTTGAAACTTTGATACAAGTGAAGGTTTTCAGTTAAGAAGTTATTCTGATACTGTTATTTAGGGCCCAGGACTGATTATAGTCAGGTTAGGTTTTCTGGAATGCCTTAGAACGTTACGGCGGTGATCGAGGATAACTCTATTCATAGAATTATATATGGTCTGCCCTTCCTTGGCACGTTACGGTCAGTAAGAAAGATTCTGATTTTGGCATACCTTCGGGAGGCACACCTGTACTGATCCCATGGGATAAGATCTTCTGTTTCTATTTATGGCCTTAGATTGTGTAGAGTGAATATAATCTATTCTCTATTATTTGTCCCCTCAGCTAGTATGGTCTATTGGTAGGGTCCGCTACTGTTCTATTCTATACCACTATTTCGTACTAAATTCTGCTTTGTACTGATATAAAAGAGAAAGTTTCTGACTCTACTTTCTGATTCCGCTTTCTGAATCACACTGATTTCTGAGTTTAATTATAGTCAAATTGTGCTTTCTCTGTTTTCTATATTCTATTTTGCATAACCGTTCTTTTTCTGTATAGTTTCACAACTGTTCTGTATAACTGATTTAGTGCATATCTGCATTACCTTATTGGATCTCGACTAACTATTTTACTATTTTTTTCCTCCAGATAAGACTGTAGAATTGATACCTGACGAGAAAGAGTGACTTAAAGTTTATTCTGAAGACTTTTGAGGATCTGAAGCATTTTGGAGTCTCCAAGGAGAATTAGTTGGATGTAAACACTTAACTTGATATGTGATTTTGTATATAAATTTTATACCTATGGACATTTATGTATATATGGATTTTGTATAGAAATGCATGTGATGAACAGGAAACTATGCTTCTGTAGGTTAATAGTTCTGCTTCCGCTTTATATTTATGGATATTCTGTACAGGTCCTAGATGGCATCTCACTTATAAACTGTTAATGTAGTAGATGGTTTGATGGATTAATACCATGGATGGCATCTATGGTCCTGTGTACGCGTGTTGTAGGAAAAATTATGGTATAAATTGATAGTTATGTGCTTGTACTGGTTTGTTATACAGGTTCTGTACATGTTGTATTTTTGAATTTTCATCCAGTTACAAAGAAAACTCTATCAAAATTTTTACAGAAGTTATACTTTGTATTTTGGTCCTAAATCCTGTTTCTATATTGACGAAAGTTTCTTAGAGAAAAAAAAATTCGTTCCGTCACACCAACCCTCCATCAAATAGGTCTTGACTTTGTCCAGGAGCCGCCCTCTGTCTAAGAAATGCCCTTCGTCTGGGAGTTCTGCTCACCAATCCTTCCAGGAGGAGTCCTGCCCAATCCATCGAGGAATCCTACCCACCAGTCCTCCCATGATGAGACTTACCCAATCCATCCAGGAGTCCTACTCACCAATCCTCCCAAAAGGAGGTCTGCCCAATCCATCTGAGAGGCTTGCCCTCCAGTCCATCCAGGAGGCTTCTGTCTTGGAGCCAGGAGCCATCCTCGACACAGTAGTTGCTCCTCAGTCAAGCGCACCTCTAAGCCGCCCCTCAACCAAGTGAACTATAAGCTGCCCCTTAGCCAGGCATATACAAACACTCGATCCCCTACTACATTTATTTTCTCATATCCTCACATCTTTCTATTTGTATAGAAAAACATCTGATTTGAATATTAGATGATATATCGAGGTGCAAGTCCCATCAATCCTATAACCTCTTATTTTCAGTTGTGTTGCATAGGGTCCAGGTTTGAAGAAACGATGACCGAATTGTCTCCAATTTGACTCGACGTGGAAGATCGAACAACTCCTTAACCCATACAACAACTCGAATTTAGAGACGTATCAAATATCAAAAAATTTTAATAAATAAAAAATAAAATATCTATTTTGAAATATTTCAGAGCATGCTTAGTTTTTATAACATTGAAGTATAATAAATGATTGAAAGAAAAATAGATAATAGGTCTGAAAATAAAAATATAGTTGAAAATTAACATTTTAGTATTTTCCCCCCTTTTTAAGGCATTTTCATCAGTGCTTCACCTACTCAGCCTCATAATTTACCAATTACTATATTCAAATTTATAAATAAAATAAAATATAATAAGGCGTGTGATATGCAACAAGGACGACTAGTCAAATACGAGATTATGAACTTCTGCAGTTGTCCTATCTTTTTCAGCGTATTATAGAAGGCAACACCTCACTTTGGCAGAGGAAATCTAAAAGATTTCGAAATTTTATTTCTTTCCTCATCAATAATCCATGTTTTCATTCACATATCTGGACAAATAATGTTGGGACATCCAATTATGTCACATTATCTTATAGAAGACATGATACCCATTAAGCAATGTTTATAATCCCAGGTTTATAAGAATAGAAGGCCGGCTATACTATCCGATTCTAAAAATATAGGTATGCTTAAAAAGGATATAAAAATAAATGGGTTCGGGGGTTGGCCCATTTGGAAAAATGGTTGGCTCTCCATCTTTTTGTCCAATCTTGATCGGATGGTTGAAAGATTTTGAATTTTTTTTAAAAGAATATGATTTTGAAAAATATTTTTTAAAAAAAAGTTAAATAACTTTATTCGTTTAACTAAAATTGGACAGTTAACAGAGAGTGGGGTTGACTATATTCCTCTCTCAAAGGGATCGGCCCCATTTAGAAAATTTATGAGAAGAAAAGGAAATATATGAGACAGATCAGGAGCATGATCACATTATTTTCCATTAAAATCCATATCATGCCAAAAATTGCTCCACAAAGCTTGTAAATCTATCATATGAGACAAAACTTTTAGTAATTAACAATATGAATGAGTAATAAGTAGCGGTGCATTTCCAACGGATTGAAAATGTTGATCCCATATCAGAATATCAGCATTGAGCTGATAAGCAGAAATTCAATGCAATCTTGCCAAACAAGCTCATAAAAAATACCAAATGCCACCAAAATTCAACCACAAAAGGCAACACAAACTTTATTTCCACCGAATAATGAGAGTACATTTTATTCCATTTAAAAAAAAAAAAAACCCTCATAAATTCGGTTCTGGGGAGAGATACATGGGAGAGAAGCTTTGAAGATGGCAACAAATACCATGAAATTTTGACAGCTTAATTATTACAGCTGTTCACTGCACCACCCCATGCTCGAAATCTACGGCAAACAAAGCCGAAACTGAAAGTCGAGAAAACGTTTTTGTGATTATTCGAAATAATTATTCCTCCATTGCTTAAGGGGGTGAGACCTTGAGACTGAGAGACTTGTTGATCCATGTCCTCCAGCTGCCAGCTCCCTTCTTAGCAACAATTGCTGTTGTCGGTCTCTCATCGCCCATCGATCTAGCAGACTGCGGCTTCTTGCACAGCATGAAAATTCGGGCACCATGTGCCCCGATTTTCTCCAATGGGCTCAAAGCTACCGAATTCAGAGATCAATGAAGATAATCAGAACTTGTGCGTATCGTAAGGTACTGCCAAATCACATCATACAAATTTAAATCCAGACGTAAAAGATTATCCCGCGTAGAAAGCTACCACACAACAGGCCCTTTGGTACCGTGTATTTCCAATGAAACAGATTGCAAGGAATTCAATTCCCCATTAAATTGAAGATTTTAGCATCTGATGCAATATGATAAGTTCTGTCATATTCCCTCGAATATCTTTTCTTTTTCTCTGCCCGCAACCCTTTCTCGTCACATAAAGGGCATTTATAATTACGTTGAACGGGATAATTCAATTTTCACATATTACATCGAGTTCTACAACGTCAGAAACTCAAATCGAAAACAACTGAAACAGTGATTTAGAGAAACAAACTATAATTCAACCAATGAAGAGGACAACAGGAATCCGAAGAACTAAGAGAAATCCATAAGGAGTCAGAAGCACCAAAAACACAAATCAAAGCAATTGAAACAGTGATTGAGGACGGATATAGTCAAATTGATACAAGCTATGAAAAATACAGCTCAAATCCAAATCATAAGGGAAGAGAACTAAAAAGGAAAAAAAAAATTTACCATCAGATCCAGCCGAAGGGCAGTAGAGCAGGAAGTCATTGGGATCCGTCCCGAGAACTGGAAGCCTTCCCTCGCGTGCATAAGATTTCAACACCATATCAATCACGGCAGACACAGGTTCTAGCTCATTAACCACAAACCTCATTGGGCCAGTGCTCCCGAGTACATTGACAGTAATCAGAAATCGATTTCCCTTTGCGTTCTGGGCCTTCTTTGGCCTGTACAGCACCATTGTTTCTTTTTTTTTTCAAACGTGTATAAAGCAAAAACTTTAAGATCTAACAGAAAGGGGAAGAAGCGTTGTAGATGATTGGCGAGATTCGAAGTTTGCGAAACAAAGGAATCAAAAGGCAATCAATAAATGATGGCAGAATCGTTCTAAGGGTCGACGCCGAGGCAGCGATAGTACCAGCCTTCCATGCAAGAATCGAAGGCAAAAGCAGATGCAGAGGAGAGGGAGAAGACGTAGAAGATCCCCCCCGTGCAGAGGAAGAGGGACGAGCGCATGCAATTATTGCTTGAGATTTCCACCATTCACAATCAACTGATGCTCGGGAAGAAAATCTATTTTTATCTACTGAAGAAGAAAGGGAAGGAAGCCTCTCCGATTATTGCAAAGATATTTCGACGAGAGAGAGAGAGAGAGAGAGGCGGTTAATTGCGAGTGAGATGAGCTTCGACGAGGCGATGGGGTCCTCTTATAGCAACTAGTTGCGTCGTCCATCCGCTGACGCACGCCTTTCCCCTATGGGGAGTGAGGTTAGAGGACAACTTGACCAGGACCAGCTCTATTTTTCCAAGGGAGGCTGCGACCCGCCTCGATGTGGCAACTTACGTGACTCTCTCTATCTATTAAACCAAAATATGAATTATTAAAATTAATATATAAAAAAAATTATTATTTTTTATATTAATCATTAAATTATTATATTATCAATATTGTGCATTGCAATCCATGCTGGTTATTTTTTTGAGATTTTTATATTATACTAATATTATTGAATTCTATTATTATACTATTGAAAATACGATAATCTTTAATTTTAAAAAAAAAGATATGTATCGATTAAGAATAATTATAATTATTATTTATATAAGTATTATACTATTTAAAAATATATTGTATTCTTTTACTCTGTCTTCCAATTAGCAGGAAAAAATATCCTAGGGTAAAAGAGAAACTATCTTGTATTTTAGAATTCATTTATTTAATTTATTATATTTTAGCCCAGAAAAAAAAAAATCACGTTGATGATAAAATAATAACTATTAAAAAATTGTGCACATTAAATAAGTTAAATTAAATACATAGATGAATTAATGGTCTGAAAATTCAAATATTTTCCATGAGGACGCCGCTAACAATGAAAATTTTTAGCATTTCGGGCACGTTCCGGAATTTCGTTTTCTTGGCCGCCCGGGAGGAATATTCGGGGTCATGAATGTGCCTGCCTATTGCCGTTTGTCTTGGCATTAACTGCACTAATGGCGGCGATGATGAAAATGATGTTGATGAGTTAGAAGCTTTGCTAAAATATTTTTAATTATATATTTTTAAAAATTAATTTTTTGACTAGCAATAATTATAGGAGACATTCACTCTTACTTATCAGGTAAAAATTCATACGAATTATTTGAATGGTTAGTAAAATAGTAAGAAGTTGGTCAAATACTCAGTAAGATATAGCATATAATAATAAACATGCACATTATACTCAAGACATATTATCATAGGGAATATGAGTCATAATGTATACATAAGTATAAAATATATGCAGATAATATTTTTTCTTTTATCTTGTTCTTTTACTATCTTAATTATTAAACACATTGAAAATTTATTTATCTTTAGGAAAAAGGACTAGTAGGCCTTACTAGCTAACGGAGTAGACAATTGAGATAAGGATTGTGTACGTTCCCATACAATCAAAGGCCATGATATCCTATTCAATACCCGGACGTAAGCGGTATTACATACAACCTAATAGACGGGGTCAGAATTTCACTTTTATATCCCCTGCGGTTACAATAGAACAATCCTCAAGTTACCATTGCAATTTCCTAATGCATGTCAAAAAATATTACTCTCTGAATAATTCATCGGTTCAGTTTCTTACTTTCTTAACTTAGAAAAAACTCTACACTTTACTTATTAGTTCTTAATTCTCACCTTTTCAAAAAATTATTCATATTTTTCTTAACAGAATTATAGAGTCCCTTTCTTTTCCTTCTTCATAATATTTTGTATATTTTTATTATCATAATAAATCCATAACATGAAATTTGGATAGTAAATCATGCAGTAAAAATTTATAAATTTTTCTATAATTTAATAAGCATGTATCACATAATTAAATATGTAATATATTTTTATATTATACAAATAGCATATAATATTTTAAAATTCACAACTATGAAGTATAGACACGTGAAAACTAATTTTGTATCACTAAACATAAAAAAAAAATTTAAGATAAAATAAATAATTACGATACAGATAATTAATCGAGAGTTCTCGATAACTTTCACTGTAAAATCATGGTAAGCCAATAAATATATAATTTTCTCATACTTTTTCTTCAAAATCTTAATTTGGACGAATATTAGAATAATAATACTTAAAAGAATGGGAATAAATCACAACAAAAGAAAGAACGAATTAAAAATGAACTTGCCTCCGCCAAATATACCGAAATTCTTATTTTGAACCTTCCGAAATAAGCTACCCGGAAGCTTTTCTCATTTTCTCTCTCTTCTTCCCGCTCCTTTGGCTCTTCTCTCTCTACAAACTATTCCACCGCCTAGAAATACAGTGGAACTAATCCTCGACTGGTTTTATAACAGATTCGCGTTCGAGCGCAGGTCGGGCACAAGGCAGGTGTGGAAGGTTATGGAATCCGTGCCTATTGTGGCACTTGGGTGCATCCAAAGCGTGCCCAACACTGGATTTTGCACCCCAGGCATGCCAATGCGCGGGTCTGGCGCGCTACAATGCCGACTTGGGCCGCAAGCCTGATTTAGTCTGGTTTGCAATTCTTTCTCTTTTTGATCAAATTGTTCTCATCCTTAGACCTCAATTTTATTTATTTTAGTTTAAATAATTTCGATTAATATAAGTTAAAACTCGATCCTTACAAATTTCCACTTTAAAAATAAGAAGTGTAATCGTGAAGATGACAAAGATATCGTACAAATATCTGCAAGTTGTAAATGAAGAGTAAATTAAGCTTCTATAACACCATCTTAAATTTTATCACAAATAAGATGGCAATTAAGCTAAATATATTTTATTCATTCATGGAAAACATTACTGGTAGCAATATGCAATGCAGCTTGGTATCCCATGACAAAATAGCAAGCTGTAAATGAGAAACATGCCAATCATGAAGCAAATATTTGATCCAAATAGTTTTATAAAAAGTAGCAGTCATAGAACAATATTCAGCATTAGCAGAGTTACGGGATATTGCAGATTGTTCTTTTTCTTCCAAGAAACCGAAGAATCTCTAATAAAAATTCAAAAACAAATGGTAAAATGTCATGTATTCGAACATGAAGCCCAATTAGTATTGATATAGACACAAAGTTGAAGAAATGAACTAGAAGACAATAAGCTACCCTGATATAGTGCATTTTTCAGATAACAAAGAACTTTATATGCCGCTTGTAGATAAGGAATACAATGAGCAGCCATAAATTAACTAAATAGTGTAACAGCAAATGAAAAATTTGGTCTAGTAACAACTGTTAGAAATTTATGTGGCTAAAACAACCACAAATGCGGAATTTAAAATCGATTAATATACCTCCGGCCATTTGGTGCTCTGTTTTCCAACTTGCAATTCGGACGGGCTCCGTACTTCTGGACACTCCTTTACTCGTTTAGATGGTGTATTGCTTGAGTTGGGTGCCAGGGACAAAGCCAGAATGCTCAATTTATAGGCGAAAGCATCGCCCGCCTCAACCGAGCGTTTGGTACTCAAACCGGCCAAAATTGATGAATTAACTAAATGGGAGAGTTATCACTACTTAATGGACCACAAATTCTTCAGCAATTAATTGAGTTAAATGCTTGAAGGTTACAAAATTGATCGAGGAAGACGAAGAGAACGAAATCAGCAAACGGCTCGAAATCGGCTCAGATCCGACTCGATGAAGCCGTTTGGCTCTGGCTCGGCTTGGCTCGATCGGCTCGTGGGCCAGACTCAGTTAATTGGGCCAGAATTTGGGCCTGAAGCTTATATTCTTCCACTTGGTCCATATTTAACTTGATGTGATAACTAAAATCATCAATTTTTAAACTTTAAGAAATAAATATATGAATCACGGCTATAAGTCCTCTAATAATGAGTAATATCTTCCATGTATTATAATATATTAATTTCTCAAGTCATCCGGTAACTTTACTTTATGAATAAACCCTATGTTTATTCTTTGTCCAACTTAATGATATTCTCAAATTAATTAATGTGTACACAATTTTGAGAAATATCACAACAATAAAATAGGAATTTACAATATTATTGTCCATACAATGAAAATGAAAAATGGAACTCAATCCCATTTCAGTTACAAGATCCTTAAACCGTAATGGTGGCATGCCTTTAGTCAAAGGATCAGTGATCATCAATTCAGTGCTGATATGCTCAATAGCAATTTCCTTTTCTTTAATGCGCTCCTTTATGGCTAAAAACTGAATGTCGATATGTTTACTTCGACTGCTACTTTTGTTATTTTTAGCCAGGAAAACAGTAGCTGAATTATCACAAAATATCTTTAATGGCCTTGAGATGGAATCAATCATTCTAAGCCTAGACATGAAATTACTCATCCATACACCATGCTTTGTAGCCTCGAAACAAGCAATGAACTCGGCCTCCATAGTAGAAGTAGCAATCAAAGTTTGCTTTGCACTCCGCCAGGATACAGTTCCACCGGCAAACAAAAATATATAACCGGATGTTGATTTACGTGAATCAACACATCCAACGAAGTCTGAATCGGAGTACCCCAAAACTTCTAGATTGTCGGTCCGTCTATATGTAAGCATGAAATCTTTGGTACCTTGAAGATACCTCATGACTTTCTTGGCAGCTTTCGAGTGTTTGATTCCTGGATTACTCTGAAATCTTCCCAACATTCTAACCGCAAATGCTATGTCAGGTCTTGTACATACCTAAGCATACATCAAATTTTTAACAACGGAAGCATATGGAATGTTCTTGATCTGTTCCCGTTCCAAATCGTTTTTCGGGCATTGGCTCAAATTGAGCTTATCACCCTTCACAATGGGTACTACACTCGGTGAACAATCTTTTATCCAAAATCTCTCTAAAACCTTATTGATATAGGTCTCTTGAGACAAACCCAGAACACAACCCGGTCTGTCTCGATGTATCTTTATGCCAATGACATAAGATGCATCACCCATATCCTTCATTTCAAAATTTTTAGAGAGAAATTGTTTCACCTTATACAACAACCATTTATCATTAGATGCAAGTAAAATATCATCCACATATAAGACAAGGAAATAAGTTTTACTCCCACTGACCTTCTGGTATATACATTGATCCAAGATATTCTCTTCAAAACCGAATGAAGAGATAATTTCATCAAATTTCAAATACCATTGACGGGATGCTTGTTTCAATCCATATATGGACTTCTTTAATTTGCACACCAATTGCTCACCATCACTAGAGGAGAATCCTTCTGGTTGTTTCATGTAAACCTCTTTCTCTAAATCACCATTTAAAAATGCTGTTTTCACATTCATTTGTTGCAATTCTATATCAAAATGAGTAACCAATGCCAAAATTATACGAAGAGAGTCCTTTTTAGATACAGGAGAAAAAGTCTCATTGTAATCAATTCCTTCTTTCTGAGTGTAACCTTTAGCAACGAGTCCTGCCTTATATCTTTCAATATTGCCTAATGAGTCTTTCTTTGTTTTAAAAATCCATTTGCACCCTATGACTTTCGCCCCTTTAGGCAATTCAACAAGATCCCAGACTCTATTGCTACTCATGGAACTCATCTCTTCATTCATAGCATTGTGCCATAATTGTGATTCATTACAACTCATAGCTTGTGAAAATATTTCAGGATCATTTTCAGCTCCCACATTGTAGTCAGACTCTTCCAGATATACAACATAATCACTAGGGATTGCTGACTTTTTCATTCTAGAAGACCTTCTTAATGTTGTATCATCCTCCTCAACAGGAGTATGTTGTATAACTATTTCAGATAAATCCTGAATTTCATGGTCAACTAGAATAGGATCAACATTTTGTGGAATGACATTGATTGGTTGTTCAACACCAGATTGATCTTGAGGGGTGTTGTGTACATCAATCAACCTATCATATGAAGTGGAGGGTTGAGAATCCAAATGATCAGTTCTTGATCGTTTTCTCCCACTCATTAAGTCATTCTCAAAAAATTTTACATTTCTTGATTCCACAATCTTAGTGGTATGTGATGGACAGTAAAATCTGTATCCTTTAGACCGTTCAACATATCCAATGAAATGCCCACTTATAGTCCTTGGGTCCAACTTCTTCTCATGTGGGTTATAAACTCTTACTTCGGATGGGCATCCCCATACGCGTACATGTTGTAAACTAGGTTTTCAACCTTTCCATAACTCAAAAGGAGTTTTTGAAACAGCTTTTGTTGGGACCTAGTTTAATATGTACACTGCCGTTTTAAGAGCTTCACTCCACAAAGATTTTGGAAGTTCGGAGTTACTAAGCATATTCCTCACCATGTCTAATAATGTTCGGTTTCTTCTTTCTGCTACACCATTTTGGTCCGGAGAATCAGGCATAGTGTATTGGGCAACAATCCTATGTTCTTGAAAAAACTTTACAAATGGACCAGGCATTTGTCCATCTTCAGTATATCTACCATAATACTCTCCACATCTATCTGATCTCACAATTTTGATATTTTTTTCAGTTTATCTCTCTACTTCTGCTTTAAACAATTTAAAAGCATCCAAGGCTTCATATTTATTATGAAGCAAGTAAAGATACATATATCGTGAGAAATCATCAATAAAGGTGATGAAATATTTTGGGCCATATGAGTCTATATCAGGACTACAAATGTCAGTATATATGATTTCTAATATGTCCGAACTCCTCTTGGCATTTTTCTTAGTCTTGTTGGTCTGCTTTCCTTTAATGCAGTCCACACAAGTCTCAAAGTCAGTAAAATCTAGAGTACTAAATACTCCATCATTTATCAATCTTTTGAGTCTATCAATGGAGATATGTCCCAATCTCCTATGCCACAACATCGAGGAACATTCATTCATAACACATCTTTTAATTCCATTATTAACATGCACAGTATTGAAATTGGTATTGTTTTGTAAATTCAAACAATAAAGACCATTAGACAGTGTACCATTCCCAACAATATCAGACTTATAAGATAAACTGAATAATGAGTCTGAAAATATAAAGGAATATCCAAATGGTACACGTCTAGAAACAGAAATCAAATTTCTAGAGAAATTTGGAATATAAAAGGTCTTTTCAAGAGACAAAACAAAACCACTACTCAAAATTAAATTGCATGTTCCAATGGCCTCCACATGTGAACGCATCTTGTTTCCGGAGAAGATGCATTGTTCACTGCCCACTGGTTTCTTTAGGTTTTGCAAGCCCTGTAAGGAATTAGAAATATGAATTGTAGAACCAGAGTCAATCCACCATGTGTTATGTGCAACTTCGCCATATTAGATTCATAACATACAAAAGAGAATGGATTACCTTTCTTTTTAAGCCAATTTTGATACTTGAAACAGTCCTTTTTTACGTGTCCCTTCTTTTTACAGAAGAAGTACTTGGACTCCTTCTTGATATCAGATTGGGGAGGTATTTACCTTTCCCCTTTGATTTGGCCTGCGTCTTGAACCTTCCTTCTTTTTGCATGAAGATGCTCTCACTTTGTTCCATCATAAGACTTCCTTCCTCTTGAACACACATGGTCATGAGTTCATTGATTGACCATTTATCCTTATGTGTGTTATAAGAGATTTTAAAAGGCCCATATTGCGATAGAAGCGAATTTAAAATGTAGTGTACAACGAAAGGTTCAGACATTTTCACCTCTAGATTTTTTAGTTGAGCTGCAATATCCCTCATTTACATTATGTGTTCACACACACCCTTAACACTGGTGAGCCTAATAGATGAAAACTTCATTATTAAGGTGCTTGCAAGTGCCTTATCTGAAGTCACAAATTGCTCATCTATGGCCTTCAGTAAATCCCACATTTTAGTATGCTAGTCGACAGAACCACGAAAACCAGCAGAAATTTTTGTCTTTATGAACATTAAACTAAGGCGATTAGATCGCTCCCAGCGTTCATAAAGAGTTACCTCATCTGGAGTGCTGGTAAGGGTAAGAGCCGGTGGTTCGTCTTTTCAGATAGCATAATCGATATCTAGCCACCCTAAGTGAAGAAGAATTCTCTCCTTCCACACTTTATAGTTGTCACCTTTTAGTTCGGAAATTTCACATCTAATATCGGAAAGATTTACAGATTGAATAGCTGTATAAAAATAAATACATGCTTAACATCTAAAATTGAGGCTAACAAATTACAAAATTATGTTTTACCAATGTAAAGCATACATCATGAATCAATTGACATAAAAATTACCTGTGGGCCAAATTCTTAATTCAAGTAGATTCATGTCCAAAAAGTGATAAAACTATCAAATTATATTCCTTTCTTAATCCCTGTGGGCAAATTAAAAAAATAATTTGACATTTTATCCTGATTAATTAATTTAATATAATAAAATTTTCTGTGGGATAAATTTTATTATATAAAAATAATTACCACAATTTATGTCTTTATACCACACGTGATAATAAAAAAAATAATTTTATTAATTAAGGGTGCTGTGACTAATCCTCAATTAATTAAATTATTTTAATCATAAGATATTATTTATACATATATATAATTATATTCTGGATATTATATTTTATACTTTATATATAATAATATAATTATATATATATCTAAATATATACGTACATATAATATATATATATATACTCTGTATAAAAATGTAAATACAATTGAAATGCGGAAAATAGCGCAAGGCGCTCAGCAGTGCAAGCGGCAAAAGCCGCTTCTCCCTCCTCCGCGTCCCGGGTTCGAATCCCGTCAGCCGCGTCCGCATTTTAATTTCCATTCTGCTACAGTAACGGGCCAAAAGCCTGGGCCGCGCACGAAACGGATTTGGGCCGCGAACGAAACGGCCCATAACCGATATAATTAAATTTTTTTTAATCAAAACTGTAGCAAAACGACGTCGTTTTAACAACTGAATTCGTTCCAACGAAACGACGTCGTTCTGAAGCATAAAACAGAAGCCTGAAAACGACGACGTTTATAACTGCCGAAGCAGAAAACAACGTCGTTCAAGTCGTCGTCTACCTTCGTCAGTTTCGACCCGAACCCGACAACGAACAACTCGACCCGAATTCTAGACCCAATTCAAACAGCACGATACGAACACCATAAATGATGAAAAATATATGGAAATTTAATTTCCCATCGATTTCCAGTGCTCGTTTGAATCGAATCTTCAAAAAAATGAAGACTTTAGGTTTTTACGAATTCGGGAAAAATCGAAAAATAACAGAACAACAAAGGCAGAGTTGAAGCCTGTCTCTGATACCAAATGTTAGAAATTTATGTGGCTAAAACAACCACAAATGTGGAATTTAAAATCGATTAATATACCTCCGGCCATTTGGTGCTCTATTTTCCAGCTTGCGATTCGGACGGGCTCCGTGCTTCTGGACACTCCTTCACTCGTTTAGATGGTGTATTGCTTGAGTTGGGTGCCAGGGACAAAGCCAGAATGCTCAATTTATAGGCGAAACCATCACCCGCCTCAACCGAGCGTTTGGTACTCAAACCGGCCAAAATTGATGAATTAACTAAATGGGAGAGTTATCACTACTTAATGGACCACAAATGCTTCAGCAATTAACTGAGTTAAACGCTTGAAGATTACAAAATTGATCGAGGAAGACGAAGAGAACGAAACCAGTAAACGGCTCGAAATCGGCTCAGATCCAACTCGATGAAGCCGTTTGGCTCTGGCTCGGCTTGGCTCGATCGGCTCGTGGGCCAGACTCAGTTAATTGGGCCAGAATTTGGGCCTGAAGCTTATAACAACTAGATATAATAGTTTCCCAATTAATCGTCTATAAATATAGACACATCAGATAGAGGTTCTCCTTTATCTTTGGAAAGCTTAAAATTCTTTTCTAAAGGAATTCTACTAGGCTTGCAACCAATTAATCCATCATCACAAAGAATATCAATAACATATTTGCATTGACATATATGAATGCCAGAAAATTTTCTTGCTATTTCAATACTAAAAAAATATTTTAAATGACCTAAATCTTTTATACGAAAATGTAAAAGGGATATAACTTCTTAAAGTAGATATCATATTTATATCATTAGAGGCAATTAAGATGTCATCAACGTATGCAAGTAAAGCCATAAAATTGGAAGATGTGTCTTTAGTGAATAAGCTGTAATATACTTTTATAATTCCCGATTTGCATTTGATTCAATTTAGTAATATATATCATTTTGGATAAATTTAATGTATAGAAAATAATTGTATAACATAAAATTTCAGAGAATTTGGAGCATGCAAGTTGATGCATGAAGCGCATCCGATGCTTGCTTGAGCTCAAAAAGTCAGGCGGCTGGCACTCGATGGGTGTTTGAGGCAATATTCAAGCGCCATATAGGAGTCATGCTTGAGGTGTACCTGAATGGTGCTTGAACATCGATGGTCTATTTAAAGCATTGTGCGCTACTGTTTATCTATTTGCGCAGGAAAGGAAGAAAAGGAGAAAGGGAGAGAGAAGGAGAAAGAAGAGAGAAGAAGAAGAGAAAAGGTGGTTCAGAATATCTTTTTATCAAATTTACTTTATTGAAAATTTAAACAAGTATTCTTACACCCTATTATTGATCTATTTTCGTATCTGATAAATTTTGTTTACGTTTGAAGGTTTAAATACATATATATGCATGCTATTTTTACTTCCCTTATTTATTTTTCTCGTGCATGCATTTCCTTTTTAGTAATTATTTTGAAGTTTTGTTCAGATTTTACTAATATTTAAGAGTTTTGTTCATTTGAATATTTCTTTTCACCTATAGGAAAGATTTGGAGTAGTGACACTTCCCGTTTAGATGATTTGATTTGACTTTATAATATATTTAGATATTCCAATATATCGACAAGTTTAAAAGATTGTACACAAAGTCACAGGAGGCTAAATATAGTGAACAACCTTATCCATGGGTACATGGGTGATCATACAAACTGGCCTAATTTGTATTTGATATGATTTAAGGTTATTAGGAGTATGTGTAACCCTTCCTTACGTTAGTATTTAAATAATAGGAACTCAAATTTGATACAAAATTTGTATTTCTGCAGGATTTTGATTTGCATTTGAATTTGAGATTCGTCGATTTTGTCCACATATGGGTTTTGCTATGTCTCGTATAAATAATTTTGACTATATATTTTGATCGAGACCTTTGGACTATTTATCGTGGTACTGTTTCGACTTTTGCACACGCTATTAGATCATCCGACTATCAGATTCTGTCCAAATCATAAGCTGATCGGGTCTTAGACTTGGATTAGGACTTGGACTTGGATTGGATATCGGTTTCTTGAAATCGGTCTGACTCACTTCTATTTTGTTTATATATATATATACGTCCCGATGAGCACTATTTTATAATTTAAATATTAGATTTGGACTTAGATATTTAATTTGAGTACGAGACTACTATTAAATTTTTGATCTTGAATTTCTATTAGATTTATTTTATTGACGATTTGGATTTATTTTGTCATGTAAATGAATTTTTATCAATTTAACCTTCCATCTGATTCATTAGACTTCTTTTATTTAAATATGATATTTGTTAAGCACTTGACTTACGTTTTCTGTTTTATCCCTTCAGAATAGAAGGTCCAGACGCATTGTAGGTGTTAGAACGTGATTTGTCAGCTATTCATTCGATTTGGTGAGTTTTAGTTTTATTATAGAGTGAATTAAGATTTGATATGATTGGATTATGGAATTGATTGGGTATAGGCTTATAGTTATATTTTAAAAATAATTTGGATATTATGTTATATTTGATTATAATTTTGGTTGGATTGTTACCTCCCTTACAATGATTGTAGAGTAGGTCATATTTATTTTATCCGAATGATTATCTGATGAAATCTTGTATGAATTTTTGATTTGTTGGGTCCTATATATTTAGTTTGTTATACCCTAATTTTAGGACTTAATATTATTTATTAAATTTATTCAAGATTTTAAATTTTATAAATTATAATTAATTATTTTAATTAACGTATTTGGTTCGAATTTGTGATAGAAATGATATCAGAAAAAAGTCATAAATAGATGTACTTTGGGTCATTTTGATTAAATAATTGATTGAAGTTTTGGGTGTGATAAGTACCATCTTGGACAGATTGTAGAAAATTTGGGTTATTGAGGCTTAGATTTGAATTAGAAGATTAAGTTGTGAAAGTTTGGATTTGGATTGGAAAAATGATCATCTGATCATGATTAGTCGTTCAAGCAACATGATGAGTGGATTGATATAGTGGTTGAAGGAGGATTTGTTTGATTTCTACAGATATATAGAGATTTTACTGGGTTTTATAATTTTTGAAAAGAAGTAGTGCCTTTGGGTGGTGCTGGTCCAAAATCTCACGAAATAGAAGGAGGCTTTAGTTGGCAGAGAGGTCGATGATAAAGTAAGTCAGTCTAAAATCTCACAGAGTAAAAGGTGATTTTAGCCAAGTAGATGCAGGTGAGCCGATAATAGACTTTTAGCGCCTTATCTTGGGTAAGGAGAATGAGGAGATCGCTTGAAATGTTTATTCGGAGACATGCTTGGAATGTCTCTTCGGAGACATCTAATAAAATTAGAACGATACAGAGAAGATTGGCATGGTTCTGTGCGAGGATGGTATGCATAAAGCAAGAAGTGATTGATTTGTCCAAGTAAGGAATGAAGATTATTCAAGATTAGATACCGAAAATAAAAATGAAGAAGCTCATGTCAAATCAACTCCTTTTTCTTCATAAGAGAAGATATGAAAATTTTGGTGGACAACCTTTACCAGAAGAAATGACAAGGAGTGCAAGTCCAATTTTGTTAGTAGCAATGGTGCTGATCGTGTAGAGATTTGAAGTTACGGTTGGAGTAAGGGGAAGACTCAAGGTTATCCATTCCCACCTATAGCTGTGATTGGGTGGATAATCGTCTTTGCGATCTTCCATTGCTGAAGAATCGATGAATGAAGAGCACGAAGTTCGGCCTTCAAAGGAAATATTCAGAAAGAAGTTGAAGAATCTGAAAGATTTGTTGAAGTAAGATAGTAGTTGAGAACTTCAAGATCCAATTTGAAAGCTATCGATACCGTTTCGACTTTGAACTCATGGCGATGAGCTGGACTAAGCCCTATTGATCAAGTATGAGCAGTTTTGGGAGAAGCGTTTTCAAAAGAAATCAGAATATTGGAATCAAAATTTAAAGGATGGATTCGTTTATCCTCCAACGGATAGGCTAATGGAAAGTCAAATGAAGTAATGTCTTCCTTCCTGAAGTTCAAGTTTACAAGGTTAGCCTGCAAGTTTTGCTGGAAGAAGTACTCGAGATGAGTTTTCTTTGTTAAAATAGAGTCTGTTTCAATTGCGGTCAGATATGCCATTTGTCAAAGGATCATTAGAATCCCAGACGTCCGGATTCCATATGTCCAGATAGGAGTCAGGTGGTTCCAGTAGAGCATTTTGCATATACAGTTTGCGAAGTTATAGTCGGATCCTCTATCGTGGAAAACTATTTTGGTATGGTCATTCCATTCAACATTCAAGATATGAATCCTCTGGGTTCCAAAGAAAAATTAGTAAGAAGGTTTCAATCTTGATCTTGGCATTGCTCGCAAGTCATCTACTGAGAGGTCGATGCCAAAGTTATCAAGCACTGGTTACATTTGGGAGTTATTTTGTGACCATTGAAAACATTTTGGTCATCTGCGATTTGAAAATGTTTTCAAGAGGGTTTGACTGGATTATACCTATATTAGGCAATCAATTTACTATCGATATTGTGTTTGGATTTGCACATATTTCGAAGGCTTCGTATGGGGTAGTCTTGTTTGAGTTAAAGAGATTAAAACAACAATTGTAGAATCTATTGAGAAGGATTTTGTTTGACCAAGTGTCTTGACGCGGGGTGCTTCAGTCTCTTTGATGAAGAAAGATAGATCAATAGGTTTATATTTGGATTATTTGGAAATTGAATATGTATTAGCTCTTAAGGATCGATGATTTTTTTATCCATTTTAAGAAGTTTTAGTTTTCTCTGAAATTGAGTCGTGTTCAAGATACCATTGGTTGAGAATTAAGTAAGAGAATATGCATAGGATAGCTCTCAAGTCAATATGCAGTTATTGCGAAGCCTTGATGATGCTTTTGGGTTGTTAAATATTTTAGCATCTTCTATGGATAATATCGATTAGATTTTTTTCGTGTTTGGGTTAAATGATATTCTAATTCATTTGAAAAATTTTAAAAAATATGAGATCCAATTGGGGAGTCTGCTACAGATTCTGAGAAGGTGTCACTTTTGGGTTATATGTTTCTTAACGTAATATTTGGAAATCTAGGAAGATGGAAGTAGTGGTAATTGGAAAAGACCAGCTAAGGTCATAGGAGTGCAAAATTCCTTGAATCTAGTTGGTTACGATAAGAGATTTCTTAAAAGTTCCTCAAGGATTTTAGTGTCATTAGTGCCCTTAGAATAGAAGCGATCAACATTTAATTGAAATGATCCTTGTGAAAAACGTTTTCAGTAATTAAAGAATAAATTATCATCAACGTCGGTTTTGTCGATCCCTGATGGATTAGAAAGATTGGTAGCGCTCAATAATACTTCTAAAAAGATCTCGATATATTTGGATTTTGCATAGTAGGGCGCATTATCTAAGAAAGATTCAGGACGCGATGCAGTATGGAGGATTTTGCATAGAGGTGCTGTGGTATGGATGCTGGTGGGAAGACTAGCCAGGGGGATTTCCTCTCTTTGATGCTGGGATTGGATTCCGAGCGAAGCTCATATCCACGAGAGGAGTTTTTATGACGATCAGAGGTGATGTCCTTTTTGGATGAGTCATCATGAAGTTAGAAGCGATCGAATAAGCAGTCTCGAATATTATGTACAAATTCTTTTCCCATTGCGCATTCAATAAGAGACATGTTTTTAAGAATTCTCTCATTGGAGTCTCAATTGATTGGATGGATGCTTATAAGCTAATTGAATAGAAGTTCGGGAGTAAATGAGGTCATCTGCAATTATGATTGAGTTAGAATTGTCCAAGTTCAACAGAAATGTTGAAAACTCTCCACCTAGAGGAGTGAAGAGAGAGTTTGATGGTAATTTGATCACGAGCCGTGGCAAGATATGTTCGTGCCTAAAGAAAGAAGTTGAGAAGAAGAAGCTTTTGAAATTTTGCTTCAAGTCTGCCTTAAACAGTAAAGGAATTTGGTGGCCATTTGAATGAAAATGAGCTAGCTAATGATGGTTTTGTTGATGAAGACAGTTCATTGTTTGCCGAGATTCGAGGCAGATGTTAAATGAGTTGATAAAGTCAACTTATCGCTTACCTATTAGGAAGTCAATTCCAAAATTGGCCATTGACATAATGTCAAGATGAGGAGATTGCAAGGTATTCCTATTTCAAGGCTTTTGATTGTGATATGAGACTAATGATCGATTAGAGCGGCGCAGCGAAAGCGTGTGGACTCACGTCTATCGATCACAAAATTTGATTTGAGGTTTGAAGTAAAAGATTAGAATAGCTATCCGATTGGTGGTTTAAGAAGAATAGTCAGATGTTTCTAGAAACTTCTTAAAGCGAAGAATTTCAAGTTTTGGAAACAAATGGCAATTTGAAGTAGAGGTCATTGAGACATCTGAAGTTTTCAGTAGATTGGAGAAGTGGCATACAAATTGGCCTTTCTTCTGAATTTGATGGATAAATATAATATATTTTATATGAATGATCATTTGTATTGGAGTCGTTTTTTATCGACGAGAAGTATTTTAGGTTAAGGCTGTAGTTTTGATTTTTAGGATAGAAATGATTTGGTATAGATGAATAAGATGTTTCCATTGGCCATTATAATTTTGAGGAATATTCTAGTTGAGGAAACGTTAAGACATCATGATGTCAATTTTGAGAGAATATCCCTATTTGTTGAGGATTTAGGTAATGATTGAGATGCATAAAATTTGAGAATGAAATTTTTGTAAAGATAGGAGAATATAATATCCCAGATTTTTATTCAGATTAATTTAATATTAATTATAATTTTAAATAATTTAAGCGTGATAAAAATTAATTTAATATTATAAAACTTAGAAGGATATTATGATCAATTGGGCTGTCGCTCGAGGTGCGCCCGTACTTCACCTGAGTATTAATTTAGGTTTTGTAATAAAAGAAAAGAAAAATCAAAAAATATATATATATAAAATAATAATAATAATAATAAAAAGAAAGAAACAAAACAGAGGCGGTGCTTTTGGGGAGAGAGAAAGAAAAGAGGGGGGAAGAGAGGAGAGAGGGGAAGATCAACGCGGGCCATTGTCGCTACGATTGTTGGAGGTCCCAACATAAAAAATGGAAGCTGGCAAAGCCTCCTCCGTGATACTACCCTCCATTTTGTCCATCGGTATGAGTAGAGGGCGAAATCGTCAGTCGAAGCCAAAACGGCCGTCGTCCGTTCGCCGTCGTTGTCGGAGAAAATCGGTGGAATCAAGGCAAATAAATCCTTCCATTCTCTTTGTGGATATTGAATCTTGGGTTACGTATATATATTATGTGGAGATCGACTAAAATTTTGATGGATTTTGTGTAAAAGACGTGGTGGAGAGAGGAAAGTCATCGTCGGTTGCATGCGCCACCGTCCGCCGCTGTTTGCCGCCGGGCTTGCTGCCACCGTGGTCACCGTCGTTGTTGGTGCCGAAGCCGCTATCGGTGAAGGAGAAACATGAAGAGAGACGTAGAAGGGTGCAAAGTAGGAGAGAGAAAGGAAAGAGAGAGAAGTGTGCGTGCAAGTAGAGAGAGGGCCCAATTTGGATACGTCAGAGTATCCTTTTGGCAAATCTACTTGGAATAAAGTCAAGGCAAGTATTTATAAACCCCCTCTTTAGTCTGATTTAATATTTGATATGTTTTGGATATTGTTTAAAATTTTTACTAACATGCATGCATTTTTATATATCCGATTTATTTATTCTAGGCAGGCATGTGTGGTTCATTGGATGATTTGGGAATTTTTGGTGTTATTTTTATAATTTTGGAGGATTTAATATTTTTTAAAAATCTGAATAATTTATCAGACACTGTATATATTTGTATCAGTATGTATATACGAAAATATGCATAAAATTTTGTATAGGCTGTATAGTCACATGCATATGCCGGGTTGTGGTTACTATATTTGGATGTAGATTATTAGATATTCTTGCTAACTTTTGACGGGGAGATTTATTTAAAAATTTATTTTCGCCGATAAAAAAGGCTTAAAGTAGTGGCCCTTTCCATTTGGATGATTTGATTTGACCTTATAATATATTCTGACGTCCTAATATATTTGACAAGTTTGATAATTGCACCCAAAGTCACAGGTGATAAAATATAATGAGCAACCTTATCCATGGGTACAGAATACATTGGTGACCATGCATGCTGGCCTAATTTGCATTTGATATTGCCTAAGGTTACCGAGAGTACATGTAGCCCTTCCTCAAGCTAATCTTTAAATAATCGAAACTCAAATTTGATACATGATTTGTATTTGTACATATATTTGTATTGGTCTTTGACTTAAATTTGGATTTGAGATTCGCCGATTTTGTCCTTAGATGGGTATTAGTATGTCTCGTATAAATAATTTTGACCATATATTTTGATCCAAACCTTTAGACTATTTGTTGCAGTTCTATTTCAGCTTCTATACACATTCAGGAGCTAACTAAGACTGAATTATCTCATGATGGCAAATGCCTTCCAGATTCTCTGAAGGGGGATTCCATTGTTTCTCCCCTAACCATGGCCGATACTGGATTAGACCCTTCGATGAGGTCAGCTGAGTCGAAGAACGGACTGACATTTCCATGTGGACAACCAGAGGATCGGTTGACTCATGTCAAATGCCATTCGGATTCCAAATCTCCACTGCCTATCGATGATTCGTGTGGTCAGGTGGATGTGGAGTCATCTAAAGAATCATCTGATAATGAATTAGCTGGTACTCCAAGATTACCATCGAATAATCAAAGCCCAGCTTCCATGACTCATCCCCCTTCCAATGGCAGTGTCAAAAAGAAGGGGAAAAAAGCTTCGAGAAAGAAAAAAGATTCCCCGGGGTCTAAAAGATCTTCCCCGTTGTCGCCTTCAATCCATGATTAATATAGCTTGTTGGAATGTGAGGGGGCTCAATGGGTTGGTAAAAGCTCATGAAGTCCGAAACCTCATCAGCTCCCACGGCTGTAATATAGTGGGTTTGGTTGAAACAAAAGTTGCTGAGAGAAACTCTGCGTCCATATCAGCTAGGATTAGACCTAATTGGAATTGACACATGAATTATTCTGAATCTTCTCTTGGGCGTATCTGGGTGGGCTGGGACCCTCTCAAGGTTGGGGTGAAAATTATTTCTTCAGAAGAACAGGTTGTTCATACCGAAGTTTTGGCTTTGGAGGAAAATTTTCGTTGCATTTTATCGTTTATTTACTGTGCGAACTCAGAAAACCTTCGAAGGTGTCTTTGGGAAAGTCTTAGACAGATGGCTTCCTTCCCAGGTGATCTCCCCTGGGCTGCACTTAGGGATTTCAATGCTATTCGGTTTCCATCCAAGGCTCTTGGAGGTGTTTGGCACCAAAAAAGTTCACTAGACCTTGACAAATGCCTCCGAGATTGTAACCTTGAGGATGTGTGCCATGACGGTATGCATTATACATGGAATGATGGAAGGGAGCCTCCTAACCGAATTTTCAGGAAGCTAGATAGAGTTGTGGCAAATGGGCATTGGCTGGATTACTTCAGAAGGGCCAAAGCAACTTTTCCACCGCCCAGACTATCTGACCATTCTCCGTGCATTCTTTTTCCATCAGATGAATCAAATCGAAATCATGGGATGTTTCGTTTTAATAATTTCCTAACCAAATCCCCAAGATTTCATCAAATCGTAAAAGATGCCTAGGTGGATGAGATGAGAGGTACTCCCATGTATCGGTTGGTATCAAAACTCAAAAAGACAAAGTATGCACTTAAAACCCTAAATGTTCTTGAAGGTGATGTTCATGACAAAGTCTTAAGCACTAGGAAAAACTTGGAGGAAATTCAAGGCCAAGCCCCTTCCCTACTTGGATGTTCCCACGAGGAATCTTCAAGTAGGATTGCCTATCAAGATGCAATGGCCAAGGAAGTTGCATTTTTGCAACAAAAAGCTAAGGCAAGATGGCCTAAAGAGGGTGACCGATGCACAAAATTCTTTTTCAAGACCACAAACGGAAACAATAATAGGAAAAGAATTATCTCCCTACTAGATGCATCTAGAAACCCGACTGTTGGGACCGAGGCTGTCCATAAATTGATTGTCGATCACTTCAAGAAGGTCCTTGGGTCGGGTCGAATAGGTGGATTGGCAGATGCTTCACGGCTTCGGCCCTACATCCACCACACGGTTCCGGACTGTCTCACTAGCACACTCATTGGTCCGGTAACTGAGGCTGAGATTCGAAAGGCGATATTTTCTATTGGTGATGATAGAGCCCCAGGCCCAGATGAATTCACTTCAAAATTCTTTAAAGCTTCTTGGGAGGTTGTAGGTCAGTCTGTTTGTGAAGCCATCAGCGACTTTTTCAATCATGGCAAACTTCTTAAACAACTGAATACAACTATTATTAGTCTTATTCCAAAGGTACAATCTCCGCGAACAGTTTCTGATTACCGACCAATATCATGCTATAATGTCATCTATAAAGCAATTTCAAAGATCATCGCAAACCGTCTAAAGCTGACATTATCCCATCTTGTCGATAAATGCCAAACGGCCTTTGTTGTTGGGCGTCAAATAAGTGACAATATTCTTTTGGCTCAGGAGCTTCTACATAAGTATCACCTTGGCCATGACCCTCTCAGGTGTACTATGAAGATTGATCTGATGAAAGCATATGATTCCATCTATTGGGACTTTATAATCACTATGCTGTCACTTATGAAGTTTCCGTCTCAAATGGTTGAATGGATTAGGCAGTGCATCACCACACCTTCGTACACTATGAATATTAATGGAGAAGCAATCGAGTTCTTCAAGGGGGGCAAAGGTCTCCGTCAAGGAGATCTTATTTCTCCATACTTATTTGTGCTTGTCATGGAGGTGATAAATGGTATCATTAAAGTGAAGGCCCAGAGGAATGATCAATTTAAATTTCATTGGAAATGCAAAGAAACCTAAACAATCATGCTTGCATTTGCAGATGACCTTCTTCTCTTTTCTCATGCTGATGTTACATCAATTCGAATTCTTAAGGAATGTCTTGAGGAGTTCCAATTGTATTCGGGACTCTCTACAAATATGAATAAAAGTGAAGTATTTATTTGTGCAAAGGACAATTCCATCCACCAAAACATAGCTGGTCTTTTGGGCTTCAGAGTAGGCAATCTCCCAATTCGATATTTGGGGGTTCCATTAATTACCACTAAGCTTTCTTCCAAGGACTGCAGTTCTCTCACAGATCGCATTACTCGTCGGATTCAGTCCTGGAAGAATAGGTGGCTATCCTTTGGAGGCCGTTTGCAGCTTGTTGCATCTATCCTATCATCCATTCACCTCTACTGGGCATCAATTTTCATTTTGCCTAAATCCATTCTCAAATCAATTGAATGTCTCATGCGTCGGTTTCTCTGGTCTAGATCTATTGATGGAAAGTTTAATGCAAAAGTAGCCTGGGATGATATTTGCTACCCCAAGAGTAAAGGTGGGCTGGGCCTTAAAAATCTATAGGATCAGAATAAAGCCCTCATATGTAAGCTTCTGTGGAGGATCATCTCAAAGGATCCTGAGTCGATCTGGTCTTCTTGGATTCATAAAAACAGAATAAGAGATCGCTGTATTTGGACCCTAAAAGTTCCGGAGTCAACTTCGTGGAGTCAGGCGGAAGATAATGAAGCTTCGCTCATTTATGCGCACTCATTCCATCCATACCATTGGTGACGGTTCTGATACCTTTCTGTGGCATGATAATTGGCACCCAATGGGACCGCTGAGTATATTTAGTTCAGATCGTACTCGCTTGGTATTGGGTCTGCCATGGGATGCCAAGGTTCATCATATAATCAGAAATAACCAATAGGTCTGGCCTAATCCATATGATCACGACATTTCTCGTCTAGCGGAGAACATGCCCACTTATTTTCCTAACACCGATAAATCAGACTCTGTGAAATGGGATGACAATGCTGATGGTAAATTTTCTACTAAATCTGCTTACTTTCTTATCCACCCTCACAAGCCGACATTAAGATGGACAAATCTAGTTTGGGGTCCCTTCCATATTCCTGCTCATGCCTTCACGCTCTGGCTGGCCATTAAAGGTAGGCTCAGTACCAATGATCGCTTCCATGGTATTCCAAACCTCTCTCCTAAATGCATCCTTTGTGATTTGGCTGATGAAAATTATGAACATCTTTTCTTTTCATGTTCGTTCTCTAAAGATCTATGGACTCGGATCCAAAGGAAAGCTGGTATCCACTGGCCTTACCCTGATTGGATACAAAACATTGATTGGGTGGCCCAGAAATGGAAAGGGAAGAATTTTATGGCTCGGTCTAAAATGATCACTCTTGCAGCTACAGTCTATTTCATCTGGAAGGAGCGTAACAAGCGAATTTTTCAAAATTTGTCCCACAAGAAATACCACAGATCTTTTCGATGATTATCAATACAGTTCGAGACAAATTAAAGACATCATTGGAAAATGACAGATGTATCCCGCGAATGCATTTGATGCGTTGGAATTTATAAAAAAAAAAATCAGTTTTAAGGGAATGGATATCTCTTGTTATTCATTCCCTTGAGATATGGTATGTTCCAAAAAAAAAAAAAAACAAAAAAACAATCTTTTGATTACTTACAATTGGACAAGACCTTCATTTGGTTTGTTTGGACGATTGTTCGATTGCTTACAGTTTAGACACTAACTGCCCTCATTTGCTAAATTTTTCGGGCCTGTTGGGTTTCTCATCCATCATTGTTTCTAGGTCCTCGTTTCAGAAAAAAAAAATCCCTAGCCTGTACGGCCGATTATGTGGGATAATCTTTCTTTACCCAAAAAAAAAAAAAAATTGTTTACTTTCTTGCAGGTCACGATTCTATGGGAGTGGCCCATTCTTGTCACTATGTAATGAAGCCACCTTGAATAGGAATCATTACGGATTCTAAGAGTTGGTTTATGAAGACATTGTTTGCTTGTGAAGCTGACTGATATACCCTTGAAGTTTGCCCATCCAATATACACAATGAAGGAGGATGGTCATGTGTTATTGATACTTGATGGTTATTGTGCTATTGGAGTGGCTCATTCCAGCTCTGATTAATGATACTAACTTGATCTGGCGTTCCAATGGATTCTAAGTGATGGTTAATGAAGACTTTGTTTGCTTATGAAGCTGATTGAAGTACCATTGAATTTTGTCCATCCAGGTTACACAATGATGGCTGATGGTCACGTGCTGCTGATACTGTCCGATATCAAGCTACTTTGCTCCTCTGGTTCGTTTTTGGCTCTCGTTCGTGGAATATGCAGATAATATTATGCTATGGATGTCGACTTGGCCATTTCCACACTGAAGGCAATTGCACTATTCATCTAGATGTGTTTTGCTATTTAATTTTTTTTGTTTTTTTTTCATGATTTGGATCATGATGATACTTGGGATATACCCTAGCATGTTGTTCTACCTCTAAGTCGGCAAAACACTTGGAGTTAGAATATCGTATTGTAAATTTTGTTTATTTTAATCTCACATTACTTACCAAAAAAAAAAATCTATACACGTTATTAGATCATCCGACTATCGAATTTTACTTTAAATCATGAGCTGATCGGGTCTTAAACTTAGAATTGGACTTGGAGTTGGACTGGGATTGGATATCGGTTTCTTGTAATCGGTCCGGATTATTTCTGATATATATATATATATACGTCCTGATTAGGACTGTTTTTTTATTTAAATATTTATTTTGAATTTGGATATTTGATTTGAGTACGAGATTACAATTGGATTTTGAATCTTGGATCTTTATTGAATTTATTTTATCAGCGATTTGAATTTATTCTGTCATTTAAACAGTTTTTTATCCATTAGACATTCCATCTGATTCATTAGACTCTTTTTATTTAAATATAATACTTGTTGAGCGCTTGGCTCACATTTTCTATTTTATCCTGTCAAAGTAGAAGGTTTGGACATATTGCAAGAGTTTGGACATGATTTGTCAACTATTCGTCCAATTTGGTGAATTTTAGTTTCATTATAGTTTGAATCAATATTTGATGTGATTGGATAATAAAATTGATCGTGTATAGGCTCATGATTATATTTCGAAAATAGTTCGGATATTATATTATATTTGATTATGATTTTGGTTAGATTGTTACCTCTATTACGATGATTGTAAAATAGATCATATTTATTTTATTCCAATGATTGTTTGATGAGATCCTGTGAGAATTTTTTAATTTGTTGGATCCTATGTATTTAGTTTGTTACCCCCAAAATTTTAAAACTTAGTATTATTTATTAAATTTATTTAAAATTTTAAATTTTAAAAATTATGATTAATTATTTTAATTAAACTGTTTGGTTCGGGTTTGTGACAATATTTGAGGACGATCTTTTGGTGACATAATATAAAGAAATAAATCATGGCATATGTAGGAATATGTGTAATTGCTCATCAAGTAAAGGCCAAGTAAATAAGCTACTAGATCTTTTGTAGCATATATCGTCTCTTAACTAGAGATGAAAATATATAATGATAGGCTTTGTGATGGGTTTACTGAGGACAATGAGAAGTCAAGATGCAATTAAGGTAATTATGAACCCTTAACTAGAATATTCATATTTACATAAAGTTTTCAATTTAATTAAGTATTGACCATTATAGAGAATTAAAATTGTATATTCAGATATGTCGTATTATATTATTAGTAAATCGAATGTTAAATCTATCATCCACAAATCAGTAAAGCTCTATTTAACCACAATTATAGGGATTATATGTAATCGATCTATCTATGAGATATCAATAATAGCGTATAACTTTTGACTATATAAAAATAATTATAGTCTAAACTTCGATATTTATATTTTATTAATGAGGTTATCACTGATCCTTAATCCTTTATTTGTTAATATGATTTTAATATGATTTATATATTTAGACAAGTTTTGCCATATTTGATTATGAATGTACATATTTTGGCCTATTTATTCATTAGTTTCAAATTTCACATAATTTATTAAAGATTGAAGTTATTAACACTTTAGACTTTCGACCATGATATAATTTCAGCTTGTTTCACCCGGTATATATCCATATATTAAAACATATATATCTTTTTAACCGTTAAAGTTATTTTTATATTTGTCTTGCCAACTTTTTAGATTAGAGGATTTGGACTAACTTGTAGGAGGTTAAGATTTGAAAAAGACTTGCTTAGTGTTAGTTTTTAGGGAATTGAAAATGTCACGCTCCACATTCTTATATCCATTTTAATCATAGGGAATGTGTGTTTATCTTAGCAATTTTGTAAATCACAATAAATTATATTACATAGGATCCAAAACAAGATGAATCATCAATGGTTTTGACATTCATTCAACCATAATATAATATCAGCTTATAATAAGGAAAGATGCCAACTAAAATTTCAAACTCATCATATAAAAATTATACCAAAACTTACAAGATAACCGTAAAAAATTTGTAAAAATATATCGAAACTACCAATACTATAAACTTACATTTCTGATATGCTTATAAAGTACAAGTTCTTACATCATTATTTAAACTAAATTAGTTACACCATTAAACATTGCCGCATACTTATTGGTACTTCTTTACTTTTGTTTACCAAGTTTGAACTCTTGTGAAGCATCTGGAGGAAAAAAATAGTAAGAGGGTGAGTCAAATACTCAATAAGAACATAATAGCTAAGGACATGCATATGGATTATGATACATGTAAAAATATATATATACTTTTAGAATATTTTTATGATACAATTGGCTTTTTTGTTCCTGTACTTAATCCTTATTACTTACTAGCACATTTTTGCCTTATATATATTTAGGAACTAGGACTGATAGGCCTTACTAACTAACGGAGTATTTGATCGATATTTAGATTGTGTTCACTCCACACAAATAAAGGCCGAAATCGTATAACACAACGATACTTTTTTCCTTATTTATATCTTGAAGACAAGATAAATTGTATTCACTTTACACAAATTAAAGGTCTTATCTTCCTTATTTATATCTCAAAGACAGGATGGTATTACCTATTGTCTCCCAATAGACGAGGCCAAAATCATACAATGATACTTATTTAAACAATGATCTATACTATAATATTCTAATGCATGCCAGAGAATACTATCCGCTAAAATAAATCTTTGGTTCAATTTCTTTTGTTTCTTAAAATTTCATAGTGAAAACCCTTATTCATAATCTTACTTCTTCTTCTTAATTTTCTCATCTTAGAGAAAATTCATATTTTCTTGGTATCATATTGAATTTCACTCAAGTATAAATTCATGCATAAATATATTATATACATTTGTAATAAAATCACGATAAAACACTTCGTATATTTCCATAACAAAATCATATCAATGCATAACAAAAGTTTGTATATATTTTAACATGGGCTGGACTTATTTTTAGACAACATATTATTTAATTTTCAGTCCATAAATTTTATAATTTACCAGTTCATTAACTAATTCGATTCCATTTCATCTCTTAAACTGATTTGGTCACAAATCCGATTTATGGATCGATTCGACTTTTCACAATATTCCGTTGGTTATATCATATGAATCGGTTCACCATTATCCATATAATAAGTGGCCGGTTCCTTATTTTAAATGAGCATATATAAAGATTGGTTCACTTACCAAATTAGTCGGTTCCTTAGAAATCAGTTCATTAAATATCTTTGACATCTAATTCTTATAATAGCCAACCGAATTACATGATGTATCGCTTAATTACTAATTTAACATGCCATATATGACCAGTTTATTATCTATTTCCTAACCGGTTCATACTAAATTAGCAAGATAGGCAAATAAGTACAAATTGGTCGATTTAGTAGCAATTTTCGTTTTAGGGCCGGTTCAATAACCAAATCAAAGTATTTTTGAAAACTGTTTTACATGGTGATAGTTAAGCCTTAGTACTGAAGACTTGGGCTAGTCAACCGCTGGTTCAACCGGTACACAGTCGATTTAATCCATTTTCCTGGGTTGCCCTGCTACAGCATCAACAGAGATGCAGGGTATGGTTCAGTTGTCATTTTGATACTTTACAAGTTGATACTTTAATATCCTTTTAACATACTTAAGATACTTTGGCTGTCGGTTCAGCTGAATTAGGGCCCGATTCAACCCATTTTAGTGGGCCAAAATTCAAGATTTTAACAAACTGCTAAAGTTCAGTCCGAGTTCTAATATGTGGTCCAGTTCAGTGACCATATCAAGAAATTTTCGGAAACCATTTTTACAGGAGATAGTTCAACCTTAGTACTAGAAAATATGTCCAGGTCGGCTGCCTGTTCAACCGATTCATGGCCGATTCAGTCCACCAAAGTGGACTGCCAGATTTGCATCAGCATCTACAAGAATGCAGATATGAGTTTCTTGTTCATTCGGAGATCCAGTTTGATGGTTCATTCAACCTATTTTCATGAGCCGATTATACACAATCTTAATAAGGGTCTTACCTAATTGGTGACCAATCTTGAGCTGGTTTGGTAGTTTGACGGAGGCCGATTTGGCCTGCTTTCCCCAAACTGCAATTTCTAGTATTCTGGTGCAGTCTGACCGGTTCGGTTTACTCAATTTTCTTAAGGATGAACTGGCCGAATTTTTAAGAGATATTTTTAAATCAATTTCATGACATCTTAGAGGGTTCATTAAAATTCTATACTAATTTTTATAGAGCTTGAATGGATAAAAAATGTGATGAAAATCAACACCAACAACAGTCCCTGATTTTCTCGGTTCAAATTGCCAGTTGACTTAAAACTCCTTGAATCCGGCCTAATTCATGAGAATTGTCACAAAATAAAAATATAGTGATTTAGCCAACATATTAAAGCTTCTTCACTAAAATTAGCATGGGATAAAGCGGCCATTAAAAGTATGTAAAGATTAGCATATCAACAAGTATAACAATAGGTTATAGAACAACTTTATGATGCATGTTTCTGAATTCTGACTATTCTAGCATGGTAACGGTAAGGATCATTCCAGAATAAAAATATAGTGATTTAACTAACATTTTAAAGTATATATCCAGTAAAAATTTTACGGCATGAATCAATCAAATGAGGTGTGAAAAAATTCAGATATCAGTAAGGTGCAGTAGAGTTTAGCAACATAGTCTCATTTTAACATATTGATAAACTTTGCTCATTCTAACATAGTTTTGGTAAAATTTTTAAATATTGGACTGACAATATTTCAAGTTAAGATCAAGAATTCAATAACAAATCAAAGAGGAAGAGGAGTTCTTACCTAAAAATATTTTTAATTAAATTTTAAAACTCAGTAGCCAACCGGGTCTTCTGGGTTCTGGTTCAGCTTTCATTTCTATTTTGCTCCCTTTTTTCCTCCAGCCTCCCCACGGTTTCTTCCTCTTTTCCTTTTTTTTTTGTAAGTAAGTTTAATGAATTAAATGAAATAAAAATTACAAAAATGATGTTCTAACTCTAAGTGTTTTGCCAACTTAGACTTAGAACAACGAGTTAGGGCATACCCCGAGCATTACCATAAACAAAATCATGAACCGAGTTACAGAAATGAAAAATTTTCACCTAGGTGAGATTTTCCAGGATAGACCTAAAGCTACCTGGCCCAACAACTATACAATCTAAAAAAACATAAAAGCCACCATAGTAGCATCAAAATGGGAAACTCTAGCCACATCTTCAAATAACGCTATGGGCAGCCCTAGCGAAGTAGCCACCCGCTCCAAATATGCCACCGATTTAGCCAACAACGAACAGAGGACCAGCCACTCCCAGCACCACCATCAACACATGCAGCCCAAAACTGCATGGGCTTCATTTGCAAGCAGTCGAGCAAAACTGCCCATTCCATTATTAGCATAGTCATTACATCCAAGGCATCAACCAACATACCGGCAAAACAGATCCACAAGACTGCTGCAACTAAAGCAACAACATATCAGCTGGGTGCATAGAGGGGGCTCAGCAAGAAGCGATCCCGCAGCAAACAACAACAGCCAAATCCAATCCACCCACAGCAATAGCTAGGCAGAGAACCCATTCACCCAGGGCCAAAGCTACTACCAGAAGGCGACAATCAACAGGGAGCCACAGCATATCCAACAACCGAGTACATAGAGTCAGACACAATCCAACAATAGCCCAAAGGATAGAAACCTGAGCACCAGAGCAAAATGAATCATTCATCCATTCCAACAAGTACTATCCCGGAGACCAGTGACACCAGTTCCAAAAGCATAACCTTAACCAAGGGAGCAATCAAGCTTCACATTTACAACAGCAAACCAGAGAACCGGCCAATGTGTTGACAGCCACATCACCTCGGCAAAGCATCTTCCATCATCATAGCACAAGCCCTCAAGAAACCATACGGCAGTTTCTACAACCAAACGGAGAAGGGGCAATCACCCTTCAGCAGCTGGCCAGTAGCCAGGCAAAAGGCTGCGCTAGAAGCAAAACCTTAATCAAGGAGCGATCAAACTACACAAGGTCAACAGCAGTCAAAGAATCGGCCAATCCGACCCAATGTGCTAACAGCCACAAAAGATCAGCAGCAGCACAAAGGCCAATGACCGCTGATAACAAATGTAAAGCAACAAGGCAGCATTCATCACCACAGGGCACACCCTCCATAAGCCATACGGCAGATCAAATGCAACGGCAAGAGTATACCAAAAATCTGAAAATGCATATATAACCGATCTGCGAAATCGTGAATTGCAGTACAATTGCATCAGCAGCAAGACATACTGAAGACCAAAATAAACCAAGTTCAACAGCTGACCAAAAGAGAGCCCTCGATCGGGCCGCACCGCAAATGTGATAGAAATCAAAAGCTCCAAGAGCTGCGTCCACCCAGGGATCAAAGATCAGCATCACTGGCAGGGAGGAGCAATTTAACTCCCCAACCAATGCAATTCCAAACATTCATATCTTTTTTTTTTTTTTTTTTTTTTGAAAGTACCAAACATTCAGCATCACCAAATCTCTACATTCGGTAATGCAAAGCAAGGCATAAAAAACACGACAGTAGGAATATAAATGCAGCTCATCCAACACCAGCACCAAACTAGAGGATCAGCAACTGGGGGTCATCTCAAGTGCACTATAGAATTACCAAAGGCCAAGGTAATCAAGCTGACTCAAACATTCCTGCAGATGGACAGGCCATCAGACACACACCCAATCACCCAAGGGAGCATCATCCAACCAACCACGAAATGGTGAGCTAACCAACAAAGAAATATCTGAAATTATTAGAAGCCATAAAAAACCCGCAGAACACCAACAGCACAACCCCTAAGATCTGGGGGATGCCTTAGATTTTTTGGATTTGTTCTTTTTACGAGATCGAGAGGGCTTCCAAGAGTCGCACTCCATAGCCAATGCCTCATTTACGTTTAAGAATTTCTCTTTAGAATAGTCTACGACCCGGCCCATACAGATTTTAGATGCAGGGGCAGCTCCGCCATTCTTAGATGAATCCAATCCATATTTTTTAATAATTCGAGAGATTGAACTGGGAGTTGGAACACTGTCGGAACCAGATTCAATAACCAATTCATTTAGTTGCACATCAGGATGGCCAACCAAGCTTTCGGGAGCATTCGAGACGCGCAATTGTTGCCCAAGGTCAGCAGAGGAACTCTGGAGACAGGGACCATGGACAGGGGCTGAGAGCAATGTAGCAGGGGTGCAGGCAATAGGGTCCAGTGGGGCCTGGGACGCCAGACTAGGAATAGGGGTAACTGGGTTCGGGAGAGCCAGCAGATCAGGGAGGGTTTGAGAGTCCATCACAGCCCCAATAGGGGGACTACTCACGCAACATCCACAAAGGTCATCAGCAACCTTAGGGGTAGCAATTGGATGCGGGGGGAAGCCGGATGATTCAAGGCTTCAACATCCACTGAATTGGGAACACAATCATCGATCGTGTGCCCAGGGCATGGCGAGGGAACCATTTGGACTTTTTCCACATGAACAGAAATGGGGGATTTGGAGCGGGAATTACCTGTTGGAGGTTTCATATCCTTGGAATGGCATTGAGCTTCATCATGCCCCGACAAACGGCAACGACTACACCTAATAGGCCTCCAGCTATACTCCACCTTCACCACTATGGGAGCCGAATCAAGGCAAGATTTAATGGTGATATTTGTGGGAAAGGGGCCATCGACTGCCACTTCAACACAGATTTTTGCGAAGGAGACGTTCTCCATACGGGCAGTCCGGGGGTCGAGTTGGAGAGGAATACCAACAGCACTAGCCACCCAGCTGAGGCCGGCATGGGTCCAGTACTCAATCGGTAAATTGAGTTTGATCCAAATGGGGAAGCGTTTATGTTCATCCTTGTTCAAAATCATACCCGGCGTCCAACGTTTAAGGAAGATAGCCTTCCCCGCCATGAGCCATGGACCAGCTTGAAGACATTTTTCCATCATCTCCATCGATGAGAAACGGAAGAAGAAAAAACCAACTTCGTTGCCAGCGGTGTGTGTGAGACCGAATCGGGCCCAAATCTTTTTAGCTATGGCTTTGACCGCCAGATAGTGAGGCGGGGAATCAAAGAAGTGGCCTACCAGAGTAAAGCCCCAGAAAGATTGGCCTTGATTGATGACCTCTGGCGGAGGAGAGATGATGGACGAGTCAGCCCCACAGGCCAAAGGGGGGAAGAATTTCAGCTCATTTCGCGCCTCAAGACTATCCTTGCGAACGATGTCAACCCATCGGAAGGAGCTTTGAGCATGACCATCGGAGACGAAGTCGAAACCCTTAGATTTCGAATCGCCCAGAAGCTGGCCTTCCGGAGCTTGAGAGAGAGGACTCGAAGGCACCGAAACCTTTGAAGAGGAAGGAACAGTGGGGGCAGGGGAATCGGAGCCCGGGAGAGGACCCGAGGGGGGCTCGAGGCGGCCGGCCATGGCCGTCAGAGCCGAGAATTCAAATTCTCAGGCGGGACGAATTTGAAATTTTAGAGAGAGAAGAGAGCGTCTCTCTCTTCATTGACGTTGGTCTTAAGGCAATGTATTACCACTTCTTCTTCCTCTTTTCCTTTTATTTAATTACTTTCAAAAATGCTTAGTCATCACCAAAAATTGTGGAGTTGCCACATGCCCCCATGAAGTGGCAAATTCTTGTTAAACCAAGCCATGCAGAAGGTTAAGATGGCTCTATTTCCGCTTGCCACTTGATGGTGTCTCATTGGAGGTTAATTTTTAATATTTCTTTGATTCTTCATTAGCCTCTTGTCCCTTACTCTTTGTAGACCATATTTCCTATTTCAATTACTTAGTTTAATTGGTAAATAACTCATGAAATTGGGATGGGAATGAGCTGCCATTGACTTCCTGCTAAATTTCTTAGAAATTCAACTGATTTAAGGGGCTTCTATGTGCTCGTTGTGTTAAAAATTTATATAATTTTACTTAATTAATTTAATTTACACTATATTTAATAAATCAGACTAAGTTCGGTTGCTAATCGGGTGTAATTTTGATAATCGGGTTATCTTATCGTCAACCGAAATAAATTCAATTATTAACCGATTTGCGAATTTATTAACCGAATTACTTCCGTACCATACATTCTATTATTTATTAACTAAATATAGAATCGGTTTAATCAAATAAATTTTTATCGTATTTTGGTATGAGTTCTTAGATTCTAAATTTTACTATTTATTAATCTTAATTTTACATAAATTAATTTAGGTTACCAAATTATGAATAATGAAATCTCGATCTTTACATTCTATCATCCTAAAATAAAATTTCATCCTCGAAATTTACATACTTCTGTCCCTATTTTTGTCCTTAATTAGATAAGGAGATTTCCTCAAATTTTCTATATCAATTCCCAATCAAGTCTTGTATTCCAATACGATAGCTGAGATACTTTCACTCCACTACTTTAATAAACTTCAAAATTTTCAAATACATTTATTAGAATTTAAAATTTCTTTTCGCTACACTTGGCTTCCAAGTTCTATCATCTATTGATCCTATCCTAAAACTTTAATCACATCAGCTAACTTAAATAATCGACTTAAGGTTTCAACTCAAAATTAATCAATCAATCCTACGCCTTAGACCGAAATTTAGCAATCTGAACCCTTAACCCAAAATTACCGAAATCTTGGCCTCAATCCTAGCTCAAATAAGCTTAACCTTGAACAAAATAAGTCAATCCAAGTTCTAAAGCATCTTCCTTACTCATTCTCTAATACTAACTGTCACGTCCGGCATTCTTATATCCATTTTAACCATAGAGAACATGTATTTATATTAATAATTTGGTAAATCATAATAAACCATATTATACAGGATCGAAAACAAGACCAATTATCAATGACTCTGATATTCATTCGACCATAATATAATGTCAGCACGTGATAAAGAAAGATGCAAACTAAAATTCTAAACTCATCATATAAAAATTACACCGAAACTTACAAGATAACCATAAGAAATTTGTAAATATATTTCTAAACTACAAATACTAAAAACTTATATTTTTGGGATGCTTATAAAGTATAAGTTCTTACATCATTACTTAAATTAAACCAATTATGTCATTACACATTACTGCATACTTATTGGTTCTTCTTTACTTTTGTTTATAAGACTTGAATTCCTATGAAGTATCTGGAGGAAAAAAATAGTAAAAGAGTGACCCAAATATTTAGTAAGAATATGATAGTTAAGGACATGCATATTTATCTTTAAAATAATTTATAAGGAGGATTTAGATCATGATGCATGTAAAAAAATATATATACTTTTAGAACATTTTCATGATACAATTTGCTTTTCTTTTTCTTATAATTAATCCTTATTGCTTGCAAGCACATTATTACCTTATATATCTTGAGGAATCGGGACTAGTATGCCTTACCAACTAACGGAGCATTTGATCGATATTTGGATCGTATTCACTCCACATAATCGAAGGCTAAAATCGCGTAACACAACGATACTTTCTTCATTATTTACATCTTGAAGACAAGATGGATTGTGTTTACTCCACACAAATTAAAGGCTTCATCTTCCTTATTTATATCTCGAAGACAAGATGGTACTACCTATTGTCTCCCAGTAGACAAGGCCAAAATCACACAACGACACTTATTCAGACAATGATCTACACTATAATATCCAAACAAAATAGGACCCTCAACAGTATTATTCGAAAGACAAAATACAACACTGTAGCATCTATTATATGAAAACCACCAATTACAGGTACGAGAAAAACAAATACGAAATGAGACATACGGATGCCTTTCACTGCTCATTGGTTACATAAGACTGTGCCGCAACATTATTTGAAAATATAAAACGCAAAAGACAACTACGAAATTTGTTCAAAAATACTGGTTATATGGCCGAGAAAAACGACTACGAAATTTGACATAATAATTCATCTCACTACTCTTCGCTTACACAGTTGCGGTGCAACATTAATGACATGTTCACACAGTGTCAAGGTAATGAAGATCAAATGTACCTTAAAAACCATTATAAATAAACGAGATTTATGGATCGAGAAATCGAATGAAACTCAAAAAAAGTTTCAAAAATAGAAAATTAAATGAAGCAAAATTGAAATCGGAAATACAAAATGTAATATCTCATCTCCACTGCTTCGTCCCTCTTCATCGTTTCTCCTCGAATTGGTTGCTCTAGCACCGCTTAGCAAAATGAATAAAGGAAGAGGAAGAGAGAGAGATTTGCTAATTAGAAAAATAAAGATGAAATACATCTAGTTACACTGCAGCTGTTGAATGCTTTTTTCATCCAATGGTCATGAAGCAGCCATTTGTTTTCTTTTTTATTTTTTATAAAAATTTTTATATAATAAAACTAACAGCTATTGGATTAAATCCAATAGTTATTGTTAAATGCTGTACATTGCGATACCACCGTCCCTAAACTGCCTACCACGATAGTGAGGAGCACTGTGATATTGTATAGACGTTGCAATGCTTACAGTATTATTGAATTTTAAATCCAATGGCCTTCCATTTTTTCTATAATATATATATATATGTTTTGTTTTTTTTAATAACAAAACAATGTATCCGTACAGCGTCCGTTCTCCCCTACCATGGGGTTCAAGGGCCGTCCAGCACCCGTTGTGGGCCATTTGATACGAATCGGACAGCCCACACGTTTTTAAGAAAATATTTAATCTGGGCCGTCCAATTTTCAATTAATCGGATGGCCCAAATTAAATCTTATATAATAAGATCCTGACCGTCCGTTGTTCTTGATCCGACGGCTACAAGTATAATGCACAGTAATTCTAATATTTTGAACGCAGAAACGAAACCTAGCCTTCATTTCCACTGTTTTCCGAAACTTCTTCCTCTGCTTCTGCAAACTCCTCTACTCCCCATCTTCGTACGCGATTTGGTGATTCTACTTTCTCCTGAAGCTTCTTCCTCTGCTTCTGCAAACTTCTCTCTCCTCCTCTCCTCTCCAGCTTCGATCGGTTCTCCTGTGTGCTTTGCGCCTAATCTCTGACAGTCGACGCTCTAATATGGTAATTTCTTCCCTCTTTTACATCTGAATCATTGTTATTTGTTATGTGCGCACCATATCTGCCCTAGCTGTAGCTTGAGAGAGAAAGAGGAACGACGAGAAGCCCTAATCGGAAGATAGATTCTTTTCCCCTAAACAAAATTATTTTTTCCCCAAAAAAACTAGGTCGTTAAATTTTTTACCCGGAATTTTTTTTATTTCGGTGACGTTGAAGAAAAAAGATTTTATTGTCAAAAAAAAATGCTAAATAAAGAAAAGAAGGGAAAAATGTTAAGTCGGTTATGATTTTTAAATAAATTTATATGTAAAAATATTATTGAGCTACATTCGGTAGGCTTTTTTTTTTAGTTCAAAATTTTGGCAAATTGAAGTGAAATTTTGGTTCAAAATTTCGGTAGTTCAATATTTTGGTTCAAAATATTGGGGAGGCAGATTCGGCAGGCTTAGGTTCAAAATATTGAACAGTTACACCATGTAGGCAGATTGAACATACATTTTGGTTCTGTTACAAGATGTTCAAGCAACTTATGTTGTGTATGTACTAAAGAGAATCAGCTAGCTCAATCTCCTACTTCCCCTTTCCCTTATCCTTTCTTTTTCTTTTTTTTTTTTTTTGCTTTATTTTATGTGGTGAAGCAGCTCGCTATTTGTTTTAATTTTATAAGCATATAACAAAGATTCTGTTATGACCACATGCACATCACATGACTTAAAATCTTATATTCAATTCCCCATGTTCTTGAAATTTTATATATTTTTTGCTAAAATTATATTATCATATTAATTCATATAATGTTGTGGAATGATTAAAAATAGAATATTATAGATCATGGATAATTACACACCATTCGTTGGCATAGAGTTTGACACTATGGATGATGCCTGGAGTTTTTGGAAGAACTATGGTAAAGAAATCGATTTCGGTGTATAAAAAAATTTTATAGGAAAGTCAAAAATTGATGATGTTGAAATTATAGGATGTTTACTTACGTAAAGGAAGGTAAGAGGAGAATAAATAAAAGTAAAAAAAAATATATTAAAAAGATAAAAAACCCGATGTGAATGTCAGGCTATGCTTGAAGTGGTGCTTGTTAGGGAGACAATAAAAGTTGTTGTGAAAACGTTCATGTCAAAACACATCACAAACTTGAACCGCCTGAAACAAGATATTTTTTAAGATCGCAAATAGAAGTAGCAGTCGCACAGTGCCAACTTATTAAGATGGCTCACGATGCTGGGTTGAGGCCAAGTGAGACCTTTGAGCTCACAATGATAGAAGCGGGTGGTAGTGAGTCAATTGGCTATACGGCAGAAGATCCAAAGTCATACATTCGTACTAGGCGGTAGCGGCATATGTATCATGGTGAGGCAAGGGCTATTTTGATGTATTTTTAATAACAAAAAATGTCAATGTCCGCTCATGGAGACAAACGGAATCATTTATGCACATGTGTTTAAGGTTTTCATTATTCACGATGTGACTGTTATACCTAATAAGTATATACTTCATAGGTGGACAAGAAAAGTAGGATCTTGCACACTTACATTGTACTCCAATCGTATAATACTAGATGACAATTTAAAGGCGTGGTCAGAAAGAATGATGTCGAAGGTTATGAGAAACCGCTTATTGGTTGGAGATTATCCTGGAGTGAAAGAAGAAATATAGGATAATGTTACGAAGATAGACGAGATAGTGCATAATATTTTAAATTTGCATATTGGTGAGGGGACAACTAATGAAAGCATGCCGCAACAACTTGCCGATGGAAGTGTAAAAGGTGTAAAAAATCTTGATGGAAAGAAAGCAACCAAATGATCAAAAAGCTGTTTAGAAAGACGAAAAGGCAAGAAAAAGGATCAGGTTGGTGTATCTTCAGTTTAAATTTTTTTCCCTAACTTTATTAGATTTATATACTTTAACTCTATTGGTGCTTGTAGTTTGTTGTCCGATAGCCAATATCAACCAGTTGTACAAATATCAGACTATTACTATCAATCACCTCACCTGATGTCAGATCATAAATATCAACTGTCTGGAATGACCTACATGCAATTGCTACATGTGCGTTATTGTGCATCATGTCTATCTCGATTATATATATATATATATATATAAATATATATATTAGTAATTCTAATTTACTTTATCATATTGTAGGAATAATATATGACTACATTCCAAAATTCATTATATAGAACAGCAGAAGTTTCAGATGAAGAGAAGATCAAGAGGTTGTAGAAGCAGCAGATTTAAATTGGGCAACTGCAATTTTTGTGTCAGTACTGATATCATATATAGTCCCTGAATTTCTTTTTTATCTATTGACGGCTATTACTAACACTACATTTATTTCCTTCACTCCTGCTTATGAATTCGGAAGAATACTAAGCCCTTGTGTATGAGCAGACTGCAGTCATGCCACTTGAAGAGGAGGAGCTTCATCTGGTAGCAATGCCTGCAAGAAAGAAAGATGCTGGTGTTGTTCCTGCTTCATCAGCAGGTCCTTGCTTGCAATTGGCACATGCACGGCAGCCTGCCTGCTCTTCCAAGGTGGGAAAAGCAATATAAGGAGGTGAGCTTTTGGATAAGTACAAGTGAACTTTTGGACCGTATTTTAATGGTGATCTGTGTGGGTAATTTTGCATTGTCGCATGATGTTAATTGCCAAAAGGCTTTAACTTTATTTTGCTGATGAATGTGCTATGGTGTGGGATGAGAAAGACCAACCTCGGGTGCATGTTGTCCCTGCATTTGCTCCATATTGTGCTCCCCAAGCTGAGGTGGATAGCTACTCCAATGGGCTTTTAGTTGTGACTAATGAAATACTACGAAATTGGAAATGTTTATTCGGGCCTGGTCCTCCTTTTTTTTGGTTCAATTTATTTACAACCAACTTCTTTGTTCCTATGTGTAGGAAAGTAATGCAATCCCAGTCCTGTGTGTGGCAAGAAACGTTGCATGCAATGTTAGAGGCGGCTTTTTTAAGTAAGAAGTTTCAGTCTCCTTAAAATTGTTAGTTTGTTACGTAAGGCATGAGCACAAACTCTTGCTTTTTTTTTCATGCATTCCTATTTCTTCATCTACCTAAATATGCCATTGCCTGATTTGCAATATGTCATCCATGCAATTTGATCTCTCTTCGGTTTCCCAGATTGTAATCAGAGATTTAGAAGATGTGTACGGAAAAAACTATCAGGAAATATTTAAATTGAGTACCTGCACTTTTTGTATCCGTATTGATATCATATATTGTTTAAGTACTACATCTCATTTACATAAGATGAAGAACCTCTCAGACAGTGCAGTAATGAAATGTATTTCCTGTCAGGCTTGGACTACAAATTTCTTGGATATATTAGGTGCATTTGATTCTGATGCCTGGTTTCCTCTCTAATTTGCAGCTGGAGAATATTTTGGTTGACACAAAAGGAAACATCAAAGTACATGATTTCGGACTTAGTGCATTGCCACAACATTTTAGTCTATGTGGACACAAGAACGCCAACACTTTCTTCGGGAGCTCAAAATGTATTAAAGAGAATTCTTGATCCAAACCCAGCTACCCTGATCACGACAGCAGAAATTAAAGCAGATGAATGGTTTAGAGAAGATTATGGCCCTTCGAATCCAGAAGATGAAGAAGAGAACATACACATTGATGAAGAAGCCTTTTCAATACAGGAAGAAACCTTTTCAATCCAGTTAAGTGAAATCAGCCATATACATCGTCTTTTCTAATTCTGCACAAGTATAAACTAGTATCTAATATCTCCTACATGCTTGAAAAATTTGAATCGGCAAACCTAAATTTGTAGGAGAGACAATAATGACACTGATCTGATAAAGTTGATGCAGTGATTGCCACAATGTTGAAAGTTGTTCGTTTCTGAAACTCACTCTACTTGCCTCTTTTTTCAGCTAGAAGTGGTGAAAGAGAAAAGAGGCCAAGAGAATTCAGGTAGCCTTTCCATTGCTGCAGAAGTGAGTACTAGTCTAATTCATGATATTATCTTCAAAGACATCCTTAACAACTTTCTAATTCTAATTTTGAGTGCCAATGCCACGGGTTTTTGAGATAAGTCCATAGCCTATTACTGATGAAACCCGGCCCTGCGATTCAATCTGGAGCCATCACCTAAGGTCTAGCATGCAAGTTGCTTCTAATATGGAGGGGCAAAGCTAAGGGGTCAATGTTCCTGTACTTCCTGGCTGTCCTAGGGCGGTGGACATTAACAATGACCAAATTGGGATGAGAATTGATGGGGGATAAACACAAGTGTTTAGAAGGCTAGTTGAGGGCAATATTAACAATAAATAGCTGCAGTCAGATGTTTTTTTTTTTGTGATGAATTTACTGATTGTTTGGCATTCGATTGCAGTATCATACAATTTTGTTGTTAAATGTTGAATGCTCTCTGCTGTTTTCATAAACTGTGGCTACGAAGCTTCTGTCTCAGTGTCTCATAAATTGCTCTAGCTTGCAAGATTCTTGGCATTTCAAGACCATCACAGCTTGCAAGTTTTGAATGATCAACAATTTAGTGATGCATTCTCTTCTCATGCCTGTATCACCCGTAAGAACGTGCATTCACAAACCGGAGGGCAAGCTATCATCGGTTACAACTTACAAGACATTAAATGAGGTTAGAATAGCTAAGAATATGTTGGATGGAAGAATTTATTGGAATTGTTGTTTGGGCAGTCTTCAATTTTGGTTACCAGACGAGGGCAATGCTTTTTTATGTGGGGTATTGAGCCTGCAATCGCTTCATTACCGCAGCAGCCATTCCTCCTCCATCTTTTAGGTATCAAATGGCATTGCAAGACATGGTTTCCCAGATCCTCAAACCGTAGTTAAGTTTTCAACATTCAATTCTAAAGCAAGTGCAAACGAGGCACAAAACTTCAGCACGACAAATGCGCAACCACAGGTTTCTAATTCATTGTCAATACACTTATTTTTATAAAAATTATTAAAAATCCATAGCCTATTTCGCTACAAGTTTAATGAGGCCAAACAATAATACTCAACGTAAGACTTAGAATTCTGTATAGTGATTCAAGCACTACAATTTTAACGATACTGCATTATTAATAAAGAATTTGTTTTCTACTTTAACCAAGTAGATTTGTTTCCTCCAGGAATATTCCACCCTGAAACATAAATTAGGAGTTTTAAACAACGTAATATATAGCCGGTGATAAAAAAAAATGGCTTTTAATGTATACTATTATAATCGGAGATCAATGTATATGATAATTTATTTTTGATCAAAAATATGATTATTACAACCTATTCATTATGCTTTAATTAGCAACGGCATAGCAATACACTTTTATGCAAACTTTTCTATAACAGTAGCAGTGGGATTTATCGTTCACATGCAACTTTTGCTTCTCAATAATTTCCTTATTTTTGGAAGAGGCCGGGATTTCCTTATTTTTATATGAACAATTAGTTAAACACTAATCCCAACACACATAATAAATATAAGAATAGAATACAATTAGAAAATAAATAACCAATTTCAGTGAAAAGGAATTCATACATTTCAATTGCATAAATTATAACATCACTTAACTTTGGCAGCAGAATCCGCACAACAAAGTTCAAAAAACTACTACAAAAGTGAAAATCTTGTGATCAATATAAAAAGAGCAAATATGGAAATTAAACGGGTAGAAAAGCTCTACAATATCCAGCTACCATTAATCTCGTAATCGCTCTAGCATGAATCACGATCCAACACCAATATTCAATGCAAAATTCATTTCAATGCACCTTGATGTTGTTGCTCAGCTCTTTTCTACGCACGAATCATGGCCGCATTTCTTGTACCTTCTGAGGAGCCGATAGAACGTAAGGTTTAACACAGCTCTTTTCAATGCACCTTGATGTAAGGTTCAAGGGGCCAAACGACGGGGCCACCGAAATTCCGTCTCCTTTAAGAGAAGTCGATAGAACGTTTCTGTATTGTATGCCTTGATAGATTGCTAGAAGTTGAGTGTAAGCTAACCATCCGAGGACCTAAAATATAAATCAGTAGAAATGAACTATACATAATCAAAAGAGATTAATATAATATGCTAAAAAATATGTGCAGAAGAGTGTGAGGAAGAGGTGATCTGAAAAGTTGAAATTCCAGCCAATATGATCAACATCATGCTATAATAAATTTGAATATCAGATTAGAAGAATTGTTGTACAGGATTCCGTAGAACAGAATCAACATATGTAAATATCAATACATAAACCGGGAACAGAGGAATGATATTGCATTTGCACAGCATGATCATACAAATTGAAAATAGAAGCATAGTTGAGATGTAAGCAAAATGTAAATAATCAGCACTGGTGCCTTTTTATATATTTTAATAAACCAGGAACTTATTTATAATAAAAAAGATCAACTAGTTGCTAAGTAATTATATCCATTGGATAAGTTGTTAAGTAAAGTCATTCTAGTCTTCTATATAAAACACAAATACGTATCAAAACTAAATTTATATTTGTACATAAAATTAAAACAAGAAAAATATATTGTGTTCTTGTTGTAAGATTTGATCCATGGCTAACTTAATTGTCCAATCAGAAATTATGGTTATGTATGGCTACAATCATATCTAGCAGCAGATGAATATGGTTAAAGCTCTTTAACCATATTCATTATGGTTACTCCAGCAGGAGGAGGAGGAAAACCTTAACCTTTCTAACCAAAAACTTCAAATTTTTCACCTGAAATTGCAATATCTTGTTAGAAAACGATTCAACCAATTCTTTTGCCAGCGAATGAATTCACCGTCATTGAGGTCAACGGGAGCAATCGAACCCCATAGCTACCGAAGCCATTATCAAAAATTCCGAGGCTTCAAGGACCCAAAACTCTCAATCCAGTAACACAAATCAGAACCCTACTCACAAATCTTTAAATGATTCCCGAAAAATTTATCTCTAGCTAGAATTAAATCTGAACAGATGATAAAGAAATTTGAAAAAATAAAGCAAAACAGATCCTTTGGAGGAAGGATTTCGAAAGATGATTAAGAAATCATCGGGATAGATGATTAATTGCCACTCAAATGGATCTCGTCATTTTGATTTATTGTGCTAAATTCGGAGCCAAACAGAGCAACGACGCTTTGTTCCTCCATCTCTTTCAATTCCAGTCGAAAACAAAGAAAATCTTAACTTTCCTCTTCTAACGAGAATGACAAGGATTTTGTATTACAAACCCACAAGAAAATACCTTCTGCGTAGCTGACGAGAGTAGCACGTCGTCGCGCAAAGTTAGGCGTCGATTTTGGTTTCGCAGAAAAGGCAACATCTCCGCGAAATACACTAAGAAAGCAAGAACGCAAACAATGCGAGCAAAGAAAAGCAGCTAAGAAAGAAATAGCAGGGGCGTGCGGTGAAACCAAACTGAATAGAACCGAATGCGACAATGAGAACGCAAGCGACGACCGTTATAGAGCCTCCGACAAATCAACTCTGTCGTCAATTAGTCGTCTTCGCCATTTTGTGATGTAATATCAGAAATTATGGCTTCTCGTTCTCTCTCGTCGTCCTTCTCTCTCTTTCTCTCTCAAGCGTGCAGATTAGAGTTCTGGCGAACAAATTGAAGATGGAGTGGAGAAGAGGAAAATGAAAATTGCCGTCGCACCCGCCGTCTTTTGGTTCAAATTTTAGGGTTACTGTACACTCAGTTGTAGGCTATCCGATTGGACAAAATAGACGGCCATGATTTTATCAGGCAGATCAAATCTATGTCCTTAGAATAAATTTAAAATCTAATAATTGAAATTAAATATTTTTATAAAAATATGTGGGCCATCAGACGGCCCCCAATAGACGCTAGACGTCCCCTTAACCCCTGCCATGTACGGATTAGGGGATCCTGTTTTTTTATTATTTATTATTAAATTATTTTTAATTAAATAGTGATAATTTAAATATTAAATAAAAATATTTAAATGTAAATTTTTATTAAAAAGATTTTTAATATTTAATTTAATATTTATTAAATATTAATATTATAATAAAATAATTTTAAAAATTAATTATATATAATATTTTTAATATATTAAAATTTTAATTATTAAATTTTAATCTAATTAATAAAAAGAGAGAAGTAAAAAAGAGCTGCAGATGGAAAGAAGTAGGATCCCCAGTCCGCCACGTACCTCATGCTCCCGCAAAAGATTCACTTCCACTGCGTGGACACTGGTCAGCGTTTATCCACTCTTTAATGTCTCGTCCCCACAAGCCTCTTCGTCTCTTTCATCGTGCTTCTCTCTCCGTTTCCCAAACCGGGACGACATGGACGATTCAGACCACCGCGAGCACAGCGATGCCTCCGTCGACGGCGAAAGTCATGGCTGGAAGAAGGTCACTTACTCTAAGAGTCGGAAGAATCAGCAACAGCAGCTGAACAAGTCCTCTGACAATCTCCGGCCAAGCGGAACCCTCGCGGCCGCCGCAATCTGCGTGGAAGACAGCAACGTTTTCCAGGCAATAGAGGAGCAGTCCGTGGACCGTCGCCGTCGACTCGAATCTCAGAACAAAGCTGCGGTGGTGGATGATGCTCCGAAAGCCAGATCGAAACGTTATTATGAAGGTGATAGTTCTGATGATAGCGAGGTTAATCACGCGAGAGGGAATGTCGTTGTCGAGGAGAAAAAGGAGAAGAAGGCGCAGAAGAAGGAGAAGAGGCCTAAAGTGAATGTTTCTGATGCCGCTTCGAAGATTGATTCTGCTGATTTGGCCGATTTTCTTTCCGAAGTGTCTGTGAGTGATCCATTTTTCCTTTTTGGGCGAGTTAAGTGTTGCGTTTCGTTGAAATTGTGAATTACTTAGAATTAGGATTTAAGCTGATTTCGTGATCTTTTGAAGAGATAGGATTTTTTTGTGGTCTAGGATTCGTACGGATATCAGGAAGAGATACAATTGATGAGATTCGCCGATTACTTCGGTCGTGCGTTTTCAGGAGTTGGCGCTGCTCAATTCCCATGGGTGAAGATCTTCAGGGAATCAACAGTTGCAAAGATTGCTGAGGTGAGTTACTCTTGGCTTGTTCTAATGTCATGCCTGTCGATGGCATTTGGAACAGCATGGTAACGGTTCTGAAAAATATCAAGATTGTGAGAGAATGATGCGTACCATATTCTGGTAACAACTGAATTTTAGCGACAATCCTGCTTCCTCTTTGGGATATTGCATGTCTGATTTGATGTCGAAACGGTATCAAATCCTGCCCTGAATTCTTATCCCATTGAATTTCAAATTGGAAACAGTAACTATAGGTGGTATGATGCCTCAGAACCGAAACCTAATAACCTCAACCTGAAATAATGGGCCTTCGTCGTTTGTAGCTTCTGGATAGAAGAGTTTCGTTTTCTTCATAGTTCTATTCATAATTTATAGATTCCTAGGATCAATGATAATGACTGATATCAGAACGTGATATTTCAGTGGCCAACAAAGTTGAATCTATATGGTTTTATCTTGTTTGATCCATCAATCCATATGAGTTGTTTTCATATACTCCAATTTTTTTCAGTATCATATGATAATTGACCTCGTCAATTACATTCCATAAATTTAAAGACCTTATAAAATTTTCTTGGTTGAGGAAGGGGAAACCAGAATAAATAGTGGCAAGCATTTCAAAAATGAAAAGGGATGAGGGGTTTCTGGTGTTAAATTAGGAAGATTAGACTAAAAAGTAGTTGAAAGACAAAGGTTCAACTCCCTAAAAAGCATCTGCCTTTCTATGGGCTTCTGGAGAAACGATAATTCCTACAACAGAGTTTCAAAATGATGGAATATTGGCTTATTAACAGGTGTTCATGCTAAAGAGGAGGAAGAAACAATTGATAGTATCCTTATTCACTTTAAATGAGGACCAGGTTGTGTCACTTGGCATTACAAATTGTTGTAATAAAATTTTCTGTTGCAATCTGTTAAGGATGTAATTTTTACCCTGGAGAAGATGGTTTGGGTACCTGTGGAATCCCAGGTAGAGTTGATTTTTTCTATCTTGTCTGTGGTGGTTTATATGGAGGGAAGAGCAATAAATTATTTCTCAAAGTATGAAGACTTATTTTGCTGTTGAGATGTACCATTTTGAAAGTGTTTCAAGTATGGAGTATTCAGTTGGAAATCGTGCAGGAGTGCATTCCTTTGGATCTTGTAGTTAAGCTTATTAAATACTTTTGTATAAGCTCTTTGTTAATTTGGGTTACATTCAGTGTTTCTTTTTATATTGTTGTCTTAGTGGAAAATAACCAAGATATTAAGGTCAATGTTGTTTCCATGGAGAAACTCTTTTATGGTCAAAGCAATTATTAGAGACACTCTAACTCATGCGATAGAGATAAGTTGATCTAGTCCAAAATGAAGTTGCAGGGGGAATACCAATCACGAATATCCAATTGAAAAGCTGTATGTTCCTTAATCAATGAATGTAATATGCATCACTGTTATTTCCTTGGAAAATTCTTTTAGGATGAAGGCAACTATTAGAGACTGATACGGTCTCCAGGTAGTCGCCGGCGATGATGAGGAAATTGCGACGGGAGCGGAGCTCTGCAGAGGAGGGAGACGGGAGAATGTGCTGGGGAAGGAGGGAAAGAGGGAAATAGGGAGAGGGAAATCGAGAGAGAAGGACAGAGTGGAGAGGGAGACGCAGAGAGAGAGAGAACAAATTAGAGTAATAATTCCTTTCTCTTTTCCATTAACGCATTTAGCCTATATACACGGGAATGGGGGTCCTGTAACGGAAAACGGGGAACCGGGGAACGGGGGTGCTGCGTTTTGAAACCGTCCACGTGGAGGAAGGGCAGGGGCTATTCTCAAAGAAAACAAACCAAACAAACCAAGGCGAAAATGAGAAAAGGAAATAATTAAAGGTTCGTAACATTGCCCGCTTCTTCAAAACAACCTTGTCCTCAAGGTTGAACAAGAGGGGGCCCGGATGAGACTCAGCAACGGCTCTCCCAGTGGTCTGTCGATCCCATCCAGTCCACCCGTCAGTGACATATTCAACAGATGCAAGCTGCGGCACAAATCCACAGGGACTCTTACTCATGATTGCCTTCCTAATCAAGGGTACGCCACAGCTACGCAGCCTTGAAGCATAAACTACATCTTCCTTGGAGGTGCTGAGATCTGAATAGGATGCAATGACGAAGGACCCATTATTGCAAATGTCCATGTTAATTTTGTTTTCAAGCGGGGGCCAGCTGCAAAGATCTTCGGTTACAGTGGTGTTGTTTTTCGCTTGCAAGCTTCCAAGATTGAGACTCAACACCAAGCTGCCAACAGGAGTGGTGAGAGAATGAAGATCCAGGAGCGTCTCCAAAGAAGGATTTCGGGTTTTGCATTTGATATAAGAATTGAAATTTGCAATACCCAGAAGCCATAGCCTTCCATTTTCATCATTACCAACAGCCAGCCTCCTCAGCCCCACCATCATATGCTCAACAGGACAGTAATAGCGTCCCCTTTTGGAATCTGCATCGTATGCCAAGTGCTCAGACCCCCACCTCAGATCACCAAGATAGAAGACAGCTCCCCTATCCACACTGCTTTTCGAGAGGCACCATGAAGACAGATTAAGCTGCTTGATAAATGTCGATTTAATCTGGCTGATGGGAAATGGAGGGGTAATGCAGCAATCTGCTGTGTGGCTGTGAATTGGGTGAGTGCTTTGAGAGCAAACCTCCATGAAGACAGATTTTTCTACATTTAAAGGTAGAAACAAGCTCCTGCTAGACCTATAGTAGGTGATGTCTTGGCACAGTGGCTCATAGGCAGTTTTCTTCCCGTGTTCAGCTCCAGAATGAATTTTCAAGAAGCATTGCTGCTCTCCCACGTTTCTAGTTCTCCCAGTTTCTTGTACCACATTTGCATCAACATTAAAAGTCTTAACTGTCAGCATTAAAAACCATCTTACTTGAACTTTCTTGTGTTCCCTTTTTCTTTCATACATATCTTTTAAATATGCAACATTCGCACTTCTTTCTTTAGCCCTGACGAAGACAAGGGATTGGAACTCATGTGGCTTGTTCTGCTGCCAGGATGGATGGCATTCGGCTTGGTTGATAGCAGGAGGAGCACGAGCAATTGCTAGCAATTCCCCGAGTTTCTTCATGTACAATTTACTTACATCGATTACTTTTGCCTTTCCGGAATCATAGACTGCTTTCATAGTCTTCCATGTACTCGGAATATCAACCGGAAGGGTGTTTTCGAGCTCAAAAGTCATAGAATCCTTCTTCATCCTTACTAGCCACTGTATAGTGTATAAATCAATATAGTCCAACTGTAAGTTCTTTTGGGAGGCAACCCCCTGCATAAATTCTGCAATGCCTTTGTATAGCTGAAAGGAAGCCATTAATACAATTCTCTCCATTTGATGAATAAAATTGTGTATACATTTTACAATCTGGAGTGCAACCACACCACCACAATGGACACAAATATATTTGCATTTTCCCAGCCAACATATTTCATTTAAGAGGAGAAACCTCAACAGTGTCTGATAACCCTGTTTTCCAGAGTAGTAGTGGGTATCAGTTTCCACAAACAGGTTCAGCACATTGTGCACAGGATCAGTGTTGCTCCTCATGCCTCTAATAGCATGACATGGGCCAGTCTGCACATCATCGCACCACTTAAGCAGCACAAGTGATGGGAAATGCCATATTGCATCTTGAAGGGGGTTTCTGTCATAATCAGGTTGCAACAAGGATGAAAAAGATATAGAGGCGGCCACACCGGTTGTTGACTCCGAGAGCACAATTGCTTCCTCAGTCTTCAAGGTCATCCCCTTCCTAACACTTGGGATTGGTAGTGACATCTCAAAGACAAAGGGAAGGTCACAATAAGAATTGGCAGCTGAAACTAATTGGGCAACATTCGGCAGAACAGAAACATCTCGGCAAAACAGAAGATTCTCGGCAGTTAGAAGCAACACTAACAGAAAATATATGTGGATATATGAACGCCAAATCAGTAATTCAATTGTAAATTGAAATGTAGTCGGCAAGTTGTTTGGGTGGTTGTAACGTCTGATGGCTCCGTCCGAGGCCTCCGCCCAAACCACCAAAATCTTCCAAGAAGTGTCATCAAATAGGGTTGCTATCTCCAGGTGCACCCCTTCTGGAAAAGCTTCATGATGAAGCCGTGGGATGATAGGCAGTTCAGCTGCAAGAGTGACTATCAATTTTACCTGTCCAATTGTCAAGGCATGGAGGTGAAATTGCCGGCTAATAAGACTTTGCTCGATGTCCCAATTTGGTGCGCGCAGTGCTTGTAGTTGAAGAAAAGATGGTGTGTGCAGCGCTCGTGGTTGCAAATGGAAGGAATCTCGGCTTGAGCTACAGTAGGACCTCGGTCCTGCGCTACAGTTGAACCAAGAGGGAATGAACCGAGGTGATGGAGCAGGACAATGCAGAGAGTAGAGGAGCCATTGTCGATTCTTTCCACACGAGCATGGATTCTTTCCACAAGAATCCAACATGCTTTTCTCAGGCGTTGGAAGCACAGAGGAAATCACAGACAGAGATGCTTGAGCAAGAGTCGATTCTTTCGGCTGTGGCGCCTCATCATCACCACCAAGGCTACCAAGGCCGGACAATTTCACAGCCAATTGGTCGCTTCGTTGCTGTTCGATTCTGGCCAAGGACGGCAAACTCTCAGCGAGGGATGGGAGAATTAGTTTAGTGGTGGATGCGTTAGAGGTGTTACCGGATGCAAGTGACAAGTTTGGTGGATATGCGTGAGGCTGTTGTAGGTGGATTTGGTTCAAGGGAGGGAAAATGTCCGTGTGGGTGGTTCGAATCTGTGTGATAGTAGAGAAGGAGGAAACGATTCGAGTAGCAGGTAATGGTACTGATGCCGTGCTCGAAGTAATGGAAGTGTGAGGAAAATTTGCAAAAGTGGAAGCCGAAATCGGTGATGAAGTTGAAGACGATGAGATATTTGTAGTTGACAACGGTAGTCGGTCGAGGCGGTTGGGGCAAGAGGACCTAATTTGTTCGGGGATAAGAGCAGAAACGACGATTTGAGGAACGGGTGGTGGTGGTACGGAACCAGTGATGGAAGAGATGGCAGGAAGAGAAACGGGACGATGGGAAGCCATCGTAGAGGAAGCTACAGGAAGCGAAGAGTTTACTGACCGTCTATTGTCTTGCTCGAAGCTGTGGATGGAGTTGCTGAGTTCCGCCATGGATGAGCGGAGTTTGGTGCAGGACGACCAGATTTGTACGGCTTATGAAACCGCGGTGGACATGCGGGCACCAAAGCGGTCGGTAGCTCGTCGGAGAGCCTTCACCTCGTTGGCCAGTGCGGCGACAGACCTCTCGAGCGCTTCGAGAGCTTGTTCTTTTATCTCTTCTGCATTTGTCTCAATGAGAACACCATTTGATACGGTCTCCATGTAGTCGCCGGCGATGATGAGGAAATTGCGACGTGAGCGGAGCTCTGCAGAGGAGGGAGACGGGAGAATGTGCTGGGGAAGGAGGGAAAGAAGGAAATAGGGAGAGGGAAATCGAGAGAGAAGGACAGAGTGGAGAGGGAGACGCAGAGAGAGAGAGAGCAAATTAGAGTAATAATTCCTTTCTCTTTTCCATTAACGCATTTAGCCTATATACACGGGAATGGGGGTCCTGTAACGGAAAACGGGGAACCGGGGAACGGGGGTGCTGCGTTTTGAAACTGTCCACGTAGAGGAAGGGCAGGGGCTATTCTCAAAGAAAACAAACCAAACAAACCAAGGCGAAAATGAGAAAAGAAAATAATTAAAGGTTCGTAACAGAGACATGTAAACCCATGCAATAGAGATAAATTGTTCTAACCCAAAAATGAAGTTGCAGTGGAAATACTGTTGGCCAATTTTAAATCAAAAAGCTGTGCATTGCTTGATCAATGAGCATATATTATAATTGTGCTAGTTGTCTTCAAAAGTTTTCAGTCAAATCTCGTGGCAACATTAGTGTGACTAGTGGCACTTGTCTGAGCTCTGAATATCCAGGCTTTTTGTTGACATCATGTTACAAAGACATCTTTATGTCACTTTCTTGCTTCATTCATTTCCATTTGATAATGATATTTAGTAATTAGATGTTGTCCATTTGGAAGCAGATCCCTCTTTGCCTTATCTCTGATGCTGTTTACAAGACATCATCTGACTGGATCAATCAGCATTCATATGAGGCGCTTAATTCCTTTGTATTGTGCTTGCTAGACAGTATTCTTACTGATTTAACAAGGCAACTCACTGTTGTTAAGGGCTCTAAAAAGCACCTTCAGCCACCATCATCGAAATCTCAGGTAACAAGCAGCTGATTTAATGTTCACATTATCCTCCGTCTCTCACTCTTTTGCTTTATATAACCTGCCTCCGGACAACCTGACACATAATACTTTCAATCTGTTAGTGTACTAATGTTTCTGTGTAGAAATTGTCACACTTTTAATTTCTTTCCGGTGTAATTTACAACTAGCTGAAAAAGACAGGCTTTGGTGGTGGTCAATAATTGATTAATGACATAGCCCCTTTTGTGCCCCCCAAAACAGTTTGTCCAACCTTTTACTTCTTGTTCCTCCTTTTTACTTTTGTGTGTGTTTTTACTACAATTTGTTTGGTCTGCAAGGCTCCACTTGGTGTGAATTCAGCAAAAGAACAATGCAAATAATGACAAGTTGAGGAAACGAGAAAGGAATGATGATAGGAGAAACCCCTCTCTGAACTTTTATTGACAAATTTAGACTAAAGGCTCTGCTAATGTATTTGTTTTTATTTGTGTTATTTCTAGTTCTTATACTGTTCACATTTTTGCTTGGTTAAGATTTCTTTTTTCTTCTTAACAAAAAGTAGAAAGCATGTTTGCTTATGTTTTTGCTTCCTCTTTTATGATTGAAAGATGGTTCTACATTGCAACATGTATTTTTTTCCCTGTTGCAATCTAATGTCTGAGCATCTTTCACTCATGATTATTATTGATCATGCAGTTGATCATATAATATATTTCATGAGATATTTTCAATTCCAGCACCAATAGAAGGGGAGAAAGAAGATATCCAACCACGAAATGAACAGATGTAAAAAAATACCACAGATTTCTACTTTAAAATTTAATGGGTAGATCAATTTCTAATACTGCAAACATTGATGAGCTAACTATGACGCCATTCTGTGGTATATTTGTGGATGATGATGTTGATGATAATTCGTCAACCCTCCTTACTAGGCTTCAAGAAACCATTTGAAAAACTGTTCAGTGAAAAGCAACTTCAAAGTCATATCTGCCACATAGAATATATCATCATAATCTGTCAACCCCTTTCATGGTGTGGGATTGTTCTGTCATAAACAAACAAAAGAAAACTCAATTAGATAATTTTTGTTTTTTTTTTGGCTAGGATTTGGAAGTTTGACACAGAAGAAAAGATGAAAGAATGATGACTAAAGTGGTTTGAATGTCTAAAATATAGGTCAAATGAAGAGGCAAGGAGAATTTTTGATTTGTTTGTGGTTGGAAGTATTAAGAAGGGAGATTCAAGCCTAGAAAAACTTGAATGAGGTGATAAAAAATATGAAGGTGCTTTTGATGTTGATGTTGGACTATGCTGCACTAAACTGAGTAGAATTGCAGAAACTGATTTCATATAGCCCATTGTGTGATTTAAGATTTTGTTATTATTTTGTGTATTTCATGATTGCATTATCCCTTTCCACTGACTACCTAGCTAAATAAAAGAAAAAAAAAAAAGAGAAAAAGAAATTTGCCTCATTCCTAACACTCAAACTCAATAATTATATGTTGAAACCCTTATCGGAAAATGTTCATTCTCATAAATAGGGAGTTTTCCCAGGGAGGGAATACTTTTCTGGTCAAATTTGAAGCTTATGTATTTTTTATTGGCATAGTTTTGTGAAAATTTACCATGATGCTTATTTTGCCTTCGTGATATGTAATTCCGAATTTCAGAGAATTATATCAAGTCGTATATTGTGCATTTGTGGCAGGTTGCAATGTTCATTGTTTTGGCTGTGGTATTGCGGCAGAAACCTGATGTGCTTGTCAATGTATTGCCTTCACTGAGGGAGAACTCAAAGTATCATGGACAAGATAAACTTCCAGTCATCATATGGATGATATCTCAGGTAATTGTTCAACAATATGGCATCAATTCAATTTCAAGGCCTCCTTGACGAGTAAATGTTGCCATCACTGTTTCCTGTTCAAATCCTAACATTATGTTGATCGTGAGAACATCAACTTTTGCCCCATAGGCCTGCCAAGGAGATCTGGCTGTTGGCTTGTATTTGTGGGCTCACTACCTCTTGCCTATGATCAGCAACAAATCCAGTAACAATCCACTGTCGAGGGATTTGATTTTGCAGGCAGTTGAGAGGTTTGAAACCCCTTGCTGTGATGCAATGTGATCTTTTGCTTCGCTTAGTATATTGAAAACTTTGTTCTGAATTATTCAGAATTTTGTCTGCCCCACAAGCTCGCTCTATTTTAGTCAATGGTGCTGTTAGAAAAGGGGAGCGTCTTATACCACCATCTTCATTTGAGATACTGGTGCAGGTCACATTTCCCGCATCTTCTGCTCGACTGAAGGTGGTCCATTTGTGATTTCATGGGCTTGAACATAGTTGCCCTTTTTATGTGAGCAAGAATTTACCGTTCTTGGTGTTTTGATTTGTCAGGCTACTGAAAGGTTTGAGGCTGTATATCCAACCCTTAAAGAGGTTGCTCTTGCTGGCTCCCCGGGAAGCAAAGCAATGAAACTAGTTACACAGCGGATATTGAGTTTTTCAATAAAAGCAGCAGGAGAAGGTAGCTTCAATATTTATTGGCTGGATCTAATGATCACACATGTTTCTTCCTATGAACGACTAACAAATCATTAATATTACACCAACATATGCCTTTGTTTTGCAGGCATTCCCGAGTTATCCAAAGAAGCGGAAGACATTTTTATTTGGTGTTTAGCTCAAAACAATGATTGCTACAAGCAATGGGTAAGAATTTTAACTATTTTTGTACATTCATTTGTGTTTTCCGACAAAGTCCTTTGTAATGCTTTCCTTGGTGGCTGCACCTTACTAAAGCTATTCCGTACCAACAGGACAAGATTTATCTTGATAATATGGAAGCAAGTGTTGCCGTTCTTAGGAAGCTGTCTGATGAGTGGAAGCAGCTAGCTCTTAATCAGGCATCTTCTGATTGTCTGAAGGATACCCTTAGAAGTTTCCAGAAAAAGGTATATTCCAGTCCCTATTTTGTGGTTGCGCTAATTAATCTGTGTGAACTTTTGAGACAATTTCTTTGACCCTTCCTGTCTGGCATCAATCAAGCACCATTTTAGCCAGTGACTTGCACCAGTTAAAATGCGTTTTTTTTTTTTTTGGGGGTGTATTTATATTATTCTCTAATTCTATGTCTTCCTTTTTTGTTTACCTTAGACTGAGAAGGAATTGCCCGGTGAAGATGCTGCCCGACAAGCACTTTTCAGTGATGCTATTAAGTATTGTAAAATAGTATTGGGAAGATTATCGCGTGGTCACAGCTGCTTGAAAAGCATGGTTCTCATCATTGTGGCATTTGCGGTTGGTGCTGCCGTTGTGTCACCAAGCATGGAGTCTTTTGATTGGAGGAGGGTTTCTGTGATGCTCAGCTCCTTCCAATCCCACTAACCTACAAGACCGAATGACAAAGACACATCTGTAATACAATTTTAGGGTTTAGATGAAAGCCACAGGGTGCATACTTCTACAGAAAGGTTCAAATCGCGCCCGTTTTCATTTTCCTTTATCTTTTGGGTTTTTTTTTGGGGAAGGTCTTCGTAAGCTTTTCACTTTCATCAACGGAATGGCAACGAAAGGTTTTTTTAAATGGGTTTGCAAATGTATCGTGGTATCACTGGTTTTAACATTTGAAGATTATTTTATTGGAAATTATTGCTTGATTTTCGATTGCTTACCCATCCGTACATGCCAGAGATGTTCTAGGTGATTTGTTCAAATACTATCTAATTCTGTCCTTCAATCTCATAAATTTAGGTATGATAAGAGGCTTTTAATGGCCAATTTTATATTCTGTTTGTTTCTTGCGAAATTTCGCAGCAAAGCTGTTTTGGTAGAGCTGTAAGTTTTTCTCCCCCCTCCTGGGTGAAAATTTCAATCAATGAATAGTTTTTCCTTTTATAGGACTTGACTTGGTTTTTTTGTTTTTTTCTTTGGTCTTGGAGGTTTAAACCAAACTAGATTGACATGAATTTATTCGTGAAAATCACTTGTTTGCAAAATTTATAGATGCAGCATCGATTATGGTCTTAATAGCGACGTCATTGTTATTTGTATTAGAATGTGTGGGCTTTCTGCCGAGTATGAACTCTATCTTTTGATTCTCAGCGGTAGAAGGGCACTTAAATGTCGTACATTGCAATCATCACAGTCCTGGTATGAAATTTTCTCGACCGACGCATAGCCAGGCTTCACATTATGTTGCAGCTCGGAGCAACATTTTCCTGCTGACACTAGAGGACTAAAGTTCCACAAACACAATTCAACTTTTGAGGTAAATGAAAGAGGCAGTGACCCACCAAGAAAGAAGATGCCCACAATAATGAACAAAGCAAATTTATTAATAGAGACGGGACTACAATCCCAATTTCTATTGAAGTCATAGGAAAATCATTCTCGTTATTTGTCTTGTCAATGCGAAAGCTAGCGTGAAACCTCTCAAAAGTTAAATATACAAACATAATTAAATAATCAAATTAAAAAATATTAAAAATATTTCTCTTTTGATAATTGTATTCATAAAATCATTCAAAGCCATTTTGTCTCCCCCTCCTCCCAACTAAAAAAAATAAATATCCCCCAAAAAAAGAGGGAAGGAAAAAAATGGAAGCACCATAATCATTGACCCGTTGTGTTCACACGGGAAGAGGCCAATATTTTAATGGCCTCAAACAACAACGTATACACGGTAGTAATGCTGATACATCGGCAGCTGCAGTCCTCATCTTTCTCAATGATCATAGTTCCATTATCCATCAATCACTACAGTTTCCCATCTTTGTGGAAATAGGATCAGAAACCCTCCCATCTGCCTGAAATTCTATAGCACGCGTTTTGCGGGGTTCAAACTCGATAGTGGCCTCCACCCTTCGAGCAAACCACTTCAAGTTCAAGCTTCATCATCTTCAACCACCCCTCTCCTTCAATTCCCACTCAAAAAATGCTATATCGCAAGAAGCTAAGGTGGTGCCACTAAACAGAATCATATCGGAAGGGGTTGTGGATTCTACTAGAGTGGTGAAAATATTTCCGCTAGTGAAGTTGATTGAAGAAGGCAGTGATAGAGCTATTGAGGCAGGCTTGGCGATACTATATAACTTGAGTATGGACGTTGACAATCATCCAGCTATATTAGCTGCGGGAGCGGTCTCAGTTTACAGGAGAATTGTTCTCTCTGAAAGGCCGCAGTGGGTTCAAGCATTACGTCTATTGAGGACGTTACCTATATAATTCAAAAGGGCTTATAATTAACGTTATCAAACTATCTTTCATACTTATATCAAAGTAAATAAGAAGGCTTACAAGATTTTTGTAGATAGCAACAGTTGCATCAATACGACCTCAACTAACGCTATTTCTCGTTTGGAGTTAGAAGCTATCCCACACCCTAATCATATAGCGTCTTGTGGATTAGCACATCTTTTATAGCCATCAAATAATATTATTTTGTACCCATTCAATTATTAAAATATAATGATCATATTTGGTATGACGTTACACCAATAGACATGGATCATGTAATTCTCAGACGCCCTTAGCTATACGATTTAAATGTCACAATTGAAGGTTATTCTAATTCCTATTCTTTTGTTCACTAGAGAAAGAAAATTTACATCTATCATTTACTCCCAAAATTGATGACTCTAAATAAATAAATAAATAAGATTATGGCATAGTCAAAAGAATTATATATTATTAGTCCCACAATATTTGAATGTGTAGCCATAAGTGAGTCTATTATATTTGTTGTTATTGTTATTGTTATTGAAGGTTTTTTGAATTTTTTCTTATTGATTTCTAATGAGGTCCGTTAAATCCTTTAGAACTTTTAAGATGTCTTTCCGTTTATAGTTATGCACGGTTATCTTATCCCAATACCTCCACATATTAGTATGTCTATGATGGTCAAAATTTTTACATAATACCTTCATAACTTCTGCATCGATATTACTAAATAATTAGAAATAATTAATGACTCATATAAATTTTAAACTGATATGCATAAAAGACATATTGCATTTCATGTTAGAGGTTCTGTTATGGTTCACTTTAGGCCAGAGTGGTGCCTACATGGGCTTGATATTCCATCTCATTTTAATTTTTATAATACTTTCAATTTTAAATATTTATTAACTTATAAAGACAGTTTTAAACCACTAGCTAATCCTTTTATCATGCCCCTAGATACACTACATATTGCATGTCCACCAATTTCTACACAACTCTCTACCCTCCTAACACACAATAATAAAATTGATACTATTTTAGAGGAATAGATTATCTTTCCCAAGTACGGAATGGTTCAACGTTTCCTTGTCCATTATATTGGCCGGCTTGAGTTCGAGATTGCTTGGATTTTCAAAGAGAAACACAAACAGTTCAATTAAGCTATTTTAGCATTCTATCCAAATTAGTAAGATTATCCATTTTTGAGCCCAAGTTCTTTTCCTATCGAAGGCATTGGTCGCTCAATCCAATTTCAACCCTACTCACACGTGTCTTCCAATATCAACGGAGGATTGTGCAGTTATTCAACTTGTGATTGAGGAATCGACAATAAAAGTTTCGCTCAACGGGATCAAGTCCCAACCACACCAAAAAAATTAATGCAGACATCAAAAATATTTTAAATTAAAAAATTTTAATTTTACTTAATTAGAAAATAGTTGATTTTATTTTATTTAATTTTATTTTATTTAAAAATATTATTTTTAATATAAAAAATTACATTATATTTAATTAGATAATTATATTTATTGTTAAATTATCTTAGGATTAAATTTTTTTATATCCTCTATTATTTAAAAATGATTGATAAGTTAAATAAATTATTAAATATTATAATTTTTTTCTCTCTCCTAATCTCTGCTTCTCTTTCATCTAGTCTTTTTTATATTTCTTCTCTTCCACTAAGTTTCTTCTCCTCCTCTCTCCAGCTTTTTTCGTTTCCTGCATCACTTCTCCTTTCGTTTTTCCCTACTTCCCCCTTCCCTGCATTAGAAGACATTTCAGGCATTAATGTCTTCCAAAACATTTAATTTTCTCTATCTGTATGGAAGGCTGTTGTTAATATTATTTGTCATCACTTTAGCATCACTTCAATTTTCTCTTTCCGGGCTTTCATGTGAAGAGCAGTTATCTTCAGCCAATTAACAACTCATGGCTTCAACTACAAAAAAAACTATAGTTGAAGGCTTGTGTATGCGGTACACTTCATTAATACTAACTGCTGCATCAAAGCAGATACAGCAAGTTTTCCTCTAGTACCCACCAATTGTTGTACAAATTCTGAATTTTCTTGTGCTAACTCCATTTTCTCTTTGAGTTGCTTATCTCTGATATTTATTATATTACCTTAATATTATGTGCCCCTCTTTGATTCCTACATTCTATGAAGCCATAGCTGCTCAAAGATTGGCACAAAATTGTCTCTCTTCCCATTAGATTGGCTAATGTCATAGTATTTGTTACGTCTCGGGTCTCCGATTGTCGTACGGATTAGAGATCCTTCATATTCCTCGTCGTCCGGAGGTAGTCATGAGCAGGTCTGGTCTCCATCTCTGGTAACCTGGGACCTGCATAACACAACTAACAAATAGGAGGTCAGAGACCCGGCTGGATTTCTCCCACCGAAAATACTCCGACGGCCAAATCGACAACATCCCGCAATGAACGGAAAGGGGTGCACACTTAGAAGTGCACGAAAATATGCTGCAAATGTGTTAGGAGTACGTGGATGCAGGAATGAGAGATTAATGAGCAGGTAATGGAATGCCTGGCTCCCAAAATGAACGCAGCAGGTGACTAACTCTCGTCACTTGAGAGGCTGAGAAGGTCGCTTGAGAAGGCTGAGAAGGTCGCTTGAGAAGGCTGAGAAGGTTGGATCTGGAAGATGGTTTTGGAGTTTAACTTGCGTCGCGTAAAGTCGATTATCCAGTATTCAATCTCCTCCCTTGTAAAAGGAGAGGGACTTTATAGGCCCCCTGGCTTGGGGCTTTGAGTGCGAGAATCCTTGTTGTAGGGATTCGTCGGTCACTGATCGTTGACGGCGGTTTTCGGTGTATCAGTTGTCGTCTTACGGTGGTAGGTAGACCGCTAGGCATTACAGGTCACACTTGGTCTACCTCCTGCGCTGGGATTGGCCGAAGAACTGTGGGCAGCGGCGTGAGCCACGACTGGTAGCGCTGACTCCCTCCCCATTGGCTCGTTTCCTCTACACCACCACTACCGGCCAACAGCCACATTAATGGGTTGTAGGAGACGCCCATTGGTTGCAAGTACGGGTCGCCACGTAGGCCGTTTTGGGATGCTGGGCTGGATCTACTGTTTAGGCTGTTGCTCCACAAGTTGGGCTTCGAACTTTTTTGGGCTTTCGCACTGGACCCAACACTAGCCCCCACGCCTGGGCCGATCTATGGTCGCGGCCTGGCAAGTCCTTCTAGGTCCAACTCGCAGTCGCTCGGCTTCCCTCAAGATGCACCAAGTTTGTCCTCTTCCAGCTTCGCGCTTTCCTTATGCGGTTGCGCAGGCTTTTTAGATGCCGCAGTGATTCGGTGCCTGGAATGGAATAATTCACATGCCTAAGGTTACGTCGGATTTGATAGCTTTCTTGTTTCATGAAAGATGTCCACGGGATAGTGTGCCCCATTAGGTGCCGGAAGGGCACTAGCTTGCCCATAGATAGGAGGGCCCTTCGACCAGTGTGGCTCATCCTTTGGCTGACTTTGGAGGAGCAATGCAAGGGATTTGGTTCGCCCCACCTCTTGTGAGAGTTAGCGTAGGAATTGGATGGACTAGCTCGATATGCATAGCTTCTGATGAAGATTGTCCTCGTGCTGACACCATGGGCGGTTCTTTATGTTAATGAGGGTGGCATGGCCACTTTGCTGTCGTCACATGCCTCCCCCATGGAGCAACGCCCTTTAGTGTGCGGGGGATCACGGGCGGAGCTATCACTGGGGTCTTCACCTCCGGTGTAGCGCATCGCTCACGGCCTCCACTTCATTTGGATCACCGTACGCCCCTTCTAGAGGGGAGGCGAATGGCAGAGTCTCTGTTAGGGGAGTGTAGGCCCTTAGAGTCTTTGCCGGAGGCTCCTACCATAGGTGTCGATTTTGCCTCAGCGGTTAATATTAGGCTCGTCTCCCGTCGGAGACTAACTAACACCCAGCTGCTCCTAATGCTTACACTTGTTGGGTTACCAATGGTGGGGCCACGGTGATCTCATGTAGATCACGTTCCCCAGCGTGTTCCAAGCATCCGGGGCAGTTGCCTAGGGGCCTAGGCCCCGTGCCATATTTTCTTCCTCTTTCTTGTATTTTTGTCGCTGCAAATTTTATACTTTGTAAAGAAAGTCTTAATTAATAAAAGAAGTAACACTTCGTCTTTATTCTTCTATCTTGTAGCACGTATCTTTTCTTATTGATTGCTTTTTTGGATCACCCTTCATGGGCAATTTGCTTCTTCCGTTGCATCGCATCCCGTTCCGTGCGTCTGAGCATCTTTGGATACTTGCGGTCAGTTCTGCCGGTCTCACCCCCCGAATCTTAATGTAAACTGTCAACGGGAGGATGCAACAAGAGGAGACTTTTGGCGGCTGGCGCCGTGGAAGCTCAAACACCACAGGTGGATGCCACATCCACCAAGCCATCTGGCACATTAAATGCGTAGGAAATCACAGGGCACAGTGCCATAATTATTCGCCTTGGAAAGGCGCAAAGTTTTAGGGATTTGCCATGTGGAGGGCATCCGTTGGCTTTCTACCGACACACTTTGTCTTCAGAATGTTATCGTTTCAATTGAGGAACTCTACTTATTTAAACGCACGAGTTCCCTCCAAGGTTGCGTGCTTTGTTGCCTTTTTGACAGCGTGAAGATTCGCGTTGCCTTTGAGCCTTTTTCTCTTAGTCCTCTTGCGTTGCGGCTTCAATAGAAAGGTCGTCCTCATCATCTGGGTCAGAACCTTCTTCCGAAGAGCCCGAGATCGGGACCCATGCCTCTGGGATTTCTGGTACGGTGCGGCCGGCGTAGCGGCAGCAAAGGGATGTCATTCAAAAGCCACCGTTGTAAGTCCAATGCGATTTTTGAGAGCGCCTCCAGGCTTTGAGAGGGAGGAGATGTCCGCCTCCTCGTAGGATCATAGGTCCAGGATGGCGAATCCTCTACTTCATTAGGTTGTCAGGGTCATTGAAAGTGTTGAAGCCAGGGTGTAGGTTACAGTCGAAGAGAAAGAGTAGTTGAGGGCTCGCACCGCATACTTTGAGGAAGCGTGGGCTGAATCAGAAGCGAGAGCGTCCAACTTGCTAGTGCTAACATGCAGGCTGAAGCCCGCATATTGGCACTTCAGGAGGAGTTTAAGGGACTGCGGCTACAGTTCAGGGAGGAGCTCGTGCGGATCTGGACTGAGCTGAGGTCGAGGTTCCTGCGGGAGGAGGTCGGTCTTGCACTAGAAAGGAACTTCCAGGACTACGTCCGTCTCAGCCGGAGACGAGTCTCACTGGAGGATCCGAACTTCCGTATCGGCATCCTGAACTCTCGAAACCCTGGTGCCCTAATATGCGCGAACCTATTAGAGTATCCGGCTCCAGATCCTACTGAGCTCAGAGGGGGTCGTTAGCTGTACTTTGCAGCCGTAGGCTGATGTACAAAAAAGTTATTAATGATGCATATAATGAAACTTAATACTTAGTTGCTCCGCTTATTTTTCATTGCTTGTTGTATTCGAATGGTTTGTTTTCTCTCTCGTGCACCTGTCTTAGAAGTCCTGCCGCCGCCGTCTCTGTCGATCAGAATTTTCGCATTAAATGCAAGTGTGCCGCCGGCCATTCAGTGATGGAGTCATTTGGGTTTTTTTGCACGCTGGCACCCCGCTGTCTATTTAAACGGTGTCTCGGTGAAATCCTTCCTTTTATGCTTTTCCATGCTACGACTCGTTCCAGAGTGAGAGAGAGATGGCCAAGAAGAAAGCATCCGCTTCCTCTTCATGAGCTTCTAGGGCGAGACGCCATAGGGTTGACAACACGGGTTCTGTTTTGACGAAAAGTGCCATCGCTGCTTTGATGGTGGACCATAGAATCCCCAGTGATTGGGCTTATCATGCTCTTGGCTCCACGGGTAGAGCCAACGCCCCTCCAGATGGCTTCGTCACTGTTTATGAGTACCATCTGAGAGTGGGGCTTTGTTACCTGATGCCACGCACTATGTACGCGCTGGTTGAGGCATTGGGTGTTCTTGTGGCGAGACTTCACCCCAATGACGTTCGTTACCTGGCTTCACTATGTATATTCTCCCACCTCATACTGGCGCATTCTACGCAAAGGCGGCGAGATTGATCTTCCATTTCACGGAGTTGGAGGATTGGATCTCTACGTCTCTGAGAACCAGTTTCTAGTTCTAGGAGACCAACCCCGACTCGGTGAAGAACTGGAAGAGACGCTTCTTCCTGCAGGAATCTTCTGACTCAAAGCTCTCGCATGAGTGGGGCCTGATCTCGAAGGACTTCCACAGGAAGGTGTCCTCATAGGACACTAAGGATACGGTGGAGTTGATCACTAACATTAACTCCCAGATGGTGACATTCTCTGTTCAGGGCTACTATCTGACGTCCCACACTTTCGAGGCCACCAAGTGGGGGCCTTTGTCTGGTTGGGGCATCACTAGCCCTTCGAAGAAGAAGCCAGAGGATGTCGTGATCCCTGAGCTGTCAGGAGAAGATGTTGAGGAGAGTTGCTTACCGTTGGAATCGTCTTTGGATGAGGAGGAGATCGAGGCTCCATTGAAGAGATTAAGGGAGGCTAAAAGTTCCTCCATCTGGAGATCACAGAGGTTTGCCGCAGGGTCCATCTCACAAGTCTAGAGCCCAGTTCTAGAGGTAACGTCAAGCGTTGAACCACGAGAGGGAGCCACCAAACCCATTCCGATTCCTGCTGTGGCATTGGCTGAGTACAGCGTTCTTGCGGTGGGGCTCCATTCTGCTGAAGAGTCTCCCACAGTTCCCTTCATTGATCTGGAGCTACCGAAGATGATCGTTGAGGGTGCACCGACTGTAGAGGGTGGCGCATCAGTTCCTGAGGAGCTAGAGGGAGTGTGCACGCCGGGGCCAGTACCAACTCTGGCAAGGTCTTCAGAGCTTGTTGGATCTTCTGTCGGGCTGTTTCTAGAGGCAGTTATCCAGGAGGATGCTCCCATTGGGTTGGACGTCGAAGCTGGGCAAGAGGCCAGTCCGCCAAGCATTGACGCGACTTCGGAGACCATCGCTATTGGGACGACTCAGGAGCGGGAGCCCCCAAGCGTTCCCACGTCACCCGGTGCTCTAGGCCACCCCAGCTCGACGGAGGCAGTGGTTGGATGCGCAGAGCCCCCATGCTCGCTTGTGTTCGGCGAGGGAGCCAGTCGCCCGGACGCGCCTTCTGCCCAGGTATAATCGTCTTGAGCTGAGTGCTTATCTGCGGTCTGGAGTTTTGAGAATTTCTAACCTTCTCTTATCCCACGCAAGGTCCTAGGGAAGTTGATTCCTTCAACGAGATAGTTGCTCAACTGCATCGGAACTTTCACCATGGGCAGGAGATTACTCAGCGCATGAGAATCAAGATCGCTTCCCACCAGGGGGAGAAAAAATGGCTACAGGGAGAGAACATGCAAATGCATGAGGAAATTAGGTGCTTGAAGGTGAATAGTGGCCAACAGATGCAGGAGGCTGCACTCCTAAGGCAGGAGGTTGAGTAGCTGAAGAAGATGGTCACCACTCTTGAAGACAATAACTCCCGCCTATCCAGAGACCTGAGGGCGCGGCTCTCTCAGTAGAAGGTGAACCTTGTCCTGGAAACCAGATTCTAGGACAACATCCACCTGTGTCGTAAGATTGCCTCACTCGTGCTTCCTAACATTCCGTAAGGCGTCTTTTATCCTGGCAACTCTTGGGTCTGTGATAGGTTCCGCTTGAGGAACTTTCTTAAGGGGGCTGGCCTATCAGACTGTTAGGAGTAGCTCTACTTGTACACATCGCTTTTCTTTCCCTTTTTACCACTTGTTAGTGCCTTGTACATGTAAATGAGAAGTAGCGCCCATTTTCTTGCATTTAACGCCTCCAAATGTGATTTTAGAGATAATAACTCGTGTTTAACGACTTAGCTTGTAATGTTGTGGTTGCCAAGGCCCCAATCCAGTGACTTCTTGCGCTGTACTCATCCTTCGTCAGAGGATGTCGTCACATCTCACGCATTTAATAGGAAACTTGATCCAGAAGAGTGGATATTGTCTCAAGTCCCGTGAAGCATTGCTAAGAACTAGCTGAGCTTTCAGGCCACAGTAGTCGGACTCTGGGTCAAGGCCTTTTTGCATGCGGTACCTGCATTAGGTGCTCGGCCCCTGCTCAGGGCATCATTGTTATCATGTGCACTGTCCTAACCCACAACCAAAATAGATTGAGGGTGCTTTCTTTATGAGAGAAGGTCACCGTACGCCTGCAATTCTTGCCCTATAAGGTTTTGGCCGCTGTAAGTTAGGGACTTCAAGGCCTGGCCTGATGCTTTGACCGCCTGAGTCACCTGACACAGAGCCTGGGTATAAAGGGCCTCCTAAGGCCTTTCGACGCAGAGTTGAGATTTTGAGGTGGCCGCTTTCGGGTCACTTAGCGCTGAGCCAAGGCATAAAGGGCTGCTTAGGGCCGTTCGACACGGAGTCAAGATTTTGGGGTGGCCACTTTTGGGCTGCCTGGCGCAGAGCCATCGATTCGTTTTACGGACGAAGGATAGTCCCCCCGACTTAGGGGCAGTCTAGGTCGTTCTATTTTTGGAATTCCCTGCATGCAAACACTTATATGAATGGACACACAAGACAACAGGAATGATCAATTTTATTAAACGAAAACACAATGCAAAGACAAATATTCCTCATGGTGTGCGTGTGTACCTTACCTGGGCCAACGCTGTGCTACTGGTAGTATTTTTTTAGGTTGGTGACGTTCTAGGTCTGAGGGACCAGTTTGCCGTTCTGTGCACGTAGTTTGTACGCTCTGCTCCAGAAGATCGTGGAGATGAGGAACGGGCCTTCCCAACCAAGGAAAAGTTTGTTCCTACTTGCGGCTTTTCCCGCGGCCTCTACGCTCCAAAGGACCTGGTCTCCCACCTCAAGCGGGCAAGCCTTTACCGGCTTGTTGTAGTATCATGCGATACGCTACTGGTAGGCTGTGGTCCTCAGGAAGGCTACGTCTCGAACTTCTGGGAGCAGGTCAAGGTATTCTCTAACTCTCTAAGAGTTCGTGGCTGGATCGAAACATTCAACCCGCAGGCAGGGTAGCCCCACTTCAACGGGGACCACGACTTTAGCCCCATAGCAGAGATTGAAGGGTGTCTCTCTCGTTGATTTTCCCAGAATTGTCCGATACGATCAGAACACGGAAGATAGCTCATTGACCCACAAGACCCCTGCGTCTTCCAACTTGGTCTTTAGTCCGTGTATCAACATGCGGTTGGTGACTTCGACCAGTCCGTTTGCCTGGGGACATGCCATAGATGTATATACCAGCTTGATGCACAGAATTGCATAATATCTAGTGAACCGTTTGTCGGTGAACTAGGTCCCGTTGTCCGTCACTACGACCTCGGGAATCCCAAAGCGGCAGACGATGTTTTGACGGAGGGACTCTATTGCGTTTTGTTTGGTGATTCAAGTCAAAGGGACTGCTTCTACCCACTTGGTAAAATAGTCGATACCAATGATGAGGAATTTTCTTTGTCCAAAGGCTAAATTGGTCCGAAGATGTCGAGTCCCCACTGTGAAAACGGCCATGGAGACTGAAGACTACACAGCTTCGTATGAGGAAGGTGCATCATAGATTCATGGACCTGACAACTTTCACATTTCTTCAAGAATTCTAAGGTGTCTCGCTTCATCATGGGCCAGAAAAAACCCTGCCGCATGATCTTGAATGCGACGTTTTTTCCTCCAACGTACAAGCCACGTATGCTGAGGTGGACTTCGCTTAGGGCGTACTCAGCCTCCTCAGGGGTCAGGCATTTTAGGTAATGAGTCGAATATCCTCGCTTGTGTAGCCTCCCATCGAGGATCATCTACCAGCTTGCAATCTTCTTAATCCATTTAGCTCATCGGTGTTTTCGAGCAATGTTTAGTCCGTTAGATACTTTCAGTACGAGGTCATCCAGTTGTCGCCCTTGTCAATCTGCAGCACTTCCTGGTCTGAGACGTCAACACTGGATACGGCCAGGGTTTCCCCCAAGTCCCTGGCATACTGCTCTAGAAATCCAGCAGCTGCGTCACTAGCCAACCGATTAGCTTTCCAATTTTCGGCTCTAGGCACGTGTTTAGTTTTCAAACGCTCGAAGTCTTGGATTTGGGCCTTTGCTCTCGCAAGGTACTTCACGAGCTAAGGGTTCGATACTTCGAATGTTCCTTGAATTTGGTTGACCATAAACTTTGAGTTACTGTGCACGACCAACGACTTGGCGGAGCACTCCTTTGCTAGACGAAGTCTTGCAATAAGAGCCTCATATTCCGCCACATTGTTAGTAGCAAGAATGATCAACGCAACAAAGTGCTAAACCTATGCGCCGTCTGGGGTCCTAAGCACGACTCTGGCTCTGCTACCTGTTTCGGTCAATGACCCATCCACATTCAAGGTCTATGTTGGAATGTCAGGATCGTCCATACTCCCGAGCTTTGAGGGTCATCCAGAGCCGGGGTCGCCTCCTCAACGGTGAAGTTTCTAGGGCCTGACCCTTAAGGGCCGGCCGCGGTCGAAACTCCACGTCGAACTCTTTCAATTCTATAGCCCATTTGACTAGTCGCTCAAAGGTTTTTAGCTTTTATAAGATCGACTTCGGGGGTTTCTAGTTGATCCGTTAGAACAACGATTCGGTGAGCTTGGAAGTAGGTCGTAGCTTCCATGCCGAAGAGATGAGCATCAATGCCATCCTTTCGGTGTGCAGGTACCGGGTTTCCACATCTGTTAGTGCCCTACTCAAGTAGTACACCGGTCATTGCGCTCCCTCGTGCTCTCTACTAGCACGACGCTAAGTGCCTGTTCGACGTAGCCAAATAGAGGTATAGGTCCTCGCCCGTACACGGTGAGCTCAGGAGAGATGGGCTGACAGGGTATACCTTTTGCTCTTTGAAAGCTTCCTCACATTCCTCGATCTACCGAAATTCAGACGATTTTGACCCTCGAAGCGCCTTGAAGAAGGGTAAGTATTTCTCTGCAAAATTAGCTAGGAATCGCGAGAGGGCTGCCATCCGTCCTATGAGCTTCTGCACTTCCTTCACCGTTCACGAAGGGTTCATGTCGAGGATGGCCCTGATCTTTTTCGGGTTCACTTCTATGCCGCGTTATGACATGATAAAGCCTAAGAACTTCTCGAAGGTCACCTCGAATGTGCATTTGGCCGTGTTGAGCTTCATTCTGTGTGCCTCAAGGACTTAAAAAGTCCCCTCTAGGTCACGAATGTGGTCGTCAGCTACCCTACTTTTTACGAGCATGTCGTTGACATATACTTTCACGTTCTTTCCAATCTGTGCTTCGAATATCTTGTTTACTAGGCGTTGATAGGTTGCCCCAACGTTCTTAAGGTCTAAGGGCATCACCTTATAGCAGTACATACCCTAGCCAATCATGAAGGAGGTGTGCTCCTCATCGTCCGGGCATATCCTAAACTAGTTATAACCTGAGTAGGCGTCCATGAAACGCAGGAGCTCGTGGTCGGACATGGAGTCCACCAGCTGATTGATCCAAGGGAGAGGAAAGCTATCCTTTGGGCAGGCTTTGTTTACATCAGTGAAGTCCATGCACATCCGCAACTTACTGTTCCTCTTCTTCATGAGCACAACGTTGGATAGCCAATTTGGATATTGGACCTCCTTAGTGAATCCAGCGTCCAACAGTTTTTTTACTTCCTCCCTTAAAGCTACCAACTTCTCGACGAAGTGGTTCATGTGTTTCTGTCGCACAGGCTTGTGGCCAGGATCGAGGCCCAACTTGTAAATCATTACTCCGACCGATATTCCGGGCATGTCGGCAGGAATCCATATAAACACATTGGAGTTCTTTTTGCAGGAAGGTGATTAATTGATCACGGTCGGCAGGAGGGAGAGAGCTACCCACATGTACACACTTTTCTTACTTGGCAGGATCTAGAGGAATTAATTCAGTTGCTTCTCTTAATTGGGCTTGTTGTAGCGTGGCTTTATTGCGGAGATCTAAGTCTCCATCCAAACGGTGTAGCGTCATTGGAGCAATTTGGAACGAGTAGCATGTATGTCCCATCACCTGGTCCCCGAGCACCGCCCCAACACCGCACTGGGTCGAAAACTTCATCTTTAGATGAGGAATTGAAGTAATGGCCCCAAAAGCCGTGAGGAATGATCTGCCCAGAATGGCCTTGTATATGAACGGTAGATCAACGACGAGGAACGTTAGCTCCTCGCATTGCACCACGCTGGTAAGTTCCCATCGTGACCTCTAGCTGGACTATTCACTGTACAGGTATAGGTTCGTTGTCCAGACTGTACAGAGGGCCATCGGCCACTTTCATTTGGCTTCACCTCAATCCAAGTTTAAAAAAGGCATCCCGGATATTGCAAATTCTGAGAGCTTCCATTATCAATGAAGATCCATTTCAATTGGTAGTCAACCATACCATCTAAAATGAAGGCGAATACAACAAAGGGATCAGAATAGGGAAATGTTACATAGTTCATATCGTCGCTACTAAAGCTAATGATATCACTTCTATCCCCTATCTTTGCTCCATTATCAACGAAGATCCATTTTATTTGGTCACCGTCGCTCAGGTTCTTCGGCGCTTTTGACCACTTGAAGAACTTTTCATCCTAGATCTTCATGAGGATGTTCGCGCGGGTATCATTTAGAGGAGTCAGAGATGTTAGCCCGTGCTCCTTCTTCTATCCCAGCGAAGGATGAGGCTTCTTGCGACGCTCCAAGAAGCGGCTACTATTGTCGTTCCTCTTCTTGCTAATAATAGTTATGGGAACCTCCAGAGGGCGGTCCACATGCTTGGGACGTTTCACCTTGTTGGCTTCCTCCGCCGAGATGTAGGCTCGAGCAATGGCTTCTTCTTCTAGGAAGGATTGAGGCGCTGATGCGACAGGTGCTTGAACAAGTCTCCTACTGCCAACGTAGCAACAAAGGCATTGAGTTTCAGCTCATCAGAGAGCCGAGGGATCCGGCATGCCTAAATAATGAAGCAGTTAAGAAATCACTTCAAGCTTTCATCTAACTTCTAGCAGAGGCGGACCAGGTGCCATGGCTGCTTCTCCTCTCTCTGGCTAGAGGCAAACTAGCTCAGGAAGCTCTCTACAAGCTCGTTGAAGGAGCAGATGAAATTTGGCGAGAGGCCGTGAAACCAAAGCAATTAGAACAACTCGAATTTATGGTACACAACATAACCTAAATTTCAAATTTGATTATAGAGTATATAGGGTAGACTAGTACAAAAAGAATTTGGCAATAGAAAATATATATTTAAATTGTTTAAATAAGACGATATTTTTAAAATTATCAACCGATAAGAGGTATAATTTTAATTTAAAAAATAGTCACACAAACAGCACTATTTGTTAGTTTTTTTCTAAAGTAGTTTAAAATCATACAATTTTGATACTCTAAAAAATAAATAAATAATGATAGTTTGACAGATAGTACTTTTAAAATATATTCTATCAAAAATTAGTTTTAAAATCAAAGCTAGAAATCACCGATCATCTCTCAATTGTAAAAATGACATCAGGCTAAATACAAAATCATCCTAGGTATATATATATATATATTTAGGGTGACATGTTTTCACCCTTTGTTGAACCTACTTTGCTTTAGGAATACTCTCTCCAATCATAATAAAAATGCAATTGAACATAAACAATGCTTAAAATATGCAATTATTCTTTTAATGCATAAATTTTAACAAAACTATCAACTATTCATTCTTACATAGTTCAAAGAGATGACATGACAATTGTAAAAAGATAATTATTTGTATGAAACACTCACCGTTAAAAACTCTATAATGGGAGGACTCTAGCACACTTCGTTTCTTAATATCACTTAAATATCTTCCCGTGCAAAATTTAAAAAGATTTTTAGCCTTATCCTTTTTTACCGCAACAATTATTAAAACGTAAGGGTAGTAAAATATCATCTAATTTCTATACTGACTACCTTAAACTCCTATTACCTCCTTTTATCATTGGCACAAGGAATGGGATAGAATACTTAACATTTCAAGCTTATGCCAATTCTTTATTCAAATTAATCAAAATAAAATCATTGATTAGCAAATAATAAATTCAATTTGATTTCAAAGTAAAAAATATTATGAGTAATAGAATATTCTAAAACTTAAAATATTACAAATATGCCTCAAGTCATCATCAAGGTGACAAATCTTGAAGGATTGTCTGTCTGAGTATTACTTGAGTGATCTTGAAGGATGGCTAGTCACTTGAATGAAAAATCTCTTAAAAGAAGAGCCTTTACTTAGATGAACTCCTAAAAGGTTCTTCTGTCCTCCTTAGGTGTGACGTTCTGAACGGAGCATATGACTCTAGAAAAGAGCTTTCTTTTGGATTCTCCTCTTTAATCCCTCTTCTGGGTTCTCTCACTGGATAGCCTTTTGTGATGAATGGTGGTTGGCCTTTCCTCCATTTCTCCTTCTTTTCTCCCTTGAGAATGAAGGTGTATTTATAAAGGTGAATAGCGGTTGAACAACTGCCAACGAATAAGGATAAAGTAAAATGGTTGTTACCGGTTACAATGAAGCATGTCATCTTGATTCAGCTAACCCGTTGTGATCGCCAGCTGTTTGGGCAGATTATCCAACTGGGACGCTTGTTTCTTTAGCCTGCTTCTTCATTCGTGAGCATTCTTCCTAAGTTGGGTTTACTATACCCATCACGTTCTATAGTCAAATATACTCTATAGTCAAAAAATAAATATCAAAGATTGCATCCGCTAGCAAGAAGATCTAATATAGTTGTTATATTTATTTTTTAACTTTTATTTTTTGGTTATAGATTCATGATAAGTATCCTCTATGGATAAAACAATTTTTTTGTATAAAAATATAAATTATGAGAATTAATCATATCCCATATGCATTGAACCTGCCTACATTTGTAGATAATTTTTTTTCTATCGAAGATAGGGATAAAGATTTTATAATAGTCCTCTTTCTATACTAAAAGACATGGTTTAATTATTGCTGAATTAAAGAGTCCTTTTTCTTATTAATGTTTGTTTAACACAATTAATAGGAATATGTTAAGTTTAAGTGTTTTTTTTTCTCTGTTTGCAATTTATTGTTTTATTAATTTTATGTTTAAATATTTTGATTAATTAAATTTTTATGAATACACTCTTTAAATTTTATTCTTAATTGAAAATTTTCAATTATTAGTGAAGTTTAGTTGGAGGATTATCTTTTATTGGCTTGAGTTTTGTTATATAAGAAAGTGAAAATTAAACACATTTTATGACTTTTACAATCATGGACGTGTTCTCTGCCGGTTACTGGGGGCTTTTTCTTTTCTTTTTTTTTTTAAATCTCTCTAAGATTTTTTTTTTTAGATTTGTTCCTACATTTGAATATTAATTGTATATGCAATTTTTTTTTTTTTATAAAAGAGGGCATCTTAGCGATATGGCTAAGGTTGATAATTTAGAAAAGTATCATCTCAATGAAATAATGTTGTTGCGTTTTAAGAATTCAGGTTGTCTTATAGATTCAGGGCTGCAAATCAGATATTCGTGCTGATCGATCTGATGCAGATCCGATTTTTATAGTCTCGAACCTAAATCCTACGCAACACAACTGAAAACAAGATGTTAGAGAATGTGCGGCGTTGCTCCCACCGTAAATTTTCTGACGCTCAAATTAAATATCTTTCTAAGAAAATAATAAGATACAAAGAACTCGGAGGGGATGCATGTAATGTTGGATCAAGAGTATAGGTGCGCCCAATTGATGGATGGCTTAGAGGTGCGTCCGGTAGAGGGCGGCTTAGTAGTGCACCCGACGGAGGGCGGTTTAGAAATGTGCCCAACAGAATGACGACTTTGAAATGCACCTGCAGAGGACGATTTAGAAGTGCGCTGAGCAAAATGGCGACTTTCAAATGCACCCGCTGAGGGGCATCTTAGAAGTGCTTTGGAGGAATGGCTATTCACTGGTATGGAGGGCCTCCTAGATAGCCTTTTCTTGTATCTGGCAACTTGGCAAGAGAAAGGGTTTCTGGAAGGATTGGTGATCCAAGTCCCTCTTTCTTTTTAATGAATTCTCCTCCCATGTTAGATGGTGTTTAGAACTTCTTCTCCTCTCCTTTTCTGTGAGAATGAGAGGGGTAATTATAGAGGTAATTGGCGGTTGGATTAACCACCCAATTGGTTACCATAGGTTAGTGGGAAGTAAGTGGTTGCGTATGGTGGTTATCAGACAGTATAACCACCTGTTGGATGTGTCAGTTGCGCATGACATATGGATTTGCTTTCTGAGCAAAAATCATTTAGCCGTTGAGCCTTTTCTAAGTTGAATTTTATTTGATGTTTACTTTACTTTATCTAAACTTTTTTCCTTGGACCGTATTTACCGAACCTATTAAATGTTAACAATTTGAATACATTGCTACTAATTAATTTTTCATTTAATCTTTTATAGATAGCTGTGGAAGTTTTTATTTGCATTTGTGTATATTTATAATTTAATTGTAGACATTTTTTTAAGAATTAAAATTAGATTGTTTATAATTTATAGAAAAAAATATATATAAAAGCTTTTATATATGTATTTTTCTTGACAAAATATTCAAAAAAAATTAACAATTAATAATTTATACACCGATTATTTATTGAAGTATTTATTATCATCCTCGGCACACTAAAAATTACTAACAATAGGTATCTCTACTTAAATGCACTGTCTTCCCACCAAAACTATTTGGCAACCTTTCCCTTATGAATTTTTTTTCCTTAAAATTTCATATTTATGTCTGGAATGTGGATATTATGATAAGTTTATCTAACAAATTTGATGGCTTCGAAATAAAATTAAGTGAAATGGGTCACAACGGTAAGTTTGTGATCGATTAAAAAGAAGGATTGATCAAGAAATTTAGTTATCGATTAATGGATAAGGTGGAACTGAGTGGGTTAAATCAGAATTAAGTAAAGATAAACCAGAAGAGTTATTTTTTGTTATTTAGCTTCGGGTTTTATCATCTCAACTAAATAGAAGACACGTCAATCATATTATTATCACCTATGATTTTTTAAACCCACAATTATAAATATGACAATTATAAATAGTTAACAATAACATTGTGAAAATTATTATCCCACATAATAATTGATAAGCCTTGAGATATCTAAAACTCTCTTCTAAGAAGCAACCTCTTTTTATAAGTTTAACGACAAAGAATAAAATAGAAGGTTAGTTGTGTTATATATAATTGGAATTAAAAATTTAAAAGATTTATATTAAAAATTGTATGAGTTATTAATTATTTTTAATTATTTAGTAATCTCGATGTGAAAGTTATGAAGATATTATATAAAAATTTTGACCATCATTGACACACTAATATATAAAGATATTGAAATAAGATAATCATACATAACTATAAATAAAAAGATATCTTAAAAATTTTAAAAGATTTAATGGGCCTAATTAAAATTCAATAAAAAAAATTTAAAAAATGACACATTTAAATATTATGGGACTAATAATATATAATTTTACGTTTTGTGTTTTGTCTCATGGCAAATGATTGTTGAGGAAATGTAAAAAATAATATTAAAAATTTAAATCTTAAATTTCAAATAAAATAAAAAAACTGATAATATTATAACTGACAAAATAAAAGAAATCAAGTCTGAATATATATTAAATATTAACTGTAATATTATTTAATAAAAAAATTACAGTAATGACTTTAAAGGGCCAACGGTAAAAAAATTGGGAAACCGGATGAAAACGCCTCGGCATGCCATTTATTCCTTCTCACGACCAACTTTTTTCAGTAATAATAACAATAAAATGCATTAAAACTAATGCATTTCACTCTCTCCTCTCTCGTTCTTCCAGATCCGTCTTTTCCTCTCCCCCCTCTCTCCCTCTTCCACTTCTTCATCCGGATCCGTTTGTTTTCCCCTCTTCTCTTTCGCTTCTCCTCTTCTCCTTAAATAGTTGTTGCATTTTTTTTGCTGCTCACCGAATAGCAGAGAGAGTAAGGGACGGAGTGTGGTTGCCGTCGCCGCTATTCCTCGCCGCCGCTATTGTTAACCGTCGAAATCAGGCAAGTAAATTTCTTCCTTCTGTTACAAGTAAATCCTTCATTTCTCCCATTTTTTGTTAATTTTCTTGCTTTTATACAGTGATTGCTGGGTAACCTGTCAAAATTTTGGTTGTAATCGGTGAAAAAATAAATAAATAAACGTGATTGTTTGGGACAATTTAGGGCTTGGGTGGATCTTGCGGTAACTAAAAAATTTATAACCGTCTATTTTATAGTTTATTTTTTCTTATTATAAAACATAAAAATACTTTTATAAGAATTTTATTTTATTTCTCTGTCCCAAAAGTTAAATTAAAGAAACGAAAAAAAAAGTCATTTAAATTTTTTTATCAGTTCCTTCTCTTTAATTTTTGAACCTTATTTATATTGTACTGAGCAAATATTTTTTTCATATTATAAAATTAAAATAAAATAATAACAATATTTTTTCACATTATAAAATTAAAATAAAATAATAACAATAGTAGAATTAAGAAAAAAGATGACATTTTATGCTTCCGTTGTTTCGTCTTAACAAAAGCTTTGATAATAAAAAAAAACCTTTTAATGGGATTTGATGGGTATTATTATCCGTAATCACCCATAGATAAAATTTTTTACTTTCTTATAAGCTTTTGCGGTTAAAAAAACGAACTTCCTCATAACCTCCGAACCGGAGGTTGAACCAGGAAGGACTCCAGTTATAAAACCGACCGGAGAAGTTGTGCCTTATCCGGAGAAGTTATAAAATTGAAAGGAGGCCCTATATAAAGGAGGGGTAATCCTCCAAGAAGAAAGAGAGGGAAAAAAAGGAACACCAAAAAATACTCTCTCTCTCTCTAAATTATTATCTGAAATAAAAATAAAATACATCTTTCCCTTTTTATCTTTAAGTCAAAAAAGCCATGATTGACTTGAAATATCGGCCAGAGCTTTGGGGATCTGGAGCTCTACCGCCTTCGGGAGTCCGACCATCTTCCATGCCTCTTTTGTGTTTTGGCTTTCGAGTGCTTGAGTTAAAAAGAAAAATCGCCCTCTATCCAACTCCCTCGACTGGGTTTTGGCGGCACATCCGCAACATTGGCGCCGTCTTTAGTCTTTCAATCGACAAAAAAGTTTGATTTACTTGCCTAAAAAAATGGTTAATTCAATGGCCCAGAAACATATCGAAGTGCTCCGGCAATAAGTGCTCCGGAAATAAATGCTCCGGCAGTAAGTGCTTCGGCATTAGAGAGTGCTATTCCTAAAAGTAACCTTCCTTTACCGGAGCAAGAAAAAATCAACAGAATCAACTCATACAAGCGATGAACACCCGCATGGACCACATGAGTCAAGAACTTCAATCTTTACGCAAGCAAGTGGGACGTCAAAAGCCGGACACCCATTCTTCAGCAACGAATATTCCTGCTTCAATGGAAAATAAGCGGAAGAAAAGATCGACCGTACATATTCAAGAAAAAGTGTTTACAAGAGAAAGGGGCGAAGGCCGATCTCGATTAGAAGGTCGGTTAAGCCCTTGAGATCCAGTGTCACGAAGAGATGAAAGACAGCCCGAGGAAAGATGAAATCCCCAGAGTGAGAGAAGACCTCTTGACCAAGAGGAAGCTTCCTCCTTTGAGCTTGCGGGATGGCAAAATAACTTGACTACACCTTCTGGCCTGCGAAGCTCCCGAGGACCGAGAGTTTATCTCAATGTCAAAATACGTCCATCATCACCAATCAAGCTCTCTGAGGAATCGAGAACTTATCCGAATGCCAAAAATCACATTATACCTCAAAGAGAAGAGAAATTAGAAAAGATGTGGGATTATCTTTTTGGAGGAGAAAAATCAAGGATGAACTAAAAATTTATTTAAGGAGGTCCCCATTCACGATTTAATAGGATATGTCCATTACCCTAATATATAAAGATATTGTTTAAAATGCCAAATATTGATACATATGGCCTAATAATATATTACGTTTGGTTTGATGGATCACTTGGATCACTTCCGAACGATACTAAGCTTTCAAGGCTTAGATGAAATGATGATATATATTCAATCTTAATATTATTTGACTTTGAAAGGTGATGCGAGAATTTGGTTCAATTTTTTTCAGTAATGCCAACCAACTCAATCTCTCCTCTTCCTTCCAGAAATTAGCGTTCTTCCAGATAATTTTCTTTCTCTCTCTAAGCCAAGTCAAAGAATAGAAAAACAACCACGGCGCGCCACGTATCAAACAGGTCCAAATGAAAAACTTCCTTCTGTTACAAGAGCCTCCTATCAAGATTTACTGGGTTGTCAAAGCTTGGTTGTAATCGAATTCACGCCTCACTTGGGACAATTTAAGACAATGTCTTGCGTTAAACACTTTCATTGCGAATTTTATTTTGCGGAACTAGGAGAGTTTTTAAACATTTAGCTCATACAAATCCACAAACTTTCGAAAGTAGAAGTGGATGACATTTTATGAGCGTCTTAACAAAAGCGTGGCAATGAGATGAAGCCAATGAGGCTAAAAAGCCTATTAGGGTAAATCCTTCTTATCAAGGATCACCAAAAAAGAAGAAGAGAGAAGAGAGAAGAAGGCACTCGGGCGCTCACGTAAAATAAAATAAATACGGCATTACCAAAATCCCGTCACCTAGACGACCGTCACCGTGCTCGGCGACATCGCTCGACGACTTCACGGTGTTCTTTAAAGATCTCTCTCGATTCCTCAAACATTAGAGAGTGCTAATCCTTCCTTTCAAAAATCCAAATTGACATTTCATCTCACAAGAAACCTGGTTTCAAATCCAGGATCGGCACATAAAGGTGTGTGCGATTTCATTTCCAAATCTCGATTAGATTTCCTCTCACTCTGATAGGAAACGCGTTATCTCATCCACCAAAGTTCACTCCGATTGCTTCTTGTTTAGCCTCCATCATTCTGATTCCACTGCAAGAAACGCGTTATCTCATCAAATTAAAGTTCACTCCTTTTGGATTGGCTCATGTTTAGGTTGAGATTCCCACTCCAGAAATGCGTTATCTCATCCAATTAAAGTTCACTCCGGATTTTTGTCTCATGTTTAGCTGCTTGAGGCTTATTCCACTCCCTTTGACTTTGAAAGGTAAACACATTATCACATCCAATCAAAATCACTCGGCTTCCTGGAGTGCTCATCAACTCCGGACGTCACCAATTCCCTGGACTTCCAATCAACTCCGTTTGATTTCCACCACGGCTCCCAAGAGTAAGGTTTAGCACAAATCCTGACTTGTCAATCAACTCCGTGGACTAATCAACTCCCCGTCCTTACTTCAATCAACTCCTGGTTGATTTCCACTCCCGCTCTCAAGAGTGAGACGACTTCAACTCTCTCGACTTCTATCAACTCCGGACTTGTCAATCAACTCGAAAGAATTCAATCAACTCCTGGTGATTTTCACTCCGACTCTTAAGAGTGAGACTCATCAACTTATCGATTTTAATCACCTTTTAGGACTTCAATCAACTCATCGCTTGATTTCCCTCGCCTCCTCTCAGTTTAGCATTCCCTAAGCCACAACCGGACTTCAATCAACTCTTAGGACTTCAATCAACTTAAAGGCGAGGCTGGACTTTAATCAACTCCTGGATTTTAATCAAGTCCGTTGATTTCCCTCGCTCTCAAGAGTGAGACCGTAACTCCGGACTTCAATCAACTCCGGTTTTTCAATCAACAGGTGTCAATCAACTCGTTGATTTCCACTGCCTCAAGAGTGAGACTCAACTCGGATTTTAATCAACTCTGACTTTAATCAACTCGATTTGATTTCCACTCACAGTTCCCAAGAGTGAGACCGTTAACTCCGGACTTCAATCAACTCCCATTTCAATTAACTTTCGAAATTCAATCAACTCCTCGTTGATTTCCACTCCGACTCTCAAGAGTGAGAATTGCTCAACTCCTCTCGACTTTAATCAACTTTGGATTTAATCTGTTTGATTTTCCTACCAACACGAAGCACTCGGAAAATCTCTTGCAAATTTCTTAATCACCTTTGAAGGTGTAAAAACAATTTCAACTTTAGAACCAGCATATTCTCTCACAAAGCCGGTCCAAGTCCACTTCGGTGCACCAGATAAAAACCGTCAAAACTCACCTCTAATCTGCTTGAGAGTTCTCTTGCCAAATTATGTCACTCCTGGAGATCATCACAATCCGAAAGATTACTCAGTTTGGATTCTTAGTCCACTCTGAAGGTTTTTTCACTCTGGAATTTCATCTGACTCCAGATTTCAACCACTCCGGAGGTTTCATTTACTCCGGATTTGCCACACACCAAATTTCCCTCCGGAAGATAATTCACATCGGATTTTTAGTTCGGATTTTATTCATTTATGAATCTCCGCTTAGAAAATTGAACTCTAAGAGTTTTACTCCGGAAGAGCCAACGTCAAGAGCCTTGGGATCTGTGTGAGATTCTTTCTGAGCCAAAGAAACTGATCCCTCTTGAATCAAAGTCTTTCCACAACATCGAGCTGGTTTGATCTAAAGGTAATTCTCACGACTTCCTGGCAAAGAGTAGGAAGCTCCGGTCTTATTGAGAACTTCGCCCGAGCGCCGTTGGCTCTATGTCCATCAAGATTGAATAATCGAGTCTCTCTCTGAGCGGATTGGAGGAAGTTGGAACGAACTTCCCACTCCTTTTAGTCTTTCGGTTATGGGAAGGCCGATTTCCATAGAAGAAGAAGAAGGGCTTGATGGAACGGTTCTGCGTCTCGCTTTTTGTCGTCTTCTCTACTCTGCTACGACGTTTAGGAGTTGAGTCAGACGTTCCAGCTCTCTTAACTAGAGGCTCCCATTTAGTTATGGCAAACATTTCGGGAGAAAATAGACGCTCTTTATCAGAGAAGGACTCTATATTTGCTTATACCATCTTAATCAAAGATTTCGATGATTCTTCTTCTTCCAAATAGAGGAATTAAGAGTCGTGCCACGAAGACGGAAAAATATACAAAGATTGTAGAAGTACCTCACCGCATTTGCGTGATAACGAGCAATAGCCACACCCAAATCAGCAAAAACTGCTTGAAGCTTTGATGCAAGGGGAAACGAAGACCGCTCTTGAGATGTGCTTCATATACAGTAATGTAACAGGTTGTAGGAGAATTGGCTCTGTCGTTCTCAGATGGTACCAAACGCAAATATGAGTTAGGGATTTTGTATTGGAAAATGATTTTTTCCATCTCTGCAGCAGTAAGAACAGATTTGGTGGATTCAACTTTGGGCGCCATTGAAACAAGAAAGAGAAGGGAATGAAAAATAGTTTGAAGGAGATATATATGAATTTGAAGGGACACATCCATTCAAATTCAAATATAACGCGTGTCAAAAAACATTAGATATTCAAAGCGCGGTGATAGAAGATACCACGCGATGATCAACACGTGGTAAGCGGCTAAAGATCGTATCGAGCTAATTCGCCATCCGGAGTGACCAAAAGCGAGTCACCAAATCCAGTAAATAAAACCGGAGTGACCAAAAGCTGGAGTCACCAAATCCTGAGTAAATAAACCTGTGTGACAAAAATGAGTCACCAAATTCGGAGTAAATAAACCTTGACAAAAAGCAGTCACCAATGGAGTAAATAAACCTGGAGTGACCAAAAAGCGGAGTCACCAATTCCTGAGTAAATAAAGTTTGGAGTGACCAAAATAGCGGAGTCACCAAATCCATGATAAATAAACCCTAGTGACAAAAATGAGTCACTAAATCCGAGATAAATAAACCCCAGTGACCAAAAAAGGTGAGTCACCAAATCCGAGAGGAATAAACCCGAGTGATCAAAAAGCGGTAGTCACCAAATCCTGAGTAAATAAATTCGGAGTTACCAAAAGCGGGAATCACCAAATCCGGAGTAAATAAATCCGAAATCATTAAAAATCCTAAGTTATCAATCCCATCAGAAGACATGCTAGAAGTTAAATTTTAATTTCTAGCATGGGGGCGCTAGTGATGGGTATCATTACCCGTAACCACCCATAGATAAAATTCCGGATAACCAAGGTTCGAAGAAACGAACCATAACCGGCCCAGAGGTTGAAAACAGGAGGAGCTTATAAAACCGACCCGGAGAAGTTATGCTTATCAGAAAAGTTATAAAATCGAAAGGATGCCTATATAAAGGAGGGTAATCCTCCGAAGAAAGAGATGGGAAAAAAGGAACCCCCAAAAATACTCTCTCTCTCTAAGTTA